>CM069532.1:79279687-80479687 GCA_035773235.1 Eospalax fontanierii | reverse complement strand
GGAACTGGAGTTAAAGTTCACTGTTGTGGGCTGCCATGTTGGTGCTGGGAACTGAACCTGTGTCCTCTTCAAGAGCATCTAATGCTCTTAACTTCTGAGCCATCTCTCTGGCCCTAAGTATTGCATTTTTATACAGTTGTAGATGGAGCTGTTTTTTCCATCTCACGTTTTGATTGTCGGCCAGGCCACTGTGGGTCCTATGATAACAGGTCACAGGTTCGGTATATGCTGAGCTCATGGCTGAGATTGCTATAGCAGAGTACGTAGGGCACAAGCAGCGATGGGCCAGGTGCCTGGGATGAGTTCAGGGAAGCATCTGCCTCTTGCACGTGGAGCCTCTTTTGGTGTTTCAGGATCTCAGTGGCTGCACTGTCACCTTGTGGTTTCAGAAATCTTGCTGTGCTGCCCCACTCCCTCCCCCCCCCGTTACACAGTCTGCATTCATGTTTGGTAAGCACAGCTCCACAGTTACCCAGTTTCTCCTCCAGATGCTTCTTCTGGATGGGTCGTGTGGGGAAAGGACAAGGCACTTTCGCAGATGTTGCTAAGTTGGGTGTGTCCTGGACCAAGCCAGGTGTGCTCCTGCTCCCTGGTGTGAGTGGGCTCCCAGCCTATTGCTCCTGATCATGTATGCAGTGGCCAGTGTCATTTGGGACCAGCTGTGTCTGAGGCCAGTCTGCCTCCCCAGGGGAAGGCCAGACACAGTCAGGCCCTCCGCCAGAGGTGGCAAACTGTTCATACACGGAGCTGACGTAAGCAGTGGGTCCCCAGGGGCTCAGAGTCCATCTGGTGGGCCTTGTGCTGTGCCAGCATTTACTCGATCCATGTGCTACGAATGATCAGAGCACACAGCTGTTGCTCCCGATTTCCCATGGTGGCAGTGCTGGGCTCCCAGCCAGCAGGCAGTGTGGTTCTCAGCCCAGGACCCCAAAGGAGTACCTGGAGATGGTAGAGCCACCATGATGGACAGAGTCAAGTTTAGCTTGGGACCAGGGTCCAACAGGAATATCACTTCTGAGCCTTAGCATGTTAGAGTCCAAATTGGCTCAGAAAGGCACAACAGCCCAGAACCCCGCAGCCTTTGGTTGCCAGTAGCCTGGCCCTGCTTCGGTGCTCAGGGTGGATTTTCCCCTGTTCTCTCTCCTCCTAGAGCTTCTAAGAGGCAAAACCATAGTCAGACCACTTAGGCAGACCTTCCTGTTCTCAGTACTCGGTTTTATTTCTGACCCTCCCACCAGCTGCAGGGGCATTTGTGGCCTCTAACACACCCCCCTGGCAGCTTTCCTGGTGGCTTAGCCCTTTGCAGTTCTTAGATGGTGAGTGTTCTGCCGTGTGCCCGTCTCCACACACCCGGCTAAAAGCCCGAGAGCACAAGCCAGGGCTTCTTTAATACTGCCTGAGTGCTTACACACTGCTGGGTTGGTTGCCTATCGCAGGGTTAGCATTCACTGCTGGAAAGGCACTAGGTCCCCCCAGAGCCTCACCCAGCATTCAGTCCACAGCCAGCTGTGGTGGTGCACACCTTGAACCCCAGCACCCAGGAGGCTAAGGCAGGACTGTTGCTGTGAGTTCCAGGTCAGCCTGGGCTATGCAGTACAACCCTTTCTCCAGGCCCAGGAACTGACTTCACATTCTTTTTCTCCGACTGGAGGTTTATTGGTCAGATTTTTCATTACTGAAACAAATACCCGAGAGAAACCAGTTGAGGAACGGAAGGTCTATTTTGGTCCATGGGTTCAGAGGTTCCAGCCCATGGCTGACTGACTGATTTGCATTTAGACCAGAGGTGATGTAACCCATCATGATGTAGCACTCATCTCATGGTGGCCAGGATGCAAAGAGACAGGAACGCAGGATAGAAGCTGCTTGTTGAAGGCACATCCACAATGACCTATGTCCTCTAGACAGCCCACTCCTGACATTTTTGTTACCTCCTAATGTCACATGGTGACTCCATCAGTGGATTAACCCACTGACTAGGACTGAATTCTCATTATCTCATCTTAATGGTCCACCAGCTGGGACCCAATGTTCATGAACACGTGAACCTGGGAGGGGCACTTCCCATTCAAATCACAGCAGGACAGAGCAAGGTAAACTCAAGGGGCCACCGGGCTCCTAGGTGGAGAACAGACACCCAAGGCACCACCTGTGCTCACCTTCTCCCCCCATTTCAGCCATAGCAGCGGAGCCCAGCAACCCATTTTAGGGCCCATGTGTTGTGTCCCACTCCATAGGTGACCATTGCTTTTCCACAGGGTCCAGGGCCCCCAGGTGCACCGGGCCTCATCCTTGCCACAGCACTTCCAGTGGGTCTGGGGTCTTGCGAACCTCATCTGATGCTCACCGCAGTCATCTCCCCAAGGGCACAGCTGGGTTGATACAAGGTTACAGCATATGCTTGGAGCTGAGCCACAGCAAAGGCAACAGGATCTGCTTTTGGGAGAAGTAAGAGGACCCAGCCCCCTGCTTGTCTGTGCCTTTCATTCCTGGCACCAATGAGCAAGGTGGCACATATGAGGGGACCACATACCTCCTATCTGGAGAGCTTCTGAGACTTTCCCTGGGTCCTCTGCCACAAGCCAAGCCCCAGACTCTAAGAAGCACAGCAGGACTCATCCTGAACCATGTCATCTGTCCCTGAAACTCTGTCCATGAGCCAGCAGACCAGGCAGCATGGCAGGAACCTTTCTGAACCACTAGTTCCAGGCACCGACCTCAGTGGACCACCCTGTGGGTACCCAGCCCAGCCCAACCAGGTGACTTGTTCTCTCCCTAACTTACAGAAACGCCATCGATGCTTGCCTGGTTTCCCGCAGCTGCAGGGACCTGTTTATCCGTGTGCTCTTCAGTCCTTTATGGCTTATTGTGTACAAATGGACCGCCACCACCTGTGTGGGTGGAGACCATCGCTTATTCCTTTCCAACCTGGGTGCTTTCTGTTTCCTTGCTGTGATGCACAGGCTAGACCCTCCAGAGCAATGTCAACAAGGGCCACCTTTCCTTGTCTGATCTAGAGGCAAATCTTTCGCTCATTAGTACCATGGAATTTGATGTGTGTCTCATCACAATGGGAGCTGGGTCTGTCAAATGCTTTTTCTGTTGAGATGATTGTGGGTTTTGTCCTTTGAGACTGATGCAGTGTGCTATACTGATTAGACACATTAAGCCCTCGTTGCACTCCTAGGGTGAGTCCCCCATGGCTGTATGAATACCCTTTGTCTCCCGTTGCATCTGGTCTCCATTCTGTTGGAGCTTTTGTGTATGTGCCCAAAGGGATGCCTTCCTGGGGTGCCCTAGTCTGGTCTATTCAAAGCAATGCTGGCTTCAGAAAGTGAGCTGGGAGGTGTTCCCCTCCTGTTTGAGAACACGTATGGCAGTGCCTTTTGGGCCTGGGCTTTGTTTTGGGAGAAATTTTTAGTGACTAGTTTTGTCTCTTTGCTGCATACATGTCTGTCCAGGTTTCCTGTTTCTTCTTGAGTCAGGTTGGGTGGGTTGTGTTGTCCTGGGAGTCGATGATGTGACTTTGTGTCCATCTACCCGTGCCCCTCCCGTCACCCTCTGTGCTTCTGTGATGTCCCTTCTCATTCCTGATGCGCTCACTGTAGTTCTTAAGGGATGAAGTTTTTTCTTTGTGACCAGCCTTCCGAGGCGCAAAGGTGTTTTTGACAGTGGTGTGCTGTGGATGAGGAAGAGGTGTCAAAGTTAGACCAGAGGGCATTCAGTTAGGTGCACAGCTGTCACAGAAAAGCCACTGTGAGGTGCCCCATGTGTCTCCAGAATTGCTCTGTGGGGCACAAAGCTTTGCCTTCCTTCTGCCTGTGGTGGCTCTGTGTTCCACTCAGCTTCCAGCTTTTCTGTGTGATTGCCTCTGTTCACACTCAGCCTCTGGTCTTTCTGCTCACACTCCTGACAGTGACTGTCAGTGCTGGAATGTGGCTCACTGAGTACATGGCCCAAGGCTTCTGCTGCAAGTGCATGGGGCTGTCCCATGCTTTTGCTGTGCATTTCCACACGTGTACATGTTTGTGTTTGTAGCCCTGAGTGCTAGGCTGGCTTTCACAGTACCACATGGTAGCACAACTCTCAGAAGCTTGCCATGGAAGGTAGGGCAAAGGGCAAAGGAGCATTTCTTTTTGAAAACCAGTTTTCTTTAGAAAGGTGGGACTAAGGTCTGAACATCATCTTGAGTGTCACAGACATCTGCTATGGTCCTGTTTGTAGCCTTGCCCACTCTGCTTCAGCATTAAGCCGCTCCCTCCTTCAGTACAGCCAGCACCTCCCTGTGGCTCCAAGTGTGGTGAGGCCTTGGCCTTGATCTTTTATTTTAAATTTATATTTTTTTATGTGTATGAATGTATAGCCTGCATGTATGTAAGTGCACCCGTGTCATGCAGTGTCCACGGGGGACAGAAGAGGGTGTCAGATCCTCTGGAACTGGAGTTACAGACAGTTGTTAGCCCAGTTTTAGCCACCGTGTGGGAGTTGGGATTTGAACCCAGGTCTTCTATAAGAACAGCCAGTGCCTTTAGCCACTGAGCCATTTCTCCAGGCACCTCACCCGTTTAGGCTTTGATCTTGACTGCACCGCTCTCGCTGCTCTGGTGCCTGGAGAGGATGACAGGCATGTGCAGGAGGGACGGCAAGGTAGGTTAGAGGAGTAGCAGTGGGAAGGAGTCCCCTCAGCACGCAGACATCAGACACCCCGTCTTCCTGCAGGTTCCTGCAGAAGCAGCGGCAGCTGCTGAAGCTGGAGGAGCAGCTGGCCCGATTGCACACACAGGCCACAGGCAGGGAGGAGAACAGGCGGGTGGCCCTGGGCACTGCCAAGCTCAACTACCTGGACCCCAGGATCAGCATTGCCTGGTGAGTAGGCCTGAGATCCCTGTGCATGTGACTTGGGGGTCTGACCTTGTTCAGTGGCTACCTGGGCAAGAGCAGGTGTGTCTCGATACCTGGGGAGGAGGTGCCATTGGCTGGGGTGCCCAGGGCAGCAGGTCTCCCTGCGGTGTAGAGGCTGCCCCCTCTTCCTACACCTTGGCCTTTAGGGCAGGATTTAGAACTGATGTGGTTCCCCACAGGTTTAAGAGGTTAGGAGTGCTGGGGGAGAGGATCTACAGCAAGACCCAGAGGGAGAGGTTTGCCTGGGCCTTTGACAGGGCAGGTGAAGACTTTGAATTCTGACTCTACTTTTACTGGAACTTCAAAAAAAAATCCCACTATGAAGCAGTATTGGAGAGTTTTCTATAATAAAATGTTTGTTGCAAGTATTTTCTGTTGTGGCCTAGAACAAAGGCCCTGATAGAGCACTGTCCTTGGATGCACCCCACATGTTCTGACTAATCCCCAGCCTCCAGCAGCTGGTTCCAACCCTTAGGCTGAGGCTCCTGCTTGAGGAAAGAAGCAGAAACTGGTGGTGAGAGGCTGGGCCCCCGGGAGTCAGCACTCTCTGGAGCCCCTACCCCCGTGGGCCTCATCTCCACACTCAGCCCTCCACACGAGGCTGCAGACACACTTGTCACAGCACCCAGTGACTAGCTAGTGGTTAGTTTTCAGGCCCTCCCTATCCAGGACCCCACACTTGGTAAACATTTTACAACTAAGCTGTCCTAGCCTGCTTCGTAGCTTTCAGTTCATTCTTCTTTCTGCCTCAGTTTCCTAGCCTTGTGCTTTTCCAGGACTTGTCCTACCTCTTGGGCTTCTGTGTCCTCTGAGGGCCTCACTGTCCCTTCAGCTGTCTGCCCCTGGCTCCAGTGCCCTCCCTGAAGTTCTGCACTCCTACTCCATGACTCAGACTGAGGGTCTGCCATCCCATGCAAGCCCTCTGGCCAGCCCAGAGGACCCCAGCACAGTGTGGTGGCTGTTGGTGGCCTTCCAGGTCTAGGGTACTCTCACCATGGCTGATGGGTGCCAGCCTTGCTACAGGGCTCAGCCAGCAGTTGCTCAGGGCCTGGCTGACTCTCATACAAACCTGCTCCCATCACCTGCAGGGTCTTACTAGGCTTGGATACAGAGCAAGCCTGCAGAAAAGGAAACCCTGAAGTAAATGAAGGCATCTGCTGAGGAGTGCAGGCCCTGGGGGCGGGGGTGTAGATCCAGGCAAGCTTGACCTCACTGGAGGTGGGCAAGATGGCCTTCCCTCCTGCACAGATTGTGAGAAACAGATTGACTTTAGGCTCGTGGACTAGCATGGGCACTCTCTACTCCACTGTGGTCCCTGTCCTCTAGGTCCAATGGTTTGGCCCAGCCCAGGGCTGCTGATGGGATGTGGCTGAGTGGGAGATTTCAGGGTAGAGGACAGGGCCTCAGTCTGAGCCTCCAAAGCTCCTGGAGACCAAAGCTGTGTTCTTTTGATGAGGGGTGTTCTGAACAGAGCTGGAGTTTGTACTCCTTGGGAAATAACACCATTTAGTGTCTTGTCTGTAGTTGGGATCTTCAAGTGGGTCCAGCATACAGATAAAATCAGGGTTGTGTGGTGGCATCCATCTTTGATTCCCACATTCGAGAGGCAGAGGCAGGTTTATCTCTGAGATGGAAGCCAGCCTCTTTTGCACAGTGAGTTCCAGGCTGGCTGGGGCGACTAGTACACCTCTCAAAGCAAACAAAAATCTGGACTGGGTGTAGAGGTACAAAACTAATCTCAGAATCAGGAGGCTGAGGCAGGAAAACTGGAACAGAGTTCAAGGCCAACCTGAGCAACTTAGTGATAAGGTTCCTTTTCGACCTCTGCAGTATTCTTTTGGGGAAAGAGTCTGCTGTTCAGGCTGGCCTCACACGTCTGAGCTGAAATGACTCTTGCCTCAGCTGCCTGAGTAGCTGAATACATGCTTGAACCACCAAAGCTGGCTTCTTTATTTAGCAAGTTTTCAAATGAATTCGGTTCACATTTTCTGTTGTCTTGCACTATTTCCTTCAGGTTCATAGACAATGCTCTTTGTCTGATAGACTCTCTCTCATTTGTCTGTAGGAAGTGGTTTTCAAATATCTGGCCTTGGAAGGACCGCGCTCAGTGACCCTCTGTGGCTGCGGTTCCATGGAGGCAGGTCTGAGTGGACGGCCATGTGTGCTGCGGACCAAGGAAGCTAAGGAAGAAGTGAGCTAGCCCAGTGCAGTCCAGGGTCCCTCATTTGCAGCGCAGGGTCTCATCAACCGAAGGTCCCAGGAAAAAGGCACCCTAGGAGGCTGGTTGACTGATTAGAAAGTAGTGGTTGTGGAGAGTTGGAGTGTTGCAAATCAAGAGCCAGATTGTATTGGGTTGTCTTTAGTGTTTGACATTCACTGCTAACCTGCTGACCTAAACCTTTGGAATGTACTCCCAGGCCACTAGCTTCCACCAACCCAAAAGCTAAGTGTGCCATCAGACAGCATCTGGGACCTGTGGCAGAGTTCCCTCAGCTTTGCTGTGACCTGCCTACCTGATGTTCTCATCAGTGTGTCTGAAAATGGCTTTTATTTATGGCTTTCTTTTGTTCTGCAACTATAAAAGTTTGGTGAGGGGTAGACCAGATGGCGCTGTAGGTAAGGGCACTTACCACCAGGCCCGAGGCCCTGAGTTCTGTCCCCAGAATGCACATGGTGGCAAGAGAGCCGACTAACTCTTCTCTGCCCCCGACAGGCGTGCTACTGCATGTGCATATGCGCACACAAAAGAGATAAAAAATTCACTTAGTAAAATTGCTTCATGTTTGAGTTATTTGGGGCAACTTAAATCCATGTTCCTGAGTCATGGCCACTCATGTTGATGTAGAGTAAACTCTTTTATTCCATTTGAGGTGAGAACTTCTTTTACACTGATGGTCCCTTTGAGGTTGCTAAGAGATCCATCTCCATGCTCTGGTGAAGATAGAACAGTCTCTGAGGATGAGAAGTATGCACAGAGGGGTCCCCAGAACCATGCAGGATGTGCAGGTGTGGGATGTGCCACCGGCACCACTGTCTTCCCTTCACCCTGGTGACTTCTTTCCAAGGACTAGTGCCCACAGGAGCCCTGGCCTCTCATCATTCTGACAGCAGCAATGCCGGAGCACAGAACCCCTTGGCCCAGTGCTGGGAAGGCCCTCTAGGACTTTCCTTACAAAGCAGTGTCTTGCTCTGGCATAGTATCTGTCATCCACTCTTCCCGTCCCTATCTTTGTGCACCTCTATCCTGCTGAAGTGAGGTGTCCCTAGCATCATCTGGTGTGTGGCTCCTTGGCTGTTTGCTGGCCAGGAAGAATTTGATCATGAGATCTGAGAACTGTCTGTTTTTCCCACTGTGTGGCTGCAACTAATAGACCAGCAAGGAGAGAGAGGCCAAGAAGCCAGTCCCCATGGAGAGCCCTAGGGACATGGGCCATAGGAGGCAAGGTGCCATACTGGTCTGGAGGGGGCAGTGTCATGAGGTCAGTTGTGGGACTGATGGCTGCAACCTAGACCTTACTGGAGCTGGCCACCGTTGTCACCTGACTTGGTTGTGAGAAGCCAGCCCTGAACATGGGAAGTGTACACTGAGGCGAGAGGGGCCAGGAGACTCAGTACACCACCACACTGAACAGCCTAGAAACTTGTGTAGCCACACAAAACTTTAAAAAGGTAAGTTTTTTCCACGTGGAGTGAACTTGTCATTTTTTTTCCTTCCGAGTTGTCTGCACTTTCCAACTCCACTACTCGTTGATGTATTAGGAAAAATAGATGTGGTTAAAAGCTTTATTATAAAAGTAAAACATCTGGCATAGTGGTACAGGCCTTTAATCCCAGCACTTGGGAGGCAGAGGCAGGTGGATCTCTGGGAGTTCAAGGCCAGCCTGGTCTACATAGTGAGTTTCAGGCCAGCTGGGGCTACAGGGAGTCCCTGTTTCAGAAAGACAACCCCCCCCCCCGCAAAACAAAACTAAGACCCAAACTAAAACTCACTGTGTCCCATTTTGTTAAGTGTATGTGTGGAAGTATTACATTTTGTTTATTCAGTGTGTTTTCACATGTGGAGGTATCACAGGACAGTTTTCAGTTCTCTTCTAGAGTGTGGACACTGGGCATGGAACTCAGGCCGTCAGCCTTGCAGCAAGCCCCTTCATCTACTGAGCTGTCATGCTAGCCCCTAAAAAATCATTAAACAGCAAGAAATAGCTGAAAATATGAGCACTTACTAATGAGAAAAACAGCACAAATAGATGCCACTGGTGAAAAGATCTGCTAGTTACACACTAGGTCACTGACACACTCAAGTACACACAGACACACAGCCACCAGTCACAGTCACTCACACATACTCATACACTAGGTCACACTCTCAAGCACACACAGTCTTACTCACACAGTCACATACACACTCACACTCAGTCACACACACACACACACACACACACACACACACACACACACACACAGGGGATCAAGCCCAGGGTGCTAGATGGCTTTGCCATCTCCATCCCAAAACGTGTTTTTAAGGACTGGATTTCAACTCTCCTTCGCAGTCCTGGGGCTCTGATAGATATAGGGCAACAGGCAAGGACTAGCAGAGCCCTAGGAGGCTGGGTAGGATGGGCTCAGGATCAAGGCCCCTGGTGGAGGGGGAAGTACTGAGTCCTTGGTTCCTGGCCACTTTGGCAGGCAGGTAGGAGGCCAGGTCAGAGCAGGTGCTCAAGCTGCCACTGGCTGGAATGAAACCTTTCCTGTCTTCATCAGGCCCAGAGGAGCACAGAGACCCTGTTGAGCAATTGCCCTGGGCTGACAACCTGTCCCTAGTCCAGAGGCAAAGCCTAGGAAGGCATGCCTCCACCACAGAAGCACTGTCATCCATCGAGAAGCTGATAGCCCTGACTGTAAAAGACCTGTCCTACATTGGAGAATAAGCCTTCTCAGAGGGGCACTCCACGTTTCCCAGGGCTGTGGACTTCACTTACGGGGAATGAAACCTGTTCTGTGAAGGGCGTTGGCCAGACTCTTGATCCTGCTCAGGGAACTTGGCTCAAGACTGCTTGGGTTTTTTTTGTGAGCCCAGCACTGGCTCAAGCACAGGGCGCTGTCCAAGGTGCTGGAGGGATGGAGCCTTGGAGCTGTCATTCTGGAGGTCACAAGAAGGGATTTGGGAGGCTAGAGGAACAAGAGTCCACTTTGGCCATCGTCAGACCTCTGTGGGTGTTTGGGAGGAAACAGGAGCCTAGCCAGAGTTGGCCCAGGAGAGCGTGCCACATGCTGTTACAGTGCGGAGCAGGCGTCTAAGGGGATGTTATCTGTGGTAAGATAAGCCAGGTACATTCCAGCCAAGAGGGTAGCTTTTGTCCTAACCTGCAAATATGTCCTCTGCTGACCAGACTGGTGGGGATCCATCAACCTTGTTACCCCCAAGAATTACGCCTGTCAGCAAGTTCCCAGTGAATCACACTCTGTAGGCCTAAATTTCCTTTATCTCAGAGCTTTGTGGGACCTCTGGTGCCAGCCCCCATCCTCAGGCTGAGGATCCCATTGGCCCTCAGTTCCTTCACTTGCCTGTGGTCCTGTAGGTTGCCTCAGAAGACTCCTTTCTGGAGGTGACTCCAGAACCTGTTTCTCCCTCTGGGGATGAATGTAGAGGCCACATCCATACAAACTGTCACTTCCTGGGTTCTGAAACGCACATGTGCCCCTTTATCTCTACTGTGGCCTTCTAAGAGTGTAACATGTGATCTCATGCTTCCTGGCTGTAGTCATTCCATTAGCCCTCTCAGGGACAAATGGGCTCAACTCACCACCCTGCACCTGCACTGTAAGGCGCAGGCTTGTGCCCTCCCCGCTTCCAGGCAAAAACAGGTCTGAAAGGGGTGTCGGACTGAAGCGACCCCAGATCTCGGGTCCTAGAGACTCCTGGTCCCTACCAAGACCTGGCACCTCTGAGGGAGAGGCTGAAGGCCAAGTTAACCTGGGTCAGTGATGATGCAGACCAAAATGTGGCTTTCTAGCTACTGACCCTCTGGGTGGTGCTGCGCAGGTCTGTGTGGATGAAGGCAGGGCTCAGCATCATGTGATCCAAGGAGCAAAGGCAAAGGGGGTGTCCTCATGCCCCTGGGGCTCAGTGACAGCAAAGGTAGTGCAACTGGATGCTGACAAGTCCAGGTGGGCACAAGAGAAAGGCCCCAAAGAGCCCATGTCTGGGTTCTGCCAGGTGGACTGGGAGGTTTGGGGACTGGGGAAGGGATGGGCACTAAAGACGAACACTTCATCCATCTTGGCAGGTCCGACCTGCCCAAGCGGGGTACAGTGATCTTGAGGGTTTGGACCAGTACAGAGTGGCACCTCCAGGGGGCAGTGTGCACCCATCCTCCAAGAAGCCTCCTTGTCTTGTCTTGTCCCCCCGCCCAGGGGAGGGTGCTGAGTCCTGTGTCAGTGCCTACTCTGGGATGTGGACAAGCTCTCCTCATGAGCTGACTAACCTGGGTCCCAGGCCCACTGATCTCATGCTGCTCCCACACATTTCTGAGGGGAAAGGAAGGCGGGTGGCTGGTGTCAGGTCTTGCTCCTAGACTGGCTCACACGCGATATTCCAGTGCAAGGTGGGAATCCCACAGTAATGGATGGCAGAGTGTGTTCTGCAGGGGAGCTTTGGGGCTTCCCCACAGGGCAGCATGGAGCCCTGAACCCAGGCTGGAGTTCCAGATTGTTTCAGCAGGGTCTGGCTGCTGTCATCTTAAGGTCTCCAGATCATCTCTGGAAGACTTGCTAGCAGCCAACAGCAAAGCCACAAAGCAGGCCACCTTCACTGGACAGGATTAGTGACTTCTCTCTGGGCTGCTCACAAAGCTGGACAGGAAGAAGGCCAGACAAGAGGCTCCTACCACTGAAGCCTACTGGTGCCTGGCAGCCTCAATGGAGGAGCAGGGGGCCGAGAAAATCAACAGATCTGAGTGCTGGGTAGGCAAGAACACTGTATATTCAGAATGCCTCAGAAACAGCTATGTGAGGGAACCCAATGCCACCCAGGATGGGTGGCAGATCACCTGGCCTGCGGGAGTACAGAAACCTCTAGGCCAGCGGACCCTGTCCTCACCTGTACCAATTTCCTGGCCTCTGGGCTTCCATCTCATGGTACTCTGGCTCAGAGCAGAGCTGGACACTCCTTGGCAGGCTCTGGGCAGGTCAGGGAGGCTTCTGGCTTCAGCTCCAACCTCAGGGACTTTTTGGAAGCTTCCCCAGAGGTACTAGAGACAGAGTACATCCTGCTATGCCCCCTGTAAGGCAGCCCTGCCCTGCTCAACAGGAACAGGCTCCCATTTCATCCAGAGTGTTACTCACGGAAGTGCACCCTCTGGTGCTGGATGAGTTGGGAGCTCTGGCCAAAGGCTTTGCCACAGGTGCCGCAGGCAAAAGGCTTCTCACCCGTGTGGGTCCGCAGGTGCCTGAAGAAGTGTGAACGGCCTCGGAAGGCCCTGCCACAGTCGGCGCACTCGTAGGGTTTCTCACCCGTGTGGATCCGCTGGTGCTCGATGAGCACCGAGCTCCAGATGAAGGCCTTGCCGCACTGGCTGCAGGCGTAGGGCTTCTCCCCGGTGTGCAGCCGTCGGTGGCGCACCAGGTTGGAGCTCTGGCTGAAGGCCTGGCCGCACTCTCCGCACTTGTAGGGCTTCTCCCCATTGTGAACCCGCAAGTGCTGTGTGAAGTGAGAGCTGTGGCTGAAGGCGCGCCCACACTGGCCACACACGTAGGGCTTCTCGCCTGTGTGGATGCGGTGGTGCTGGATGAAGCCTGACCAGCCGCGGAAGCGCTTGCCGCACTTGTGGCAGGCATATGGCTTCTCCCCGGTGTGGATGCGCCGATGCTTTAGTAGCAGAGAGTTGTACTTGAAGCTCTTGCCACAGGCCTCACAGGGGTGTGGCTTGGTGCCCGGTTGCCGGCAGTGTCGACCCAAGCTACTGTCCTGCTCTGCAGCCCTCTTGGGGCCGCCTTCAGTCCCAGCAGCTCCCTGCGGAAGGAGGACCATGCACCAGGTGTCTATTTTCTGGGTGCCAGGCATGGCCCCCGGAGGCAGGCTTGTTGACCGCTCCAAGCTACACTCCTGGCCAAAGCTGTCTCCACATTTGGGCATGCTGGGAAGAGTCTTCAGGAGGCTCCTCAGTGCCCTTCCATCTGAGGCCAGCTGGTCTCCAGGACTGTGGGGACTGAGGGAGGCTGGAGTCTGCTCAGGTTCCCACTCGGAGTCTGAAGGGAGAAATAGCAGCTGGCTCCCAGCCTCATCCCTACTGCAGCACCCTAGGGCTGAGCCCAGGACAAGCCTGGCTGGGGACTTTGAGGCGGGAGGGCTGGGCAGTGGAGGGTGAGTGCAGCACAGGACTGTTATAAGGACGGCGTGGGGAGCAGCTGGGCCCCCACCAGCTGCTAGCCCTGAGTCCGTGTAGGGGCCTCACCAGACCTGCACTGCCCCTGCAATGCCCCTCTCAGCTGGGAGAAGAAAGCTCCAGGTTGCTGCTAAGGGCTGGAAGAGCTCTGGAAAGTGGCCCTGCAGGTTGAGACAGGCAGGAAGGAACTGGTCTCATCTCACAATGGTCAAGTGACACAACTAAGTGACGAGATCCAGATGGTTCCAGAGCTGCTCCGTAGCTCTACTGGGCTGGCTAGGCCTTGGCACCACAGCCAATACCCTGTCTAGCCAGCTTCTGGTGGCAACCACGACTGGCAGCTACAGTCCAGCACAGTCCCAGGCAGGATGGCTCAGGCCCTGGCCCTTAAGCAGATCCAGGGAAGTGCTCAGTGCTATGTCTAGCTGGGGGCTTCCAAGGCTGCCTGGGGCAGGGTGGGGGCTTCTCACTCACCAGGCCAGACATCTCTGCAGATCTTCACTTCCTCTATGTCTTGGAGATCCAGGTCTGCTGCTTGGGAAGGCACCTCAGGGCTGGAACAGGGGGAGCCTGAGGACAGAGACTAAGGCTCATGTCCCGCCCTTTAGAGGGCAGCATCCCTGTCCCTTCCCTCCTTCCTGAACTTAGAGAGTAGGACTCCAAGGCTCTGAGGCCAAGAACCCGACATACAGCGCCCGCACTTGCCCAGCACCTCTCTATGACCCAGAACAGATCAGCCCAATATGCCACTGCCCAGGTTCCCACCCGGGAAGCCTTCTTGAGGCCGAGGATTTGGGAATTCATGCTCTCTTAGCTCCACAAGCAGGCACAGGCCTGGCTTCCTTTCCACCCAACACTGCCCACCGCACACAGCACTACAGCTGCCTAAAGGCCCCAGCCTCTAGGTTCCAGCATCCTTGGACCAGCCATGGCTCCTGATCTACGCCTGCAGGGTCAGAAAGGTCCTAGAAGAGGGACTGTTTTGTCCCCAACATTCCACCCTGGCCTCATGCTTTAACCGGGCTGGACAGGCAGGATGAGGCTGTAGCCTGAAGCTTTTCCTATAGGATCCCATCACAGAGACCCTCCTTCATCCTTGGCTTATGCTTTTCTAGGTGCCCAGTGGCTCTGTGGTTTGCTGGACCCAGGTGTCCTAGATGGGCCTCCCTGGGAGCCCAAGGCTCTAAGAAGTCCTGGCTTGCTTTAACTGGCAGGGGAACCCTGGGCAGGTTTCAGAAACACTGCTGTCTTCTCTGGTATAGTATCTGTGAACTGAACTGGAGCAGTGGTACATGCTCCTAACCCCAGCAAGGCAGGAAGCTAAGGCAGGAGGTCTCAAGTTCAAGGCCAGTCTGGGCAACACTGTGATACCCTATCTCAACAAACCAAAAAGAAACAAGAGAGTAAGTGGGCCCTAGATCACTCCTGAAGCAGCAGCTAGCAGCGGCCGAGCTTGGGCTCTGAGACATGGCCCTGCCCATGCTGGTGGCTGGGAGGCAGGCACAGAGAGAGTCCATTGCCTGTCTATCTGGGTGACCAGATAGCAGACTAGAATTCATTTTTGCTCCTTCATATCCCCATGGTTCACATGCCCACTAGGCCCACAGCAGAGTGCTCTACGATCTTTCCCTGGAGTTCTAAGTAGCTAGGCAGCAAGGAGGGAAGAGTCTGGGACTCCTACCTGGCCTTAGGCTGACCCCTGAGATTCCCTAGTGACTGGTGACCTTTCTGTACTCTGAGGATCTGTATATAAACTGTGGCTGGGCTCTGACATCATCAGAGACAGCCTGGCACGGAACACAGATGTTCTCCACAACCTCATCTCCATTGCTTCAGCCACTAGAATGTCAGGTCCCCACCAAGAACTGGTCTCCACATGGGACCTTGTCCTCACTCGCACCAGCTCATGAGAACAGCAAGGCCTCCTTCGTGACTCAGGAACAAAACCTGGCCTCTGAGATTAAAGGGAGGAGAGGTCTGGCAGAGGCCAGGACCCTTTCCCCAGTGCCTTGTCCTTACCAAGAGACTGATGAGGTCACCTCATCAGAGTGACGTGAAGCTGGCAGCTCTGTCCTTACAGGTCATGAGGCCAGCACACTAGAATGAGCCAGGCAAGAATGTTGACTGTCTTCCTGGGCTGGGACACAGTGCTCAGAAAGACCTGCTCTTGCTCACACTGGACCTGTTCCAGGCCTCTCTTTCCTTGTATATTGAGGAAGGAAAATGCCCAGGAGTTGTTCCCAAAGAAATCAGTATGGGCCCAATCACGGCTGCCACCAAAAGGTTCTCTGGGCTCTGTCCAGAGCCTAGTGCTGAATGACCTGCAGGAGCTGGCTGGTAGACAAGTCAGACAGGGCTCATAGGGTGAGGTGGGGTGGATTGGCAAGTACCATGTGGATGCCTGTGGAGGTGACGCTGTGCTACGTGGTGCTGGTCTCCAGGTGTCCTTGGTGATGAGAGACTGACAGGAGTCAGGACAGGAGTGGGCTCCTCATCATCTCCTAAGGCTGCCATCTCCTGGAGCCCTGCTCAAGGTGTGTGCACCTTGGACCTGGAAAAAACGAAAACCAAGGCAGATGAGAAGAACGGAGAATGTTTGTCAGGGAAGGGACACCATTTGAACAGTGCTATGTGACATAGAGGCTTCTCTGCCTAGCAAGGTGAAGCTTCCAAGAAGCAGTCGTGGGGCCTGCGGCAGAAGGCTGTATGTGTAGTCAGTGAGAAACCCTTCTCAGGTGCAGCAACAGCACAACTCAGAGACTGACCCAAAGCTTTCTCAGCAAAAGTCCTGAATGTTCTTCCCAACACAGCCTCCCCCAGCAGCTGGGGCTCTTCTCTGGAGAGCAGGAAAGCTCACCCAAAGCTGCTGAAGCAGGAAGAGTCTAGATCTAAGTCTTAAAGGGTTCCGAAAGCAGAAGGGATACATTTCCTGAGGGAGAGCTTTGTCCACAGACCCTGCAGAGCCTGATGATGCAACCTCCAACTCCGGATTTCCCGAAGGGTAACCTTAGTGCGGGGAATGTCAAGGCACTTTTCCAGGCCGGGGATGTAGTTGATAGAATGCTCCTCAGTACGAGTGAGGCCCCGGTTCAGTCCTCAGCACCACAAAAACTGGGTATGGTGGAGCATGCGTGTCATCTCAGCACGCAGGCGTCCAAGGTCCCCGTCACACAGTGCGTGCAACGGAGCCTGAGCTACGAGACCCTGCCCTGAAAAGGGAAAAGGCGGAAGGCGTATTTCCTTAACTTGGGTTTCCAGGAACGGACTGAGCCCGGGCGCGGGACGCAGCACGCAGCCGTCCGGGCGCAGGGCCGCCAGGCCAGGCGCGGGGCGACCTGAGCGGCGCGGACACTGCGAGCGGCTCCCCGCGCCGAGGCCAGGACTCGGGGCTTCGGCCTTCGCGACACCGCGGGCCGGGCTGACCCAGGTGGGGAGCCGCACGGAGCCGTCAACCCGGAGGCCGGGAGGAACCCGGACAGCAGGGCCCACTCACCTTGCGAGCGGGAGGCGGCCGCACGCGCGCTGGCCGGAAGTGCCCCTCCCCCGCCCCGCCCTTCCGGGACGCTCTGGGCGCCGGAGGACCCCGCCTCGGTGGCTGTAGGGCTCTGGCAGAGCCGCTGGGCGCGGAGACCTGGTTTCGGTCGCTTTGTCTGATCGCACCGAGTCCTGCAGCCTTTGGGGTGCGTCCTGGCACCTTGCAGCTGCAGGAATGGTAGCATGCGCACGGGTTCTGGTAGCCCGCGCCGCCACCCGGACACGGGAAGCTGCCGCCCGTCACAGCTAAGCCGCCGGGGGCTGAAGGGGGAAGGGATCCGCGTGGTCAGTGGGGACTCCCCTCCCCCCGGGAACTTCCGGGGTGGCAGGAAGGGCTTGGGGACCTGGAAGGAATACTAGCGTTGCTAACTTGATGGTCTCCCCAGGTCATTTCTGTGTTAAACGAGCCTGGTCTCTCTTACACGACGGGGGTGGGGGTGGGCTCCAGCCTGGACAACACGGGCCCCCTGGTTCTTCACACGCAGGTTTTGACCCGGAACCTCCAGGCCTGGTGCTTGGATTTAATCTCTTCAGATTCCGGGTAGAAACGGCCCCCGCTGGATTCCTTTGCACTCAGCGCAGCTCTACCCAGTGACTTGCTCCCCATGCACCACTGGCATTGGTCTGGGGGTGCAGGACATCAGCATCCCTCTCCAGTTGTCCCTTTGACACCCCATAATCACAGGACCGTCTAAGCTTGGCCAGGCAGGAGGGCTGATCAACCTCAGAATCCCTCAGTATGAAGTGCTGAGCGCCCTCCCCAGAACGCACCGCTGGTGAGTGGTGACCTGGCCTGGGCAATGGTGCTATCCAAGGAGAAGGGAGGAAGGACTGGGAGAGGGGAGGCACAAAGGTTGGAGGTAAGGGCACTCAAAACATGTGCAAAGGTCCTGAGGTGTGGGAAGACAATCACCAAGAGTCTGGACCCTAGTGGCAGGTTGGACATGGTGAGCCAGGGGAGAAGGAACAAGATGGGTAGGTTTAGCCCAAGCAGCTGTAAAGCCACTATGGAACTTGGATTTCACTCTATGTGTACTGGGAGCCACAGGTCTGAATAGGGGAGGGAGGTGTTTTTTTTTTTTTTTTTTTTAATGCTGGGGATGTAACCAGAACCCAGGGCCTCAGGTATGCTGGGTATGTGCTCTACCACTGAACTACACCTCCAGGTCACTCCCCTTTTGTGATGAGACTCCAGCTAGTCTTGAACTTAGGAGCGTAAGTGACCCTTGCATTTCAGCCTCTTGTGTGCATTTTGAGGTTTGTCGGGGACTGTGGAGAAGAGTAAGAAAGGAGAAGTGTTCCTCTGTGGCTCTGCTGCTTCTGAGTCAGGTCAGCCCTGGCTTCCTGGGGCCTTGACCATAGCTGGGTGGGACTGACCTGTGTACCAGGGGTTTGGGAACATCCCTGCTTCTACCCACCTGATCCTCCAACTCAAACTGCCAGTGTCCCTTGCAGAATCGCCCTTTGTTGAGAACACCTGCCCTAAGTGGAGGATGAAGGAGCCTGGATGCTTCCCAGACTTCAACCAGGGTCCAAACTACAGGCGCTGAGCAACTAGCCAACATGGCCTCCCAGAATCTGGGGCCAGAAAAGCAAGAGGGCATCTTGTGGCTGCAGAGGGGTCCCTCCCATCGTACAGTAGTGACCACTTTTCTCAAGTGCAGATTAGACTCCATGAGCTTGGTTAATGAAAACATCCCAGACATTCACAAGAGGCAGTGGACTGGCTGGCTGCAGCCGACTCTGGTGGAAGAAGCTTGTAGCCCCCAAATTGCAGAAAACTCAACAGACCACAATAAACAGGCTGGAAATAAACATTTACTTCATGAGAAAACAGACATCCCCAGTAGAAGGCAGTGTCTGGTCTCAAAACTGGTGGCAGCTGAAGACCATAGAGACCAGTGAGCTGTCCACAGGACAGAGGGGCCACATACAAAAGAAGCCACGGAAGCAGACAGCAAAATAAAGTGTCTATATCCCAATGCCCACAGCACTGACAGAACACTGAGGATGTTACATGAAAGTAAAAGTTGAACAATTCTGGCAACTTTGACAACATGAAACAGCGATAGGACACACCAAACTGGGGACAGTATGCTACAACACAAGAAATTATGACCATGCCATCAAAGAAGCATTCACCAGCCACGATTTGACTTAGGAGGGAGGGTACACATCCTGCAGAGAATGTACAGACAACAGAACATGCCAGGTGTCTCTGAATCAGGAGCCAGAAACATGGAAAAGAGGCTCAAACACTAGGATACCAGGCCACTAACATGGCTGAGGTGAGCCGTAGCCAGGCTGGGTGTTGCTGGTTCAGAGGTACCAGGGACCCTCTGCAGAGCCAGCTGCAGGACAGCAACCTCCCCTAGTGTCAGCTGGGACTCATCACTACACACAAGCATGAGTCCCAGAAGGTTTAGGTCCAGGAGAGGACAACCCGCTTCTTAAGGAGGAAGCAGAGGGTTTGGAAGGTGCAGGCTGGCGCTGAGCCAGGATCTAAGTGGCACTTGGTCACCCATTCCCAAAAGCCACAGAGCACCTGCCCCTTGAGCCAGGGAAGGTAGCCTTTTTCCTGGGGCCCCCATTCTGCCTTCCTCTGCAGGACACCTTGGTGTCCCAATTCACAAGCACAGGAAATAATTGGGTCTCGATGCCAAACTGGAACCCCAGGTATGGTTTGGAGCCACAGCCCTGCAGGAACTGAAGGTGGAGCCAGCTAGGATCAAGTCTAAACCCCTGGTCAGGCCCACCCTCCCCAAGCAGCACAGTCCTGGACCGAGGCCAGGGCTCACCTCCACTGCTTCCTACAGGCGGCTTCTACCTTCTCACTGGGCCAGAGGAACATGAGGATGGATGCTGACACAGAGCAGAGCTCCCCCTTGCCCACTTGCTTGCAGGACACATGCCCACTTGCTTGCAGTGTCAAGCCCTAGCAGAGGCTCCGTGTCCTAAGTGAGGCCCAGCAGCAGCTGTGTTGGTCAGAATTCTTCCTACAGGTCAGGGCCCCTTGGATACTGCAGCTGAGGTGCTGTCACGGGGAGCCGCACTATATTCCCAAAGAACTCCTGGCTTCAGCAGAATATGTTCCTGCAATTAGAACCCCAGTGCTCGGCTGAAGGGATCTCAGGTTACCCCAGCACACTTCTCAAGACATCTAGAGGGTTCTGAATACTGAGTTTGTTCATAGGGTGCCTGTCCAGGGTGGTCTCACTGACAGAAAGCTGGTGCTGGGGGCTTTCCAGCAGGCTAACAGTGAGCCAAGGCCAAATGATCACTTGTGAAAGATGTGGTCATCTTAACCTGAGGGTGGGAACAAGCAAAGCACCCTGTAGTCACTGCATGGTGTCCAAAAGGTGTCCAGATGCTCACCCACCTGCAGCTTTCCTGTTGCCAAGTGGCTCCTGGCATGGAAGCCTCCCTGGGTGACGGCAGCACAACCTCAGGGGGCCTCTGCCGTGCCTAGTGCGGCAGAGGCAGACGCCGGCTCTCATCTTCTCTGTGCTTCTTGCTGGGGTGACTTGCACTAGCAGCCTGGAAAGAAGAAACACTGGGGTAAAGGAGATGAGATGAGGCTCTTGTTTGCTCAGAGAGCAAGCTGAAGGAGATGTTAAGTGGCAGATGGTCCTGCCTGCAACCCTAAGAACAGTGAGGAGGGCAGGGCAAAGTGGGGCTCCAGCTGGGGACCTGGACCTGGCGGCACACAGAGAACCGCATGAGCATCAGGTCCAATTCCTACCCACCTCCAGCTCCTGCTGGGTGGCAGCCTTCTGTTCCCTGGTTTTACCCACGTGCATCCCAGTGGCACAGTGCTCAGTTCTGCTTGGTTTGAACATGATAGTGGCCTCCGCAGGCATTACATGCACTGGTAAACTCTATATATATATATGCAGGCAAAACAGTGGTAGAGTGCTTGCTTAGCATGTGATGTGCAGGGCCTGCCTGGTTCAAACCTTCGTACTACAAAAAAAAAAAAAAAAAAAAAAAATCAGGGCAGAGAGAAGATTAGGGTATGTACTGCTCTCCCAGAGGATCGGAGTTTGTTCCCTGCACAGCTGCAAAGTGTTCAATAGCCTCTTCCTGCTTCCTCAGGCACCTACACTTGCATGCACACAGATACAATCACGCATGATTTTTTTAAAAAAAGAATCTTTTTAAAAAGTCTTGCTTGCTGCTAAAATAAATCCTATCTTTTAGAAAGTGCCTTACATTTAAGCTGGTGCAGTGGGACATGCCTGTAATCCCAGCACTTGGGAGGCTAAGGCAGGAGGATTTCCCAAGAGTTTGAGGTCAGCCTGAACTACAAAGTGAGATTCTTAAAAATCCAAAACCATAGGCCAGGTACGGTAGCACATGCCTTTAGTCCTAGCACTACCAAGGCAGAGGTGGGAGGACCTCCATAAGTTCCAGGTCAACCCAATCTCTATAGAGAATTCCAGGCCAGCCCCAGGGAGACCCTGTCTCAAAATAAAAAACAAAACCAAGCTGGGTGCTATGGCACAGTCTTTACTCCCAACACTTGGGAAGCAGAGACAGGCAGATATCTATGAGTTCCTGGCCAACCAGGATTATACAGTAAAACCCTATCTCAAAGTAAAACAAACACCCCCCACAACAGTAAATATTTTAAAAACAGCATACGGGGACTGGAGAGATGGCTCAGTGGGTAAGTGTGCAGCAAAGCTGGTGACCTGAATTCCATCCCAGAGCCCCTGTAAAGGTTGAAGGAGAGAATCAACTCCACAAAGTTGTCCTCTGATCTCCACATGTGTGCTCTCGCTGTCTGTCAACCCTCCCCGCCATCTAACAGTATATGAAGGGCTGAGGATGTGGTCGTGTTTGCTTAGCATGCACAAAGCCCTGGGTTTGATCCCTAGCTCTGGACTGCAGTCCACACCTATAATCCCAGCACTCTAGGAGGTGGAGGCAGGAAATCACAAGTTGAAGGTCATTTTCAGCTACATAGTTTGTGGACAACATGGTATGTAAAGCAACAACAGCAAACAACAAAAACTATATCAAATTCAACTTAATTTTACATTAAAAGAACTTTATTTATTTTGTGTATGTATGGAAATGTGTACCACGGTTCCATCATGTATGAAGGCCAAAGGACAACTTTCAAGAGTCAGTTCTCGCCTTCTACCTTGTGGATTCCTGGAGTTGAACTCATGTTGTCAGGCTTGGTGGCAAGTACCTTTACTTGCTGAGCTATCTTGTTGACTCTCAACTCAATTTTTAACTGTTGTAGAACATTCATAATAGAATTCTCATTCTAACTATTTATAAATGTACAATTCAAAGGCATTAAGTATGCTCCCAACGCTGTGCACCTCCAAACTGCCCATACCCAAGTCCCAAGGACTCAGAGGCACCAGACAACAAAACAGCTTCTCAGTTGTGACTTAGGAGACTGACATCAGGTGCTCACAGCTAGGGACTCCAGATGGTTCCTTCCTGGTCCACCCTTACGTGGTAGAGAGTTGAGAGCTCAGGACTGAGGTGCTGGGGAGGGAAGCCAGAGCTCCAGATCCTAGGATAGCACTGTACCACAGAGCTATACCCTAGCCCCCTTTGGCTTCTTCTTAAAAGGGCACCAATTCCACCATGCGAGTCCACCCTATGACCTCAGCAAATCCCCTAGGCCCACTTCCTGACATCATATCAAGGGACACTCTCTACCGATACAATTTGGCAACCCACACATTCAGTCTACTGTGTTTGCCACCCAAGAACATGTAGTCCCCAGCACACAACTCTCTGGCTCCTCAGGCACGCGCCACCACACCTGGCCACTGCCAGTGTTTTTATCGAGTTTGCTGCTGTACTGGGCTTCTCCTGCCACTCTGCCAGGCAGAGCCCATTGTAGCATCTGTTCAGGGTGCTCCAGTTTCCACATCCTCTCAACAGCTCCTCTTCCCAACCTCTGGCTCTACTAAGCCTCCTCCCTACCCCAGTGCACCTCTTTATGCAGCTTGGAGCCGGGCACTGGGCTCACTGACGTCCCTGCACCATGACAGAGCGTGGGGCTGCTTCCACAGCCAGGTCTCCTTTCTGCTCTGTCTTTGACTTGGTTACTTAGGGTTTCTCTTTCCTGCAATGTGGGTTTCATTTAAACACCAAAACACCAAAGAACCTGAAAGATCCAGCTCTGCACCTGGTGGTGTTGTGGCATCACAGCGGTAACTCAGACAAACCTGGCCATGAACCCACCTGTCTGCTCCAAAAGATGGGGCAGCAGGCCGATTCTGGTTCAGGTGTGTGATTTTTCCTGTAACCTGGAATCACATTTAAAAAAGTACTTTCTATGAAAAAACGTTTTCTACGCTGGATTCAGCTCCTGGTTTTTCCTGGGAGATGTGTCCAGGGCTCTTGGCTCAGAGGACAGTCCTCCACGCGTCTGAATGGGTATTTCGTCTCACTGAGGTAGCCAGCACAGAGGAAAGCTGGCATGCGTTAAAACCACTGGCATGAGCCAGCTCCTACTTGGCCGGTTACACATCAAATCACCAAATTCTCAGAGACTCTGGAGAGAAGCACTGCCTGCCCCACTGCATACGAGGAAGCTGAGGCCTGGGGTGGTTCAGGGATGTATCCAAAGCTTCATGACTGCAGAGTCAGACTGAGGGTGACTTCAGCTGAAGGCCCTGTGCTCTTCATCACAAACCTCCTCTCCAGAGATCAGGGCACTGGTCTAGAACATGTTTCTCATTCTCTAAGAACCCAGTACCACAGAAACAAAACAAGGCCCAGGGACTCACCTTCCTGCTGGAGGTACGGTGACTCCACCGTCCAGGTGCTGCTGCAGGAGTCTTCAAGGCCCAAGTTGGGGACCGCATAGCATTCTGTGTCTGGCCCTGTCCAGTGCACCCTAAATATGGAAAAGACATCCTAGGATTTAAACCTAAACCAGAGAAAGGCCATGTGGCCAGGTGAGTAAAGCAGAGCTGGCTCTGGCCACACTCATCAACATTTCATTATGCATCGGCTAAAAATGGCTTCCCACTGGTGACAGCAGAGGTTACCACAGCATGACAGAAAGAAATCAAATCATCACAGGCACCCTTAGGGGTGTGTGCTATTGCTCTCCACTATGGTGGATTCAGTGTCCTCTGTCATCCTCCTGGAACATTAGACTGTAGACACACGGTGCAGTTCCCTGTCACCTGTGGCTCCAGTCCAGTTCCTATGCCCAAGGCTTCTGACTTCCTCAGCCAGTCTCTCTTGACCAACACCTAGTCCTGTAGCCTGAAAGATCCCTGTGGTTGGAATGCTCACATTTTCATCAAACAGAGATCAGAAGTCGTGAGTAGTGGTACATGCCTGCATACCCCAGGGCTCAGGAGGCGGAGGCAAGAGGATCACTTTGAGCTCAAGGGCAGTCTGGGCTACACAGTTCTCAATTAGCCTGAGTTACATACCAAGGAAACAAACAAATCCAACAAAAACCCAACAAAGTACAAAACAAACCCAAGGAGTGCCTATGCACCTATTTCTACCAGGTGTGATGGTTCATGCCTGTGACCTCAGCATTAAAGAGGCTACGGCAGGAGGATTGTGAGTTGGAAGCCAGTCTGAGTTACACAGTGAGATCCAATCTGGGATAGAGTGAGACCGTCTCAACAAAAACTAGAACAAAACAAACGGGCTGGCAAAACCTGGATGCACACAGCCACGCCCACTCCCTCCATGCCATCTGAGTGCTGGGGCATTATGTGGCTTGGGTGAGTGGCCGATTCTGTGTGGCTGTAAAGCTGAGAACACTATCTGGCCCTTCACATGAAGCATTTGCCAACCCGACCTGGATTCCTGGGAGATTGACACTGGGCCACTCTGTCTTGTGGCATCCTGCTGTACACAAACACTGGTTTTTGTTTGGTGTCATCACTGGTTTATGATTTGGGCATCATAACTGCACCCTGAAGCCTTATGGGCATGGGCTGGAGGCTGGGAACAGGACACACCTTGCCTGGGAACATTCCAGGCTTCTAATGATCCAGCGGTGTGGGCAATTCCTTCAATCCAAGACACTCTGCCAGAGTGTTTGCACATGTCTCCAAGGTCAGCTCTGCCTGAGTGTGCTGTGCACATCTCAGACCAGCTGACACCTGCTTTTCCACGATTTCACCTCACCAGATCTTCACGCATGAGACATGCCGTCCTCTCCTGAGGGGAACCAGCCTGGGCAGGACATCCCTGGGAATACTTTTCACGAGATCCTGGGGTGGGATGACCTCTTTCTGGAGTGTTCTACCCTATAGTGAGGGGCTGTGGAAACCTCTGTGCACCTGCAGCCTGGCCTTGTGCTTCCTGACGCTGCAGCAGAAAACCTGGCTAGGTCCCTACAGGAGAGACCCCCAGAGATACATGAGCACTTATTTCAGCTTTAAGAAAGAAGACGGTAAAAACTGTTAATCTGGTTTATTATTTTCTCTTTGCTGTGACATGAGAACTGGAGGAAAGGTTTATGTGGCTCGTGGTTTGAAGGCACACAGGCCACCATGGTGGGGATGCCTAGTGGGCAGTACGTGAAGCAGCTCAGTGTCTGTGGTTAGAAAGTACAGAGGGATGAACACTCAGCTTTTTCCTGCGGTAAGAAAACTCTTCTTCACTTTTTTTGGTGTCTGTGTGTGAGGAGGTAACCGCACCACTTTGTATGTAGCGGTTGGAAGACAACTCTGAAGTCAGTTCTTTCCTACCACCTTTATGTGGGTTCAGGGGATTGAACTACTCAGGTTGCCAGGTTTGTGCAGCAAGTACTTTTCTCTATCTGCTGAGCCACCTTGCCATCCCAGCGTTCTCCTTTTCTGTCAATCTAGGATCAAGCCCACAGGATGGTTCTGTGGCATTGAGAATTGGGTGTTCCCTCTGCAAGGCCTCTACAGACACACCTCTGGGTGTATCCCCTAGGTGACTTTATATCCAGCCAGGCTGACCATGAAGGTTAACCGTCACACACGGTAAACATTCCTACAACAGCGCCTGATGCTCTGAGTTGTTTGCCTTGACACCCCTCCCATGGTTTTTACACCCGATCAACAAGACCACCTGGGGCTCTGGCTAGGGACATGCCTTTTAGGGCAGAGTCTCCAGGCCATTATTAATTTATTTCCAAATCTTTGGACCAACTTCCCCCAATACCTAACTGTCTTACCTCCTGGTCAGTAGTCACTCTGGCACTCCTGAGTACAGATCTCACAGAGCACCTGGGGGCAGACGTGAACTTCCCCTGGTGACAGGCAGGAAAGTGGGACTGCTGGGTGAGTGAGGCAGGGCTGCAGTTGTTTTCGAAGGTCTGGTGGATAGAAGCTGCTGATGGCACCTTGAGGTCACAAGGTCTGGATAAAAATCTGCCTGTAGGCAGGGTGAAAGGGCCTGATGAGACTATTTCCTGTGGGTTCAGACTGCCTGTCCAGGATGGTGGCAGGGACACAGACACAGAGTGTATCCTTGTTCTAGACACAGGGCTGAGCTCAGGGATGGTGGTTCAGCCAGAAAAGACAATTTCAAGATGGATGAGCAGGACCTGGTGCTGTCCAAAGGGCCCTTGGAGCTGGCCAGAGTGCTGCCATCCAGATTAGGGCCGAGGCTTCTACCAGATTGCATGGGGCCATCAACCACACCCTGGAACCTTCAAAATTGCCAACAAAACAACCAGAGGAGAGAGGCTGGTGCAGGCAGAAGCAAGAGGGGAGGTGTGGACTCTTGGGTGTCCCGAAGCTGTCCCCAGGCGGCAGTCAACACGCCTGTGAGACCTGAGGAGCCTTCGTGCCATCAGTCGGTGCAGGCTCACTGGGGCAGAAAGGCTCTGCAGGCTCTCACAACTGATGGGTGGACTTTCCCCGTGATGACAGACAGGTAGCTGGACACAGCACCAGCACACTGCACAGGAATCTGGGACCTCCATCTGATGCTCACCCACGGCCCACAGCTGCAGGCCGCCTGCTCAGTGCTTCTTCCTGGGGTGACGCTTCCGATGTCGGATGAGACAGGAGCTGTAGGCAAAGGCTTTCCCACATTCCTCGCATCCATAAGGCTTTTCTCCAGTGTGTGTTTTCTGGTGCTTCAGGAGGTTGGAGCCGCAGTTAAAAGCCTTTCCACACTGGTCACACTTAAAGGGCTTTTCACCAGTGTGAATTCTCTGGTGTTTGGTGACATCTGAGCTGTGCCGGAAGGTCTTCCCACACTGGTCACACTTAAAGGGCTTCTCTCCAGTGTGAACTCTCTGATGGCGAATATGATCTGTCTTGTGTTTGAAGATTCGTCCGCACTCACCACACTCATATGGCTTCTTCCTCTGAAAAGGAACAAACACGGGGACACCCTCAAAGTCATCTTTAAATGAAGCATCAAAGGCATCAAAGAGATGTGCCTCATCTTCAGGGCTCAGACTGGTTTCCTTGCGGGGCTTCCGGTTCCTGGCAGATCTCTTGGGCTTTTTCCCACCCAATGCTTTCTCTCCCTTGAGAGCGGCCTTTTGTGCCTCCTCCTTTGGGGCCTGGGTCTTCTTTTTCTTTGCTGTAGGCTTCTCCATGGTTGCTCCTAGGAAGCAGGAAACACCCAGGAAGGCAGGGAGGGCTGAGGGCTCCCAGTGGCTGCCCGGCTCCTCCCTGACTTCACTCCATCTAGGACAGATCACCACATCCTGTGTTTGCAGCCATATCTTGGCAGCAGGCAGAGAGCCATCATCCTCTTCCTCTGGAGAGGAAAAAGCATCAACAGCAGATTGAAGGCATCTTTCAGGACTGCAGCCCGGCCCCTCTGGTGTCTTCCCAGCTGCACATCTGACAAGCAGTTTGAAGTGGGTTCCCCAGTGCCTCACCCTGTCCCAGCATGCTCACTTCGCGTAGCTGAAGGCCCCAGGACAAGGCTTTCATGTGTCCCAGTACTCTGTGTGCACCATGGACCAATGGCCACTTGGTATGGCTGTCATTTTTCCACATCCAAATGGGACTGGGCATGCATTTGGAGCTATGCACCCATCAGTCACAACCCGATTCTAAGCTAGGAAAATTCGAAAACTTGAGGCTGTCCTCACGATCTACAGCAGCCAATCAACCCCATTGTATGCCCAAAAGCTCTCCATGCTGATGAGCCTCCAGTCCTGGCACCTCCCTATCTGTATCCCCACTTCATCTCTAGTAGCTTTAGGCTCCCCAAAGCTGCAGCATTTCTCCTACCTCCAGAGGCCTGAATGTATATGCATGTGCTGTGCAGATAATCCCTTCTATAGGTCCCCTTTCCAAAAACACAACTGCCCCTTTGGGAGCATATTGTTCTAAACATTAGACAAATACATACATGTACGTATATAGAACTTCATCCCACAGTGTAGCCTGGGAATGAGTGACAGCCTGGCTCTGCTCCAGCTGGCCTCTCCACTACCCTTTCGCCCCAGTAAATAAGGTTCTTCTTTGGATTCAGGTTTCAAGCTTGGGTGCCTATCGGCAGACCTCTGCTCATATTGTTGGGACATCAGTACATGAGGATGTCTTTTGTGGGACTGCACAGCAGGAGACATGAGAGTCCGTCTCACAGTATCTCAAGCTCAGTACCCAAGTCAAATGCAATCACTCTGGTGACAGTGATAACAAGAAAGGCCCAGGTGACTGCAGAAGCAGCAGTGCTGCCCATTTCATTTGTTAAGAACCTTGTTTTCAGTGCAGGGGAAGTCCAGTGGTAGCACTTGTCTAATATGCTCAGGCCCAAGGTTCAAGCTGCAGCAGTTAAAGAGAAAAAAAAATTTATGTGTACAAGTGCATTGCCTGCATGTATATAAATTCACCCATGCTGGGCTGTGCTCACACGGGTTAGAAGAAGGCGTCTGATGCCTGGAACTGAAATTACAGATGGTTGTTAGCCGCATGTGGGTGTTGGGAACCAACCCTGAGTCTTCTGCAAGAGCAACCTGTGCTCTTAACCACTGAGGACCCCATTTCTTTTCTGCATGGCTCCTGCACTTCCTACAGCGGCCTCTCAGTTGCTGCTTATGGCTTCCAGCACAAAGCCTTGAAAGAGCTCAGGCCCTTTCAACTGCTGCAAAAGGAATGCCCACCAGCCGAGCAGCCCTCTTGCCCTTACCTTGGGGTAAGCAGACCAGCTTGGCACTCTGAGCAAGGCGCTCATGTCCTGAAACTGTTTCTCTTGCCCATTGGGAGGCCCAGGATTCTGACAGCTCTTATCCCAAAATGTGGTGCTCTAGGAAACAATATTCCATCATCTTTATATTAGTCCTTGGTCAGCCAGGCTGGAGCTTGAGGCTGGGGTCCAGCCTGATTAAGACACAGAGGGGAAACTTGTGCTAAGTGACACCACTAACAAACAATGGTTCCTAAGGTAGAGGTAACCCCTAGCCTTCCTTCTCTCCTGAATGGAGACAGATGGGGAGGGTGGAAAGGGCATTTCTGTGTTCCATTCCTGCATGAGTTTGCTATTAACTACCTGGAACATACATGCTGTCAACAGTCTGTTCAGTTTCCAACCTAGAAGGCACATGGAGGACTACAGAGTTGAACCCAGCAGACATTAGCCAGAATCAGTGGTCCTGGACATGTCCGAGACCTGATGTCTAGAGAGATGATGGAGAAGAGGGAGGGCACAGATATCATACATTTTAGGAATATGACCACCACCTGACCAGGGTGACATGCTTGCGCTTCCCTCCCTATAGAACACCTGGAGATGAGATGCTAGTTAACATTCTAGGGTGTTAAGTCATTGCTTTCTTATGGTCTCTAGCCATTGAACAAATCACAGTTGAAAGATTCAGTATCTGCTCTGCTTACTGCTGTCTGTATTCTGGCTGCAAAACAACTACAAACTGCTGTCTCACAAGGGGTCTGCCTGGCCTTTCCTAAGCAAAAACTTCTAGGTAAACTAGATGAGCATTCAGGCCAACATCGCTGTTCTGCTCTCTCCCTGGGGGAACCAGTTCTCAGCTTCAGTTGGGTGCTAGGTCTGAAGGTGAAGAAAGACCAGAGGTTCTCAGGGGTGCCCTGGGGCCTAGGGCAGGGACACACAGCCCCAGGCAATTTAGAGGCCCTGGCAGAGCTCCGCTAACAAATAGGTGAAAACCAAGAACCCTGAAAGAACAGTGCACCCTTCAGCCTTAGGGTGGGGCCAAGCTCTCCCGGGCAAAGTGCACAGTCCCTCCCAGGGACAGGAGCCCTATGACTCCACTAAACCTAAAATTTGCTGGCCTGGGACCCTTAGCACTGGTTCCTCCTCCAGGAACTACTCACTCTACCTTTGGCTTTGTCAAGGAAATGTCCGCATCCTTATGTGAGGGTTCCTGCGGGCCGCCTGTGTCTCTGTCTCTGGATCCCTGTCTCACATCTCCTCAGGAAACACCTCATTGTGGTCGGGTTACCCCACCTGGAGGAAACTAAGGATCTCAATCTGCTCACTGAGCATATTGAAAAATTAAAGAATCGGGCTGGAGATGGTTCAGCAGTTAGGAGCACTGGCTGCTCTTGCTGAGGACCCGGTTCCATTCCCAGCACCGCCATGGCGGCTGACAACCGTCTGACTCCAGTTCCAGGGAACCCGACGCCCTCTTCTGACCTCCACGGGCACCGCAGGACACGGGTGCACGTGAAGGCAATACACTCATACACATAAAATAAAAAAAAAATCGTAAAAAGAAATTAATCATTAAAGGTGGGCCGGGGCACCCCAGTGGGGGCTGGTGACACAGGCCACTTAGTTCGGTGGCCTAACGAGTGGGGCTCCTGCCTGCTGGGCAACGTCAGGGGCATTACACCAAGGGGCTTCCCAAGAGCTTTCCCGGGCCTCCCCTCCCCGCCTCCGGGGACCTGGGACACCGAGAGCATCGCATGGCCTCCGGGCGGGAGACCCCGGAGACCCCCAGCGCACACGCGGCAGATACCTGGGGGAGACTAAGCGCAGAAGCCGGCGGAACTCCGCCGGGACTGGCAAGAGTTCCGGCTCTCACTGCGGCCCGCTGCGAGGCGCCCGTGCGATCTCTGCCCTCCTCAGAAACGGCTCGGGGTCCCCCAACCTCTCCACGGAGCCCCACTCCGCTCCAGAGCCTCGCTGGCTCCTCCCCGCCACTTCCGGTACCGCTCTAGGCCACGTGGTCCACCATCTCAGTGATGCAGTGCTATGCTCTGTAGCCTCTTCCACTGCTCCCGTCACTTCTTGTGCCGCTCTGGGCAACGAGCCCCCCATCTCCCATCCCCCCCTGGGTGGTGCTGCACCGAGCTCCTTAGCCTCGCGCACCCCTCCCCGCCTCTTCGGATGCCGCTCTAGACGACCTGGTCGGCCATCTCGGTGATGCAGTGCAGTGCTCTGTAGCCCCGCCTGCCCTCCCCGCCTCTTCCGTGGCCGCTCTAGGAGACCTGGTCGGCAGTCTTGGTGGTGCCGGGCCGCTTCCTGCGGACACTCAGTGGGGCTGCGAGCCGGGTCTCTCTCCCATTGGCGGTTGGTTTCCGCCTGTTGCTTCCGGGCTCTTGGGTAGCTGCAGAGCTTGGTAGTTCTGTAGGACCCTCACTCAAATAAAAAGCCATTAAAACCTCCTTGTCAGCTCACCCCTCCCTAACTGGAAAGTCCCAAAAGTCATAAGGGCTATGTCAGCATCTCCTGTCACAAGAGCCATGTCAATAACTCGTGGTATGTGAGATAATGTCTGGGGTAATAACAGAAAATGCCCCTTTCTTGTAAAAATAGACTTCTGGTTACAACATTTGTCAAGTCAACATTTTGTAATATGTTACAATGCTTGTGGCATAAGGTTGGACTGTGTAAAAGTTGTGTTTTTGTAACCCTGGTCTGTGCCAATCTATACCCTGTATGTCAATATATGATAATCTTGTGGTTTTTTTGCTATAAAAGCTTGGTCCGAGCAGGGCCTGGAGGGCTTGGCTTCCCGAGGCTAAGTCACCTACTTGCGCAAGTGAAATAAAATCCTGCTGTTTGCATCTGACGATCTGGATTCTTGGGACTGACTCTCAGGCGGCCTAAAGGGGTTCGAGTCCCCTGGGCTGAGAATGAGAAACAGTTCTTGGTCGCTGCGCTTGTCCCCTGTGCGGCACGTCAGCTCGGGTGGCGGTCTGAGGTGCTGCCGGGCGGGTCCTCCCAGGCGTACCTACCTCTGTGTGTGGAAGCCAAGCTCAGTCCCCTGCCGCCCGTCCCCTCTCGGTCCTTACCTTTACCTCCAGATATATTTAAAATCTGTTGCCTGTGTTCTAGCACTTTCCCAGGTATTCAGACTTTGGGTCCATAACTGAGCTGAGCCCCCCACCCCGCTTTGTGTCTGGAAGTATTTCCCCACTCGGCCCAGCCTGGGGATTATTGGTGTGCACCATGGCGCTCAGCTTGGCTATAATTCCCAGTGAGATCATTGCAATTGCAACGTAGTTTCACAAAACTGATGGAGAGGTAGGTAGGGCTGTGGTTCCCTGAGATTACCCCTTTCCACTGGATTCCATTTATGGCCTCCTATGCTGGTGAAGCCTGCATCAGATCCCTTGGCACCCTATTGATCTGTTCTCCTCCCTTCTCGACTCAACACACAAATGAAGTCCAGGGTGTGGCCCTTGGAGTGGTGCCACTCAGTATTCCTGCACACTCCGTGCGGAGTGATGTGCTTCAGGTCTGGGTTTTATTGTTTGTAACTCGCTATGTAGATCAGGCTGGCCTTGAACTCATAGAGATCCGCCTGCTTCTTCCTCCCGAGTGCTAGGGCTAAAGGCGTGCACCATCACGCCTGGCACATTTGGCTTTATTATAACCAGCAGGCTGTTTCAGAGAGGCAGTGCCACTTCTTCCCACCGGCTCTGCAGTTTCAGGTTTCCTGCTTCACCAGTGTTTGGTGTGGCCCTCATGGTGGGGAGGAGGGCATCTCCTTGTTTAACTTACATTTCCCAGTGGGCTTGTGGTTTGTGTGCTTGTTGCAGCATAGTGTCTCTTCCTGTCTTCTAATGGGGTGGGTTGAACTGGACGTGGTGGACCCTTTCATGCCTTCAACACCAGAACCATGCAGGAGACTTTTACACATTACCAAGTCCTGCTTCCAACTTGAGGTGGACCCCTTCCAACTCCAGGCCTGGACCCCTCTGGACCACAGCTTCTGCGTGCTGACCCTCAGGAAATGTTTCCCAGAAGATTTTGCCACAGTGATGCTGGTCTCTTGTTACCCACTGCTGATTTTTCAGCTCCAGCTGACCAGAACCCACAGATTCAAAATATCATGCAAACAGCCTTGATAGTCTTCACTTCTCTTTGAAGATTCACAAACTAGGCTTCCATCATCCACAACTCTTCCAGCAAAACTGTTCCAAGCTCCACAGCAACAAACTCTAAGCACTCAATGATTTATCTAGCCCAAAGTTCCAGATGTTTCCACAATTCTCCCCCCAAACACCAAGATCAGGTCTGTCACAGCAATACTCCACTTCTGGTACCAGTTTCTGTTCTAGTTTGCTTCAATTGCTGTGACAAAACACTGATCAATACCAACTTGGGAAGAAAAGTTGGAGTTACATCTCCTGGGTCAGTTCATCACTGAGGGAGCCCAAGGTAGGAACACACGTCGGGAACCTGGAGGCAGGAGCTGGAGCACAGACCATGCAGGAATGCTGCTTACTGGCTTGCTCCTCTGGCCCATACTCAGCATGCTTTCTTATACAATACACAACTGCCCAGGGATGGAACTGCATGTTGGCTGGGCCTTTCAACATCACTCAGCCAATCAAGAAAATACCCAACGGACACGGTCACAGGCCAGTCCCATGGAGGCAATTCCCCAGCTGAGGTTCCCTCAACCCAGGTGCGTCAAGTTGACACTAAGGTATTCAGCACAGTGGGACTTCCCAGCTGGGACCGTGGACCTGGCTTTGCTTAAGTTTTGTCCAGGTTTTCTCTAAGAAGATTGAGATGTGTTCTGCTGCAAAGCCCCAGTGTTTTTGGAAACTGCCTTTGAACCAGCTACACACAAACCCCTCTGTCTGGTGGGCAGGAGCCTTTGATGTTCACTGTCCAAGGTCAGCCTGAGGAGGTGGTGTCTTCAGTGGCTAGGAGCTGGGACCTGTGTTCTGGAGAGGTGACCATCCACATGGGGGACCTGTATACAGAAGACTGAGCGATTGTAATCCCGGGGTGGGGGGAGGCAGTGGCTTGCTCCCATGTCCACTGGTGTCAACAAATCGGGGATCCTTGGGAGGATAGTGATGATGAGTCTCCTTCCTCAGGAATTTCCTGCCTTGGAGACAATGCCTGCCCCCCAGAGGTTTTTACAACTCCAAGGAGCAGGAAGAACACCGTAGATGGCCACTTCCTGTCCTGAGAAGCAGGGAGGCCCGGGGAACCTCAGAGGAGTCAAATCTCTGGGCTCTGTCACTTGGCAGTGCAGCCAGAGCGCTTGTCCAGCATGGGCAGGAGCAGGAGCATCTGTCGTGACGCCACCAGAAACGTGTGTCTTTCCACTACGCCAGAATGTATTGAATGACAGATTCACAAGCCACCTTGGCTTCACTGATTGGAGTTTGCCAAGTAGTCCTGATTTCCCTCGATGGCTGACTGAGACAAACACAGGTTCTTCCATTCTAGTTTTAATACTAATGTTAATACTCTGAGCACACATTGCATGTCATGCAGTAAACATCTGGAACTGTAGCCATCATCATCAATCTATTGTCTGTCTATATGTAAGTTACAGAATGGCTACAACAGGGTTAAAGAGGCTGCAGCAGAGTTCAAAGAATTCCAACAGGCCTTACTGGAGGCAGAGAAAAGAAGCTGACAGAGCTGCAGTCTCTGCGGGGTGTGCGCATGTGTGTATGTGTCAGATGACAATCCCTGTTGGAGACTTGCTGCTACAGACACTGGCAGAGCCAAGTCCTGTTGGGCATAATGTAAGGCGGGCCTAGCCTAAGGCCACCCGCTGCGGGGAATAGAGGAATGGCTCCTGTGGGTGTGGCGTTCTGCTCTGGCTAATTGTGAGACCAGCACCTGGAAAGAACCCGCTGACCTGGAGATAAACTTACTATTGGCTGTATTTGAGACCCCACCCCAGAAGGTCATTGGCTATCCAGACCTATAAGAGCTTGTGCACCTATTCAGTAAAGGAGTTGGCAGTGCCACGCACTTGGGCTGCTTCCCATCCAACTCCCGGAGTCTGTGGCTTGACTCTTCGTCTACTCACCCTCAACCCCTCGGGCCAGCTCTCAACCCCTCAGGCCACCCCGAGTGGTGAGACACGACGCGACGGGAATGAACACGACTATAAAGTCCCAGTTAGAATTTGGCTGAGCCTCAGGATGAGGGTAGGAGAGGTGAATGGCAGGGGACGGGCAGGCAGAGTTGAGCTCTGAAGTTAGGGGAAGTTTGGTGTTAGGGAAGATATGGATGATCCTTTGCAAGGTTATTCAGAAAATCATAGAGCAGCCTACTTTTTCTGCAAATATAAACAGCTTCAGGTGCTCACCTTGCCAGAGTTGTCTGACCTTCATATAACTTGATAAAGGATGGCAAGGGAGATTGAAATGGAAAGGCTTAAGAGACTAAGAGTCTCGTAGAACAGGCTAAAACAGTTGTGTATCTCAATACCCGAGTGTCCCTTTATGTTAGAAGTCACCAGAAGCTCAGAAGGTGACAGAACAACTTGAGGAAATGGTCCTAATAGAGTTTTGGTTCAGTCCTGGAAAAGGACAGAAACTTGGGTCCAATGCTACATGATCAATTGCTGGCTGTATATAAAGCATTGTAGTGTATGGAATCCATTACTGGTTCCATGTGACAGTGAAAACAGTCTATCTAATCAAAGGTTGACACCAAGGCCTTCTGGACAAGCCTCTTTCTGGGGTGACACAGAACCAAACTCTGCAAACATGGCATAGCTACAGCAACATACTGCTTACAAACCCATCACCAATGCCACACAGGCTGTGCTAGGAGCAGTGTCTTTTCAAATCTCACCCATAATGGAAACAACAGCCCCGCCCAACAATATATTAGAAAAAGGCTCTGCTCACCCTTGTACATGCCTGGTACACTAATGGCAGAACTAAGGGCACCAGACAGGAATGGGTGGCTGTGACCAGAAAAGAAGCATTTTCACTGTGGCTGGAGGGAAGAGAGAGGAGTCAGTGAACCGAGTCAAGAGCAGTAAGGCTAGTGGCAACTCCTGGGGAGTGACCTGTAATGATTGGGGCTGAAAAGTGGGCTGCAGTCCGGTGGGGAAGAGAGAACTGGCCGGTGCTGGGTTGGACATGGTGGGAACCACATATGTGGAAGAGGTCATCAGAAACCAGAGCCCCTAGTAGTTTTCCATGTATGGTCCACAGCCCATTCAGACTGCCTGAAAATCAGCAATCAGATGTTCTTATTGCAATGCCAAATGCAGGCTGGCTGTCCTTAGCTACCGCTTGAAGCTGCTCACCAGGTTCGTACAAATTCTGGTCACAGGAGAGCCAACCAACACAGGACGGAAGCCAGCCAAAGATACCAAGGTGCCCATGAAGCACTCATATTCTGCATGCTGGCTAAACATGTGAGATCTGCTTGTTACTACCTTGGCATTGGCTATGATGGGGCAGGTTCAAAATGGACCTGTCCCATATAGGACTGGCAGACAGACATCACAGGACTTATGGCTGTCAGAGGACACAAATACCCTCTCATCTGCTGGACACTGCCACAGGCTTCTTGCAGGCATTTCCATGTAAGCAACAGTGGGTGAAGTCACCACCAAGGGTCTCATTCAGCTCAACGTTATGTGTGGCACCCCTGGAGAATCGACAGAGATGGTGCCCATTTCAGATACTGATGTGCGCACAGCTGGGCTGAGGAGGCCCAGTGGTGCTTCCAGGGCCTCATAATACCTCAGGGCTACTCTCTGAAATAATAGGTTGCTATAATTGCAGTTAAACAGATGCAGAAATCACCCTGGAGGTGTGGAGAGGGGTACTGCCAGAAACTATAAGGTAACTGAATACAAATCCCAATGCCAGGGGTAGATTACCTCCCTGTGAATTGTTGGCTAGTGAGGCTCTTGAGGCGCTCATATCATATAGGACATTGCTACTGTTGTTGATGGTATACCAGAACTAGATGGTGAGTTGCTTTTGCTGAAGACACCACATGCTCTGCTTGCAGGACCTAGAGAAACCAACCTATGATTGAGCTGGGAGTCTCCTTTCTGTAGGGTTTCCTAGTGTCAGAGGTGCTGTGCAGGCTGCTGAATGATCACTGACAGGCTTGAATAGCTGTGGGCCCACCCGGTTCTAATACAGCATTCCTGGCAACTGTGCTCACGAGTGCAAAGTGGCAGGACTGTCGGGGGTACAACCAACTACTTTCAGCTTGAATTGAAGGCCTGCTCTACAGGATGTTTGGTAGTGTAAGCCAGGATGAAATCCTGTGGCTAGAGAGGTCATAGGCCCCAGCGGGAAGGATACTGCTATTACTGTTCTACTAGAAGGATGCCATGTACCTGTCAAATTACTTTCAACATATGTGTATTTACGCATATAGACTGCTGTTTCCATCACCCATAGTCAAGACAAAGCTCCTTCTATAGTGAGTGAAGTTTACTGCAGAGACACCTAACCAGGCAAACTCCTAGATATATGGACAACTGATCCTCTCAAGTCATCCAGGTGTGCCCTGGACTATATTTCTTCTGTCCCCATAAATTGGGATGATTTCTTGCAATCCCTTGCAGTGTAATGGCATCTTCCACTTACTAAAAGAAGCACTGAACAAAGGACACAGGCCATTTGGATGCTTATGACATTTTAAAAAAAAACTGGGAATTAAACCTAGGACCTCATACATCCTAGGCAAGTACTCTGCCATTGACCTACATCCCAAGCTCTTTATGTGTATGTGTGTGTGTGTGTGTGTGTGTGTGTGTGTATGTGTGTGTGTGTACAGGTACACACATGTGAGTGAGCAGGCGTGTGGAATCCAGACATCAACACCAGGTGTCTTCTATCACTCTCCACCTTATCTTTTGAGACATCATCTCTCACTGAACCCAGAGCTCACCAGTTCAGCAAGACCGGTGAGTAAGACCCTGATGTTTCAGCTTCCCCAGCGTTGGGGTTATAGGCATCTACTGCCATGCCCAGCTTTTTATGGGGTACTTGGGATTTGAACTCAGGGCTTCGTGATTGCATGGCAAGAACTTTTCCAACAGAGCTATCTCTCTAGCCCTCTTTTTGCTTTTAAATTTTGAGACAGCGTCTCACTATGTTGCCCAGACTGGCCTTGAACCTATGATCTTCTTGCTCAGCCTCTCAATTTAGTTGGGATTACAGACTTGTGCCACTGTGATGGTTAGTGTCAGTTATCAACTTGACAATCTAGAATCACCTGGGTGACAAGCCTTCGGCTTGCCCGTGGGGGAGGAGTTTGGTTACTTTGGTAGATGTGTCCATCTTGATTGTGGATATGATGTGACCAGCTGCTACAGCCTAGTGCTTGGCCCTGAGTTCAAGAAAATCATACATGCCCCTGCCCCACCAAGGCTCAGGGAGCATAGTGGAAAGAGAACAGAAAAACTGTACAGACTGGAGGAAGGGGTGAAGTTGAACTGTTTCCTTTGAGTTTGACACGACTTTCCCCATCCTGCAGCAGGTGACTTACCAGAGCTCTTGGACAAAAGTCATGACGGAGAAGTAAGCAGGACTGTACAGCAGACAGTCGGGTGTATAGCACTGGGCCAGTAACACTCCCTCAGAGAGGGGACGGGAGGCTCCTGAGGGAGATACCACTCCTGAGACTCCAGTCACCACTTCCTCCTACTCCAGCTACATGTAATCTTAGAAATATTAAGGTACGGAAGAGGTTAAAATACTTGGGAGTGGAATGTTTTAGCAGTGCAGCTGTCTATGAGTCACTCACACTCCTGTATGTAGCAAACTCATTCATAAATTTTGCCAAGCTAGACTTGATGGAATCTTTCTCTGGTGTGTTGGCCTCCTAGCTATTTGGAGTTAATAGCTATTTCTTTTATGTGGAGAGTCATAAGACAGGCTGCAAATATACAGACATTCTAGGGAGACATTCTGAAGATCTTTGTGGAGGAAAGATCCCCCTCCCGGACCTGTCCAGTGGGTCGCAAGGAGGCTATGCAGTACTGGGCAGAGGACATCCCCCACCTTGCTCCACCGTGGGCCTCAGAAAGGAGGACAAAGGGTCTTTCAGGCTCCAGTGTCTTCCCAAGAAACTGTTCCACATCCTTGGGTTTGCCTCTCCTGGACTAGCCTGGGACTGATGTACTCCTCTTTGTACATCAAAGACTGAGCTCCACTAGAGCCAAGCCATCTCTCTCCAGTCTGGGTCCCCAGAGACGAGGCTGTGTCAGCTAAATCGCCCTGTGAAATGGAGCCAACCCAAGGCAATTCACAGCAGCCCACCTAGACTCTTGAGCTGCTGGCCCTACCATCTACCAGTTTGGACTTGTGTAGTCAGTCGAGGTATACTGTTCCCAGACCTCCTCCATCCTTATGGTCACTGGACATGTGTGTGAGACAGCTGAGTGTGGTCGCAAGTGTGTAGTGACAGTACACAAGAGCTCCCAGAAATTAGTCCCTCTCCTGACAATCCTTCAGACTCCCTGTTGCTGACAGAGCAGGGTTCTGACCAAAGGCCAAGAGTCTGTCATTCTCTAAACGGCATCTCCCCAAAAGCCATGCACTTCGGTTCTGCTTGTCCCCACCCCACCCCAGAGTGTGGCTGTGCTTGGAGACAGGGTGTTTATAGTGGTAATTAAAGTGAGCAGGGCCAACAAGCAAGGCTCTGGAAGAGCCAACTCTACCTGTGCCTTGGACTTGGGCTTTGTTCTGTGAGGAAATCTGTTTCTGACACACATGCACACTCACACACATGCACCCTATCAATCAGGGGGCTTATCTCTAGTCTCTTTTCTCTGGCTCCTCCATCTAGGTATGGAGGGCTCACCTTTGTGTCTTAATCCCTGGACAGCTTAACCCACATAGCTTCAAGTCACGCAGTGGGGGTCACATCGGGAGTCTCCCTAGGCAGGGGCCGTGAGGGAAGGTGTAGGGGTGCTCAGGAGGAGGAGAGACAGAGTTCCTCAAAAGACCAGGTGGTTTGCACTTGGGCCAGCCCAATCCCTTTCATGTAGGGCCATGACAAGAAGCCCCATGTTGCCAACGGCGAGGGCAGATTGAGCTGTGTAGGCACAGTGCCTTGCCTTGGAACCCTCTCTAGGGCCTAGAGGCCACAGCGGCTTCTGTTGTGGCCCCAGCACCTAAAAAGGTGAGCAGAAATAGAAACGTCTCTGAAGCTTGGCCAGGACAGTAAATGCTGGTGACTGGCATCTCCTAAGTGTCCCTACTGGGTTGTATTCAGGATGCAGGGGGAACAGGTAAGCTCAAATAGCTCTGCGGGGAAGACAGAGAGACAGGGCTGGACCTCAGGAGGGCAGAGACCTGTACTGCACAACCGCTGAACACAGTGGTGGGGGGGGGCTGCCAGGGGTGTCTTAACAGAGCCCCTCAGACCAGGTGGGGAAGGACGTGCCTTCTAAATTCACATGTTCAGAAGGTCACAGCATTATGTGACACTATTCCTGGGGAGACATGAACAAACGTCCACCTATCCCAGATAGAGAACTGATGACTGACCAAAGTAAGGACCATCAAGTCCAGCTTGGTGGACCAATGAGTTTTGTTGGGATTACTTACAGGAGTATGGGTAAAGGGTGAGGGGTTACTTACAGGAGCAGAAATGACTCCAAGACAGCTTCATCACCAGAAGACCGCCCTGGCATGAGTGACAGTCCATACACACAGGAAACCTGGAGCACATTGTGCAATCTGCAGGCTGGTCAGCAAATTGGAGGGGTCCCTTTCGGGAAGCTCAGCTGGTCTGAGCCTTTTCTAGGCAGCATGGTTCGGTTCTACCTTTTCCAGGAAGCTGATCTTGTCCAAGAAAAGCTCTCCTAGACAAGCTGGTTGGGGAGGGCAGGGCCTAGTGAACCTGGTCGATTTCAGGGACTTCCTGAAGCTATGAGGTCCCTGTGGCCTGTTGTCCTCTGCCCACCCCCTGACCCCACACCTTAACACACTTCCCTGCAGAATGGAATGTTTCACCGTCCCTTAGAACACCCTGTGTCTTAAGGAGCCTCCTCTAAGATGGAAGGTTTTATCTTGGAGGAAACTGCTGTATAACACATGACCACTGAACTAAAGTGGGGGCCAGGACTTCCTGTACCTTAAGTGGGGTACACAAGCTTTTTGTGCAACAGGCAGCCCCTCAGCATCCCTCTTCTGGGCACCCTCATGGTGTCTGCTTGGCTTACTTGGGGGAACTATGTCCAAGCCTCCCTCACAGACTTCATCTGTGCCTGCGAGCCCAGCCTGGCCTGGGCCCTCAACCTTTGTATTCCTGGCTCTGGGCTCTGGCAAGGATGATCAGTTCAGGCGGTGCACATGACCCTATGCCTTGGAGAGGACGGGTCTGTTTGTAGTTATCCCATGGACTACCCCCAGTGAGGCAGTCACTGAACCCAGGCATCAGGGACAGAGACAGTCTAGAATCTCTATCACCTTGTACTTACCATCACAGACACAGAAGTGTGGGCAAATCCTATTCCATGGACTCTGGAGGGAGGATTCCAGCATCCCAGGGCCAGACCTTGAAGCGTTCAAGGGCTATAGAACACAGGCTTCAATTCTTATTTTAGACAGAGTCTCCAGTTTCCGTCACTCCATCCAGGAAAACTAGGGTTTGAGGAGTCAAAGGGAAGGCAGGGGGCCATGTGAAGCTCACATTGGACCCAGTGGGGATTATGGTGATCAGTGGAGCCCCACAGAGTGAGCCTAAGCTCAAGGGACCCCTGCCAAGGGCCAGGTCAGAGCTCTGGGCTCTGGTCTGACGTCCTCCCTCTACCAGAGCTTGATGATGGCTCTTGGGAAAAGGCTGGCTGGACACAACTGGCTTGACGCCTCTGTTGTGGCCACATCTCTGCCTGTCCCTGCTCTTGTCCTCAGGCTGACCCAATCTCCTCCCAGGAACTCCTAGCCAACCTGGGATTTTACAGGAGAGGGAAACAGGCCCAGAGGGGCAAATGTGGATGTCTATGGACTGCACCCTGGAGGGCCTATTGCAGGGGCCTCTCCTTCCAGATGTCTGCTGGTCCTGTATTTGGCCACATCCTTCCAGAGGGGCCCCAAGCATCTGTGGCCTCAGCCTGTAAGGCCTATGTCTCAGACCTCAACACTTCTGCTCTGTTGTTTGGTTTCTTTTGCCAACTTGACAAAAACTAGAGACACTGGGAAGAGGGAACCTCAGCTGAGGAATTTCCTCCATCACATTGGCCTGTGGCCATGTCTGTAGGGCATTTGCTTGGTTGCTAATTGATGTATGGGCAGTGCCATCTCTAGGCACGTGGGCTTGGGCTCCACAAGAAAGGTAGTAGAGCCAGCCAGGGCAGCAAGCCAGTAAGCAGCCTTCCTTTGTGGTCTCTAGGTTCCTGCTGGCTCCTACTCTGGCTTCCTCCAGTGAGGGACTGGACCTGGGAGTTATAAGAAATTAACCCTTTCCTCATCAAGTTACTTTTGGTTGTGGTATTTATCACAGCAACAGAAGGCAAACTAATGCCCTCGCAGCCTCTACATGCCTCCCTAGATCTTCCCTAAGCTCCTCAGCGAGCCATCTGACTGGGGAAAAATGACCCTTGGCCTGGGCAAGCCCTGGTGATTGGATACTTTGTAGAGTCCCCTTGCAGTGCCCCAGGTGGACAGAAGGGCCAGCAGTCAGGGGCTCCTCAGGACAGCAAGCAGGTTGGGCAGGTCTCCCTCTCTGTCCAGTCCTTCCTGGATGTGTAGACCCCATTCTGGGGTTGCTAAGCCACTGAGTCAGACTCCCAGAATGCTTGTTCTTATTGCAAGACAAAGCTTTCGTTGTAGGTTTTTTTTTAAGGTTAAAAAAATTATTTTATGTGTGTGAGTATTTTGCCTGCATGTATGTAAGGGCACCACGTGTGTACCTAGAGCTTGCAGAGGCCAGAAAACAGTGACTGATTCCCTAGAACTGGAGTGACAGATGGTTGTGAACCACATGTGGGTTCTGAGTCCTCTGCAAGAGCAGTCAGTGCTCCAACCCCCAAAGCCTCTGTTTAATCAATTAATTAATCAATTAATTAGTGGTTTGTTTGTCCGATATGAAGTCTCAGTGCATTGCCCAGGTTGGTCTCAAATTTCTGAGCATACGAGATCCTCCCTCCTCAGCCTCCCAGCAGGCGAAATAGACACATGCTACAACCCACTGACTTAAAACATCCATTTAAAAAACTGCAATTGGTTGGATTTTTGGTTCCTTGCATTTAGAAGAAGGGTGATGCCCCAGGCTCAAGCTAAGTGAGCTAGGTCCTCAGTTCAGTGGAGCACAGTGCCTCTGCAGAGCGTTGGAAGACCTTCCAAATGCTCAGGGACCAGGAAGGGTCCACAGCAGACTCCCAGGATGATGGCTGGCAGATGCTCTGCCTCTCAGGTGGAGCAGGAGCCAGCTGTTGTCAGCTCTGTTACCTGGGGTAGGATTTCCATCACCTTGGAGATATGGCTGCCAGGCAGGCAGAGGAACTTAGAAGCCCGAGAGAAGCAAGAGCATTGTAGAAGGGGCCTTTGCTGAAGGGGGTCCAGCAAGTGCTGCCAAGGGTGGGGTAAGGCTCCACTGGGTCGGGCTGTGCTGCCGTTGCTCTGAAGCGGGAGAGGCTGCGAATCTGCCGAGAGAGCTGCCTGGCTCATGTCAGTGCCCTGCGGAGATCCGTCTGGGCCCCAGCCTCCTGGGCTTTTGGGGACATGTAGCAGCAGAAGCCAGAATGAGTTCATCTAGATTTGCTGTCTGCTAATTTAGGTATCACTGGGAAGTCTGAGAATTAGACAAAAAATTGGGCATGTTGGGGAAGAATCCTGTTAACTTCAGGATTCCTGAAGTTTCTCAGGGCCACCCGCTCCCTCCGAGTGGGTGCCGGGCAGTGACCCAATCCCTGTCGGCGCCTCCTGCGCCCCTTTCGAGTCTGCCTGCACTTGGGTCCTCTCTCCAGTCTCAAGGTCTTTACCTCCTATCCCTGTGGCTGTGAGCACAAGTTGGGACTGTGTATGGCCATTAGATACCCACGGTCCCTGTTGTGTCCTGTGTGTGGATATCAGGGATGCTGGTCCAGGGAGCTACAGTTGGAGATGGTTACAGAGGTGAATCAGGGGCCACACCTGGCTCTTCTACAGAGGTGATCAGTACCTGGCAACCACATATGACTATGTGTGGGGGTGTCCTGAAGGTGTCCCCCTTCTAGGGCTGTGTGAGCAGGTGGTCCTGCCTCCCTAGTCCCAGGCAGAGCAGAGCAAGACTGCTGTGTGAAGGCTGGCCATGCCTCTGCCAGAGACAGGCTTATTCTAGAGCAGTTCTCCCCTTCCCCGGCTGATCCTATGTTCACCTTTAAAGATTCCATTCTTCCTCCGAGTGGTGGTAATGCCTTTAATCCTAGCACTCAGGAAGCAGAGGCAGGAGGATTGCAAATTTGAGGCTAGCCTGAAGAAGAAACCTTACCTCACCTCTCTGCACACAAAAATCTCATCTTCAAAGGCCTAATTCAAAGGCAAAGGGTCAGGGTGTCTGAGCCCTAGTGGGATGGGGGGAACCATGACTAAAGTTTGGCCTCAGCTGCCTGACTTCTGGACTCTGGGCAGTGTCCAGGCAAGTTTCCCTCCCTGCTGGCAGCAGGTCCTTGAGCTTTAAAACTGGGTCTTATTGTTCCCATTCCATAGCTTCCAGAATGCAGCAGGCATCTGTGTGATGAAAGGCACTGTACCGGGGACCATCTCTTTCAAATTAGACACCCAGGGGCAAAGTGGGAAATTACAACTGTATTTCTGATCCTGCTGATGGCAGGCCCGAGGGAATGATTTCCAAAGCCTGAGCCATAAGAACTGTCCTTTTACAGTATAGAGAGAATTTAGCACCATTTCTGATGTACATTGGTGGGCGTCAGGGTCACAGGGTTTTCCAGCCCACATCACCAGGGCCATGCACAGGGTAGGTCCTCCAACATACATGGCAAGAGGCCACGAGTTGGAATTCCAAGGAAGAAGCATGTTTCCAGGACCAAAAGCAAGGTTAAGCATGCAGCCACTTTCTTAGGGAACAAGAGGACCAACTGGTTTACTGGGTAAACTGGAAGCTGTTTTCTCGAGCCAGTGGGAGCACTAGTTTCTGATCTGGGTTTTTTTCTCAATTAATTTTAGTTTTTCTCTTCATCTGGGTTGGGGGAGGGTCTGAGGCTAGTTCAGAAACTGCCCTAACATGTCCAGGTCTTGGTCCTGGGCGCCAGTGCTGTAACCTCATATTACAAAAGAACTTTCCAGATCAGATAGAGTTGAGAATCTGAGGTTGGAGGTGGTTCTGGGTGGTTATAAATGTAGCCCTAAAGATTGTCACAGGATCTTCAGAAGAGGGAGGCAGGGGAGGACTGTGCACAGAAGACGAGGGGAAGCAGCTATGGGAACTGTAGTCTCTGAAGATGGAGGGAGAGCCTGGGAGCCAAGGTGCACAGGTGCTGGCTACTAGAAGCTAGCTGAGGCCAGGAAGGGACCGTCCCAGAAGGACACAGCTTGCGTCACCTGTTAGCTTTCTATTGTGACAAAATGCCCAGATAATGTCATAGCTTGAACCTGTAATCCCCCACAAAGGGTCAGGAAGGGACCGCCCCTGAAGGACACAGCCTGTGTCACCTGTTAGCTTTCTGTTGTTACAAAATGCCTAGATAATATCATAGCTTGAACCTGTAATCCCCCACAAAGGGTCGTATGTTCAAAGCCCGGTCTCCACCAGGTCGTACTGTTGGGAGGGGTAGAAACCTTAGACGGTGGGGTCTATCGGGAGGAAGTAACCTATTTGGGGCGTGTCTCTGAAGGTCACCATCCTCCAAACACAGCAGCTATCACATCTTCATCAGAAGCAGCTGACTGCTCTTGAATGATCCTGGCTGGAGGGAGTCATCAGAGACTCTCAGCAGAGAGTTTAGTTGCTCCTGCCTATGACTCTGCCCCTTATTGCACACAGCCTGTAGTCTGGAGTTTCCAGACTGTGGAAAGGTAATTGAAGGACAGATTGAATCTGTGCAGCTATAGGAGAGGAGTCATCCATGTGGGATGAGATTTTTTTGGTGCTTAAGCAGTTTGGGGGCCTCTGATGCTCATATACAGAGCCCCTTACCAGTGGTTGGTATGTAAGCCCGTTTTTTCAAGTTGGGCCCTGGTGGAATTAGTTGTTGATGCCCCCTCTGGGGTGTGTAGGTGTGTAGGTGCTCCTTTGTGACTTCCCCAGGAAAGGTTCACATAACAAAGGGAGCATTAGGGCCCCTGCCCCATACTCTCCTTTGCTTTCTGGCTACCGCAAAGAACTGCTTCCTGCCACACATCCTTGGCATGATGTGCTGCCTCACCATGGGCCAGGGTGAGGGGCTGACTGTCTACAGCTGAGACCATGAGTCAAAACAGCCTTTCTTTTTCCTCTGTAAAGCAGTTTATTACATTTTAATTTGCTTTGTATGCATATGCATGTTGTGTGTATACGTGTGTAGGTGCACGCATGTGACGGACGGCATGTGAGTGGAGGTCAGAGAACAACTTGTGGGAGTCAGTTCTCTCCTTCCACTATGTGGGTTCCAGGATTGAACTATGGTGGTCAGGCTTGGTGGCAGGTGTCTTTACCCACTGAGCCATCTTAAATCCCTTCTTTATTTTTTAAAAATATCTTATTTATTTTTAATGCATATGACTGCATTGTCTCTGTGTGTGTAAGTACACCCATGTTGTGCAATGCCCCAGAGGTCAGAAGAGGGTGTCAGTTCCCCTGGAACTGGAGTTACAGATGGTTGTTAGCTGCCATGTGGGTGTTGGGAATTGAACCCTGGTCGTCTGCAAGAGCAGCCATCTCTTGCAGCCCCTAGAGGCCCTTCTTTATTTTTTTAATGTGCTTTGTGTACACGTCCACATGTGGGGAGGGTGTGAGCGTATGGAGGCCAAAGGTTGACATCAGGTTTCTTCCTAAGGCTTCTCCACCTGATTTGAGGGGACAGGGTCTCTCACTGAAACTGGAGCTCACTGATTTGGCTAGGTTGGCTGGCCAGTGAGCCCCGGGGGTTCCTCCTGTCTCTGCCTCCCTATGGATGGGATCACAGCACATGCTGCTGTGCCTGGCTTTTATGTAGGTCCTCATACTTGTGGGGCAAACATTTTACTGAAGGAGCCATTTCTCTAGCCACCTCCTTCCTCCTTTTAAATTATCTCGGGTATTTTACTACAGTGATTGGAAAGCTGTCTGAGTCAGAGGAGAAAATACTTATTCTGACTCAGTTTCAGTGGTTTTAGAATGTGGTAACCTGGCCCTGTTGCTTTTGGGCCTGTGAGAAAGCAGCACATCCTGATAGGAGTATGTGGGGGAGAAAGCACATACTCCTGATAGGAGTATGTGGGGGAGGTCTGCCACTGTGAGTGGTCAAGAAGGAGGGGAGATGAGAGGAAGGGAGGGGAGGGGACAGGAGAAGAGGAGAGACAGAGATAGAGAGGGGGAGGGGAGGGAGAGGAGAGACAGAGACACAGAGTCAGAGAGAGACAGAGGGGAGGGAGAGGAGAGCAGAGGGGAGCTCTCTGGTGTTCTCTTCAAAGGCACACCCCACTAGGCCCCTCCTCTTAAAAGTTCCACCATTTCACAATAGTGCCACATGCCCAAGCTTTCAACACACAGACCTCCCAGGATATTAAAGATCCAAACCACACCTGCCAAACCAGCACTCAGGACGCTGCAGCTGGAAGATTACAAGCTTGAGGTTCTGTCAGCGCCCTCTTCCAGCAGTGCAGTGAACTTTGACTTGTGAAGTCAGAGTTGTCTGTGATTTGTTCCAGCAGCCTCTGGAAATGGAGCACAGCCAAGAGGACAACACCCCCACCCACCTGCTGGAGGAGCAGGCATGCCCCCCCCCCCACATCCTGTTGTTCATTATTGTGATTCCTGCCTGGGCTCTGAGGCCGGGTCTAGGATGTCTTGGTTGTGATTGGCACCTCTGACCTGCCTGTGCCTTTCTGAACTATCTGGTTCCCTCAGCCCCCACAGCAGCAGCTCTGGCCTCCTTGGTGCCTTCACCTGCCCTGATAGCCTGCGACACTTCTCAGATTGTAGAAAACCCTGTGCATGGTTTCTGGGTCTGCAGCCACCAGCATGTGATTTTGAGCCAGAGCCTCCAGTCTGAACTGCCCTGCCTCCTTGCCAGCTGGGCTCTGACCATGCCTACCATCACCAGCACAACCCTCTGCACCAGCACAACTAGAGTACCCCAGTGGCTCGGACAGTGTACTGGGGGTGGCAGACAATGGCAGCAGGACTGTCTGTGTGGGTAGGTGTTAGCAGATAAGCTCTGTCTCTAGATTCGTTCTTTGTTCCCCTCTGAAGCCACAAGGGTATTCTAAGTGCCACCTGCATCCTCCTGAGCTTGGAGTCAGCTGTGCTTCTTGCTTCCCCAGGAATGAGCGTTTAGCATAGGGACCTGGGAGAAGACACCGTGACTGGGATAGAAGCCCAGGGCAAGGAAATCCCCACAACTGTGGCTTCAGACTGAAGTAATGGCATCCAGTGTTTCTAAATTGGCGTAGCTAATGGGGGTTCTTTTGGTCTGGAGAGGGTAGAGCTGGCACAGGTGGGGCATCCGCCACGAACACACACCCGTGGGTCTAATGGAGCTGCAGTCCTACGTGTGTGACTAGCAGCAGCACAGGCTACTGAGCACGTGTTCCTGCCAGGCTCTGAGCACCTCAGTGAGTCTTCCTTGCAAAGAGGAAGTCTTACAGTCACACCTCACAAAGGAGATGAACTGGCTGTGTTTTCCAAACATCATGGAGTTGGCGAAGTTGGCTGCAGATCTTAACCCAGGCAGGCTGACTTCTGGGTTGTGCACCAGTATGCAGGGCTACGCATGTGTAAGCACCCACAGAAATGCAATAGAAATCCAGACATGGCTTCCACATGGGAATTTATTTCCCTCCTAGGAAAGAGTATCCTGAGGTAGAGCTGGTGTGATGCTGTCTATTCATAGGTGTTCCAGAACCTTCCATGACGTTGTCCTCCTGTTCTCAGGGAGCTGCCTCAGTAGAAAGGCCTTCTGAGCTCAAGCCATCCTTTCATCATTTCAGGAAGGAGGAAGAGGAAAGAGAAAGAGGTGCCACCTCCACTTGAGGGCTTTATCTTTGTCCTCAGCGAGGCACTGAGTTTTAACGAGTAAGGACAATGAGAGACAGCACATTGTAGGGTCTCACACTGCATGCGAGCTAGACTTCCAGATGCACATAGCATTGATGTAGCAGGAGTCATTCAAGCCTTGTTCTTTACTGTACAAGTGTACTGAGGCCCAAGTTAGCAATGGAACAGTGGCCCCGGCTCCTCCTTCCTCTCACCCTAAAGCTCTGCCCTGACACCAGCTGCTGATGAAAGAAGAGCTTGGTGCTGTCAAGGAAGCCAAGTGCCCAACCAACAGCGGTCCTACCCAGTCAGAAGGGGTGCCTACTTGCCAATCAGCCAGGCCCCCCTCTGCCCAACCAGGAGATGCCCACTTGCCCAACAGCTAGAGGGCTTTCCCAGCCAGAGAAGGTGCCCACCTACAGGCAAGCTGGGCTCTGCCACCAATTTCTCCCTCAGGAGCCCATTGGCCCTTTCTGCCTTCCCCAGGACTGCTGCCCATCTGGGGCTCCCAGCTCCCTCCCTGAGACACAAGATAGGAGTGGAGGCCTGGAGTCCAGGAGAACCCCGGGCCAGCTTGAAGCTGGGAAATCCCTCAGCAGCCAGGTCTGCTCCCCTTTCTGCCACCTCCCTTCTGTAGCTTCAGTCCTCCCTATTTCACCCCAGCCGCACAACTCCCCCGCCTCCCTTCCAAGCTCCTTCCTCCAGGTTGGTGGAGGCTGGCCCTGCACCCGACACTTGGGAAAGGGCCAAACTGACCCAGTGGCAGTTCTGGGGGAAGAATTTCATGCTGGCAGTCCAGGATGAGAGCGGGTCTTGCACGCTCGTGGGGCCTCTGGAGTCTGAATATCCACTGGGGCCCCATGCTAGCCAGATGCTGCCCATGGTAGGGGCAGAGGAAGCCAGGTCAGCCTGAAGGTGAAACTGAGCACAGGTTGGTGAGAGGAGCTACAGCTGACTGGATTGCAAAAAACCTTTAAGTTTATTCTTTGAAGCTGGTGATGGGGGAAGGGAGGTCAGGGGTCCTGGTGAGAGGTCTTCATTCTCCAGATGCCCAGAGGCTGGTGAGGATGCTGAGCAGAAAGGCTGTACCTCCATACTTAGGCCACCCTGGGGGCCACCCTGCTCCACTGCCCTGGGGCCGACGAGTTCTGTCACCCAGGGGCTGGGTAGCCCTGTCACCCTGAGGCCAGCTAGCCCCATCACCCTGGGGGTGGACAGCACTGCCATTTTGAGGATGGCCAGACCCACCAGCCAGGGGGCTGCCTGCCCCTCCACCCAGGGAGCTTACTGCCCCACCACCCAGGGGGTTCTGGATCTGGGGGCTTTGCCAGGGAGGAATATTGCACAGGGTGGACTGGCAGCAAGTCTGGGTCATCTGGGTGCCTGCTACAGTCCTGATGATGGGTTGACAGGTATCTGTACACCACATGGAGTAGGTGGTCAGGAGACCTGCGTCTAGGGGGTGTGGAGAACAGGTGGTGAGGGTCGGGCCTGGGTGTGGGTGTGCAGGCTCCTGCTCTGACCCCTCCCGGTCTAGCCGCTCACCAGTGCTGCTGCTCCCATGGGAGATGAGCATGGTGCAGAAGCTGCGGAAGCATCTCTGGGTCTGGTTGCAGTTCTCGCCACTGTGCAGCACCTCGCAGACGTAGCACTGTAGGGCTGTGAGCCGCAGGGCAGCTTAAGCTGAGAGTGGGCCTCTAAGGCCTTCCCCAAGTCCCTGCCCCCACCAGCAGCCACCCATTGGCCCTCCTGAAGAAGACTGTGTGTTGGTCTTTCCAAGGGAAGTTCAGAACACGGGGTCAGGCAGGCTGAATTTCCCTCAGCTGCCCCTTTCCTGGCAGTCCCTGAGGCAGCTCCCCTGACCGTGAGTCTGAGGGAGCTCAGACTCAGGGCTAAATAGATAAGCCAGAAAGGGTGGGGTGTGGGGAGCTGTCCTGGGCAAGTTTCTGCTTAGGGAGGAGAAGGCTGCAGCCCGGACGGAGAGCAAGCATGGGGGCGGTGACAGCAGCTAGGGAGGGAGGTAAGCGTTGGAGGACTGCTCTGTGTACAGCACAAAACTGGGCCCTCAGCTGGGGTGTGATACCTCTGTCCCTGCTTCCAGGGATCATGTTGGTTTCCTCTTCCTCCTCTTCATCATCATCATCATCATTGTAGTCATAGCTCTCTGGTCCCACGTCCCCATTGCCATCTTCTTCTTGTGCCCACCTGCTCCCTGGTGGTGCAAGGACACCTGTGAGCCTTCAGTACCCAGATGCAGAGAACATCCTTGGGACGGAGTGCTAAGCCCCTACCCTAACACGGCCACCCTTCCACACCCTGCCCATTTTATACAAAGGAGACAGGCCGGCCCACGGCTCCATAAATCCTCCTTCTCAAGAGCCTCTCAGTAACCCACACCTGGCTGTCCATATAGCAGCAGGACCAGGAGGACTGCGTTGAGTGTCTTCATCCTGCCGAGTCGGCTCTGTCCACTGGTGCAGTCCTCGCTCGGGGTTCTGGGTCTGCTGTAAGTGGGACGAAGGGTATTACTGGGGGCTTCCCGTAGCCCCCGCCAGCTCCAGCCTCAAACAATGGGTCTTGTTCTGGTGCCCAGTTGCAGGCACCAGGCCAGGGACATTGCTTCCCTCCAGGATCTCTGGGGCCAGAGGGGAAGGGGAAGTCATTGCATTGACCTTGGACATCCTGTCCACCTAAGCTCTTCCCCTGGCCTACAGGGACTACAAAATGTGGCACTGACCTCAGGAGCCACCTGAGCCTGCCACAAGGGCTCAGGGCTCTATCTGAGGGCCAGGAGCCAGGCAATTTCTACCTGAGTGGCATCATGCTGCAAGTATAAGAGCACTGTGTGTTCAAGCTGCAGCTCCAAAGGCTGTTCCTCTTGCCTCCAGCCTGTGATCTTGCTGACCCTGGCTCCGGCTACCTGACTCCCTCTTCCTTGACTATTCTACCCCTTGTCTCCGTCACCTCCCCAGAAACAGCCCCTCCCTAGCTCCAACTCACACCTTGCTGTATGTCTTTCCCGTGACATTATAGTCTCTAGTTCCTGAGGGGTACCCATGCCATTGATGAGGCTGATGAAGGCAGGTCCCCTGGTCCCTGGGCCCCACCCTTTGTTGACCTTGTGCTTACCTCTATGTGCCAGCTGCTTTCTCCAGGGAGGTCCTATAGGGAGCAGTGGGCTTACAGCTGTGCTCTCAATGGGCCCAGACCCTCCTCCCCTGGGGGTGGGGAAAGAACTTCTGCCAGAGCCACATACTCAGGCCAGAGCTTGTGAGAATTTTGGGACAGTGACAGCAACACTGAGGAACTCTAGGGGGCAGTGGTGTAGCCATCCTAGCTTCACTGACAGCACAGTGGGAGGTGCAGTGTCCCCAACTCTGCCCATGCCCCTTCCATATGAGGCACACACTTCTGTTCCCACAGGAAAAGGCTGCTGATTCTGGTCCACCTCGGCCAGGGATGATGGCTCCTGGGTGGGGATGAAACAGCCTACCCAGTGCCTTGATGACAGATACCTGTTCCCTTCAGTTCTGACCCCAGATTGGGTGGGAATCACTCAATTCAGTGTGTGTATACCCCAATCCTACCCCAGCAGCCTACCTCCCCTCATCCCCCGCACTGCATGGCATCTTGAGCAGACCCAGGGGAGTTCTTGCCTCCTCCAGGGTGGGGATGTGTTCCTCAAGAGCCCTAGAGCTCAGTCTTAGAGTCTGGGTCCTGAAAGACCTCTGCCCTGGGCAGCACCTTCCAACAGAAGCCTCCTGAAGGCAGTCTTGTCATCTGGCTCCCTGCTTGCAGACCCTTGTGCCCACATCTCTGGCCTTGCCTTTACTGCCTGGCCTGGGGTCTCTGGGGATGCTGTAGGGCTCTGTGCTGGCTGTGGGCCAGGGACTTCTGACCTATCATGTTCCCTCCAGCAGCTGATTAACTGTCTGCAGCCTCCTGCCTTGGGGGCATGTGTGGCCCCACCCTGGCCTCTAGCGCCACCACAGTGTCAGATCCAGACCTGTGCCATCCCCTAAAGACTTGGGTTGAGAGTATTAGGGAGACATTCTGAAGAGAGCCACATTGGCGCTGCGACAGTTGACAGGAGCAGTGTTTGGGGTGAGCCTTCAGGGCATATGTGGGCTGCAGATGTGCGAGCCTCCATGTTTATCTCCCTGCTGGGCTCCCTCCACCCCCTCTGCAGCTGACCCTTTTCCAGTATTGACCAAGGTTCCCTTCTTGAAGCAGAACCCAGACCCTTCTCCCCTGCAGGCAGAGTGGGAACTGGACTCCCTCAGAGGTGATGTCTGGGATCCCCTGAGCCAGGCAGACACCGGCTGCTTCTTCTCTAGAACCTGAACTTAGAGGCAGCCATGGCGGGTGGGTTAGAGGTTCACCTCTTTTCCTCTCATGAACCCATGAGGGAGACCCATCACAGCCTCGGCTGTTCCACACTCCAGGAACCGTCTGTGCCCCTCAGTCTTACACATCAACCCAGAATCTCCTTGCTACAGGCCCTGCGGTGGAACAGCAGAGGATGTTGAGGCCTCACAGGCAAGTGGCATTTTATGGCGTCTCATAGACATCAATCTCCCGCTCTTGATGTGGTAAGACTAAAAATAATTAGGATGGGCACTCTGCAGTTGAGAGGAAGGCCAAAACAGCTGTTTACATTGGGAACTGAAAGGCAGGAAGTGGATAATCGAGGCTGCATCCTGCCTAAGAAGAAGGCCTGCGTTCTGTTGTGGGACTTCATAGGAGACTCGTATCTAAGGCTGACCCACGTCTCTCTTCACTCTCTCAAGTCTGCATGCAGCATCTTCTGCCTAGGCCTGCACCCCATACCTGCACTCTACTAGGGTGGGGCCAGTGGAGGCCTGAAAGGGGGTGGCTTGGCCCATAGGCTCAGGAAGGCAGGATCAGCTCTGGAAAGGAGCAGAGCTCCATTCTGGGGACACCTCCCGAACTTGAAACTGTGGAGTGTGAAGGGTGGGGGACACAGCAACTACTGAAGAAGCCAGAGACCCAGCCCCAAGCATAGGACCCGTGGCCCGTCTGCGCCTCTCCATGGACTCCTGGCAGATATGGTGGGAAAACCTCAGGTAAGGTGCCTCGGGTCACATTCCCATTGGATGGGGTTGAGGGGTCCAGCCCCTCCCATCGGATGGGGTTGAGGCATCCAGCCCCTCCAATTGGATAGGTTTGAGGGGTCCAGCCCCTTCCGCCCAAGTCCCTGGATTGTTGGCTGCTCTGACGACTGTGGAAGGCAAACCCCACTGAGCTGGGGAGGAAACCACTTCGGTGGCATATCCTTCTCTCTTGTGATCCTCTGTGAGAGCTGGGACTTTCTCAGGTCCCGAGCTGGAGACCAGGACAAAGTGGGGTAACTCCCAAGGTCAGGGAAGCCGAAGTGGGTCAGCAGTGGGGGCTTGTCCAGCCAGGGTTGTGCTTCCAGCGGGGGCTGTGCCTCCCACCTCAGTGCTTTGCCCACAAAATAGGCTTGAGATACATTCCTCATAGATCTGAGGGCACTTCAGGCAGGGTTACCGTACAGAAGGATCAGGACCACAGCAAACAAGCACTTGCAGGAAGGAAAGACGAGGGCTGGACCCTGAAGCTTCATATGGGAACCCTGGGTGCTCCCCAACGTGAAGGTGCCTGGATTCTTGCAGGGTTTCCATTCCAACTCAGAAACTGTGGGTGATGCTTGAACATCTGAGGCATTTGCAGAACCTTCAGGTGGCACAGTTGGAGCAGGGGCCATGGGAGGCTGTCAAGACTGTTTAGGCTAAAGTGTGATGCAGAACTAGAGAGTGAACCCTGGAGCAAGAGGAAGGGGATGAGCAGTCTTCTATATCTGCTCATTTCCCATACAGGGAAGAATGGTTCCTGACACTCAGCCTTGGGTCCCAGGAGCAACCCTGCAGCCAGAGCAGATCTGGCTTGAAATCACCCTAACCAGCCACCACCTGACAGTCACCCAGTGCCTTTCAACCCTGAAGTAGAGAGGTCAGTTGGGAGAGAAGCAGCTCCAAGCTGCGTGTGGCCCTCGCCGTGGTGCTGACCATCCAGACCTAAAGGTGCTGTCTTGCTGGGTCATGCCCTGCCCACCCTTACCTTGGGAGCTGGAGAGCTCATGAGAGGGGTCCTACACGTTGTAGGTGTATCTTTTGTACCCCAAGAATTGGGAAAATAGCTAAAAGAGCTAGAGAGCAGACTTAGGTCACCACTGCCACCTCCTTCATCCATGCCCACCTCACCGGGGCAGCTGTGGGCAATCAGAAAGCGTGAAACAACACAGTGGCTGCCTGGAGCCTGTGCCAAACTCCCCAAGAGCATGGGCACCTTCTCGTCCACATTGCTTGGCTTCTCTGACAGATGGAAGCGGGCTCCAGTAAGACTACTAACAGCAAGCAGAGCCAGGTTTGCTGTGTGATATGAAGAGATGTCCACTCACCTGTTAGGACACCAATGACAGGCCAAAGAGCAGTTCTACCTTAGCAGTCTAGCTTAGTGAGCTAGGGGGTTCCCTGGGATGTCTTACAGGAGCATAGGTACTCAGAGGCAGCTGCATCACTGAAAAGGCCGCTTGGCTTGGGGACATCTAGTGAAAGCTGCATCTCCGGAGCTCCAGCCTGACTTCCAGCCAACTCAGCTGGTCAGTCTCCTCATGTAAACTTGGAATCTTGTGGCTTTCAAGAGCTTCCCGAGACCTGTAACTTTGTTTACTTTCCTGAGCTCCAACAAGCTTTGCCACTGCCAAGCCTGCAAACTGACTCACTGGAGAGGAAGTGGCTGGGCCTGATCTCTAACTGCAGGCCATGGTCTGGGGCTCCCTACTTCAGGGATACCTTATTGGCTGCATATGGCCCCTGTCCATTTTAAGTTAAAAAAAATTAGTGTGTATGAGTGTTTTGGGTGCATATACCACATGTATGTAATGCTCATGAAGGTCAGAAGAGGACTTCGGATCCCCTGGAACTGGAGTTACTGACAGTTGCAAGCTGCCATGTGGGTGCTGGAAATAGAGTCTGGGTCGTCTGTAAGAGCAACCAGTGCTCTTCACTTCTGAACCATCTCTTTAGCAACCCCTGTCCATTTTAAGTTCCTCTCTGTGGAGTCAATCTACTGCCCCGCCCGTGCTGGAGCTGTCCTTTGAATATAACACCTCTGCCAAAGGAATCCAGAGCAGCCTGTTCAGCTCAGCCCAAAGCCACGTTCTCCTGATTCCCACAAGCTGATGTAAAATAATGTCTCGTGACTCCTGTACATCCTAATTTCTAGCTCATTTCCTGCCATGATCCAACTGGAGTCAGAAGTGAGCTAGAGGCATCCGTGGTGGAAAGAGTAAGGGGTGCTTCTGGCTGCTTCTGCCTTTGGCTATCATGGAGACGAGCCTTTTGGAAAGGAGACTGGACTGGGAAGAAGGCTGAGCACTTGGGAGACTGGTCCGCCATACACTGGGACCTGTCTGTGCTCCAACCCCCACTGTGAATACCTGGGGTGGAACCCACCCTTCTTATAGACCTGCACTCTGCAGGTGGACTCAGCAGGACTGTGGCTCCCAGGCCCAGCCTCAGCAAGAGCAAGATCCTTTAGCCAGGTGGGAGAAGTTCTAGGCTATTCTTTCTCTTAAGTTTCCCTTCCAGAGCACTTTGCACCAAGTCACCCAAGGGGCCCTTTGGACTATTCCTTAGTACTGTCCCAGGCTCTTCTGTCTCTATTGGGTATGTATTGTTTTCTGTCCACTCAGCCAGTCCAGATCATCAACCCCACATCCCTCATTTCCTTATCACGGTGCCCTGTCTGTCTGCCAGGGCTCCTAGCTGCCCACAGCAGGGATGATCTCTAGCTTCCTGGTATAGAAATGGAATTTACCAGAAGACTATTGAGCAGCTATGACTTCTTCAGGGGAGACAGGAAGATGGGCAGCCAGGAATGATCCTCACTGAGTCAGGTGCTAGGGTCTGGATGCTCGGCCCACTGCTACCCTGGTCCTTCTGCTAGGACAGAAGGCAGGTGTTCCCTTGTCCTCAGTTCTGCAGAACAGGTATGTTGATGCTCACAGCAAGAGAGGCTGGGACTACAGGGCATGGAGGCCCTTCTGCCCCCGTGCCTGTGATCAGGCTGTGGTAGGCACTCTGTCCCCACGTGCTCCTCTCCTGGGCTGCAGTGGTGTCCCCCACAGATGGGGACAGCTAAACAGCAGTACTTTTTCCTGAAGTTTGGACACTGGAGTCTAAGATGAGGGTGTTAGCTAGGTTGCTTCCTCGATCCTTGGTGTGTAAACACCATCTTCTCCTTGTGTCCTCACAGATGTATGTGTGCATGTGTCCCCTGAACTTTTCCTAGTGAATTAGGGCCTATCCTAATGACCTGTCTTGACCTTAATGCCTCCTAAGAGGCCCTGTCTCCAAACATAGCTGCCCCTTGGAGGCCCAGGGATCAGGACTTCAGGATATAACCTTGAACACACAATTCTGTGACTGTCTCAGTCCTTCCAGGCTCCATGCAGCTGTTATAGTAAAAACAGGGCTTAAAAGTGAAAGGAATGCAAGGGTAGAACAGTGATGTGGGACATGGGGAAGAGAAACAAAAGAGCTTACAAAGAGACAAAAAGAAACAAACAAAAGACAAAGAAACAAAAGAGACAAGCAAATGGGAGGAAAGAGACGGTCAGCAGGCTGGCTGACTCCCCAAAGCCCCGTTCCTGGAGGAATGGACACAGGCACTGTCAGTCTTTCACATATCCTAGCTTCTAATGAAGCTAATTGTAACAGACTAAATTTGTAAATAAGGACGGCTTCCAGAAAGCCTCCACCTATTTCAGGAATGAGGCCACCCTAGACCACCCCGTAGGCAAGGGACTAGGTCTGGGGTAACCATCTTAGCTACATCTTGGGAGCTGTGAGGAGCATTAGGTCCACAGTAAACCTGCAAGCTGGCCATTAAACCTGATAGCAGAGGGCTTAGTCTAACTGCTAGGAGCAGATGCCCCCGAGGACTAACCAGCGCCCTGCAAGGCGGGTACATTAGCAGTGCCTGCCCAGGCTAATGGCTATCAGACAGACAAGACCAAACGCTTATAAAACGAGTAAAATGAACAGGGGCCTTCAAAATGTGACTGTGCTGGATGCTCTAGTGTCAACGTGACACACCTGGGCTGAGGGGGTCCCAGTTGGGCAACTGCCTCCATTGGACTAACTTGTGGCCACGTCTGTGGGGTACTTGCTTGTAAAGTGCTACAGGAGGGCCCAGCCCACTGTGTGTGGTGCCACCATGGGCAGGTTTCTGAGTATTGTATAAGAAAGCAGGCTGAGCATGGGTCAGGAGCAAGCCAGGAATAGAGTTCCTCCATGATCTGTGCTCAGGTTCTGCCCTGAGTTCCTACCTTGGACTCCCTGATGAACTGTGTGACCCAAGAGATGTAAGCAAAATAAACCCTTTCTTCCCCAAGTTGGTATTGGTCAGAGTGTTTTGTCACAGCAATTGAAGGCAAACTAGGACAGTGACCATTCCCATAAGTGAGTGGTCATCTTCCTGATTGGGTCAGGGATAGCCGCAGAGCATGTAGCTATTCAGAGAGTTGGCCAGTCTCCACTGAAGGTCCCTTAGTCTTTGTCTCGTGGCTGCCCTGGGCCTATACTCATCTCCCAGACAGGCAACACAGTGTGATTTCCCCTCTCTTGTGCCCCTGGTCCAGGCCGAACTCTGCTTTCTACAATAGATCTTAAATCCTTTCTATAATGAAAATTCCTCTTTAAAACTCACCCTTCTTTTCTGCATTAATTTTGTTCTTGGAATTTTTCAAGGACACAGAACCACTGATTTATTAATTCTGGAGTGAAGCCCACATGATACAGAATCTCCATATTCAGGGAATTCCCTTCTCTCATTTAAAGAGAGAGAGAGAGAGAGAGTAGGAGGAGGAGGAGGAGAAGGCAGAGAAAGAGGAGGAGGAAGAGGAAGAGGAGGAAACACCCTGAGCTGAAGACCTGTGACCTCTCAGTACGGTCACAAGAACCATTAATGGAAGAGGGAGGTTCTGAAAGTCCCCCGTGTGTCAGAAGCCTGGCCCCCAGCCAAAGGAGCATGTACTGCTTCCTCAGCCAGTGGCTTTCTCTTCCCTTCCTCCATTCCCCATCTGACCACTGCTGGCCACCAGGAGTCAAAACCAGGTATATATGCATGTGACACCGTGTGTCTTGCAGGGACATGGTCTGGTTTGGGGACCAGATTCTGACTGACAAGGCCTCTACCCTGAGCTGCAGTGTCTCAGCCATCACCTGGTGATCATGGGGATCCAGAATTGCTGTGCGGTCACTTGGGTAAGAGAAACAGAGGGTCTGTGTAGTGGGGTGCCTCATGTGCCTGGTGAAAATGAAAACTGCAGCTTCTCCTGCAGCTACCTTCCTCAGTCAGAGAAACCCTCCAACCACAGCCCTCCCCCACACCATGAGACACTGCTAGGAATTCAGCCTCCACCAGTTCCCATGCTCCGTTCTCCCCTTGTTTACTGTGCAGAGGAAGAGGTGTTCTGAGTGCCCGTGAGTTACAGAAGCAGAGCCCTGGGTGGAGGGGCTAGCTTTCTACGCTGCCAGCTCCCGCTACCAAATATAAACGGCAAGAAAAAAGTCATCCATCAGGGGGTCTCAAGCAGGGCAGCCTCAGGCAGGGATGGTCAATTCAGTGTTGCAGGATCAGAACCCAACTTCCTCTACCCGTGACCCTGCAGTTACTCTTCTCATCTTCACAGCGTGGTGGCTGCAGTTCCAGGTGTTGCGTATTAAAACAGACAGGGCAGAAGGGAAAGGAAGGAAAAAGGTCAGGGCAAAGCACGGCAAGGAGGCCATATTTTCCATGTCACACTTTTTTGCTTGTCTGCTTTTGGGAATAACGTGTGTGCACGAGCATTTCCAGATCACGGTGATGATGTTCTGCTCTTGTCTCCTGTTGATGTGATACCCTCCCCTCCCCTCCTGTTGCTGGTGAGGGTGTTCTGCCTTCCCCTCCTGTTTGTGGCATATGGCTTGTTTTGTTTGGGCTTTTTGGGCAATGCTGCTCTGAGCATTTTTTTGGACATGTGTATGGACCCAGCTCAACTTACCTACAGCCTTCTTGAGTCACAACCACCACCCTGCTGCTGAGTGCTTTGGTCTGTCCCCCCACCATAGTTTCCCAGCAAACTATATATAGGATAAACCATCTAAGTGACGTGGGAACTTCAGGATTGGATCTCAGCTCCCTCGGCATTGGGAACATGCCTGAGATCCCTGATACTGGCTTGGGATAAACTGGGGGCCAACCGGATTGAATGAAGTCACTTTTGTCTTGATAATTACATGTGTCCCTTCCTCCTGACCCAGAATGCAGGGACCCACCCACAACCATGCTTCTCTCAGAGAATTCCCAACAAACTGACTCTGAAATCCTCTCTGCCTCTTTCTTTGATCTCATGACACCTTGTGACTAGGCCTTATACACTGGGCTGGGTTTTTTCTTTTTTGAAAAGTATGTTTTGGGAGTATTTTTAGGAAAACTCTGTGTATGAGAACCAGTCACCAAAGGTAAATAGATTAAAGAAAGAAACTCAGATTATCCAAAGTGAAATTTATTGGAACTTATGGACAGAGATATATACTGAGTGGTATGGAGGTCCCTCCACTCCAGTGCAGGATGAAGGGACCAACCTAGATGAAGAGACTGTAGTCAACCAAGTGATACTGACTGCAGTAGCTGATCCTGTACGCCAACTTGATGCACCTGGGAAGAGGAACCTCATTTGAGGACCTTCCTCCATCAGTATGAGCTGTGAGCATGTCTATGGGGTATTTTATTTTAATTATTTATATTTTGTGTGTATGAACGTTTTGCCTACATTTATGTAAGTGCATCTAGTGTGTATATGCCTGAGGAGGCCAGAACAGGGTGTCAGACCCCCTGGAATTGGAGCTACAGATGGTAGTTAGCCCTATGTGGGATATTCTCTTGCTTGCTAATTGATGTGGGGGGCTCAGCCCACTGTGGGCAGCACCACCCCTAGGTGAATGGGTCTAGGCTGTATGAGAAAGGCAGCCTAACATGAGCCTGAGAAGCCAGTAAGCAGTGTTTTTCCACATTTTATGCTTTAAGCTCCTGACTTGGTGTCCCTCAGGGATGGACTGTAACCTCTAAGATGAAATAAACCCTTTCCTTCCCAAGTTGCTTTTGGTTATGGTGTTTACAGAAAAGTAGCCAGAACACTGGCCTTTCTGAAAATGATTGACATGTCACTGTCAGTGCAGAGTCCATGAGTCAGTGGCCAGCGCCCCATGCTCAACTGAGGATCTTAAAGACTTCGCTTATCCTGTGAGTCTTGGGGTATGCTAATCTCTGTCAGGGTCATCTGATGGGCAACATGGCTTGAGCCTTGCTAGGCTGGGTCCCAGCAGGTGGACCCAGTTCTCCTGGATCCATGCCAGGTGTGGAACACACAGGCTCAGCTTGAGCTGGCATTACCCCTCATTCCCCCAGATCTTCCCACCAGTTCAGTGGGAGTTCTTTCTGTCCCTAACCTCCCCAGCACATGGCACTGCTAAGCTCTAATTTTAGACATTCCACTGGGCCTGCAGTGGGGCTTCATTTACTCTCATGTGGCAGTCCAATTCCCAGCTTTTATGACAGCTACAGCTGCTCCGAGCCTCTCAAACCTCCTGCCTCTGTGTGGCGTCATCAAAGCTGGGTTTGTTCCTTCTCTGTGGTGGTCCCAGCAGCTCTGTTCTGACCAGCCTCAAGCCGGTGGGTGTCTGTGGTGGCATAGCTGCCGGCCGCCTTTCACCTCTCCAATTTCGACCTCCTGTCCTGTTGTTCACCAGCTTAGTTGACTACTTTACAGGAGTTTCTCGTCATCCGTAGGAGCACAAGCCTAATGGAAATGGCTTTGTCCTGCTGGAGTGGACACTGGCTGAGGTCGTCTCCTTTCACACACCCTCCTGACTGGTATGTTTTCTATGCCTTCTACTAAACTACAGAGAGGGCTGTTTCACATCTGCCTGAATGAAGACGTGCAGCTGGGCAGGAGATGGGTTCCCTTCACTGGCACTGCGACGGAAAGGTGTCATGAGAGAGGCATGGGAGGGGATGTTAAAGGGGCTGTCATGTCCCCACCACTGGCTAATCAGATGCTGTCATCAGTGTGTCACCAATTTCCAGACTGGACAGCGAGAGGTATTCCCGGAGGTGGGGCTGCAGAGAGAAGTCGTGAGATGCTCGTGAAGCCTGCCCGCTTCCTGCGAGCCGTCCCTCAGCCAGGTTAGCGATGCAGTGCCCAGGGCGGAAGAGCCAGACCTGGGGAATGGTGGGCTGTGGACTTAACTGGCTGCCAAAGGAGCAACTCCAGGACTGGGGGGATGACTCAGTTGGTAAATTGTGCCTTGCAAGCACAAGGATCTGAGTTTGAGTCCCAGTATCTACATATAAAACCAGACATGGTGGCACATTCTTATAATGCCAGCACTGGCAAGGGGTGGTAGAGATGGTGGATCCTCACGTCTTGAGGGCCAGCCAGCTTAGCCTATTGGGGAGTTCCAGGCTAGCGAGAGACCTCATCTCAAGGTGGATGGTGTGTGAGGAACACTTGAAGCTGACCTCTGGCCTTCTCTCTGAGAGAGAGAGAAAAGGAGAGAGAAACTGCAGCAGAGCAAGGTTGAGACAGCTCAGCTCTCGCTCTTGCACACCCCAGCTCCTGTGCCCTAGCCTCCACTTCTCTCTGACAGCCACAGGAGGCCAGGGCTTGCTGAGCATTGGGTAGGAATTATCTGGAGGGGCAATGGACCTAACTGTGACAGGCAGGCAGGCAAAAAGCATGTAACTTTAACCCCTCAGTCCATAAGAAGCTATGGTGTATGGGAAAGATGGAAGTCTCCACACCAAAGATACAGTCTTCACCTGGGAAGACAGGTGACATTCCTATGATGCACTCCATGGACTGTTCAGAAGCAATCCCGGTGCCACCAAGGCCAGCACACAAAGGGCCTGGGAGGCACATATACTGAGAGGAGAGAAGGGAGAGAGGGGGGCCAATCACAATCTTTCTTCAGGCCAGGGACACAGTCCTGCCATAAATGCATGTTAGGAAGCCAGAGACTGAAGTCAGGGGATTGTTGTAAGTTCAAGACCACTCTGGAATATAGAGTTTGAGCCAGCCTGAGCTAGAGTGAGAAACCATCTCAAAAAATGCACATGAGATGGCTCAGCACTTAAGAGCACTGGCTGCTCTTGCAGAAGACCCAGGTTCTCAGCACCCACATGGCAGCTAAGAACCATCTGTAACTCCAGTTCCAGGCGATCCAATACTGTCTTCTGACCTCCATGGGCATTGCATGACATGGGTGCACTTATATACATCCAGACAGTACACTCATACACATAAAATAAAAATAATAAAATGTTTTTAAATGCAACTAGGAAAGGAGATTGAAAATTAGTCATCTGTGCACATGGCTTGGGAACTTGGAGAAACAGCAATGCTAAGTAAAGCAGAGAAGATGGAAATAATGGCAGAGTTTAATGAAGCAACCAGATGTGAGGAGAGCTGGAAGCTGGTTCTTTGTACAAGGTAGGGTCCCGGCTGGAGACCAGGGAGCTCGGACATTGTCCCATTTCTCTGCTCTCCGGTCATATCAGCTTTATCTGAAACTGCATTCTTCTGAGCTGCCAAGAATAGACCTGCTTCTTTGTGTGTGTTTGAGGAAGAGGAACACACACCTCTAAAGAGGCCAGAAGATTCCATTGAAGAGTTTCTCGTACTTCAGTGGGCTAATGAAGGTGGGAGCCTGTGAGCCCACAGTTGAGGCCAGAGAAGTATCCTTAAGGGCCACAGGCAGAGCCTACCTCTGCAGTGCTTGGGCTCCATGGGTTGGGGCCACCAAGAGGGTCACCCAAGCTCCTAATTCACATTCATTTGCTATGATTACTGCTCAGTAATTAACCTAGTTTCCAATCATCTCCCTTGTGTCAGGTGGCAAACTTAACTTCAGGCAATTCCCAGGACTCCTGTTATCACCAAGTACCAGAAGGTCCTTCAAGCTCTGAGGAGGCACTGACACATTAGTCTCGTCTCAGGGAGGCCAAGTAGCTCTGTTTAGAGAGTCACATCCCTATGATCCCAGCCACCAGTCTCTTAGTTTGGGGAATGACTGGAGTTGGCTTGGAGGTGTTCTCCAAGGTCCTGACGGTGGAGCTGCGGGAGCCGCTGGATGGAGAGAGGCTGCCCCAGCCGCAGCGGCAGTGGATACAGGCAGCTCTGCCTGATACAAGTAAGAAATGACCCTCCACATCCTACCTCCCAGTGACTCTCTAGGACTCCTGCTTCTCATTCACATCTGCTCACCCTCCTAGAACTTAGGGACAGAATCCCTGCCCTCAATCTGTGGCTCCAGGTTAGAGACAGGGACTCTTGGCTTGGGGGTACATTTTCAAGGCTATGCTAGAGAACTGGGGCCTGAACTGAACTGGTGCTTTTCTCCCATGGTGCAGGGCACTGGGCTTTCTCTGGGGGAACTGCTGCCCTTTCTCTGTGCAGATGCAGAGGTGAAGTGGGCATAGTCCAGGCTGAGGCTGGAGCAGAGGGCATCTTTTTCCAGTAGTGACATCCCTCTGCTCCCATCTGCTTGGGACACTGTTGGGAGTCCCTCAAGACCTGAAGGTGGCCTAGGCGCTGCTCTCTGGATCTAGCCATTCCAGGCACAGACTATGCATACTGCTTAGAAGTGCATTCACACTTGGGCTCAGCCTGGGTGTCAGTTCAGTAGAGCTACCTCTTCTTTGGGAAGCCCTGGATTGCAGTGCCTGTGCTACAACTGTACGAGTCTATCCGGCAAGGCCTGAGGAATTGAAGACACACAAGACACACAAGACATACAAACACAGACACCAAAATGGTGGAGAAGCTTTCAATTTATTAAAGTAGGGTGCTCAATATATATACACCCAGCAGATGCCAGTGATCAATTGCAGGAAGTTTCACAGAGGATTTGGTAGGGGGCAAAAGTTCAGGCCCCCAGGGAACATCTGAGTATGTGACCACACCTGATTCAGACCACACCTGGTTCAGGCCACACCTGGTTCAGGCCACACCTGGTTCAGGCCACACCTGGTTCAGGCCACACCTGGTTCAGAACAATTGTGGTTAGGCCTCTAAAGGTCAAGTTGTCCTCTGAGCAACTGCAGCTGACAAGCTGAAGCTAGTTCCTGGCCAGGAACCTAGCTAGGAAAAAAGGCATGCAGGGAGGCCAGGGCCCTACACTGGATGTCTTCCTCCATGGTCCAGCTGTACCACACTCCAGCACAAAGGGACAGGCAGAAGCCTCTTGTCCTATTTTGCCTTCAATTGCTGTGACAAAACACTTTGATCAATACTAACTTGTGGAGGAAAGGATTTATTTTGCTTACATCTCCCAGGTTACAGTTCATCACTGCGGTAGGAACTCAGGGCAGGACATGGAGGTAGGAGCTGAAGCACAGGCCATGGAGGGATACTGCTTACTGGCTTGCTCCCCTGGCTCGTGCTCAGCTTACTTTCTTATACAATACAAGACTACCTGCCTTGGGTGGCACCACCCACAGTGGACTGGGACCTCCTGCATCTCTCAACAATCAAGAACATAACCCACAGACATGGCCATAGGCCAGTCCAATGGAGGCAATTCTCCAGTTGAGGCTCCCTTTACCTGGGTGTGTCAATGTTGACAGCCAAGCTGTCCAGCAAGCACATCTCCCCTCTGAGAGTTTCTGTGTGTGTGGCCAGTGAGGGACAGAGATTCTGTCAGTCCTTACAGAAAACGTGCCAGCCAGGTGAAGGTAGCCACAGAGACCCTGGACACTTCAGCACCTGCTCAGGGCTCTGCTGGAGTGCCCCTGCCTCTCCAACATCTCCATCCCCCATGCTCATGCCCAAGTGGGTCCCTCAGCGGGTGTTGGAAAAGGTACAGCATCTAAGTCATTCCTTTCAGACAGGAGTATGGTATCAGGCTAGGCCCTAAGCTACTCCATATTGTGTAAAACAGTAGTTTTTCAGGCCGTGTTTTGCCCTGGGAGACTCCATCTTATAAGTAGCTTTTGACTCCACTTTGAGTGCAAACATGGAAGCAGGATAGTGCCACACCTTGGTGGACGTGTAAATGACACCATGTGTCTGGGACCGCCCATGAGGCACAGACTGATAAATAACTATTCCTAAAGTGGAAAATAACTTATTCCTAAAAAGGAGTCTCTGGTTCCATTCAGTTTTCAGTTAGAGCGTTATTCTACTCTATACATTTACCAAGGTAAACGGGGACAATTTGAGCACATGGGTGTATTAAAACTATATCAGGAGCTGGAGAGATGTCTCAGCGATTAAGAACACGGACAGATTACCGTCATGCAGCTCACAACTGTCTGTTACTCTAGTTCCAGAGGATCCAGTGCCCTCTTCTGATCTCTGTAGGCCCTGCATGCACACTGTGCACTTTCATTCATACAAACAAAATACTCATACACACAAAATAAAAATAATAAGTTAAAAAAATTAAAAATCACACTAAGAAAACCAGGCCCAAGAATGTGAGTACCTCACACAGAGCAATGAGTGTAAGTTCCTCAAACTGGACCCCAGAAGGAGGAGGACATGTAACACTGTGATAGTGATGGCCCTGCTGATCTGTCACCTGTCTGCCCAGCCTGTGATCAAGGGATGGACAGGCAGAGAACTCCCTGTGTCCCAGGGGCTTCAGCACTGCCCGGTTCCCAGTGTTGACACAGCCTACTGGAATTGCTGTCCATTCGTCTACCTAGACCAGATCTTGCTCTTTGCCTCGATGGTCTCCACAGTCCTGAACTTGGACTACAGCTTGACTCAACCCAAGGCTCAGCTCAACCCTGACCCTGCTGCTTGACTGCAGCTCCAGCAGACCTCTGATTTGCTGCCTGATTCCTGCAGAGCTTCTGTTTGTGTCTTGATCTGCTTTTTCCCTCGTTAGGTCTCTTTGGAAGCCACCGACCTCTGCGAGAGCCTCATTAATCCTTTACAGCCTTTTCATAGCTTACATCTATACATGTATGTAGGTATATTTACTGTGTGATCTGAGAGTTAATATTTGTAATTAAGTGGAAAAAAAGAAACTGTATTTATCTCAGTTCATCTAGTCAAAAGAAAAGCAACCAAGATGCCTTCATAAATTGCAGCCAACACATTGACATAGTTTGTGAATTTATTGTTACTCAATAAAGTCTGATGCAAATGTTGTTAGATAAAGTTTACAGGTTCATAGAAAAGCAGCATGGGATTACTCTTCAGAGGAGTCAGCAGCAGAGCCTGAAGAACAAGGGGGTGTCCAGGTGGGAGGAAGAGCTGCACCAGAGCAGGCAGTCATCCAGGACCGCAGGGGTCCTGATGGACAGAGGCTGAGGCTCCCTTCGGTGTCCAGAACATGGAGTGGTTAGAGCCTCATACCCTGGGCAGCTCGAGGGGAGAGAGCCCTCGCTTCATCAGACCCTGCAGATCCAAGGGCGACTCCTTGTTTTTATAGGTTTCCAGGGGGTGTGTGGGTTCCACACCATGTGACCTAGCCTGCGCCCTCGTCTTCGAAGTCAGGAAGGCGGTGAGAGGAGCCAGCTATTACTCAAGGCTGTCTTGGGTCTGGGCAGTGAGGAGAGAGCTGCATCCGAGAGAACTCCGAGCTGCAAGGTCGCAGCACCGTGCTGTCATGCTACCTGGAGAGGGAGAGGTTTCAGGGGACGTGGCCTGGCTTGGGGAAGAAAGGGAGGCAGCTAGACGGTCTGAGGGTCTGTGCTCTCACAAATGGGTTCATGTATGTTTCTGAGTCTTACTCATGACACTGATTGGGCCCAGCTCTGTGGAGACTACTGAGCACTCAGATGTTTGAAACTGGCGGAAAGGATATGACGGCCAATCAGAGGCAAATACAAAGCCCCACATGTAAGGCAAGGGAGATGGGGTGAGACAGGAAGAGACCACCCCAGATGCCAGTAGTCTAGGCTTCCAGGAGGCTGGAGAGAAGTAAAAGGAGGAGCAGGAACGCAGAAGCTGCAGGGCAGCCTCTGGCAGCTGGCAAGACAGCCTTGCTCACAGCAAAGGGGCCTCTGGCTGGGGGCTGCAGATCACATCCCAGTGTGTCAGCCAGGAGCACTAAGAGGCCCAAAGGGGAAGAACCTGGCTGCCCGCATCTCCCACCAGACTGCAGAGAGCCCTGCCCTGCAGGGAAGGAGGGGGCCCTTTGTCTGGGGTGTAGGGGGCAAACATGCTGGCTGCTAGCAAAACCAACAGGAGTGGCAGAAAAGGAGAAAGGCATAAGAAGAGAGTTGGAGAAAGAGATAAAAGGAAAAACAGCTAATGTGTATGTGTCTGACTAGTTTCATTAACGTGTAAGAGTCTGAGAAATCTAGGCGGGAGAGATAGGGAAACATCATAAAAGGTGAATGGACAGTTTCCAGACAGAATCAGACGTGTGTCTCTTATCTCCATGAAGAGTTCAACATTTCCTAGTCAGAAAAATACCAGCTAAACTAGACTGTGATGCCATCTCCCACCTGTCAGACTGGTCGCAGTGACCAACAGGTACGCATGACAGAGGCTGTGGGGACAGAGGGCTCACAGTTTGCCTGGGGATGACCCCTCAGTGACGCAGTCACCTGCACATGGAACCCATTCTAAAGGTTACACGGAGTGGCACACACCGAGCTCTCACTGTGGGTAGCATTATTTGGACCACTCAAGTTGGGCCACAGCTGCAGGGCTAAGTGGGTACACGGGCGCAGGCTCACAAAGCCCAAGGAAAGAACACTTGGGGTCTACACACCTGTGGGACGCCCTCTGCAGGCTGTGCCCACGCATGAAAAGGCCAGCGTGCTGCTGCTTGCAGTGCAAGGAGGGATGTTAACACAAACAGCTGTTGCTCTTTTCTACAAAACAGAAACAGCAAAAAGACAAACTTCCCAGGTGGAAGGAAGGACAGGACACAGGAAACAGGTGGCGCCAGCACGGTGTTTCCACCACACACCTTGCCAGAGGCCTTGGCTTTGTAATAATATGGATATTTTACACACATAATAAAAATGCTAAATAAAAAAAATCCCTTGAGCTGCTGTGGAGAATGTAAGTTACAGGTACTGTCTTTTCTATCAAATGGCTCAAGAGGACAAGGAAATTTCCCTCTTTGAGAAATTGTAAAACCACTGTCTGGCAAATCTCCCCCCCCCCCCCCCCCGCCCAGTCAACATTTTTCTAAGATTAAAGGTTGTGTTCAAGGTTGCATCCTGTTCTAGAAAGCCGCATTTTGCTTCTCAACTGTGGTTGTTTGAACTGTGGCGGTCTGCCGGTGGTGCAAGAGTGTGAGGCTAAGCTCTGACTACTCAGATCTTTTGAGTTAGGAATAAAAACTCAATGGGACCCCCACTGGGTGTGCTTGCTGTTAGAGTGGCTAAGCACCCTTCTGTAGAAGGAAGACTTTTTGTCTTGCCAAAATACTTTGGATGATGGAGTGATTTTCTTGGGAGCCCAAACACCTTTCTAACAATGGGTCTAGCGGTACACACCTATAATCCCAGCACACAGGAGGTGACAGCAGGTGAAAGTCAGCCTGGGCTATATGAGACCCTGTCCATACACACACAGACACAGAGACACAAACACAAAGATACACAGATACAGACACACACAGAAACATAGAGAGATGAAAGAGAAAGAGAGAGAGAGAGAGAGAGAGAGAGAGAGAGAGAGAGAGAGAGAGAGAGAGATCAGAAGAGGGTGTCAGTACTCTGGAACTGGAAGTATGGATGGTTATCAGCTGCCTGATGTGGGTGCTGGAAATCAAGCCTGGGTCCTCTGCAAGGGTAGCAAGCCTCTTGACTGCAGAACCATCTCCCAGGGCTTTCATGAACCAGGCCTTGGGGCAGACAAGAGTTTCGCATGTTCTTCGGTCAACAGCTAGGTGTGGGTGGCCAGATTCAAAGGTCAGGTACACTTCTCAGCAATCACTAGACTTTGGAGAGGAGCTTTATTACTCTGTGCCTTCCACCCTAGGGTGGATACACAGTGCAGACACTTGCTGTGACATCGTATCTGCTCTGAGAACTGCCAAACCCCCTTCCTACCCCACCTCCATGCCCCTGTCCCTCTGCTTCTCCCCTGAAGTCTGACATTTTCTGTGGTTCTTGGCTCTTACAGAAATGCTCACTGCAGACCAAGGGGGGCGGGGTTCACTGCAGACCTGAGGCGGGGCTCACTGCTACAGGTGCCGCACACCTACACACTGGGTCACATATAAGAAAGATGGCTGACACAGGAGTGAGAACCTGAGTTTGGACCCCCAGAACCCGCGTAGAGCTGGATGGGTAGTGCTGCCCACCCAGTGTTCCTATGGCGGGGGGAGGTAGGGTGGGAAATCCCGGGAGTTCACAGGCTTAGTGTTTGCAGCAGTGAACAAGAGATCCTGTCTTAAACAGGGCAGAGGGTGAAGGTTCACCTTCACATATACATTGCGGTATATATGCCTGCAGAGAGAGAGGTGAGAGAGAGAGAGGAGAGGAAGGAGGAGGAGAGGGAGGGAAGAAAGGAAGGAAGGAAGGAAAGAAAGAAAGAAAGAAAAAGAAAGAAAGAAAGAAAGAAAGAAAGAAAGAAAGAAAGAAAGAAAGAAAGAAAAACTTGATCCATAATTCCAGTGGCCTGAAAGTCCAATCTGCTTGGAACCTTGTTACAAAGAGGAAAGAAAAAAGGCCCGTATGGAAATTTCATGGTGAGAGAGAAAGCGAGACAGTGAATAAAGCAGGTGCTTTCCAACACCCCATTGCCAGGAGGCCTACTCCCGTCCCACCAGACCACCCACTCCCCAAACAGTGTTCATTCTTAAACGTCCCACCACCAGCACACTTGGTCAAAACTCCCAGCCCACAACCCTTTGAGGACAAAGCACAGCAAATGGCACCACAACATAGTGTTTTCTCTCTCCCTTTCATCACACCCAGTTGAGGCTGGAAGCTTAACTCAAGGTGTCAACAAGGTTACACTCTCCACCAGGGTCTGGAGAGTCTTCCCCACCCTTCTGCTGGGTGCAGGCTTGGCTCACAGCCAGTGTCTTTCCACTTCTGGCAATTGTCAGGGGGCTTGTCACCCAGAAGTCTTTTGGAAACAATCTTTCTCTGTACCATGGATGCAAGTTAATGGGACAAGAACATTCGGTGACTCCTCCATGCTCTGTCTCCATCAGCTTGGAGGGGTCCTGGCAGGCAGGGAGCTCTGCAGAAGGCCTCAGTTGGCTCTTTGTCCCTCACAACTGCCATCCCCTCTTTCCTGCCTAGCTCTGGAACTCCTAGACTCTAGGCAGCTGATGGGATACAGAGTGCTGGGTTCTGGCTCTGTCCTTGGGGGATGGGGAGGCAGCTTCCACTCATAGTCATTTCCATAAAAAGGAAGCAAGGGCTTGGGAGATGGTTCAGTGCGTACAATGCTTGACAGGTCAACATGAGAACCTGAATTGGACCCCCGTGCAACAAGTTGGTCCATTTGGAATCCCAGTGCTGGGTGGAGGTAGAGGAGACAGGAAGATCCCTGGGGCCTATTGGCTGCTATTCTAGCCTACTTGGGTGAGCTCTAGGCCAGTGAGAGATCTTGTCTCAGAAAACAAGGAACCATATCCAGGTTGGCCTCTGATCTCCACACACATGCACCCCTGCCACATGCACATACATACACACACCTGCAGAAGTACACACTAAATGAGTAAATGAATGAAAAACGTATGAACAGTGCTCCACGGTCACACTATCTTCCATGCGGTGCTGGTCACAGTGCCCTGGGCAAGGGTTAAGTCCCTGGAAACAGTAATGTGGGCCAAGTTAGGTTGGATGAGAGCAGTCAAAGCCTGCTCCCGGCAGAGGCTGCCTAGGCCAGCTTGGAGAGGCAGGGGCCACCTTGGCAGTGCTTCTGCTCAGCTTCCTTGGAAAAAGCCCTTTCTTCTGCTAATCATGACTGCCGTGGCCATTGTTATTCTTGCAAAAATCCTGGTAGCGCGAACTGACTGCGGAGGAAGGCAGAGCAGCCTGGAAACCAGGTTGGGAATCTCGTCTCCCTGGCAACCGAGCCAGTCTGGGGAGAGCAGGTCTCAGGCTTTCAGTGTTCCGTGCTCCCAAGGGGCCGGCCTTCCCCTCCCCTTACATTATTCTTTCTCCATCCTGGCCTCTTCCCGTGCCCTGCCCCTACCCCAGGTCTTTCCTACCTGTATTTTCATGTGGGGAGATTGCCTTCAAATGTAGGGACTTAAAGCAGCAAATTTATTTTCTCTTGGGGTCTCTGGGAAGGAATCCAGTTGCCCTGATGGGAAATCTGGCCTGTGATCCTATGTTGAGTCTGGCGGGGAGGGGGCTGCTGGCCCATCTGAAACCTTGATTGGGTGGCGTCCACTCCCAAGCTTACTCAGGGGGTACTGGTAGGCTCAACTCTCGTCCCGTGAGCTATAAACCAGTCTTTAGTGACTCACACTCAGAGGTGTTGTCCTGTCTCTCTCTGATGCACTGTCTCTCACGAAGCAAGGGATGACCGGGAGAGAGCTCACTGGCTGAGCATCCCAGGGCTGAGGTCCTGGAGCAGGCCCACCTCACCATCGGTCCTCAATGTTGAGAGCTGGGGACAGGCTCAGCAGGGACCTTCTGTATCTCTGAACAGAAGTTTGGCAAAGGTTTCCATCCTGGAAGTGAGCTGGCCACAGTCAGGAAAGACTCCATGTCATTATGGGCCCCTCATAGCTACATCATTCCTGTGTGGGACTCTAGAGTCAATTGACCAAAGTGGGCAGAGGTCAGCCTTATGTCAAGACATCTGGGAATACTGTCCTGTCCCCTGCCCCATGAGAGCTGGTATGGAATATAAAATGGCCAGTCAGATCTCGATGCTCCCTGCCTCAATCCACCCAACGGACCTAGTGGCTTTCCATATAAAAACTAGCCCCTTTCTGCAATGCTCGCCCTGAGCACCCAAGGCCCCCTTCAATATCCTCTTATCCACATACCAGATGTCCTCTCTCTACCCTGCACATCACAGCCCAGAGACACCTTCCTATTTGCCTAGCTGCCCCAGGGTGCTTTCTGTCCCAGTGCAGAGGCTCCAGACTCATGGCAACAGCCCCCTATTGCTGTCACATTCAGTGCCCTGCTGGCCCAGTTGCTTTGGAGTAAGGACAGATGACAGAAGGTGGGGGAGGGCAAGGCTATCCATGCTGGGTACTTACTCACATACCTTAACACCGCCCTAGCAACTTCTTTGCCAGTTGCTCTTGGACAATTGGGGAAGACTAGGAGACTAGACTTCAGGGAGCTTCGATCACCACTGACCACTGGTGTCCTGCCACTACTCAGACTAAGTACATGTGTAAATATCCAGGTTCCTTTATTTACTTACCTTTTTTTTTTAAAAGACAGCTGGCCTGGAACTCACTATGTAAAGCAAACTGGCCTTGAACCCACAGTGATCTGCCTGACTCTGCCTCCTGAGTGCTGGATTAACAGCATGGGTCAGCATGCCTGTCTATGCAGGCTTATTTTAAGATGGGATGAGGGGTCACGTGATCATGGAAGCAGACAGGTCTAAGCCCTGTATGTGGGCCACCAGGTAAGAGCCTTCATGTAGCTGAGGGCTAGCAAGATTTCGTCCTGCTCAGCCAGCCAGCAGCCTGTTCTTGGGTTTTATTCAGGCCTTCAGCTGATTAGACAGGTCTCACCTACATCATAGAGGATAATTAGCTTTTATCAAAACTCACCCATTTAAGTGTTAATCTAGGGGCCAGCAAGATGGCCTAGCAAGTAAAAGCTCCTGGTACCAAGTCTGAAGACCTGAGTTGGATTCTCCTCCCACACACATACTGTGCATGCATGCATACAACGTAAATATGAGTCATAAATGTTAATCCAAGTAGATGAGGCAAACATCTGAGGCAAGACTGAGGCGAGAGTTTTCTACTTTGAGACTAACCTGAGCTACACAGTGAGACCTTAAGAAACAAGGAAAGAAAAGAAAAAGGGGAACTGTGGCTAAATGTTAATCTCGTCCCCAAAACTCTCATAGGAACATCCAGAATAATGTTCAACCTACTAGCTCAGCGCCATGGCCTATCCAAGCATCACACAGAATAAGTGCTCATCAAGAGTGATTTTATTTCTCGCAGACCAAAGACTTCAAAGCAGCATACCGCAGATCTCAGGGCGCAGTCCGTGCCTTACACTGTAGTTTCAAAACCACGAGAGTTCTGATACCTGGCTTTTCCTTGTTTCACCTCCCCACAAACCCCCACAAACCCCAAGCTCACTGTGTGCTAGGCCCCTGGCCTTCCTCCCAGCCCTGCACACTGGGTGTTTTTCTACTTCCAGTAAGGTACTCTTCATTAAGCCTTGCTAGTGGTTGTCCTGGAAACCACCCTCTACATCCTGTGCATCTAAAGGAGTCTGAAGTTTGTCCCTTGCTCAGATGCCTCTTAACCTCCAACCCAGGGCACTTTCCTACCTCGAACAGGGCTGCTGCCCAGAGTTCCAGCTGTCTAGAAGCCATATAGCAGATATCTTTGTTGATATAAGCCAGTGTTAATTTAGCTTTCCCTTCTTTTATAAAATAGTTTATTATTTTTATTTTATGTGTATGAGTATATGATCTACCATGTTTATGTGTCCTCCTGTCATACGATGCCTGTGGAGGTCAGAAGAGAGCATCAGATTCCCTGGAACTGGAGTTACAGATGGTTGTTAGCCACCATGTGGGTGCTAGGAATCGAACTCAGGTCCTCTGCAAGAGCAGCCAGTGGTCTTAACCATTGAGTCATCTCTCCAGCCCATACACTGAGTTCATCATGGCCCATTGCTGTGTAAAAGATCTTCAAGATTGACTCTTGTTGTCTAAGGGAAACTTTGAACCCACTGTTGACTCTTTCCCTTGGCCCCTGGTCTACTCTCTGCTTCCACAAGTTCAATTTCTAAAAGTTCTACCTGGGAGGGAGATGGTGCCACCCTCCTGGCTTATTTTACTTAGCACATTGTCTTCCAGGTCCATCCATGTTGTGTTGTTTCAAGGACAGGATTTTCTTCCTTTTTGAAAGATGAATGGCTTTTTATTGTGTGTCTGTCCATTCTTCAGGACTGCAGAAGTTGGCTGTTGTGGAAGGTGTCGCTCAGCATGGCTGTGCCTTCAACAGTCTCCTTTCCTTCAGATCTGCACCTGGCTATGGGATGGTCCAGTCACACAGCAGTTCAATTTTTAGTTCCTTGAGGAACCTCTGGACAGTTTTCCATATGGTTGAGCTAGTTAACATTCTTACTAACAGCATGCCGGACTCCCTCCCTCTGCATCCTGAACAGTCCATCTTTTTGTAATCCACATTCGAACTTATGTCAGGTTACATTTCATTCTGGTTTTAATTTGCATTTCCCCGATGACCAGTGATGCTCAGAGTTTCTCTGAAAACCTGGACTACCTGTCTTTTAAAGATATGTCTGTTTAGATCCTTTACTCAGGTTTGAGTCAGGCTATTTGCTTTCTTGTCACTGAGTTGTATTCTAAACAGGATTATCTGGAAACTTTGTTTTGTACTTATTTTTGGAAAACAGTGCATACAATTCTGAGTTGGCAGTTATTTTCCCCTGAGCACTGAAAAAATATGATTTCACTGTTTTTCAGCTTTGATTGCTACTGCTAATATTCTGCACCAGTTTCTTTAGAATTGATCTTTCTTTATCCTAAGGATTTTCCTGCCTTTGGTGGCCTGCAATTTCATGGTGCTGTGCCTAGGCACAAGCTGTCATGTTACTGTTTTATTTAATATACATTAAGATCATTATGAACACTCACCTTTCACCAGTTCTGACTTATTTTAAGTATGACATTTCCGAACACTGGCATTTCTTTGACATTTCTACCAGACTTTTCTTTTTCCTCTGCATGCCATCTTTTATGGATCTTTTAAGTTTCTTCAGATTTGTCTTCTAGTTCATAAACTCCCTCTTCAGCTGTGTCTAGTTTGCTGCCTAATTCCTCTGTTGGATTTTGTAAATAACAGATCAAAAGTCATTGTCATATATACATTAAAGAATGAATTTTATGTTATGTGTATACGACGATGACTTTTAATACATTAGCAAAGTTGTGTAGCTATGCCCATCGTCATCTAATTTTAGGCACTTTATCATTCCAAAATGAGAGTTTCATCACTTCATTTATTAGCAGTGCCCCAAACTGGCCGCTTTTCCTCCCTTCTCCATCCTTGAGTGATCTTTCTTTATCTGTTGAATGTTCAAATTCTGGACATCTTATATAAACAAAAGGATACAATACATCGGACTTTTCCCTTGAGGACTGGCTTCCTTAATTCTCTCAAGGTTTCTGCTGACCTTGTTTTTCTCATTTCCACAGGTTTTTTTTTTGGATGAGCATGCTCTTTGGCTTGATGGATACTTCTTCATTTATTTTACTTTCCTAAGCACAGTAATTTTCAAGTCTGTGCTTGGTCCTGCCAGTGTGGAGACCGGGGGATTTGAGTCTGCTGCTGGTGCTTGTCTCTGTGGGACACTGGAGGTTCACCACCTTTTGTTCTTGGTGATTTTTTATTCTGAGCTCATGTCTGAATTGGCTGAACTCACCCGAACTCCGGTTGCTAAGCTGGGGGCCATTTACCTCCCCGTAAGAGATGCTTTCCTTGTCCTAACAACTTGCCTTCCAATTTACCTGCAGAGAAGACTCACTTTGACATTGGCTGTTGACCCGAGGCCACCCTGGTCATTGCTGTGCTGATGAGCTACTCTGCCTGTGATGGTCAGACCCAGGTGATCTCTTTGAGTGCAACAGAGTCTGGTCAAAAGACTCTGGGTGGCTTGGTGTTGGCACAAAGGTGCAGGACAACCACGGTCCCCAGAGCCCAACACTAGGTTGGTGTCTTATGAATCCTACTAATGAAACCCACAGAGTAAGGTGAAAAGGAAAGAATTCTAAGAAGCAGAGAGGAAGGAGAGCAAGCAGCCAGAGCAGTGCAAAGGTGCAGGATGCTCACCAGGGCGCTGCCCAACAGGAGGGGTCCCAAGCATGCATTGTCTTTGTCTTTTCTTGGTTCTTGCTTGGAGCTACAAAGGGGGTGGGAGGGTTGTAGGGGAAATAGCCATGAGCCGCCAAGCTGTGCACTCTCTGTTACCTGCCTCTGTGGTTTTTCTAGGAATCAGTATGCCTTCCGCTGGCTGTGGTGGGTCAGCAAGGCGCTGTCAGCAAGAAAAAGTCTTCAGGGTCAGGGGCCCCATGTTCTACCTAGTGGGATCCAGCTAACTCCTGGCCTTCTTGTGTGGGTGGCAAACCGAAGGTGCTGGAGGGTGCCTTCGGAGCAGCCCTCCTGACTTTGGAGAATTGCTGTAAAAATTCAGTCCTCATCCCTTAACTGAGGTCACCCAAGGCCTGTATTTTACACCCATTTTCCAGGCCTTCTCCAGGGTGTTGGGCTCCACTGGGTTCCCACTATAGTTGCTCAGTCTTTGTTGGTCTTTCTTGGCCTGGGTTGTTACCAGGAAAAACCTAAGCAAACCTGACCCAGGATGCCTAAAGTCTCTAGTGGATAGCAGCTTCCTTGGGTTAGGGTGAAAATTGCTCTTCTCTGTTTTCCTTCCAGGGCAAGAGGAGGGTTTCTGACCTTCCCCTGTTCTCCGAGTTCGTCTTTGTATCTCTGCAGCTCAGTGATTAACCGTGGAATTGACTATTCCTAGGAAAGGAGTTAAAAAGACAAGAGTCACAGACTTTCTAATCCATATCTGTTCTTCAGAGTTATAGAACCCTGAGTGCACAGCAATGTACAGACAAGCAGGGAGGGGTGCCACCCGGAATTGTAGCTCCATCTTTAATTTGCTACTGTGGAGGTGAATCTAGGTGAGCCATTGGCTGTTTCTTTTCTCTTTCTTTCTTTTGGTCTTTTTGAGACAGGGTCTCCCTGTAGTCCCCGCTGTCCTGGAATTCGCTATGTAGACCAGGCTGGCCTTGAACTCACAGAGATCCACCTGCTTCTGCCTCCCTAGTGCTTCGATTAAAGGCGTGCGTGAGAGTAGCCCAGCTACCACCAGCCTTTTCAATGGGATACAGGCCCGCCCCCCCTACTCTCAAGGCTGTTCCCCACACTTCCAGGGAAAAGGCTTGCCTGGAACACTTGCCTGGGTCTCTGCTTCAGCAACCCAACCAAGGCCCACACCCCCTGCCCCAGCGCAGGCCCAAGCTCTGTCCACAGGTCTCTGTCCAGCAGGCTGGCTCTGGGGATCCACTATGATGCCTATTTGTTTTGAAGAGAGCCGTGTGTGAGCTAGTAGGCATCCTCTTCAGCTTCACCCCACCCCCTTCAAGGTGTCATTCTCAGAGCCTCTTTCCCCACACTCACGTTCCTATCCACCTCTTACTCTGCACTTGGTGAAGTACTGAGGTGCCCGGGCTGACATATTGGCTATGTCTCTTAGTGACTGTGGGGACACTGAGCTCTCCCTCTGTGGTCTTCTGATCCGTGGCTCAATATTCCCACAGCACAGTCATGCGAGCTTGCCCGAGACAGTCTGTGGGGTGTTCAGAACAAGAACACATATTGTGTGTTCAAAAGGACAACTCAGGTTGTAACGGCTGGCAAAGATCTAGTGTTAGGACAATCATTGGTCTGGTGTGAGCTTTGGGAGGGCAGAAACCGAGGTCAGTTCATGGCCTTTCCCAGGGCCTAGGGCAGTGAGCACCTGACACCGTTTCCAACCAGATGAGCCACAGCAGATTGCGGTGGCTTACTCAGAGGGCACAGCAGGGCACAGCAGGACGGGGGAACCGAGCAGGAGCTGCGCACCTGGCTGACGCTCCCGATGCCCACCAGGATTGTCACCTTCTGGGCGTGGGTGTGGGTGAGGTTGGTGGCAAAAGTCCCTGGGGCTGGACTGCTGGTGGGCATCATCACGGACGCTCTCGACAGCAGGGCTGGCTGGGACAATGGAAAGCTAGGTAGTGGTTGGGGAGGGAGGAGCCCCAAGACTGGTCATCTGAACCCCAGGGCACGCGGCCGGGAGCCTGCCGAGCCCGCTACCTCCCTCCTTCGCTGCGGCTTTGCGCATTTCGCTTCCTTTCGCAGCCAACGCTCTTCCGAGAATTTCCAAGGGGACCTCCGCCAGGAGGGGAAGGGCTCCTCCCACGCGCGGGAAGGGGAGGTGGGCCGGGAGGTGGGGGGCAGTGCGCGGGTGCAGGAACCCGAGAGGGGGCGACGCGCGCGGGCGAGGGGGCGCCGAGAGCCGGCGACCTGCAGCGGGGTGCGAGCCCCGGGCGCCCCCCGCCCCGCGCGTCTCCCCGCCGCGCGCGGCCCCCGCCCCGGCTCCGCCCCGCCCCTCGCGCGGGGTCCGCGTCTGCGGCTGCGTTCCCCGAAAGACGAGGCTGCGCCCGGGTTCCGGTCCGCAGGGAGACCGAAGGGCACCGCTCCCCGCGCCGCGCCCGCCGCCCGAGCCCGGAGTGCGGACACCCCAGGGATGTGAGTGCGCCCCCGACCCCGAGGCCCGCGCTCCACGCCCCGATCCGCGGTGAGCGCCGAGGCGCGCGCGCGGGAACCAGGGGAGGGGACTCGGCGCGGGGTTCCCGGCCCCCCAGCCCAGGGGTGGGGACGGAGACGGGGACGGGGACGGGGACGCGGCGCGCACCCCTCCCCCGCCGGCAGGTACAGTGCGCTCCCTCCTCCTGCTGCCTTTCCTGTTCGGACGCACCTACAGCTCTCCAGGGAGAGAAAACACCCTCCCCACTCAGGTGCGGGGCGAGGGGTGTGGGTCTCTCAGGCGGCCACCTCGCCGGAGAGGGCAGATCGTTTCTCCCCGGCGGGGAGGCGGTGATGGTGGATGCTCGGAGAGATGGGCTGGGGGTGGGGCTGCGCGAGCTCCTGGAAGACCCCAGGTTTGGATCCCTGGGAGAAGGTCGCCTCCTCCGGCCAGAAAAGGGGAGGGTCCTTACGACTGGGCCGCAGGCTGAGTCCCCTGACCCTGACTTCTCCCCATCAGGCCTGCACCCCAGAGGACCCCCGCCCGCAGCCCGCGCGCCTCCCCCAGGCCCTCCCGGAGCATGCTGCCCGCAGCCATGAAGAGCCTTGGTCTGGCGCTGCTGGCCTTGCTGCTGTGCCCGGCGCCTGGTGAGTCGGGGCCCGCGAGGAGAGGTCATGTCTGGGGAGGACTACTGAACAGGGCCCGCGATCCTCCAGCAGTTCCCATGGGCTTTCTCCGAAGCCCACCCTCGCCCCCGAGACCTTTGCGACCCTAGCCAGACTCATACCTCAGCTTCAGCCACCAGGGTCTCTCCCGGTACCCGAGGGCACCCCCAGGACCCAAGGGCTCCCAGAACCTTTCCACTCGGTTTCTGGTTCTGCACAAAGGTCTCTCGTCCTGTTCTCAGAGGACCACCAGGCTTCCCATTAAGTTTGTTGGGCGCTCCTGTCTTGGACCATGCCAACCTCCAGGGGCTGTGCTCAGGGTTAGGAGGATGTGGGAGGTGACATGTGCAGGTGCAGCGACAGAGTCAACCTGGCTGCCCACTTGGGTCTTGTGGGAATAGCACCCATCTGTGGACACGGTTCTACCATTATGGCTGCAGCAGGTGAGGACAGAGAAGACGCAGAGCCTGACTGTCCGGGCCTGGGTTCCTCTGGTCATCCCCTTCCCCATTCCTTGTCTAGCACGCGGCCTGTGGTGTCAGGACTGCACTCTGGCCAACTCCAGCCACTGCACTCCAAAGCAGTGCCAGCCCACCGACACCGTTTGTGCCAGTGTTCGGATCACCGACCCCAGCAGCAGTAAGTCTGGACCTGGGGAGGGAGTGGGGCTACTGAGAGCTAGACTCTGAGGGTAGGCCAGAGGTGTCTGCCCAGCCCCTCTGCCTGGTTGAGTTTGAGGGGAGACCACACTGCCCTGTTCATCCCTGACTCCTTTGGTGGCCCTTTCCGTTCATTCTCTAGCTTTGGTGAGTCAAGGCCTCAGCTCTGTGAACCCTAGTCCCAAACTGATCTGGAGGGACCGAGGCCTTGGGCTCTGATCACAGCTCAGGTGGAGGTTGAGCTGTAGCCCCATGTCTGTTCTCTCCTAGGCAGGAAGGATCATTCCGTGAACAAGATGTGTGCTTCCTCCTGTGACTTTGTTAAGCGGCACTTTTTCTCAGACTATCTGATGGGGTTCATTAACTCTGGGATCTTAAAAGTCGACGTGGACTGCTGCGAGAAGGATTTGTGCAACCAGGCGTCAGCAGCAGGACGCAGCCCCTGGGCCCTGGCTGGGGGGCTCCTGCTCAGCCTGGGGCCTGCCCTCCTCTGGGCTGGGCCCTAAGGCTCCTCCTCCCTCCTACAGGGCTTTGGAGCTTGTCCCCTGAACCTGTTGCTGCCCCTCCCACAGCCTGCTCTGGCCGGGGCTGAGACAGCAATAGTTCAGAATTGAGGTCTGTGGCTCTCAACCTCCCTACATGTGAGACTTCTCCATCTCTCCACCAGCTCCATATCCCAGGCAGCTGGATCTCTCCAGGAGACCAGGCATCCTGGCAGAAATGGGGGTGGGGGTTGGAGGGTAGGGGGCTGGGACCCTCAAGTCCTCAAGGGGAGGGGAGGCCAAGCCAGGGATATCCCAGCAGTCTGGCCTGAGGGGCATTAACTACAGAGAAATAAAGTCACTTCTAAGTCCATAACCCGGGTCTGAGCCTGGGTGTTGGAGGTGGGGCAAGGTCCTAGCAAGGAGCAAGGGCCAGGCTAGGCCCTGAGACAGCTGACAGGTGGGGGTGTCGTCGGGGGCACAGGGTGGCAGGTGGGTTTGCTGGGCTACCTGGAGAGGCCCTGAGTAGGGCTGCTTGGGCCTGGGAGGCTGGGAGAGGAAGGTTAGGTGAGAGTTGAGGTGGACAGGACCACAATACAAGCCTGGGGGGTGAGGTGTGAGAACCTTGGTGCAAACACCATGGACACAAGGTATACCCAGACGCACCCCCAACATAGTACCCACAGACACCAATCTGTCCACGCCTCTGCTGACAGGCACACCTTCATACGCACAGGTGCTTGCACACACAGGTCCTGAAATATCCCCACCGGTGTCCCTACCACACCACCTGATGTGTCCAGACGTGCACACACACCCTCCCTGGGATGCACGTTTGTCCAGTTTCAGACACAGGTGTGCCCGCTCAGCTTTCTCTTGCTCCTGTCTTCTCTTTCTGAACCCCCAGTTGATGGGACTTGGGTAGCTGAAAGCTCCAGGGTCACTTAAGGCATGAGTGGAGGAGCCCTCACTGCCCCAGCTCTGCCTCTGCACTGGATATCCACCCCCTCCCCTCACTGTGAGTTGGGATTCGGTATGGGTGGGGTCCTGGGGAGGCCGATTCCCCCTGTGAGCTGGCATAGTTGGGTGAGCCTGGGAAGACTTGCGCAGGAAATGAGCCATCCTGACCCTTTGACCGCAGCTGCTGGGTGTCGGTTTCATCCCTGCGGTCTGCCTCCTGCTCCTCACCAGATGCTCCAGATGGCTGGTGTGGCCAGGCTTAGCTTGGGACGCTGGGTGGACACTCAGGTGTTCTCTGGGATATTAATTTTGTCCACTTCTTCCCTGTGCCACCTGTGACTGATCCAGACCTGTGGTCAATCCTAGGCCCTGGTCCCTCAGAAAGGGAAATAGTTCCTGTAGGATTAGCCTTGACATTGCTTCTCTTTATACTGAACTCATTGCATGGGTCATAGGAATAGGGGTCCAGGTGGGTCCAGAGCTTCCCGTCCTCTCTCTGAGCTAGTGGTGGACACAGTCCAAGGATATGTCCCTAGAGGGTTGGCTCCTTTTGCCTTTGGACTTCCCAGTGATGTGTGCTGCCTTCTCCCGAGCCTTCTTTTAATAAGATGTGTTGCCTCTGCACATGCCTGGGGTTCAGGGAGTCGGGTGTGCAGCTGGGGTAGGGGAGGATATGCACAGCAGTGGCAGGAAGGCCAGAAGTGTTGGACACCTCGAAGGAATCCTTGTTGCTGCTGAGAAGCCAAGTCCTGCCAGCTGTGGCGTGAGCATTCAGCCCACATTTGTCCAGGCCAAATGCATTAAGAAGTCTTTAGAAACACACACAAAAAAGCAAAGATCCTTGGCCTCCTAGAAGAATTATACGAAATCAGAAGGAAAGCCTTCCTGTCTGCATCCCCGAGGGACTTCTCGGAGAGGGGCACCAGGCACAGAGGGCGAGGCTCCCTCAGCTATCTCGTCTTAGTTGGTACTTCCTCATCTCTAGGAGAGTTCAGACGACCAGCCTCACTGTGGTGTTGGGGCCTTCCATGGTGGTGAGACACACACACTTGTGCTCTGGGCAGGGCTGAGTGTTCCCTGTGTCTCTCTTTAATTTTTTTTGCATTCATTTTTTAGTGTGTGTGTGTGGGTACATGTATGTCGTGTGTGTGTGTGTGAAGGTCGGAGGATAACCCGGGGAGTTGATTCTCTCCTCCCTTCAACCATGTGAGTTCTAGAGATAAAACTCCACTCATCAGGCTCCGTGAAAAGCACCCTTACCCACTCAGGCATCACACATGCACACACACACACGTACATGCATGCCAACCCTTTGTGCTAAGCAACTCCCCAGCAGCCTCCATGCAGGACTCCACATGCGAGGGTGATCTGTGGCTTCCAAGATCTGACTGGTGTCCCATGGGCAGCTCTGATTTATTTAACCATCCCTCATTGGACGGAGTAGGGGTGGTTATCAGATGTCTGCCATCAGCAGCTCTGTTCTTGTCCTCCTGCCTTGCTATGACCTGAGGTGATCACACATGAGGGGTTGATTCTGAGGAACCAGAAGGTGGGCAGAGAGGAAATCTTATGAAGAAACGATCCTCTAGTGAGGCAGTGGTTCTATCCCGCCAAACCCTTACATCTTCTGGCCAGGGGCTCTCTGGAGTCCGGGGTTTCTGTCCATCCAATGGACAAATGATGGTGTCTTCCTGGGAGTCCACCTGACAATACTGACAGTGTAGCACAAAGTCCTGAGGTCTGATAATCTTGGTGTCTGCTGAGGACCCCCTGACGCCTGCCTGCTGACCTCCCACCCTAGCCTTGTCCTCTTCCTGGGGTGCAGGACCCTTCAGAGACCCAGCTGTTTGGCACCTGCTTCCTTCTGTTTTGCTGTGGCTTCCTAGACTCCCCGCAATACGTGTGCTCTGAGGTTGAGTGCACTGGGGTCTGCCTAATCTTTGTACCTCAGCACCGACTCTCCCCTTCTGCAAATTGGCACTCCCCGTTCTAGTGATAGTTTCACTCAGATGTCCGTGCATCTGAGCTTCAGGCAGGAGAGGCGAGTTCTTCAGATGGCCACTTTCTCCAGGTGTCATTTATCCAGCAAACTATCTTTCCCTGCTGATTTAAAATGTGGCCTTTACGACTCGATGAGTCCCAGTCCGGACGGGGTGCCCCTGAGCTGCGCTCCAGCTGACCCGATGCGTTCCAGTCTGGACGGGGTGCTCCTGAGCTGCGCCCCAGCTGACCCGATGCGTCCCAGTCTGGACGGGGTGCTCCTGAGCTGCGCCCCAGCTGACCTGATGCGTTCCAGTCTGGACGGGGTGCCCCTGAGCTGCGCCCCAGCTGACCCGATGCGTTCTAGTCTGGACGGGGTGCTCCTGAGCTGCGCCCCAGCTGACTCGATGCGTTCCAGTCTGGACGGGATGCTCCTGAGCTGTGCCCCATCTTCTCCCATCACTGGGCGTCGTGCTGTTTCCATTTTGGAAGCGTTTAGACAATGGCAGAGGCAAGCGTCCTCCTGCGCTCCTCTGAATATCATTGCTGCTTCTGCCCTGGATTCAGGTGGTTGAGGTCTCTCATGTCAGGGCACCTCTATTAGAATCTGGACTTAGAGTTTGCTCCTTGCGTCCAAAGCTGGGATGCTCACGCAGACACTCTAGGCTCCCCTGAGGAGCATCTAAAAGCTTTCTTCCCTGTGAGCTTGGGACTCAGCTGGGTGTTGGTTGCTGGATAATCCTTAGCTTCTGTGCAATTGAAGTGGGACTTTTTCTTTTAAATTCAACTAGTCATATTTGTACGGAAAGCTGATGTTTCTTGCTTTCTTGGTGCCATTTTTTTCGGTCAGCGGCCACCGTGTATGAGCAGGTGACTGAGGGCTGCTGACCCTGCAGTTATGAGGTCCTGAAACCCCTGGCCCTTGTGTTTCCAGAAACTCAAACCCCTTTTGCCTCTTTGAGATGGGGACAGGAACCTCCAGGAGGAGCCACTCAAGACCTTTTGAAATGGGGAGCAGGTGGCAGGTGGGAGGGTCTTCTCCCAGCTAGGGAGTGCATCCTGGAATGCTCTCGCACGGTCCAAACCTGAAGGTGGTGATGGTGGTTGTGATGGTGGGTGGGTCACAGCCAAAGCAGTGAGGGTTGGGGGAGGCAATGCAAATAAGGATAGACTACCATGTGTATTGGTGGATGGTCAAAGACCATAGCGATGACAGCTGTTAAGACAGATGCCTGAGTGAGTCACAGAAGTGATGGCCTGCTCTTCCCACTTCAGCTGGACACCACCCCGGGAAGAAAGTGCACAAAGTTTCTATGAAAAAGACAAGTGTCTGCTACTTGGCAAGCAGCTGGGTCTAGGAGAAAATGGCAGGAGTAGAGTATTCTGTATCCTCCACCCAGCTGAATGGTGGCCTCTGTAGCCGCACTGGCCCTCTAGTACAGAGTCTTCCCAATGACTCAAGGCAGAGGGTTTAATAGGGTTTTGCTGGTGGGTGAGGGTGGAGCCCAGCACAAGCACCTGTGAGGCGGGCTGCACTGCTCTCACCTCTTCCGAAGTCAAACCTGCGCACAGCCTGGGGCTGTGCACTGGGGCTGTGCAGCCATGAAGTGGAATTCCTGAGCCCTGCAGTGGGAAGGTGGGGTCCACATCAGAGAAGCTGGTCAAATGCGCAGACACCCCACATTAGAGGAAAGTGAAGGATGTGCTCCGCTTCTGGGTACAGACCCCTCAGTTCACCTCTGGCCACAGTGCTTCGGTTTTCACGGCATAAACTACTTGGGCTGCAAATGAGGACACGTGGCTTCATTCCCATTGTTTCCATTGCCTGTTCAATTTTTGTGTCCACAGTGTAAAGGGTAGGTGAATGGTGGCTGTACCCCAGGGTCTTGCTCCTGGAAGGCCTCTCCTCTGTGCAGGGCACTGTGTTAGTTGTTGGGCTTGAAAAGCAGACTTCACCTTAGACTATGTATTTTTTTCAATTGGACTTTTAAAGTGAGAAATGGCTAATGAATTTAAAGTGACAGCCACTTCTCCTCTGTTGACACAACCACGAGTGTCCCTGGCTTAGTGAGTCACTAATTCAGTGAGTTTTGCTGTCAGGTTTCCCGATGGCAAGCCCTCCTGGCACTGGTGACATATTTTAAGTCACTGCTGCATTTAATCAGCCTGCATTGGATCAGGACGTTTGTGTCACCTTCAGACGGAGATTTCCCTTTCGCTCACTGACATCTTCATCACAGACAAGTTCAGGATGGTGGCAGTTGTGCAGGACCGTGAGAGTCCCTGGCCTCTCATGCTCTGGAGCAGACTGGTGGCTAGGGAGTTGGTGGGGTCCTCCAACCCCATGGGCAGCTGTCTGACAGTATCCGTCGGTGTCCTGTGGCCGGCTGCTCTCTCCTTTCTCTGTGGGTGGCGGTGCCCCTCCTTTAGCACTGAGCACATATTCATCTCTGTGTCTGCACCAGAGTCCAGTTCAATGTACGTGCCCACTTCCTTCATGAGAAGCAGATTTGAGAGGGATAGGGTATCAGGAGCGAGGCTGGAGGATCGGAGCATTCGCAGGCCTTGGGTTTATCCTCAGCCTCCTCCACCCGTAAAATAAGAAAGAATTGTTGATCTGTTGAAACAGGAAGTCGTCCCTGATTTTCAGGAAATGCCAGACTGCCTCCTGCACTCAGATTTCTCTTCCCTACCCCCTTGCTGTTTGGCGGTAGCTGGCTGCTGTACCCTCACAGTCTGGTCCTTGGGTGTGAAGTGGAAACCAGCTAACAGCTGCTGGGTGTGTGGAATTGGGGCTGGGCCCAGCCTCTGGCTCCTTCCATTCCAGGTTGGCAGAATGCTGGTCCAGGCTCAGGGGCTAGAAAGCAGAGGTGTGTGGGTGACACAGGTCTATAGGCTCAGGGAGGATTTGCCCCTTCCCTACTCAGTTTCCTCTAGGAATCTGTACTATCCACACCGCATAATAAGCAGATGGGGCACTGGAAGAGATGGGGAGAGCAGACCAAACATTCTAAGAATGTTATTAGCTAGCATCTGAGACCTTTAACAGAACTGTTCCTGCTGTGCTGCGGTTATATACACTCAATTAAAAATAAAACTAGGGCTGGAGAGGTGGCTCAGAGGTTAAGAGCACTGGCTGCTCTTACAAGATCAAGGTTTGATTCCCAGCACCCACATGGCAGCTAACAACAGTTCGTAACTCCAGTCCCAGGAGATCTGACTTCTTCTGACCTCTGTGCGCATTACACTACATGAGTGCTCTTACACACATACAGGCAATACATTCATACACAGAGAATAAAAACAACAACAACAAAAAACTAAAAAAAAACAATGCTTTAAAAAAAAGATAGCTTCAGGCTGGAGAGGTGGCTCAACATTTAGGGACACTGGCTGCGTTTGCAGCAGACCTGGGTTTGATTCCCAGCACCCACATGAGAGCTAACAAACATCCTTACTTCCAGTGCCAGGAAATCTGATTCCGTCTTCTGATCTTTAAGGACATTGCATGACATGGATGCACTTACATAGATGCAGGCAATATACTCATACACATAAAGTAAAAGTAATAAAAGTATTTTTTAAAAGACAATTTCTAAATTCCTAGTATAATAAGATTTAAGTCTTTAAGAATTTGTTACTTGAATTCCTTGGCTACAGAAACATAAAGAAGGTTCACACCTCCTCCCAAGGTACGAAGAGCAAACCAAGATAGGGTTCCATCGAAGTTCAGCTTGGGGAGCCAGTGAGATTATTAGATACTTACAGAGCATGGGCAAGGGGCTGCTTCCAGGAGCATGGGTGCCCCCTAAGACCACACCAGAAAACCTTTTATCAGTGTGGATGATGGCTGCTCTGTAGCTGCACAAAGGGAGCCCCTCCTGCAGTCTTCCCCAGACTACATATCTACACACTCTAGTCCTTTCCTGAGACCTAGAGTCCACAGTGGTTGGGAGGTATGGTGGACACTCAGGTGAGGGTCCTGCTACTGTCTCTGCCCCTCCTTCTGTGGGGCGGTGCTCAGCAGTCAACAAGCCCAACTGTGATGATCTTTGGCAAGTGAGCAGAGCTGAGCTCAGGAGGATGGCATCTATCTGGAGGACAGTCCTGTACAACACAAATAATTGATTTAGTCTTGTTTTAAAACTACAGGGCTATTCACATGTTTGTAACTATTTTTGTAACTATTAAAAATTTAAGATAGTATGTGCAGATTCTCTATATTCATTTGGGTTTTCATTTGGAATATAACTGATTTATTTTTAAAAATGTTTCTAAATTTTGTAAAGAAAAATAAGACAAAATAGAACCATCAAGTAAGAAATAAAAGGTATAAACTTATATATATAATATATATATATATATATATATATAGCTATTTTTGTAAAGAAGGCTAAAAACAAACAAATCTAAAACTTAATATAAGTTTTCAGAGCAACAGTGAATATCTTACATTTTAAAGTTAAATAGTTGGGGCTGGAGAGGTGGCTTAGCCATCAAGAGCACATTACTGCTCTTGCAGAGGATCTGGGTTTGGTTCCCAGCACTCTTGTTGGGGGGCTCACAACTGCCTGTTACTCCAGCTCCAGGGGATCCGATGCCCTCTTCTGGCCCCCGAGAGAGAGAGAAAGAGAGAGAGAGAATGAGAGTGCCTAAAAACAAAAATAATGAACAAGCTGAGGTTGGTGGCACACATCTTTAATCCCCGCACTGAGAGGCGGAGGCAAGGGAATCTCTGAGTTCAAAGTCAGCTTGGTCTACAGAGTGGGTCCAGGCCGGCTGGGGCTTCGGGGAGACCCTGTCTCAAAACAAACAAAAACAAAACACAATAATCTTAACATTGACAAGATAAGAGGAAAGTCCAAAACCATGGGAAAGTATCTTTATAAAGAGGTCAATCTTTTTCTCTTAACCTTCTAAAATTGAATTTGAAGATTGTCTAGCAGTTTAGAATTTTGGAGGAATTAAATAAATGTATATTTTAATAATTTATTTAAAATATTTTAAATTTATTCTTATTTTACCTATATGTGTGAATGCAGGCATGTATGTATGGGCACCACATCTCTCTCTCTCTCTCTCTCTCTCTCTCTCTCTCTCTCTGTTGCTCTGAGTCCACTCTCTCACCACTGGCTTCAACAGTCCAGTGAGACTCCTGTCTAGTCTAAACTGCTGGACACCCTTTCTTCTCTTTTTCTTTGATCGTCTAAGAAAAAGATCATCTGGCCTCTTGGCTAGTTCTTACTAAAATACAACACTCTGTAGTTCTCAGACTCTTGAAAGACCAAGATAAAATATGTTAAGAGCTTTTAAAGTTATTTTTATGAATATGAGTGTTCTGATTGCATTTTGTAAGTGCATCCGTGCATGCAATGCCCTCTGAGATCAGAAGAGGACGTCAGATCCCCTAGAACAAGATTTACAGACCATTGTTAGCTGCCATGTGGGTGCTGGGAACTGAACCTGGGTCCTCTGAAAGAACAGCCAGTGCTCTTAACCAATGAGCCATCTTTCTAGTCCTTTAAGAGTTTTTATTTAATTAATTTTAATTTTTTTGTGGTTTTGCTTGCATGTATGTAAGTGCACCCATGCATGCAGTGCCTGCAGAGGCCAGAAGGGGGTGTTGGACCTCCTGGAACTGAAGTTATGAACTGTTGTTATCTACTACGTGGGTTCTGGGAACTGAACCCAGGTCCTCTGCAAGATCAGCCAGGGCTCTTGAATGCTGAGCCATCTCTCTAGCTCTTTAAAGAGCTTTAAAACAATCCTAAAATGCCACAGTAGATAAAGGTTGTGTGCAAGCCTAACAGTCTGAGTTAGTCCTTGGATCTCACAAGGTGGCAGAACCGACTCCAAAGAGGAGAGGACAGACAGAGTTGTCCCCTGACCTCCACACTGCTGGAATAGACTCCACAATTCAGGGGTGCCTGAACAAAGAAAGTCTTAACTCCTGGAGCTGTTTAAACCAAGGGTGAGTTCCATTTCTTCTCAGAACTGTTCCTTGAACAAAGACTGTCCTCTGTTTATTTAGACAGCATATCCATTATGGTTTGGGAGGAATGAGGTCACTGTTTTCAGTTGATATTTTCAACACACATGCACACACACACACACACACACACACACACATGCACACACACAGATTAAAAATTTTTAATCTAGAAGCCAGGCTTGGTGGTGCATGCTTTTAATCCCAGCACTCAGGTGGCAGAGGCAGACAGATCTCTGTGAGATTGAGGCCAGCCTGGTCTACATAGAGAGCTCTAGGCCATCTAGAGGTACAGAGAGATCCTGTCTCAAAGAAACCAAAAGAACATAATTAACTAATAAAAAATAAAAGTCTGCTTAAGACCTACAATAGACAGAACCCTATAGTTTAACATGGGGACAGATCATCTTAGGTTGCTGTATCATAATAGTAGTCAATCTTTAATGAAGTCAATAAATTAAATTTGTTTATTATGCTGCCTTGTACATGATACAAAGGAGGGATGGTGGGTGGGGGCAGTTAGACAGATGGCTCAGCTGTTAGGAGTGAGTACTGGTCTTGCAGAGGACCCAAGTTCCCGAGTTCAGTTCCCAGCACCTATGTAGGTCAGCTTACAACTGCCTAGTTTACATAATGAGACACTGTCTAAGAAAAAATTATATGGATCCAACTAACTATAATAAATATTTAAATTCCTAACATTAAAATTCAATATCCTGGGATACAACTGGTACCCGACTCTCTTTTTACAGCATGTGGGTTCTCAAATGGATCTGCTCTTGGTGTATTTCCCACCGGGTGGAGTCTTCATTTGCTGAGTACCCACTAAATTATCAGCAGGGAAAATTCCACTAAAGAAATAGCCTTGTTTGGAGCATTCCTGCTAAATTACATAATGTCATAAAACCAGTTCCAGTGGACAAATGCTTAAATCTATTCATAAAATTTGACCCGTGTTCAGAATTTTCATTGTGTTTATGGCAATCAGGCTTCTGGACTGAATGCCAAGTCAACAAATAACACTAATAATTTGTCAACATTAACTAAAGCTCTGGCTTTCATCTAAGCTCTGTCCCTTTTGGAAAAGATCTGTTACCTCCTCATAAAATAAGTACTTACTGTCTTTAAAAAATTGGGTAAAAAAACAATGTAAAGTATCCTTATTAAAGGTAAAGGCTTTTACACAGAACTAAAATTTCAGAATTGTTACTGTCTTTCCGCAGTGACCTCCCAGGAAGTGAACAGGACAAATGATTCTGTCCGCTGGAAAGACACAACAGCCGAGGCTTCCTTCAGCCTGGAGGGAAAAGACTCTCAGGTTCCTTCCAGACAGCTACTATGCTGCCAACCTTCAGGACATAAACTTTTAGATTCATATTTCTCACACCAAACTCGTGTGAGTGGGCTGGGATGTGGCTCCGTGTGTAAGAGTGCAAACAAGAGGACAAATTCCCCAGTACCCATGTGAAAAAACTGGGCCTGTGTGGGTGGGTCTCCACTCCAGCATGGCTGTTGTGCTCCAGCCATGCCAGAGAATGGAGGACGATCGAACAGGTCCTCAGATGGCTCAGAGTGCATAGGGAGGAGGAGCTCCCCGGGATACTGTGTCGGTGGATAGTTCAGTTACCAAAACCAAGGTAGGGGGTTACATAGGGAGGCCTTTCTGACAAGTTACAGAAGGCGGGAAAGTTAAAGGTAGGGTTTTGGGGTAAAGACGGGAAGGTTGTAGGGCTGACGTGGAAGTTCAGGAAGGAGGAAACGAAACCCAAAAACCTGGTTCTGGTCTGGGGTGGGGGAAAAGAAGATTCATGTCTACAGTGATTTCCTGGGGCCAGGTTATCACATCAGGCAGGGCAGGCCAAACACCTGCCATCCCTTCAGGGTATCCGGGGTTGCTTGCCTTGCTCAATACCCAGAACCCCACAGGCCTGGTCACTTCTACCTGTAACAGAAGCATTGTGAGACAGAGATGGGCAGAGACCAGGAGCTCACTGGCTGGTCAGCCTAGCCAAAATGGTGAGCTCAGGTTCAGTCAGAGACCCTGCTTCAAACAAAACAAAGCAAAACAAACCAACAGCAGCAGAAACAACAGCAACAAAAACAAACGGGGAGAGCAAGGCTGAGCTGGCGAGATGGCCCAGCCATTAAAAGCACTGACTGCTCCTGCAGAGGACAGGGGTTTGGCTTCCAGCACCCACATGGTGGTTAACAACTGTTTGTAACTCCAGTTCCAGAGGATTGGATGCCCTCTTCTGGCATCTGCTGGCACTGCATGCACATGGTACATGTGTGCACATGCAGGCAAATATCCATACACATAAAAGGAAATAAATCTGTTTTTAAAAGTGAAGAGAATAGAGGGACATCCCAGGCACTGCAGTACCTGTCTGGATTCACTAACATAAAATAGCCCTGTTCTCATAACCCTACTTGGTTGGCTGTAGTAAATCCAGGGCCAGTCTGTTTTGAAGTTCTAACCATGCTAGCGAATTAAGTGGTCTTCACACTGTTTACACTGAGGAAGTGAGTTATCTGGTCTCCTGACTTTTTAATAAGGAGAGTTCCCTCATTTGGACTGAGTGGACCACATCGCTAGTGCTGAACTCCAAGCTGTTGAGAACTTCCTAGAGATGGGGCTGGGGATTCGTCTTCCCTCAAATATCCAGGGTGTCAGTGGCTGGGAGGGATGAGAGGGCCACTTTTCTTGCTTGCTCCCCTCTATCGTTACTCCCCAGTGCCTCTCAGACTGGGGTCTTCTGTGACCCTTGCAGTGGATCATCTTTGTGAGATGGGGAAATGGACGGGGGTGTTTGGAAAGGTTAAAACGGGTACTTGGTAAACTAGTGTGCAGGCTCCCTGCTCACTAGTGCAGAGACCTAACAATGTGTCCCTTACACAGAGGAAGTTGACTCAAGTGCTTTGATTGCTGAACTGGTCAGATGGCTCAGTGGGCAAAGGTGCTTGCTGCCAAGCCTGACAACTTGAGTTTGATCCCTGGGACCTACATGGTAGAGGCAGAGAACTGACTCCAACAAGTTGTCCTCTGACCTCCACATGGGTGCCATGGTGTGCATGCATACACACCACACGCACACACACACATACACACACACACACACACCCCCCAAATAACTGTTATTTTTCAAAAGTTTTCTTAAAGAGCTTGAACTTAGCCAAGGAGGAATTTTTAGTATCTGAATCTACAGAGGGCGAGAGTGTAGGCTTTTAAAAAAAGTTTTAAAATATGTTATTTATTATTTTATGTGTATGAGTATATTGCCTGCATGTATGTAAGTGTACCTGTATCGTGCAGGGCCCATGGAGGTCAGAGGAGGGCTTTAGATCCCCTACAATGGGAGTTAAGATGGTTGTCAGCCACCATGTGGGTGCTGGGAATCGAACCTGGATCCTCTACAAGAGCAGTTGGTGCTCTTAACTGCTGAGCCAACTGTCCAGCCCTGAGTATAGGCTTTTTATGTAGAGGTCAAAGTCTTCCTGGCCATAGCTACCAGGGGAGGGACCCAGGAGAGTGTTGTGCTAGGTGGAAAAATCTGGGTGGAAAAAGGCAATGAAACCTTGGGTCAGATCTGTTCCCCAGCATGAACTGTCTCTTCTGTTTTGTTTTTGTTTTTCTGGTATTGTCACCCTGTAGTCCCAGCTGGCCTGGAACTCACTATGTAGACCAGGCTGGCCTCAGTCTCACAGAGATTCACCTGCCTCTGCTTCCTGAGTGCTGGGATTAAAGTCATATCCCACCAAATCTTACAATATTGTTTATCTTGTTCAAGACTCCCAAAAAAGGTTATTATAGAGGATTAAACTACTGTATTTGCAAAGGGATTTATCCTGACTTTGGTTATCTAACCTTAAAAAAAAACTAAATTGGACATTGTTTGAGGGTTTATGGAGGATGAAGGTTTTACCGAGTATTTGGAGAGATCCAGAGCAGCTGCTCTTTCTACAAATGGGAGCTGGTTGGGTTAATTTCAGTCCAGAGTATTGGTCCACATATTAGTAGGGAATGTGTCAAAGACAGTGAGAGTTTAAACTTTATATTGAAATCAGTGGTGCTGCCTGTGGCTGTTGTGTGGACGGGGAAGGTGGCAGCAGTGGCAATCCAATCCGAAAGATTCACTGCGGTAGGGATGAGTCTTTGCGAGGCTCAGATCCACCAATCCGTGAAGCTAGAATTCTTTCATTTATTGAATGCTCAGGTGGCCTTTTGAGTAGTAGGGATGGAGTATATTAGGGAAACAAAGGAGGAGAATTCCAGGAGAGTGTGTGAAAGAAGAAGTTCAGGCCAGAGGGTGGACACGGCAAAAGTCTGTGAGCAGATGAAATAACTACGCTGCAGCAAACACACAGGCTCGGACACTGACACCGATTCTACCGGGTGGGATAAAAAGGCCCAAACACAGGAGGCTTTAGTACACAGTCGATGCATGGCAGCGAGCCAGTTCCAAATACAGGTGGGTTCCTGAGAGGTGTAATCTTGGAACTCTCCCTGGAGATATGAGGCAAGAGCAAGGGCAGCTTGAGGGCTTCTAAACCGACTCCCAGGTTTGGCGATGGAGAAGAGAGTTGAGAGCTTGTGTAGAGGCTGATATGCTATGCACAGAGAGTCTGGAGAGATGGCTCAGTGGGTTCAGTTCCTAGTGCCCACATGGAGGCTGACTGTGGTCTTTTAACTCCAGTTCCAGGGGGTCTGATGCTCTCTTCTGGTGTCCATGGGCATGGCATGCATATGGCACACTTACATATATGTAAGTAAAACGCTCATACACATATAATAAAAATAAATATATATTTTTTTAAATTAAAAAAGTCTGCAGACTGGTGAAGCTTTCCCTTTCTTGACCAGCAAGAAGGATGACTCTCCCTGGTGAGGACAGTCAGGCTCTCTTTATCAGTTCCATCCCGGTACCACCTCCTGTGGGCCTGGCCTGAGAATGACTGAGGGAGTAACAGGGCCTCCAGACTGGGAAAGGTGAGAGCGCAGCTGTCTTCAGTTCCTTATGTGCCCTTACACCACAGCGCCCCTGAGGTTTGGGTCTTTTGGTGGTCCTTGCAGTGGACAAGTACAACCTGGGTAAGAAGTTCAGTAGCTGTTGTGGTTTGAATGTGAAATGTGCCCCATAGACTCATTTTGTTTGTTTTTGAGACAGGGTCTCATTATGTAGCCCTGGTTGGCCTTGAACTCACAGAGATCCGCCTGCCTCTGCCTCCCAAGTACTGGGATTAAAGGCATGCACCACCACGCCCAGCTCTTCCCACAAATTCACAAGTTTAGCTCTTGATCCCCTGCTGGTAGAGATGTTTGGAAAGTTCTAGAGCCTTCAGGAGGTGGAGCCTTGCTAGAGGAAGTGGGGCATGGGTGGCGGCTTGGGGTTTTATGGCTTGGCCCCCCTTCCTGTCCACTCTTTTCTTCCTAAGGACACATGTGACGCTGCCATGCCTCCCCCATGGTGATGGACTGTATTCCCTCAAACTGTGAGCCAAACCGAACACTTCCTCTTTGGAGTTGTTTCCTGTCAGGAGTTTGGTCAGAACAACAGGAAAAGTAACTTAATCCGGCAGCCTCTGTTGGCTGTGGTAAGAGAGGTGTGTCTGGTGAGCTGGGGCTGCCGAGTCCTCTTCTGCTTTGCTGCCTGAGTCTTGTGGAGGTGTTGAGTCTTTTACGTTTTCCCAGGATGGGAGCTCTGGTAGGAGCAGTAAGTTCTGCCTTTTGGGTAGATGTGTTTTGGATGAAAGTGAGGCCTTTACAGTTTGGACCATGGTTAGTACTGTGTAGCCCACTTTTCTTGTTCCATTTAGGATAAAACTTTTGTCTATGAACAAAGTATGTTCTGGGTTTGGAAGTGGGGAGTCTGTTACAGCTACCTGAACTGTCTGAGTATACCCTGAGACTCATGAACATGGATGTATAGAGGGTCCTATTGTAGGGAGGAGGGTTGCTGGACTTAAAGTATTTGATTTGAGGGTAGAAACATGATCATTTTCTGGCACTAGGTGAGGCAGGAGCTGGCGAGGGGCTGACAGGCATTGCTATTATATCTGTGACTTGGAAGGGTGGAGATGTCTGTCTGTTGTCCATGTGTAAGTTTGCTGGCTCAGGTCAATGGGCCATGGAGGCCAGTCGTTAACTGTTATCAAGGCATTTAGAAAGGAAAGTCAGCATTTCTAATATGGACCAGATTTTTTAATTAATTAATTTTTATTTCATGTGTGTGCTATGCCTGCATGTATGTAAGTGCACTCATGTTGTGAAATGCCTGTGGAGGCCAGAAAAGGATGTTGGATCCTCTAGAACTGGAGTTATGGATTGTTGTTAACTGCCATGTGGGTGGTAGGAACTAAACCTGGGTCCTCTGGAAGAGCAGCCAGGGCTCTTAACTGCTGAGCATCTCTCCAGCCCTGGGCCAGATTTTTGTCTCAAGAATCCTACGGCTATTCCTCCCAATTTGCTATATAAAGGAGAAAATTTTTTGATGGTTTGTATGGGCTGGAGCTGTGGCTTTGGTGAGGACTTGTTGAGTCCTTCAGGCAGAAGGAAAGAGCCAGTCAGATGTTTGCATTCTGGTCTCTTATGTAAAGTCTTCTACAGAGATTTAGCAAGGAGTCATAATGAGGTCTACAGACCCTAAAGTACTCTAGAGGAGTTGTACTGAGGAGGGCGTATACTGGGGACCGCAGGGTGCAGGAAAACTACCGTCTCGTATCTTCAGACTAGTAGTCTCAAGTATCTTGAACTAGATGGTAAGAGCTGTCTGGCTCCTTAACAAGGAGAATGGGCATATTCTGTGATGTCATAGTCAACTTCAGTTGTCAATTTGACATACTGTTAGGTTCCTGGCAGACTTCTAAAATGGCAGCACAGCTCCCAATATTCTAAAATGTCGGGTCCAGGCTTAGCCCAGGCAAGTCCTTCTGCTTAACGGGAGATCAATCAATCCCAAGCTAAACTGCCCCAGCCTATGTTATGGAAAGTTACCAAATCCCCTAACTGCCTTTAAAGGCAGCCTGACTTCTGCTGCTGGCTGCTGTCTCACTGATCCCAGGAGGCAGCCCAGTAGTTTGATGCCCAACAAACTGCTGCCCCCATGGAGTTGTCTTGGCCAGTGTCTCCACTGTCCCCTCCCCTGTTTCATTCATTTGGTGCCAAAACCTGGGAGGGACTCCTGGGTTTCATGAGGAGGGCCCTCCTCCTGAACCAAACAAGTTGCTGACCAGACATGCCTGCCTGTGATGCCAACTAACTTGCCCCTGCTGACTCCACAACTCACCACATCAGGTTCACCTTCTGACCGAGTCCAGGTGAGTGCTCCACTCATGGATGGCTGATCTCGTGCTCTGCCTCCGTTCTCTCTGTCTCTGTTTCTGTCTCTCTCCCATTCTGCTCCTCTCTGTCTCTCAGTCTCCCTCCTTCCTCTGTCTTCCTGCCTGGAGTCCTTCCTTCTCTGCAGAGGTGTTTGACTCAGTTTTAAGTCATATTGGCATGCTGAACATCTCCCATACTTGCCCCCGTCACTTGTCCTCGGGACTCTGTGACCAATGACTTGGGCACTATTTTGTGAGGGAACAGTAGCATGCCCGGGACGCCTCTCATGGCTGCTGCTCCTAAGGGAGAGACCTCTGTGGGGCTCTGGCCTCCCGACAGGCCTTTTTCCCAGCTAGGGTCCTGGAACTAGCTTCAGTTTGTCAGCTGCAGTTGCTATGAGAACAGCTTGACCAAGAGACTTGACTTCAAAGGCCTAACCGCAATTGTTCTGTACTAGGTGCAAGTCACGTACTCGGATGTTCCCTGAGGGCCTGAACCTTTGTCCCCTCCCAAACCCTTCTTGGAGTTTCCTGCAACAAATCACTGGCATCTGCTGGGTGCATATATATTGAGCACCTTGCTGGAATAAATCGGAAGCTTCCCCACCATTTTTGGTGTCTGTGTTGTGTGTGTTTTGTGTGTGTCTTGTATGTCTTCAATTCCTCAGGCCTCGCCGGATAGACAGTTGTATCGCAGGCCGCTACAAGTGGAGGTTCCCACCGAGATATCTGGAAAGAAGGAAGACGCTGAAGGAACACCCGGGAGGCTGGCCAGCACTTCAAATTAAAGTAAGGAGTGAATTTAAATGAGAGCAATGGGCTCTCATGGTCTGGTGACAGATCTGTTGGTGACCTTGCCACCATCTTAATCCAACCACATGGCATAATTCAAAATGGTGACACCCAGGAATTGCCAGTACTACTGAACTCCAGAGATCATGACAACCCTGGAATTCTCCAGACTGTGGGCGGTTAATCACATGTCCTAATCCTCTCACAATTTGTTTTTGTTTTCATCTTGGATTCTTGATGGGATTATAGAAAAGCAAGAAATTCCAACAATCTCTATTCCCTTAAAAAAAAGTTGAACTAAAAAAAATTCAATGAATTTTTATGTCAGACTAAGGAGGTAATATCAGACCTTCACAGTGGAAGTTTAAATTTTAACATTCTTTTGACCTGTTTCTGAATGGGATTATTTTGAGTTCTAACTTCTTGTATGGTATTTACTGCTTTTTAAAATGACTATTTAAATTTTTACATTGTTTAACATGTTTACTGACTTTTAGGTGGAATTATTTTGGGTTCTGACATTGTTTGCATGACACCTGTTTTTAAGGAAATTATTTTGTATTTTGTCATCTTTTGTTGATTTTTAAAGGTGACCATTTTGAATTATTCTTACATTGTTTTGCATAAAATATCTGTCAAAAAGTAATAGCCAGCTTGGTAGGAGGCTTAAGATGCCGCCTCTGCTGGTCTTAATTCCAGGCCTGTCTTTCTCTGAAATGGAATGTTCATGCTGGCTTTGGATCCTGCCCCACAATGCCCTGGGCACCCTGCTTTTCACTTTCTAGTTACAATGTCATAGACAGACTAAGGGGAAAGAATGTTCTGACTGTCTCTTTGCAGGTCTTTTGGGATCCACTGTTTTCTGTGTTCCTTCACAAAAGGTTTTAAATATTATTGTTTGACCATTCTAAATTTTAGAGTCACATTTTATTCTGATCAGAATTTTCATCAAAGTGTCATTGAGGTTTCATTTTTTAAAAACTAGTTGGTCATAACATTTTGGCTGAGCACAGTATTTATTGTAAGGGACTGTCATGAATGTGTAGACTTATGTTTAATACTAAGGGAACAATTATTTAAAAATAATAATTTACTTGATATCAAATTGAATTGTAAGTTCTCATATAAGCTAAAATTGTCAAATTATAACATGGTTCCTGTTGCTTAAGGATATAAATTAATTTTGAGAGATGAGTACTTATGTTCCAAGCTGCAATTTATTTCTTTTAGATATATCTTTATATAAAATAAATATTTTACCATTACGGACTCTTTAGAGCCAACAAACAGGTTTGTCAAGGTCCTTATCTTTGCCAAGCCTATATAAAAACATCTCTAAATATTTAAAAGAAATTGGTCATTTAAAGTCTGCTTCAAGGACATCAAAAAGTTTATATTTGAGATAACTGTTCATATATATTTATATAAAATTAAATATGAATTGTTTGGTAAATTCTAAATGGTAAATTTGTTTGTAAATATTATTATGTCTCAGATAGTGATAAAAATTTAAAAGTTGGTAAAATGATATAAAATAACACTATTGCAAAAAAGAAAAACTTATATAAAGATTAAAATGGCTAAATAGTTCCAGAATAGAGGGGATAATGAAACGTTTAAGCAAGTCTATTTGAGGTCTAAACAGGTTTATAGATAGACAGAGTTTTTGTTAAAATAATTACTATTGAGGCCAAAAATTTAACCTGTGAGGTTGAATCTCTTCTAGTCAGGGTTTATTTAAGAAGGTTGGGTTTTTATTCAAGCTTTATCCACACATAACACAGTAGTTAAAGGTACCAGGTTGATGCCACTGACCTTCTTGGATATTTAACAGTTGTACTTTGAGGCCTAAACTAATATGGTCAGAGAAACTTAAAGAGACAATTTTTTGTCTCTTGTCCTCCAAGGTCAACTAAGTTCCTGGGGACTATGGGGCATCTCTTGAAATGTCCTGTAACTGTGATGAGTCAACTGTCCTCCTGTTCAGGGAGGTCATGGAGACCTCACTAGAAGGACTCGAACTAGTGTCTAGGCTGCAAGGAGGAGGGTCAGCACAGGAAAAAGTTTCTTCAATGCTTCCAAGTGAAGCAGGACCTTCTGATTTATCTTCACATAGATGGAACTGGTCAAAGAAAGACCTAAAGAGCCAGAGGCTCCTCCCAAGCCTGTGTGACCCCTGAGGAACAGATACTAAACCAATTTTAAGAGTAAAAATAAATTGGTTTATTTGGGCCAACTGCATGGACTTAAACACCCGATAGGACAGTATAACCAAAGCTTAATATGACTGGCATATTTCTTTAAGAGTCCAAAGGATTGCACTTCTCAGAAATTAGGCTTCAGTTCATAAAAGATGTTATTTAGACAATTTCTCACTGATGATTTTGTTCTTGGTAAGAATGTGCTGCTCATGTGTATGACTTCAAATCTTGGCCTAATCAATTCCACGGTGCCTACCTGCAGCCAAAAGGAAACCCCACTATTCTTATCTAAAATTGAATGATGTCTAAATTTCTTCTCTCTCCCTGTCTAGAGGCCATGTGGGAGGAACTCACACTGTGATTCTACCACTCCAGCAACTATCAAAGTGCCTGAAAAGAAAACCCCAAGTCCAGTCATGGTAGCCAAAAGAAAAATGAGGAGAAACCTAATAGATGGATGCTTTTGGAAGTCCTCATCAAGAAACTCTGATTTGAACATTTAAAACTCACCCTGCTCTGACTAAATAAACCCGTCCCTTCCCAAGCTGGATTTTGTCATTGTTCTCATCTAGTAAACTAGAACATATGCGAGAGTGGCCCTCAGATGTTAGCCTTTAGGAGCAGTAAGGGGTTGGAGTCCACAAGGAAGTCAGGGTTGGGGCAGGTACTAAGCTTGCATGGGACACAGGAGAGGATTTTTCAATTTGATAGAAATGGGGGAATGTGGAAGGCTCTGGGGTTGCTGAGCCCTAATGGATGGGGAACTGGAGTACTTATGTGGGAGAGACTGGGGACAGAGTCCTGGCTTGTTAACAAGCCAAAGGAATGAGTTTGAGGTGACTCAGAGTATGAATGTAGCCTGGCCTCCTGCTGGGACATACTATTTCTAACAAAGGAATTGGGCAGGAGGGAAAGATGGAAAAGCAGCAGCTTCAGACCCAGTGTAGAGCTCAGAAGAGTGGCTGGGGTTGAGAAAGGATGCCACAGACCCCTATTTGTTGTGATGGCAGAGGGAAAGGGGTGGGTGGGGAGGGAGAGGGGTGAGTGGGGAGGGAGAGGAGTGGGTGGGGAGGGTGAGGGGTGGGTAGGGAGGGAGAGGGGTGGGTGAGGATGGAGAGGGGTGGGGTAGGGAGGGAGAAGGGTGGGTGGGGAGGGAGAGGGGTGGGTGGGGAGGGAGAGGGGTGGGTGGGGAGGGAGAGGGGTGGGTGGGGAGGGAGAGCGGTGGGTGGGGAGCAAGGCAGGAGGGCTCCAAAACTTCGTGTGGAGCAGAGTAAGCTGCCTCAGTATCTAGTAGAAAAATAAGATCCTTACGTGCTGGGTTGTTCTGGGCTCGGCCAGCTGCATGATGCAAAATGGGGCTTGTTCAGGTCCCCAGTGTGTCCCCTGGTCTCCGCCAGGAGGCTTAGAAAGTCTGTCACTGGAGAAAGGTGAGAGCCTTTAACTCTCTGGGTCAGTGTCATGAGGCTGCTGAGCCCCAAACAGAAGCAAACACACTTATGTCTTTCTACAATATCATAATTAATTGAATACAGTAAATTCACAAGGTAAAATGACAGTTTCGTTGGAAACAATTTGACAAACATTCCTGCTTTCTTTGACTGCCCTAGTCAAGGCAAATACACGTTCTTTTATTCCAATCTTGCTAACTCTCAAATCACACATTATGCATCTAGTAGTAAATCTGTCTATCTGTCTATCTGGAGGTTACAGAATGGTTGTAAAATGTTAAAGAGGCCACGGCAGAGTTCACGGAAGGCCCGAGAGGCAGGGAAGCAGAGAGAATGTAGAGTCTCTGTGGGGTCACTGCAGAACCCAGGGAGAGGTCTGCTGGCTGCCGATTGGTCAAATGTTTGAGTGAGGCTGCTGCAGAGTTGAATCCAACTGGGGAGGTGAAAGGGCAGGACTGTGTCTGGGCAGGTGGAGGGACTGAAAGTCGAGATGGGCAGGTAGCCACCTGCACTGCTGTGTTAGCAGCCGGGAGTGAGCTGAGCTCTCTGGGACAGTTGGGAGTTCTGTCCTTGATGAACACACTGGTTGTCAGATGACAGGTCCATGGGGCCATCACCATCACAATGCTAAGTGTCCACCTCTTTATGGGGTCCAGATGAAGCCTGGTAAAGGAGTTACACCCTTTGCTTGGTCTCATGTGTCTAATAAGCCCTTGAGCCTGGTTTTCCTGACATGATTTTAATACATCTATGTGTCCTGAGAGTCTCAATTAACCCTGAGAAACTTTTTACTCCCAGGAATAAGTCATTTATCAGTATGGACCCTATGGGCATGCTGGACAGATGCTGTTTGTGTGTCCAGGTTCAGAGTCCTTGGGACTTACTAATGGTGTATTTCCCGTTCCCCTGGGGAGGAGGGATGGTTTTCGGAGAGAAAAGAACAAGAGAGAGAAAAAGGACACTACCCTGGGATCCCGAGAAGTGCTGGTCCTGACTGGTGAGAGGAAATCAAAGAGGGGACCCTGCTCCAGCAGAGTCTTCTTGAAAGGGGAAAGGTGTACAAAGGCCTTGGACAGCTCTGACGGACACCCGACAGGCTCATGCACCGAAGGAGGGGCAGGCACTAGGAAGGGAGCCGTCTGTCTGAAGCAGCAGAGCCTTTTCTCTCCTGTCCCACAGTCTCCCTCCAAGCTCTCCCTTTTAACTTTGAGTGCTCCTGAAGGGTGATCTATGGCAGCCAGGGGGTCCAGTGAGGATGAGTGGTGTTCGAGGTATAAAGAAAGGAGAGCCAGAGGAGGTAAGAGGAAACCATCTTCATAGTGTGTGGCTTTGCCCTGGACAAGCTGGCACTGCCAACTGTGCCACATGTGAATGAGGAGGTCCCAGACGCAAGAAAAGGCAGCTCCTAATCCTCCCAGGCTGCAGTGGACGGTCCTCTCCTAACCTGCCCCTTACCATTGACTTTAGGATTCACCTAAGTGTAGCTTTGGCCAGAGTTCATCAGCTATAGATCTGAAGCAAGGGTCTCCCCAAGGGAACAAGAGGAACTGGAACTTGGATCAAGTCAACACAAACTAACCAACATACCATGGGAAGCAAGGAAAACACCTCCCTCTACAGACCACTTCCTCCCTCTACAGACCACTTCCTCCCTCTACAGACCACTTCCTCCCTCTACAGACCACAGCAATGTTAGGCGGAAACTGAGGTCAGTGTCAGGGAGAGCAAAGATTTACACCAGGACATGTGAACAAAGGAAGTTACCCACTTTGCTCAGCAGAGAGGGCCAAGGCTCTGCAGGTGGCTGGAAGTCCTCCCCTGCCAGGGACTAGGGTTTACATAGGGCTGAGTTGCATGGGGGATGAAGTGTGGAGTGCAGCTTGCAGCCTGTTCCTAGAACTCATCTTCAGGATGTTTACGGGGCAGGTTCTGAGTTGGAGGAGTCCTCAGGGGACTCTGTCCCTGTCTCACAGAGGGTGCCACAGGAGCTCACTCCTTTTCCTCTTCAGACTCAGAGAGACAGGTCAAAGCTGTGGAGGGGCCAGTTTTAAGTTAACAGTCATATCAATTTAGATCCTTTAACTATTTTTTCACAGCTTTGGAGTACTGAGCCATAGAAAATCACCTTTTCTTCATACAATGCTTAAAGGGGTTCACTGATGGTTTTTTGTGGGCATAGCTGGACCAGAAATTTGTGGCTACTCCCTAAAGAGCCCAGTACCCATGAAAGAGTCCGAGAGAGAGAGAGACAGAGAGACAGAGAGACAGAGAGAGATAGAGGAGTCAGCCTGAGTCTGAGCCTGATGAGACTCTTATGTGTGCGTGTGTGGCGGGGGCCGTGTGCTCACATATGCCCTACACAGAGCTCTTGTTCCACAGGGGACAGAGCTGGTGGCCCTCATATCTGTGCAGGCCTGTAGCCACTTTCTCCAGGAATGATGATCCCTTCCAGAAGCACACCCCCACCACCCATGGACTGCAAGGGATACAAAGATCTGATTATCTGAGTCTAGACTCCCAAAAGGGACTCCTCACTGGTTCACTGTCTTGGGCAGGACCAGGAGTCTCCAAACAAGGCCAGGGAGGGCCGGGGGCAGGGGTGTTGGAGGGCTGGGCACTCTTCTAAGGAGAGCCAAGGAGATGCCAGGCTAACCTTTTCTGGTTCACCCCAGCCTCTTTGGCAAAAGGAGACTTTGAGGAACGGACAGGCCGGTGGTCACAGGAGACCTCCACACAGAAGGCAAAGGAAGGAGCAGCAAGGCCTGTGGGAGGGAGGTGAAAACGAAAGGCATGTTGATCCTGTTGTCTCCAAATGCCCACTTTCCTCAAACCTCCCACTGCTGGAGAATTTTGAGGGTTCCTCTCTAAGCCCTCCTCAGACTAGCCTTTCCCAGCCTGGAGGGGCCTGGGCCACACATGGCTGCGCCTGGGCACTGTGAGCTTAGGGGACTGAGCTTCTCCAACAAAGGAAGCTGAGAGTACGCGTCTGAGGCCGCATGGGGCTCGGTCCATCTGAAGGGCACAGTTAGGATGAAGAGGAGAAGGTTAAAAAGAAATGAAGTCGACCTAGGCGTGGTGCACACCTTCAGTCCCAGCACTCTGGAATCAGAGGCAGCTGGATCTTTGTGAGACTGGGGCCAGATTGATTTATATATCAAGTTGCAGGCCAGCTGGGGCTACAGGAGACCCTGTCTCGAAAGAAAGAAAGAAGAAAGAAAGAAAGAAAGAAAGAAAGAAAGAAAGAAAGAAAGAAGAAAGAAGAAAGAAAGAAAGAGAGAAAAGAGAGAGAGAGAAAGAAAGAAAGAAAGAAAGAAAGAAAGAAAGAAAGAAAAAAAAAAAAAAAGAGAAAAGTCATTCTTTGGTGAATGTTCCCAAGTGTGCCATCCAGTAGTTACCATGGTTGCCATGGCTTTCCTACGGAGCCCTCCTGGAAACGGCACTGTTCAAGCTAAAGCTTCCATTTCTACCCTTATAGGCCTATTGTGGCCAGAAAGAGGCTTCAGTGGCTCCTGCTGTGTGAGTCCCTTGCCTCATATGACAGAGCGCCCTGGGGCAGGGCAGCACCTTCCTGACATTCAGAGCTGTGTGGCTGGGGCCTAGCTCCCACCTGCCTCCCCAGGACTGCTTACTCAGCTCTGACGGTTCCTGTCACTTGTCCATAGGAGAGGTAGACAGATGCATTGCTTGAACCTTGACATGTCGTAAGGCTGCCTGTAACCTACCACATGGCTCCTTGGTTTTGGACAACAAACAAGATCTACCCTTTGAGGCCTTCGGGAGCCCAGGCCCAAACTTAGTGTTTATTCCAGACAGTCAAAGGCCACTTAATAGTCTGCTGTTTTGGCTGTTTTGGTGCTTTTCCACTCCCAGCAGCGGGAGTTCACCATTGTCTCCATTTCCAGCAGAGACATTGGGAGAGTGGTGGGCTGACTTGCTGAAGGGCCCACACCTGAAAACAGGGGAGGGCTGTGAATAACAGGACACATGCTGTGGGGCTTCAAGAATTCCCAGGAAACATGATGATGAGAGGAGGACAGGATTACAGGTGACAACCTGTCCTGAGAAACAGAACCAGCCACCTACAGACCATCTGTATGCAAAAACTGAGGGAATGTGGTGGTTTGAATGAGAACGTCCCCCATAGACTCCAGGTATTTGAACACTTGGTCCCCAGTTCATGGAACTGTTAGGAGGTGTGGTGATGTTGGAAGAAGCAGGTCACTGAGCGTGAGCTTTGAGAGTCCTTCAACATTGCCAGATTTCCTGTCACCCACTCTGCTTCCTGTGCTTGCTTGAAGATGTGATTGTTTGGGTTTCTGCTCCAGCCACCTCTGCCACCATGGACTCTAATCCCCCAGAACCGTAAGCCAAATAAACTCTTCTTTTTATAAATTGGGTTAGTCATGGTATCTTATACAGCAAAAGAAAAGTAACTAACACAGAAGAACTAATACCAGAGAGCGGGCTGTTGTGAAGACCCTGACCACGTGGGTCTTTGCAGGGATGCAGAAGACTGGAAGCCTGGTTTAGAAAAGCAGTTGAACGCTGTAGGCAAAGCTTAGTGGGCTGTTCTAACAGAGGCCAGGAAGAAAGTAGTGCTGGGAGCAAAGCAGTTCCAGAGGGAAATGAGAATCTAAGCAGCAACTGGATGTTTTGGCAAAGCATCTGGCTGGAGTCTGGCTGCAGCCTACGAGCTTGTCTGAGGCTAAGTTGAAAAGTAATGGACTGATTTCTTTGGTGGAGGAAGTTTCAAGACAGCCTCACATTGAATGGGTGGGCATAGCTGTTCACAGTGAATAGTACGGAGATCCACAATGAAAAAGAGCAAAGTGGGCAGAAGACAGTACAGAATGTGCGGCTGGAGACAAGGGCGTTAGGAAGTTTAATGATGTTGGCACTAAGGCCTGTACTGCAGGAGAGACTCTCTTTGAGGAGATTAGAGCCATTAAGAAGAGACCTTTTGGGCCTGGAGAGATGGCTCAGCCGTAAGAGCACTGGCTGCTCTATCAAAGGACTCAGGTTTGATTCTTAGCACCTGCATGGTAGCTAACAACAGTCTGTAACTCCAGTTCTGGGGCTCCAACACTCTCTTCTGACCTCCACAGGCACTGCACAACAAGGATGCACTTTTACATACATGCAGGCAACATACACATAAAACAATAAGATATTAAAAAAGAAGAAGAGTCTTCAGATTTGCACTGGAACAATGGAAGGGCAAGACCTCATCCAGCTAAGCCTCCAACTTATGGAAGGAAAAGGCCAGAGGGGCTTTCTGTTCCTAGAAAACAGCATAGAAAAACTGTAGCTAATGTGGAGAAAACAGGGCCCAGGTCCATCCCAAGCTGGCAGCCGAACTTAGCAGTGTCCATGTCGTGTCGGCTTAGGCTTTAGAGGCATGAAGGGTGCAAGAGTGAGGAGAAGGTCATCGGTTTCTCCTCTGCAGTTTCAGAGAGCCACCAAGGCCGGGAAGCATGTAGCAGGGGTATTCCTGGAGAACGCAGGCCCTGATAGGCCACTGTGTGAGGCTGTGAATGTGAAGCCTGGTTGGCAATGGAGGTCCCATGATGCTGGAGATGCCAGAGCCGTGAGAGAGTTGCCAAGGAGAGCTGCATACAGAGAACGGTACCAGCCCAAGAGAGATGTACATTGCACAGAGCAAAGCTGGAGGGCCTGAGCCGTCTAAGCCTTTTGGTCTCAGATGTCAGACACGGAGATGCAGGATTTCATGTTTCCCTGCTGGGTTGTGGTCTAATGTAGGTCTGGCATTTCCTTACTATTCCCACACTCTTCCCTTTTGGAATGGGAATGTGCATTTGCTTCATTGTATGTTGGAAGTTTGTAATTTGTCTTTTGCTTTTTTGGGGGGTTACAATTCAAAGATTGCCTTGAACCCCAGAAGAGACTTTAGACTTTTGAATAGTGTTGAGACTGGTAAAGATTATGGGGACTTTTAAGGTTGAACTAAATGAACTTTTGGATTCTGAGATGGTCATGAACCTATCGGGGCCAGGGAGTGGAATGAGAATGTCCCCCGCAGCCTCCAAGCATTTGAACACTTGGTTCCCAGTTCTTGGTGCTGTTTGGGGATAATCATGGACTTTTTAGGGAGTGTGGCCATGCTGGAGGAAGCATGTCACTGGGGGCGGGCTTTGAGAGTACACAGCCATGCCCACTTCCAGTCTGGCTCTCTTTGCTTCTTGTGCCCGATAAGATGTGAGTGCTCAGCTTTCTGCTCTGGCCTTCTCACCATGACGAATTCTAACCTTCTGGAACCGTAAGCCAAATAAACCCTTCTGTAAATTACCTTGATCATGGTGTTTTATCACAACAACAGAAAAATAACTCATACAGGCAGGAGATCACATGAGACCCCCTTCGATAACCAGAAAGATGAACACCTTATGGGATCCAGACTTCATACCTCCACCAACATCAACTTCAGGTTCAAAGAGGGAGTCATCAGGAGGGAAACCCGAAGGGCTTTGAAAACAGAAACTTTCCGTGTGAAAACAGCAGAAGGACTTCCCGTGTGACTTATGGCAGGGAGAATTTCCTACATAGGATACAAACAGATCAAGTAAAAACAAAAGGTTGATGAAAGTGACAATCACAGATTAAGAGCTTTCACTAGTCAAGATAGATTTAAAAGAAAGGGAAAATACAATCTGAGAAGAGATAAATTATAATCTGATAAAAGAACATCGTCAACAGAGGCATGTCTGTAGGGCCTGGCCTCCCTGCATGCCTTTTTCCTAGCTAGATTCCCGGCCAGGAACTAGCTTCAGCTTGTCAGCTGCAGTTGCTCAGAGGACAACTTGACCTTTAGAGGCCTAATCGCAATTGATCTGAACCAGGTGTGGCCTGGACCAGGTGTGGTCACATACTCAGATGTTCCCTAGGGGCCTGAAATTTGCCCCCTACTAAATCCTCTGTGAAACTTCCTACAATTAATCACTGGCATCTACTGAGTGCCTATATATGAGCACACTCCTAGAATAAATCGGAAGCTTCTCCACCACTTTTGGTGTCTGTGTTGTGTGTGTCTTGAGTGTCTTGTATGTCTTCAATTCCTCAGGCCTCGCCGGATAGACTCACGTACAGTGTAGCACAGACCGCTACAAATGTCTGAAGACTACGTTAATAACATGCAGGGTCCAGAAGATGAGGGCGGGCAATCAGGAGTAAATGGCAGAGACTTGCACAGGCAAGTCACCTGACAGGCCTCCAGAAAGGAGGACTCATGCTTCACTAGTTACCAGGGAAACAACCACAGACATGAGCTGTCCCTGCTGGATTAGCAAACCTCAGAGAGGCTGAAGATGCTGCATGCTGAGGATGTGCTCTGCAGCACTGTGTGGACTTTTCAGGTCAGAAACAATTTGCACAGCCACCCAGGGACATACTGCATCAGGAAAGCTGAGTGATTATGTCCACCAGAACCACGCAATCCCTTACCAGCATATCATCCAGTAAAACGGCCTGTGTGTGCCAGGAGGCTTGTGTGTGACTGCCCAGAGCTGCATTGTTCGTAAGAGCCAAGGTCTGGAAGCAGCTAAAATGACCATCACCAGGAGACTATGTTAATGAATTGTGATTTAGTCACACAATGGACTATTACGTGGCAGGTACTGGGCGCAATCGACAGTGTGCACAATGTGGGCAACTGTTAGAAACACAGAAATGAGGACACAAGTCCCAAAAGACTATGTAAACCTGCAACTCGGACAGAAGTGGCTTCACAGTGCTTTATTTGAGCATGACAAGAAAGAAAAGCTTTATGGATGCAATAAAACTTACATATTTATTTTGTGTATGATTAGTATTACTTTTTTGAGGCAATGTTATGTGGTGCTGGAGACTGAACCCAGGCCCTTATGCGTGGCAGGTAGATGCTCTACCAACTGAGCCCCACACCCAGGCCTGGGGTTATCTTTGAAGTAACATCTCTGTTGTTCGGCTGGTCTGCAACCCCAGTGTTTCTGTCCCAGCCTCCCAAGTATCTGGGACTAAAGGTTTGGGCTACTGTACCTGGCTAGACCAAATAAAACTTTTATTTTTATTTTTTGTTTGTTTGTTCTGAGACAGGGCTTCCCTGTTGGCCTTGAACTCGCTATATTGACCAGGCTGACCTTGATCTCACAGAGATCTTACAGAGACCTGCCTCTGCCTCCTGAGTACTGGGATTAAAGGCGCGTGCTATCACGCTGGGCTCTAAACAAAACTTTTTAAGCTTTCTTTTCTTTCATCTAGCATCTTTCTACTATCTGTCTATAATCAATCATCATTCAATCACTGTATTTATGTCATCTAATATCTAACATCTACCTAACTTTCAATGATCTATCTGTGTATGTATGTATTTATATATCATCTATCAATCTATTAATTAATCATTAATCAATTATTATCTGTCCTTTATCTAATCTTCCATTTATCATCTCTTGCTTTTTATTTATCTACCTACTATCCACCTAGCTGGCTGTCTGACTGTCCATCTGGAGATAAACAGAACAAACCCCTCCAGCTCTTAATTTTGCATGGAAGGATATAGAAATATCAGGCTGGGATTCTTGCAACTGCAAGCCACAGGCTGTCCTGGTGTGCCTGTTGGCAACTGAGCTCTGAACAAGAAGGCTAAGATTCAATCAGATGCACCTGAGGGGTCAGAGCCACCATCGCCACCAAATCAAACTAATCAAAGCACCGTCAGAAGCGGCGTGCGTGGGAACTTTGAGCCTGAGCAGAGCACATTCCAGAGAAAGAAGCTCTTCCTCTTCCTGATTCGGCCGCGTGGGCGGTTCGCTCCCAGTGTAGAGGAGCCATCATTTTGGGACCTGGATGTTTGATGCTGCCAACACCGTCTCCAGGGAGACACTTCCTGTTCCCGTGTCACAGCTTCCTTTTCCCTCAGGGGTCATGGAGTGGATGTGCTTATAAAAGGAACAGGTTATGAGAGGAAAGAGGAAGTTCCTGTAGGGAGGATGGATCTGGGATCTGAGAGCCCGAGGAGCAGCAGGGGAGATGGAAGGGCCCAGGAAGAGGGACCTTTCACAGTGGACAGTAGTCACAGGTCACCCTGAATCAAGCCCTAGGGACAGAGGTGTTTGACATCCAGCCTGTGGCTTCAGCTTCCTGGGCCTGAAAGCAGTGAATTCTCTAGTAGTCCTGGGCCAGAGGTTCTAGACCAAGGTGTCACAGTGCTGCACTCAGAGAGCTCCAGGGACAGTCTTCCTATGTCTTCTCACTTCGGTGGCTCAGGAGTCCCTTGTGGCCACATGACTGTAGTATCTGCCTCTGTCATCTCTCCTCTCCTGTCTCCTTAGATGCATGATCCAGGTTGCAGACCTCACCTGAGAACCTGACATAACCTCTTCTGTACCCTTCATGGCACTGGCAAAGACATTTCCAAATAAAGCCGCATTCTGAGGATCCAGAGGGGGATTGTGAACACAGGACGCTGCTCTCCTCCGCCCTGCTCCCTTCTATACCTGGCCTTTCTTTCTCACCCTCAGCTCTCAGAACCAGGCTGGGTGGTTTGAATGAGAATGTTCTCCATAGGCTCCAAGCATTTGGACATTTTTCCCCAGTTGGTGTTACTGTTTTGAGAGGTTTTAGGAGGCACCCTTGCTGGAGGAAGCATGTCACTGGGGTGGGTCTTGAGAGTTCTTAAGCATTGTCAGATTTCCAGTCGGCCCTCTGCTTCTGGTGCCGGATAGAAGATGTGATCACTTGGGTTTCTGCTCTCGCCATTTCTGTCATGCTGCCCCACTATTATGAACCCTAACCCCTCTGGGACTGTAAACTCAAATAATAAACTCTTTCTTCTATAAGTTGCCTTAGTCATGGTATCTTATCATAGCAACAGAAAAGTAGCTAATACAGAAGTTTGTACCAGAGAGTGGGTTGTTGTGAAGACCCTAACCATGTGGGTCTTTGCAGGGATATGGAAGACTTTGAAAGCTTGGTTTAGAAAAGCAGTTGAACGCTGTAGGCAAAGCTTAGTGGGCTGTTCTAACAGAGGCTAGGAAGAAAGTAGTGCTGGGAGCAAAATAGTTCCAGAGGGAAATGAGAATCTAAGCAGCAACTGGATGTTTTGGCAAAGCATCTGGCTGGAGTCTGGCTGCAGCCTATGAGCTTGTCTGAGGCTAAGTTGAAAAATAATGGACTGATTTCTTTGGTGGAGGACATTTCAAGACAGCTTAATGTTGAACTGGCGACTGAAAAAGAGCACATGGGGTTAAAGAATTGCAGAATATAGTCTGCAGAGAAAGAGCATCTGGAAGTTTAATGATTGTTGGAGGCAAGGCCCGTGCTGAAGAAGAGGCTCTCTTTGATGAGGAGATTAGAGCCATTAAGGAGAGGCCTATACATTTGCACTTAATCGATGGAAAGTACATTCAGGGCAAGACCTCACCCAGCTAAGCCTCCAACTTGGGAAAGGAAAAGGCTGGAAGTGTTTTCTGCTCCTAGAAAACCACAGCATAGGAAAGCTGGCAATGTGGATGAAGCAGGCCAGGTTCCTCCCAGGCTCGCCACACGGCTTTAGAGGCATGGAAGACACAAGACTGAAGGGGTCAATGATTCTTCCTCTGCAGTTTCAGAGAGCTCTGAGGCCAGGCAGCGTGCAGCGGGGCGTCCTGCAGAAAGCAGGCCCTGACCAGCCATTGTGTGAGGCTGTGAAGGTGAAGCCTGGTTGGCAGTGAAGAGCCCACGATGCTGGAGGTGCCAGAGCCGTGAGAGAGCTGCATACAGAGAGCGGAACCAGCCCAAGAGAGAGATACATGTTGCATGCAACCAAGCTGGAGGGCCTGAGCTGTCTAGGTCCTTTAGAAGTCAAGTCCCATGGCTGGATAAAGAGCTGCAGGATTTGCATTTGCTCTGCTGGATTTTGCTCCTGTTTTGGTCTGGAATTTCCTTACTCTCCCCTACCCCTCCCTTTCGGAATAGGAATGTGTATTCGCTTCCATTGTTATGTTGGAAGTATGTAATTCATCTTTTGATTTTACAGGGGCTTATAGTTAAGAGATTGGATGACTTGATTCTCAGAAAAGACTCCGGACTCTAGATTTTGGAAGTGTCGAGACCAGTAAAGACTATTGGGACCTTTGAAAGTGGACTAAGTGCATTTTTCATTTTATATGGTCATAAGCCTCTGTGGGTCAGGGAGTGGAATGTGGTGGTTTGAATGAGAATGTCCCCCATAGACTCTAAATATTTGGACATTTTGTTTTCTATCTGTGGTGCTATTTCAGGAGGTTTTAGGAGGTATGGCCTTGTCATAAGCCCATCACTAGGGGTGGGTGATTTCCAGTCCGTCCCCCTCCACCCCGTTTCCTGTGCCTGCTTGAAGAGGTAATCACTTGGCTTTCTCTCTGACCACCAGTGCCGCTATGCCTCCCCCACCACTATGGTACAGTAAGCTCAAATAAACTCTTTAAGTTGTTGTGGTCATGGTGTCTTATCCCAGCAACAGGAAAGTAACTAATACCGGGCCTGCCTGCTTTCCCTGGGCATCCTGGGATGCTTAGCACCTCCTTCAGGAGGTTAGGTGGCAGCACAGCGGGAGCATGGGGCGCCTGAAGCTGCATGTGGGGCCCAGGGGACAAGTGACCTTGAAAGACACTGAGATTGCACGGGACACCTGTGGTCCCAGCCACACAGCAGACTGACGGTTAGTCTTCTTTGTCAACTTCACATAACCTACAATGAGTGACTGTTAGATCGGTGGCCCTGTGGCCCCGTCTGTGTGGATCGTTTTGTGTTCACTGTTGTAGAAAGACCCAGCCCACTGTGTGCAGCACTGTTCCCAGGGTTTGGTTCCTGAACTGTGTAAGAACAGAGAAACTGAGCAATAAGCATGCATGCATCCCCTCTCTGCTCTTGACGTAGATGTGATTATCTGCTTCAGGTTCCTGCCTTGACTTCCTTCAGTGACAGACTGTAACTGGGAATTGTGAGTTAAGAAACGTTTTCCCTCCCAAGTTGCTTTGTCGAGGTTTTGTTTGTTTTGGAGGTAGGGGAGAATTGTTTGCTTGTTTGTTTGTTGTGAATTTTTGTTTGTTTTTTTGAGACAGGGTCTCCCTGTACCTCTAGCTGGCCTGGATCTCACTATGTAGACCAGTTTGACCTTGATCTCACTAAGATCTGCTGACCTCTGCCTCCAATGTACTGGAATTAAAGGCACGCCACGATGCCCAGCTTCTGGTATTTTTTTAAAATGTCATTAATTAATTATTATTTTATGTGTAAGAGTATATTGCCTGCATGTATGTAAGTGTACCCATGCTGTGCAAAATTTGGGAAGGCCAGAAAATGGCATTGGATCCTGGAACTGGAGTTACAGATGGCTGTTAGTTACCATGTGGATGCTGGGAATTGAACGTGGGTCCTCTGCAAGAGCGGCCAGTGCTCTTAACCACTGAGCCATCTTTCCAGCCCCATATTTTTATTTTAATCACAACAAGAAAAATAAAATTAGACTAGGGACAAAGGCAGGAAGATTTCTTGGTCCCTTATGTTAAAGATTACTCAGCATCTCTAACGGAGAGGGACACGAGACCAGCAAGGGGTTCTTGGGTGCAGATACTGGCTCAGCGGCACTATGGGGAGACTTGGCAGGTACCCTAGACAGGGGCTGGACTTTGACATGCCTGGCCAGCATCCTGACACAGGGACGCCTCTGTTGGATGCTGGGACGACTGAGTGATGATACCAGGGATGATGCCAGTTAAACCTCAACAAGGTCAGGGTTTAGCTTTCGAGTGTTCTCATCTTTTCCTAGGCATTCATCTTTCACTGCAGATGTTTATTTTGGTGGCTTTAGTGGCCAGTGCCAGGCTGCTTTTCTGGAGACACTTTCAGGGGTGCAAAGATCCTGATGTTCTGAGAGCCCCATTAAAGTCTGTTCTCAGGGATTCTCCTTAATCCCTCGGATGTATTTGTGACTCCCTTGCTTGCTGCCCCCAAGTCAGTACTTGGGCACTTTTGACGGTGTTTATGGACAGGCAGAGTAGCAGAAAACTTGTCCCTCAACACACATGCCTCGCTGAGGTTATGTAAGGCCTGTCTGGCTCTCTTGTTCCATCACTCAGGCAGCAAACAAGAGTCTTTTCATGGGCTATTTCATGGGTGTTACATTTTTGTTGTTGTTGTTCTTTTAAAAGATTGATTTATGGGGCTGGAGAGATGGCTCAGCAGTTAAGAGCACTGGCTGCTCTTGCAGAGGACCTGGGTTCAATTCCCAGCACCCACATGACGGTTAACAACTGTATTCAATTCCAGTTCCAAGGATTCTGACGCCCTCTTCTGACTTCCATGGGCATTTCACGACATGGTGCACTTTACACACATTCAGACAATACACTCATACACATAAAATAAAGAATAAAAAGAGATTTAACAAAATTATATGTGTGTGTATGTTTGCTTGAGGGCACGTGCAGGTGAGCGCAGTATCCACAGAGTCCAGAGGCGTGGATCTTCCTGGAGCTGGAGTTAGATGTGGTTGTGGGTGCTGAGAACCAAACTTAGGTCCTCTGGGAAGAGCTGTATGCATTCCTAACCACTGAGCCATCTCTCCAGCCCTGAATTTTAAATCTCTGTGTGTGTGTGTGTGTGTGTGTGTGTGTGTGTGTGTACAGGTGGGTATAGGCCATGGTGCCTGTGTGGAGGTCAAAGGAAAACCGTGGTATTGGCCTTCATGTTCCGCCTGGTTTGAGGCAGGGTTTCTTGTTTTTTGCCACTGCAGATGCCAGGCTAGTGGCCTATGAGCTTCCTGTCCTCTCCTCCCATCTCACAGGAGGAGGCTGGAGATTACAGACACCTGTTGCCATGTCCAACTTTATGTGGGGTTCAGGTCCTCACACTTTGCAGCAAACACTTTACCTACACAGCCATGTTCCCAGCCCCTGTGGGATTTTCTGCCAGTGGTACTGATGATTTTTATTTAAAATGGCCCCAAACAGTTGGGTGTGGTGGTGCCTGCCTTTAATCCCAGAATTTGGGAAGCAGAGGCAGACGGACTTTTGTGAATTCAAGGTTACCAAACATAGAGTTCCAGGCAGTCAGGACTGCCTAGTGATACCCTGTTCCCCAGGCCCTAGAAAAATAAATAAAAAATAAAACAGCCCCAAGCATAGCCCTGAAGCTCCAGCTGGTGTCCCTGGGCACAGTGAGGCTGCTGTGCTCCTCCGGAGGAACTGAGCCGGTCAGGTGAGTGTTGTTCAGGGGCAGTGCCTTGTCAGGAGAGGGGGACATAGTGCTGGGTTTCTTTGTTTGATTTTTTAAAAAAGATTTATCTTTATTAACATGTGTGTATCACTTACTTGACTCTGCTGCTCCTCCATTTCTCATTTATCTGTGGTCTTTTCTAAAAGATTTTAGACCCGGGTGTAGAGACTTAATCCCAACACTCAGAAAGCAGAGGCAGGTGGTTCTCTGTGAGTTTGAGTCCAGGCTGGGTGTGCATAGCAAGCTCCATGCTGGCCAGGGCTACATAGTAAGACCCTGCCTCAAAAATAAAAATTAAATTTAAGAGATTTTACTTTTTAATTATGTGTATGTGTTTTGGTTTGTGCACATGATAACAGTGTCACTGGAGGCCAGAAGAAGGTGTCAGATCTGGAGCTGCGTTACAGGTAGTTATGACCTGACGTAAGTGCCAGGAGCCAAACTCTGGTGCCCTGCAAGAGTAGTATGCCATCTCTCCAACCTTCCTCCTTTTACCTTCTCTTTTTTTGACAAGGTTTCAGGTACCCCAGGCTGTCCTCAGGGTTGGTATGTAGCTAAGGCCGGCCTTGAACTCCTGACCCTTCTCTATGTCTCAGGTTCTGGGATTATGGCATTTGCCATCATGCCTGGCTCTTCCTCCTTTTTTTTTTTTTTTTTTTTTTTTGAGGTGAGGTCTCATCCTGCAGCCCAGGCTGGCCTGGAAATTGCACCAACCATCGTGCCTCAACCTCCTCAGTGCTGAGATTACAGGCAAGGGCCCCCAGGCTTGGTGTGGCCACAGCCTTAAAGCATAGGTATTTTAAGGTTTCTTGTGTATTCGTGGAACCATCAATTGTGATTAAAAAAATTTCAAACCCAAAGTGTAGTCACCCCTCCCTCCAACCAGTTTTAGAGGCAGTGCATCACCCAAGAACTTCAAGTCACCCTTCCCAGACATCTTTTATTCTACAGTCATTGCTCACGTAACCCTCTACTAAAAGTTTAATTGTATGGAAAAATTTATGAATTCTTGTCACACCAGGTGGTTGAAGCAGAGAGATTAGAATATCAGCATCACATGGCAGTAAATGACACCTTGGCTCCCCACCCTTCTGATGGGGGCGGCCTTCCCTGAGTGCCCTCTTCCCGGCACACAGCATGCTGAGGGCTGCTGTTCAGAGGGTCTGGATAGCTTCTGTCTTGTGGGGGTGACTCCGGCTGTCATGTGACCCTGGACCCTCACACCTGACCCTTCTGTGGGATAGCATGTTCAGTTCACAGGGCTGAGTGATGGCCAAGTCCCATTTCCCTGTATTTTTTTTTTTTTAACTCTCACCATTATAGAACAGGTAGAGGAAACTTTGACCAGTGATTCCCATGAATAATTCCCCAGCCCCAGCCTGGCCACTGACCTTTAAGAGCACAGGAAAGATAGTGACAGAATGTCCAACAGCTGCTGGGGAAAGGAAGATCCCAGCCTTCCCCTAGGGGTGCTGGTGGTGATGATCTCCACTGGCCATCTCCTGGAGGAGTGTGCCCTCTGGTGTCCGCATGAGGGGTGGCAAGGACCAGCTTCCTTCCAGGAAGGTGACCCCTCCAGGTCACAGGACTGGGCACCTGAGTGTGTCTCTGCATGGCTGTGAGTAGTGTGAGACCCACTGGAAAGACAAGACCTGTGTCTCCTGGGGGCAGGGGCGGGGACAGGGAGAGTTCAACTGTGTGTACTCCACCCCTGACCCCAGTGTCAGGTGTGTCCTGAGGTTGCTACAAGTATCCTGGGTGTTCCCTGGGTCCACCAGGGCTCTGGGCTGTGTTCCCTTGAGTGAGGCTTCCCAAGTTCCTTCCAGCATTTTATTTACATTCTAATTAACAAATTTTGTGGATTATGTTGAACTCTGACACCGGGACAGGCAGCAAGTTGCCCTGTCACATGTGGGCAATAGTCCTGGCATATTCCTGATCTCACTGAGCCAGAGCGAGGTTGTGGCACTCCCCCCACAGGCTCTGCTGTACCAAACCAGCACGTTTGCTGAGAAATAACAAGGCAGTAAAGATACTGTGCAAAGTCCCCTGCACAGTTGCCAGTCAGGAGGACAGCTGGGGGCCCCTTCACTGTGTTTCAGAACTGTCCACGTCAGGGAGGATTTCCTTACTGGCTTGACCAGCTATTCCTCTGTCCCAAGGACTGCTCTTCCTACCTGCTACTCGGCCTCATCTACATCAGGTCCTGGGGAGCATTTCCTAGCAATGTGGGAATAAAGATGTGGCTCCTGCATGCACAAAATGTGATGCTCGACCAACGGGGGAACGTGACCCGAAGTTCCCAGGAAAACTGTGCCTTAAAACTGAACATTCTGCGAAGGCTGACCAGCTGATTAGACCTTCAGTGATTGTGCAGAATGTGGAATGTTCAGGTCCAGAGCTCAATTACTATTTATCTTGGGCCATCTTTAGCCCCCTGAATAGCCACTCCTTGCCCACCCTTTTTTTTCTGACAACATCCTGTGACTAACAGATAAAAACCATTGGAGTGTATTGACTCAGCCGGTTCTCCTTGGCCAATGTGGGAGCCAAATAGCTATTTAAATGGCCACAAGAGGACGGCATCCTGGGGTTCAGTTTCCTTCTCGCTGTCTGTTGCTCTAACGCCCTTCTCTCGTCTCCTATGTGTCTGACCCAGGGGCCTTGTTTGGTGGCCTCCTTTTGCTCTCATTTCTCTGTATGAGGGCCTCAAGGACAGCCTGGATCCTTCCTCCTCAAAAAGCCCTTGTCATATATGCAATCCATGAAGTGTTTCCAAAAACAAGGTACAGGGGTGCTGCCTTTTTAAGTTCAGAAAAACATGTTCCATGCATGTAAGTAACTGAACTGAACAGCTAAGAACTTTTATTTTTATTTTTAAATTTTTTTTAACTTTACATATTTTGTCTTACATATTTTGTATGTAAATGCATCATGTGTGTGCAATGCCTTCAGAGGCCAGAAGAGGACATCAGATCCCCTGGAACTGGAGTTACAAATAATTGTTAGCTGCCATGTGGGTGCTGAAACCTAAACCCTGGTCCTCTGCAAGAGCAGCCAGTGGTGTTAACCACTGAGCCATCTCTCCAGCCCCAGAACTTTTATTTTTAGAATAACAAGTTAAGTGTAAATATTTTCTTGTTAGTCTCCGCTCTGTGATCTAAATCATGCTGAAGCAAGAAAGCTGTCCGTTAGCCACAATGTAACACACAATAGGAAAAATAATTGAGAAATTCCAATTCTAGTCTTTGGATTACCCACGTAATGTGTCATGGGTCCATATTTTCCAGATATGCTTAAATTGTAGCCATTTCTCCTGTTTGGAAGATTTTGCAGTTAATTTTAATTTTGACTATCTTCAGGTGAAGATGATCTGTGTAGACTGTACATATATAATAAACAGACTCTTTTTTTTTTTTTTTTTTTACTGCTTGTATACATGTGGTGGTGTTAATGCTGAACTGTAAATTCAGAAACTAAAATGTGACTTTAAAAGAAAAAAATCCTAGGATGGTAATAAAGTACTTGTCATAGGGAACCAACATGGACCTGTGGTAGAGTGAGTAATGGGATTGCCAAGGATGCCTGTGAGATGGGTCACAGAAGCCAGGAGCAAGCTCTGCTCAGCCCCGGCCCATAATTTCACAAAGAGGTTCTGATATGATGGGCCATGCCTGGTAAAGTCAGCTTTGTTTACCACACACCTGGACAGGCCAGCATAAGCACTGTCTCCCGTCTGCCTTCCCGCACTTCCAGGGCTGCGACCAGAAGATTGCAAACAGTTGTCATTTATTCTTTTTCCAAGGGCTTCAAAGGGGGGGGGGGAAGAGTGGGTTACACGAGGTAGTGACCCCTCTCTCTCTCTCTCTCTCTCTCCTTTTCCCTCCTCTCTCTCTGTCTCTCTGTCTCTGTCTCTGTCTGTCTCTGTCTCTCTTTCTCTGTGTAATGGTTGTTTATATTTGTATGCATTGTGTGAGAGGGTGTGTGTACACTCACACAACTGTGTTTCTTAATGTGATTTGTGGTCACAATGGCCTCTGGTTTAAAGAACTGAATTCACTGGTGGGGAACGTAGCTCAGTGGTAGAACATGTGACCATCGTGTGTATAAGGTCCTAGATCCAATCCCTGGCAATGGGGCTGGGGGAGGAAAGAGAAGAGACTGAACTCGTTTCCCAAAGTCAAGTCTGACAAATGTCTTCTGTTACCAGTGGGGTGTCTGCTGTGATCAATGGCTGCTGGCTGCTGGCCAGTTTCTGATGCCAGGGGACTCGCTCTGAGTGGAGTTTTCCAGAGCTCTGGTTCTCAACCCTGTCTCCTCTGTGGAGACAGGGATGCACTCTCTCACCTGGGCACTCGCTCTGCTCATGTCATGGGAATGAGAGGGGGAAGCATTCCTGTCTCCTCTCAGGTGATTCTGCTCACCCTCTAACTGTAGTACACTGTTAGCTGAGGTTCACTGAAGCAAGTTGTTTCAAGTCCGAGTGAGTCTCCAGGAGAGATAAAGGAAGAAATTAAAATACCATTATCTATGTATAACTGGTGGAAGATTGCGATCTGCAGGCACCACCTGGCCTGTGTGGCCCAGCCCTGGCCTCTGGCTGTGCCCGGCTGCCTCCTGGCTCCAGTGATGGGTAGCATGCTTTGGCCTTTTCAGAGCAAGTTTGCTGATCCTGGATGGTTGGGTCCTCTACACTGATATCATAATCTGATAAGAAGATAGTATTCAGAACATGTAAAGAGTAACTATCACTCAATAATAAAGACACAATATGATCAAAATACGTGTGGAGAACTTGTCAGAAGTTCCTTTCAAAGGGCTGGGCTCAGCAGTTAAGAGTACTGGCTGCTTTTGCAGAGGACCCCAGTATGGTTCCCAGCATCCATATGGTGGCTAACAGCCATCTATAACTCTAGTTTCAGGGGATCTGACACCCTCTTCTGACCTCCTCAGGAATTGCACGGCACAGGTGCACTTACATATACAAGACAATATACTTGTATACATAAATAATAAATAAAAAAATTAAAGGTTCCCTCAGAGGGCACGTGAATGACAAGAATTTGGGGAGACTCTCCCTCAGGGGACATGTGAAAGGCCAAAGAAGGAAAGGACAGATGCTCAGCATCGCTGTGCTTATCATGGAGCCCTCCATTGCCAGCCTGGCTGAATTTGTCATCATCTAGGAGACGTGCCTCTCCGTGAGTCTGTGAGGCCATTTCCACTGGATTAACTGAGGTGAACAAGATCATCCCTGAAGGTGCGGGGCCCATCACGCGGCTTGGGCGCCCTGATGGAGTAAGGTGGTGAGGTGCAATCCCTCTCCCTGCTTCCAGACTCACTATCCTGGGGACTGCTCTGCTCTGGCACACCTTCCCGACTCCGAGGGCCTGGCGGGCTGAATCCTCTGCGCCCACACCACCCTACACCGCAGGCTTCTCAAAGTAACTAATATAATTAGGCAAATGCAAATCACAGTGAGGTGTGACCTCTCACCCTTTAGAATAGCTACTAGAAAAACACAAACATAAGGTGTTGGTGAGGAGGTGAAGAAACTGGAACCTTTGTGCACTGTTGGTGGGAAAGTAGCAACAGTACAGCTGCTGTGGGAAAAAAGTGAACATTCTGCCTCTTGGCTGGGGACAGCGGCAGTCACAGCCAAAGAGTAGACACCAAGTGTCCATCACCAGGGGCACATCAACGGAATGTGGTATGCACCTACGCTGTGGTTGGGCATGGCCTGTCCCTCAAAGGTCCATTTGCTGGAGGCCTGACCCGGTGTGGAGGTGCTGACCAGTGGTGGGACCTGTAACAGGCAGAGTCTGGGAAGGTCTTTCAGAGGGTCCGTGCTTTTCCTGTGAGAGCTCTCTTGGACTCATGGGAAGTCTTACCAGAGCAGGTTGTTATAAACAGGCCTGCTACCTCCCCTGAGTCCTTCTTTCCCTTGGAAAATGGGGTCCTATGTACCCCACCATGGTGATGCCCTCTGCCATGAGGCCCTCACTGCAGTGGAGCAGACACAGTCACCTTGCTCTTGAATCTCCAGAACTGTGAGCTAAATGAGCCTCTTTCTTTACAGAGTGCCAGCCTCAGGCATCTTCTCATAGCAATGCACAATGGACCAAGACAATACACGAGGGACACTATTCAGCCATAAGAAGGAAGGGAAACGTTGCACATGGAACAGGCACTATCCTGAGGGAAAGGAGCCAAAGACAGCACCGTGTGATTCCAGTCACAGGAACTTTTCAGAGGAGTTAAGTTCATAGACGGAAGTAGAATGCAGATGCCAGGGGTCAGGGGCAGGAGGGGCCGGGGCAGGAGGGTTAGGGTTAATGGGGGACAGAGTTTCAGGTTGGAAGGATGAGAAGCTCTGGAGGTAGATGGTGGCCGTGTGTTCTCACGGCCATGTCAGTGTGCTCAACACACTGGAAGTACACTGACAAATGGTTCAAACAGCAAAGCTCATGTTACTTTGTAGCTTTGAAACATTTTTTGTTATTGTTTTGTTTTTTGACACAGAGTCTCCCTGTAGCCCTAGATGGCCTGTAACTGTGTAGACCAGGCTGGCCTGGGTCTCAGAGACATCCACCTGCTTCTGCCTCCTGAGTGCTGTGCTTAGAGTTGTATGCCACCACGCCCAGCATATTATTATTATTAATCATTTTAAAATTCTATTTTTATTTTATGTGTGTGAGCGTTCTGCCTTCAGGTGTGCATGAGTATCATGTGCATATGATACCTTCAGAAGAGGGTGTCAGATCACCTGGAGCTGGAGTTACAGGTGGTTGTGAGCTGCCTGATGTGAGTCTGCGAACTGAACCAGATCCTCTGGAAGAGCATCCAGTGCTCTTAACTGCCAGGAGCCAAACCTGACCCCATGTTGATATTTGTAAAGTTTCCAGAGCTGATTAGCATCGATCTCCCTTGGAAAGGTTGTTTGAGCACATTCCTCAGAAATTACCTGTGACCTGACCTTTGCTTAGGGACGTTTTATGGCTTAAGTAGCTTCCCCTTAACATTCTTAACTGATTATTATTTCCTGCTTTACCAATGTATATATATAGACCTGGAGAAAAAATAAAATTTGTCAGTTTGATCAGAGAAACTGTCTTTCCGTCATTTCTTGTACCTCTTGCCCAGTTTCATTCCAGGTTCCTGAGGAGTCTCGTGTTCTTGTTGTTTCCCTGCTGGTTGGGGCACTTAACTGATGAGTCATCTCTCCAGCCCTCTGTTCTGTGTCTTACTAAGATTAAGAAAAGACATCTTGTTGGATATGGTGGTGCATGTATTTAATCCAAGAACTTGGGAGGTAGAGGCAGGTGGATCTCTGTGAGGTTGAGGTCAGCCTGGTCTATAGGTAAAAAGACAAATTCTAAACTGGGAGATAGGAAGATCTGTAGGGCCATGAAGGATGGTAGGATTTCAAGCTGAGGCCCCAGTGCAAAGCTACTTTGTGTTCAATGGTTGGTGGCACTAGGAAACCTGCCAGAGCCCAGTCAGAGGAACCGAGATCCCTGGGTCAACACTTCCAATGCTGCATGCTGACCTCCAAAGCCACGCAGTCCTGCTGGAGAAGCGCCTCTCAGCGCAATACAAAGGTGACAGCATCACGGGGCATGCACACTGTGTTGGGTACTTCAAGTCCAGTGAAAGCGGAGCACACGCAGCTGCGACGGACATTTCTGGTGCCAGTGACTCAGCCTCGGCATCTGGATCCTGAATCAGATGGATGGTTGGGGCCTAGAGCTCTGTGGTGGGCGAGAGGGAACGTCTGGGTGTTCTCAGCAGCTCCAAGAGGGCACAGCTGGCCTGCAGAGAGGAGTCTTCGCTGTGGGACGCCTGCACTGTTGCCTTAGGTCACCCTGACGCTTCATCCCTGCAGACATTTTCTGCTGGCTGATGGAATGGAAATGGTCTGAGGTATTGAGCCTCTTCCTCACATACTCTGAGGGTACTGAGCCTCTTCCTCCTGGCCTACCCGACTCTATGGTTCCAATGCAGTAAACCCATCAGTGCTGGTGACAGAGAGCATTAGAGGCCCTGGCAGCCTCCTCACTAACTGATGACTCAGTCCTGAGCACCGCACCTGCCATTTATCCACCTCCTCCAGATTGCTCACACTCACAGTGTTTATTGGTACAGCTTCCTGACTGCCAGCTGGATTTGGGGTGTGTGTGTGTGTGTGTGTGTGTGTGTGTGTGTGTAACAGGGTCTGTGGACAGGCAAATTCACTCCTGTCTGTCTGGCCCAGAGGATGCATGTTGACTGTTTGGTCAGATGAAGTCCCCCCCCCCCCAGCTTATGGAAAACACACCCTGGGACTCCCACTACCCTCAGGACTGGAACAATCAGAGCAGTTGGACTTCCTCTCACCAGGGACCCCCCACACCAGATGACAGATTCCATCACCCAGTCTGAACAGGGAAGAGAGAGAGGCTCCAGTGACCGGAGCGGCTGCGTGGTGAAGGCCCAGCCTAGGCTGGGGAGCTGGCACCCCCGCCCAGGGTTCAGGCTGCTCTGCTGCTGGTGACCAGTGGCACAGGTACTTGGAGCAACACAGGGCCTTGTTACTGATGACCCTAGGAGGAGTCTCTACGGCACAGTTATGGGCACAGCCCTGGTGATGTCTGTCACTGTCTCCAGACCTGAAGACACGGGCACAGGTGGTCACAGCCTAGAGCCTCAGGCTTTCCTCAAAGGTAGGGAGGCCAGGAGAACACTGAGACCTCGGGCCTAAGGTCATAGGGTGGTGTCCAGCCAGCGAAACTCAGCCGCAGGTGCCCTGGAGTGAGCCTTCCTGGAGCCTGGTCAGCTCTGTGTGTGCCCACAGAGGGCAGTGACTTCCTGGGGTCTCAGTTCCCGGCCCAGGCTCAACCCATCCTGACTTGTGTGTGTCCACAGGAGGGAACAGACACCTCTGTCTGAGTCTGTTTACTGGACCCTCCTGATCAGTAGGGAAGAATGACAGGCAGGAAGGAAGGTAGGACGAAGGGCCTCAGGCGGCATGGCTGTGGAACCACAGGCATGTCTGCCTGATTCAAGCAAGCTGCAAGCTGCTAATGTGGCAGCTGTCAGCTCCCTGAGGCTGTTAGGGTGCCTTGGGCCCTTCACACCTGTGGCCCTATTTAATAACTTGGGGGTCTGGGACTTCACACGATTTAGACTGTGGGCATTAGTAAAGATCCTTCCTCAAGGTCAACCTTGGCTTCATCATCACGCACACCCCTAAATAGACGCCCAGTGTGTGAGCAAGACCGGCAACTGCACCTGTCTGGCCCTCAGCCTTGTGATGACACGGGACAGCCAGCCAGAGAGGGGAGGGGACAGAAGAAAGCCCAGACCTGACCCCAGGGGCTGCCGTGCGGCTGCTGAGGCTGTGGCTCTTTTGTTCTCTAACTCGCCACTCTGTCTGTTGAGCAGCTACCCTATCTCCCCTCTGCAATTAGGGTCAATTTCCTTTGCTTCAGAACTAGTCCATGTGTGACTTCTGTCTGACCTGATGTCAACTTCAAAACAGCTCTCATCTCAAAGAGGATAAGAGATGGTTTATTCTGGATCCGGATAAGAGTGACCATGGCCCAGGAACACAGATTCCGGTTGCCCCAAAATCCATGTTCCAATGTGGTAACAGTTCTGTTATAATAACAGGACAAAGAAAATCCTAACTCAAGACTCTTCAAATACATGGGTGGGGACATTAAGCAGACAGGTTAAAGCGAAGTTGGGGAATTCCTGCTGAAAGTCTCAGATGCTGTGTTGACGTTCTGAGCCCCTTGTCTGGGCTGTTTGTACATTCCAGAGGAATAGTCACAAAGATTCTAGGTCACACCCAGATAAGTGGATAATAGATGGCTATTAAGGGGGACTGTTAAGATACTGCAAGACAATTTGTAATTAGGCCCTGGGCCTGCAACATTCTCCACACTCACTGAAGCTCTAGTCAGCCTGTGGTCAAGCAACTGTGGCTTCTTTCAAGGACCCACTTGGTGGTGGCAGAGGAAAGTTTGGAATAGCAGAGGGGCCCGATGCTGTCACATTCTGCCTGCAGGAGACAGGAGCTCAGAGGGCCCAAGTCCCGAGTCCGAAGAGCTGAGCAGCCTGGCAGAGCCCACCTAACGGAAGGACTTTGCTGCTGAGGAGCTGGGAGCGGCAGGATGGGTGGGATGAAGCTGGCTCTCACCAGCTTATACCTGTCATCACACTGCCCAGTAAGACCAGCCTCCCAGCTGGGAAAAGGTCAAAGCAGCAGGAAGAGGAGCAAATTGGAGCCAGAACCTTTCATGCTACATGGCTTCTTCCTACCGCCCTCCTTCCAAACAACAGGAAGCCTAGACTGCCTGAAGGAGGAGAGAGGGCTGTGCACTAGACGGCTGCCCACAGCTGAGGGGCAGATGGACCTCCAATGAGGGGACCGCTGATGTAGTGCCAGCTGGCACCCTCAAGCACCTGCAAGGGTCAGGCTTAGCATCATGTTGTTGAGATATACAGGGGTCCATCCATACATCAATGTACTAGGCAGTCAGACACCCAAACCTCTCAGATGGACCAACCTCCAGGTGTGTGGAAACACCCCAGGCAGTGCCACAGGCTGGTGAAGAGTCAACAGGAGGGGTCTGTCCTCCCAGCCCTGGCTTAATGAGTTGGAGGTGCAGCCTGGCCAGCTGGGCTTGGAGCCTTTGGGAATAAGAAGCTAGCCTCTGCCTCTGCTGGTCTTAAACATTATCCTGAAGGAGCTGGAGAGATGGCTCAGTGCACTGGCTGCTCTTGCAGAGGACCTGAGTTTGATTCCCAGCACTCACATGGCGGCTAACAACTGTCCAGTTCCAGGGGATCTGATGCCTTCTTCTGACCTCCATGGGCATTGCATGACATGGGTGCACTTACACACATGTAGGCAATATGCCCATACACAGAAAATAATAAATAAAATATATAAAAAAAGAATTGGGTTCTGCTGACTGGGCACATGGCACAGGCCTGTAATCCCAGCAGTCAGGAGGCTCACTCACACAGGAGGACCATCTTGGGCTACAGAGTGAGATTTTGTTAAAAAAAAAAAAAAATAGAAAAAGAAATGACTAGAAAAGAAAAAGAAAATATCAGTCTTCAAATAGAAGTAGAAAAAAGCCACTGTGGGTTCATGGCTGGGTCCACTAAAATGAAGGAGGGGAGGCTGTCCAGGTCGGCACCCAGCAGCCATGACGTAGTCTCTGAGGACACCAGGAAGCTCAAGGGAGTCCTCAACTCAACTCAACTCAAAAGCTGGCCCACCCTCCCCAGTATTGCCTAGGTGACGTGCCCTGGCAGGAGTTACCAACATCTATGACCCCCGCTGGGTATACTGGTCTCTGTGGATGGGCCTGCAAGTCATGCTGGTTGGTGTTGGCATGGGCACACTGGAATACTGCAGGCCATTGTCTGGGGAGGGGCAGGCGACTGACCATGGGCACTCTCAGGAACACCCCACCTCAAACACTGGGCATGTGGAAGCTGAGGCGGACATTCACATCTGTGGGCTAAGGCTACACGCCTATCTCCTCTCAGGGTCATGCATCCAAATGCAGGCTCACAGGGAGTACTTCCCATGTGGTGTGGCCTCACACTCCAGAGACACCCCCACCACGCATGCCCTCACCTTGTTCTGCACACCAGGGCTGACCACAGCACCAGGGGGGTCTTCTAACGATGTAGATGGTCAGGCCTGATGAAGGGAAAGGGTCACCCAGAGCCCCAGCCTCCTGCTCTCCTCCCCTGGGCACCCCCCATTGCTATTTGCATGTGTCTTGCTGGTCTTCGAGTCCTTCTCCACCTGGGTCAGTGTCCCCTACAAACCCTCTCCCCCCACCCTGCCAACCTGGTTGGACCTCACTGGTAGAAGGTGTCAGCAGGCTTTCTGGGTTCTTAAGCTGCTCTCTCTGTGTCTCTGGCAGGTGGTACAACAGGTCACAGCAGCTGGGACCAGACCCTGGTCCTTCTCCACAGGGCAGTGACTCCACTCTGAGATCTGGCTCTTGAGTCAGTCTGACGATGGGGGTGAGTGGTGTCAATATCTCCAAGGCAAATGATGAGGGCATTGAGGACAGTTTGTTTTATCGAGTTTGTGTTCCCAGGAACAAGCGGGTCTGGTAGGTCCCTCGGGCACTTCCTCTGAAAGTGACTGGATGTTCCTGGTACTCAGGTGTGCAATGGAGGCTTGATCATGACCCTCCAGAACACTGCTTTCCTTCAAAGAGTCCAGATCTTATCATGTCTCAGCAGCCTCCTCCACACATTCTTGCCCTCCCCTCTCCCACAGCTGCCATCTGAACAGCACGTTTCAAATGAGCATATTCCTAAAGATTTTTTGAAGAGATGAGTGAGAAAAAAGTCCACCTTCTGTCTGGGATGCAGAGCAGGTATGAGAATAAAGGCTAATGCTCCGCTAAGAGGTTCATTCTAGACTTTTCTATTTTAAATTTATTTCAGATAAAAAAAAAGTTGCAGAAAAACGAGGTGCAGTGTCCCACTCTTATAAGCCCAGGACTTGGAAGGTGGAGGCAGGGGGATCAGAAGTTCAAGACCAGCCTCAGCTATGAGAGAAACTATCTCTGAAATCTGAACAAGACAAACAAGAGTTGCAAAAAGTATAGGAATTATTTTGTATTCCACAGGCTGGAGAGATGTCTCAGTGGTTAGAGCACTGGTTGCTCTTGCAGAGGACCCTGGTTTAGTTCCCAGCACCCATATGGCAGCTAACAACTGTCTATAACTCCAATTCCAGGGGATCTGACACTTTCTTCTGACCCCCAAGGGAACTGCATGACACAAGTACACTGACACACATGCAGGCATACACATAAAACAAATAAAATGCTTTTTAAAATAAATGCACTCATACACATAAAATCAATAAATAAAATACTTTTTAAAAAGTTATTCTGTATTGTTTACACTGATTTTTCAAATGTTGACATTTTACACAACTGTGTTATGATTAGTACAAAATCTGACCCAACTCTGTTTCTTCCTTGCAGACCTACTCAGCGTCCCCACATTCCAACACCTGCTCCTAGTCAAATCGCTCACTTGTCCAGCCTCTTGGCCCTTGAATTTGGAGCAGGGTCTCACACTAGATTTCTGTTATGACCTTGACCTTCTAGGAGCACAAGGCTCTCCTCTCTGAATATCACCACACAGAGTCCGTCCGTGTCGTCACCCCACCCCCATCCAGGGCCACTGTGTCCGTGTCCTGTCCCTGTGCCACTCTTCCATGAGAACCCTGGTTTGTGATTGTAACGTGTGCATTTCTTTGGATTTATCCTGTTTGGGATTCACTGACTCATGAGCCCACAGGCTTTGACCTTGTCTTTCTCCAAAACGGGGAAAGTTCTTCCCTCCCTCCTTCCCTTCCCTCACCTCCCTCTCTTCACTCTATTAGGAATTAGAGTTTTGACTAGTTAATGTTAGGATTAGGAGTTGGAAGGGTCAGAAGTAGAGAGGAAAAGCCACCAACCTTACTTAATTCAAGGACCCCACCCAGATGCTCAAAGGGCACGCGGACAAAATGAGAGCAACTCAGCAAGGTAGCTTTTACCTTTGTAAAAGGCCATGCTGTGTGGCTGTTCAGATCCAGCAAACACACCTGACCTGGAAGTCGGATTAGTGGTCGTCCCTAACGCACGGGTACTGTGTCTCTTCCCCACTGGCTGGGGTCTGACCTCACAGTCTTTCCCAGATGGCCGGTTTAAAAGAATCAATACAAAGGAGGAAGACGGTTGGCCAAAGCAGGGAAGGGCTCCACTGCTCCAGACTACCAGGCTCCTGGTGTGGGGCTTTTTGGGAACAAGTCTTCCAGAGTGTGTGTGTAGAGGGGGTAGCTTTCTTGTCATAAACCAAAAGTTCTCCAGGGTCTGAAAGAAAATACTAATACGGGTACGGAGAAATGGCTCAGTGGTTAAGAGTGCTGGCTGCTCTTGTAGAGGACCCAGGTTCGATTCCCAGCACCTACATGGAGAGGCAGAAGGCAAAGCTAAGGGCCTGGTCTGGAGCTCTAGATCTAGCTTGTAGGGAAAGAGTCAAGGTGGGAGAAAAAGGTGAAATAGGAAGTGAGACGGTGCAGGAAGGAGGCCTAACCCTAAGATCTCACCCTAACCCCCAATCCCCAACCCTAATCCTAAACTTTAACCCTAACCCTAACTTTAACCCTAATGCCCCCCTAGTCTAGCTGGCGAGTCAACACTTTATGGAGGTACCAGAAGTGGCACCAGAGGGCAACTCAAGGGTACTGCACTAGCACAAATCCCACCCCAGCACAGGTGACCTCACAGAGGCCGGACTCCTTCTCACTGGGGGGTCCCCAGGGCTCCCCACTCCACCTGCAGGCAGTTCCACTTGAGGCTGTCTCCTTTCCCAGCAATTGCTTACTGCTACAGAGCCAAGCCGGGGAGGCCTTGTGAGTCTTGTAACTTTCCTCAGTTTTGTAAGTGCCCTGAGCTTCCAGTCTCGTCTGCTTTCCCCTCCCTCCAAGAGAGCCTACTTCAGTTTGCAAGAAATAGCTATACATAATGGGCTAGGGCTTAAACACCATTGCTGCTGCAGCCGGATAGACCAATGGGGGGGGGACGACCGTGAGTTTCCTAGCTGTGAAAGAGAAAACAAGCAACAGAACAGAATAGAACAGTTTGTAAAACCAACAAACAACACCCCTCGAGCTGCGGGAGTGGAGACATGCAGATGTCATCTGCTTTCCTGTGGATCAGCAACAAGCAAATGGAATTTGAAATAAATAAATAATAGTTATAACAGCATCCTTCCCCCACAAAAAAAAGGAGAACAAGACTCTGAATAATAAATCTAATATTATTTGGAAAGGGGAAAAAATAAAGTTCTGACTGCCGGAGCCCACCAGCAGAAGTCGAACCGCACCCAAAGCAGGGAGTGAGAATGAGAAAATGTAGAGATAGAGAGAGAGAGAGAGAAAAAAAATAAAGGTACCAACTTAGGAGGGCTGTCAGTCACACTGAAGCAGCTTGCCTTTATTAAGTCTCCCCCATTATACTATGAAATGAGCAAAACAATGGGTCAGATGTTCAAACACAATACTAACACAGGCAAAATAACTTAAAATGTGATTGGCTTTCTTCAAAGATCTTCAGATGACCTCAGTCTTGGGTGTAGAATAAACTTCTCCTTAGATGTAAATCATTTGCATAATGAAAACTCCTGCTTCCAATAGCACTTCTGTGCACGAGATTGACTTCTGCCTAACCCAAAACTAGGGCATAGTTCAAGGCAGGCAAATGGCTCCCGACATCTGACTATTGACTAAAGAAAATCTACAGACTGGTGTGGTTGCTTACTGTGTGATCCTAGCACTCAAGAAGCTGAGGCAGAGGGACTGCCATGAATTGAAGGTCAGCCTGGGTTACATAGTGACTTCCAGGCCAGTCTTGACAAAGTAAGACCCTAGCTCAAAAAACCAATCAAACAAACCAACCATCTACGAAAGGAGAGACCTCATGCCCACGTACTGGAAGGTTCAGTATTGTTACCATCTTAATTCTTCCCGACTTCTTTTTCAGATTCAACACAATCCTGACCAAAATTAGGGCAAGAGCTAGGTGTAGCCCAGTGGAAAACCATTTGCCTAGTATGCACGTGGCCTGGGATCGACATACATCATGATTTCATTACATCATGAAATACTGGAGGCTGGGAACTGTACAAAGAAAAAAGGTTCATTGAGCTCAGAATTTTGGAGGTTCAAAGGCACAATGCTGACTTTACCATCTTGGCTGAATCACCATCAGGACTGGAGTGCATGTGGGAGAGAGGATGGTGCTCCAGGACAGGAATCCAGAGGCAGGGATGGCTCTCCAGTCTTGTTCTTTCTCACAAGCTCTTTGAGGTACTTCAGGCCTTCTGGGATCGATGCCCCAGTGGCCACTTTTGTCTAAGCTCCACCTCTCAAAGGTCCCCTACTTCAATAGGGACACACTGAGACCAAGCTCACGACCCATGAACCCTGTGGACAAGCATGGCAGTGGAATAAACTGGCCCATCCAGGGACGATGGGAAGGGTCAAAGTGTGGACCGTAGAGGACTCTGTGATGCTGTGATGGGATCCCATAAGATTGGCCACCTGGCTGCATGGCGCTATGCATTTGTCAAAACCCATGAAACTTTAATTGGTCCAGAGTGGGTCTAGTACAATTACAGGGTAACTAAGGCAAACTTTGCTTGCCTGCACTACAATTTTATGCAGTGCTAGGCAAGCACTGTACCCACGAGCTACAGCACAGCCCTATTCTTATAATATAAAAAATAAGGGTCTGGTAACTAAGATAAAGAACTGTGTTTCAATGTCCCCTACTCTCCTGACCCATCACCAGGGAGCCCTGCCACCTGCTCTTCAGGTCTCTGCATGTGCGATAAGATGAGGAGCTACCAGCCTGAAAACCCACACGGTCCTGCCCTGCCCTGCTGGATGCCCTTAACCAGGCTGGACTGCTGCCCTGTGAGAGCTGTGCCTGACTTGGGTCCCCAGGTAATAAGGGGAAGGCCTAGGGTCCAGTCATGGTTTTTTTTAAAGCCAGAGGCACTTGGGAAGCTGAGCAGCTCGGGGGGAGACAGTGGCCCCGCAGTCCTCAGCTGTCCCTTCTGTGGTCACTTAGCTTGGGCCCAGCCTTCAGTGGCACGTGTTACCACCAAGGTCTCGACCTGCATCTCAGAAGCGTCCAGTTGCCACTCATCTTTAGCTTCTCTTCACTAGCCTTTATGCATGTGTACATGTGTGTACCTGTATGCATGCTTACAGGTGCACATGTGTGCACAGATGTGTGTGGACTTGTGTGCATGTTTGTGTGTATATGCTTGTGTGCATATGTATGTGCATTTGTGTGTACATGTGTATACATGTATATGTGTGCATGTTTACAGGTGTGTACATGCTTGTGTGTAGAACCGTGTGCATGCTTATACATGCATGTGTTTGTGTGCATGTGTGTGCATGTTTGCATGTGTGCATCTATTTGTGTGCATGCCTGTATATATGTGCATGTTTGTGTACCTATGTGTATGCATTTGTGTATACAAATGTGTTTGTATGTATTCATGTATATACATGAATATGTACGTTTGTGTGTGTTTGTATCTGTGTATATGTGTGTGCATGTTTGTGTGTGAACAAATGAAGGTCAGAGGACAACCTTGATGCCATCTTCAGGAACAGGGTCCACCTCCTTTGAGACAGGGTCCCTCACTGTCCTGGAACTAACCAGACTGACTAGCCTCTGAGCTCTGGGAGCCCCCTATCTCTGCTTCCCGAGTGCTGGGATTACACACATATGCCAGAATACACACCATGTCCAGCATTTTGACATAGGTTCTGGGGAACAAACTCAGGTCCTCACCTTGCAGGGCAAACTTTGCAGAATAAGCCACCTGCTGAGCCCCTGCTGTAACTTCAAGTTCATCTGTTCTGACTTCTAGCTTAGTGGTCACCCCAACAGGCCTGAAGTTCAGTGTCCTTTATCCAGAGGACAAACCTGGGCCCCAGCCCAAAGGGTACACAGCCATTGCTACAGAGGCTGGGGGAGGGAGTTCTCTGGAGTCCTGACGCACCCAGTGAGGCAGGCCTTAGTTCTCCATAGATAGTAAAAGGAAAAAGGCCCATGGTAAAACTACAAAACTATGCATGTGAACAAAAAGCATGAAGTTTAAAGCACACACAAAAAACGTTTAACAGTCAGCAAAAAAAGCTAAACCCAGAGACCAGCGACACCTGCAAAGGCCAGCAGATGAGTCAAGGCCCACAGCTAACAAAACAAGGCAAGACGGGGGTTTTGATGTGTGACCACCTCCCCAAAATTGGTATTCTCCAACAGCCTTCCCCAAGTCCTGGAGAGTCTACTTAGCCTAGCCAGCCCTGAGCTGCCAGTCACCCCCTTAGCCCCTCTCTGTGCCTCACGTGTGCCCTTACCTGGGGCCAGATGTCCAGTCATGTACATTAGGCCTCACTTCCTACGGTGATGCTTCAACCAAATGAGAAATGTGTCCTTAGACTGCCTGATGCATGCCCTCCTTTTCTCCCTCCCTCCCTTGCCTATCCTTGTGGCACTCCTGACCCTACCCGTGTCCCCTCCTTGTAAAGCAGTCAGTGAATCCTGCTGGGCTTCCAGACCCAAGCTTACATTTCATGCTCACCCAGTGCCAGGCCCCAAGCTTCAGGGACAGCTCCATGTTTGGTGTGGCCATTGCTCAGCTGGGTGGTTCCATCCAGATCTCGGCTGCTATACTCACAGAGGGCTGCACTGAGAACTGGGAAAAGAGTGGGTCTGTGGGGCAGCGGGATGGTGGAGGAGCAGGAGCCAGGCTGTGGAGTGGTGAGACTGAGCAGTGAGACCCCGTGCATGAACAGGGGACCCATGTGTTCCTCAGCCTAGACCCCTTGGGCAGAGGCAGCCGAGACTGGAAGGTGGAGTAGCGTCAGAGTGTGGCCCCAGCTCTGGCCCCACCAGGCCCTTTCTGCCCCTCACAGAGCCTGGACAGTCTGGTCAGGGTCAAGCTCTTTCTTTGAGAAGCCTGCACTCTGAATTGGTGCTCCATGGAAAGCAAGGTCTTTATTACTACTTCCTGGGTCAAGGGGTCGGTTCTGAGGAAGCTGCGGGATTCTGGGTGGAGGTATGATACCCTCCCTACCGGCCTAGGGAGTTAGGGAGTAAGCATGCCCCTGCAAGTCCTGGAAAGGACGGAGGAAGAACAGGTGTTTGATGCGGGGGGAGGGTGGTGGGGACCACAAGACAAGGGTCCTCACAACAGGGTGCAGAGGAGGCCCAGGACCACTGGCAGCAGGAGGGCCCCTGGCAGGGCCCTGAGCCCCTCCTGGGTGTCCGGTGCTGTGTTGCAGAGATTCCCCAAGCAGCAGCGTCTGGTGATCCTGGCCAGTATCCCATTGCTTGGGGTCCAGTCAAACAAACTGTTGGAGTTGGGACACTGGACAGCGCAGCGCCTGCTGATCTGCATTCTGCTCTTTGTTCCTGAAGAAGAGACAGTCCGTTTCCCGAGAACTCTGAGGCTACAGGGGAGCAGGAGGGGAGGCTTCCCACGAGGACGTCTGGGTCCGGCCCTGCTGCACTGCCTTGTGCTCTCCCTTCACAAGCAAGAGCTGTGGGAGCCCAAAGTCACCCTGTGAGGGAGAGCTAGGAGCTCTCCCCTGCAATGCAGCTGGCCCACAGTGTGCGAGTCATGGGGAGAAAGGGCAAAGGGAATGGAGTGGAAAGGGTCTGGTCACTAGAGTACACTCCTTGGTGGCACAGGACTCAAGATGACCAAGGACATGCTAGCAGAGTGTGAAGCCTGTAACCTTATAGGAAGCCCTAAAGCTCTGGCCTGACAGCAAGTCTCCCCAGTGAGGGCAGCTCGGATCTAAAGCTAAGGACTTCCTGGTGGCACCTGATGAGAGCCCTCAGAGCTGTGCTCCAAGCAGCTATGCCTCGTCCAGGCCAAAAGCAACTGAATCAAAAGCTTGGGTGGGGGCCACAAAGGTGAAAGACTCAAGACTGAAAGAAAAAGCTGGAAAAAGGCGTAAACTATTTCACCAGCTTCTAAGTCCTCAGGATGCAAATGGATCCCTTCACTGAAATAGGAAAAAGACCCTGGGGCCAGGGCTGCTGCTGCTTGCTGTAGGGGTGGAGCTCTGGGCTAGCCTGCTGGCCTTTTTGGGAAAATCCCACTGGGCAGATGGCTTTAACTTGATAACTGCCAAAGAGAGAAGGTTACCCGGAGGGCACCCAGGGTGGTGCAGTGTGCACAGAAGTCCCAAAGGCCAACTGGGGTAGTTGTCTGAGGCACTAGCCAGTCCCCAGGGTTCTGGTCCCTGCGGCAGCCAGCACCCCACCAAGGAGGTGCTCAGGACATTCTGGCCACCTCGGGTTTCTGGGCCTTTTCAAATTTTCATCTTTCCACGGTGCCACCATGGTGCTAGGTACTACCATGGTGCTAGGTACTGTGCTGGCGGTGTTATCCTCTCTAAGACTGATCTTCCTGGGGTTCCACTGCCTCGACCTCCCGGTGTACGTACAACACATGAGAGAGTGGTCGCAGAGAGCCCAGCCCGGCCCTGTTGGCCCTGCTATGGCGCTCCAGCTCTTAGGGGAAATTCAGTGACACCCTGGGGACAGTTCGGGAGGGAGCGACACCGGGACTGGCACCGCAGGTAGGAGAGAAAAAGGGTGGCCAGCATCCGGACCGCGACCGCACGGCCCCGCAGCCCAGCGCCGAGGGATGCTTTGGGCCTGCAGGTGTCCGTCCCGGGGGACTCACTGGAGTAAAAGAACACCTCGTTGGAGACGCAGACTCGCTCGGAGGCGTGGCACACTTCTGGCCGACAGCGGCTGGGGTGGTTGACCTTGAAGCACTGGAAGCAGCTCAGGTTCCGGGCTACGGACGACAACGCGCGGCGGTGGGCGGACTGCGCTGGCCCGGCCCGGGGCCCGCGCCCGGCTCTTACCTGAAGACGTGGTCGTCAAGTTTCTGGCGAGCTCCGCGGACACCAGGAACGCCCAGAGCCCCAGGACCAGCCGGGCCATGGCGCCGCGGGCCGCGCCGCCCTCCCTCGCGCCCCCACGGCCGGCCGCAGTCTCGGAGCCCTCCCAGGGCGCGCGGGCCGCACCTGCGCTCCCCGGCTGGGGAGGGGCTGGCGGGCGGGGCGGGGTCTGCGGCGGATCCTGCGCGCCGCCCGGCGGGGCTCCGAGAAGGGACCGACCGCGGGGCGGGGAGGAGGGACGGAGGGACGGCGGGGCGGGGAGGAGGGACGGCGGGGCGGGGAGGAGGGACGGCGGGGGCGGGGAGGAGGGACGGCGGGGCGGGGCCTGCGGCGGGTCCTGCGCGCCGCCCGGCGGGGCTCCGAGAAGGGACCGACCGCGGGGCGGGGAGGAGGGACGGAGGGACGGCGGGGCGGGGAGGAGGGACCGCGGGGGCCCGGAGGAGGGACGGCGGGGCGGGGAGGAGGGACGGCGGGGCGGGGAGGAGGGACGGCGGGGGCCCGGAGGAGGGTCGGCGGGGCGGGGAGGAGGGACGGCGGGGGCCCGGAGGAGGGTCCGGACCGCGGGGCGGGTCCCCTGAGCCCTACAGGGGAGGGAGTGTGGCCGCAGAACGGTAGGGAGGCTTGGACGATCGGGAATGAAGGGCAGGGCAGGGAGGTGGCGTCAGAATCCAGAATAGGGCCAGGAATGGAACCGGGCGGGGGTCAGATCACAGGCACAGAATCCTCTCTAGAGTGCTTGGAATGACTTTCCCCTGGATGGATCGGTCTGGGAGGCGAGGAAGGAAGTTTCCGGAAGCACCAAGCTCCTGAAACCGGGCTTTCAGGTGCAGCTTAGCCTGGAGCCGGAGCGGCTGTGGGGAAAGGGCTCTGCAGGCTCACTGGGCCCGGCAGAGGGGCGTCTACTTCAGGAGCCCGAGCCTCGCCTTCTGAGACAGAGATCTTCAGACCATAGCACCTGCCGGACTGCCTCCTGGACCCTTTCTGCCTGCAGATGAGTCTCGGGAGCCCTTAGCAGTGGCAGCTATGAGGGCCAGTCCTGTCTGTTGAGGTATGTAAACGTCCTGTGGCTTCATGGGGGAAGCCTTTCAACCCTCTTTCCCCCAAATCTCCCCTTCTTAATATCGATTTCAGGGACAGTGTTGAGAGTGTAGATGTTCCCATCACATCAGGAACCCAGGACACACCCCCATGTAAAATTCAGTGGGCTAACCTATCGCCCTAATATTCTTTCTTTGTTTTACTCAAGTGAACTGAGCTGTGTCCCCTGCGTCAATTGGGACAGATGACAGATGAGATGCCACCGCGCTGGGCTTCTTGCTGGGGAGGGAAGTGGCCTGGAGCCTGCATCCGCGGGAGGGGTTGTCTCCTCGCCTGTCTTTCTCTGGGGGTATTAGTGCACAGTCTGTGTCCCTGGACCTTGTGTATCAGGGGTCAGTATTTACTGGGCTGGAGAGATAGCTCAAACAGCACTTGCTGAGCCGACATGAGGACCAGAGTTTGGATCCCCACACCCAGCAAATGCCTAGAACTCCTGCTCTAGCTTCAGGGCACAAAGGTGTGCACCCCAAGTACACGTGTACATACACTCCGACTCAGCCACACACAAATAAATCTTCAAAATAAATTCTTTAAAGATATATTTATTAAATATTGGAACCCAAGTGAGTGCCCAGGTAGTGACAGCCGGGAAGACCTGGTCCTCATTCTTCAGGTTTCCTCAGGAGGGCAGCTCACTCAGGCTCTGGGAGTGGGTGTTCCAACACAAGGATGAGTCCAGGCAAGCACAGGAAAGACTGCACAGGAGGGAGGTAAGGAATGGGTCTTAAGCCAGAAGATTTTGAAAACAATAAGAGCTTTACTTTACCCTCCACTTGCAGAGAGAGAACATGATGAAGCTCAGCAGGAAAAGCACAATGTGCTGTCATCCAAGGTTTGGCAGATGAGCTGGCACAGGTCCAAGGGACCCTGGCAGGGATGAGTGAGCACTTTCCTGGCTGCAGGACTCTCTGGGAAGGAGTTTAAATTATAATGGAATAATCTGACCGTCTAATATGCAATTGGACCCTCCAGGAGGGAGAAGAAGATGGGGCAGAATACACACATACATCATCATCATCATCATCATCATCATATACACTCACATCATCATTATCTACACACACATCACTATCATCATCTACATATGCACCCACACACGTACTTTTAGTTTGGGGGCCTGGAGAGATGACTCTGTGGTTAAGAGCACATACTGCTCTTGCAGAGGACCCACGTTCAGTTCCCAGCAACCGTGTTGGGAGGCTCACAACCACTTGTAACTCCAGCTCCAGAAGATCTGATGCCCTCTTCTGGATTCCATGGACACTGCATGCACATACACATGCCCCTTCTGGATTCCATGGACACTGCATGCACATACACTTGCCCACACACAGACAGACACATATACATAAAATTTAAGAATAAAAATAGCTGGGTGTAGTGGTACACACCTCTAATCCCAGCACTTGGAAGGCAGAAGCAGATGGATCTCTGTTCTGGCCAGCCTGGTGTATATAGCAAGTTCCGGAGCTATACAGAGAGACCCTATCTCAAAAAGAAACAAAAAACGCAAAATAATAATGATAAACCTTAAATTTTTTGTGTTTTTCTTTTTGAGTCGGGGTCTGACTTTGTATCTCATGCTGCTCTGAAACTTGTCATCCCTCAGCCTCAGCCTCTTGAGATAACATTCAGGAGTTTTCCAAGGCTAATAGCCTAATAGCAGACATTAGCCCATAGAGTTAATACGCTTATTAAATGCCTTGAATTATCAGAGCCACAACTGCTGAAGCTGAAGGTGAGGAGGATGGTAAAGCAGTCAGCAGAAAGGGACCAAGGAACGAGGCTGCTGTTGTCAGAAACTCTGGAAGCCAGAGGATGAGCTTGGCAAGACGTAAAGACCTAGGTCCCCACATCAAGTGAAATTTCCATCATGGATGCAGGCAGAAGAAAAGCATTTCCAGGGCTACAGATGAGACTTAGCTGATAGAGTGCTTGTTAGCGTGCATGAAGTGCTAGGTGGAATCCCCAGCACTGCATGACTGGATATGGTGGGGCATGCTCATGGTCCCAGTAAGGAAACTAACTAACTGTGACTTTATAGAATGTCCCTGGAATAAACTTAGGCTGTTTGAAGTTTCCTTTGTTTTAGTTACTGGGTGGACACCTTGCAATGTAACCCTGGGATGCTCAGAGATGTTTTATTGCTCTGTGGTGTTCTTACTACCCTTGTTATATGTTGCAATAAAGGTCGCCACACCGATGGAGGGGCAAGGTGAAAAGTTTGTTTTACGGCCAGGCTCCCTCTAGGTTCGGGTATCCAGGGAGAAGCCACAGGCTCAGTTCAGTAAGATTTTTATAGCAATCTGGTGGGAGTTTCCAGTGACTTTAAAACAAGCCAATCAGGGATTAACACAACTGCATATGCAAGTAAGTGAGGACAGAAGCAAGACTTGGCATTTGGCTGTGGCAGGTCATTAATTATGAAACAATTGCAGAGCATTCTATGGATCTTGTGGTCAGCTAGTTCCTGGGGATCTGCTGAGTGCAGGTACAAGGGGACAACAAGTACAAGCTCATACAATGGTCAGCAAAATGGGAACAAATCTAACCACGGCAATCAAGGGCATGCCTACCAGGTTGGTGGGTTCTTAACCATTTACATTGTACAAGAACTGACCAAGAAGAAAGTACTGAAGCAAATCTGGCTGTCAGTAGGTACAGATGCTCTCAGAGCTTTACATTCTTTTCAGAATTGTTTGTGTTAAGTTTTGGTTTTGGTTTCCCAGAATGGGGCCTGGGAAAACAGAACTTTACTTGGGTCAGCTTTGAATCATCATAGAGTTTTGTCTAACATTCTGGTTAATAACAATTTTGCAGCATTTAACACCCTGAAATATTGTATTACTCTGCACTAATGTCTTGAAGTTCCATGGTATTTAGCACGTACTATGTTGACTATTGATAAAGATGTAAAAACTAAGAGAACAGAAAGTTCACCAAATGGTTTAATGAGGCACCTGGTTCAAGAAAAATGTAGATCAAAAATGTCAGAAATCTAACTCTGCCAATGATGTCTGGTTTGTGAACTGTAATGACCGTTTGACTGGGTCCTAGCCCAATTAGCTTGGTCAAGCTACAGATCAAAAAGCAGCAGGTGTCCTGACCTACACCTGGAATATCTACTTTGAAAACTATGTTGGTCAAATAAACTCAGGAAGGAATTTACCAAGATAACATGGCCCATTACAAAAAGAAACATAGGTCCCAAGTGCTAATCCTAAAATGATGACATGAGATTTACTGGACACCCTGCCAGACCCAAAAAGGAGGGACAGACTAGCTCATCTAAAAGGAGACAGGTGGGTGGGAGGCATGTACTGACAAGGTAAGATGCCAGGTCGCAGTCCCATCCTTGGAAGCATAGAGGCTGATCCCCGCCGCCCTTAGTAAACTCCCCCTAGAGTATGTGGAGCAGAGAAACTGCCTCAGCCCAGAGAACTGCAAAGCTACTGCTGTAGGAAGCTCCCTCCCTGAGCTGTAGATCCAAGAGTACCTCAGAGTACCCTGGGCAGTGAGGGGAGGCTCCTGAGCACAGCATGCAGAGCCCTGGGGGACCTCCGTCCACACACAGAACAGAGCAAAGCTGTCCTCAGCCCCAGAGAGTGAGGAGCAGAGGAACAGAGCCAGGGAGTGTTTGGATATCGTGTGTGTGTGTGTGTGTGTGTGTGTGTGTGTGTGTGTGAGATCCGATTTGCATGATTCCTGGATTCTGGGCTTACAGATGGATATTCTTTAATGTCTGGAATCCTGGTATTCTGGCAGACCCCTTAGCATGTGACAGCCCCTTCTGAAGACTAAAATGTAGTGGAAAAGATGATGAAATTATAAAGACAACTATTGCTCCTTCCCTTAAAGAGTGAATCCAAGTGTACCTGTCAGTCATCTGGACGGGAAACCACACTTTAGCAAACTCAATCCACCTAAAGACCGTTAAAGAGATGGGCTGAGATGTGCAGTGTACCTGGTACCCTTTCCCTCAGAGCAGAGCCTTCCCTCAGAGCAGAGCCTTCCCTCAGAGCAGAGCCCTTCCCTCAGAGCAGAGCCCTTCCCTCAGAGCAGAGCCTTCCCTCAGAGCAGAGCCCTTCCCTCAGAGCAGAGCCCTTCCCTCAGAGCAGAGCCTTCCCTCAGAGCAGAGCCTTCCCTCAGAGCAGAGCCCTTCCTCAGAGCAGAGCCTTCCCTCAGAGCAGAGCCTTCCCTCAGAGCAGAGCCCTTCCTCAGAGCAGAGCCTTCCCTCAGAGCAGAGCCCTTCCTCAGAGCAGAGCCCTTCCTCAGAGCAGAGCCTTCCCTCAGAGCAGAGGCCTACAGACCCTCCCTGCCCAGTCTGCCCTTTTCTGAGTAGTAACTTAAAAACTGTAACTTTCTCTTCTTTTTCTTCCCTTCTATCTTTTTGAATATTAGCCCAAATCCTAAGCCTGCGTACCCCCATCTTTCTGGCATTCTACTCTTCTCTGCGTACCCCCATCCTGCACACCCCCATCTTTCTGGGCATTCTACTCTTCTCTGCAGACCCCTACCCTGCGTACCCCCATCTTTCTGGCATTCTGCTCTTCTCTGCGGACCTCCACCTTTCTGGGCATCTACTCTTCTCTGCGCACCCCAATCTTTCTGGCATTCTACTCTTCTCTGAGGACCCCCACCTTGTGCTGCTGCTTACAGACCCTCACCGCTGAGCCTCCCTGATCTCTTGGACTCAAACTCAAAACGTATGACTTTCTTCCTCTTAAGTAGGATTTAAGTTTCATTTCTGTTGCTGTGATTGAATTAACTTGACAGAAAGCAATTTAGGGAAGAAACAGTTAGTTTTAGTGGACAATTCCAGGTTATAGTTCACCACAGGTAGGTCAAGGCTGGAACCTAAAACAGCTAGTCATATATCACAGCTGAGAGCAGAAGGGAATGAATGTGTGTGTGCTCTCACTTGCTGGCTGGGACTCAGCTTGCTTTCTGCACTCTTACACAGATCAGGGACCCCCCCCCCCGCCCCGCCACCAGGTAATGGCACCTCCTACAGTGGGCTGGGTCTTCTGACATCAATTAATTTAAAACAATACTCCCCAGACAAGCCCACAGGTACGTAGACAATCCCTCACCGAGACACTTCTGTGTGTGTAAGTTGACAGTTAAAGCTACCCATCACACCCATCTTCAACAGCTGCCAGGCACTACATCGTCCCCTTCTGTTGTTTTCCTTTCAAGCCGTAATGAAATTATCCTTCTGAATCCGTCTTAAAATTATTTTATCTCCAAGCCTAAGAACCTGTAAAAAAGAGCCCCGATTTCTTGGTAACATTTCGGTGAGCACCAGAGTTTGAGCCTTTTCCTTTCTCTAACACAAGACTTCTGGGAGATTCCACTCCTTGGGGAGCATTGCTTCAATAATGTGAGAGCCAAAGACAGGGGCACCCACCACAACTCCATTTTGAAAGTCTTTACTGTGGCCCAGACTGTTTAGATCATCTCTGAGCTTTAGGGTTCAATAAATCCAATAAGCGAGTGGCTATATTCAAACAACTGTTGATGCGTTCTCTGGTGGAGAAAGCCAGCAACAAGGAGACAGGTAGGTGAACCTGGTGGTGGTAAAGGTCCCTTTGTGAGGTCTTAGTCTAATAAAGGATTTAAAAACAGACTAATAAGGCTATTTTATTAGACTTTGAGAGGCAGAAACAACAGGACAGTTGTAAATCTCCGCAGCTGCTGGGGTAGGGAGGTGAGTTAGGGTCTGTCTGGTCCCAGAAAGTAGGTAGAAGGGTCAAGTATGGTGGTACTTGCCTGTAATCCAAAACCCAGGGAGGCTGAGGCGAGAGGATCGTGAGTTTCAGACCAAGCTGGCAAGAACTTCTCAACGTGAGTCCACACCGTGACCTGAAGCAGAAGAGCTTCAAAGAAACAAAAGGGTAGTATGTACCATCAGAAGACCCAAGGATATGCTGGGCCTGGTGGTGCATGCCTAATGGCAGCATGGGGGAGCTGAGGCAGGAGGTTCACAGGTTCTAGGCTAGCCTAGGATGTATAGTAAGACCCCCATTTCAACAAGCAAACATGAAAGTATGAATTCAATAGTAGAGGTAAAAAAATTCCTTGCCTAGCTTATTCTGTTACTGTAATGTGGCAGGTCTGTCTTTGATATCTCTAGTATGAAAGCTGAAAATCAAAATGGTCAAAAAAGATGAGTTGAAATATATAACAGAAAAAGATACAAAACAACAACAAAGAAAGCGGGTAGGCTCAGCATCGGGAGCAGCCGCATGGGGCTGGGAGGGCGGGAGGGAGAATGCCAGGAAGGTCCGGGTACTCAGGCTTAGCCGGATTCTGGAAAAGGGAGCTAAAAAGAGGCACAGAAAAAGGTATAAACTTTCTCATTGAAAGCAGTGGCCTTAGCAGTGGGGGGGTGTGAGTAACTGCACTGCAGGTGGGGCCTCTGATGTGTACAAATGTGTATCTCACTGGGGGATACTTACCCCTCACAACACTTAGCATGTCTTCAGGTGAATCAGCTTTGCTGAGGGATGGACTCCTGTCTACGTGATTAACAGGCCTACTTAGATTAATTCTTAAGGAAGAGGGCAATAGTATGTTTGTGTAATCTTTTAAGAAATATTTTATTTATTATTTTTATTTTATGTGTATGAGTATATTGCCAATATGTGCTTCTGACCTTCACGGAGGTCAGAAGAGGGTGTTGGATTCCCTGGAACTGGAGTTACAAGTGGTTATTAGCTGCTATGTAGGTGCTGGGAATCGAATCCAGTGCTCTTAACCACTGAGCCATCTCTCTAGCCCAGTTCGTGTAATCTTATCGAATTGTGAGGTACAACTCAGATCTGTCTTTTGACCAAAAAGTCTTGTAAAAAAGTAAACTAAAGAGAGTTAAAGAAAGAAAGATTTAAATAAAAAGAAAATAGCTTTCCCATAATGGCCCTCAACAAACCCAGCTTTCTCTGACCACCCATCCCATCACATGGTATTTCAAATATTAAGGAGGGATAACTGTTCTGTTTCCCCTTTTTAAGAGTTGGAGTGTTACCAAGGAAACAGGAGGTGAGGTCTAAAACTGATCATGAGGGTGGGGTGCATTCTGAGGGACCTCTCAACCTGCTAACATTTGGCTAGTATTGTGTTTTAGAGAGGAGAGGAGGTTGGAGTAACAGGCACTGAGTTGAACCTTCCTTCAGGCAAGACATTTATTAACTCCAGCAGGCAGAGCCCAGGGCTATAAGGTCGAAAGCCAGAGACTTCAGCGCCACCACGTAGGGCCTGGTCTCCCTACATACCTTTTTTCCGCTAGGTTCCCCGGCCAGGACTAACTTCAGTTTGTCAGCTGCAGTTTGTACGTAAACAACTTGATGGAGAACAGTTTGACCTTTAGAGGCCTACCTGCAATTGCTCTGAACCAGGTGCACATCATGTACTCAGATGTTTCTTGGAAGCCTGAACTGCTGCCCCCTATCAAACTCCCCGTGAAACTTTCCTGCAATTCTTTATTGGCACCCTGCTTGAGTAAATTGGAAGCTTCTCCACCATTTCTGGTGTTTGTGTTGTGTGTGTCTTTTGTGTCTTCAATTCCTCAGCCCAAAGCTGGATAGACTCGGATACAGTTGTAGCAAAAGGTGCAACACCACCAGACATAGCAAGGTGTCTATTCTTAAAGGTTTTCGAGGGAGGGGCAGGTCCTGCATTTTGAGGAAACTGGCTTAGTATTGAATCTTCGCCATGTGACCAAGGCAGGGCAGAAGGCATGTGGGACTTATACTTCTCTACAGGTGTGATTCATTCCTTAGGTAGGGCGTGACCTTGGTTATGTGTGATTCATGTAGGCAGGCAGGGATGGGGGCTGTATGTGCTCTTGTCTTGCATGGAGTCCTCTTTGCTTAAGACCTAGGTTCTCTAACACAAGCCTGTTACTCTCTGGCTATCTATCCAATAGTGGTGTTGAGTGGGAACTGGAGGACTTACTAGAGACCCTGGTTCTAGACTGTGTGATGCTGTAGTGCAAGACTTTTTTCGCCAGGGAGATGATCATCCCAGAGCCATCTTGGAGTACAGATAACTTTGGTCCAGTAGCCATGGCAATGGAATAATTATAACAAAACGGTGATGGTTGAGCCTATGGTAAGGATGTCCCCAGCAGAAGGAGGGAGGGAAGGGTCCCACGACCCTTACCTGGGGTTCAGTCACTAATGCCTCTTGTCCTCCCTCTGCTAACAAGTGGTCTTGGAGGTCAATAAAGTATATAGGAAGTAGGTCAGCTCAAAGAGGGACTGACTCCCTGTGCAGCTTCCGTGAGGTTGCCTTCCACGATGGATGGGGGGGGGGGTCTTTGTGGTAACACAGCTGTTTTAAAGTCACCCACATTCCTGTAAGTAAGCTGACCTCACCCATGCTCTGTAATTGAGCCTAATAAGCTCACTGGTTTGCCAAGCTGGACTTGGGTGGGATTTTTACTTTGGTCTGTTTGATGTCCTATCTGTGGTCAAAAGACTCCCTTTCAAGATCCCCAGGAAAAGTTAAAGCAACAGGTGCTGACTGCATGTCCCCGTGTCTGCAACACCTATCCTTTGCATGTGAGCTGATGCCCAGGACAGTGTCCACAGGAACCTCGTTCTAACTGTCTTTTTTTTCCTTCCACCACGTTTCTGGGGTGGACCGTGTTGGTGGTAAAGGTAGTGGATTTGGCTTGGAGTGAGGGTAACAAGGAGGGTCTGTTGGAAGTCTTGGAGGGAGGGCTTGATGTAGACAACCTGGGCCCTGGAAACCACCAGAAACAATTGGGCTACTTCCTAGAAAGAAAGAGGATCTGAGGCCTCCCCGTGGCTTCCAGCAGGAGGAACTGCCCAAGTGCCCTAGGCCTCTGGAGGCCTTCCCTTGGAGACCTAGCTGCTTAAGCATGTGTTTGGCTCCTCTGCTTCTGGGTTCCTGGTTGTGGTCAGTGGTCCTCTGAGCATTCGTGCTCTTTGGGGGGGCCTTCCGGCTTAGGTCCCCTTCTGGGCCCTGCCTCTGTTCTCTCCCACTGTGAGACCCTCCGTGTCACTGGCAGGTACTTTCGCAAGGGCTGCTCTGTGAGTTCTGAAGGAACTTGCTCCTCTGGCTTGCTGCAGCCTCTGTTGCTCGTCTGAGGCTTGGCCATGGATGCTATTAATACTTGACTAATTGTATCATGATTTCAGTTAATCTGAATGCTATGTCACATGGTGGTGACCGGAGGCTGGGAGCCTCCTGTCCTCTGTAGGACACCTGAACCTTGGCACTCAGTTTCTGAAACCTTGATTCTATTTAGCAATGTGTCGCACTGTGACGGCATCTAGGGTACAGGAACCTGTTTGTTTTCTCTGCCAATTAAAGAATTACAAAGCAGGAAAGAAATGTACTGGAAATCTTGAGGGAGCCCTAGCGGAGCCAGCATATGACACTGGGCAAATCAGGTCCCCTCTTGGGGTTCTTAGTCTCAAGAATAAAAGAATTTAACCGAGCATGGTGGCACTTGGGATGCAGAGGCAGGCAGATCTCTGAGTTGAAAGCCAGCCTGGTCTGCATAGTGAGTTCCAGGCCAATTGGGGCTACAGGAACACTGTCTCAAAAAGACCAAAATAAATAAATAAATAAAATTTAAGAACGGATACAAATAGAAGCTTGGAGACAATTTATTAGAATCAAAAAGGAAAATCCCAGGGCACGCAAACCATAAATCTTGAGTCTGCCTGGAAGAGAAGAGGAGAATGAGAAGAGAAAGAAGAAAAGCTGAGCTGCTTGAGATGAGGGTTGTGGGGATCTGGTTACTGAGCAAGGCAAGCAACTCTGATACCCTAAAGGGATGTCAGGTGTCTGACCTGCTCTGCCTGTGTGATAACCTGGCCCCAGGAAGCTACTGTAGATATAAATCTTCCTTTCCCCCACCCCAGACCAGAACCAGGTTTTTGGGTTTCATTTCCTCATTCCTGAACTTCCACAACCTTCCCGCCTTTACCCCAACACCCCACCTTTCCCGCCTTCTGTAACGGTCAGGAGGCCTCCCTATATAAGCCCCTGCATTGGCTCTAATAACCGAACTACCCACCGACGTAGTCTCCCGGGAGGGAACTCCTCCTGCCGCACTCTGAGCCACCTGAGGTCCCGTTCCATCGTCCTCCATTCTCTGGCATGGCTGGAGCACAACAGAGGTGCTGGAGATGGCGACCCACCCACAGAGGGTGACCAGGCAGCCACCCGGGGCAGGCAGCCGCACTGGGAGGGGCTTCAGAGAAAGAAAGGAAGCCCAAAGTGCTAATTTGGGAGTTTAAGAGCATACTTGGGTTCTGGTCAGTATCAAAAAGAAATAGAAGGGAAGAAAAAGAATTAGTTACTCCTTTCTGATGAGCAGGCGCCGACCCAGGCAAACCTCATGGTGGCTTGTACGGACTGCACTGGGGGGTGGGAAGCCTGGGAATGAAAAGCACATTACCTTACAGTGATCCCAGTTTCCTATGGTGTTCCCCTAGCTGTTGGATTGACTTTTAGGTGACAAGGACAGTCTCCACCTAGAGGTAGACTGGCTTCTGTACAGTCCTCTGCCATGAGGCTATCTGGTGCCATGCAGGATGTGGCACAGCATCTCTGGCTCTATCCAAGAGATTCTAGTAACACCTCCAGCCCCAGATGTCACCCAGAAACAGCTCATGCTGCCCAATGCCCCCCATGGTAGGAGGTCACTTTGACTCTTGGCTCAGGACTCTGTGGGCACAAGACCTTCCTGTTCAGGGCATACTCTCCAGGGCCAGGTTTGCATCTGGGCTCTTGTTAGTTGCTTCTCTGCTCCTCCTAAGGAGGAGAGTAGGCTGGGAGCCACAGCAAGCCATATCCTCCATCTAGAAACAGGAAAGATTGGGCAAGCTGCTTGCTTCCCTTGCTCTCTGAACTCTTTCCTCTGGCCCATCGCACCTCTTTCCAGCCCTCCAACACCTTGGTGGTCCCTCCCCAATGGCTGTGCACATCTGGCTTGCCCTGGAGCAAGAGGCCAGAGATACTAACAGGCCTTGTCAAGTCTTATGCAAAAGGCATGGCCTAGAGGAAGTGTGTGCCTCCATCTGGGAGGTGCTTAGCTCATGCTCACACTTTCTTAGCCTACACTTAGCTATAAAGTTCCATTCTGCCAGCAGCCTGGCCAAGAAGACGTGAGGAGAGGTGTCAGGTTGGGGGGCTGCTGGGTGGCAAGCCCGGGGGTGGGGTGCAGGCATAGGGCTCTGGATGGGAATTGGGGATCAGGAAGGGAGGGGTGGGTAGGTGTCATGTAGGGGAAGCAAGCAGACAGCTCCTCCTTGGGGAAGCTGTGTGGAGGGCTGGGGTAGGGAAGTCTGGATGCCCCAGTGTTCTTGCCAGGCTCAGGGTATGTTCGAGTCCTGGGGTATGTATGGACAGGAGGATCAACATTCTCCAGTTTCTTCTCGGGGCTCTGTGTACCCCACCCTTTATTCCAGCACAAACAGTTCCTGTGCCATGAAGGCCCACGTGCTTATCCTGCTTGTGGCCCTACTGTGTGCAGAGAGAGGTGAGATGGGAAAGGGCCTGAGAGATCTGGGTACACTTGTGTTTTCTGGGGTGTGCTGTGGCAGCTGGCTTGCAGGGGGTGAGCTAGCCTCCTGCCTTGCTGCTTTCACCGTTTGCCTGAAGAACTCCTGCCTACTGGCACTGGGTATCACTGTGTTTGCATGGGAGCCTGGTGGACAAGTAAGAGGGCTGAGAGTTTCTACCCAGGAGGCTTTGTGAAATAGGAGTGGACTCATGGCTACCTGGGATGGGGTGGGTTTGTTGAACCACTGCAGTGGGCACAGGCATGCATTTGGAATGCCTGGGCAGCCTTGGTCAGGACAACTGACCACCAGACGGTCATCACCATGGACTTTATTACTTCCATAGTGAGATGCATCCCCACACTCCACAGAGCCCACAGTCTCATAAGAGGAGCTGCATCTCTTCTTTTTGAGGCCCATAGAACCTGACCACCAGGCACCCCATCCTCAGGTTCTGCCCTTCAGCCTGCTGCCTCCTGGCCAGGCCTCTGTCCTGTCTGTACAAGGCTGATGGAGGCTTCCTTTCCTGCCCTAGCTTTCCAGTCCAGGACCTTGGTGCTCAAACTCTTGGCATACTACCTTTGACCTTGTCTTACTCCCAGTCACATGAAGGCCCAAGTGCTGGAAATCCCCACTTCTGTACCTCAGTGTACTTGGGGACACCTCCACATTTCTAGTTCCTTCTCTATTCTTGGTGAGCCTCGACTTTACAGAACCCTGCACTCCTCAGGACCAGCTCTTCAGATGTGGGGTAGGTCAGGTCAGAGCAGCCCAGTCAGGCGCCCCTCACCCTGCTCTAGTGTCCACTCAGCGGACACCCAGCACCCGTGCCTCCCCACGATGGTCACTCACACCTTTTGAGGTACAGGTCTCTCTTCTGGGGCTGGTTAGCTTACTGAGACAGCAGTGCCCAGCACATATGAATGGTGTGGCCCCTGCTTAGCTCATAGTGAAGGTGACTGGACAGGAATGTCTCTGCTCTGTCCTGCAGCCCGCAGCTGTGTGATAGTGAGGCCAGGTGTAGGGAAGCGGGCTGGGCTGGGAAGGGCGTGCTCTGGCCCTCACGGCCTCGGCCTCCTTCCTGGCTGGGGGTCTGTGCTGCTACCAGTGCCTGGGGGGCGCACTGAAGACTCCCGGTGAGCCGACTACCTGCCCTTACCCCAATGCAGTCTGTGCCACTCAGGAAGTGGAAGTTATTGTAGGTAAGTGTCATGAGGCAGGTTTGAGAGTATGTGAAGGGCGGCAAGGGAGGAAAGGTCTCAGGGAGGGAGCTCTTGTTGGTGGAGGAGCTACTTTGTGGACTGAAGTTCTCCTCCTTGCAGGCGGGGGCCTCTTGAGGCTGGTGTGGGGCTCCTAAGGGAGGAGTAGGTGGTGGCTATGTCCTGAGGTACAGGTGTATGTGGGGGAGGTGGGCTCCAGAGCAGGGATGCCCCTGGTGGCCTGCATGGCTGTCCATTCACCGCCCAGTCCTCCAGTGCAGCCATCCTGTGTTCCTGTCCTTTGTTCTTGGTTTATGCCTGGGTCTCACCTGCTCACTGGAGGACGGGGTGGGCTGGGGGTATAACGAGGGTGGTGAACATGGAGTTCGGGGCTTTAAGCTAAAGGAATGACAGGAATGGCGGAGTATCAGCCAGACTGTGGAAAGGATGGAGAAGAGACCCCAGAATATACCAGCTCCCCCTAAAGTGTCAGTTTCCAGGCCCATGGCTCCCAGCTGCCATGCATAACACTGCTCCACTCCCGTGGTGGGGCTCCTGGGTGGGGCTGCCTGGGAACAGCCAGAGCCTGAGACTGACGGCCCTTTGTGTTGTGCCACTGGTGAAGCAATGATCTCACACTGTACCGTGTGTGTGAGCGTGGGTGCACATGTATGCATGTGTGTGTGGAGATCAGAGGCTGACATTCCTGAATCACAGAATTATTTATAGCAGCAGGGTCTCTTTCTGAACCTGGAGTTCCCCAATTCAGCTGGTCTAGCTAGAAAGCTTGCCCCAGGGTTCCCTTGACTCAGGTGTGCCTCCACATAGCATTTATGTGGGTTCTGGGGATGCAAACTCCAGTCCTCATGCCTGCACAGCAAGCACTTTATCCACTGAACCATCTCCCCAACCCATGTTTTGTTCTTCTGAGAGAGTCTTACTCTAGTCCAGGCTGACCTGGAACTCACTGTGTCACTCAGGCTGGACTTGAACTCATAACAGCCTCTCATATGCTGGGATCCCAAGTGTGAGTCTCTTGGCTTTAGCGGCCAGGCCAGGCCATCCAGGCCTGTGTGCTGTGTGCCCCACAGTGCTAGAGTGCTGAGTTGTCTGTCCGGATATGACGTCACTCCCTACTCTTGCAGACTCTCAGAAAGTGAAAGACAAGAACAAATTCTGCCTTCCTGCCTGCCCCAAGAATGAGACCTTGTTTGAAAATGCCAAAATCTTGGACTCCACTGTCAACGTCAAGATTTTTTGTTGCAAGGGAGACCTCTGCAAAATCAGCAGTCCTGGTTGGGGGCAGCAGCTGGGCCCTGGCAGGGGCCCTCCTGTCTGTTTCTCTGCAGACCCTGTTGTGATGGCCCTTCCTGCCACCCCTCCTCCCCAGTTCTTAGGTTCCAGTGTATAAGCACTCCTCTCTGGAAGCCCTTAAGTGATGAATTATATTACAAGAATTCTAATATGGAGCAGAGCGTGGGCCCAGTCTGCGTTGGCTTCATAGTGCCTGCTGGACAGGTGCCTGCAGGACAGGTGCCTGCAGCTCCTCACCGGGGCTTTCAGATCTCCAACTCCTAGGAGACCATCTTCCTGTGGCTGCTGTGCATCCTGGAGGCATGAGGAAGGAATAGGAGTCCCCTGCCACCATTCTCCAAGAATGCATGTTCCCCAGTGACTGGGGCCCTGCAGGCCTTCCACACAAGATGTTCAGTTTCCCAGCTGAGCCCAATAAATGCTTTGCTCTCCCAGTCCAAGGCTGCACTTTTCTTTTGCTGTTCTGAAGACCATCTGTCCATGCCCCATGGCTCTGCCTGTCTAGACAGCCAGTCCCATGGCTATCTCCACGTTCCCTAGCTCAGGTTGGGGCGTCCCCTGGTTATGGGCAGGCTTGCCTCAGGGGTGATGCTGGGAGAACACAGTCAGTTCCTCCATCTCCCAATAGCACCTGCCTGTGCTGGGAAGGGGTCATCCCAATGATGGGATGCCCTGCCTATCTCTTGAAGTCCAGAGGTGGGAGCCATTATGCTGCAGGGGCTCATGACCTGGCTCAGAGCAGCCAAGCCACATCCTGACCCTGCGAGACTTCCATTCTGTGCAGCCTATACTGGATGTCACCACTAGGGAGATCTGTGTCCCTCTGATTTAACACACTGGGACAACCAGGGAGTCATCATCGCTCTGTCCGGGCCTTGACACTGACATTCAGTACCTGTATGAACCATAGCAGACCGGTGGAATATGGGCAGCACTCTGGAAACTCGGGTGCTATGACTTGTCCTGCATCTAGTATAACCCTGACAACAGGAACATCGCTCCTCACTCTTTGGGGTCTCGAAGAGCTGAGACTTTGCCCAAGGTGTGAATCCCCTTAAGATAAAGCCATCGTCCAACCAGAGCAACGCTTTATCTCTGCAGCCTCCTCCCCTGGGACAAGCACAGACCCAGGCATGTAGCCACTGGAGCTACTGGGGCATGCAGATTGAGACACAAGTAGGGGTTCTAGAACTTTTCCTTCCCACAGGGCCTCTCTTCTATTGCAGTCTCTGGCCTCTGCCTCCCCAGTGCTGGGGTTGTATGCCTAGACTACAACCTCGTGCTTGCTTCTGTGTTTTTAAAAACTGAAGGCTGTGCATGAGAGGGATGTGATATAATTCAGTGGGGTATGTCCAAAACACTTTCAAATAAAGCACGGAAAAGTGTCAGAGCTCCTTACAGGAAGTAGAGCCACAGATGATTCTGTGAAACTGCTTCCAGTATGCACAAATACATATACAGAACACATACCTCTCTGGTGTGGGTTTTGGTGGCCCTACATATTCATCTCTCTCACATTCTCTCTCTTTCTTTTGATAAGTCTCCCTGTAGCCCCAGCTGGCCTGGAACTGACTATGTAGACCAGGATGGCCTCAGATCTCACAGAGATCTGCCTGTCTCTGCCTCTGGGATTAAAGACATGTGCCGCCATGCCCAGCTCAATTTCTTACTGAGGATCTGGAGAAGAGACTGAAAGGTAGTCTGCTTCGGGTCTTGATTTTGAGACATCTTTAGTGTCTGTTATCTGGCCTTTATGTCTATCTCAGGCAATCAGGTTTAGCACAGGTCATGGGTGCAAGCGACATCCGACCCACTTGGGTGCCAGCCCACGCGGCCTCACGCTGCCTGACTTTTGTTCTGTGTTTTGTCACCTTGTGGCTCAAAGTCAGTGCTGTTTAGTAAAAGCAGTCTCCAAGTGCCAGCTAAATGCAGGTGACTTGTGGACACAATTCTGGATAGATGGCTCTACTGAGCGCTTCTAGCCTCAGAATAGGCTGCTTTTGTCTCTGAGCAGACTGGCTCAGAGCAAGGCCTCTGTACCTTCGAGTAGCACCAGGCTGAGTTAACCTCAGCAAGGCCTGCTGCAGTCTGTCTCAGGGCATCCTGATACCTCTGTAAGAAATTCTAGGGTTTAAAATATTTTTTTCTTTATTATTTTTATTTTATGTGTATGAATATATTGCCTGCATGTGTGTAAGTGCACCCATGTTGTGCAATGCCTTTGAAGGTCAGAAGAGGGGGTTGGATCCCCTGGAACTGGAGTGACAGTTGTTAGCCACCGTGTGTGCGGGCAATCGAACTTGGGTCCTCTGCAAGAACAGTCAGTGCTCTTAACCACTGAGCTATCTCTCCAGCCTTGGATTCCAGTTTTTCATGGGCAGTTCAGACTCTCAGAAGTGTGAGTGTTAGTGACCCACACCTGCCCTGTACAATCAGCCAGTCCTGACATTTATTCCCTAGCAAAATCATGAGGCATCCACCCAGATAGGAGACCCACATATGATTTCCCCTAGAAGATCTACACATCCACGGCATGGTGACATTTAAACACTGCCTGACTGCTCCCATGGGAACCCCTATCCCACAAATGCAGCCCCTTGGAATGCTTCTGTGCAGGGTCTCTCCACCACCCAGCCTGCAGTGGCTGTGTTGTTGTGGGAAAGATCAGGCAGGACACTGGGAATGCACAGAAAGCAGATATCCTATTTAGGCTGCAGCCTGGTCCAGCAGGCTCAAGCTCCCAAAGGGAAGTAGCACATATCTTTTATACCTTAGGCATTGGATTGCAGTGAGAAGGAAACTTGTATATTGATTGGCTATAGGAAAGTCTTAAAACCAGGTAAATTATTACAAAGTTACAAAAAAACATGCTAAATAAAAGCCCAGTTTGAAACCCATTGCAGAAGTCTCTGTCTGAGACAGAATTGAAGACGTTCAGGACACAAGGCAAGTGCATCTAGGTAGCTGTGTCAACGTTCTAACCACAAGCTTGTCAGTGGAAACTTGCTGACATAGAGACAGAAAAGGATTAAAATTCATGTTTTCCTTAAATGTTCATCAGGCTCTCCATCAGTGCCACAGTGGGGTAACATCTTCTGTGTTTTTGTGTTGATGAATTCATTCATGGTCTGTGCCTCATGCAACCTGTTCATGCCATCCTGCCCGGGCCTGTCCTATGCAAGGCCCCCAGGAGGAAGGCTCTACCTGGAGAGCTTTCTTCTGTGTTCTCCCAGTCCTGGGATGTCCAATTCAGGTTTGCCACCCAGAGGGAACCCCTCCTCAGGGCCCAGGCCCCTTTCCAGTGGTACTGGAGTGCCACTCAAGGCCTCTGCCCTTTCTGTTTAGTGCTTTGTCCCCTCTCCTGGTAGCCTGTTGGAGGGAGTGGGTTGATCTCAGCACTTGGGAGGCAGATCTCACATTCTGGTCTACACAGTGAGTTCCAGGTCAGCTGGGTGGAGGGAGACCCTGTCTCAAAAAAAACAAAACCAAAAACAGACCAAAAAGAATTTAAACAGACTCAAATGTAAGCTCGAGGACAATTCTATTAGCGTTTAAGAGAAAAACAACTGGGTAGGCAAGGTATAAATATTAGCAGGTGGCAGCAGAAGGGAGATGGAGCAGAGGAAGCAGAGAGGGCCTTGCCTCTGGTGATGGAGGTTTGCAAAGGGCCACAGGCAGAAAGTGGGGCCGCAGTGGGGGTGGGGTGCGCTTCGGAGGAAGAGCGAGAAAGGGCAAAGGCTTGGTAGTCTTTTCTCTTTTTTCTATACCAGCAGGGGCCCCAGGCCTTGCTTGGACAAGTGTGGACATAGCTCAGCTTGCATCATCAGCAACCTCTTTGTTTAAAGGGAGGGGGACCCGCCCTGAACCCACACAAGACCCAAGTTCTCCTGGGAGCTTCAGAAATCAATTTCTGAATCCCCTCCTCACTTGTGAGGAGTCAGTTTCTGTGAGGGAGCATGTTTCTTCCTTGTTAATGAAGTTTGTTGCTTGTTGTGCCTAGCCTTCTTGTCATTTAATTCTTTAACTGGCAGAGAAAATGAACCCAATCAAGACCCCTAGATAGTAACAAAATCACTGTCCTCACCAGGTCTAGGGTGGGGACAGAGTGAGAGCAAGAGGCTGCAGCTGGATGGTGGAGCTGGGGACCTCCATATTCCAAAGTCAGACTCGCGGCCCACCAAGCAGAGAGTGAGGAGCTCTGAAGTCAGACTCGCGGCCCACCATGCAAAGAGTGAGGAGCCAAAGCCTGAGAGCTTTGGCCTGGATGGAATGTGACCATGGGCTCCAATGGGGAGCTTGACGGAAGACAGGAGACAGCACTGGGAGAGAGCAGCCTTTGGGCACAGATTGGGATGTAGGTATCCCGCCCCTAAGAGCAGATTCAGTGGCCATGTGGCCCCCTGATGCAGGGACCCTGCTGGAGGGAGAAGAGTTCTGGTTCCTGGTTCCCACCTGTCCTGCCCCTGCATAGAAGCTATATATGAGGATGAACGTGAAAATCAGAGGGGCACCTGGACACTCCCTGGTCAGGCCGACTGGACTGACAGCTCCCTGCTGCCTCTTCAGGCCTCACCCCAGTTTCTATCATAAGGCCTTCAGAAAAGCCCCAGATTGGATGCTTGATTGTATCCCTTTCTTGGAGAACCCCCTGCTGCACAGGAGCTCTGTCTGCTGAAGCTCCCTTCTATGGTTCTATATAAATGTCTCCCTAAACCTTATTACTCTCTGAGGTCTGTGAATTTCATTCTTCTAATTCATGAAACAAGAACCTGAAAGCCACTGGCTCAGGTGGCTTTGGTGGTCACTGAGTTTTCTAGGGCCATACTCCCCCAGCTAAGTTCACCAGGAACTGAAAAGGGCACTGTCAAAAACACCCCAGAATTTCCCGTATCACTGTCACCTCTTCAGTCCTGGGCAGGAGGGTGGCCCTGGGGGAAGGCTGTAAGATGCTGGCTAAGTTTCCGACAGCCTTACTCCAACTTCCGCACTCCGAGTCTCCCCGCTACCCACTAGCCCTGAAGACAAGGTGTTAGGAGAGGAGCTTCCCTGTTCTCAGCATCTCCTTAGGCGTGGCGCCCCTCCCCCAACACAGGTACCTAAATCCCTGTCCCCTCATCCACCCCCACCCTACTAGTCTCTGAAGACTGCTGGCTTCATGGACAGGGTGCTGGTGGAGGAGTAAGGTGAAGTATGAAGACTTGCTCTTCCCCTCCTTTTCGCTGGCCCTCCCCTGCAGGCCGTCTCCGCCTCCTCCCTCACCCAGACTCGGAGAAACTGAAACTCAGATTTTGGGCATTTCCTCCCTGTTCACTTTAGGAAATGAAACTCAGCTCTCAGGCTCCTCCCCACCGCCCGACTCCTCCCCCTCTCTCAGGCCTCTTGCCACCCTTCACAGGAGCCAGCAGGTGGCCAGAGCCCTTCCATGGTCATGGTCAGTGCAAGTGAAACCCAGAATCTGAGCACGGAAACTGGGTAGAGGCTCCCAAGGCCCTGCTCAGCTCCATAACCCTGAGCTCATGATGGGTGAGGACTGGGCAGGTCTTCTCCTCTGGGGCCCTTCATGTCCCCATCACCTGGGGGCCCAGGAGATCTGTTTGGGGAGGCTGAGAAGGACCAGGCATCCTCTTCTTAACCACGTCAGTGAGTCCTGTAGCCCTTGGTGTGTGAACACTACCAGTGTTTCAGGAAAGAGCAGTCAGGATGCTGGGGATACAGGAAGCAGGTATTTTAAGTTGCAGCCAGTTCTATTTGGCTCAAACTTCAAAATCTGGACTCTGAAGGGAAGTTGATAGAATGTGTGAATAGCAGAAGAGCCATAAGCTTCATTAAGGAGGCCATGAAGTCATAAATCCCTTAGATGGTCAACTGGAAGCCTGGCCTTGCTCAAGCCTTATCAACTGGTCACTCCCTGGGCTGAGGGAGAGAGTTTATGGAGTGACCTGTCTCCTTTAGTGCCTCGAAATATCTGCCTGCCCAGCCTGAGAAAGTAACCTTAAAGAAGGCCTTTGATCATCCCAAGGACACCAGACCTGGCATCAAGTTAACACCTGCAGCCGTTTAGTGGCTTTCATAGAAAAACTCAAGGCCTCTTTCCTTAGTAGGAGATGCCTTCTTCTGGGAAAGGCTTCTCCTCTTTGCTGAGTTCTCAATAAATGGACACATTCCTCATCTGTTGCATGTCTGACTCTGGATCATATTTCTTAACTAAACTCCATTCCTTTTCTCCTCTCCTAAAATCTAACAGAAGAAGTAGCACATATCTTTTATGTCTCAGGCACTGGGTTACAGTGAGAAGGAAACTTACATACTGACTGGCTATCAAGAATATCTTAAAAACAGGCAAATTATTACAAATTTAGAAAAAAAAATGCTTAATAAATGCCCTATCTGAAGGTCATTACAGAGGTCTCCATCCGAGACAGAGCTGAGGAAGTTTCATCAGGGCACAAGCAAGTGGTTCTAGCTAGCTGCGTTGGTGTTCTAACCACAAGCTTGTCAGCTGAACCTTGCTGACAGGGACAGAAAACAAGGATTGAAATCCATATTTTCCTTAAGTACTCCATCAGGCTCTATATCACCAGAAGTGTCTCACATTTAGTTCTGGAAGTCCTCCGCAAAGTGGGAGAAGACTAGCTCCAGGGACGTGAAATCTGGTGTGTTCTAACTGCTGTGAGAGTTTCTGCCAGGAGGGGGCAGGAGGTCCTGAGGACCGAGCCCTGCCCTCTACCCATGCATCTTTCTGGAATGGGGCGGGGCCACATTTGGTCCCAGCTGACCCTGCTGATAAGTTAAAGTGATGTGGGTGGCCTCAGATGATTAGGGATAAGGGCCCTAGGGGTGCACCTGGCTCTTATGCTAATCATCAGTGTAAAGTCACTAGACCTGCCACACTCCACAACTGACCATGGCCACACTCCACAACGAAGTCCTCATGTCCTGGAGCTGTTGCTTCCTCTAGCCTAAGCCCACTTGGCCTTTCTACCAGATGCCAGAAGCTCCTCATCCAACAATCCCATATTATCATTCAGATTTCTCCAGGCGCCTGGGCTGCAGATGCCCCACAATACAGAATGGAGATTAAGTCCCAGCATGTGTGCAGAGAGGCCTCCTCTAAACCAGGCTGTGTCCCAGCAAACCACCTGAGGTCTATGAGCTGCCTGAGGTACTCTGGAAAGGTGGGGCCTCCAGGTGCCAGGAAGATTTGTTGAAGGGCTTGGCAGAGGGGAAGAAGAGGGTAGGTCCCAGCCTCTGATTAGGGGCTCCAGGAGTCCTGGGAACCCTTGGAAGCTGGAGGACAGAGACTGCTCTCAGTGGTGGGGAGTGGAACCAACAGTCTTAGTGCTGAGCCCGACCGTCAGGCCGGGGACCCTTAGAGGCTGTGGCAGGAGCAAGTGCTGGGGAATTCAAGGTTTCCTTTGGGTTTTTAGTCTCATTAATAATTTTTAAGCAGACTCAGAAGGAAGCCAGAGGACAATTTTATTAAAGGTTTGGAGAAAGACCACAGGTCAGGTAAGCTGGAAATCCTAGCAGCCCTAGCAGTTACCAAGAAGGGGGATGGAAAAGGCTTAACTTTGTAACAGCATGCTGGGAGGAGCACTCCATCACTAAGCTAAATAAATCCCCAACCCCTAAACTGACTTGTGCATTGACTGGGGGTGGAACCCTGGCCTCCCTCATGACATGCTAGAATTCTACATCTGGGGCTGGAGAGAAGGCTCAGCAGTTAAGAGCACTGGCTGCTCTTGCAGAGGACCTGGGTTCGATTCCAGCACCCAACAAGGTGGCTAACAACTGTTCGTAACTCCAGTTGCAGGGAATCCTATGCTTTCTTCTGACCTCTGTGGGCATCGCACGACACAGGTGCACTTACACACATGCAGGCAACACACTCATACACATAAAATAAGTAGATTTAAAAATAAAAAAGGAAAAAAAAGAATTCCACCTACGAAATACCATTGCTTTTTTTTTCTTTTTCTCTCTTTGGCTATCAGACTATCAAAGCAGTGGACCCCAAGAAATTAGAATTTCCCTAGGAACCTCCAGTTGGGGAAGAAAAGGTTTAAGCCCTAGAGGCAATGAGAGGAGGAACTTAATCTCCTGGAAAAGGATTTGAACCTAGACAGATCTTCAAGGAGAGACTCGGGCTAAGCAATTAGTGACCAGGACCAGCCTCAGCTGGTTTGCTCTTGTTTTCTAATTAAACGCGGCCGTTGTGTTAGGACCCCTGAAGATGGATCTGGGGTAGCAGAAGGTGTCCCTGGATCTCTGTCCCTCTTCCCAGTGTCACTACACTGGATAATCTTTTTCTGCTTTTCACTAGTAATCTGACTCAACTGGCTAATAGAGGCCGATGGCTGAACATGACTAGTGACATAAACTGTGGAGGTCACTGAAAACAAGTCTAGGCTTTTGGTGGCTATCCGACACGCAGATAAGAAGGAAACATTGGCCTGATGTCAGTTGTCAGGTCTGAGTTCTGAGGGTGCCCATCCCAGGCTCTTGTCACAGGACAAGGCTGCACTAGGGACACACAGTTCTGACCAGGAACATATATTCCTCCCTCTCCCATTGAAGTGGAGGGTAAGATCCTGAAAGGAGGAAGTGGGCAGGACAACAGGGACAGCAGGAATGGGCGGCAACGGTTTATTTGAGGCACCAGAGCAGCAGCAGGAAGCCAGCGGGTAGAGGGGAGGGCAGGCAGGGGCTCAGTTGGATCTGGGGGTGAGAGCCTGCCCCTGAAGAGCAACTTCCTGAAGTGAATTCAATGTGGATGCAGTGATGCCAGGCGGAGGGGCTTTGGTAGAGAGTGGGGCCCTCTGCCCAGCTCAGCATCCAAGGGACCTCAACTGCACATGGCCACACTGAGCCCCTCCTCATTTGGCACAGGCCTGAGGCTTGGGGATTAGACATCAGTCCTGACCCTGGTACCCTACAATTCTAAAGAGACTCTCACCTCTTCCTTTGTGCCCCAAGGGAGGTCATATGACTGGCTCTGGAAACAAAAGTAGCTGGTCTGAGAAAGAGCAGGTGGGTGTTTAGCCTTGGTGCTAGGTGGGGACTAGGCACACCAAGGAGGAGCTAGAGGCTCCTAGGGTCCCCTGGGACCTGGAAGGGGCTGGGATTTTCTTCCTGAGCTGGGGGCGGAGGGTATAGAAACAAAGGGTTTGGGTATTCAGGGGCCCAGCTGCAACAGAGCCAACATGCTGAGCAGGAGTCCAAGGCCTAGCAGTGTGATGCTGGCGTGCAGCCCATGGCCGGCCGTGCTGAAATTGCAGAGGGTGGATTCGCAGCAGTGGGTGCCTAGCCTTCCCACACCGAAGCTGATATCCATGTTCTCTTTAGGGCAGATCGGGGAGCAGCCCTTATTCAGAGTGTAGCCAAGGTTGACATTCCCTGTGAGGAAAACAAGTCTGAGGGGACAGACATATTGGCAGCTGGAGAGGGGGAAGGTTTCCCGCTGCTGAGCCTGGCCCAGGCCATGGAGATGGCCAGTTGAGGTTGATGCTCACCAAATCCAGCAGAGGCAGATACGGTATAACAGTAATTGTCTGTGCTCAAGCACTTGGTCGGCCACAGGCAGTTCCAATTACTCTTCTGATCCTTGCAGGAGTAGCAGAACAGGGAGTGGGCTGCGACGGGAAAGGACACTGTTAAGTGAGGCCTGCCTTCTCTGGGGGAAGCCTCCAGAGTGCCTTCCCAGTGGGGCCCTTCACACTGTGAAGGGAAGTTCCTCAAAAGAGCTGAACCTTCGAACTGAACCTCCAGCAAGGCTGATTAAGTAATTAGCACTTCAGTGAGTATGTTGAGGCTGGAATGTTGCAAGTCCAGAGCCTAATTACAAATTACCTCGGGGCGTCTTTAGCTCCCTTGGTAGCCACGCATTGCCCTTCCTTGTATATGACCTAACACAATTTGTGACCATCCTTCGGAATGTAGGACAGAGCACTAGTTTTCCTTTGGAATGTATGAACTTAGCAGACCACTAGCTTCTATGGACCCAAAAGCTGAGTGTCACCAGAACCTTCCTGAGAAGGTTCCCCTTTGCCGTAACACACCTCTGATGCGTCCCTCCCAATATATCTGAAGAGCACCTTAATTTATGACTTTCTTTATTCTATTACTATAAAACCTTTATAAAACCGCTTCCATGTTTTAGATGGAATTTGGGGTAACCTAAATCTATGTCACTCAACTGGCTTCAGAATAAAATATCTCTTGGAGATGAGAGCTGTGTTTTTGCAACAGCACTCGCTCTTTTGCTGACACTTACTGACGTACTATGTGCTACACCTGGGGCCAGAGACTAGAAGAAAACAGTAAGTGATATGAGACTTTGGCCCTGGAGGGGATTACGTGACTTCCTAAACACAAGGTGACAATTTGGCTGGGCCAGAATTAAGGTGGGAGCTGAGTCACTTTGCAAGGGAGTGGGGCGCAGCAGGCCCAAAAGGCTCTCTTGGGAGGAGCCCTGGGCATCTGCTTAGTGGATCTAAGAGTGGCAATCAGAACCAAGGTAAGACTGCAAACATCTGGGGTTTCAGAGCTCCATACCTTGCTCCACACCCAAAAGAGCTGCCAGCAGCACTGGCAAGAGGACCCTCATGCTGGAGGTGGCGGACATCCACTGTGGGTTTCAGAGAAGTCTGTCCTGCTGTGAGAGAGGCAGTTGGTTAAGGGACAGGCAGCCCACCCTACACCCGGGGTTCAGACTCAGAAAGCACCTGCCAACCCCATTTCTTCCCATGGGGTCACATGTCCCTCTGTAGATGGAGACCTGCCAGTAGACAGAAGGATTGGCTCTGGTCTTCCTGCCCGGCCCTCAGCCTGCCCAGTGCCCAATCCCAAGTAACAGGCTTCTTAAGCAGTCTTCTTAGATACAGCAACAAAGAGCTGACAGGCCTCCCGGTATGGCCGTTGGAGCACGCAGGCTCTGGGTAAGGCCAGAAAGCAATACTAGCCCCCTGCTTCTGTGCTGTGAGACAACTTGCATCACAGCCCTAGTCCTTATCTGGTGTCTTCCTGACTCCTAAACCAATCAGAAGAGCAATTTGTACTGCCTAAAGTCAGCCACGCTCCAGTCACATGTATCTAGCAGTACAGGATGTATACTGAGTCCCCTCTCCCTTTAGATCCATGTCAGAGCAAGGAATTTCCTCTGTCAGGGACCGCAGCAGCAGTCTGCCTCAGAACTCCCTGCCCCCCTGCCACTTGCGGCCACCATTCGGAGACCTTTTCCCTGAAATCTGTCTCAGTGCCTGCAGAATTTTTACCCCAAATTATCTAACAGTACCTTCCAGCTGACATCTCTTTCCCAACTCTCAGAATCCTATAGAAATGGGAGGCTTAGGGAGCAGTCCTGAGGTGGGAGTCAGTCAAATTAACAAGTATGAACCCTACATCTTCTCTAGGCCCTGCAAGACGTGAGTGTAGGCCACCATCTTGCAGTGGAGACCCAGGTCCTTGGCAGTGACTGGTCCTTTCTGCAGCTAAAAGGACCATTTGCCCTGTTCTAGAATACAGCTCCATTCCCTCACCCGTGGCTGGGGAGGGCTTGCAAAGGCTCCCTGTAACAATCAGTGCATTAGCCAGCCAGATGGGTCAAGGAGCCTGTGGCACTGGGTAGAGAAAGCCAGATAGGGCCAGTCAGTGAGTTTTGATTTCCCATTTTGAGTACCACAGGCCTCCTGGTGTGGGAGGAGTCTGGTGCCATCTGCTGGGTGGGTGAGGGGCATTTCAAGAACTGAAAGGAAAGGGAGGGAGTGTCTTACAGATTTTGGAAGGCTTCAGAGAACTGGGTGGGGTGGTGGGAAGTTGTTCTGGCTGGTGTGTCCTACACTCCCCCTGTCCAGTCCTGAATCTTACTGACACCTTGAGATGGAGAAAAGAAGTCCCAGATGGTCAAGTTCAGTGTCAGGCTGGGCTTTCTCTTCTCTCTCTCTCTGCAATATGTAGAAGGAGGAAGTACTCGCCAATCCTTTCTATACACAGAGATTTTGGCATAGAACAGCCCTGAGTTGTCTCCTAGCCAGCTCTGGCATGCACAGCCACAAACAGGCCCGGGCAATCCATTGTCCACCCTGAGGACTCATGACGAGCTAGAAGGGGCTGAGTGGAGGTGGCAGCAGAATAGATGGAAAGATTCCCCAAGGGCGAGTCTGTCCGAAGCTACTGACCACAGGCTGTGGAATAGGGCCACTTACCTGGGGCCCAGGAGCAGATCCGCAGATTCGAGAGGCTCACCTGCGGAAAACCAGGTGTCTAGAAGGCTGCAGGGAGGAGCCTATCCAAGTCTCCAGCAAGGGGCTAGGCATTCCCTCCTGGAGCTCCACACTGGTATGCAAAACCCAGGACAAGACAAAGAGCTCCGGCTCCCCACCCAAGGGTAAGGCCCTGCCTCCGGGACACCAATCCAATGTGGGAGACCAGGCTCTCCAGCAGGGGCTAGCCTAGGGCCCCGAGCTCGGGTTCTATTTACCCCAGGAGACCTCAGGCTGCTCGGTGGAGTTGGGAGAGGGGGGGACGGAGGAAGGGCGCTTGGCCGGGGCCTTTGCTCACTCCTGCCCCAGATCTCCAGAAATATTCGGGGAGGACCTGGGGACGGCAGCCTGCGATTCCCAGCCTCCCTGGACCCTCTCCCGCGCCTCCGGGTTAGTCTGGTCTCCCACCCCTCCGCAGCCCCGGGACCCGGAGAGCGTGAACCAAGGCCTCCCGCTCTCTCCTGGGGCATCCCGGTCCTCGCGCGATGCTCCGAGCCTGGTCCCGCGGACTCACCTCCGGCCTAGAACACCTCCCCAAACCTGGAGCACCCGAGACCGCGACAGCCACGAGACTACCCGGCAGGCCGGGCGCCGCGCGCTGCGGGCGCGGGCGGGGTGGGCGGGAGATTTTGCGGGTTGGGGGCGGGTCCCGGCGGGGAGCACCGCCCCGACTGCCCCCCGGGGTCCTGAAACTGCTCCGCCCGGAAGCGAGGGCCCTGCACACTGGCACTGCGACCCGAGTGTGTGGCCGTGCGCCCGCGGCGCCCGTCCCCAGGTGCCCGCTGGTACCCAGAGGAGGGCTGGGGCGCCCTGCGCTCCCCACGCCCGGTAGCCTGGCGCCCGAGCTCCGGCGGGCGGGCCTCCTTCCGGCTCGGGCAGCTTCCCAGCGGGCCTGCAGCGCACTGTCTGCTCTTCTTCCCTCGACCGACAGACCCCGGGAAGACGTAAGGGCCGGGTCCCTGGGGCCATCACGGGTACCGCGCCCGGGATCGCGCGGCTGGGGTGGAGCGACAGGCTCGCATCCCGAGGCCCTAGGCGCTCCGGGGAATCTCTGCTGCTCCGGGGCTGGGGAAGTGGAGGACCGCATCAGCAGGCCCTGCCAGGCTGAGCCGGTTTCGGGCCATCCTAAGCGTGGGATGAGGTGACTGGACAGGGTGGCCGTCCCCGCACTGGTTTGGGCAGATCTGGCTCTCAGGAACTTCCCCTGGGTGCAGAGCTGCCACCTACGCCCCACGTATTTAGAACCTGGTCCCCAACCCACTCAACCTGACCTGGTCCCCGTTAGGTGCTCAGGCCCCAGTTGAAGGAAGGTCCCCAACCTTTCTTTGCTTTCTATTTCCTAAGCATCTTAAAAAAATATTTTATTTAGGCCGGTCGTGGTGGTGCACACCTTTAGTCCCAGCGCTTGGGAGGCAGAAGCAGGCGGACCTCTGTGAGTTCAAGGACAGCCTGGTCTACATAGTTCCAGGACAGCTGGGGCCACAGGGAGACCCTGTCTCAGAAAAAGACAATATATATCATTTTTATTTTATGTATACAAGTGTATTGCCTGCATGTATGTAAGTAAACCCATGTCATGCAATGTCTAGGGAGGTCAGAAGCCAAACTGGAGTTATGGACAGTTTTTAGCCACCATGTGGGAACTGTGAAGCCAGGTGTCTGCAAGAACATATGTGTTCTTAACTGCTGAACCATCTCTCCAGCCCTTCTAAGCATCTTTCAATGGTCTGTCTCCAGTGCCTATGAAATGCCTTATACTCAGTAGACATTACGGCCACTGGCTGAGTGTGGGCCCTGTGTGCTTTTGGCAGTCACTTCTAGGGAAATCAAGATACGGGGGGTGGGTTTAGGCAACAGGCCCTTCTGCCTGGCAGGGCTGCTTGTCCCCTCCCCTTCATGGGTGTGTGTGGCGGGGGGGCTGGGGCGTTGTGAGGCTGCTGAGTCTGTGTCACCTGCTTTTCTGAGAGTCACACTTATTCACATGTAGCACATTTCCTGTGGAAGGTTTTACACTTGGACTTTACCCCAGCCTTTCCAAATGGTTGACTGTGGTGACAAGGGAGGGCCCCAGGGAAGGGGCTCCACAGGATTGGGGTAGAGGAGGTGGGAGGCTGGATGGTTGTTGTGTAGCATTTCCTTTTGAGATAAAAACCTTCCATCTCAGAAGAAACTTTGCACAGGAGGCTCAAAAACGAGGAAACATTCTAGATATTTTAAGAAGGTGAAACAGTCCATCATGTAGAGAAGCTGCTAAGGAATGAATAACTCAGAGACTTCTGGAAATCCTGAAACTGGCCAGGTACACCAGGCCCCACACTCTTCAAACATATAAGCAGTAAGGACTACAGAGACTCAAACCCCCACCCCCCCAGCGGCCTGCAGGTTGTGGAGTGCCCTCTGTTTCCAGCTCTCATGAGTGTTGCCCATACCGAGGTCAACTTTTGGTGAAGCAGACATCTCTTGAATTGTTTCTCTTCCTGTAAACGGTTCCTCCAGTAAAACGTCACCAAGTTGGACCCTAGCGGGTCCTTATCTGGGACAAGTAGATGTTTGCTCAGGTCTTTCCGGGAATCATGTCACAACAATGGTAGATTGGCCAGTCTGGGGAGGCCGAGGCGAGATGCCTTGCAACAGGAGGCCAGCCACTAGTGGACTAGGAGCATGTCTGGGCCTTGAATCTGCCCGCCCTCCATCATAACTCTCCCACCTGACCTGAGGACAGGACAGGTCTGAGAGGCCAAGGATGGATCATGTCTTCATCCTTAGAGGTCTTGTACTTCATCGTGGGCTGCTCCAATGATCTGGAGTTCTGACCCCGAAAAGAGTCTGGTTAATGTCCATCCCACAGCAGCACACCTCCTTTAGGTGTGCCTTAAGTTTCTGTTTTGATACTTGCTTAGTGCCTGTCAACCAGAATGTCACTCTTGAGGGCTGGGGACTTCATCTAGAACCATGTATGGCCCATAGTAGGTGTCTAATAAGTACTTGTGGGAAGAGACCGTGAGTGCTCCATCTGGACAGGCCCCTCTGACCTGGAAAACAGGCTACATCAGGAGGGACCTTAGTGATTTTGGGCATTTGACTCACAAAGTGTTGTCCCAAGGTCTCTGCCATCCACCAGCCACGAGGCCCAGTCTCCTCTGAAGTTCCGTCTGGAGGATATGGCTGTGCAGTCAGCCAGGGCTGCCAGTTCTATGGGCTATGGGTCACCGGGGTCTGGCTGGCCTTTTCAATGCTGTACAGTTAGGGAGAGCCTGAGTGGTGAGTGCTAAGCTTACAAGAGGTGTGGCTGACACTGGAGTCCATGTCCCCAAGAAGGACTCTCCCTATAGGGTTTGAGACTCAGGAGTTGCCAGCCAGAGCAGTGGTCTCAGGAGTGAGACTAGGAGTTTCCATAAAACAGGTTGACCTAGCTGTGGTGAACTCACTCCTGTTCTGTCCTTAATTTCTGGCTCTAGTAGTAAGGACACTTGTGGCATGGGGATGGCCCAGGTACCATCTCTGTGACAATATTCCTGGGGAGATGTCAGCCAACATCTGCTTTCCCCAGAGAGAGAACGAATGACAGACCAAAGATCCCATCAAATTCCAACTTGGTGAGCCCATGGGTTTTACTGGGGTTACTTACGGGAGCAGCCTGGAGCACAGTACACAACTTGTCAGCCACTCGGCCAGGTTAGAGTCTCTCTACCAGACAGTTCAAGAGGCCTGAACCTCTTCTGAGCAGCTTGTGGTATCTGAGACTCTCTCTGCCTCTTTAGGGGTTCTGTATGTCTGGGGAGTGAGTCTGGTCAGGTTCAGGGACTTCTGAAGCTGCTGGGTGGTTACTCCCTGTTGTTTACCTGGCTTCCCTCCAAGATGGAAGGTTTTATCTCAGAAAATTGTTATAAACACTGTTCTTCCAAGAGTCTGTGGCCATCCTATTCTTCTGGTGGCTCTGCCTTTCTTGTCCACTCACTGATTCAGGGTGGTCCAGGATCATATAAGAGGATCTTCCTGGTGTGTCAAATACCAGGTAAATAACAATTCTGCTTTAAAGGAAATCAGAAAATACCTTATTCTGAGCCAAAAGAATGTGGTTTGAATTGACTCTGCATGGTGTGTTCCACCAATGGAAAAGGTGACGTGAACTCAGTCGCTGCAGCTGGGAAATTCCCACTGCAAAAGGTTTCCCTCTGGCAAAATGGGGACTCCAGACTGGGCCTGGAGGAACTTGATTGGCAGAAAAAGAAGCCAATAGAGTCAACTACCTCCCAACCAACCAGTGACTTGAGAAGGAGGGCCTAAGAGGGGAGCAGGGACTTCTGGGAAGGGACAATATCTGTGGGAGAAATCCAAGGATAGGAATCCACTTGTAGCTGGCATGGAGTGGCATGCTTTCTGGACTGCTGGGTGATGCTGCGTGATTACAGTGATGCTCTGAGAATAGCGGAGGGTCTAGAGCAGACTCTAAGAATACTGCTAATGCATCAAGGGTTGAAGTTCCAGTAGGTAGCTGCAGAGGGTGCTTGGCTGCTGCTATGGGTGGTAAGGAATTTATCCCAAACAAGAGACTCTAGTCCAGAGAAAGACTAAAGAGTTAAGAAAGAAATTAGAGCAGGAAAGAGAGACGAGGCTAGCTTTTGCAGTACCAGACTCTGACCTTGCTGATAAATTAAGAGAAAAAAGAGATAGAAGTTCTAACCTGCCATTTTTTCCAACTATGAGGGCACAAAGGAAGTAGATCATAATACACAAAAAGGAAAAAAAGCCCAGAGTAGATCTATAATACAAAGTCTGTCCTGGGACTCAACTGGGAACCCACAAGAGAATGCAGATAGTGATGATGAAGGGAGTGACCCAGAAAAAGCTAAGAGTGCCCCTCAGGTTCAACCTGTAACACAGAGAAAGGAGAGATCCAGGTGTCCGGATGCTGATGGAGCCATAACGAGCGTGAGGATTTAGCAATTAGAGGACACTCAGCACTGGAGCTGCTGGAACCAGGGAGGCATTCAAATGAGCAGCAAAGGAGACTGTTGCCACTTGGCTCCTGAGAATATGGGACACAGGAGCAGATGATATCAGTTTAAATGCTGCAGAAGTGGGAAAGCTGAGCAATATAACCACTCATCCCTCCTTGAGACACAGGCTGCACAACCTGAGGCAGTACAGGGGGACACTGTCTCTGATGGACCGGCTTGTGTGAGCTGTTAAAGATACTTGGTTATTACTAGTGGAGGTTGCCATGGATATCAGGGGCTGGAGGATAATAAAAGAAGGACAGACACTACTGAGAGAACTAGGGATGTGGAAAGTAATGTATGGTGCTCTGTTCACAGGACCAGATAGGACTGTGTTCAGTAGAGGTTTAATGAAGGACTTGATTGAACAAAGACCTCAAAATTGGCATGTATAGAGGTTTAGTGTCTGTGCTAAGTTCCCTAGTGGGACAGGATCTTCACAAGGCAGGAGGAACTTTGACAGATTTAAGCGATGTAAACAAGCATGTAAAGTATGTCTGTAGAAGAATAGAACATCCTAAAAAATGTATAAAAGAGACAAAACAGAGAAAGAGGTCTGCTTGGGTTACTCATAGACAAATGTGGCAAGACTTGTGTCTAGCCAAAGTTCCTAAAGCAAAGATTGTCAAAAAGCCAAATTCTGTGCAAAAGCGTCTCAGGGAGGCTTTAAAACCTGAGGATTCACAAAAGGTATACAAAGGATAAAAACTATCCCAGGGGTGGATAATTACCCCCCCCCCCCCCCCAGTAAACAGGGTGCACTTCTCCTCTGTGAATGGCTATTCGAGGGGGTAGGGACAGTTTACCTGGCCAGAGCCAGGTGTGGTCAATGGAGAGACAACAGGTGCAACAGGGGCAAGAGGAGCCTTATTCTTCCTTGGCCCCATATAGGGCCAAACAGATTGGGCCAGCCCTAATGAGGTTATCAAGGATAAAGGAATGCATGGAGACTCCATGTAAGAACTCCAGGACACTAAATGGATTCCAGACCATAACTAAAGATAGCAAAGGACGGACTAAGTTAGATGCCACAGTACCCAACATGGATCTATTAAAAAAACAGCTGATGGAAAGGTATAGACTAAATTTAGCTGGAATTTCTCTCTGTATTTTTACTATTGGCTCATTCAGTGGCAAGACCTGTCCTCCAACCAATATTGGCCAGAGAAGGCAGGTAGAGGAGAAAGGAAACAAAAGAAAAGGATCAAGCCGCAGGGAGCAGAGGTGAAGACTGTAATGGGACCTATTCCAGGAAAAGCCAGGCGGAAGCACTGGAAAAAGGAAAGTGCCATAGCCACACACTTGCAGAGAGACAGCTACTTGGATGGTAGTGTTCCAGGTCCCCGTGGCCCCAGAATGGCGTGAGTGGACAGCCTTGGAAATGGAACTTGGTGTGGACTAATCATAGACAGGTGCCATTTTGCCAGGGAATGCCAAATCAACTAGACCTGAAAATGGATGGCGCTGGAGCGTTGGGCCCATACCCAGCTATTGCCAGTCGTCAGAAAAGGATGGGAGCAGTGCATATGCCCCTGAGGCACTGTGCACCTGTGGTGAGCCCTGAAGCCTAGGGCGTGGGCTGGATGGAGCTGCTGCAGGTGCAGATCTTGGTGGTAGTAGCTAATATTCAAATGAGGCCTTTGTAAGTCAACCCCAAATAAACTAATTCATCTAATTAGAGGGCATATTCTCCTTGGTGTCAGAGAATGGTATCAAGCCCCAACCACCAAGGCACGGGAAAAAATTGTTGCAACAAAGGGAATTTCCCATGCTATATTAGACCCTGTGATGTATTTAATGTTAGCTTCTGAGTGTTTATAGATGTGAAACCCAGTTGAGAGACAACAAGTACACCTGAAGAAACAAGAATGGAATGTAACTCATACCCCGGTACAAGGGTGTGGTATAGCTGTGAAATTTTGGGCAGCTTTATGGTCCAGTAAAGCACAAGTAGTATCCACCACAACAGTGGAGAAAAGCCTACAACAACCTGGGCCTATAGATGCTAAATTGTAAAAAGGATACTTTATATAATTGTTAACAAAAAATTCCAGTACCAGGTGTGGGTTACCCTCCCTGTGAACTCTTGGCCAGGGAGGCCTTGGAGGCCCCCTCTACAACAAAAAGACAATTGCCACTAATGCTGGTTGCACACCAGAAGCAGACAGTAAGACCCTATTGCTGGAAGACATGGTATAATTTAAGCATGGAAAAGAGAAATCCAGCTGGAACCAAGCTGAAAATTCCCTGCAAATGGATGGCTGGCCTTTATAGTGCTAGAGGGTGCTATGCAGACCGCTATGTGAGAATGGGCCTGAAAAGCTCTGCTTAATGAGGGTTCCTGTGTGCTCCACTATCAGATGCCAAGCAAGATGTTTCTGCTGGTGCAATAGTGGCTCGTCTAGTATATGCACAACTCAGCAGATTTCTAATTGGATTTGAAGCCTGCTCCTCAGGGAAGGAACATACATCTGACACTGTGGGAAAAGTCAACCCTCAGTGGTGGTGGGGAATTATAGGCCGCCGTGGGGAAGCCACTGTTATTGTTTGTAAGATGAATGTGATACACCTACTTTGGTACTGTCCAAACATTAGTGTTTACACCCATAGATTAGGTTATTATAGCAATCAGTATCTGTGTCGATGTTGCTTTTGTTATTGTTATGTTTTTATAGTAGAAGGAGTATCACTGAAGCCAGATGATAATCCATGCCACAGTGGAAAGAACATTGTTCTACACCTGTTACCACCCCCTCCCCCCATTCTCAAGGCTCAGGGACAATTGTGGAAGAGGGTGGCAGAAAACTGTAAGAGCCAGGAGAAAAAGGCCTGGAGTGTACTGTGAAATTCCCATTGCATAATGTTTCTCTCTAGCAAAATGGGGACTCCTGCAGTCGTGGGGTGATCCAGATATGCCTCGAGGAACTTGATTGATGGAAAAAAAGCCAATAGAGTAACTACCTCCCATCCAACCAGTGACTTGAGGGGGAGGGCCTACAAGGGGAGCAGGAAGTTCTGGGAGCAGGTCGCCATCTTGATGGAGGTCTGTGGTGGTAATTCTGATGCAATGTAAAGAGCTGCAGTCCGACCTCAGTATGAGGATACTGCCCCTTCTCCCTGATAATTCCTTTCTAAGTTACCCCAAATAAACTCTGGTTTCCCTAACTGAAGATCGTATTTTGTTCACTTAGTGATTCTGGACCTAGAGGGGCAGTGCTGACTGCAGTGCCTCACTGAGGGAAATTCTTGAGACAGTCAGAGAACAAAAGAAGGTCCTATGTCAAAGCATGCCCCAGGCATATTGGTGGGCCTCAGGTAGACTGAGCATGGCAGGTACAGAAACCTCCCCTGTGGGTCCCAGAGGTTTCTCATGGTGTTTAGCTTTGGGGCTGGTGTGAGCTATAGGTCTGCTAAGCTTAGTGATCCATTCCAAGAGTCTTAGTAGTTCGGTCACACGGAGATCAGAAGTACACGACCCAGACTGGCCTAAGGCAGTGGGCTCTGACTTGCCAGCCTGTGTCTCCCTGCAGGATGCCCTCAGTCAGGGAGCAGTTCTCAGGGCCCTCATTCAAGATGCCAGTCTGCAGAGCTTCTCTTCTCAGTGGAAGAGAAGCCACATGCTTGTCTTATGACATTTATTTTCCATGCCTTGGCGGGCAGGGTCTGGTCAATCCGGCAGAATAAAATGGTCTTCCATTTAGAGAGATTAATTTATTTAAGGCAACTCACAAGTTATTGTTCTAACATACTGTCCATAACCAGCTGTCATATTTAGAGTCCGGGCTCAGTGCCGCAGTGCACGGCTCCTGTCCCATTCCCGGCTTGAGTTCCATTTCCGCTCATGCTATTCTGGGGCCGCAGGGACCTGGAACACTGCCTTCTGAGTCACTGGCTCTCCGAGCACCTGGGGCCATGGCACTTTTCTCCCGTGTGGCTTTGAGTAATCTCTACCCACCATTCAGTGCCCCTTGCTGCAACTAGCCACCATCTCTCGCCTTCCTGCCCCCTTATTGGTCGGAGGGCAGGACTTGCCACTGAACGAACCAATAGGAAAAATTTAGAGAGAGATATGTATCTACTGCACAGCACCATGCTGCGTGAAGAAGCCAGCGTAGTTTATTTCCCACGGGGCAGGAAGGCTCATTCCTGGGATCTGTTAAAGACAGGTGAGTAGAGAGGACGGTTGTCATTGGAGTGGGGGATACCTGCTAAAGCATCTAAAGAGGTCTCTGGATTATATGAGTCACTGGCCCTCTGAGTTGTCTCTCTCTCCTGCAACACAATCGGGCAGAGAGAGGTGTATTCACTTACAGTTACAACAACAGAGAACACAGTACAGCCAGATGGACCTGCAGCCTAGGACAAAAGCGAATCACTTCCCATGCCAAGTTTTCTTTGGTCTGCTGTCCCTTTGTGATTATAGCCTCAAATGTCATGCCAGAGCTGAGACTGGCCTTCAATGTCCAAATTATAATTCTATTTATTGCTGATAATTTGATTTGTGCTGATATATTGGTATTAGACCAGATTCTTCTCAGGGAAATAACACAGTGCCACTTTTAAAACTTCCTTCCCAATAAAAATGTTCCTGCTGAGTTAGTGTATCAAGGCCTCCTTCCCCCTCAACCTCCATAGGAGATCAAGATCATCCTGATGACTCTTCATATCTGACCTGGTCATCTCCACCCCCATCCCAGGTGATGTCTAACCAGAGCTCCTGGGCCTGCCTTCATTGAGAATCTAGTTAGGGTGGTTTAGCCAGAATCACCAGAATTGTTTCTGGAATTTTCCATTTGATACTTCTGGACTGTGGCTGGCTGCAAGCAACAGATCTTGAAATGTGGGTGAAGGAGTGCTGTGGAGTCTTCCTCACACCTTTTAATAAGTGCTGGGCAGTGATTTTGTGGTCATGAGATCTAATCAAGAGGAGGGGAAGGGACTATAAGGGGCGTTGTAGATAGCTCCTCACTGCTATCACCTGAGTCCTCCTGTCTGTGTCATCCACTATTGGAGAAGCTTCTCCCCTAACACGGGACAGTGGCCAGAGCTTGTTCAGAAAGGGAAACTGAGGCTCAGGGAGAGGGGGGCTGCTCAGCAATGGCAGCCAGTGTTTTCCATCCCCTGCTATAGCAGATCTATTACCTTGCCCACCCCCACCAGAACCAGGGTGGACACAAGATGGAGGGCTCCAAAGAAGAGGGTGCTATGAGGAACTGGGGACCAGGACTGAGCTCTGCAAAGGGTCCCTACACCTGGGGAATGTGTGACACCCCCTCCTATCCCCCAGCCTCCTCCAGGCAGAGCCCATTCATCCTGATAGAGGCTTTATGATACCATACACATGGGAGAAATCTCTGGATTCCCCAGCTGTGGTGGGGTTAGGGTTAGGGTTAGACACCTCTGAGGTGTCTGTTTTCTCTGCCCCTCTCCCTCAGGTGGGCTCTGAGAGCCTCCTGGCTTCCCTTTCTCCAAATGCCTTCTCCCGTTTCCTTCTTCCTGGACACTGCCCCCCTCCCATTTCTAAGAGACCCTTCCTGGACCCACCTCTCCCCCAGCTTCCTTCTCCCCTGCCCCAGCTCCCTCTCATTTCCCTTAAGCCCCCTTCTTCCTCTTTCTTCTCTTCCCCACCTCCTTTTTTCTCTTGGCCCCCATGTGCCCTCTTGTGGCCGTAGCATGCATTGCTGCCCAGCCTAGAAGGCCAAAGTGAACCTGTGTTTTGCAGACACTGATGAGCAGGGTCCTGCCTGGCCTGGCCTGGCCTGGCCTGGATGATTAGGAGACTCAGCGAGTTAGCTCAGGTCGCTCAGCAGGCTGGCTCTGCCCCTTCCCTGCTGACTGCAGAGTTCAGAGGCCTGGCAACTGTTCCTGCCCAGGCCCCTGGCTGGCCCAGCAGATGGTCTCCTCAACTTGAGTTGCCAAATTTGCCTCAAACTCTGTAAGATGTCCTCATGCTGGAGCAAAAGAGCCCCATGGGGACAGGTGCTGGTTTTAAAGTCCTGGGAGCTGGCTTTGCACTCTACCTGCGGAGGCTGTAGGGACCTAGCCAGGCCCAACTTCAGTGTGATGGGAAGCTGACACCAAACACACCACTAGCATGAAAAACCAGTTATTGGTGCCTGGCACAGCAACCAGTGTTAACCGGACTGCCTGTGGATGCTGCCTCAGGAGGCCTAGGTGCCCTCAGCAGCCTCCTGTGGAGGTGAGTCATTCCCCCAACGACTCAGGATGAGCCTGGTCTTGGGGTTCAGGACCACTAGGGGCTGTCAGCTGAGCCTGGACCAGTGGTGGAGCTCCCTGAGCTGGACTTATTTTCCATTTATTTGTACAACTGCTGAGAGGCCAGAATTTAGCCTGTTAGCTACCGCCCTGGTCCAGAGCTTGGGGGTCAACCTACCACGTACTGCCCAACACCTCCTCCGTAGAGCCGAAGGTCCAAATCAGCTCCCAGGGTATTTGGAGGGCAGCGATCAGGGTCTCAGAAAGCCAAGTGTGGCGTGAAAACAAAAAGCAGTCTCCTCTCTGATATGAGGGATGGACCTCAGCCTGACTGACAATGGAGTAGCCAATAGTTTAAGGGAAACGCGGGGTGGCTGGGAGGAGGCGGAACCAACATGGTAGCTATTTGGAGGAATGGAGGGAGATCGTGACCACAGAGGGAGAAGAAAATGCCCCGTTCCAGGCCCACGCAGACAGCCAGGAACCCAGGAAGCAGCGTGCCACTTCCCCACCATCCAAGAATCTCGTGAGTGAAATGAACTGAGAGACCTGCGCCCGGCGCGCAGCGGTTGCAAAGTATTGGGCCTGCGGCCGGCGGGCAAGTGGGGCGCGCGTCCCCAGGGACTTTATAACTTTGTAGATAAATAAATCATTCTAAATGGAAGATCAGTTTCTGTTTCAATACAGCTGGATTAACCAGATCCCACCCACTAAGGCGTGGAAAGTGGATTTATGCAACACCAAGCCACGCGCCTGCTCTTAGCAGCCGCAAGCAGTAGTCAATGGAGCTACTCTCTAAGGTTGAGTCTTGAAATCCAGCCATGAGCATCGTGCTTGTCATTTTGGTTGGCCTTTGATGGGCACCCTCACAGACACACTGAAAGGAATACCCTACCACTTTCTGGGTACTTCTCTTCTATTGATACCTTGAGGTAAGCACCACAAGCTCATTGCTGGCCAGCGGGTGCTGGCTGTTAGTGGAAGCCTACATTCCGGCCTGTGCCCTCTCACAATGAAACCTTGATGTATTCACGCTGTGGCCACTGACTTCCACAGAGCATGAGACCCCAGACGGTGCACAGTTAACCCCACAGCATTCCTCACAGCCCTGGCTCCGAAGTCACAGGTCACTGTACCACCCCCTACCTATAGGATGTGAGTCAACACCGATTCTACCTTTTGAGGAATGTCAAGGAATTTGCAAGGAATAAAAATGTTGCAACTGGGACTGAAAACAAGGACATCATTACTGATTTATTCATTGGACTTGAGAGCCCCTTCTTTCTTTGACATCAGTCATTTGTTGTGAAATCTTATTCTCCAATGAAAATAATTTATCTTCAAAAGACATGTACTTAAAGGATAATATTCAGTACTCAGTAGTCAGAGGTGTAAAATTTGGTTTGGTGGGAGACCCAGCAGAAACAAACGAGACTCCAGCTTGGTAATTAACAGGACATTTATTATTAAAGGTGTGGGGCTAGCTCCTCAGGTCATGAGTGAGGAAGCTAGCCCACTCATCTTGGGGCACTGGACTTGCCTCTCCAGGTCTCGGGAAATGAGGAAAAACTAGCCAAGCCTAGCTGCCCAGTAGGCCTTTTTATGGGGAGGGGATCCCATAACATCTGATTGATGTTCGGAGGAGATAGTTAACACCTGGGATCAGGTCAGTCCCTTTTCACAGATGCTTGTGAATTTTGCAAGTTTTGCTGGAGTCGCCAAGGTGTCTGTCAGTCCTCCTGAGTCCTGGAACTGCTGGGGGGTTTCCTTTCAGTCATACCTTACAAGAGGCAGTCAAATCTTTTTGAGTCTGAGGCCAACCTGGTCTACAGGTCTACAAATCATGTTCCAGGCCAGCCAGAGCTGCGTGGTGAGATAACAAGACAATGTCTCAAAACACACACACAGACACACACACAGAGACAGACAGACACACACACACACATATACACAGACACAGACACAAAGACACACACACAGAGACACACACACAAAGACACACACAGGCACATACACACACAGACACACAGATTCATGGAGCTGGAGAGATGGCTCAGTGATTAAGAACACTCCCTACTCTTCCAAAGGACTTGAATTTAGTCCCAATACCCATATGAGGGGTTCATAATTGCCTGTAACTCCATCTCCAGGGGATCCAACACCCTCTTTTGATCTCCATGGGCACACATAAACACACATCCTCTCCCTCCAATATACAAAATATTGATGAAACATTAACAGTCAGCCTTAGAATGTGGGGAATCAGAGCTGCCTGCTGTGGCACTGTGCACATAGCTGGAGATGGCCATAGGGAGCACAACAGAGGGCAATAAAGTCTCCCCACCTTCCTCTGCCTGCAGATGACTGGACACTGTCTGGAAGATTAGACCTAAGGTAATTATAAGAAATTAAGGGGCTGGAAGCTGGGCGTGGTCATGGTATTGTGCCCCTTTAATTCCAGCACTCAGAGGTAGAGGCAGTCCATCCTGGTCTACATAGTGAGTTCCAGGCCAGTTCTGGGAAGCTTTGAAATCCTGTTTCAAAGACCAAAAAGAAGAGAAAAGAGTTCATGGACTGGTGGTAAGCTTCTCGTGCAGAGAATCTTAGGTTTGGTTCCCAGCACTCACATGGTGATGAATGTTAGGTGTGACTGGAACCTCCAACCCCTCCCACAGCAGTTCCAACCCAGAATCTCAGAGGCCACTGAGATCTGAGAGATCTGAGAAAAGAACTGACTTTTTGAATAGATAAGATCCCCAACTCAGGATTCACAAACAGCTGTAAAAAAGGATTGCTTCCAGAAGTCTACCTTAAACATCAATCAGATGTCATGGCAACTCCAACCCCCTCCCATTAAAAGCTAGGAGGGGGCTGAGAGCTTTTGAGGTTTTGAGTCTTTTGGAGTGGGGGGCTGAGCTCGCTCTCCTAGGGAGTTAGCCTCTCACACTCTCCCTGAGGGAGCTCCTCCATCCTGATCTGGAGCCAGGCACACCAGCCCACTTCCCCAGAGTCCCAGCCCCAAGATGATGGGTATAGTCTTCCCCCATCTCTTCGGGGAGGCCAGTCCCCCAGGGGGGCTAGCATTTCTACACTTGCGAGTGTAGAGAAGCTAGTCCCATCTGGTCTTCTCTTAAGAAACTGGGTCCTGTTATCTCCCAGTGGAGTCTCTGGTCCCTCTTGTCTGTTGCGTCTCTGTAGAGTCATAGACACTGTCTCTCTGCAGGTTTTGTTTCTTATTGGTTCATTCTATGGCAAGTCCCGCCCTCTGACCAATAGAGGAGGAGGGAGGCAGGAGTAGGTGGAACCATCATGGCCGCGAGCTGGGGAGAGAAGTGGAGATTACTAGGATCCACGTGGGAAGAGAAAATGCCCTGTCCCAGGCCCACGCAGACAGACAGGAACCCAGGAAGCAGCGTGCCACGCCCCCCACCATCCAAGAATCTCGTGAGTGGAATGAACTGAGAAGCCTGCACTCGGCACGCAGCGGTTCCAAACTATGGGGGCCGGCCGCCGGCGGGAGAGCATGGCACGTGTCCCCAGAGACTTTATACCTTTGTAAATAAATAAATCATTCTAAATGGAAGATCACTTTTCCGTTTATCCAGCTGGATTAACTAGATCCCACCCGCTAGAGCGTGGGGAGGGGATTTATGCAACAGTCTCTCAAACCCAGAACCTTACAATGAACAACCATTTGTAACTCTTCTGGCCTCTGAGGGCATTGCACACATGTGGTATAATTACATGGATGCAAGCAAAGCACTTATACACATAAAATAAAAATAGATAAATAAATCAAAAGAGAGAAAGAAATGAAGAGAGCAGAATAAATCTCTATGTAGGGCTGGAGAGATGGCTCTGTGGTTAGGAGCACTGGCTGTTCCGGCAGAGTACCAGCACCTACATGGCATCCAACAGCTGTCTGTAACTCCAGTTCCAGGGGACCTAACACCCTTTTCTGTCTTCCTTGGGCATTACATGACATGGGTGCACTTACATTAAAAAAAAAAAACAAAAAAAAAAACTCCATATAGGAGGGACAGATAATAAAGAGTCACTCTACAAGGCTGGCTTGCCACAGTAGAGGGAAATATGCAACCACAGCTGCCTGGGTTGGGCGGGAGGATGGGAGGAAGGTGAGGGTGAAGGACAGAGAGCCACTGTGAAGAGAAACCAGAAAACTCCATCCAGTCAAGTTGTTCGATCCTTTGCCCTGCTTTGCCATGGGCAGTCACTGTATGAGCCTCGCTGTCTAATCTCAGCATCTCCGCAGACAACCAGCAACTGACAAGATATCTGAAGAGGTGAGACATGACATCAGCACTATGTCAGAAACAGAGCTGGAGGTAGGATGTCCCTCCTCCGTGTCAGGCTAGCTGCACATTCACATCAGTTTTGTCGGTTGCAGTTTACTGAGATGACCCAATTTCCCTTGACAGCTGGCCAAAGCAAGCATAGGTTCTTTTATTTCCATCAGTTGCTAATATTGACTCTCGGATCACACATTATAAATCAAGTCATTTATCTATCCATCTATCTATTTATCTATGTCACAGAATTGCAACCAAAAGTTTACATTCCTGAAGAGTTCTGAGAGTTGCTTCAGCTACAAAGGGAGTCACTGAAAGGTGTTAGTTAAAAGGTTAACAAACCCAGTAGGAGAGCTCCTGGAGGTTGTAGAATCAAACTGTAGGATTGTAGGACCTGAGGTGATGTGCAAGACCAGGCCTGGATGTCCTGGATGGATACAGTGTTGATCCTCACGTTTGCTTATCAAATGCTTTTATCTATTGAGTCATCTAGTAGGTCCAGCTTGAACAGTATTGACACATCACAATTAGCCAATAAATACATAAATGAATACTCAGCTTGGAATTTCTCAAACAAAGTTTAGGATAGGTGGTGGTTGATTTTTTATTATCAACTTGATTAGAATAGGAAATTCCTTGGAAGTTAGTAAGATGTACCCTGTGGTGACCTCTGGGGACAGGTAGATCCCAAGATCTCTGAGCTAATCTAACATGGTGGTTCTGTTGGAGCTGGTGGAAGGGGGAGGTAGAAGGAGGCTCTGGACTTGTGTCTGTGGTCTCTGTCTTGCTGGTCCCTTCCTGTGTTTTCCTTCTCGCTTCTTTCTCCTCACTGTGAGGTGAAGAAGCTCTTCCCTGTGCTCCCACTGTTTTGGGAGTTGTTAGGGACAGGGTGTAGGCTTCTGCAGCCATAACAAACTAGGCTTGGCTGTCCATTAACAAAACACCAATGAAAGAGACATGTGATAGCGAAAAGCAGAAACATTTATAGGCATGGCCACAGGGACAGATAAAGAGGAGGTGACCCCTGAGTCCAACTCTGGGTTCCTGACATGAGGTTAAAGCTTGAGAAGAGAACAAGAGGCATGTCCCGGTCAAGTTGTGGTCCAGCCCATCTTGATCATCTTAGCTCCTGAAAGGTGTTCTGACAAGTTGTCAGAATCTTGTGAAACTTGTCAGGTACCGGAATTCAGCCTTTTTCCTAGCATGAGATTCCAGGGGAAATTCCAATTTCTTGGGGACCATTGTTTCGATAACAGCAAAGCCAGAGACACAAGTCTGTCTTTAGAATATCTTTGTGCCTGTTGGGACTGTTACACAGCTGTGACTGTGTTCTGCTCAAGTGTATGGGTCAAGCCACCATGAACTGAAACCACAAAAAAAAAAAAAAAAGACAACTGACTCTTCTCCTAAGTTGCTTGTGCTCAGCATTCTATCACAGTGACAGGAACAGGAGCAATACAGCACGTTTGGGGAGCCTGGAGATGCAGATCCAGCTATCTGACTGGGAGACACAGCCTGCCAACCTCCTTTCAAAGCAAAAAGAAGGGGCCTTTGTGCCTCTGTGCCTCCCTGGCCTCAGTTTCCCCTGTTTGGGGCAGAAAACTGCAGTGTTCCTAGGAACACTCAGCTTAGTCCTCCTGGGGGTGGGGCAGAGGCTGCTCAGAAGGGCATCAGTTACAGATTTTAATTCCTTAGATCCAAACGGTACGGACAAGGGAGGAGGAAGGTGAGCTCTGGCAGGAGAAGGCAGCTGGACACAGACTCACAGGACGTCCTGGGGAAGGGGACAGATGGCATCCCACCAGCAGGGTTTGAGGCAGCTGGGCTCTCTGAGGACTGGTAGGTTCCAGGGCTCTCCCTAGTTGCTGGGCATTTAACCCTGGGATCATCAGGGTAAGAGTGCAGTGCCTTGGAGCATAATCCAAATTCAGGAAGTGGCTGTTCATGTGGCTCTAACAGGCTACTCAGGATGGAATGGGCTGTGTTCAGCTGGAGCTGCAAAGCAGGATCAAGGCATCACAGTAACAGTAATAGAAAGCAAGCTGGGGCAGTGTGCCTGCGCAGCTGGCTGTCAGACACACAGACTCCCATGTGGCTTGCTGTAAGGTTTGGTTCGGTGCGAAACCCAGCAGAAACGGATGAGAAACTCCAGCAGAGGAGTTAACTGGATGATTTATTAAGGCATGGGGCTAGCCTCCCAGCTAGGCGTGAGGAAGCTAGCCCGCTTCTTGGAGTATGGGGCTAGTCAGTTTTAATCAACTTCTGCTCACCTTCCCACCAGGGGAATATGAACAGCTGCCTAACCATGATGAGGACTTGCTGGCATAACCCGTTCCAGCTTCCTGTCACCACCCCCCATTGTCACCCATAAAGTCAGCGGGTATAGTCAAAGGAACGCAGCCCCTTTGCTCCTATAACACTAAAGGCTGGAATGTAAGCGGTCAGTAAAGAAACTTCCCAGCAGTTCCAGGACTCTGCCATCTGTGAAAAGGGACTGACTTGAAGCTTCCTGATATAAGGTTCTGGGTTCGAGAGACTCAGCAGACAAGAGACCGGAGCTAATGGGACCCAGTTTATTAAGAGAAGACCAGATGGGACTAGCTTCTCTGCACTTGTGAGTGGAGAAATTCTAGCCCCTGGGGGGCTAGCCTCCCCAAAGAGATGGGGGGAGACTAGCCCCCTCATCTTGGGGCTGGTGTGCCTGGCTCCAGATCGGGATGGAGGAGCTCCCTCAGGGAGAGTCCAACAGGCTAACTCCCTGGGAGAGTGAGCTCAGCCCCAAAAAAGGCCCAAAAGCCTCAAAAGCCTAAAAGCCCTCAGCCCCTTCCTAGCTTTTAATGGGAGGGGGTTGGGATTGCCTTGACACCTGATTGATGTTTAAGATAAGCTTCTGGCCAGGAAATAGTCCTTTTTTTTTTTTCAGCAGTTTGTGAATCCTGGGTTGGGGGTCTTATCTATTCAGTTCTTTTCTCAGATCTCTGCGATTTCTGTGGCACCTGAGAGTCTGGGTTGGAACTGCTGTAGGGAGGGGTTGGAGGTTCCAGTCATACCTAACACCTGACAAGACAAACTTCCTGGCCAGATAAACTTCCTGATACCATGTGTTAACTACCTTCTCTGAACATCAATCGGATCCATACATATCACTCACATTCCCTCTACTTAAAAAGCCAACCAAGCAGCTAGGAGCCCCTAGCTTGGGAGGCTAGCTTCATGCCTTATAAATTGGTTCAGTTGACTCCTCTGCGGGAGTCTCTCGTACATTTCTGCTGAGTCTTGTGCCAAACCAAACCTTACACCTACAGGACAGGAGTCTGCAAGAGTATCCTCAGGGACTGCCCAATGTCTTCATCCCATATTCCCAGGTTCCTCCCAGGGCCCAGCATTTGCTCTGAGCCTTTGCTTGGTGGACCACTATGCCTCCCAAGGCTCTGCAACCCTTGAATTTTCAGGTCCCTTCACACATGTCCTAGCTACTTATCCATTGCCTGCATGATCCCATTATCTTTCAGCAAGGTAGTACAGCTTAGAGACAGCTTGCCTGTGTGGTTGTCCTCAGCCCCCTAGACACCATTCAAGGTCTTGAATCAACACATGGTGTAGGTGTTCCACACTGGGCTGCTTACTAGAGTCTCTGCCAGTGATACCCTCAGAAACTGCCACTGCTTGGGGCCAGAGCCAATCCATGTCTCAGTTCAACATCGGTGCCAGTTGACCAGACTCAGGCTCCCTCAGTGTCTGCTTTCTGGAGCATCCCTGTGTGCTCCTCTGGGAGACAGATTCTCATAGGCCTCTAGGTTGGTCATAGGAGGATGAGGGACCCAGGAAGGATGCGGGGTGTCATTCCTTATCAGCCTAGTGAGTCTGCCTTGTCTGAGAAGCAGCATGGCTAATGTGAAGTTGGCAGGTATAAGCCCCACTCATTGCAAAGTGGCCTCAGCCAGCTGGGATCAGTACCCTTTGTTCCCTGCTCTCTGTCAGCCAGCAATGGCAGCTCCAGTCACCAGAGGAGTGCTTTTCTGTTTTTAGCTCTTGCTTGGCACCACCAGACCTTTTACATGGTAGCTTTATGTTGGAGACCACTGCTCTGATTGAACACTGCAGAAAGCAGTCCAAAGACACTGGTAGCCAGCCAAGAGTGTCAGCAATGGTAGAGCCAGATAGACATGTGTGCAGACCCAGATGGGCATGCGTGCGGAGCCAGATGGACATGCGTACGGAACCAGATGGGCATGTGTGCAGAGCCAGATGGGCATGTGTGCAGAGTCAGATGGGCATGTGTGCGGACCCAGATGGACATGTGTGCGGACCCAGATGGACATGTGTGCAGACCCAGATGGACATGTGTACGGACCCAGATGGACATGTGTGCAGACTCAGGTTCTGAAGTGCAGTGTCCCTTATGCTTAGATTAGATTTAAAAAAAAAAAAAAAAGGGTATACCCTATTTACAGCCATTTCCTGTGTATGGTTTATGCTCCAGGCCATCACACCTGCTCCCTAATTAGCAATAAGATAACATTTTATTGCTAATTGTTTCCTGAGTTCCCGCAGAGAACTGTCCTTTGTTCTACCTGCCCTTTGTTCCCAAATACCTGCTTAGACTACCTTATAAATAAAACCTTGCAAGGTGGAGACTTGGTGCTTTTTCTTCTATGGAGCAGGGAGCCTACTGGTCACCGGTGTTCTTTAATATTAAGTTGTTTTGTGTGTAATGTTTTATTGTTAGATACCACACTGTCCCTCTGTGTCCACCACTACCCAGTCATGCAGAGCATAGCAGCTTATCTGTAAAGCCTCCACTGGGAGGTAGATTGCCATCCTCTCTGCATCCCACATGGACCAGGAGGACTGGCTTCCTGCCAGGTATGAAGACCAGGGACTGCTCTCTCCTTCACAGGGGAGCCTCTTGTGGGCCCACCCTTTCTCAGATCTTTAATGTTATTTGAAATAGAAAATCAGAATCTTGAGAGGCCTTTGTTTTGGACAACAGGCTGCCACGATCTCTCTCTCTCTTTCTTTCTCTCTCTTTCTCTCTCTCTCTCTCCCCTCTTCTCTCAGTGCTATGAATATACCAGATCCCAGTACATACTAGGCAAGTGTTCTACCACTGAGCTACAGCCCCAGTCTGAGCAATAAGAGTGTTAAAATCTTGTGGAGCTCACGGTACAAAAGAAAACCTCCTGGGTGGGTTGATGGTGCTGCCATGACAGAGATGGCATTGAGACCCCGACAAAGTGTAGCTGGATTCTGGTCTGTCACACACAGGATGATCTCAGACAAGCTCTGGCAAGATGTGTGAAATCAAGGACGTGGGAAAAGGCTGTCCTTTGGCCCAGGTACTGTCCCCAGAACAGGGCATTCATAAACTGGTTAAAGTGCAGAGAACAAGGGGGCATCTGTACCACTATCCAAAGCCCAGAGACCATCATGGGAGAGGACATGGGAGGAATGGAAAGCTGGAGACAGTGCTGGAGGCTGCACAATGTAGTCCTCCCAGCACTGAGCTCTCAGCAGCACGATTACCATCCTGTCATGGAGGAGAAAGGGACTCATGAAGCCCTCCCTTTCCAGAGACTCTATAGGCGATTAATAGTTGCTGGGGAGGAGAGGCATTTTCTTTAATGGTTTTGTTACTGTTAAGTTGGCCTGTAAACAACTCACCGCCCATGCTGCAGTAAGTAACCTTAATTAAACTCACTGGTTTCCTTCCCCTCCCACAACAATATTCCGAGGCATAATGATGGGAAGCTCCATCTTAAAAGTTGAATATCTTTCTATTCAGGGAGGGACAGGTACTGAGTGTGTACTGGCTTCCAGGACTTTCTTCACTCATCAGTGAAGCACAGGAGAGCTGAGGTTGGGGACTCCAAACCCCCCAAGTGAGGGGGACAGTCATTCCCAGCCCATTACACTTGGAATCATCCTCCTTTTCCCATGCATCTGGTCCTAACTGGATCCTGATAACTCAGTCTGCGTTGCTTCCTGGTCCCGTCCAAACCTCCCTTACGGCATTGCTGAACAAACAACATGGCCTTCAAGAGGTGACCCGGGCAGTGGAGGAGTGCTGTGGTGGAGTGGGGAGCTGGCTACAATGTGAGATCCATCCAGTAGGCAGTGTCTCCTCCATTTGAAACATTCTGTCCCCAGGCCCTGGAGGGTGTAGGCCTGCAATGGGACGGGCAGCTTTGTGATCTTGTCAGTGCCCATGTGGTTGTCCCTGTGCTGCATGACCTGATTGGCTCGCACTACCTTCCATGTCTAGGCCACCTGGCCACATCCTGGACGTGCTTCCCACACCTGAATGAGTAGGCACAGAATCTTCCGCCCGCATGTTCATTCTTCCCTTTTGATTAAAATTCTACTTTTAAGTAATTTCTCACTGTCCACATTCTATTATAAGCTTTCAGGAGCACCAAGCCACACCTTCAATACAATGCTTAGCAATATTTTCAGCTAAATATCTATCTCTTTGCTTGCAAGTTCTAAAAATACTAGGACAGGCACACAATTAAGTCAAGTTCTTTGCCACTTTATAATAAAGGCAACCTTTCCTCCAGTTTTCAGTAACTTGTTCCTTGTTCTGAAACCTCTCGGAGTGGTCTTTGCCAATTTCATTTCCAGCTTTATGGCTGCCACGTTCTTCACAAAAACAGCCTTCCTCTACAAGTCTCCTGTCTTCCTGGATTCTCACTACCATCATGGTGACAAAGACGCTTAGCTTAGTCATTTATTGAACTGTCTCTGAAACCTTCTGGGTCCAGCTGGGCCTTTTCTTTAGACCCTGCTGAGATCCCACCCTTCATACCTGACCAAGTTCCTCCTCTGCTCTCCTCAAGTGACCTCTGAGGAACCTGGCCTGCCAGAATCCCCTGAATCCGGATGTTTTCTCTTTGGTTGTCTGCCTACTGATTCTCCCCAGTCCTGGCCTCTGAGCCCCTATTGATCTGTGTTGAATTGAGAGTTGAACTCAATCTCTCTTTTCTCTGCAGAATCTCATGCTGGTGGGCCCCGCTCCCGTTGAGGTCCTGAATAGAATCTGCCTTGCAATACTTTAAGTGCCATGGACTAATTTTTCTCTATATCTGTCTCTATCTCTCTCTGTGTCTCTGTCTCTTTCTTTGCTCTGTCTCTCTCTGTGTCTTTGTCTCTTTCTTTGCAGGACATCACTCAACTGTCCTCAAACTCTGAACACTTCTGTCTCAGTCCCAAGAAGGATGGGATTACAGATCTAATTTTTTCTTAACAAAGCTTTGCCTTTGACAGTAGAGGCTCTTCATCAAGAAGCTCAGAACTCTTCTATCTGTCACCTCCAAAGCTGTGCCCAGATTTCAGGCATCTGTCACAGCCTCGCCCCATTCCTGGCACCAGTTTTTTAGCCCTTCAGACTTCCACAGCAAAATGCCATAGAGTGGGGAAGTATATCCACAACAGGAAATTACAACTCAGTTCTAGAGGCTTTCAGTCCAAGATCGAGACCCCTGTCAATCTAAGGTCTGGCGGGGTTACTTCATTCGCCCTGCACGGTGGAAAGGGCCTGTTTAATGAGCCTTATAACAGTTCTCCCTGATGATTAACCTTCCCAGGGCCCGCCCCTGATACCATAATACCTTGCTGGGTGTGGCGTTTACACATGGATGTTTGGGTAGGACAAACATTCAATCAGTTAGGATGCCCTGGGAAGCAGATGCTAAAGGAGAATGAGAAGACAGAGGGATTTGCTGGTGGCAGGATGCTGTGAAGGGTGAGGAGGGTGAGCTTGGGAAAGAGCCTGCAGAGACTCTGGGAAAGGAGAGACTCTGGGAAAGGAGAGGCCCCAGGAGGAACTGGGATGTAGAGCAAGGGGAGATCACTGGGCTAGTAGTGGCCTTGGAAGAGTTGATTGGGAAGGTGCTATCAGGTCTGGTATCTGACTCCCTCTGTCATTGGCTGGGGTGTGAGCCAGGCTGGGTCAAGCCTGAACATTCCAGTAGAAGACTTTCTGGAAGGATGATTTGTGCTATAAGTTCCTGGAAGCCACAGGAATGTAGACAGTTGGACAAAATGGACTTTGTGCTTTTCCCTGATGTTTGATGAAGAATCTCCTGTTGCCTAGGACCAGGGTTCAGCCTGGTATCTTAGGAGGAGCTAGCAGTGGTTCAGGCCCAAGCTGGACAGCTGCCACATTGCTGTTCAGAAACTGGCTCTTTCTTTTGGACAAGGATCTGAGGGCTTTCTTTCCCGGAGTCCTCTTCTGGGAGGGACTGTCCTGTAAATACAGGTGGGGGACACAGTGCTGGGAAAGACTCATCCCTCACCTAACACCCATACACTTCCACAGCCTGAGCCTGTATCTTCCAATTTTGGCAGAATTGGAGGCAGCCCACCACCCTGTTACTCTGGCTGCCTTTGAAATCTCACCCCTTACCCAGGAGTCAGAGGTCATCATCCAGCCCTCCCAGCCTTACTCCATCCTGGTACTCTGGATGAGTACTGACCCTAGATTTTTCTCCCTACTAGGGCTGGGCTTCAAGGCCTGCATGGGTGGGGAGCTGATGTGGAAGTCAAAAGATACAAAGGCTAGTTCTGAGCAAAAGGAAAATGGAAGGTTACCAGGCCTGTACTCTGAACTGCCAGGATACATGGTCTCTAGATCATATGACTCACCTCTCTCTTTCTCTCTCTCTCTCTCTCTCTCTCTCTCTCTCTCTCTCTCTCTCATACATATAGACTTCATGTGTAGACACCTTCCATCTACAGAATGTGCATACCATCTACAACCTGAACCCACCAGCCATAGCTCGTACACATGTACTTCCCCACATGCACATACACACCACCCATAGCATGCACACATACCCCCACATATATACCACATACCCACACCATGCATATAGATACCCCATTCATACTTTTATGTGCTGGAGGGATTTCCAGGCCCTACAACCTGGCCACAGAGAGAAGCTAGGCCACCCAGCCTTGTCATAAGAAGAGGACTCTGGCTCTGGCCAGGGAGGCTCTTGTTTCTGGTTGTGCTGCAGATCCAGATGGGACAGACCCTGCAATCCAGGACAATAGGGAGGATTCTTCCAAACTCAAGTCATCCAGCCTTCCTGTGGCTCTGCTGTGCAGTCATCACCTGGGTCTCCCTCGATGCATGTGGGAGCATGCTGTGGGTTTGGAGTGGGAAAGGGGCTAGAGCCAGACTTAATGCTCAGTGCCTGCGCACAGACCCTTCAATGAACTCACAGAAAGGCGAGGAAGCTCCACCATTAAGATCACTGTTCACGGGGACATAGAGAATTAAAATAAGAAGGAGCAGCCCTAGGACATGAGTGTCTCAAGGCCAGGATGGGTGGCTGGACAGCAAGCACCGTCTACATGTGGCTCCCGAGCAGCCTGGTAGTGACACCCATTTCTGTCCTCTTGTAATATGTCGCATTGGTAAGCTGGGGAAGTGTTTGCAGAAACTCAGAGCTATTTTTGCAACTTCTGTGTGAGTGTGAACTGATTTGGAAAAGGAAATGGCACAGGCACTGGCGAACCCTGCTGGGAGCTGCCCGACCCGGGCTCTCTGGAGGAAGGAAGCAGCCAGGCACACGGGAAGCTGGATGGGACCTGGCCAGCAGGTCAGCTGAGGACAGCAGTGGTGCCCAGCGGAGTCCAGCCTGGCTACATTCGCAGACAGGGCATGTGGGCCGGTCCATCTTAATTCAGAAGTTCATCCTCCAAGGAGAGAATTAACTCCCTTGGGTTAACCTCTGACTTTTACACATGTAAAAGAAAGAAAGAAAGAAAGTTCACTTTCTGAGACTCAGATATTTAAGTAGTATAGAAAATATTTTTTATTCTTAAAATTAAAAAAAATGAATTATGTGTATATGTGTTTGGGCTTGTGCACATGACTGGGGTGCCCCCAGAGGCCAGAAGAGGGTGTCAGATCTATAGGAGATAGGATTACAGGCGGTTGTAAGCTGCCTGATGTGGGTACTGGGAACCAGACTTGGGACATTTGCAAGAACAATGTGTGCTCTTAACTGTAAAGTCATCTGTCCAGCTCTAGGATGATCTCTTTATGCATTAAATGACATAAAATATTTTTAGCTATTAGATAAATATGTCTAAATATATTAACATTGTAAGTTCCAAATATGACACACGGTATATGTGTGTGTGTGCATTTGTATTTGTGTAAATTTCAGAAACAGAATAGGGCAGTGCAGCCTCAGGAAGACTAGACTTGCTGAAGAAGCCAGTGTGTTCCTAAGTCCCTCTGTGTAAGCAGCAACAACTTGTAGGTACTGGGCTGAGAAGGGGAGAGGAGAGAGAGAGGGGGCGGGGGAGAGAGGAAGCTGGGGCGGAGTGAGGCTTTTCCTGGGGTAGAGAAGTTAAGGGACCGTTGCACAGCGGAAGGCGTTGAACCCTGGGTTCACTGTCTGAGGTGCAGCTGATGGTGCCGGCAGTGAGGCCGGACTCGGGATATGGTGCTCAGCACACTGCTTCTTCCACTTCCCTCTCCGAACACTTCCTCGGCCACTGCCCCACTTTACATTTCTGGGTTGTCTCTGGCTCTGACCTGTTCTCATGTGGTCTAGAGGCCAGGGGTCAGAGGCACCAAAAGAACAGATAGATCCCTCCCGGATGCCATCTACCGTCTCAAATTCTTGGGAACTAGGGAGGGTCTTTCAGACCCTTCTCTACCACTTTCAGGGTCTTTCTCTGTAAGCCCGTAAAGTGCCCCTGGTCAGATACCTAGAACAATCATCTGAAAAAGCCTCAGACTCCCACACCTGCTCTGCTGTCCATGGTCTGGGGAAGTCACACCTCAAGATATGTGGCCAGACCTGCACCCAGATGCTCCTGCACAGCTCCCAACTGGTCCCGCCTTGCTAAAGGAGGAGGTACCCCATCCCATGAGACAAACTGAAAATCAGCTGACTGTGTTAGAGCGAGGTCTTCTGGTCCAGGTCCTGAGCTCTGCCCGGTTCCCACAGGGGTGTGTGTGTGTGTGTGTGTGTGTGCGTGAGTGTGTGTGCGTGCGGGTGGGCTTGGCACTGTCCAATCACTTGCGGATGCTCTGCCAGGGCATTCCAGATGCACCTCAGCACCTCCTTCCGGTAGAGCCTGTGGTCCCCTGGCCACCTCAGGGAGTCACATTTGAAGATCTAAGCCATGTACACAGTAAAGGATGGAGCCAGTTAACAGACAGCTGCTATCCACAAGGGGCTGCAGGCTCTGCTGGTTCTGGGGAACACAGCAAGGCAGACATTTAGATCTAACTAAGTCCTGAGACATGCAATGGTAAGAGCACACTCAAGGCGAAGACCAGGGCTGGTGAAGGCAACCACATTTATGACTAAGACCGGAAGAAGATAAGAGTCCTAGGCCATGGACACTGAGACTCAAGTAAAGGAAGTCTGAATGTCAAGGAGAAAACAGCTTGTGGGATGTGTGACTGAATGCAGCCAGGGACAGGGCATAGACCAAGGCAAACACCTCAAGATTATCTGCCAGGATTGAGGCCAAACCAAAAGCCAAGGCCAAGGCCAAATGAGCTCAGTGCCCTGCCAGGGAGGTAGACCTGCTGGTTTCTGCGCCTCTGGTAGCAGTCTTGGGAAGGTGGGCCACTCAGCAGCTTAAGGATCTAGAGATTCCAACGCAGTCTGGTCAAGCGGAGTGAGTGTCAACTCCTATAAGTCGTCCTCTGACCTCCACACTCAAGTCATGGTGTGCACGAACACATACCAAATAATAAAGAAGTAAATAAATGTAACTAATATATATGTATGTTTTGGTCTTTTTGAGACTGGGTCACCCTGTAGCCCCATCTTGCCTGGAACTTGATATGTAGTCCAGACTGGCCTTGAACTCAGAGATCCATCTGCCTTTGCCTCCTGAGTCCTGGGATTAAAGGTGTGCAACACCTAATGTAACTAATTTTTAATTAAATTACAAGCTGGGTTAGAGGCCCATCTGCAACCCCAGGATTTGGGTAATGGGGAACGGGAGGATCAGGACTGTGATTCTAGTCTGGACTGTGCGAGACTCTTGCCTCAAAAAACAAAATTAATTGGGTGCTGGAGAGATGATTCAGTGGTTAAGAGCACTGGCTGCTCTTGCAGAGGACCTGGATTGGATTCCCAGCATCAGAGTGATGTTGAGGTTTTTTTTCCCCCCAAGCTATGGAAGAAATGCTTGTGTGATAAAATTTTCTTTATTTAAAAATTTTACTTTTTAAATTATGGACAAGGGACTGGGAAGATAGCTTATTTGGTAGAGTGCTTGCCTTGCATGCACAAAGCCATGGGTTCGATCTCCAGTCCCAGAGGCAGACTGTCTCTTCATTTCTGGCCCAGTGTGAGAGCCTCAGAGCTGCCATTGCTGGCTCTCAGGCTAAGGCTTCAGCGGTGTCTATTGAAGGTTCCTTCTTTGTCCTCCATTACATTTGCCGAGATTTCTACAGGAATACATATCAGCTTTGTAACTCAAGAAAGAATTCATTGCAGTAAATGTTGAAAAGTCCTTGATTATAAGTTCTAGTCAGGGTTATGTCATCACTGATCTGGCTTCATTGACCCCATGGCCAGGGCCTGCTGTCTCTTCCTCACAAAACGGACCTTTGGTGGTCTTTCTGTGGGCACCCACAGGGACCCAGAAAGGAGAAGCAGAGCCCCTAGGAAGTGATGATAGCTCCTGAGAATTGGGGGGCAGGACTGTGCCCATAGCTGGAGACCTGGGGGCTCCAGGTGGGCTTGGAGGGGCAGACTCTGACCATTTGTACTTGCAGCAAACCTGTCCTTCTTGGCCACCTGGAGGGCACAGCGACAGATGAAGCCGCCTGGGATGTGGTGGCTACATGCGCAGTCCATGGGGGGTTCGACCCTGCTGCTACGCTTTAGCTCTCTACCCGGGGACTCTGCTAACCGAATCCTCCCACCCTCTCTGTAGCAGATTCAATGTGGCTGCCATCTGTCTCACAGGGTTACGGAGAGTGGAGCCTGGCTCTAGAGGACTTTGGTACTGTGAGAAATAGGAATGAATTGTAGTGTCTTTTCTTTCAAAGGGAGTTTTACCATCACCATGTGACTAGAGACTTCAAGACTCAACCACAGTGGGCATTTTCTCTCTCTCTCTCTCTCTCTCTCTCTCTCTCTCTTCTCTTCTCTCTTCTCTCTCTCTCTCTTCTCTCTCTCTCTCTCTCTCTCTCTCTCTCTCTCTCTCTCTCTCTCTCTCTCTCTCTCTCTCTCTCTTGTTTGCTCTTCCCAGCAGGGCCCCCGCAGGCACTCAGAGGCTGCGGATCCTAACCTGCCTCACAGTCTCACAGTAGCCTAAGGTCAAAATATATATTCAAAGTCTCACCTTGCCCTCAATAGCTGTCTTTTGCTTATCACCAGCACTATGTGTGTGTGTGTGTTTGTGTGTGTGTAAATATAAATGCAGAAAAGGCAGTTTATTCTGTTTAAACATTTTAAACTATATGCTTGTCTTTCCTTTCAGTACCTTGTTTCTGAACGTGTCAGTTAGAACTTGTAGTTTGTTTCCTCTTTACACTCTGTCACTTTATGACTCTGGCTTCTAGCCAGGGCCTCACACTCTCCAATATTTTTTCTAATTTTTTAATTAATTAATTTATTTAATTTTATGTGTATGAGTGTTTAACTTGCATGTAAGGAAGTGCACCCATGTGGTGCAAAGTCCATGGAAGCCGGAAGAGATCCCCTGGAACTGGAGTTACAGATGGTTGTTAGCTACGATATGGGTGCTGGGAACATGAACCCAGGTTCTCTGAAAGAGCAGTCAGTGTTCTTAACCACCGAGCATCTCTCCAGCCCCACACTCTCCAATTTTTATGACCTTTCCAATGTTGGTTCTTTGCTAGAAAACACCTCTCTACCCCATTGCTAAATTTTAAAAATTCTTGCTGAAGTGCCTCCTTCTTTAAGTCAGGAAATGGGGTTTAAATTCTGCAGCTGAACCCTGAGTAAGGAGGGACAGCTAAGCTCGCCTTTGTGTTAGGTATAAAAGGGAAGGGACATCTTAACAAAGTATGCTTGCTGGATTTGGAGTGGGTTTCACACACATCTGAAGTACAGCCTAGTGGAAATATGTGGTCATTTTCTTGGGACCCCAGATCCATTTCTAGCAATACTGATCTGGAGCCTGTCTACCCTCCTCCACGTGTGGCCGTCCACGCTAACCATCTTCAAACCAGTGAGCTGACCAAGCCTATAGGTGGTGGTGGGGGGAGGGCAAGAAGGAGGGGAAAGGATGCCTCAGGCTCAGGGTGAGGTGTCAGGTGGTGTGGGGCCACCATCCCTCACCATCCCTGCCCATGGTAGGGCAGGTCAGACAGCCCAGACATCCGGTCCTACCCCCCAGGTATGTACACAGAACACAGGCCTCCTCTGAAGTAAAATAGGACATGTTCCAGCATCCCTACAGAGTGTCTCTTCAGGCTTTGGAGGTGTAGTGTCCTCCCTGCCTGGCTCTACCCCTGCCAGCTAGGCACTCTTCCCCAGGTCCAAAGAGCCTGCCTCTGCTCCAGCCTGCAAAGGTCCCCAGCACTTCCATTAACGTGCTGTCCAGGTCCTCTGCACAGACAGCTTAGGCCTCCATGTCCCAGCTTCTGGAAGCTCTCTGCCCCTCTGGACTCCTCATCAGGTCTGGAATCCTCTCTCCTCCCTTCTCTTTCTCCTCTGCAGAGCCCTGGAGACCCCAGAGCACCTCAGGCAGCTCCTAGGCCTTAAGTGACTGACTTGGACATAGTTTCACTTGCAAGGATAGCTTGGGAGCAGAAGGGCCTCTGTGCCCATCCTGAGGAGTCCACTGGGACCTTGTGCTTAATATTTATGGTTCTATATTCTGGTGTCTGCTGGCCAGGAGGAAAGGCCACAAGGACTCTTGAGCTGCGGAGTGTGGCTGATGCCCTGTGGCAGGACCTGTGGCTTCCAGCCGATGGTCAACATGAGACCTGGATGCCCACACTGCTTATTGCTCTATGGGATCTCAGGGCCTCCCAGGCCAGGGTGCTTGCATCCCTGGCGGCAGAAGCTCTCACAGAGCCAGTGTGTCCAGAGAAGGACTGTATCTAGGAGTTATGAAACCCTCCCTGAGAGTGACACATAGACAGAGGGCCCTGAGTGTTAGACTCTCAGAATTCCAGGGCTGAAACTTGCAGTCCACTGGTGAGGCTGTGCTTCTTTGGGGCACTGCCATTGAGGTGAGGGTGACCTGGAGACTCCCACTCTCACCCATTCTGCAGTTCTCCTGAGGAAAGCCTCCCACAGTTGGGGGTCCCTGCGACGAAGGTCTCCTGGACGAAGGGTCTCCACCAAAAGGGAGTGAGTAGGTACAGAATCAAAACACAAACTCCGGGAGCTGAGTGAGAAGCATGTGGATAGGCCAGCTGCTGCAAACTCATTTATTCACGGAAATGCAAGGGGTCTTCTAGGTCTAGTTAGCCAATCACCTTATGGGGTGGGGTCCCGACTGCAGCCAATAGTAATCTGTCCCCAGGTAGATCATCTCGGTGCATGTTCTTTCCAGATGCTGGGCAGAAGCTGGTCTCACAACTAGCCAGAGTGGAGTGCCACGCCCACGGGAGTCATTCCTCTATTCCTCATAGCAGGTGATCTGGCTAGGACCCATCCTGCGTTGTGCCCTACACGGCTGCACTCACACAGGCCAATGACCATCCCTAACTGGCAGCTGGGTTATTTGTTTCAGGAATCCTGGAAAGGGTAAAAGACAGAAAACCACCAAAATGTCAAGCTCCCCAAGATGTCTTACATGTGTGCTGTGTGCACATGTGTGTGGTGTATGAACACTTGTGTGTATGTGCACACGTATGGAGGCCAGAGGAACATGTCAGGGGCCCTTTTCTATCACACTCCATCTTATTCAAGACAGTATCTCTCACTGAATCTGGAGTTAGGCTGGCAGCCAGCGAGTCCCAGCCACCCTCCTGTCTGCTCCCCACAGAGCTGGGTAACAGGAATGTAGGGCTTGTCCTTGTCTGCTTCTCCACTGCTGTGGCAGAACACTCTGATCAATACCAACTTGGGGAGGAAAGGGTTTATTTGGCTTACATCACCCAGATCACAGTTCATCACTTCGGGAGTCCACGGTAGGAACTCAGGGAAGGAACCTGGAGGCAGGAGCTGGAGCACAGGCCGTGGAGGAATGCTGCTTACTGGCTTGTTCCCCTGGCCAATGCTCAGCCTGCTTTCCTTACAATACAGAACAGCCTGTCCAGGGGTGGCACCACCCACAGTGGGCTGTGCCTCCCAAAGCACTCAAACAATCAAGAAAATACCTCACAGACATGGCCACACGCCAGGCCAATGGAGGCAATTCCCCAATTGACGTCCCCTCTACCCAAGTGTGTCAAATTGACACCAAAGCTGTTGAGCACATGGCCTCACCTGGCTTTTTTTACATGGATGCTGGGATCCCAACTCAGGTCCCTGTGCTCACATTGAGCCGTCTCCCTAGCTCTCTAATGATCCTACCCTCTGAGCCTTCTCCAAAGCCCCCAGGATGTCTTTTAAGTGAATCATGTATGTAATGAGTGAGATTACAAGCAAAATTGGACAATCAGGCTGTCTCTAATCCCATGTGCTCCAGCCACACCCAGAAATTCTACAAGGTGAAGAAACCCATGTGCTTGCTGCGAGTGAGGGCTCTGACAAATACTCAGGAGAAGGAGAAACTTCCTTTGGTCAGAACTGTCTGTGCTTGGAAGGTGGACAGAGCTGTCCCTGCAGGCTGCATCATGCTCCTGCACCCATTTCTGTTATGCCCTGGAGGGTCCAGCCTGCCCCACTTTGCCTGGCTCTGATTGCATCTCCCACTACACATGTTGTCCCATGGGGAAAGGGATGGACTCAGAATGTTCCAAAGTTCTCTAGGTATGGCTACTGAGGGAAACTCCAGAATTCCTTTAGAAGCTTTAGGGTAGAACCCGTCAAGTTTCCATCTCTGGTCTTCTGGGTCAGGTCCCCTTCCTGACACTGGCCCTCTGCTCATGGGGCTGAAGTAATGGGTCCTGGTGTTGCCTGTGGGTCCCCACAGGAGGTCAAAGTTAGGTGTTTCAACTGGGGGCCCTGTTCAGGCTGGGGAGCCTCGTCCTTGGATCCTCACGGGGAGGGTCTTGCCCAGGAGTGGGGTTGAGGCCCTTCCAGTTTGAAGTTTCTAATTAGGGAAATTAGCCAAAAAAAGGAACATTATCTTTTGATATCTATTTTTCATGCTCCCCCTACCAAAAGACCTTCAAAGCTATTGTCTGTATACATTTCAATATTTACTTTTTGTTTTAAATTTTTCTTTAAAGTTTTATTTTAAAAAATTATTTGTAGGTGTGTACCTGAATCCATTAGTTTAGTACCTTCGGAGACCAGAAGAGGGTGCTGAATTCCCCTGAGCTGAGTTATAGGGAATTGTGAGCCACCCAGTGCCAGTGCTGGGAACTGAACTCAGGTCCTCTGCAAGAGTGATACAAACTCTTAGCCACTGAACCATGTCTCTTCAGCACCCGCCCTCCTTCCTGCCAACTCAGACATTAAAATCCAGTGCCATGGCTGGCAGGTGGCTCAGGAGCAGTTCCCAGAGTCTCAGGAGCATACTCAGAAGAGGCTCCTGCTCACAGGAGCTTTGTTTTGTTTCGTTTTTTGTTTATTTCCATTTACAAATTCTACTGAAAAGGCCTAGGGCCATCCCGTGGCCTTGGCAACCCAGGGCAGGGTGTCATGGCTGCCAGGAGAGGCCTGCTGTCCTGTTAGAACCTGTTAGTCAGTTAGCAGGCAGTCCTCACTCACGTCAAGCCTCACGTTCCCCTCACATCCTCCTTGTGCCCCTATCACAGCCCTGTCTTATCAGGGTGCCAATCAGATCTTAATTGATGGATAGTTTTTCCATGCATGCACCTGTCACACCATATTTAAGACAATTTAAAATTGTGGGCATCCAGTGATTTATTGTTTTTGCCAAGGCTCTGTGTCTGTCAGCATTCTCTAAATGAACAGAACTGGAAAATGCGTATAGTAAGAGAATGGGGTGTGGGTAGGCCAACAATGGCTGCGTCACACTGGAGAGGCTGAGAATCTGGCAGTTTGCTCAGTCCGTGAGGCTGGATGTCTCAGCAGTCCCCATCTGATCTGATGGGAAGGCCTGGAGGATTCCTGGAGACCTCCTGGTCTCCAGTCTACGTTGGAACCCCAAGAAGTTGGTTCTAAGAGCGGCAAGTGATGTCAGGGCAAGATGGGTAAACTCACAGTGAGAGTGGAGGCAAACAAGCAAAAGCAAAAACTGCCCCTGCCATGTCTTTACCTGGGCTGCCACCACAGGGCCGCCTACACTGAGGGTGGGTCTTCCTGCTTCAAATCGTCTGATCAGGAAAAAGCCCCTCACTGGAGGCCTGGTGCCTTGTGTTGTAGTTGATTCCAGATCCAGTCAAGTTAACACGATTAGCCTCACAGTCTGTAGAGGCCCAGGCCCCACTCTGTGAGAGCAGAGTGGAGGGTGCCTGGCTGGTCTCAAGTTTGCATCTCTCTCAGTGGGAGCATTGAGGAGCCACAGGATGCTGGGGGAATCGTTACAGAGGCCTTGAGGCCTTGCAGCCGGATTGAACAAGCTCAGTGCTATGGCTGGATCTGGATGGTCTCCAAAGGCCCACGAGTTAAAGGCTTGGTCTTAAGCGTAGTCCTTGGCAGCCGGGGCTGGGGGCTCTTTAGAGGTGAGTGTAGTGGGAGGTTTTAGGTCATTGAGGGCATGTCCTTCCTAGACGTGCCCGGCGTCCTGCCATGGTCTACTGCCTGCCACAGGCCCACAGGCAAACTTGAACTGACACCTGTGAAGCTGAGCGAAAACAAACCTTTTCCTCTTTACAAGTTGATTGTAGGATTCTGACAGTAACAGAAAGCTGACTATATTGTCAATATCAGCCTCTGTATCCTGGCACTTCACTCCTAGATTTTTGCAGCCAGGAGAAGTAAAGCAAGGGTCCTCAAAACACTTTTCTAAGCATGTCCATTCCCAATTTGGAATTAACCCAATTTTCCGTCAACAAAAGAAAAGATGAAGAATTTGCAATACAGTCGTCAGTGGCTAAACAGAACAGCAGACTGACACAGCCCAGCTGCAGTTGCTCCGATCAGGTCCCTGAAGCCTGGGACCCGGGTGGGGTGGGGGAGAAGGCACTGGCCTGGGCAGTATGGCAGGAACCTGAATAAGCAGAGGCAAGCTGGATGGACAGAAGGGCAGTGGAGCCCTACTGAGGGTTACAGATCCTGGCTCATGGCTGGGGCACAGAGGACCTGTGCTGATCCAGGCTCCCAAGTAAGTGGAGGGGGTCTGGGAGGAGCCAACTTGGAGCAGATGGAATGTGTAAGTGGTTTGGTTGGAGATGATTAAGGAATAGCCAGGAAGGCTCTGGGGCAGCATGGGAAGTTGACGAAAAGCAGAGGGGAGAGGAGGGTGAGCAAGGGGAGTGAGAGGGGCCGCTCTGTGGGAGGGGCCGTCAGTGGGAGGGGCCGTCAGTGGGGCTGCCTGGCCAAGAATGCAAGGAGAGTGTGGAGAAGAGGAAAGGCACTAGGAGGGAGGAGACAGAAGAGGTGGGATGTGGCGGGGAGAGGCTGGGATGGGGAGAGGCTGGGCGGGAGAGGGGGGGGCTGTCTGATTGACAGACACTGACTCAGCATGAACGTGTCTAGCTTGGCCTGCGTACTTTCTAAGGCACTGTCTCTGGTAGGTATTGTCTACCATCTGTCCTACAGATGAGGGGTAGGCATTGGGGCATCTAGGTAGCAGGTGTCTGGCCCAGGCTCAGGCACTGGCTAGCCTCTAAACGGGTCTCTCTCTCCTAGGCCGCTGATGGACTATGGAGGGGTGGGCAGGAGCGCCTGGATGGGAGCTGAAGGCAGAAGGGACCCTGGGGCAGCAACTTCCAAGAGCAAAGCCCGGGGTGGAGGGGTGGGAGGGTGGGGTGCTGTGCCTCTGGCAGGAGGTGTGGCAGGTGCAGTTTCAGGACCTGGGGGAGTTGTTCGGTGGCTGCTCCGCATTCCTCCCTCTCCCTCAGGGTGACAGGTTGATGTCAACCCTACAGACAGACCCATAGCCTGGTTCTTCCTCAGCAGATGCAGATGTCCTATGTCTCCTATGGCATTTTCAGGGTCCAGAGTCCTCTAGGGTGTGTGCTAATCTAGAGAGCCTGGGCTGGGAGCCAGAGAGATAGGGAGAGTCCAAGCAGAGCCATGGAAGATTGACTTCCAGAGTCCTGTGTGGCGCTGTGGAGACGCTGTGACTCTCTGGAACACTGGGGTGATTCAGTGGGTCATGCCTGAACCTTACCACGACTGCCAAAGAAACTGAGGGGCCGCGGCATTCCCGGCAGCCTCCAGCCTCTTTCCCAGTGGCTGTTCATGTTCAAAGAATGCATCCTGGACTGGGGCTTGCTCTGAGCCTGGAAGCCTCTGCAGCGTTGGTCCAGAGCCTGTGGTCCAGGGAAGGGGGCAGGCAAACTCCATCCTATCATGGTCTGACATATTTCTCTAAACCTAGTGTTCAGACCATGACAGAGGAACAGGAGACCTTTCCAGCCTCTACCAAGAGGGGTCTGTGAGGCCCAGGCCTCTGTGGGAGATGGAGACCTTGGGTGGTAGGAATGTTGTGGTAGTCAAGATGGGAAACAATATTTAAAACTACAAGGATGACCTTTAAAGGACTAGTGCAGATGAACTCACCTGATTCTACCCTAAGTCATAGGAAGCAGGTGCAGTTATGGAAGCAGCAGACAAACCTAGAACAATTAAATAACGTGCGCAAAGACACAGCTAAGCACGAGGCAGAGCTAGAGCAGAACCAGGCTGCCTGGATTCAGGCTTCCATCTCCTTTCCATCGAGCAAAGAAAAAGAAAGATGGGCTCACAGCTCATAACATGACTGGGATGGACTCCATCTGGTGAGAAATGAGCACCAGGGATGGTCTGAGGGCCATGGATTTGAGTCAGTGTCTGCAGGGGAAAAATGGATCAGGAGGAGTGGCAGAAAGCCATGGCGGGTTAGCAAGGTCTGCCGTGAGGTAGATGTGGTGGGAACCAGAGCAGAGGCAGGAAAATAGAACTTTGAAGACCTGCTAGTGCTACTCTGAACTCCAGTGTTGTCAGTAGAAGCCACACAAAAGAGAAAAGGTCAGAATGCCAGATAGCACCCCGACACTGAAGCAGAAGAAAGTGTGTGGTGGTGACAGAACCATGGCAGTGTCACAGGAGCTGGATCAGAGCCAGCAATAATGGAAATCTTGGTCCATATTTTGTGATAAGGGCTCACTCTGTAGCCCAGGCTAGCCCTAGAACTCATGTCACTCCTCCTGTCTCAGTTTCTTACATGCTCAGGTTACAGGTGCTAGCACTACACCCAGCACAATTTTGATACATTCAATAGAACCAGGAAGAATGGAGGTATCTGATGGCATTGATGACCCAATGTTCTTGACAAGGACACGGGCAATTCCTGGATTAGGCTCATTCTAACCTTCCTCAGTCTGATGACCTCATGGGGTTGATGAGGTTGGTAAGGAGTGAGGTGTACTGAAATGATTAACACGGCTGTCATCAAGCTGTGAGTAAGTGCTTAGGGTCCTGAAGGTTAAGCCTTAACTACCACGTCATATTGACTCATGACAAGCTAACCTATAATAGATTCCTCTACTTCCTTCACTACCACTTGGCCAGAAAAACCACTACCACTGTTTCCATCTTTGCCCCACTACTGACACCACCCCTGTCATCCACACTATCACTAACATCATCACCACCACGACCACCACCACCACCATCACACCACACCACACTGCCACCATCACACCACACCACCATGAGCATCATAATTATCATCATCATCACTGCCATCACTGTCACATCACCTCTACCACCACTGTCACCACCACTCCACCACCACACCACCACCACACCACCACCACACCACCGCCACACCACCACCACACCACCATCATCACCACCACCACACCACCACCACCGCACCACCACCACCATAACACCACCACCACACCACCACCACACCACCACCACCACACCACCACCACCACACCACCACCACACCACCACCACCACACCACCACCACCACCACCACCACACCACCACCACCACCACCACCACACCACCACCACACCACCACCACCACACCACCACCACCACACCACCACCACACCACCACCACACCACCACCATACCACCACCACCACACCACCACCATCACCACCACCACCATACCACCACCACACCACCATCATCACCACCACCACACCACCACCACCACACCACCACCACCATACCACCACCACCACACCACCACCACCACCATACCACCACCACCACCACACCACCACCACACCACCACCATACCACCACCACCACACCATCACCATCACCACCACCACCATCACCACCATCACCACCACCACCAGCACCACCACCACCAGCACCACCACCACCACCACCAGCACCACCAGCACCACCAGCACCACACCACACCACCACCACACCACCACCACACCACCACCATACCACCACCACCACACCACCACCACACCACCACCATACCACCACCACCACACCACCACCACCACCACCACCACACCACCACACCACCACCACACCACCACCATACCACCACCACCACACCACCACCACCACCACCACACCACACCACCATCATCACCACACCACCACCACCACCACCACCACCACACCACCACCACACCACCACCACACCACCACCACACCACCACCACCACCACACCACCATCATCACCACACCACCACCACACCACCACCACCACCACACCACCATCATCACCACACCACCACCACCACACCACCACCACCACCACCACCACACCACCACACCACCACCACACCACCACCATACCACCACCACCACACCACCACCACCACCACACCACCATCATCACCACACCACCACCACCACACCACACCGCCACGGCTACCACTATCATCACTGATTGCCCCCCCCCACCCCTTTTCACCACTATTGTCAATAGTACTATTAACTCCCTCTGGGGCAAAGAGCAAGCTCCCATCCCACTTTACAAGGCTATCAGAAGATAATGGGTTAAGGTGTGGACACTTGTGAGTTTATGCTTATGTGCCTTGGCTACCTCGAAGATGAAGTGTTTTTTTTTTTCCCTGAAGTCCTTTCCGTTTAGCGAGTTGAAATCATCCTTCCAATGTTGAAACCTTGTTCTAGGAAGATGGAGGAGTAAGAAGCACCAGAACTTTGTCGCCTTTCCTGAACAACAGTTGCACTAGTGAAATCTGCCATAACCACTCTGGAACTGTGATCAGATGCAGTTCCCAGCTTAGATGGGTAATTTGGGTCCATTTCAGCTTTTAGCACAGAAGCAGTCTCTTGTCCCCTAACTCCTGCTCCTGGGCAGACAGACAGTCAGAAGAACCTGAAGCAGCTTGTGTGTGGTTTTCAGAGTCCAGGATGCACAATAGGACTGTTCTTCAAACCTTGGGGCTTCTGATGGGTGATTATTTCTTCTTGGAACTGAAGAAATAGATGAGCCGCCTCTCACTTGATGATACTTCTAAGTGACTTAAGGGGTGTTTTTACTCTACTGGCTCTTTTACTCTCTTTCCGTCTTCCGGAACCAGTCACTCTAAGTCTTGGACATTTCAAGGCAACTACATAAACAGGAATATTTAGAAAGTCATGGTGTATACCCACCAAGAAGAAATGCACATCGAAAAAGAAAGGTGGAGGGGAACACCAATGGAGGTGACTCGGTGGGAAAGTGCTTGACACGTAAGTACAGGACTTGAGTTTGGAGTTTCAGCACCCACATAAAAACCTAAGAGCGGTGGTGTGCATCTACAGCCCAAGCATGGCAGAGGAGGTGTGGGTGGAGGGGCTCGGGAGATGGAGACACAGAGGCAGATACGAGTGGATTACTAGGGCTTGTTGACCAGTCAGTCCAGTGCCAGTCAGTGAGTTCCAGGTTCAGTGAGAGACTCTGTCTTAGAAGATAAGGTAGAGAATGATTAAGAAAGACACTCAGCATCCACACACGCTTGAACACATGCACAAACAACAATCCAAAAAGACCTTAAATTTATACTGTAAGCTGATCCTTTTAGTACAGAGATAGTCACAATCCAAAAATAAAAATGAACTCCAGGGAAGGGGGAAAATGCTATTTTCAGAATTACTGTGCTATTAGAGTCAATTAAAAAAAATCAAAGGTTTGGGCTAGAGAGATGGCTCAGTGGTTAAGAGCACTGGTTGCTCTGACGGAGGACCTGGGTTCGATTCCCAGTGTCTACATGGCAGCTGACAACTGTTGGTAACTCTGGTTCCAAGGGCGTCTGACGCCCTCTTCTGGTCTCCACCAGCATTGTATGACATAGGTGCACTTACATACATGAAGGTAATACCCTCATACACATAAAAAGAAAAATCACAGATGGGTATGGTGGTGCACGCCTTTAATCCCAGCACTCGGGAGGCAGAGGCAGGCGGATCTCTGTGAGATCAAGGCCAGTCTGGTCTACATAGCAAGTTCTAGGCCAGCTAGGGCTATAGAGAGATCCTGTCTCAAAAAAACCTGTGTTGGATAGCTTTATTGTCAACTCGATATACCTGGGTTGAGGGGGCCCCAACTGGGGAATTTGCTCCATTGGAATGGCCTTTGGCCATGTCTGTGTTGTATTTTCTTGATTCTTGAGTGATTGGGAGGGCCCCCGCTCACTGTGGGAGGTGCCGCCTCTGGGCAGGTTGTTGTCTGTTGTGTAAGAAAGCAGGTTGAGCATGGGCCATCGGAACAAGCCCGTAAGCAGTGTTCCTCCATGGCCTGAGCTTCGGCTCCTGCCTCCAGATTCCTGCCCTGAGCTCCCACCATGGGCTTCCTATAATGATGAACTATGACCTGAGAGATGTAAGCAAAATAAACCCTCCTAAAGTTAGTATTGGTCAGAGTGGTTTGTTACAGCCACAGAGAAGCAAACTAGAACAGAAATTGGTACCAGGATTGTGGGGTATTGCTGTGGCAGACCTGACCTTGGTGTTTTGGGGAGGACTGTGGACGCTTTTGGAACTTTGGATTAGAAAAGCCATTGAGTGCTTAGAGTATGTGGCTGTGGAGCTTGGAATAGTTATGCTGAAAGAGTTATAGACAATGGAGGCCTGGCTGTGAATCTTCGAAGGGAAGTGGAGAGTATCAGGGCTGTTTCTGTAGGTTCTGGTCGTCTGGGGCTGAAGAATCAGCTGTGGTTAAGAAGAGACCAGAACCACTGAAGTGAAAGCTTTGCTCTCCTGGGACAACTGACGCTAGTTAGCTGATTCTGAAAAATCAGCTGTTGGTAACAAGAGACCAGCATCATCGAGGTGAAGTAGTCTGGGAAGTGTTTCCTCAGGGTCAGCACATACCCATTGTGGTCCAGAAGGGGCCTGAGCCTCCATCCTAAGTTGGAAACAGGACTTGATGTGTGTAACAGTCTCCTGCATGGTTCTAGTGTTGAAGGTGTGAAGGGGTCACAGAGAGCAGCTGAAGGTTGGCACCGTGAGAGGCCAGGAAGGGCCAATAGTAAAAGTGCAGCCTCAGTTGCAGTGAAGACCCCAGGACTGCAGGGGTCATGGAAAGAATGTGAGGGTTTGCAACAGGAAAGACCAGAAGAGCCCATTGGTGAAGGTGCAGTCTCTGTTTCAGTGGAGACCCCAGCTTTTTTGGAGACGAAAGGGCCATGGAATCACCACCAAGGACAGCAGCAGGTATGGAATGGAACTGGCCTGGGCCTGTGAGACGAACTGTGTGTGTGTGGACAGGAGAGCCAGAGACGTGGGGCTGCCGAAACCCTGTGGAACCAGAAAATGATGAGTGAATCCTGGATGTCCAGTCTTGAGCTATTTGCTGGACTTAAATTTTGCTTAGGTGTGCCTGATTCTTCCCTTTGAAATAAGACAGTACTTGTTTTGGATTTTATCGGAGTCCACAATTAAGAAACTTTTAAGAGACTGAACTTTTAAGTGTTTAGATATTTTAAGAACTGTGAGGCTTTTAAGGTTGTACTGTCTTATGTTGTGATATTAATGTTAACAGCATATCTTGGGGACAAGAAATGGAAAGGTTGGGGTATAACAGTAATATGTTTTGTGTGTCAAGTTGAGAAGGATTCAGGTGTGCTGGATGCTTTGTCAACTTGACACACCTGGGTTGAGGGAGCCTCAGTTGGGGAATTTCCTCCATTGGACTAGCCTTTGGCCATGTCTGTGGGTATATTCTTGATTGTTGAGTGATGTCGGAGAGCTCAGCCCACTGTGGGCGGTGCCACCCCTGGGCAGGTGCTCCTGTATTGTATAAGAAAGCAGGCTGAGCACTGGCTCCCGGAGCAAGACAGTAAACAGCGTTCCTGCATGGTCCGTCCTCCAGGTTCCTGCCCTGAGTTCCTGACTTGGCTTCTCTTGATGATGGACTGAGTTGTAAGCCAAATAAACCCTTTCCTCCCCAAGTTGGTTTTGGTCAATGTTTTTATCACAGTAATTGAAAACAAACTAGGACGGGGATTCTCAGTAGATTTCCAATCAGAACCTTTGGAGGCAGAGGTGGTAGGTTATAGATTGTTACAATGTTGAAAAAAAAATATTTTCAATAAAAAATATTTTATACTCAGCAAAACAGTTCTTTAAAAGTACGAATGAAGTTGACACACTCGACAATAAATAAAAGCTGAAAAAGAGGCTGGCCTGGTGACACACACCTTTAATCCCAGTACTCGGTAGGTAGAGCCTGGTGAAGCTCAGTGAGTTCAAAGCCTGCCTGGTCTACACAGTGAGTTCCCGGCCAGCCAGGGTTACAAAGTGAGAACGTGTCTGAAAACAAAACAAGCAAACAAACAAAAACAGTAAAAGCCGAGGAAGATTGTCGCCACTAGCCCTCTCCTGCAAGACGTACACAAGGACACCCTGCCTGTTGGAATGACTGTATGCTAACTCAAAGCCATAGGAAGAAATAAAGACCCCTGTAAAGGGAGGTGTGTGGGCAATTAGAAGTAATATCAACAGTGAGGCCTAGCTCTAATTTTTCCTTTCTACATAATTTATGAGACTAATTTAAGAAAATTATCAGTCTAAAGCTACTATTGGTGTAACTTGGTTTGGAAATCCACATTTTATTTTCTACATAATTTAAAAACTGAACAAATTAGAAAAGCCAAGGATTGATTAGTGGTTTGGGACACTTGATGAATAGAATGCAAGGCTGTGCATCAGCAACTGAGATGGGCTAAGGACAGACCCCTGAAGGAGCAGAGCTTTTGGATGCTGGTATAAACCTAACATGAGATGTTACATCAGGATGTTTAATGTAGCCCCCATGAACACAAAGTTACTACAGAACCTGCTTAAAGGAAAATGAATATCATTGTGAAAATCAAACACAGAGAAGGCAGTGAACTGAAAATGAGAAACAAAAGTTAGAAGGGACTTAGAAAGCAGATACAACATGACCAGAGTAAACTCTGTTGTACGAGACAGTTACTAATCAGTCCCTACAACTAAATCCTTATCTCTCTGAAGGGGTGAACTCCCCCAGTCAATGGAGGCTAGGCTGGGAAGGAAGCCCAGTAGGTGAAGTGCTTGCCATGCAGAAGTGAAGGCTAAGTTCAGCTCCTCAGCACCCCTGGAAAAGTTGAGTGAGTGTGGCAGTCCACCTGTGACTCCAGCACTCAGAAGGCAGAGGCCGGGACCTCTGGAATAAACTAGCTAGAGTATCAGCATCAGTGAGACCCCCTCAGTGAATCAGGTGAGCATGAGGGAGGAAGACTCCCCGTCAGCCTCGGATTTCCATATATGCGTGCACACCCAAACACAGACGTGAACACACGTATACACATGTATACCACATACATGCAAGAAAAGAGACAGAGATAGTCAGAATTTATTTTACAAAGACATGATCCAACTATGCACTCTGTGAGAAACTCATCTGTCTGTCTGGTCGTAGTTCCATCATCTATCTATTATCTATCTATCTATCTATCTATCTATCATCACTTCTTGGGATCAAATCCTGGGACTTCTGCAAGCTACACAGTACTTTTCCACTTAGCCACACCACCAGCCCAAGATCCTCTTCAGATTCAGACACATAAATGGGTTAAAAGTGAACGGATACAGGACCGGAGAGATGGATCAAGTGTAAAGAGCACCCAACTTCAGTTCCCAGCACTCACACCGATTGGTTTAAAACTGCCAATAACTCCAGCTCCAGAGGACATGACACCCTCTTTTGGACTCTGAGAGCACTCATCATTTTTAAATAATATAATAAATTATTTTTAAAAAGTGAATGGACAGAAGAAGAAAGAATCCAGTAAGTTTGAGGCAAAGGGGAACCCTGTGGTTATTCTGAGAGGCTGAATCAAATCAAAAGAATTGTCTTGAGGCAAAGAAGGATGGTATATATTAACAAAAGGTTTAGCATAGCCAGGAGCTGGACCAACAATAAACACTTAGGTACCTAGCAGCAGACCACCAAAATAGATGTTAAACAAGAGAATATTTTCTCACAAGCTGCCACATGGCTTATGAGGAAATTTTGCCAAGTGAATAAGCCAGGTCACAAAAAGACAAAAACTGAGTCTGGGATATGGCTCAGTGAGTAGAGTGTGTTCCTGGCATGCACAAGGCCCTGGGTTCAATGCCCGGTTCTGCATAAACTAGGCATGACGGTGTTTTCTGTAATCCCAGTACGAGGGAGGTGGAAGTAGGAGGATCAGATGTTCAAGACCACCCTCAGCTCCACGGTGAGTTCAAGGTTAGTCTGGGCTTCATGAGAGGTCCCTGGAAGAGTCAGATCCATAAAGACAGAAAGTGGGACAGAGGGTCCCAGGGTCTGGGGAGGCGGATGAGGTGACCAGTGTTTAATGGAGACAGGATTTCAGTTTGGGGAGATGAGAATGTTCTGTAGGTAGATGACAACAGCGGTTGAACAGCAGTAATGTACTTAATGCTACTGAACTTAAAGTGGCTGAGATGCTAAGCTAGATCTGTGAGTGCTTTATCACCACAATAAAGTTTTATTAAAAGCAACACATTAAGCTGGGTGTGGTGGTACACATCTGTGAAGTAAGCACTTCAGAGGTGGAGGGAGGAGGGTCAAGGCCAGCCTGGGCTATGAGAGACTAATATCAAAACAAAAACGCCTCCAGAAAACAAATACTTTGGTTGTCCAAAGTGACCTGGAGTCCAGAGACCATGGGTCAGGAGGGATGAGCAGCTGTTACTCCACGAAGGATCTGGGGATAATTGGTGACTAATGGTCCATTCACACCCATGCTTGCTGTAATATTGTGGTATGCCTGTGACGCTTGGGAGGGTCCAGGGTTGGCATGGGACCTCTGAGAGGGGGGATGGCAACTGCGGCCTCTGTCATCCATTCCATGGTGGGGCTAGAATCCCTTTGAAGAGCCCCCCCTGCTTTTGTTATTAGGGTCACCAGCTGAGTCCTTTCAGGGCAGAACCTCAGAGCTGGACTCACTTCTCACTGGTCCATTTAGCCAAGTGGAAACCTGGGAGTTAGCCAGTGGTGGCTGCTGCAAGAAATGACACAAACCCAGCTGCTTAAAGCGAGGCAGCACTCTGATTTCTTAGGTCTCTGGAGTCAGACGGGTCCTGTGGACTGTGGGTCCTTAGCTCGCCAGCAGAGCTGTCCCCGCAGCTTGCAGGGTGGTACTCCTTTGCTCCTTCCAGCTTCTAGAAACTTCCCCTCCTTGCTTCTCCCCTTGCCTCACGTGTGTGTGTGTGTGTGTGTGCGTGTGCATGTGTGTGTGGACATATGCATGGTGATGGAGAGGAGGTCTTCTGTGTGTGTGTGTGTGTGTGTGTGTGTGTGTGTGTGCCAGAGGTCAATGTCCAATGTCATTCTTCTGGTTCTGAACACCTTGATTGTTGTTCCTTCATTTTGTTTTTGAGACAGGGTCTCTCACTGGCCTGGAGCTCACCAAGCCCCAGGGATCTACCTATCTCCAACCTTCCTGGTGCTGCGATTACAAATACAGACCAAACACGCTTAGCTTTAAAATGTGGGTTCTGGGTCTCAAACTCAGGTCCTCATGCTTACAAGGTACACGCTTTACTGACTGAGTCATCTCTCTAGCCCCTCCGTGCCTCACACTTATAAAAGATCTGTAATGACATTTAGGGATACCCAGAGTCATCTCCCATGCCCACATCTTCATCTTATTTCCCTCTGAGAAGTCCCTTTTGGGTGAGAAGTGTGCAAACTCTTCCTGGGCTTACAATGGGAATAGCTCTGGGTGGCCTGCAGACCTGATGACTGATGCCTTGTGCAGGTTGCCTAGAGAACAAAGCTGAGTCACGATCCAAGACAACAAACATTTTGGCCACTATAACTTGTCAAGGTGTTGCCCAAGTCCCCTATCAGGAATGTGCTATCTCAATAGACTGACCTCTGATGTCCAGAGACTGCATTCATGACACAGTGTCTGGAAGGTGGAAGTATGAGGTCAGCCACTGTCCTGGGTACATTGGGATACGTGTGAAAGGCATTCAGAGCGTGGCTGTCCCTTCCATCCAGTGGAGGAGCCTGCCATGCCTGGTTGCTGGGTGGGCTGTGGCCTGGTCATTTGCGTTTCCCAGAGCCCTGGCTGATGCCTCTGGCTGTGGGGCGCTAGGGTAGGTAAGGTCACCGACATGCCTCAGTGTGCGTAGGTCCCCAGGAGGTTGATCCTGTGCACAGGGGAGCCTGTGGCACAGATGGAAGCTGTCCTTGTCCTGGGAGCCTTGAGTCTGTCAGAGAAAGTCCCTTACCAGTGAGAAGATGCAGGCTCCAAGTGGAGGCTTTGAAGGCCTCATCCCTGTGTGACCAGGCCGATCCCTTCTCCCTTTGGGCTTTCTGATTCCTTGACATAATATAGACCAAAACATACACCTATTGTCCGGAAGTTGGGAAGAAAAGCCAGTTTCCACATGTTACACCCTCAAATATCTGCTTATAGGGCAGTCCTGTTCACTCAACGGATGGCCAGTAAGCACTAAGCCTCTTCCAGGCCCATCTCCCAGCATCCCCAGCCTACTGCCCTCCCAGTGTCTCCAAATGGCTGGCCCTCATGGCCCTAGCCCACTGTCTCCCATCGTCCTCAGCCCGTTGTCCCCCGTGTGTCTTTCCCACTGACCCCAGTGTTCCCTGTCTACTGTTCTCCATTGTGTCTGCTTTCCTTGCCTCTTGTGGAGGGAATGTGACCATGGATTCTTCTGTCCCATGGCTGACCATGGAGAGTGCCCATGCTGGCTTTACTGGAGGAGCTGAGGGGCCCTGAGGGGGCTCTGAGGATTTAGGTTCCACATCCCTCTGCCACTTGCCCACTGTGTAAGTCTGGATAGGATGTGGCCCATGCTGCACTTTGGCTACTGGGACCATGGCAGGGGAGTATTCGGTACTGGTACAGGACCCAGAGTGGGCAGTGGGGTAAGGTAGCCCCTAGGAGGGGTAGGTAGCTGGGAGACTGGGGGACCAGAAGGAAGAATGCAGCAGTCAGCCAGTCCCCGCACTTCCTGAAGGTCGTGGGCATGAGTTAGAGCTCGGGTTCCTCACCCTTGGCAGCCTATAGAGGATCTCAGCAGGATGCAGGCTTGGAAACTGTTGGAGGTCACCCAGAGGACTGGAGCAGTGCAGTGAAATTCACTCACCACTGAATGCCTGCTGTGTTATGAAACACAGATAGAGGCTCACTGCACATCTGGGCTCAGGGAGATGCCCCTCTGGCAGGTCTCTGGTGGGGGAGTGTGGTCGCCAGCTTACACACACTGGCCAAAAAGGACCCTGCAGTGTCTGGACTTCAGTGGGATCCAGGGTGTCTGACCACTTGTGGGATCAAAGGTGTGTCCTGCACAGCATCCCGGTGCCCCTGGCTATAATTTCATCATTCAGGCCCTTCCGCTTGAAGCCTGTAGATCCAAGCTCGGCTATTGCAGGGTCGTAAATATGTGTCGCTGAGGCCCCTGTGCGGTCCTAGTCTCATGCATGCACGCTGGGAGGTCCTCTCCTTAGCTCTGCCCTTCCTTCCGTTTTCTTAAGGGACATTCACACACAATAGTGTTGAAGCCACCTGTGTTTTCTTGTCATTGAAACTGGGGCCAGTTTTCATACCTGCCCAGGGTTCTGTGAATTGGCTTTTCATTCTCAGTGAGTGACAGAACAGGAGCATCTTGAAGACCATGGCAGCATCAGGGTTGAGCCTCCCCAGTGTCCTCTCAGTCCCATGGTTGTTCCTACTGGTACCTGCCATGTGGGGCCTTGGGGCACAATACCTTCCACCCTGCCTCACAGAGCATTTAGTGAGTGTGGCTGCTGCCCCCTGCTGCCTCCACATGTGGCCTTATTTTTACCTTCCTCAGTGTTATGGGCTGAATTATCTTCCCTTAAATTCATTTGTTGAAACTTTGAGCCCTGGTCCCTCAAATGGGACTGTGTTTGGAGACAAGTCCTTTGAAGAGGCTGTTAAGGTACAGTGAAGTCACCAGGGTGGCCCAGTCCAGTTTGACTAGTGTCCTCATAAGGAGATTGGGGCCCAGATACTCTTGGAGGGTGGCCATGTGAGGTCAGCAGAGGAAGATGCTATCTACATACCTTAGAGAGGGGTCCTAGGAAGAAGACTCCTGTGGGCATTGTGATCCGACTCCCACATTTAGCACTGTGAGAAGATACTTTCCTGGTGTTTCAATCCTGCCTGAACTATTTCTTAAGGTCTACACCGGGTGGACAACCGTCCCTGGATGATGGCTCTGCTGGAATCAGAAAAGCATAGCTGGAGTGGAGGGGGGAGGACTTGGCCAGAAGCAGGAAGAAGGGATGCTGGATATGGGTGGAGGACCTGGAGCACCAGGCAAGGTGATATCAGAGGTGTTTACTTCCCTACCACACTCCCAGAAATGACACATGTGGGTAGTCAGTGATGAGAGAGGGATCCGAGGCTCCGCCCACCACAGCAGGACCATAAAGACAGGCAGATCCAGTGCCGGCCGGACACAGTGCCCTACCTGTCTCCGTTGCCCAAGATGAGGAGTCACCTGATTTGGCTGCTGTCCCTGACTCTGCTGGGACTGCCAGGTGAGCCAGTGGGTAGCCCCTGAGGACTCTGGCTGGCATCCTGAAGGATGGGCTGATCTGGCTGGGCAGGCCCCCAAATGTTATAGTCTGCCTGCCAGAGAAGGCGCTGGCACAGGGAGCAGGGCCACCACCCAGTCTCAGAGCTGCTTTCACTCAGAACAGCTTTTTAGATTTATTTTTGCTTTTACTCGTGTGTATGTTGTATGTATGTGTGTGTGTATATGTATGTATGTGTGTCTGCCAAGTGTGTACAGGTGCCCGTGGGGCACAAGAGGGGTGTCTGTGGACCTGAAGTTACAGGCTTTGTGAACTGCCCTACATGGGTGCTGGAGACCAAACTCAGGTCCACTGCAAGAGATGTGAGAACCCTTAACAGCTGAGCCACATCGCCAGCATCTAAATGCTCTTTAATTATATTAGTTTATTCTCTCTCTCTCTCTTTCTCCGCATGTGTGTGTGTGTGTGTGTGTGTGTGTGTGTGTGTGTGTGTGTGTATACATGTTCATGCCAAGGTGTGCATGTGGAGGTTAGAGGAAAACTTTCAGGAGTCAGTTTTGTCCTTGTACCACATGGGTTCTGGGGATTAAACTCAGATCTTTAGGCTGGGCAGTGAGCATCTTCATCCACTGAGCCATCTCACTGCCCCACCTCCCTTTTCTTTTCTTTTCTTTTTTTGACACAGGGCGTCCCTGTAGTCCCAGCTGGCCTGAAACTCTTTATGTAGACTAGACTGGCTTTGATCTCACGGAGATCTACATGCCTCTGCCTCCTAAGCGCTAGGATTAAAGGCGTGTGCTGCCATATCTGCCCCCTCCTCCACTGTTTCTAATGCACCCAGATGTGCTTCTGGACTTGCTATTGCTACTGCAAAACTCTATGGCATTGCCCCCATCTGCCTGGCAGGCTTCCACTGTGGCACCTGAAGGGCAGGGCCAAGGGCCTGGTATCTCTAGCAGTGTGGACATCTGGCTCACACAGTCATGGCTTCCTGCTCTGGAGATGGGGATACCTACCTGTGCCCTGGTATCTCAGTGTGGCTGTCGAAAGGCTGTTCACGAGGGTGGGAGGAACGCAGGGTGGTATGCTTGGTGATTGGTGCTTTCTACAGAGCTGGGTCCCATGTTGGTTGGTTGTGGGCTGGGAGGCCAGGAGAAGTCCAAGCCTCAGTCTCTGACCCCAGTCTTGTCCTTTCAGCTCAGGCGCTGAGGTGTCATGAGTGCAAATCGGGAGAGAATTGCTACAGCCCCATGTCTTGCAACAACTCCAGCCGCTACTGCATGACCACCTGGCACAGTAAATGCCTCTGGGGGTGGGTGGGTGCAGGGTGGGGTGGGACCTATCCCTGGGGCTGTCCGTGGAGGGCAGGGCTTGCTAGCGGGATCAGAGGAGCTAGACGGACCCCTCCTTGAATGCGGGCCTGTAGGTTCACCAGCAGTTGTTCAGGAAAGTTTTGTAAGTGCCTGCACCCGTGTCCTCCCTGCAGAGTAGAGTCAGTGCTGTTGCCTCCTCTCTAAGGCCCCTAGGATGAGTGGGCAGTGTGTTCCATAGAAGCTGCTCTACTCAGTGTGGGCACATAAAACATCCAGTGCAAGCTGTTTCCAAGAGTGCCAGCTACTCAGAAAGGAAGAGAGAAAAATAGAGGAGTGGGTGAAGACCCTGATCCTAGTCACATTCCTGAGTCCTGACCCGGTCCCACACTCCCCTGGATCCCTGTCATATGCTGAGCCCTGATCCCTCTTGTACTCTCCACCTTGACCCCACTGACCTCTCGCTGCGTGTCCCTGTGAGCTAGAGATTGTTGGTGGCCTGAGTTTGCTGAGTGGGCTAGGAATGGATATCACAAGCCTCAGTAAGTGTTTCCCTTCTCTGTTTCTAGCCCCTCCAGGCTATGAAATGATAGTAATAAAAGCATGTGCGTATACCTGCCCTGATGCCTATGAGAACCCGCCCAACTACAAGACCTCCTGCTGCAACACAGACCTGTGCAACAGTGCCTCAAGCCACCTCGCCAGCTGGGGGCTGCTAGCCCTCAGCGCCTGGTGCATCTGTCAGAGCCGATAGGCGCAGAGCTCTGTCCGACCTATGCTCGCTGGTGAGCTGCAGAACTTGGAATCCTGAGCTGTCCCATCCTGACGTGGGTCTGTTTTGTAGCCTTGGGCTTTACTGTTCTACCTCTAATGGAGAGGATTTCTGGAAAGAAGGCTTGTGGGCTGGGGCCTGAGGCAGCTGCATCTGTGTGGTCCTTGCTGCTGACCAGGGTGCTGCATTTGGATCAATATGGAGAGTTGGCCCTCTGCTGGCCTCCAGGTGCTGGTGTAGCGGTGGCCCTGGCGGCTTGAAACTGTTACTGAACTGGGGGTGAGGCATCACACGTCTCTATCCCTCCAACTACCTCAGAGGACCGAACGTGTGGCCTGGCTGGGTCATTGCTTGCTGTCTCTCGGTCCAGTGGTGAAATGTTGCTGCTCAGAGTTGGGTCTAAAGACCATTAGTAAATGGAAGCTCTGGGGAGGAGTCTTCTGTCTGGCTGTCGGGGAGGGGCAGCTGCTCAACTGGGACAGATCTCCTGTGAGCATGGTGCATGCACAACTCCCGTGCAGTCTCCAGACCCAGGAAACTTTACCCACGAGATGGACCTTGCAGATTCTCTCCTGGGATAGACCTACCCCAGCGGAACCTTGGCTCCTGAGAACTCCAGTCCACTTTGGAGCACAGTGTTTTAGAATGGGGAGTGTGAGAAGCAGGCTTTGCCCAGCTGTAAGCTGAATTCCAGACTTCCTGGTTGAAGCTGGAAGCATTTCTTCCCTTCACTGTCCAGCCCCAGGGTGCTAGCATGCCAGTTCTTGTGACCATACATCCTTCATTAAAGAGAAGCTGCCTCCTTCCAGTGCATGTGTCTGTCTTTCTCCTTGGATATGAAAACCCTGTTGGCATCTCCTTAGGGGAATCAAGAAACTCTGGGGAGTGGAATAAGTTTCCATGGAAACATACTGGAAGGATGTGCACTTATGGGGATGTCTGCCAGCCTTCTGCGGTTCCCCCACTCCATGAGCTTCAGGAGGAAAATACACACAGGGTCTCCACTTTTTGTAGCCTGGGGGACTGCTCTGACCCCGAGCATTTACCAGGCCAGTTTCTCAATGGTCAGGACTCTTTCCCAGCTGGACCCCTCACTCTAGCAGTCAAAGGGGCACAGCCCTTGGAAGAGGTTACTGCTGCCTCAGCAATACCAGGGTCCCCCGGGCAGGCGTGGGTCCTCAGGTCAATTGGTCCATCTGTGTAGTGTGGCCCTGGGAACATCTGGTTTCCAGCTCACATCTCTGCTGAGATAGTCTCCTTCCTTCAAGAACTGGTAGGTTCCCTGCTCACAAGGATTGAGAATCATGGCCCTCAGGTGTCCAGCAGAGGGGAGTGTGTGCCATAGGCAGGGGAAAATGCATCCACTGGCACAGCTGCCCTGTGGGTGTCAGTGATTCAGCAGGTGCATGTGTCCCTGGTGGCTGAAGTTGAGCGGGGTCATGGGCAAATGTGGGGCTCCCCGTAGGCAGGGGACCTCTGATTTGCCTTCCAGGAGCCAGGGATCTCAGGGAGCTTGCCAGCCATTGCATCCCAGAGAGGCAGTGATGAGAAGGGAGTGCTCATAAAAGCCCCATTCCTCCTCCTTCACATCCTCCCCACGCCCAACCCCTCCCCAGGGGAGGCACAGGCTCAGCATAGCCCAAGACACAGCCTAAAATGGCTCTTGGTGCATCTTTCACTAGGCTGGGCGGTCCCTGAAACCTGTGTCCCCAGAATTCAGCTCAGGTTGGGGGTCAGAACACAGGTTTATTGGCACTGTGGAGCTCTTGAACTGTGTACCTCCAGGCCCCTCTGCACACGTCCCTTGTGTCTTCTAGGCTGTAGTCTGTCCTCAGCCCCAGGACCGGGCAGGTCAGGAAGGATACATGGGTGCCTTTTGCCAGGCAATTCCAGTCATTCAGCTGCTTTTGTCTACAGAGCAGGTGGAAGGAGGCTGCCTATCCTCCCTTGCAGACTGAAAGAGTTGTGTGCTGAGCAGAGAGAGGGTGCTGGGGCTCAGTGCCACTGACTCAGAGCTCTCTCTAATATGTAGTTTTAACTAAACTCCCTGAGTAATTTTGTGTATGGATACTCACTTCTTACAAAGTCAAACAAAGCAGATCTATAAAGTTAAGAAGCAAATGATTGTGTATGTGTATTGTGTGTGTTGTGCTGTGTGTGTATGTTGTGTATGCGTTATATGTGGGTGTGTGGCTGAGTGCAGGTACAAGTTTGAGTATGTGTTCATACGTGTGTGAATGTCTATGGAGGTCAAGCTTTGGGTATTGTTTCTCAGGAGATGTCGGCCTTGTTTCTTAAGACAGGGTCTCTCATTAGGACTTGCGACTCAGGTTTCCTCCCCAATATTGGGATGAAAAGAATACCCCACACCAGCTGACTTTTATGTGCATGCTGGGATTAACTTGGGTCTTCATGCTTGTATTTCAAGAGCTAGCTTCAGAGCCTTATGTGTTTTTTATTCCATTTTTTAAAGTTATTATGTGTGTGTGTGTGTGTGCTTGTGGCACAGTGCAAATGTGGAGGACAAAGGACTACTTCTTTCCTTCCAACCATGGGGTCCTGGGGATTGAGCTCAGGCCAATGATATTGGCAGCAGATGCTTTACTGACTGAACCATCTTACCATCCCAGCCTTTGGTGCCGTCTAACCTATATTTTGAGAGAATGAAAGTGATGGGTTCTAACCCTAATCCCAGCCTCCCTTGGGGTACCTCTCCATCATGCGAGGCTGTCATCTGTGAGATGTAAGGCCCATCCACTGAAGCTCACTGTGAAACAAATACATCCAAACATGCTGTTTTTTTTTTTTCTTTTTAAAGTCAGAGGATAGAGAAATACTCCTGAAAGTTAAATAGTGAAAACCAAAAGCAGGCCTCCCATGGCTGCTGGCTCTAGTTAGCATTCTGTTGCTGTGATAGGTTACAGGACCAAAAGCAACCTGGGTTAAAAGGGATTTATTTTAGCTCACAGGTTACAGCTCATCATTGAGGGACGCCAAAACAAGAACCCAAGGCAGGAATCTGGAGGCAGGAGCTGAAGCAGAGGCACAGGGCACTGCCTTACTGGCTTGCTTCCTCTGGTCTGTTCAGCCCTTTCTTAAGCAACCCAGGCCCACCTGCCCCAGGGTGGCACTGCCCACAGTGGGCTGGACCCTGGTATACCAACCAGCAGTCAAAAAAATTCCCACAGGCATGCCCACAGGCCAATCAGATGAGGACACTCCTCAGTTGAGGTTCTACTTCCCAGGTGTGTCAAGGTGACAACCAAGGTTAGCCATCACACCCTTCTAGTCCTTCCTGCTCTAGGGGCAGGGGAATGGTCACAAAGAACTGGGGAAAACTGGGGGCTTACTTCCAAGCACTTTTGTCTGTATATCCTTCACACACTTCCACTGGAGCCTCTTTAATCAGAGGATCTGTGACAGTCACTGTGCCTTGAAGCTAAAAGGCACGTGTCTTGTAGATATTTGAGGTCAACACCTATAGACACAGCTAGCTCCTATATATCCTGAGATCCAGGGCTTCAGGAGGGCCCTCTGATGGCAACTTTTAATCTGCTTTTGACGTTCCATTATTGGAACTTGCCTCTCCTTTACAAATATCTTTATGTCCAAATCAAGGTATTTCTGTCAAATAGATCCCTGAGAGGAATTCTGAAAAATCAGAAAAGATGCACACTCTTAGTTCTGTGGCTCTGGTCTCCAAGCCACTGTGTCCAAAACTTGTATCAGTGTGGGGCAGAGGGAGGCAGCTCAGCTGAGGGGCGCGGGTACCCTTCTGGGGCTCTGTGCTCCCCTCACATTGCACACATGCACACTCATACATATACGAATAAAAATAACAATAAATCTTTAAAAAAAAAGATTGCACAGGCTGGAAGACAGGGACCAAGGTCTGGCTGTGGCCAGGTGAGACAGTAACCTGGCACCTACAGTTCGTGCTGGCAATAGTTGTTGTGTAACCCCAAATTGTCCCTAACCTTCCAGAAGGACACTCAAGAGCTTACAGTGAGTCAACACTTGGCAATCACTGAGCGCTCTCATTCCGTCCTGGGTACTTTCTGGGGTGGTTTCTTTAGATCGCACCTAATTTAGACCCAATCGTAAGGCACCTGCGTGGTGCTGCCTGTCAACTCCTTTCTTTGCCGGGATGTGCTGCGAGGCCACGTGACTTGCTCAGGGTCAGTGCACCAGGAACTGAGAGGACTGAACTCTCCCGTCACTCATCACCTCACCAGAGAGCAGTTCTGGTTAGCAACTCGTGAGCCTCCAGTGTGCAGGCAAAGGCTGCTCTTGAAGTCCCAGATGTGAAGTCAGAAGGGGTCATCAGGAAGGGCAGCTAGCTGCTGGTTGCTGGCAGCTGAGCAGGTGATCTTGATTGGTACAGGTCTCAAGTGTCTGAGGGGATCTGATGCCAGCAGAACAGAGGGTCTTCTGGGGAGTAGGGCTTGGAGCAAAGCTTGGAGGGCCACAGCTCTTAGATGAGGCCACAGGACTTCACCAGATGGGAGGTGAGCAGGGGAAGGCAGGCAGCATGGTGTGGGAGTTGCTCAAGGGGCCTCAGAGTTCTCAGAATGGAAGGAGTGCCCAGGCAGGACTGTGGTGTTGGCGCCTGTGGGGCGTGTGCAGACCACTTCACGGAGTGTGGCAGTCTCTGCACAGCAAACTTCCCAGGTCTTCATCTGTGTGTGGAACACCCCAGCCTTGGCACATATCTTCTTGCTGAAGAGCCCAAGGCCAGAGTGACCTCTTAGCCCTTCCTTCTTCCAGTCTCCCTGAATGCCCTCTCTAGTCTCTGAGTACCCAGGTGGGTGGGGTGGGGCGCCTGTGCAGGGTTACCCCTAAGGTCTCAGCCACTGTGTTTGGTCAGCTGTTTCCAGAATCCAGGAGATTGCTGGCTTCCTTAGCAAAGGATGCACATGATGGGGACTCACTGCCACAGAGCCCTGGGAAGGCCAGGGCTGAACTGGAACCTGTTGAAGGAGCAGTGGGGACTGCTGGGGAGGGTCTTTTGGCTGTTAGCTCCAATGTCTAAGAAGGTGCTTGGTGTGCTGTCGACCTCTGTCTTTGGGAGTCTGAGGTGTCCACCCTTCCTAGCCTATGCACCACGAAGTCTCAGAGACTGGTGGAGGACACAGGGACCTGGATGCTGACACTGGGTCCCTGTGCAGTGCTGACTGAAGGTGGTTAATTTCCCAGGATGACAGGCAGCTAAACAGGGCTTGTCTTACTCTTCCTGTCTGTCAGTTCGAGGCCATTGTTATTTCTTGCTTGTCTCCTTGCCATCACCATACATCTGACAAGAAGCAGGGGAAGGGTTTCCTTTGGCCACTAGGGTGTGTAAGTCTGTCATGGTGGAGAAGACATGGTGGTGGGAGTGGCTTGCAGCTGTGGCGGCAGGAGTGTGAGGCTTCCTACTCCCATCTAGAGGGACCAGAAAGTGGAGAGGGGGCAGGAAACAGGGCTGGGCTCTAACCCTCAAGGCCCACCCCCTAGTAGCCCACTTCCTCTGCGACATACCACCTCCTAAAGGTTTCACAATCTCTCTTAACAATGATACCTGCTGCGGACCCAGAGTTCAGATGCACGATCTGTGGGGATAGTTCACATGGACCTACGGTTGCTGCTGCCTCAGGCCCCTCCCCTGGTCTTCTGACGAGCTGCCCCCCCACCCTAGAAAAAGCTGTCTTTATTGTCTCCATGGGGCTACTGTGTGTTGGGGGTCCTAGCACTCAGGACCAGCCTGAGGGGGACTGAAGATCTCTGCCGTTGGGAGGGGTGAGTAGGCACAGAGTCAAGACACAGACTCCGGGAGTTGAGCGGAAAGCCAGCTGTGGTAGTCTGCTGAGGTAGTCTGCTGAAAACTCATTTATTCAAGAAAGAGCAGATTGTCTTATAGGTCTTGTTAGCCAATAGCCTTATGGGGTGGGGTCCTGACTACAGTCAATTGCAATTTGTTCCCAGGTGGATCAGGTTCCCTCCAGGTGCTGGGCAGAAACTGGCTTCACAACCAACCGGTGTGGAGCACCACACCCACGAGAGCCATTCCCCCAGTCCTCCTGGCAGGGGGCCTAGCTGGGCCCACGCTACATTATGCCCAACAACTGTGTCCAGTGCCTCATGTCTGTACACACACGTATCCAGCACCCCTGCTGGCTGCCTTGTGCCCGGCCCCTTCTTTCTCATCATCGGTTGGGCTTCTGGCCAGCCTCTCTGTCCTGACTTTAATCTGCACCATGGGCCTGTTCAGAAACAAAGCCAGGTCAGGCTGGGACACAAGAGGCATGTTCTCTAATGGCCCAAGACAGGATTGCCAATGTTCTCTGGTCACACGCATCCAGCTTCCTCTATTGTACTTGAGAAATCTCTCTCACTGCCCACGCCTTTCTGAACAGTGCAGATCTGACCATGGCGGCCTCTGGCGCCAGTCACAGGGTTGGTGAAGTGCTCACAGCCCAAGCTGTCTACACTCATTAAAGAACTCAACAAAAGCGAATTACTCACCCAGGGACACCATTCTCAACCCAAAGCCCTAGTGTGGGGAACAAGGAGTTCTTTAAAAAGTATTTTTTGTGTCTCTTTGATGTAACTGCTGACTCTGTGTCTCATAGTAGAGCTCGAGGGCACCAGGTTCCTGGGGTTCAGGGTAGGGTGCAAGCAGAGAAAGGGCCGGAGTGGTGGCTAAGGAATGCTGTCCCAGGGCTTTCCTGCCCAGGCTGGAGGACAAGGTGCCCTTGAATGCTGACTTTTCTGGGAACACTCCCTTCTAGTCCTTCTCCAGACACCGGACTGAAAGGCATCCTTTCATCTCCTGGACCAGGGCCAATGCCTGGTCTGGAGCAGCTAAATGTCAATGTCCTTGTGTATTTGGCTTCCTGCATGGGGGCTTACCACTCCTCAGACTAATGCCTGACTCATTCCCTTCCTTCCTAAGGGGCCAGCTTTGCTCCTTCTGGAATCTTCTAGAGAGATTAAGCTAAGTCACATTGCATAGCAGGATCCAAACACATCTCCCTGCTTCTCAGACTTCCTCCCAAGATTTGCCCCAAGGATTTTTAAGTTGTTCCCATGGATTTGTTTTGGGTAGGATCTCCTGGCCAGTACCTTCCTGTGTGGGGGCGTGTGAGCTGAGGGCCGATTGCCCTGGAATCAGGGTTCTTCGCAGAGGCAAAGAACTGACCCACCCAGGAATGAGAGGTACAAAGGCTCAGCAGGGTTTGGAAGCATATTTTTATTGGGGCAGAGAGTGAAGGGCAGGGAGCTAAAGGCACCCAGTGGGTGGACTCTCCAGACCGGTGGGACGAGAGGCTTCTGGGTTGGTTCTTTAATAGGGTCCCCAGGTCTTTCTCCTTTGATGCCCTCTTCCCACACTTTCTGGCCTCGGCAAGGAAAGGGGCAAGAAAGCAGATATCTTTGCCTGGCTGGTGGCCTTGTCAGACTTGTAGTCTGTACAGTTTGTGGTGAATGGCTTTGTTTGGACACATTCCTGGACTTAGTGGGGATGTTTTTCCTTCTCTCTTCTGAACTTTACCCTAACTGCCTGCTCTTAGCTAACTCCTAACAGAGACTGCCTTTGCGTGTCCTGTGGGGAGAGGGACTGAGGGTTTGGAGTGACACTCACGCTGCGGGTGCTCCCCGCTGCCTCCTCTCAAGGGTCTGTGGTCTCTGATGGTAAGCTCGTGGATTTTATTCCAGTCCTTCAAATGAAGCCTTCTTGGATTCTAAACACAGGCACAATGTGGATACCCAGCTCAAGAGCCACGGCTAGAATCATCTCGCCAGCTGCACTGGGCGCTGGAATTAGCACCTGTGCGGCTCCTCAGACCACAGGTCGTAAAGACAAGGTGCCACCTCGGCTGGTGTGCTGCCAGGGGCACAGGGTGTATCCTAACACCACAGCTCACCTAGGTACACGTATGACATGTAAGTTCAGTTCTCTTTAGGCCTGATTGGCAAGAGCTGGTGACAGTCATTGGAGAAGTCTTAGCCCTGTGAGCATGACAGCCGGGTGCATGATGTGATGCATGCGGCCCATAGCTGCTGGTGGGAACGAACCACACTACAGTTCTAGCTTGTGCTCACCTCGTCTCTGCTTTTGGCAGTCTCTTGTGGAGATGTTGGTCACAGCAGCTGTGCAGTTCTGCGTGGGGCCTGGCTGCCGCGCTTTAGGCTTGTGGTCCTCAAGGCGCTGGGCTGCTCTCCTCGAGGCAGATGCTGCAGAGGCTGGAGACCAGGTCAAGGCACATTCAGGGCTCACCTTTCACTGCATGGTCAGAGGGCCAGTGTTCCATGGGCTCCAGAGGCCCTGCAGAACCGACTGAATTTCAGAGTCTCTCCTTCAAGCATTCACTCCAGAGTAGCTTCCCAGGCTCCCACTCACTGTACTTGCTCGCCCACTGTCAGGACAGTCCTTAGCCTGGGAGGGGGTCCACCCTACAGTACCACTTAGTGCTGAATGGCACAGGTCCTAATTTCGCTGGACTTCCATTCGCCTATCAATAAAATAGGAATGTGAGACTCTGCGTCAAAGAATTTTTATTTTATTAAAATAAAAAGTAGGGCCTGGGGATGTAGCTCAGTTGGTAGTGTTTACCTTGCATGCACGAGGCCTGGGTTCCAGCTCCAGCACTATGCAACATAGTGTGGTGGTGCCCAGCTGTAACCTTAGTGTCCAGGAGATAGAAGCAAGAGGGTCAGAAGTTCAAGGTTATCCTTGGCTACACAGCAAGTTTGGGGCCAGCTTAGGGTACGTAAAACTCTGTCTCTAATAAATAAGTAAGGAAATAGGAACAACGATCCTACCGCATAGTCTCGCTTACAATTTATGTGAACTGTGTAATAACTCACCTTCAGCATTGCGTCACCCCAGCGTCATCCTCCTGGCAGGCTCTCTGCAGCACCACTTCATAGATTTGTGGGAAGGCTAAGGAACAGAGCAGTTGAACTACAGGGTCAGGTTGCACAGCTGTTCTTAAAACTGGAGCAGTGCAGCTCCAATGTGCCCAGCATTGAGGTCCTCAGAGAGGTCCCACTGGCCACCCGGTACGTGTATGGTGCCCAGAGTTGTGGATTAGAGGGTGAAAATTCTGTCCAGTGTTGCTGGTCAGATACTGAAGGCCAAAAGGGCTTCACTGTGTAGATGCTGGTCTCAGACTGTCCAAGAAAAGGAACCCCTGGCTCTGCTGGGACAGAGCGGAGTGGAGGCTGTTTCTGCTCAGTCTCAGTTTCAGTGCTCCTAACATCCAGCCTCTCCTGCCAGTGATTACTTATGTGAATCAGCATAGTTTATTTTTAAATTGGCTCCAAGTTCCTATCCCTTATCTTATTCCTCATAATTTTTCTGTTTTTTGAAGCAACTGTTAAGAGCTCTTGGGTTGAAGGTCTCATGATTATCAAAACTATTTCGCCATCCTTCGTTGGAGAATATTTCATCCTGTTCTCTTGAAGAGACATTGAACTGGATCTAAACTGCCCTGATGATGACTGCATTTCCTTTGCTTGGTTCCTGGCCACTGTCTTCTGACATTTAATGTGCAGTGAAGGCCCATTTTAGGTCATATGTCTTTGGGCTTTTAATGTATTTGTTTCATTATTTGGTGTTTGCTGCAGAATTTATTAGAACACTGACTTTTCTACATAGGCACTGCTGGACAGGTAATGGAGCTATGTCTCCCAAACTGCATCTGACATGCTAGTCTGCTGCATCACCAGGCCTTCCATGCCTGAATGCCTGAGTGTGCTTAGATCACTCACGTTTGCCTGGGCTGCTGCAAAATTGCATAATTCAATTTATAATGATATGTTGAATAGCTCGTATCATAGACTGAATATGGAACTGTTGATGAAGAACAGAGGTTCACACTGTCACAAAGTCAAGACATTCTCGGCTCAACTGTCATGAACAGGGATCATCGGGTGTCATCTGTGGGGTGTATTTGAAAGACGCCACGAGTGAAGTTACATGTCCATACGCTCCCAGTTTGCCTTGCTATTCACTGCGTGGTGGCTGCCTTCCCAAGGAGGGCTTCTACATGGAGACCAATCAGTCACCTCATGTCTGCTTCAACATGACCCAAATTTTGGGGGTCATTGTGCCCAGCACACATTTCTCCCATGAGACTCAGTCTCCCCTTCCCGTGCCTCAAGAGCAAAGACTTTTCTCTTCACTGCACACAGCCCAGTTCCCAGCACACATGTGACATCTGCGCACATGAGCAGGTGCACATGGCCACTTTGTTTTCCTAGGCAGCACCAGCGTTGACCAATGTTCTACAAAGCACAGAGGCCAGTGAACATCAGTTCTTGAAATACAATCAACTTCTGCGGGAAAGCTCGGAGGATGCTCAGAGCAGGGTGACTTCCCTCCGGCAGCGAGACAGCTGCTGTATGTACGGAGCAGTCTGTCTTCCCCGCTGCGGCCATGAAGGCATGCAGTGGGCACTGCAGCCAGTGTCTCATGAGGTAGAAACTCTGAGAATGCTGGAAATCTTTCTAACAACTATAAATACAATCATGAAGGGTTCATTTCTGGGCTAGCAGAAAGGACACAACATCCTCAGGAGCCCAAAGCAGGAACGACCCAGACCAGAGAGTGGCCAGCACAGAAGCCAGTTCAGCAGCCTCTGGCATGGGCAGTTGTGACCTGTGACCCTCTAGTAGTCCAAGATCCAAGGTGAAGGATTTGAGCTTGAGATCTAAGGCAGGCTGAAACTGGAATGGAAACTCCAAAGAGAGCCCAGCCCACCAGGACTAGCTTCCTGAAAACGTGCTGCAGCAGCACCTATCCATTTGATGGGGAGAAGAAGTTCCTTCTTTATGCCTAGGATCTAGGAGTATTCCCTCCAGAGAGGCAGGTAAGTACTTCCACATGAGTGTAAGGCTTATTTATTTAGATTTTTAAAAATTATTTATTTATTTTTAATGTGTGTGAGTGTTTTGCCCACATGTAAGTGAACCTGTATGTGCAATGCCTATAGAGGCCAGAAGAGGGCACCAGATCCCCTGGAACTAGAGGTATGGATGCTGGTTAGTGGCTAGGCGGATGTTGGGAACTGAACCCAGGTGTCTTCTGCAAGAGCAGCCAGTGCTCTTAACTACTGAGCCATCTCTCCAGCCCGGAGTTGTTGTTTTTTTTTTTTTTTTTTGAGATGGTGTCTTACTCTATAACTCAGGGTGACCTGGAACTCACTGTGTAGCCCAGACTGGCCTCAAACTTGCAACAGCCCGTCCTTTTCAGTCTCCAGAATGCTGGGATTACAGGCATGAGCCACCATGGCTGGCTGCATTTAGGGTTTATTACAACCACCTCCTAGGGGCTCCCCAAGCAAAGCAGTTAAGATATACTTTGACCCTGGGAGAATCATTCTTTAGAAAAGTGGAGGAAGCAAACAGAAACACTCAAGAGGCACAGATAGTCCCCAGCATGTCCCCTAACACAGGCAAGAGATGCTGGGCTTCTCCACAGTGGGCGTTTTAAAGACAATAACATCTCTACATTGAAATAAACCAGAACAGACTGCTGAGGTGAGCTGGGGACACAGGGACTCAGATATTGTTTCACAGGCTTGGTGCTTCAGAAAGAAGGAACAATTAAGTGGAGGTCTAAGCACATCAGAAAATGGGCTAGGGACCACATGGGAGGGGATGGCAGCTCGCTGAGTGACTAGAGGAGATCAGCTGGTGGTGACTGGTTATTGTTCACCCTCAGTGGCACAGTGCTCATGGGTGCATGAGGTAATCAATAAGATGCTCAGTTCCACCAGTGACTTGTACATGTGGCATCTAAAGTGGTCGGATGAAATTGCCAGAAAGCATGCTCGAGAGGATGCTGTGGCTGAACAGAGTGGCACCACCTCTTCTTAATATCACAGGCTGCAGAGGCTGCCAGGCAGGGTGGGGAATGGATCATATTTGTGTGCCTGGAAGAAGTTGACACAGGTGTGATGGACAGCTGACACTCCCTTGCCTCTGTGTCTTCAAAACACCCTGAAGAGGAAGCTCTAGCTGTCGGAGGCAAATATTCCACACAGCCACCTTTCAGAATGGTTTGGAGCCAAACAGGATCCTGAATGGAGCGTGCAGAGGCAGGATCCTGAGACCTGGAAAGGTGGACAACTCTATTCCAGGCAGTGGGCTGGGCCCAGTGTTGCCCAAAGTAGTCCTAGAGGGTGGCTGGTCCCTCCTCTCCATGGTGATTGTTGGGCAGACTACCCCACGTTCAAGGACAGTTTGTGTTGTCCTGAGATGCCTCAGGTCTGTGTTTGCATGCCATAGGGGCCCATCTTCATGCAGGGAGGGCGGACAGACCGGGAGGGAGGACAGGTGAGAGGCCTGGAGTGCTCTCTACCTGTCTTGCTCCGCTTCCTCTGGCTCTGGATGTTGCTGTATTTGCAGCTCTGACTATACTACAGGAGATGCCTTCATGGGGTTGGTCAGCCCATCTCCTTCACAGGAGGTGGACTCCGGAGAGCTAGCCAGACCATGGGTTGGAATGAGAGCCTTGGGATAAAAGCGGAAGTAGGTGTCACTTGACTGAGGCTACAGAAGGGGCACTGGGGCTGGTTCCTGGGTTTCGGGTTGGAGATCTGAGGTGGCAGAACCAGAGCAGGCCCCAGAGTTTGCTAGAACCTTGGAGCCTTAGTGCATTTACAGTTCCCCCTGGATAGAAGAGAATAGCTTCAGAATGAGCCGAGTCTCCAGTCTCAAGCTGCGTAGGGTTGTGAAATCAGAAAGTGTCCCCCAACCCCCGCCCATGAACTAGTAGGACTGAACAAGAGGGGAGGACTGGGGAGGACACGTGCAAGGTAGGCGGGAGCCATCGCTCCATTGACCAAGGACGTGCAATGAATCTACCTTGAGTGATTCTGCCAAGGTCATGTCTGAGCTCATGTGGGCCAAGGCACACAGCAGACACGCCATATGTCATAGCTTGTGGAAGAGCCATGTCACCCTCTTGGCCCGTGTCCCCAGGCACCCTGCAGGGAAGTATGGACAGTGGGGAGCAGGTTAAATGAAAGCAAAACGAGAACGACAAAATAATGCTGGTTCCCCGCTCTCTGTTCTCTCTCTGGCTGTGCTCTGCTGTGGGCCTGACTGTCCCCCCAGCCTCTGTGCTCAGAGACCTCTGCTGTGGGCCTGACTGTCCCCCAGCCTCTGTGCTCAGAGACCTCCTCCCCTGCAGTCTCCCTTTCAGCCCAGGGCTGCGGGGAGGGGGGGCTCACTACAAGAGGAGCAGAAACACAGGCAAACAGGAGGCAGGAGTCCCGCATCCTCAGCTTCTTGTCCAGGCCTCTGCTGGCATAACCTGGATTCCACAAACTTTCACAACTTTGGGACGTATCTCAACTTGACTACGTAAATCTGACCACTAATGGGGGCCCTTTCTCTTTGCTGACTGCAGCCACAGAAACCCACAGGAAGTGCAGCCCCAAGTCTGCCAGGCTAGATCTGGGGCAGTGTGCCTCAGGAGCCTACCCTAGAGTCCCAGTTTGCAGGGCAGTCTGGAGTCCTGGGGCCCTCTTTGCCACAGAGCCGGGGGCGGGGCTGCCTACCAGCTTCAGAAGGAAGAACTGGGAGGCCTATGGGATGAAGTTGGGCTGATATAGAATCAAAATGGAGTCACTTTGGTCAAGGCCTAAACCACCCTGTCCTAGTTCAGTTCAGCTGTGAACTTGACACAGCCCAGAGTCATGTGATGGAATCTCAACTAAGTCTGATAAATAAGCTACTTTTACATTATTAATAAAATAAAAGTGCTGATGACTTTGGACTTGTTAGAATCCATTTCGTCTTGATTGGGGTTGCTGGTCAAGGAAGGCCATGTTTACTGTGATGTTTCCAGTCACAGAAGTATAGGTTTGACCTAAGAACAGAGTATATGATGGGCTGTGTGGGCCTTTGCTTCCTATGCCTCAAACACAGACTTTAACATTTTGCTAAATAAAACATAACCTGAAATGACAGCCGTGCTTGTCCAATACCTTAGTTTTCATGAACAACTGTTAAAATAAATAAATGAAGACTATCAAAATTATGTTAAAAATTATCCTGGAGTGTGGCAAATGCCTTTAATCCTAGCACTTGGGAGGTAGAGGCTGGTAGATCTCTGAGAGCTCGAGGACAGCCTGCTCTGCATAACAGTTTCCAGCCTAGGTGGGGCCGCAGGGAGACCCTGTCTCAAAACAAAACAAAGCAAAACTTCAAAATAAACAGCAGCCTGCAATCTCCCCAAATTATGTTAAATCAGTGGGTGCTCATAAAATGTTTGAGTCACTTTTAAATGAATTAAAGCCTGAAAGATCAATTACTAATAGAAAGTTGAGCTTGCTCCGTGAGTCCAAGCCAGTCTGATCTACATATTGAGAGTTCTAGGCCAGCTGTGGCTTCAGGGAGACCCTATCTCTAACTCACTAACTCACTAAATTTGAACTTGCATTTAGTCTCTTAAATTCTGCAAGGTCTCTTCATAAATGTCTTTATGTGAGTTGAAGAAAGCTCAGTCAGTAAAGTGCTTGCTTTGCAAGTACGAGCTTAATGTAAAAAATAAAAAGATGACTACTGTCTAAAGAACCAATGTACCTGGGGTTGTTTCCAGCCTCCATCCACATGTGCACATGCCCATGTCTGGCATCTGGAGCTCCTGATGGAATCATCTGCGTTCCAATGGGCTCGAGCAACCCACTCTTGCAGCATTGTTACCTGAAGTAGCTGTGGCCCTTCTCTTGGGTCAGTTCTATTTGGTGCCTACAACTTTCCTCAATGGACACCTATCATTTCTGGCGTCTTTCATATCCTGGGGCCTTTGTGAAATTTGAACTTTGCCTCCATGCATGGCCCACACAGGAGCTCCATGCAGGGAATGTCACCATGCTACACATTAACTGGCCTAGCAGCTTTCTGGATTCTTAGTCCAAACGGTAACTCTCACATTTTATACGTCTGCAGAATCAGCACTGTGTAGACCATGGCAGCTTGAGATGTAGCCTGGTCCCCTCGGATCACAGCTGCAGAAGACTCAGTGACCCCAAGGGGAAACCTTGGAAAATACTCTGAAGGGGCCCTTCCTCCTTAGTGTTGGGATTAAGGGTACACCACATCTGGCTAGTTACTTTTCTTGCTGCTGTGATCAAATATCTGAAAGAAGCAATTTACTGGATGAAGGCTTATTTTGGCTCCCTGTCCAAATATTTATTTTGGGTACAGTCCATTGCGGTGGGGAAGGCGTGGCGGTGGGAGTGGCTCTCAGCTGTGGCTGCACAGTGCTTGGGTCTGGGTGTATCAGGAAGCAGAGTGAAATGAAAGGGCTCTAAAGCTTCATGGCCTGTCCTCAGTGGTCTGTTTCCTCAAGCTGGACTCTACTCCTGAAGATTCTATAACCTCCCCAAACAGCGCCTCCAGCTGGGGACCAACGGTTTAAACACATGAGCCCAAGTGCGTTTCACATTCAGACCATGACAGGCAGACCTGAGGATGTTTTCTGTTACTTTCTCGACACCATCTCCCTGGTGTCTGGTTCTTCTCATGGATTCCATGTTTTTAGATGTCAAGAAAGCTCTTTAGCAGAGATCTACTTATACTGTCTTTCTCTTACACTCTGTCAGCTGTGAGACATGACAAGCCAACACCTCCATCTCATCCTCCCTTTGCTCCCCCACTTTCTCTGTCAACTATGAGGCTAATGTGCAGGGGGCATCTTTGGGCCCTTTCCTCACTTTGGTTCTCCCGACACAGGCATGTTCTTTCTTGTACACAGTCCAGCTTCAGTTGTAGTTCTTGCTGGCCACAGCATGGGCCATGTGATTGCCATCACGGCCCAGAATTCTCCCTGATCCCTTCTATGAACAGACTGCAGTGTGTTTTCTAGTCCACCAGCCACCTGTGAGGTACTCGCATTGCAGGCCCCATCAAGGAGGTGTGTCATCCAGAGGGAGCTGATCACCATGGGATCCCTCTGTGGATGCTTTGGCCGCAGATGGCTTCGCCTGGGTTGCATGACTCATCGGCCAAAGCCGCAGCCGTGCGACTGCCTCCTCTCGGCTCAGCGCTGATTTTGCTGGTCTCTTCAGGCATTGGTTTGTTCCTTGACTTAGCCTGAGGGAACTTTCTGTTCATTCTAGATAGACAGCGTGAAGAAATGTTTCAGTCCAGCCCATTGGTGAACTGATGATGAATTTGCAGGAGTTTCTTACCTAAGCATGCTTCCTCAGGCCCCCGCATACTGAATGACTCGTGAAATCTGCATCAGTGGAGTCCCCTGTGCAACTTGCAGGCATTTGCACCAGCAGAGTCTTCCTTCTGCTGGAGATTGCTGGCTGCTTGAGGTGGGGCTTCCAGAGTCCTGTGTTTCCTGTGAGTTTCATGAAACTCCTGGGCATCCCTCCAGGTGGGACTGTTTGATCCAGGGGAAATAACTTCACAGCCCCGCACCCTTGATTACTCCAGGTGGAGAACCTATTGCATGCTATGCCCGTTGCCTCCCTCCACGCTCCCACACAGTCCTACAAGCAGGCCAAGTGGCCCGTCCCTCTCCTTCTATAGTCCTGACTGTAGCCAGGTATCTGTACTTAGTCTCCAATGGCCCCAGGAAGCTGCCTGGAGTCAGAGCTCATCAGTTTGAAGTCTGAGGATTTGTTATGAGACTTCCTTGAGCTTGGTCTCAATTTTGCCTTCTGATAAAGGGGACAGTGACGTCATGAGATGGAAACCCAGTTAGGAATCCACCTTCTGAGAGTGGCATGGGCTGTGTGGGAGGAGTGGGGAGACCCTGACAGCACCCTAACCTAATTCACTGTCTCCACTGCAGTGAATTCTGAGTGATGTGTCTGCGTCACATATGGATGAAAGGGGGCTTGTGAGCGCTCAGCACAGGCCTCCATGCGCGGCTCCCACTATCTTCAGTCCCTTCATTGGCATAGACTCTCAGAAACGGCAGTTCCTTCTTGGGCCAGCAGAGCTAGCCAAGGCAACCGTGAAGCCCCGTCTCACACTGTGTGCCTGTACTCACGTCCCCAGTTTACACACCTATCAAAATGCCCAGGGAGGAACACAAAAGTCCGATGGAACAAGAGTGCTTATCAGGTAAGGACGCTTGCCACCAAGCCTGACAATCTGAGTTCGATCCTCAGAACCCACGTGGTAGAAGGAGAGAACCAGTTCCTGCATGTTGTCCTCTGACCTTCACACACGGCCTTGATGTATATGTCCCCATTCCCAGACTAAGAGAAAATAAATGTTAAGAAAAAGTACATAGTCTAACCCAATTAATGCAAGCTCCTCCCCTTCCTGCTCTGGGTCTTCTGAGCAGGAGGCAGATAATCCAAGGCTGAGCTTCCAGGTTCCAGTCCAGCATCAAGGAGCTTGAGAGTCCTTCCTTCAGCCTAGAAGCAAATGGAAAGGCAGGGATTCCTCCTGCCAGAGGAAAGAGGATGGCAGAGGAGGCTGCTCACCTTAAGGTGTCTGGGACATGATGGTGGTGGGAAGACAGGGCCTCCGCATTCCTGTCCTTTGAAGTCAGGGCCTCGATGATTAATGACTCACTTCCTCCAATAGACACACACGAAGGTTGTAGCACTTCCTGGGAGCCCACAGTGGGCCACCAGCATTTAGCACGGCCTGTGGGAGAGAGTTCAGATCCCAACAATAACTCAGAAACACTGAGCCAGACAAGTGCCAAGGAAAAACCCCAAGCCAGGAAGCCGACAAACAAAAAACCCAAACCAGGATGGGGAGACGACTCAGCAGGCAACAGTTTGGACTGTACACGCCTGATGACCTGTGTTTGATCCTTGAAACCTATTTTCAAAAAAGTTATATATATATATATATATATATATATGATGTATTATATATCATATATATTACATATATTACAGCACATGTCTGTAACCCCAGCACTCCTAACAGAAAGATGGGACATGGAGACAGGAGAATCAGTTGGAGGTTCAAGGCTAGCCTGGAGTATGCAGCATAGGAGCAGAAGCCAGAGAATCTCAGCCTCAACTGGGCGGAAAGTAAGAACCAACTCCTGAAAACATGTGACTTCCTCACCTATGTTAGAACATGTATGTTGTTGCTTACAAACTGCATGAAGAGAAAAGAAAAAGAAACCAGAGTAACACAACTCTTAGTCATGCAAAAGTACAAATCACAACTGGCTCCTCAAAAACCATGCCAGCAAGAAAAGAGTGGGCTGGGTATTTAAACTGTTGAGAAGAAAACCCTTATGACCTAGACATCTGTAGGTCATAAAATTACCCTTCAGAAGTGAAGGAGAGAGGCTGGGAGACGGCTCGGTTGGTAAAGTGCTTGCTACACCAGCAAGAAGACTGAGTTTGTTCGCAGAACCCAAATAAAAGCTAGGTGCAGCCCTTACCTGGAATTCCGGCTCAGGGGAGGTGGGGACAGGAGTGACCCTGGGCCTTGCTAGCAGCCAGTCAGCCAGAGTGGTTAGTTAACCGGTCAGATTGGTTAACCTGAGCTCCAGGTTCAGCAGGAGAGTGTCTCAAAAAATAAAGGGGAGAGCGAGTTAAGAGGACACCCAGTGTTGACATATGTGCATGTAGACCTACACACACACACATGCATACCTACACACACATACACACACATGTGCACACACACACATATACACACACACACGTGGGATAAATGAAGACTTTCTCATACAAAAATTGAGGGAACTTGTCAACAGGTCTGCCTTCCTAGGTAAATTTAAAAATAAACTTTTATTTTATTTTATTTATTTTTATTTTATGTGTATAAGTGTTTTGCCTGCATGTATGCATATATGTGAACCACGTGGGTGCTTGGTGCCTATGAAGGCCAGAAAGAGAGTGTCAGAACCCATGGAACTAGAGTTACGTGCAGTGTGTGGGTGCTGGGAACTGAACCAGGTCCTCTACAAGAATAGCAAGTGCTCCTAATCGTGGAACCCTCTCTCTTGCCCCCGCCCCCCAATGACAAAAACTCTTCAGAGGGAAGAGGCGATGCTGCCCACATGCTTCCTAGCACAGCTATCTGTGCTACAATTTCCATCATTCTTTCTTCTCATTAATTTGATTTTCTTTTTATATTTTGCTAATGAGAAAACTTGAGTTACTGATTTTTAAAAGTTCTTCAGTCCTAAAATACACATGATGCTATAAATGTTCCTCAAAGCAGTTCTTTTGTTCTAGCTTAACTTTCTTGACGTCTACCCTCAGCCACATAAACCAGGCATGATGGTGCCTACTTGTAACCTCAGTCCTGGACAAGTAGAGGCAGTGGGATCAGAAGTTCAAGGTCATTCTCAGAATAGTGAGTTCAAGGCCTACTTGGGTTATTTGAGACCCTGTCTTCAAAAACAAAAATATATATCCAAGCACTATGGTTTGGATCTGAATGACCCCAAAGTCTTGGCCCATGACTTGGCATGATTGGGATGCAAAAGCTTTAAAGTTTTAAATTTTATTTTATGTGTGTGAGTGTCTCGCCTGCATGCATGTAAGTATACCATGTGTGTGAAATGCTTGCTGTGGCCAGAAGAGGGAAGCTTGTTTCCTTACTGGTAACTGACATTTGCTTATCTTGGTAAAAGCAGCTATGTGCCTGATGAGTCCAGCTCCTGCAGAAGTGAACTAAACAGCAACGTTGTCAAGACTGGAGGTGGCTTAGGGAGCCCTGGCATGGGGCCCTTGCACTGCTGTCATGTGATAGTTACCAGAACTTGAACAGACTAGCTTTAATGTTTATTTACATTACATGAAGGAGGATGGAGAAAGGTGAGCTTGATATGTTAAATATGACAGTTACTTTCCTGTTGCTGTGGTAAAGCACCATGACCACAGAGACTTATAGAAGGAAAGAGTTCGACTTATGGTTCCAGAGAACTGAGAGTCCATCACAGCCGGAGGCAGTCAGAGCAGAAAGCTGAGGACTTTCAAGTTTAAGAATATGGAGGAGAAGAGAAGGGGAGAGAAAGAGAGAGAGAGAGAGAGAGAGAGAGAGAGAGAGAGAGAGAGAGAGAGAGAGAGAGTCCGGTGCAAGGCTCTGAATTCTCAAACCCTATCCCCAGTGACATGCCTTCCCTAGCAAGGCCATGCCTCCGAAGGATTCCATGACCCTATACCTGAATACTTGAGCCTGTGGAGGATGTTTCATTCAAACACATTAAGAAAGGATAGAAAGGAGACTTCTATAAAATATTCAGTTAGACAAAAGGCAAAAGGGTGGGGGAGGTAAATGAAATGTGAGAGCAAGAGTAAAGGTAGTAAGTGGAGCAGCAGTCACCAGTATGACAGGAATTAATCAAGCTATCTCCAGAATCCTTTTAAATAAAGCAGTCTAACTACATCAGTCCAAAGCAGGGCTTAACCGTGTGCTGTCTGGAAGGAGAGAACCAACTCATTCAGGCTGTCTTCCAACCTCCTCTTGCCCATCCCTCAAATTTTCTCTTTTATTAAAAAAAGTTTAAGTAGGACTGGAGAGATGCTCAGCGGCTATGAGCAATGGCTGCTCTGGCAGAGGACCCAGGTTCAAATCCTAGCACCGTGGTGGTTAACAACCATCTGTAACTCCAGTTCTGGGGATCCGGTGCCCTATTCTGGCCTCCACAGGCACTGTATGACATGGATGCACTTACATACATGGAGGCAATACACTTGTACACAAAAATTAAAATAAATAAAATTTTTAGGCAGGAATGGTGGTACACCCCTTTAGTCCCAGCACCTGGGAGGCAGAGACAGGCAGATCTCTGTGAGTTCAAGGCCAGCCTGGTCTACGCAGTGACTTCCAGGCCAGCCAAAGCTACAGGGAGTCCCTATCTCAAAAAGAACAAAAAATATTTTTTTTAAAATTTAAGTAAAAAGATGTGGAAAATGCACTATGCTAACATTGATAGACATAATGCTGGTTTTAATTTTGTATATTTAGGAGCTATACATTATTAATATAAATTTTTGGATATTAACTTTTAAAACTATCTTATTTATTTATTATTTTTTATTTTATAGGTATAAGTGTATTTCCTGAATGTTGGTAAGTGCACCTGTGTCATGCTCTCAGAGGTCAGAAGAGGGTGTTAGATTCCCTGGAACTGAACTTACGAATGGTTGTTAGCCATTATATGGGTGCTGGGAATTGAATCCAGGTCCTCTGCAAGAGCGAACAGTGCTCTTTATCACGGAGTCATCTCTCCAGCCCCTGGATATTAATTTTTGATAGAGCAGGCTTCAGAATAAGAAAAATTACCAAGGTTAAAATACAAAACTCAATTACTTTTCTATGTGTCAGTAATGAAATGGCGTTTGAAATTAAAAAGGCAACATTATGTACAGTAATAGCTACAAAATGGAATGCCTAGGTACAAGTAAAATAAAATATCTACGAAATGGATGGAGTGGAACAACAAAGCTTTGATGAAAGTTATCAAAAACTAAGGAAATGAAGGGGCGTCCCATTTCCATGAAAAGGAAACATCAGTGCTTTACAGATGTTGGTTCTTGGGGCTGGAGAAATGGCTGAACCCTTAGGGTCAAGCACACTGCTCTATCAGAGAACTAGAGTGTGGTTCCCAGCATCCATACCAGGCAGCTCACAAATGCCTGTAACTCCAGCTTCCTCTTCTGGCCTCATTGGGCAAATGTACTTACAGACACATAGACACACAAACAACACAGATACATCCACAGACACAGACACATAGACACACAAATAAAAGAAATCTTTTAAAAAAGACATTGATTCTCCCCAACTTAATGTATAGATTCAAAGCAAATAAAAATCCCAGGAAGTTATTGGGTTGGTTAACAACATTCTCATTCTAATGTTATAAGGAGAGACGAAAGAAAGACTCTGAATAGTTAGTACAACACTGAAGGAGAAGAACAGACTCAGAGAGCTGACCCCACCTTTGATCAACACTTAGTATCTTGCTGCTGGTGAAGCAATAGATTGATTAAGAAGACAGAATGGTGAGCTCTCAAACAGACTCACAAATATAGCCAACTGGCCCTTGACCATACAGCAGAGACCATGCAATGGAGAGAGATAGTCATTTCAACAAACAGTATGAAACATTCTCATACAATAAAATCAAGACACAGGCTTTACATCCTTCTTAGAAATTAGTTCATGGTGGATTGTAGATCCAAATAAGAAAGAAGCCCTGTAAAACTCTTAGAGGACAACAGGACATAATTCCTAAGACTTTGAGTTTCCTGATGACATTTTAAGTTCAGCACCAAAGACCTAAACCAAGTAGGACTTCAGGAAAATCAGAAACTTCCCACAAACAATACCATCTAACCCAGGTGTGCTGGTGCCTTTAATCCTTGCACTGGGAGGCAGAGGCAGGCAAATCTCTGTAAGATCAAAGTCAACCTGGTCTACATAGTGAGTTCCAGGCCAACCAGGGCTATATAGTGAGATTATGTCTCAATACCCTGCCCCCCCAAATAAAAATCTTTTTAAAAAATGCCCCTCATGGTAGCACACTTGTAACCCCAGTGCTGGGGAGATGTAGCCGCTTGAATCCCTTGGGCTTGCTGGGCAGCCAGCCCAGACTATTCAACAAGTTCTAGACCAGTGAGAGATCCCAACCTAATAAATAAATCAATAAATAGGTAGACAGTGTCTGAAGAATGACAGCCGAAGCTGTCCCCTGGCATCCATATGCATGCACATGCACACACACACACACACACACACACACACACACACACTGTTGGAAAATAGAAAGACCAGTGGTTAACAGAGATGCAGGCAGAGACAGATATCTGTGAAGATGAAGATGTGACTCTATCTTTGCATGTACAACACCCAGTCCAGACCCTGTGGAAACTGAGGATGCCCAGACCTGTCAGTCCGGGTTCATCATCATCAGGTTGGCGGAGGGGAAGTCAGGGTTGGGGGGTAAGGAACAGGAATGTGGTAACTTGTCCCGGCCGGTGGGACAGCAACGAGAGCTTGAGACCCCCCAGGAACCTGGAATGAGATGGGACAGAGAGGTACAGAGAAAAATGACGCAAGACAAAAGTTTCTGATCAAACCGCCAGATTTTATTCTTTCTCCAAGTCTTATATACACCTTAGTAAAACAGGAAACAATAATCAGTTAAGGATGTCAGGGGGAAGTCGCTTGGGCCATAAAACATCCCTAAACAAAGGTCGGGTCACAGGTAACTCCCAAGGAATGTGCTCAAAACAACATTTCAAAGGAAGAGAGATGCTAATGAGCTCCGGAAAACATTCCAGATCCCAATCACAGGGCCATGCTAGGTTTTAGGATAGTGATAAGTCTCAACATGGGGTCTGGTTGGCTCCTGACAGTAATTCTCTGTACTATGATATCACCTCAGTGAACCAAAACGCTCTCTAGAAAAGGTCTCGAAGGCCACCCTCTTACCACAGATTCTCATAGCATCAAATGGTTCTGCTTCTTGGGATGTCGACTGCAGCCGTGACATGCACTTCTTTGTATGTAGTCCTATTATTTTTTAGTGCCCAACTCCATACTCTAAGGACCAGCCATCTTGTACATTGGCCCATAGTAATGGTCCTCATACCTTCCTTGTATTCTGACCCACAAATTCTCCAGATTTGTTTAATGAGAAAACAAAGGAAGGCTGAAGAGATTCTGAGCCATTCATTTTCTTACTTCAGACATTCTTGAGGCAAAACTTGGGACTTTGTTGCCATTGGAGCAAGCAAGCAGATGCTGGACAGCCTTAGAAGCTTTGAGAAGGGTGCGGAGTGATCAAAGGTGATGATGAGCTTCTTAGACTGAGCCCCCAACAGCTTTTGGTCAACCTGGGCCACAAGCAGAATTGCTCCCCAAAACCCTAGTGTGTGGAGCTAGTATGCCAAGTCACAGCAGGGCTCCATAATGCAGCACAATGCAGCACAATGCAGCACAATGCAGCACAATGCAGCACTAGTGAAAGCTTCCTTTCCTTTTATAAAAAAACTGAATTCAAATTTGTTGGGGAAAATAATGCTTTAATCTACTTTCTAGTTCTCAGATATATTCTCATTAAAGTCACTAAAAAAAGACAAAGTCTATTAAAAGAAACCAAGGTCCTCTCTAATATCTTCAAATGATAAAGGATTCATCCATCTTCCGTCTCTGATCTATAGGGAAAAGAGAGAGGTAACCCACCCCACCTCAGCCAACTTGGCCACAAATGCAGACTCTGCACCGGTCCTCAGCTTCCACCCACCAGCAGGCCTTGCAGAGATGGGGTGAGGTAGCTCCTCATCCTCTTCTTTGACTGACAGCTCGGCCCCAGCCCTGAGCAGTGCCCAGATCTCTCAAGCACTGCCAGGGACAATTCCTTCCATGACGTGATCAGTTGGACAGTAGAGCACCAAAGCAGATAAAAGGCCCTGGGTTGAGGGGGCAAGAAGGTAGCAATGGCACTCAGGGCAAAAACAGATGTGTGGCTGGCAGGAAGCCGGCAGTGTCTGCACAGGACAAGGGCACTGGGCACCACGACAGCACCAGCCCCCAGGTCAGTGCTTCCCTTCGAAGCCATACCTCAGCACGGCAGCAACAGGTGGCTGAGGACACTGCGGATCTGGAAGGACCAGGGCTATGAGAACCTGCACCTGGAGATGCACCAGGCCTTCCAGGAGCTGGGGCCCATTTTCAGGTAAAGGCCTTCCTAGCCCAGTGCTGAGAATAGCCAGAACTTTCTGTCCCGTTGGCTGTCCAGACCTTTCAGGGCACACCATGCTGCATTCCCCAGTGGGTGTGGGCACTGCATCCTTAGGAAGATGGGGAGGGGGCATGGTGGGCTACGGGCCTGACTCATGGGCTAGGGACACCGTCCACACGGGCAGAGAGAAGCACCACTCATTGCTGAGAGGACAGAGCAGAGGAGGAGAGGAGTCAGGCAGACAGCAGGAGAGCCTTCCTGTGGGGAAGCACAGGCCAGGAGAGTGGGGGCATCAGAGAGCACACAGCCCGCGCTGGCTGTGCAGAGAGCTCAGGTGGAGCCCACGGCCACCCAGCAGGACTCTGTGTATCATCCCACAGACATAACACGGGGAGAACACAGACAGTGTCTGTGATGCTGCCAGAGGATGCTGAGAGGCTGCACCAGGTGGAGAGCTTGCACCCCCATCGGATGTATCTGGAGCCCTGGATAGCCCACAGGGAGCACCGCAGTCTGAGACAAGGCGTGTTCCTGCTGTGAGGAGACTTTGGGAGTGATGCGGGAGGGAAGTCGGGTGGCCTGGACACAGAATGCAGAACTTGCTGGGAGGGGAGTGGAGACAGGTGACTGCTGGGTATGGATGGGAACTGTGTCTTGGAGAGCCGGGGCTTGGGGAGGAGGGACATGGCTGAGGAATGCCCCCAGCACTGGGCACCTGCTCTGGACTGCCCTTCCCTGGGGGTGACTCTCCTTCCTACAGTTCTAAACTGGCCCAGGAAGGGGAGTCACTGGCTCAGGGCCACAGATAACATATGCCACAACCTGATGAACAGCAGGACAGTCGCCCTTCCCTGGGGGCATTGGCTTCTAGAGATTGGGGGTGGACAGTCCTGGGGATGAGTGGGAGAGGCCTGCTGAATTCCATGGATTCACAAGCAAACACTGAGTCACCTGGAGAGGAAGACAGGGCTCCTGGGGCCTAGCATGGATGAGCTACAAAGGGTTCCTAATGAGAGGGAGGGGCTCAGAAGGGATGGTGGGCTGGGCAGGGCTCCCCAGTCATATCAGAGTGAATTCTCTTGCTAATGAAATGGTTTAGGGAAATGGGCCTCATGGACTATTGAGCTAAGGGACTGAACTGGGGGAGGCCAGATGGAAATGGCAGCTGTGGGCAAAGGTGGGCATGTGCCTCTGAGGGTATGGGGCCTTGTATGTGTGTGTGTCCTGCACCTGTGTGCCTTTGTTGCTTTTGCATAAGTATTGTAACTTTGTAATTCTGACCAAATGTTTGTGTACAGATCTAAGTGTGAGTGTGTGATTGCATCTGTGTGTGTGGCAGCTGTGTGAATATCTGAATGTGTGGCCACATGAATGTGTGCAGCAATGACATATGAGTTATCTGCAGATATATTATTGCATCTCTGTGCATGGCTGTTGTCTTAGGTATGTGCACACATGGATGTGGGTGTGTGCACACGGGATTTTCAGGTTGTGAGCACACGTGTGCATGTACATGTGGTATGATCACTATCAATGGTGCAGGCTTTAGAAAAGAAAAGGATGGATGTTCTGTGTCCTGGGCTGCAGTTGAAGGGTCTCGTGAGTGGTCCTCTGTGGCTCCACTCTTGGGGAAGATGAGGTCTCTTCACTGAGACAGGCAGATGCTACTGACTCAGAGACTGCACAGGGTGGACGGGGAGGGTGAGCTCAGCTGGGTCTTCTCCTCTGTGGGCATGGTGTGGACCAGCTGGGCAGAGTTTGACAGGAGAGTCCCCTTCCTCCCTGAGTGTGGACACAGGGGGAAAAGGCTCAGTGAGCCTTCTTTAGACCACAGCAAGATATGTGCAGGCTGCGCTGGAAGAAAAGGGTGTGGCTACGACCTGAAGAGGCTCCCTCTGACCCAACATCCCCTCTCCCCGATCCCTTGGGGAGGCGGAGGCCGGAAGATGGGCTGAGTCCCAGGCTAGGCTTTTCTGGAACATCTCTGTAGCTCTGCTCTCTGCCCTGCAGAAATGGACCTGAATGGCGTTCCAACCGACTGAGGCTGAACCCAAAGGTGCTGTCAACAAAGGCTGTTGAAAAGTTTGTCCCCATGGTGGACACAGTGGCGAGGGACTTCACGGAGGCCCTAAAGAAGAAGGTGCTGCGGAACGCCCGTGGGAGCCTCACCCTGGACATTGAACCCAGCATCTTCAACTACACCATGGAAGGTGTGTGGCCAGAAGGACCCAGACTGAAGCAGTCAGAGGGAGCGGTGGGCGGCAGGGAGGGAGGAGGAGGCAGCCTTGAGGCCAGACACCCCTTGGCTCAGGGATACCACTGTCTTGCAGCCAGCAACTTTGCTCTTTTTGGGGAGCGGCTGGGCCTCCTTGGCCATGATTTAAGTGCTGGCAGCCTGAAGTTCATCCATGCCTTGAAGTCCATGTTCAAGTCCACCCCACAGCTCATGTTCCTGCCCAGGAGGCTGACCCGCTGGACAAGCGCCCAAGTGTGGAAGGAGCACTTTGAGGCCTGGGATGGCATTTTCGAGTATGGTGAGGACTGAGCACTCTGGCAGAGCCATGGGTCAGGGGCACAGTGGTTACCCGATTAACAGTTACTTTTAGTCATGGTGATGCTAGGGCTGTTTCAAGGCATATGTGGTTATACTCTTCCAACTTGCTGACACTGAGGCTATGGCTGGATTACACCATGTATAGGAGGAGAGGAGTGGGGACAGTTGTGGGGTCCCATGGGTGGGGTGTGAAAGAGGATCATCCAGGAAGAGTTGTGAGATCTGAAGCTCCCTCCCCACATCTACAGCCAACAATCACATCGGGAAGGTTCATCAGGAGCTCAAACTTGGCAACTACCAGCAGTACAGTGGCATAGTGGCGGAGCTCATATCTCAGGGAGACTTGCCACTCGACTCTATCAAGGCCAACTCTATGGAACTCACTGCTGGGAGTGTGGACACGGTCAGATCATCAAGTGTGAATCTCCTGGGACTCCTTGTCTGTGTCTGCCAGACCAGGACACACTTAGCCGCATGCCTAAGCTGTTTCTGCCAGAAGCCTGATGTCCTCAACTGAAGGCTATGTTCAGAGGGGCCCCTAGGAGAGGGAGACCTTCACCTGAAGAAGAGGCCATGAAAGGGGAGTCTGGGAGGGCAGAGCCCTATACATGTAGCACCCCAGGGCTGAGAGGGAGGTATCTGGCTGCTTGAGGCAGAGGGTACGGGGGCAGATGGAGTCCAGGAAGGACTCTACAGCAGGGCTAATGCCAAGCACCGAGCAGGACACCAGGCTACATGCAAGTGTGGAGCACAGGGGCAGCCCAGTGGCATCAGAGGGACCTAAGAGGCTGCTTCTGTGGCTCCAGACACTAGAGCGCTGGACCATGGAAAGAGGCATTCTAGAAACAGAGGCTCAGGGTTTACTGTGGGGCAACTCACTGAGGCCTGAGGATCTGCACACATTTCAGTTAGGGGCTTTGAGGCCTATGAAGTGGAATCTGTGGACGTCCAATACCAGGAGACACTGGGGCAAGTGGAGGCAGCCTTTAGTATCTTTAAGGGAAACTGAGGCTCCTCCCCCGATGAGCACCAGAGCAGGCTGTGAGCACCAGACCCTGAACGTGCTGAAGTGGTGGCCAGTGGTCCAGGATGATGTTAGGACCTGAAAGTCAAAGCTCGCTGGGCCCCACCATGCTTTGACCATGCATTTTCCCAGGGAGGGCACCTTCAGGGCTGGCGTGCTCTCTGGGGAGGTCAGTGCCCATGTCTGATCCTTGTTCCATTGTGACTGCAGACAGCTATGCCCTTGCTAATGACGCTCTTTGAGCTGGCTCGGAACCCTGATGTGCAGCAGGCCCTTAGGCAGGAGAGCCTGGCAGCCGAGGCCAGCATCTCTGCGAACCCTCAGAGGGTCACCTCAGACCTGCCCCTGCTGCGGGCTGCCCTCAAAGAGACTCTGAGGTAGGTGCTGGCTGCCTCCCTCAGGCCGTCCTCACCGCTTTGAGTTTGGGTACCTGAGGCCAGCCATGGGGTCATCAGCCCCTCTGCTAGCAACACCCTGCCCTTCAGCTCTTCTTCTGCTGGCTGGGAAGTGCTGTTCCTCCAGAATGCCCTTCAATGTCCCGTGGCCATCTTGGATTGTCCTCCCTGCCTGGGCTCAGGATGGGCTGGTCGGCTGAGCTCAGCAGTGCTGGGGACCACACTCTCATGGCCAGGGCAGCCTGTCTCCTGGGGGCCTGAGGGAGGCAGGAGAAGATGGGGACAGGAGGAGCCCTGTCAGTGCTGAGGCCCACCCTTCCGGTTTCTCATTCCAGGCTCTATCCTGTTGGCTCCTTTGTAGATAGAATTCTAAGCTCAGACTTGGTGCTCCAGAACTACCACATCCCTGCTGGGGTGAGTCAGCCCCACAGACCCACCCATCACCTCTGTTCTTTGTCACCCCAATGGGCTACTGACACTTCCCTTGTCATCTGCCTCAGACATTGGTCATGTTTAACTTGTACTCGATGGGCAGAAACCCTGCAGTGTTCCCGAGGCCAGAGCACTACAACCCTCAGCGCTGGCTGCACAGGAAAGGAACTTTCCGGCACCTGGCCTTTGGCTTTGGGGTTCGGCAGTGCCTGGGGCGGCGCCTGGCAGAGGTGGAGATGCTGCTTCTGCTGCACCACGTGAGTGGCCCTGGGCGGGGTCTGTGGAATGGAACAGGGCCTCCAAAGGCAGTGTTAGGGCCAACAGGCCAATGTACTTTCTAGAGCTTATTAGTGTCTGCTGAGCACCACAGGAGGGTCTCCCTGCAGCACGGTGGCAGTGTGCAGCCACTGCTCAGGAGTTGGGTCTGTACCCTGCCCTGCTGAGGATGCCAGGTGGAGCCTGCTTCTGTTCCAGGTGCTGAGATCCTTCCAGGTGGAGACTCTAAGACAAGAGGACGTGCGGATGGTCTACCGCTTCGTCTTGATGCCCAGTTCTTGTCCCCTCCTCACTTTCCGACCTGTCTGCTAGTCACATCTGTGCTTACTAGGTCCCAGCCCTGCCACCAGCCTTCCTCCATCCTAATTCCAGGTCACTCTTCTTTGCCAAGGGCACTGTATCTGGTGCCAGACTGTCATCCTGCAACCCCTGCCCAAGTGGCACAGCCAACGGCCATCTGGGCTGGCCAGGGAAGGGATGCAGAGGGTACTGATGTCAACAGGCAGTCTCTGCTGGAGCACTGTAGCATCCTTCCCAGCAATCACCCCAGGCTCCTAATGTGACCCTCCAAGGGCTCAGAATAAACCATTAAATATGGCCGTGCTTGTGTTCCATTCCTATGGTATTAGCCACAAAACTGGTAAATTCCTTCTCTGTCTCTCTCTCTCTCTCTCACACACACACATATGCATACACAAATGGGTAGATGTGAGGGGAAAGAGAGAGAGAAAAAATGAAAAAGATATGTGAGAGAGACCTAACTCAGTGTTTTGAGTCCATGTGGGCTATCGATGGAGTTGTGCCATGAGACATGAATTACAGAAGACATGTAAGCATAGAAATACCCGCATTGGTCAAGGGGCCATTGTGGTGCGGGTCAGAGGTGAGGCAGGAAGCCTTGCTGGAGCCCTGGTCTAGGGACTCTGAATATGAGGGTGTGTGGAGACAGGGTCTTTATGGAGGTAACTCATGGGAAATGAGGTCACTGGGTATGGCCTAATCCACCCACAGAGAACCTCACAAGAAGACTCAGGCCACTAACCTCAGGACAGGACCCGTGGCCTGACCCAGACAGCTCCCCTCTGCAAGCCTTGGAGAGAAGCCAGGGAAGTCCTGCTCTGTCAGCGCCTTCACGCACACTGCTCCCCTCAACTCTGAAAATTAAACTGCCCTGAAGAACCGGGTTGAAGTCCCTTGTTAGGTTGTGAGAGCAAACGAATAGGGTCCACTCAGCAGACAGTACCGAGGTGAACGGTGGCTAACACCAAGGGAAGGTGTCTTTGGAACTTTATTTTCTGTGCCTAGGCGGCAGGATTTGGTCCTGCCGTCTGATACTGATCCGGCTGAACAGAGAATCTGTCCTCTACTTAGACTATCATTAATGTCTACACCCGCAGTGGCCCTCATTCTTGTCCTGGCATAGTGTCCGCAGAGCTGGGCCCAGCGCTGCTGTCTGAGCAGGCGTCTCTCTGCATGAGTGAGGGCACTTTTCCTTTCCTGGGGCTTCTGCATGGATCTTTCCCTGGGGATGGCTCCTGTTCCAATTCACACCTTGCTGGCTTGCTCCCTCTTCCTCTTCCTGTCTCCTCTGCCCACCTTCTCTGGCCCATCATTGGTCGGAGGGTGGGTCTTATGGCTGAATACAGAGAGAAATTTTAGCTACATTTACTCTACACTCACCCCTTTTCTCTCTGAAAAACAAAACAAAACATAACAACACAACAACAGCCAAAAGGAAAGCAGTAATATCCACATGAACCATCATAAACACAAATCTTTAGACGGTACCTAAGTAGAGGCATCATATTCACCTCACAAACAATCACAGTAGTGTCTCTACTGGGGCCTGTAACTTCCTCCAACACCAGCGGGGGTTACGCCTTTCCTAGTATCAGATGTGTGTTCCCTCCCTGAGGAGCAGGACTTAAATCCAATTATACATATGCCGGGAGTGCACATAATTGACAAGCCTCTGTCACACAAGCAGGAACATCTTGATTGGCATCTAATAGTGGAGCATGCAAGATCTGTCTTTAAGCAGAGCTTTTCAGGATCATTCTCCCATAGCGGCTGGCATAATACCCTCTAGCACTATGAAGGCCAGCCAGCCATTTGTGGGGACTTTTCAGCTCAGTCTCAGCTGGATCTCTCTTTCCATGCTCAAACCATGTCATGTCTTCAATAATAGGGCCTTACCATCTGTTTCCAGTGTGCAACCAGCAGTATAATGTAGCAATTGTTTTTTTTGTAGAAGGGGGCTTCCAGGGTCCCCTTGGCCAACAGCACACAGGGCAGGGGGAGGGGTTGTCAACCCATGCCTGGTACTGCAATGGCTAGTTAACAATTATATAAAGAGTTCTTTTACTCTCCAGCATTTATAGGCCTAGGCCCATACAGCTCCTTAGAACTTCACAGTTATACTTCACCCTTGGACCCTGTATGAGTTACATTTTACCCTTGTTTCTTCAGGTGAACTTGATGTGTCTCAATTGGGTTTCACATCCGCAAAACACTCAGAAGTTAACATTACATACACAAGGTCTAACATAGCATGGAAATCCTTTCCACTTGTATCAGCTGTTTTTTGTTTTTTTTTTTAACAGATCCATGTTGGGCACAATGGCATGCAACTTAGTCAGTCCTTCACTAACTTTAGTTTTCATCTGGAATCCACTTAGTGTCCTAGAGTTCTTATATGGAACTTCCATGTATCCCTTTATCCTTGATCACCTTGTTGGGGCTGGCCCACACTGCTTGGCCCTGCACTGGGCCAAGGAGTAAGTCTCCTGCTGTCCCTGTTGTTTCCCAGGGCCAGGTAGACTCTGGGTCTGACTCCTGCCTCTAACCACACTTGTGGTCTCTCCATTGACCACACTGGTCTGTTGGGAGAGGCCCAAGCCAGGCAAACTGTCTCTACCCCACAGAGGGCCATTCATAGGGGCTGTTCACTTTGAGGGGGCTGATATCCGCCCCTGGGATAATTTTTATCCTCTGTGTACCTTGTGTGAACTGTTCAGGGCTTAAAGCCTCTCAGAGGTGCTTTAGCACAGAATTTGGCTTTTTATCAATCTTTTCTTTAGGAACTTGGGCTAGACACAAGTCTCACCATATCTCCTTACAAGTAACCTAAGCAGACCTCCTTTTTTGGTTTGTCTCTTTTACACATAATTTTAGGCTGCTCTTTTTTGTTACAGACATACTTTACCTGCTGGTCTAGGTTGCTTAAATCTGTCAAAGCCTCTACTGCCTTATAAAGATCTTATCCCTCTAGAGGTCTCAGTATAGATGCTAAATCTCTATACCCATTTTGAGGTCCTTGCTTAATGAAGTCCTTCATTAAATCTCTGGTGAACACAGTCCTATCTGGTCCAGTGAAGGGGCACCATATATTGCTTTTCTCATACCCAGTTCTCTTAACCGCGCCTGTCCTTCTCGTATAGTGTTTCAACTCCTGACATCCATGGGAATCTCTGCTGGTGACAACCAAGTGCCTCCAGTGGCTTGCACAAGCCAGTTCATCAGAGAATGCTTTCTGTTGTACTGCTCCCAGGTTATGCAGCCTAAATCTCAAAGAGGGATGAGTGGTTATATGACTCAGCTTTTCTGCCTCTGCAGCATTTAAGATGACATCATCTTCTCCTATGCCCCATATTCTCAGGAGCCAGGTGAGGACAGGCTGCTTTGTGACTTGTTTGAATGTCCTCCCTAGTTCACCATGCTGACATCTGGATTTCTCCTTTCTTTGTATTACAGGTCAAATCCGAGGGGCATTCTTAGCTTCTTCACTGTCTGCTTTCTCTTGTGGGTTTCCAGTTGATATATTCTGGGCTTTCTTTTGCTTTTGCTCTCTTAGTTGGGAAAGGTGGCAGGTCAAAACTTCTATTTCCTTTTACTTTTTATTTAATTTATCAGTGAGGTCAGTGGCTAATGCAGGAGAAGCCAGACTTATTTCTCTCTGTAGTTTTAATCTCTCTCTTAACTCTTCAGACTCTCTCTGGGCTATAATCTCTGTTTGGGATAAGTTTTTTATCACACATAGCAGAGGCTATTTGGCCTCAGCTGCAGCCTGCTGGAGTCTTGGCTTTTGCCCATCTAGCAGAGATTTTAAAGTTCACCTCAGATTCTCCACTGTTTTCAGAGTATTGCCATAATTCTGAGGCTCTGCCCAGTGATTCAGCAAATGGGCCACCCCATGCCAGCTATAAGTGGGCCCCCATCCTGAAATTTCTCCCCCAGACATTGTCTGCTTTGGTGACATCATCTTAGTTTGCCACCTGAGGATCCACTGATCAGCCATGCCAGGACCTCATCTGCTTGAGGATCCACTGGATCAGCCATGCTAGGACCTCATCTGCCTGAGGATCCACTGGATCAGCCATGCCAGGACCTCATCTGCCTGAGGATCCACTGGATCAGCCATGCCAGGACCTCATCTGCCTGAGGATCCACTGATCAGCCATGCCAGGACCTCATCTGCCTGAGGATCCATGGATTAGCCATGCCAAGATCTCATCTGCCTGAGGATCCACTGAGCAGCCATGCCAGGACCTCATCTGCCTGAGGATCCACTGATCAGCCATGCCAGGACCTCACCTGTCTGAGGATCCACTGGGTCAGCCATGCCAGGACCTCATCTGCCTGAGGATCCATGGATCAGCCATGCCAGGACCTCATCTGCCTGAGGATCCATGGATCAGCCATGCCAGGACCTCATCTGCCTGCATTCCTTTCGTGGGTCCTCGAAAAAGCAGCCAGTGCTATTAACCTCTGAGCCATTTCTCCATTTTTGTCAGCTGAATCCTGCTTGGCTACACATTTATCTTAAGCATTTTGTTTTCCCTGCCTACGTGGGTGGGATTTGGTCCTGTCCTCTGGTATCAACCCAGTCTAAACAAATGGAGACTGTGTCCTCTACTTAGACTATCATCAATGTCTGCATCTTTCCACATGAGTGTGGCCATGGCACTGTCCCTTTCTGCATGGATCTTTCCCCTGGGATGGCTCACATGCCAATTTGCACCATGCTGACTTGTCCCCCTCTTCCTCTTCCTGTCTCCTCTGCCACCTTCTCTGCCCCATCATTGGTCAGAGGGCGGGTCTTGCGGCTGAATGAGCCAATAGTAAAAATACAGAGAGAAACACCAGCTAAATTTACAGAGGGGAAGCAGCTGCTGAGTCCTGTCCAATTCCTGTAGCAGAGGCTGTCCTTGGCTCTGCTGGTGGAAGCTTCACTGTCTAGGTTGAGGTCCCGTGTGTGGCTACTCCAGGGTGAGGTTTTAGGCTGGGGTGATGCTGTCCCTCAAAGGGCCTGGCTCATGGCATTCTGTGTGGTGATGGGAACATTATGAGGTGACACCCAGCGGGAGGAGGTCCAGGAATGAGGGCGTGTCCTTCAAGGGGTGTTAGGACCCTGGCCTCAATTCTCCGGTTCCTGGCAACCCATAAGGTGAACTGCCCCCTTCACCTGTCCCCCTGCCTGGGACATGCTGCCTCATCCTGGCTCGAAGCACCTGACCTGTGGAATGTGATGGTGAATGACTTTTTAATATTAACATTTTAAAATTAGTGTATGAAATACTGATTTCAGTATGACGTTTTCATACATGTGTATCATTGTCTAAATTGCTCTCCAAATAAACATCATACCACCTCACACATAGGTAACATTACATGAGCGTCTGTGTTCACAAATGGAAACATGTCAAAGTAAAAAATTTCTATAGGATACAGCCAAGGAACCAACCTATTGTTAGAAGGACAATCCAGAGACAGAAGAGGATAAATGCGAGCCGCACACTTGATGAGCCACATACCCTCACCTAAGAAGTATTCTATCGAAGCTACGCAGACTCCCCAAATGCAGTACCAGCTGGGAAACTGGCATTCAAGCCCTCAGTAAGAAGAAAGCAAACACCAGGCGTGGCCGGTGGGCAAAGGACTTGAACAAAGGACTTGACAGAGGACACACTAATGGAGATTAGTGCTGCATAAGGTGCTTAACCTCATGAGCCTTCCAAGTTCAACACACCAGGGGAAGTCCCTGACGCCTGGGAGAGTGGCAGTTATCAAAAAGACACGCGTCGGGCAGTGTGGGGAAACAGAACCTTTGTATACTAGGGGTGGAAAAGTAAATTAGTCACAGAGAAGTAAGGATGGAGGATCTCTAGGAAATTAAAGACAGAGCCCTCATATGACCCAGCAATCTCATGGTATATACCCAAGGAGAACAAAATCAGCGTATCAAAGGGAGATCTGCTCTCCATGTTAACTGTAGCGTTAGTCACAGAACCAAGACAGGAACTCAGACTAGCGAAGGTGAGCCATACGGAGGGACTACTGCTCAATCTGAGCAAAGGGGAAAAGGAAGTAGGGTCGCCCCAGAAGATTCTCAAGGGTGTTACGTTAAGTGACACAAATGAGGCACAGAGAGAAAGTACAACTCATCTCAGTGATACGTGGGCTTCGAAAAGCTCCACTCCCAAAGGCAGAAAGAGGAAGGGCAGTCCGTTGGTCAGGGCCTCAGGAAAGGGAAGTGTTGGTCAAAGGCACATAGTCAGTCAGCACGAAGAAGTGACTGAAGAGTTTTATGGACCCTCCTGGTGACTATTGACAATCATGTATTATGCTGTATGTTTGCAAATCTCTAAAAGAGGGGACTGTGGGCTCTCACTACAAAAAAGCCTGCTGCTTTTCTGGTCACTCAGAGACCTGACAAAGGCAGCTTAAGGGAGAGAGGAGATGTTTTGGTTCTGTTTGAGGGTTGTTTTAGTTTCAGTCCCATTGTTGTGATAACATATGCTGACAGGAAAAAGGACTTATTTCAATTTACAATTCCAGATGACCGTCCACCACAGTGGGCAGTCAAGGTGGGAACCTTAAACAGCTAGTCACATGATATCCATAGTCAGGAAGAGAAAGAAGGGAATGCCTGTGTTGCAAAAGCATAACTCTTATCTCAAAAGGGTTAGAAGATAGTTTATTCTGGAGTCAAATGTAAGTGACCATGGCCCAGGAAACACAGATTCAAGTCACCCCAAATTCCATTTTCCAGCATGGTAACAGTTTCATTATGGTTTTATAGTAACAGAACAAAGAGAAGTCGTAAATCAAGACACTGTACAAATACATTTGATACAGGAATCTTGGGGTGCGTTTGAGAGTGATGTTGTGCTTAGCTTGAGAGACTGGGGTTCTGGAAACTCAGTCGTCACCAAAGCCACCTCAAGCCTTGAAACTTCGAAGAATGAAATTCAGGGACCACAGAGGGTGAGTTTTAGAAAGGAGTATTTTATTATAGGAATTCAGGATAGAGAAAGCAGAGCTCCTGAACAGGGACACCGCTGAGTCTGATTCCGGAGTTAATAAGGATTTAGTAGAGGGAGGAGGGGAGAGGGAGATGAACCGGTCAGTCCAGTTCTCATTCCTGGTGTCCAGGTCCCTCAAGGTCCTGGTCAGGAGGTCCTGGTCATGTCTCCAGTGTATCTTCCTAGAACAGTGTACTCCTTCAGAAAAAGAGAGAGAAAAGGAAAAAACAGAACGCCCTTACTGCTCCCAGCCTCTGGCTACAATGGAGCCAGAGACATCTGTAGATTAGAGTAGACAGCTCGGGTAGGGACAAGTTTACTGGCAGAGCCAAAGAATTTCCAGCTCTTGGCCTAGAGAGAAACTGGCCATTGTTCTCTAGGGGGTCTTTCTCCTATGCTGCCTGACCACTTTCCACCTCCTTCTCTTATCACATTGGTGGGTGCACTCAGTAGGCAGGTCATAGCAAGGCAGGAAGGTCTGCTATAGGTCTCAGATGCCATCTGATGACATTCTTAGCTTTTTGATCAGTGGGAACTGATGGTCTGCTAAGTTAATACGTTTTATTAGTCACAAGAATGTTAATTCAGAAGCAGAGGTAGGTCAGGTGTGGCTAAGTAGAGGGTTAGAGATGTCCCCCGATAATCTGTGAGTAGGCTCTGGATCTGCAACATTCCCAACTCTGCAGGGTCATTGGAGTGTTCATCAGTTGGTCAGCCTTGCTGGGAATTCTGCTGGGGATACAGGGGTTCTTTCTGGGGACTTTCTTTCCCATACGGATCCTTACTTGTATGCTTTGCTTGGGCTCAGCCTGACTGCTCCAGTCGTGCTGCATTCAGGATCTTCTACCTAGGAAATTGTGCTCTCCACTGTAGTCTGTGTCTTCCCACATCAATTAAGACAACGCCCACAGGCCGACCTGATCTAGGCCGTCCTCCACAGACATGCCCTCAGGCCAGCCTGATCTAGGAACCCCCTTCACCCCCCACCCCCCTGAGACTCTCTTCCCAGGTTGTATCAAGTTCACAATTAAAACTGACCATCACCGGGCACAGTAAACAAAGATCAGAACAAAGCAAGACTGAAACCCAGCAGGGACACACCAAAGGCTTAAGCCCCACATGTGGCATCTGAGGCTTATCAAGTGTGGGTAGCCCTACCCTCTAACCTAGCTGCTTGCAGCATGTCACCTCTAGTGACCAGGCTCTACTCAGTGCCTGCAGCTTTCCTTGGCAGACATCCCCATTTCTGGTATATCCAACATCCCCAAGTCCCCGTTGCAACGTAGGTTTCCCACTCACAGCTTCAGGCACAGCCCACTGAAGAGCTCCAGGCAGGAAATATGAACCTGTTGCACACTGCCTGGCCTCAGCAGCTTTCTGAAAACTTGTCACAAACCTCCTTGACCCTGTCACTGCTGCATCTTGCATGCCTGCAAAACCAGCATCACTTGGATGGTGCAGAGTTCTCCTGCCCCCACACTGTGTAGTTCAAGCCCTTCTCCCATAGCTGCAATTGCACTTGAGCACCTGCCTGGATGAAACTGGAAAGGCACTTCCTACATGATCCTGCCATCATAGTTTGTCCTGACTCTCTCTTTGTTCAGTCACTTTCTTTTCAAATGCAATTTTCCAAATGAGTTGACATCCCGCTTGGAGTCTCAGAAAAGACTGAACTTTTTTTAAGGTCCCTGGATGGGTCTTTCTCTCAACATTTTTTTTTTCTTTATTGTTCCAGTGCAGAGCTTAAGATTTCTCCTTAGCTGCACTAGTTCACAGTTAGAGCTGTTTTGTCCAAACTCACTTCGGCTCCCCCATCCCAAACTTTAACCCACTCACACTCCTTCCCTCACCATCCGAACGTTTTCCACATTTCTGTTTCTCTCACTGTAAATCTGACTGAGAGCACTGACCAGTAATGCACCTTCACCTGGAGGTTGTGCTGTCTTGAAATTTCTTCCCCAGACGTCTTGGGGCATTACTTGTGAATTCCAGATCCATTCAAGTTTTCAAGGCATGGGTAGAATGCAGCCAACTCTTTCCCAGAATATAACACAGTGGCCTCTAATGCCAAATTCCCAGTAGAGTCCTTGCCCCCCCCATCCCTTTCACCCCCCCCCCCCCCCCCAGGCCTCAAGAGTCTGGAGACACTGTCAGTCCAGGGAGGGCAACTTTCCTCATTACTCTGAGTTCTGGATTTCTGAACTGCCACCAGAATAGCCCATTGAATTCTGCTTGTAGCCTGTGGGCTTCTTGAGCACACATCCCAGTCTCTTCCACGTTTCTCCAACAAACCATTTTCAGACGTGAGAGTCACATGGTCAGGCTTATCACAGTCATAGTCTTATTTCTCTGCACTAACTTTTTGTACTGGTTCTTCTTTCTGTTGCTGTGGCAGAATGCCAACAAAAACAAGTTATGAGAGGACGGGTTGGTCATGGTTTGAGGGACTGCAGCCCATCATGGTGTGGGTGGTGTCGACAGAAAAGCACAACTCTCTCCTCAAAGGAGATAAGAAATATTTTATTCTGGAGTGACCATGGCCCGGGAACACAGATGCAGGTCACCCCAAATGCCATGTTCCAATGCAGAAACCATTCATGAAGTTTTTATAGTAACAGAACAACAAAAAGTCATAAATTAAGACTCTTCTCAAATACATTGGAAGAAACAGTAAATAGGTTGTTACAGCAAAAAGAAATCTAGGCTTCAGATGCTGCCTGATGACACTCAGCCTTTCGGTTGCAGGGAGCTAGGGCTTGGTTAAGTTAGTACATTCCAAAAGGTTTTCATGTATTAGTGTATTAGTCCCAGGATGTTGTCAGAAACAGAGGTGGGCAAGTAGTGGCTATTTAGGACTAAAGATTGCCTGAAATAAATTTTAAATGGTTCTGGATCTACAATGTCCCAAACTCTCCACAGCGCAGGAAGGGCTAATCAGTTGGTCAGCCTTCTAGGAAGTTCAGTTCCAGATGCAGTTTTTTTTTTCCTGGGAACTTTCATTCTCAGAGATGTCATAAACTCTGTGCATGGGGGAGTGGGTGGAGTGGGGAGTGGGTGGGATGGGGAGCGGGTGGGGGGGGGAGCGGGGGGGGTGGGGGAGCGGGTGGGGTGGGGGAGCGGGTGGAGTGGGGAGCGGGTGGAGTGGGGAGCGGGTGGGAAGAAGTTTAGACCAATTACCCTTCAGAATGAGCTTATTAGTGTAAAAAAGCAAGACCCTCGTTCTGTCATAACACGTTCAGGAGATTAGTGATAGTGAGACGGTTTTTTATCTTACTAGAGTGTTCATCAATGTAGAAGTGGTCATCAATGTACAGAGATGTAAAAATAGTCAATGCTTCGATTTGGCATGAAGCAGTGGTTTCTATAGTCCCTGCTCCTGAAAAATTCCTAGTCTCTTCTTCCCATGGCCTAGTACACCAGAGAATGACAATCTTACCTCTTGTCTAGCAGAGCTCTCTAACAAAATCCCCATCCTTCTGGGGCTTGAGTCCTCCCCCTTTCTGATACATAGATTCAGTCATGAAGCAGACTATTTACAAACTTTCAACTCCAAGACGTACTGAGAGAGCCCAGACAAGCAGCAGACAGCTGGTAGCTAGGGGAGATGGGGACATGGCGCCTCACAGATGAGCTCTAAACACACTTCATGCTGACAGTGGGCCATAATGATTTGCTTCTTTCAACAGGAGAGGGCATCCTGATGGCAGGGGCCCTGATTGGACCTTGAGATGGGAGAGCAATTACAGAAGGATTAGGGCATCAGAGATGAAATAATGGGGCCTTGAGGGGACAGAGGGGTCCTTTCAAAACCTGGAGAAGAGCTGCATTTGAAGCTTAAAGTGGAGCAGTGGGAGAGATAGCCGACCCACAGCTTGGGAGTGGGGGTGCTAAGGAGAAGAGCCGTGAACAAAGGAAGCATCTGACATGTCTTTAAAATTCAGTTCTCCATGTTAAACACACAAGCACACACACTCACACACAATTATATGTATGAGTGTGTACATGGGCTACGTGTGGTACCTGCTTGTGGACAAGGTCTTTCACTGAACCTGGAGTGCTCCTATTCAGCTAGAACGGTTGACTAACAAGCCCTGGGGATCTGCCTGTCTCCCGCTTCCCAGTGAGGAATGGGACCTCACACCAATGCACTTAGCTTTCACATAGCTGAGGGGTCGGAACACTGGCTCTGATGCTTACAGGGCAGACAAATGACTGACTGGACCTTCTCCCAGCCCCATGACAAAATATTTAATTTCTGTTTTTCAATTTCAAAAGAAACCGAGAGGGACTGGAGAGATGGCTAATTACTTAAGAGCACTGGCTGCTCTTGCAGAGGACCGACATTCAATTCCCAGCACCACATGGCAGCTCACAAATTTCCATAATTCAATACCAAGGAATGCAATTCTGGTCTTTGTAGGCACTGCATGTGCACTTACATACATGCAGAAAAAACACTCATACACATAAAACAGGAAATTTAAATAAAATAAAATAAAAAAGGAGAAACTGTAAAATTAGAAGCTAAAATGTGAATCTGTACAGTTAATACAAACCCATCCAGGGTGGCTGGCTGTAGATCTTCAAGGCAGGATGAATTAATCCAAGGCTCCACAACAAGGCAGGAAGTGACCATCAAGGTGCTGTCACCCTGCATTCCAGTGGAAATTCTTCAGCTGCCCATGCAGACTTTGCACCTGCCCTCAGCTCCCACCAACCAGCAGGACTTTCTGAAGTGGACCAGGCAGCAGGCCATCTCCGTTCTCTATCTCCAGCAGGGGCTGTCAGCACTGAACAGATTTCTAGGGCAACTCCAGGGACGCGTCCTGCAGTGACGCTATCAGTCAGCCAGTGCAGGTCCTCAGGCAAGATAAAAGGCCATGGACTGAGCAGAGGAGGAGGCAGCATCCCAATGGCACTCAGAGTGAAGACTGATGTGTGGCTGGCAGGAAGCCGGCAGTGTCTGCACAGGACAAGGGCACTGGGCACCACGACAGCACCAGCCCCCAGGACAGTGCTTCCCTTCGAAGCCATACCTCAGCACGGCAGCAACAGGTGGCTGAGGACACTGCGGATCTGGAAGGACCAGGGCTATGAGAACCTGCACCTGGAGATGCACCAGGCCTTCCAGGAGCTGGGGCCCATTTTCAGGTAAAGGCCTTCCTAGCCCAGTGCTGAGAATAGCCAGAACTTTCTGTCCCGTTGGCTGTCCAGACCTTTCAGGGCACACCATGCTGCATTCCCCAGTGGGTGTGGGCACTGCATCCTTAGGAAGATGGGGAGGGGGCATGGTGGGCTACGGGCCTGACTCATGGGCTAGGGACACCGTCCACACGGGCAGAGAGAAGCACCACTCATTGCTGAGAGGACAGAGCAGAGGAGGAGAGGAGTCAGGCAGACAGCAGGAGAGCCTTCCTGTGGGGAAGCACAGGCCAGGAGAGTGGGGGCATCAGAGAGCACACAGCCCGCGCTGGCTGTGCAGAGAGCTCAGGTGGAGCCCACGGCCACCCAGCAGGACTCTGTGTATCATCCCACAGACATAACACGGGGAGAACACAGACAGTGTCTGTGATGCTGCCAGAGGATGCTGAGAGGCTGCACCAGGTGGAGAGCTTGCACCCCCATCGGATGTATCTGGAGCCCTGGATAGCCCACAGGGAGCACCGCAGTCTGAGACAAGGCGTGTTCCTGCTGTGAGGAGACTTTGGGAGTGATGCGGGAGGGAAGTCGGGTGGCCTGGACACAGAATGCAGAACTTGCTGGGAGGGGAGTGGAGACAGGTGACTGCTGGGTATGGATGGGAACTGTGTCTTGGAGAGCCGGGGCTTGGGGAGGAGGGACATGGCTGAGGAATGCCCCCAGCACTGGGCACCTGCTCTGGACTGCCCTTCCCTGGGGGTGACTCTCCTTCCTACAGTTCTAAACTGGCCCAGGAAGGGGAGTCACTGGCTCAGGGCCACAGCCAGCAATGTCACAGCCTGATGACTAGAGGACCACAGGTAGACATTAGTCCTTTCCTAGGGGTGCCAAGACCCCTAGAAATTTGGGTAGACATTCCTGAGGATAGGGGTGAGCAGGGTGTTGATGGCTCTTGTAGGCGCACAAGCAAACACTGAGTGTGGTGGCTGCAGTGGGAGGGTCCTTTCAGTGGCTGGGGCACATCTGGAGAGGGAAGCAGGGGCTCATGGTGTTTGAGCAGATAAGACACAAAGAGGTCTCACCCGGAAGGGAGGGTGACAAAAGAATTCAGACTCGAAAGTCTTCAGAACAGAATTTTCTCAGCAATGGTTTAGAGAAAAGTTTGGACCTTCACGTAGGACATCTGGAAGTGAGGAAATGTTCACCAGGAAGTGAGGTAGAACTGTGAACATGTGTGTGTGTGTGTGTGTGTGTGTGTGTGTGTGTGTGTGTGTGTATGGACATGTCCCGCATGTGTGTATGTGGCTGTTGTATTTTCAGTTATATGAGTATTGGAATGTGTGGTCAGGTGAATGTGTGTAGATAGATATGACACATGAATTACCTGCAGAATGTTTGCATCTATATGCACGGATGTGTCTTAGGTATGTGCACACATGAACATGGGTGTCAGTACCTGTGTTTTTCTGGTCCTGTGAGAACACAGATGTGGGTGTGTTGTGGCCATGTTATCTGTCTACAGGTAAAGTTGGGTTCGTTTCCATCACCAAGTAAAGAATTAAAAAGACAGGAAAAATCCCAGACCAGCAGAGTGGCTGTGAAACAGACTTTTACTGACAGATAAAGATTCATACCCACTTACATAAAGATGTAGAGAAATAAACCTGTCCACAAGTGGAGAGGGGAATTTGGCAACGAAAAATCCAAAGCCCGTGGCCCCCAGGACCTGTGTTTTAGTAGTTTCTTCTCCCCTAATTTTGGATTGGTCAACTTAAACAAAGGAGAGGCTGATAGGTATGACTTCAAATGACAAGGTGTCCAGGTCTGGCCTGGGCCTTATCTGGTTTGACTAGATGGCTGGAAAAGAGAAGCCTGCTGCTTAGAGTGGGGAGCCCCCAGACCTTTGTCTCAGACAAAGAAGATGAAAGTATGCCATCCTTTTCTGTTCCCCAGTGGTACTGTTTGCTTCTCAGGGGTTTAGTCCCTTACACGTGACACCCAGTATGATCGCCATCAATGCTGGAAGCTTTAGCATAGAAAGGGATCGATGTTCTGTGTGGCCCAGTGTACAAGCCTCAGCCCATCATTCACTGGAGAATCTCCTTGGGGGCTATTATGCCTTAGGCTGTAGCTTGTGGATATTGAGAGAGATCCTCTGGTGTGGCTCCCACCCTGAGAAAGATGGGGCCCTTCACCGAGACACATAGATCTACTGCCTCAGAGGCCACATATCCCAAGGGATGGACAGTGAAACTGAGCTCAGCCAAAGGCTTTTTGCTGGGGGCATGGTATGCATTAGGTGGGCAGGCCTTGACAAGACAGTCCTGTTCCTCAGAAATATGGATGTGCCAGTGCCTCACGCTTGTGACATGCATACAGCACAGAGCATGGCGACCTTTTCTACAGCATGTGAAGGTTGCTCTGGAAGAAGGGGGTGTGTCCTGCAGAGCCTCCATCTGAGCCCAACATCCCCTCTCCCCACTCCCTTGGGGAGGAGGGCGATGGGCAGAGTCCTGGGCTAGGCCTTTCTGGGACATCTCTGTAGCTCTGTTCTCTGCCTGCAGAAATGGGCCTGAATGGCGTTCCAACCGACTGAGGCTAAACCCAAACTTGCTGTCAACAAAGTTTCAGAAGTTTGTCCCCATGGTGGACACGGTGGCGAGGGACTTCACGGACGCCCTAAAGAAGAAGGCGCTGCGGAACGCCCGTGGGAGCCTCACCCTGGACATTGAACCCAGCATCTTCAACTACACCATGGAAGGTGTGTGGCCAGAAGGACCCAGACTGAAGCAGTCAGAGGGAGCGGTGGGCGGCAGGGAGGGAGGAGGAGGCAGCCTTCAGGCCAGACACCCCTTGGCTCAGGGATACCACTGTCTTGCAGCCAGCAACTTTGTTCTTTTTGGGGAGCGGCTGGGCCTCCTTGGCCATGATTTAAGTGCTGATAGCCTGAAGTTCATCCATGCCTTGAAGTCCGTGTTCAAGTCCACCCCACAGCTCATGTTCCTGCCCAGGAGGCTGACCCGCTGGACAAGCGCCCAAGTGTGGAAGGAGCACTTTGAGGCCTGGGATGGCATTTTCGAGTATGGTGAGGCCTGAGCACCCTGGCAGAGCCATGGGTCAGGACTACAGTGGCCACCTGATTAACAGTCACCTTTCTTGGTTTCTAAGGGCTTTGGATCTTGTGTTCTTCCCAGGGATTCACTGTGAGTTTGGGGCCAGGGTGCTTAATTTTTGTCAGCATGACACAAACGACGGACATGTAAAAACCTCGTTTCCAGAATTACCTCCAGCAGACTAGCCTGTGCGTGTGTCTCTGGGACATTTTGTAGATTGCTGACTGGTGTTGAGTGCCCAGCACACTGTGGGCAATGTCGCTTCTGGACAGGTGGGCCTGAACTGCATAGAAGATGTTGCCAGACCAGCTGGTAAACAGTGTTCCTCCAGGTCTCCATTCAGTTCCTGCCCTGCTTGACTTCCTGCCTGGCTTCTCCTCAGTGTTGGTCTGTGCTTAGATGTGTAAGCCAAATAAACTCTTTCCTCCCCAGATTGGTTTTGGGCACTGTTTATCACAACAACAGAAACAAAACCGACCCAGCACTTTGGAATTCAGGCAGGCAGCCACTGGGGTCCTAGGGACATGGTAGCTGGGAGGACTGACAGGAGTGCTTGCTAGCAGCCTGATCTGAGCATCCCCCCTCCCCCCACAGTGACCAGATGCATCGAGAACAGGTATCAGGAGCTGGCACAGGGCAACACACAGCAGCACTATTGTGTCCTGTCGGAGCTGCTGTCAGAGGGTACCCTGCCACTGGATTCCCTCAAGGCCAACTTTCTGGAACTCAGCGCTGGGAGCGTGGACACGGTCAGGTCTCCTATGGAGCATAAAGCCCACCCCCAACTCCCTGGCAGTGTCTACCAAAGCACAGTCACTCACAGCCCCTTCCTAGTCTGTTCCCCGCCGTCCTCTTCCATGCCATGGTACTCAGCTGTGAAGCCAAGGAGACATCTATGAGTGGAGGGAAAGGGTACCCCAAGAGAGGGGAGAGAGGGGAGAGAGAGGGGGAGAGAGAGGGGAGGGAGGGAGGAAGGAGGAGAAAGAGAGAGAGAGAGAGAGAGAGAGAGAGAGAGAATCATAGCTTAGCCTGTGGATGTCGCTCACTTAGGCTGGAGGAGGGTCTGCCCATCTGGGACCCTCTTCTGCTAAGGGCTGTGAGGTTCCTGCAGAGGGGCCTGTGAATGGTGAACACAAATCAGACACAGGAACAGATGGGAGCAGCTCAAAATATCCCTAAGTTAAGCTGAGGCTGTTCCCCCAACAGGAACTAGAGCTGTGAGCACCAGACCCTGAACGTGCTGAAGTGGTGGCCAGTGGTCCAGGATGATGTTAGGACCTGAAAGTCAGGGCTCACTGGGCCCCACCTTGCTTTGACCATGCATTTTCCCAGGGAGGGCACCTTCAGGGCTGGCGTGCTCTCTGGGGAGGTCAGTGCCCATGTCTGATCCTTGTTCCATTGTGACTGCAGACAGCTATACCCTTGCTAATGACGCTCTTTGAGTTGGCTCGGAACCCAGATGTGCAGCAGGCCCTTAGGCAGGAGAGCCTGGCAGCCGAGGCCAGCATCTCTGTGAACCCTCAGAGGGTCACCTCAGACCTGCCCCTGCTGCGGGCTGCCCTCAAAGAGACTCTGAGGTAGGTGCTGGCTGCCTCCCTCAGGCCGTCCTCACCGCTTTGAGTTTGGGTACCTGAGGCCAGCCATGGGATCATGAGCCCCTCTGCTAGCAACACCCTGCCCTTCAGCTCTTCTTCTGCTGGCTGGGAAGTGCTGTTCCTCCAGAATGCCCTTCAATGTCCTGTGACCATCTTGGATTGTCCTCCCTGCCTGGGCTCAGGATGGGCTGGTCGGCTGAGCTCAGCAGTGCTGGGGACCACACTCTCATGGCCAGGGCAGCCTGTCTCCTGGGGGCCTGAGGGAGGCAGGAGAAGATGGGGACAGGAGGAGCCCTGTCAGTGCTGAGGCCCACCCTTCCGGTTTCTCATTCCAGGCTCTATCCTGTTGGCTCCTTTGTAGATAGAATTCTAAGCTCAGACTTGGTGCTCCAGAACTACCACATCCCTGCTGGGGTGAGTCAGCCCCACAGACCCACCCATCACCTCTGTTCTTTGTCACCCCAATGGGCTACTGACACTTCCCTTGTCATCTGCCTGCAGACAATCATCCGTGTGTGCCTCTACTCAACTGGCAGAAACCCTGCAGTGTTCCCGAGGCCAGAGCACTACAACCCTCAGCGCTGGCTGCACAGGAAAGGAACTTTCCGGCACCTGGCCTTTGGCTTTGGGGTTCGGCAGTGCCTGGGGCGGCGCCTGGCAGAGGTGGAGATGCTGCTTCTGCTGCACCACGTGAGTGGCCCTGGGCGGGGTCTGTGGAATGGAACAGGGCCTCCAAAGGCAGTGTTAGGGCCAACAGGCCAATGTACTTTCTAGAGCTTATTAGTGTCTGCTGAGCACCACAGGAGGGTCTCCCTGCAGCACGGTGGCAGTGTGCAGCCACTGCTCAGGAGTTGGGTCTGTACCCTGCCCTGCTGAGGATGCCAGGTGGAGCCTGCTTCTGTTCCAGGTGCTGAGATCCTTCCAGGTGGAGACTCTAAGACAAGAGGACGTGCGGATGGTCTACCGCTTCGTCTTGATGCCCAGTTCTTGTCCCCTCCTCACTTTCCGACCTGTCTGCTAGTCACATCTGTGCTTACTAGGTCCCAGCCCTGCCACCAGCCTTCCTCCATCCTAATTCCAGGTCACTCTTCTTTGCCAGACTGTCATCCTGCAACCCCTGCCCAAGTGGCACAGCCGACGGCCATCTGGGCTGGCCAGGGAAGGGATGCAGAGGGTACTGATGTCAACAGGCAGTCTCTGCTGGAGCACTGTAGCATCCTTCCCAGCAATCACCCCAGGCTCCTAATGTGACCCTCCAAGGGCTCAGAATAAACCATTAAATATGGCCGTGCTTGTGTTCCATTCCTATGGTATTAGCCACAAAACTGGTAAATTCCTTCTCTGTCTCTCTCTCTCTCTCACACACACATATGCATACACAAATGGGTAGATGTGAGGGGAAAGAGAGAGAGAAAAAATGAAAAAGATATGTGAGAGAGACCTAACTCAGTGTTTTGAGTCCATGTGGGCTATCGATGGAGTTGTGCCATGAGACATGAATTACAGAAGACATGTAAGCATAGAAATACCCGCATTGGTCAAGGGGCCATTGTGGTGCGGGTCAGAGGTGAGGCAGGAAGCCTTGCTGGAGCCCTGGTCTAGGGACTCTGAATATGAGGGTGTGTGGAGACAGGGTCTTTATGGAGGTAACTCATGGGAAATGAGGTCACTGGGTATGGCCTAATCCACCCACAGAGAACCTCACAAGAAGACTCAGGCCACTAACCTCAGGACAGGACCCGTGGCCTGACCCAGACAGCTCCCCTCTGCAAGCCTTGGAGAGAAGCCAGGGAAGTCCTGCTCTGTCAGCGCCTTCACGCACACTGCTCCCCTCAACTCTGAAAATTAAACTGCCCTGAAGAACCGGGTTGAAGTCCCTTGTTAGGTTGTGAGAGCAAACGAATAGGGTCCACTCAGCAGACAGTACCGAGGTGAACGGTGGCTAACACCAAGGGAAGGAAAGCTGCCGCTGTGTCCTGTCCAATTCCTGTAGCAGAGGCTGTCCTTGCATCCCCTGGTGGAAACTTCACTGTCTAGGTTGACGCCCCGTGGGAGGTGTTAGGCTGGGGTGATGCTGGGACTTGAAATGTCCCCCAAAGGGCCCAGCTCATGGTACTCTGTGTGGTGGTGGGAATATTATGAGGTGATGCTTGGCGGCAGGAGGCCCAGGCATGAGGGGCCTGTATTAGTTACTTTTGTGTTGCTGCCATAATGCACTACGATCAGGCCAGTTATCGAAGGGAGAGTTTTATTTAGCTTGCAGGTCCAAAGGCATAAGAATGCATCTTGGCCAGGGGGCCTTGGTGGGAGGCAGCTGGAGCAGAACGCTCAACAGTCCCATCCTCAAGCAGGCCCAGAATGCAGAGGAACCGGAAGGAGGTCAAGGCTGTAAGCTGACTCCTGAGGTCTGCCCCCAGTGGAGTGCTTCCTCCACTAGTTTGTATCTCGTGAGTGTGCCGTGACCTTCCCCAAACGGTGTCACAACTGACTAAATTGATTTCAAAAAATGTTTTAGGGATGGGCTTTAACTATTTTGTCACTGGAAATTCTTTTAAGAATTTATTTTTTATTTTATGTGTATGAGTTTTATGCCTGCATGTGTGTAAGTGCACCTGTGTCAGGCTGAGCTCGTGGAGGACAGAAGGGGGCATTGGATCCCCTGGGGCTGGAGTTACAGACAGTTGTTAGGAGCCATGTGGGTGCTGGGATTCAAACCCAGGTCTTCTGCAAGAACAACCAGTGCTCTTAACCACTGAGCCATCTCTCGCACCACAACATTCTCTCTTTTAAATCAACTAAGCATAGACATGCACGTGTTCTTCTGTGAATGCAATTGCTTCCACAGTCCATGCACACCCACAGATACAGGACAAAGGTCATTTAACTTACTGGAGTTCCCTCCTCTTCATAACACTGCCGGGCGGTGTGGACGACACACACCACGGAGTTAGGAAAGACTGTCTTCAATAAATTATCTTCTTAACTGTAGAGAATCTTGGAGAATTAATTGATAGAATGCCAAACCATGCTTTTGATAAATCCCAAACGATGGTAGATTCCTGGCTTTCTATCTGAAGAATGAATCCCCTGGCATGCTCAAGCCCATGTCCAGTTCTTGACAGTAGGATGGACTGAAATTGCAAATTACTGCACTGGGAAAGCAGCCTACCAACTTCTCTGGTTGGTCGATCCTCTGGACCACCCCAGGCCTGCTGGCAGAGAGGGCAGCAATTGTTCTGTCTCACTCACAGGGACGTGCAGCTGTTGTGGAAAGCGCGATTACTCTCTCCCCAGACCAAAACACCATCCTCTTGTTTGTTTCCTGCTTGACATCTAAGACAGGCACCCGTTACCTGGACCCATATTGTACATATGCTCTGGCTCTACATGGCCACTGCATCCTACTTCATTAATGAGACATTGGGTGTGGAGGTGGGAAATATGGTGGCTCTGCAAGGCCACAGTGTGGGCCCCTGGGATCTTGTTTCTAAGAGGATACTTGAGTTGACACCACTGCCATGTTTGTGTAAAGCAGAGATCGGAGCTCTAACATTACCCTGTTGGTAGGTCTGTTCTTTTGCTTAGACTCATGGGCTTTTTGTCTAGTTGTTGGCCTGGTTGGTGAGGATTTGGCTTTTGGGGTCTTTGAATAAGACTGCACTATTCAAACATTCAATGAAGAAATGCCTGGTCCATAGACCTGGTCTATGACTATGGGTCCCAGGAGGATATAGACTCCCCACTGTCTCATGGGATGGATATAGGATACAAAGTGTATTGTGATGAGAGAATCTTATAAGGCAAGTCTTTGAAAACATGGAGGTGGTTCATATGCCCCTCTAGATGTAAGAAAGGAAAAGTTGGGCCTGAAGAGATGGCTCAGTGGCTAAGAGCACTTGTTATGTAGGCATAAAATTCATATACATACAAAATGAAATAATTTCAGCCTGGTGTGGGAGAATGGCTCACAAGATCCTGCCCCTAGCTTAGGAGTAGTTGTCAGCTGCTGGGGGAGGGAGAATCATTTTTCTTTGGGGATGTGACCACCAGTAGGTTGTCTATGCTCTGGTCGTCGGCCCCACATCGTGTGCTTGACTCAATGGGTTATAAAAAAGAGGAAGGATGAAGTTGGGACTGGGATGTGTTAGAGGGAGTTCAGGAGAGCTGGAGGGGGAGCGATGGATATACTAAAAATACATTGTATATATGTATACAATTTTGAAAGAGTAGTAGATAATGATAATTATGATATATAATAATTAATAATAATACAATGAAACAAATAAGGAAATAAAGAAATAAAAGAAAGACACCTAGAGGATTTGTCCTCATTGAGTCTTAATGGTCCTTCCCTGTGTTTGAGTCTCTGTGTCTCAAAAAGATTCTAGAGGGTGACACTACCCAGGCTATCGAAGCCTTTTCACTCTTTCATGTGTAATTGCTCTCCTGCGAGTGTGGGAGCTGCAATATGTCCATTGAGTGGTGTCACAGGAGCAACTAACTTGAGCTTCTGTATTAATTTCATGAAATTTTGTCCATTTCAAAAATGCCAAAGTTAATTTAGAATATCGGGAGGAAGAAAATGTACCCTGTGTTTTTTCTTTTAATGTTGTACATGAGTTTGTTTAGTAAAAATGTGTTTTAATTTATTATCTACCAATTTTTAGAGTATAAATTTTGTTATACAAATTTCGGATTTTCAGTTGTCAAACTGTGCAACTTTGCCTTAATGTGATCAATATGCATAAAACGTGAACACCTTGCCTGCTTGTTCCCTACCATGATGCTCTGCCTCAGTTCAGGCCCAAGGTAGCTGTGGACTAAAATCTTGGAAGCCACAAGCCAAAATGAATCTTTACTCCACGTAAGTTAATTGTCTCTGTTATTTTGTCAAAGCAGCGGAAACCAACTAACCATATCCTAAGATCTAAAATCTATAAAACATACTGAAATACACACGCGTGTGAGGCTCGGCCTTCAGCCCTACCCTATCCCCGGGTTTGAATACACAGAGCAGACAGAGAGTGCTCTTTGGAAAAGTGGATTTATTCCAGGGTACTTACAAAGGACCCATCCCTGGAACAAGAGGGACACGGAGGTGTTGTATGGCGGGGTGGAGGGGAGGGTTGCATTCTCATAAGGACCTCCCTGGACCCCAGAACACGTGTGTGAGCATGGCGCCCTCCCTCTGCACCCCCTCTCTCCTTCCCAGCTTTTCCTGTGTTTCCGTTAAACCTCCCCCCTTAAGTCATTGGTTAGTTGGCTGTCAATCACATTTGGAAGTCCATCTCTCCATTTGGAGAGAAAACCGCTTTTCTATGCAACATCCCACCCCTTTTTCTCTCTGGCTCTCAGATACTTTCTGCCACCTCTTCTGCAATAGTCCCTGAGCCATAGGAGAAAGGGGTTTGGGGAGGGAGAATAACAGGTATAGGATGATGTTCTTTCCACTGTGGCATGGATTATCATCTTGCTTCAGTGATGCTCCTTCTACTGTAATAACACAATAATTGTAAAATAGCAACAACACCAATAACAACAGCAAAAGTAACATCCACACAAATACTGAATGACCTAACCTATGGGTGTAAACACAAGTGCTTAGGCAGTGCCTAAGTAGGCACATATTTATCTTGCAAACAATTACAGTAGCTTCTTTATGGGGGCTTATAGCTCTCCCCCTCACCATTGGGGAGGACATTCTTTTCCTAATATCAGATGTGTGTGTGCCCTCCCTGAAGAGCACGCCCTGAATCCAATTTTAAATATGCTGGGGGTGGACAAACCAGACGAGCCTCTATCACACCTGTGAAGACATTTGACAGTGAAGCATGTAACATCTGTCCTTATGTAGAGCGTTTCAGGACCATTTTCTCATAGCTGCCTAAAGAGTGCCCTCTAGCACTCTAAAAGCCATTCATCCATTTGTGGGGAGTTTTCAGCTCAGTCCCAGCTAGATATCTCTTTCCATGCTCAAATCACGTCACATCTTCAGTAATAGGGCCTTACCGTCCACTTCCAGTGTGCAATCAGCTTTATAATGTGGCAATTGCCTTCTGTTTGGTAGAAGGGGTCTTCCAAGGCTCCCTTGGCCAACAGCTCACAGCGGGGGACAACCACACTTGGTACCGGAATTGCTAGTTACTCTTTGGCATCTAAAGGCCTAGGCCCATAGAACTCCCAGAATTTCACAGGTATACTTCAACCTTGTACCCTGTATGAGTTACATTCCATTCTTGTTCCTTCAAGTCACTTGATGCCTCTCAACTGGGTTTCATATCTGTAAAACACTCAGAAGTTAACATTATATACACATACAAGGTCTAACATAGCAAGGAAAACTTTTCAATTTGCATGAGCTGTTTTTTCAACAGATCCACGTTGGGTACAATGGCAATGTAATCCATTTAGTGTCCTGGATTTCTCACATGGAGCCTCCATGCATTCCTTTAACCTTGCCAACCTTGTTGGTGTTGGCCCAAACTGCTTGGCCCTACATAGGGCCAAGGAGGAATAAGGCTTCTCTTGCCTCTGTCGCAACCTGTTGATTCCTAGGGCCAGGGAGACCCTGGATCTGATTCCTGACCCTAGCCACATCTTTGGTCTCTCCATTGACCACATCTGGCTGTTGGGAGAGGCCCTGGCTGGGCAAACTGTCTCCACCCCTTGACTAGACAGTCACAGGGGAGAAATGTACCCTGTTTACTTTGGAGGGGTTAGTATCCACCCCTGGGATAAGCTTCATCTTTTATGTACCTTTCATGAACCGTTTCTCAGGGCTTAAAGCCTCCCAAAGGTACATTAGCTCAGAATTTGGCTTTTTATTAATCCTTTCTTTAGGAACTTGGGCTAGACACCGTCTTTCCACATTTGTCTACGAGTAACCCAAGCAGACCTCCTTTTTTGTTTTGCCCCCCTTACACGTCCTTTAGGCTGTTCTATTCTTCTACAGACATACTTTACATGCTGGTCTAAGTTGTTTAAATCTGTCAGAGCCTCTCCTGCCTTGTATAGCTCTTGTCCCACTAGGGGATCCAGTAGGGACACTAAGCCTCCATACCAATGTCGAGGTCCTTGTTCAATGAAGTCCCTCATTAAATCTCTAGTGAACACAACCCTATCTGTTCCTGTAAATGGGGTATCATATATTGCTTTCCTCATACCCACTTCTCTTAATAGCACCTGTCCTTGTATCGTACTCCAGCTCCTGAAATCCATGGGGATCTGCACTGGTGATAACCAGGTTTCCCTAACGGCTTGTACAAGCCAGTCTATCAGAGATCATTTCCCTTTGTACTGCCTTAGGCTACACAGCCTAAATCTCAAGGAGGGATGAGTGGTTATGTAGCTCAGCTGTCCAGCCACTGCAGCATTCAGGTTAATATCATCTACTCCTCTGTCCCATATTTCTCAGGAACCAGGTGATGACAGGCTCTTTTGCACTTGTTTGAATGTCCTCCCTATTTCCACCAGCTCTAGGGCTGAAAACCCTCTAGTCACTAAATCCTTAGGGTTGTTAAGGCCTCCATCAGCATGTTGACATTTAGATTTTTTTCTTTTGTATTACAGGTTGAACCTGAGAGGCATTTTTATCTTCTTCTTGGTTGCTCCCTCCCTCATTGCTGCTTGATTCTTCCCAGGGGTTCCAGGTCCTGGGATCCCAGGATGGGTCTTGTATTATCAACCTGACCTGGGTTTTCATCCCTTTTCCACATCCTAGCTGTAGAAAGCAGCAGCTAAAGCTTCTATGTCCTTTTCTCTTTTATCCAATTTGCTAACAAGGTCAGAAGCTATTATTGAAGAACAAGCCTCATATCTTTCTCTTGATCTAATTCATCTCTCACACTTTGAATCTCTCTCTGGGCTACAACCTCAGCCTGAGACTGCCATCCCAGTATTTTCTCCACCAATCTCATCTGCTTAGGCTAGTTCACCTTAATTCCATATTTCAGTATAAACCACACTATCCCTGCAATGGCCACCACACACACCAGTCCTATGGGGATAGTCCACCATGTCAAGATTTCCTCTGCCCACACTTTTCCCTTGGCTGGTCCCCATATTAGCTGTGGCTCCATAAATCCTTTTCCCAGGAGCATTCTCCTTTTGCCAGTCAGTTCTGCTTGACTATGCCAATTGTATCATGAATTTCTCATGATGAGGCTCGGCCTTCAGCCCCACCCTACCCCCAGGTTTGAACCGACAGAGCAGACAGAGAGTGCTCTTTGGAAAAGTGGATTTATTCCAGGGTACTCACAAAGGATCCATCCCTGGGGCAAGAGGGACACAGAGGTGTTGTATGGCAGGCGGGCTGCCTTCTCATAAGGACCTCCCCGGACCCGGAACACACATGTGAGCATGGCGCCCTCGCTCTGTGCCCGCCTCTCTCCTTCCCAGCCTTCCCTGCATTTCCACTAAACCTCCCCCCTTAAGTCATTGGTTAGTTGGCTGTCAATCACATTTGGAAGTCCATCCCTCATAGCAGTCAGAGAGAAAACCGCCTTTCTATGCAACACCTGGGCAGGACAAGGTGTCAAGAATAAGGTAGTGCTGGTGGGACTCGCAGGAGCATGGTCGAGCTGAGTCTGGGTGGGACTCGCGGTAGTACAGAGGAGCTGAGTCTGGGTGGGACTCGCAGGAGCACGGTCGAGCTGAGTCTGGGTGGGACTCGCAGGAGCACGGTCGAGCTGAGTCTGGGTGGGACTCGCAGGAGCACGGTCGAGCTGAGTCTGGGTGGGACTCGCAGGAGCACGGTCGAGCTGAGTCTGGGTGGGACTCGCAGGAGCATGGTCGAGCTGAGTCTGGGTAGGACTCGCGGTACTACAGAGGAGCTGAGTCTGGGTGGGAGTCGCAGGAGCACGGTTGAGCTGAGTCTGGGTGGGACTCGCAGGAGCACGGTCGAGCTGAGTCTGGATAGGTCCTTAATGGTAGAAGGGTAAGTAGGTGGGGTCTCTAGCAGGGGGAGCCTGCTGAGCACCACAGGAGGGTCCTCCCTGCCGCACGGTGGCAGTGTGCAGCCACTGCTCAGGAGTTGGGTCTGTACACTGCCCTGCTGAGGATGCCAGGTGGAGCCTGTTTCTGTTCCAGGTGCTGAGATTCTTCCAGGTGAAAACTGATCTGCAGATGGTCTACCGCTTGGTTTTGATGCCCAGCCCCTGTTCCCTTCTTACCTTCTGGCCTGTCAGCTAGTCACATCTATGGTTTGGGGGTTCCAGAGTGGCCAACCCCATTTATCCCCTGCCCCCAGGCTTTCTCTCTGCCCATCCTGTGAGCCCTGCTTCTGTGGCACAATCTTTTCCCACCAAGTCCCTGTTGTAGATTTGACAGTCTGTGTAGCTGGGGAGGAGAGGGCAACAGGACCCTGGCACACTGTTTCTGTCCCTCCTCACAGTTACTCCAGCCTGTTACTGTGGCCATCCCAGTGACATCATAGGCTTACTTTGTCTTCCTATCTAGTCTCTAGTCTTAAACATCCCTGTTTACATTCTTAAAGCCTGTTTGTGGTCAGTTGAGTGTCGGGAAAGGGGAGCCCAGCATTTGAAAACTGGATTGAGTTCCCTCTCAGAGGTCTGCCTTTCCCAACTAGCTCAAGCTAACAGTAAGAGCCCTTGATTTGGTTTTTGACACACTGTCCTGTGTGAGATGAGACAGCAGAGTCTAGTCAGAACAGTTACCATCCAACTAATATATGTACCACACATCTCCATCTATGGCTCAGATATCAAAGGCGCAGTGAGTGCCCAGAGCTCGTCCTCCTGTCTATTATTATGTGACAGATCCTGTGGACGATCAGAGTCAGAGGCCTCAGGTGTGGATAGAGAATCTTGGAGAAATGTATCTCGTTAACAGGAGGGTCAGAAATTGGCTATCAAGTTTCATAATGGTTTCTATATATACTTTCTCTGTCAACCCATGAACATCTACCATCTTTCAGACCCATTTTGGGGAGTCTTGAGTTGCACTGTTGTCCCACTGGCCACAGTCCCAGTGGCCATAATGTACTATGCTGTGCAGGGAGGGCATGTGCTCAGCTTGCAAGCATTCTTCACCACCACTCTGTCCTTTCTAGATCCATGATAAAAACATAATACACTAGGTATCTTACAAACAATAGAAGTTTGTCTGTTTGTGCATTAAAGTGAATCCATCAAAATTCAACTTATAAATGAGTAGAAAATATTTGTATCATACACTATAAGGTGCTTTAGTCCTCAATATAAAGATTATTTGAAAAAAGAGAGAAAACATTTTTAAAATGTAAAATGGTAAAAACCCATGAACAGAAAACACACAGAGAAGAAAATAAAAACTGAAAATCACCTTTGCCTCTGAAATTCATCTGCAGACCTGGAAACCCAGACTAATCAGGAGGATAGATCAAATGTAGAGAGCTGCGGATTGCTGCCTCTTAAAGATGGCGCCTGCTCCCGCCTCCCACCATCCCGAGGGTGGGTGCTCTCTGGAGCAAACAACTCCATTATTGGCTGTGGCTGAGGTCTGGCCCTGCTTCCGCATATGTGCGCCTATCTGCTTTCACCACGTGGTAGTTTGGGGTTGGCTGGCAGGAGGGGATTTAACTCTGTGGCGGGCTTTTCCCCGGGAAGAAGTTAGAAAGTAAAAAGGCCAGAAGGTTGTTCAAGGTTCCTGAATAAACTGCATTTAAGAAGAGTCTGGGGTCGTGTCTTCCTTGCTGGACGAGAGACAGACGCGACAATCAAACAAGTCCAAATCTGTTGGCAAAGTGCCAACATATGAGCAGGGCAGAAGACATTGGTCAAAGAGCATGAAGGGAAGAAATGCCTCCAGGTCAGAAGGCCAAGCACATACGCTGCAACGTGGCATCCTGGGGTGGTTCTTGGAAGCAAATATAATGGAAGTTACTGGAAAAACTGGTGAAAAAATAATGTGGTCATGGTTTGGTTAACATTGTTTTATAAAAATTAAGTGTGTGGGACTGGAGAGATGGCTCAGCGGTTAAGGGCACGGGCTGCTCGTGCAGAGGACCCAGGTTTAATTTCTAGCACCCACATGGCAGCTAGCAACTATCTGTAACTCCAATTCCAGAGGAGTTTTCACCTCCACGGGCATTGCATGACACAGGTGCCCTTACAAACATGCAGGCAATACACTCGTACACTAAAATAAAAGTAATAAAAAAAAGTTAGGTGCGTGTGTGTGTGTAGGCCAGAGGTTGATATCAGGTGTCTGCCTCTATTGTTTTCCATATTATTTTTTGAGACAAGGTCTCTCACTGAAACCAGAGTACTATTGGTAAGGCTTACTCGCCAGGTATATTAGTCAGGACTCTCTAAAGGAACAGAGTTAATAAAATGAATGTACACATAATATATCATGTTAAATATATATAAATAAATTATAGTATTATATAAATAACATATAATATAAAATAATATTATATAAACATATTATACCGGTTGGCTTACAGGATAGAGTCCAAGTAATCCAACAATGGCTACAGCAGATGGGAAGGGTTGAGAATCTATAGCTGCTCCATCCCAGAGGCTGGATAGCTCAACAGTCACAATCAGGCACTGAAGGCCTGAAGGATTAATAGAGATAAGCTAGTCTTCAGTCTATATCGGAATCCAAAGAAGTGGTTCTACAGTGGGGGGTTGGGTGCCACAGGAACAAAAAGAAATTGCCAGTAAGAGATAAGGGCGGGCAGAAAAAAAAGCAAAAGCTCCCTTCTTCCATGACAGTATGTCTGGGCGTCCATCAGAAGGTAACACCCATACTTAGAGTGGGTCTTCCAGCGTCAAATAATCCCATCAAGAAAGTCACATTTCAGTTAATTTCAGATCCAGCCAGCTGACACCCATGATGAGTCATCACACCAGTAAATTCCAGGAATCCACCTGTTTCCATCTCCCCCAAGACGTTCAGCATTATTTAGGGGCTGGAGGTCCAAACTCAGTACCTAATTACTGCATGGCAAGCCCTTTACCCATGGAATCACTTCCCCAGCCCACAGAAGTTAATCTTTCTGCACTGGGAAATGCACCATGATTATGTAAGATGTTAGCAAGAGCGGCCCTATGTCCAGCAGGGCAGAGATTCAGAGACTCTTTGAAGAGTGATGGCACAGCATTAAGGAAAGACAGAACACACAACACTTAATTAGAATCTCAAGAATGGAGAAACAGGAGGCACTTTCCTGAGGGAACAGAGGCCCTGAGTTCTTGTTCCACAGTGTATGTGCTGCCTAGCTGACACAAACAGAAAAACACAGACTATCATCCATGCAGACAGACTTGTGAACACTTCCTAGAGCCATTTCTTTTAAAGACAGGTCTCCCTGTAGCCCCAGCTGGCCTGGAACTTGCTGTGTAGGGCAAGTTGGCCTTGAGCTCACAGAGATCAGCCTGTCTCTGCCCCCTGACTGGTGGGATTGAAGGGGTGTGCCACTGCCGAGCTGCCGCAAGACTTTCTGGTGTGCTATCTGAGAAGAGAACGTCTTTGCTAAGGGGACCAGCATTACAGAACTTATGACTTGCAGTTAGAATGCTTTTTAAAAAATATATTATTATTTTTATTTTATGTGTACACGTGTTGCATGCATGTCTGTAAGGGTACCTGTGTAGTACCGTGCATGCAGAGGACAGAAGAGGGCATCAGATCCCCTGGAACAGGAGTTATGGATAGTTGTTGCCCCCCATGTGGGTCCTGGGAATTGAATCCGGGTCCTCTGCTAGAGCGGTCAGTGCTGTTAACCTCTGAGCCATCTCTCCAGCCCCAGAATGCTTTTCCTCATCAAGTCTGGGATATTGTGTCCTTTAACTGCCTCCACACCCATGTTGATGCAGCACTCGGTAACTAAACATCCTTGGCCAGAGATGTTATTGCACAGTCAGGCATGCTTTCAGCAGCATTCAGTTCCGTCCTCAGAACACAGGAAGTTGGGTGGTGTGGGTTAGGTATTTGTAGGGCACAACACAGGATGGGCCTTAGCCAGGTCACTTGCTATGAGGAATAGAGGAATGGTTTCCGTAGGCGTGGCACTCCACTCTGGCTAGTCATGAGGCCAGCTTCTGCCCAGCACCCGGAAAGAATCTGTACCTGGATGATCTACCTGGGGACAGATTACTATTGGCTGCAGTCGGGACCCCACCCCATAAGGTGATTGGCTAACCAGACCTATAAGACCCCTTGCACTTCCTTGAATAATCAAGCTTGTAGGGCCTTGCCATCCACATGCATCTCACCCAGCTCCCGGGGTCTGTGTGTGTTTTGACTCTGTGCCTACTCACCCCCTTTTGGTGGAGACCCTTTGTCCCCTGAGTCTGGCCCCAAGCACAGGGACGCTCAACAAATATTCATCTCTAAAACGCACAGATAACTCAAATCATTGCAAAGTAAATGCAAACATGTACACATAAAGGGCTGCTTCCCCAAGTCCTTGGTAATATGAACTGAAGGTTCATAAAGGAGACAGGCTGAGGAAGTGCAGGGCTCTGGAGGATGGGGACAAAACACAAACCCTTTGGTCTGGGTCTCTGGCAGGCTCTGAATGGCTCTGGTGAAGCACTCCCTGAGGAACCTCTGTCCTCTCACATATGCCTGCAATACACCTCATTGCAACAGACTAAACTGCAAGAATGGCTAATACAAAGTTCCCACTGTTCCAGGAAGGAGAACCCTCCCGATTCCCGTCGACAGGACACAGCTCTGGGTAGACTGAGGAACCGCAGCTACATCTTGGTAGATGTGCTTGCTGACAGGCGGGAGGCCTCTTCAAGGTCTAACATCCTTGAACTGCAGTTAGGATGTTCCCGCTGTGCCAGAAACCAGGGCCCCCAGGCACTTGCCCACACATGTGCACTGCATAGGGTTAGGGTTAGGGTTAGGGTTAGAGACCTGAGGCCATTATAATCACCTGCTTTGTGGGTTTTGATGTTCCTCCCCTTTTGTGGAGATCCTGGGAGGAGATACTCTAAAAGGGAGCCCTGGTCCACCATGGTTTGGAGCAAAAAGGGGTCACCTTTCCTTGGGATTATGTTACCTGCCTCATAAATATTCATGAAACTTCTTTAAGATCTACAGCATGGAACCACCTAGGCTGCTGCTCCAGCCTTTGGGGCAGCCCAGTCTGGTTTCTCCTTGCAGAGTTTGCTTAGTTTTCCTAAAGAAACTGTTGCTTCACTGGGTAAACTTGCTTTGTCTCTTGACTGAGTTCACTCCTCCCAGAAGACAAGAATGGAGAGACCCTCAAAACACTCCTCGCTGCCAGTGTATGTCTGCAGCAACTACACAGGCAGAGAACTCCTATCCCAGAGGCCGCTTCAGCTCTGCTCAGTCCCAGCTGTTGATGCCACCAATACAATTGCTCATGCATCTGTTCACCCATCTGGACCTACTGTCCATCCGCCTGCCCATTCATTCACTTGAACCAGTCCTGCCCTTTCACGTCTGCAGCTTCTCCCTCAAACCTGTGGCCCTCAGTGCCCTGACTCCCAAGCATCCTCTGCAGTGTATCCAGTCTCTTTCCTGCAGCTCTATTCCTTATCTGACCAATGCAGAGACTCTAGCATCCCTAGGACTTTCCCAGCTTTGGCTTCTCAGGCGCCCTTAAAATTCTTTGCTTCTTTAACTCTTTGTGGTCACTCTGCAATGTAATCTATCTATCTATCATCTATCTATCTATCTATCTATCTATCTATCTATCTATCTATCTATCATCTATCTATCTGGAGAGAGATTTAGTGTGAGATGTGTCATGCGTGGTGAGAGTTGATATTAGTAATTATGCTGGAATAAAAGAATGTGTGTTGGTCTCTGCCAGAACGATCAAAGAAATGTGGCAAAGCACAGCCATCAGACCCACTGTGCTTAGGAAGCTCTTATGCAATACACTCCGTCATTGTAGAAAGGCACAAACTCATTTGTCTGGTGTTTCTAACATGGAGCCGGGGGCTCATAACATGGAGGCTCAAGTTTCAGGGTCTGAGTCCTTAGGCAGTGGCAGAGATCTGAAGCTGAGCATCAAGTGAAGAAGTTGAGTCCCGAAGAAACAGCATCAATAGAGGGTCAGAGACCTGGTGGTGGTGGGGTTTGCAAGCGGGGGAGGCTCTAGTGAGGAGCCTGAGCACTGAAGGGAGGGAACCCAGTGAGGGGGTCAGAGTTCTGAAGGAAGAGGGCTGGGAGGGGCGGGGCTTTGGGGCAGAGCCCCATAGGGATTGCATTGCTGAGGGTCTGCAGATGGTGAGTGAGGAACCTTAGCCTCTAAGGTGGGATGAGTGATGATGGGTGAACAAGTCAGGAAGTAAAGGCCCTGGTTAGGGGTGCAGGCCCCAGACGGAGGGGTCGCCCTCTGAGAGCAGGAGCTATATTAAGGTTGAAGCCCCAGAGGAGGTACTTGGTGAGGGGTCAGAAGCTTGAGAACCAGGAACCTGATAAGAGCCTGAGGGAGGGTCTGTGGGTGATATGTCCGAGCTCTAATGGAGAGTGAGAGTCCTCTAAGAGAGGTGGCAAGAGAAAGTGGGTCCTGAGTTAGGGGACCAGAAACGGGTGGGAGTCCCCAGGAACGCGCACCAAGAGACAGATCTCTGACGGGGAGAATACAAAAAGCCTTGAACGATGAAAGAGGGTTCTGAACTCTGGGTCCCCGCAAAGACAACGAGCAGAAGTAGCGTGCCAAGAGGCAGTTGGAACTGGGAGGGGTCTAGAAGAGAGGGTTAGAACCTTGAATGGCGAAGAGGGGCCTGAGCCCAGAGCGAGGGGCTCGACCGTTGGAGAGGGGAGGGCTTAGAACCCGGCTGAACCCGGCCGTGCGACGTTCGGAGCTCTGAGGGGTGAAAAGTGGTCCAAACCCGGAGGAAAGGCATCGAGAGTGAAGCGCGCTGAGACCGAGGAGGCCTCGAGGGTGAGAAGAGCCTGACCCCAGGGAAGGGCGCGGGGCAGTGGCAACCCAGGAGGGCGCCCTCTTGGCGCTGAGGCTGAGGGTCGGCGCCGGCAGAGCCGGAGCCCGGGGAAGGACCCCGAGAGCCCTGGAAACCCAAGCGGGGCTTAGAAAAAGGGGAGTATCTGGGCCCCGAGGAAGGGCGCCAAAGGGCGGCTCCGCGCCCCCGCGCCCTGCCCTCTCGGAGCCTTTGGCGCCCTTCCCCCGTCGCTGTCCCTCAGAGTTTAGGAAACAGAGAGCCGAGAGCCGGTCTCCGAGGGAGAAAGGCACCGAGAGGTCCCCAGCCTTGAAGGTGAAGGGCCCAGGGAAGGTCGGCGCCCCGAGGCAGAGGTCCAGAGAAAGTGTGGGAGCCCTGAAGGCAGAGCGTTGAGACATTCGGCGCTCGGAAGGAGGGCATCAAGAGAACTGCAGAGCCCCGAGCCCAGGGCCCCGAGAGGGGCTCGGAGTCTTGAGGACGGGGTGCCAAGAAAGATTAGGGCTTGAGCAGGGGAGGAGGGACGGTCCAAGATCTGGAGCCCGAGGGAAGCTGGCCTAGAGACTGCGGGAAGGGCGCCAGTGAGTGAGGCTCTGAGTCCTCAGAGCGTCAAGGGAGGGTCAGAGGCTTTCCCTCCAGAAGAGGCTCCAATCCCTGAGGAAAGGGGCAGTAAAGAGGGTCCTGACTGAGGGGCCCAAGGGCAGGTTGGACCCTTGAGTGAGGAGCGACAAGGGAGAGCTGGAGATCTGAGAGAAAGAAGGGTGCCCAGCGAGCTTCAGAACCCCGAGGGAGGAGTGCAAACTGGGGGCCAAAGGCAGAGCATCCAGAGGGCGGGGGAGGGTGCCCTGTCGAGCATGGCCCCAGAGCTGGTGAGGCTCCTGGGGGAGGGCGTCAAGAGAGGCTCCCAGTCCTGAAAGGAGCAGGCAGAGAAGTTTGAATCCCTGAAGGAAGGGTGCCGAGAGCCGAAAATCATGAGGAGCCCCAAGGGAGTGGCACCAGGAGTGGCTTAGAGGCCTAGAAGGAAGGGCACCAACAGAGAGGGTCACAGCTCTGAGGAAAGCGCACCAAGCGAGATGACCAGAAACTAGGAAGAGGCCACCAATGCAGAGTGGTCCTGAGGGAGAGGTGCCCAGATAGAGGCCTCGAGGCCATGGCGATAAGACATCAGAGCCCTGAAGGAGGAATGCCAGATGCGGGATTTCAGCCTTCGGTGAATGGCCCAGACCAATGGTCTGAGGAGGTAGCACTCCAGGGCCTGGAGCCTAGAGGAAGGAGTGGAGGTCCAGGGGTCAAGTAAATGGAGGGCCTCTAACAGGGACACCAGAAGGAATACATCTCTGATGGCTGAGGAGAGTCAGATCCCTGAATGGTGAAACGAGGGGAGTCTGAACTCTGAGGGAAGGGTGCCCAGAAAGGGAGAGAGTAGAGAAGGGATGCCAAGAGACTGTTGGAGCAGGGAGCGGTTAGAAGGTTGAAACTCTGATGAAAGAGTCAAGAGAAGTTTGGAACCCTGAGGCATGAAAAGAGGTCTGAACCCTGAGTCAAGGGCATCAAGAGTGTTGGAGCTGAGAGAGGCAAAAAAGAGTGTTCCGGAAGAGGAGCCCAAGTTGGGTCAGCAGGAAGAGGAGCCCAAGGAGGGTCAGCAGGAAGATTCCGGAATGTCAAGCAGGAAGCTCAGGAAAGGTTTTCAAAGGGATTTGGTGTCATCAAATCCAACATTAAGGGTAGAGGGAGGGTGGGGACAGAAGATGTGGAATGTCTAGAAGGTCCAAAGGAAGGTTCTAGAATGGCAAAGATGACAGACCCACCAGGAAGGGAAGAGTTTCAGAGGGGGAAGTGAGATCTATATATGCAGCAGAGCAGGATGCCGAGGCAAGGACCTGCAGCTCATGTGATGCTGGCTGGTGTCAGGTTGCTGAGGCTGCAGGCTACGGGCCACTCTTCTGAGGACTGACTCTGGGGACCTTGCCTTTCCTGAGCTGTGGGCCTCTTTACTTTCAGGTGCCCCGGCTGTAAGAAATGATGCTCCCCTTCTTCTCACTACTTCTCTTGATGCTCCCCTGGGTGGATGTTGCTGCTCAGTCTACTGAGGCAGACGCCGTGACTAACGCTACTGGGGTACTTCCTTGTAAGTATCATCTCAACTGTCTTGGAGGAAAGGAGAATTTATAGGAAGGTTTGTTTGGAGTCAGGTGGCATGAGTATTATCAAGGAAGCTGGGGACTCAAGGTCAGTCTGGGGAGTATTCATTCCTGAGCTGAAAGAGGATCAAGTGGACTGAAGGACCCACACAGAGCAGCAGATCAGGACAGAGTCTAGAGGTGGCACTGCCCCACCAAGGATAGCAAGTGCTGTGTCCAGACAGGTCCAAGAGTGTTCTGATGTCTGGAGGGTGGCCATTCATCCACAGGATGTAATTCCTCTGATGAGCTTAGCAGTCTTACATGTGGCCTGCCTTTTAGAGCAAAGAAAGGGTCCTTGCTGGATCTGGTTGCTAGCTTGGGAGCTGGTCTGGCCAGTCTTGGACTACACCAAGGTCCAAGCTCTGGAGACTTTGGGATGGATTGTGAGGGTGATTTTACAGGGGTGGGGAGAGCTGTGAGAGAAGGGGGTATGGGAATATAATGGTGAAGCTTGTTAGGACTGAAAACTAACACCTACTTTTCCTTCTGCAGGGACCTTTAATGTGAAATGCCATCATTGCCTGACCAAAAACACATTCAACTGTCCAAATTTAGCGACGTGTCCCTATGAAACCAGGCGCTGTTTAATAATTGCCTCACGTAAGTTTCAATGTTTTGGGGCACTTGCGGGTGATCACCCGACCTGTACAACTTCAGGGACAGGGTCAGTACATTCTCTCTGCAGCCAGCCCCACTACCCTTCTTCTGGTAGCTACTTGAACTGAGAGCAAGTTCATAAGCACTGGGTTCAGCCTCCTGACAGGGCAATGTGCATTAGCTTGGGGAGCCAAGAGTCTGTGATGGGGTGGGAGGCAGGCAGTCTACACACAGGGAGTGGAACCATTGGGGCTTCTTCCAGCTTTCATTCCCTGAGGTCATGTGGCAGACACTCTGGTGCAACCTTTGTGAATATTTGCATACATTTTGTTTTCTGATCATGTAATTGGTATTCCAACTAGCCAGACCTAAGCATTGGGTGGGCCTCAATTCAAGGTGACCCAACCTGCCACCCAAGATGGAAAAGCCAGGACCAGATGAGGTCAAAACCTGAGCTCAAGATGCCCTTCTTTCTGAGGCCTTCCTCATCTGAGAATGGTATACCAGTGCCTTAAAGTGGCATGTAGTCAGAGACCTGGTTGCAAATTACAGCACCCAGGGAGGGCTAGTCAGCTAAGGCCTCACCAAAAAGTGAAGGCCCTTAGCGAAGGCCCTTATTTATTACCTAGCTCAGGACCCTGGCTCCAGCCCTTGGTGATGGTTTACGCAGCTTCTCGTCATTTTGTATTTTGAGTTCAGTGCAAAAACTCCTTCTGATGTGCCTGGTGTGCTTTTCTTCATTTTACCTATTGCCTTTACGCTGTGAGTGTCTGATGTCTGGGGGACAGGTCATGATGTTTGGGAGCTGAGTCTGTCTTTCTTCTTATAGCTGTCACTGATGGGAATTTTGATGGATTCCATGTTTTGTGTTGACTAGTTATGGCTCCAGAATTTTAATGATATTAATACAAAGCATGCATAAAATACAAACACAGAACCTAGGCATGGTGCCTCACACCTTTCATCCTAGCACTTGGGAGGCAGAGGCAGGAGGATCTCTGTGAGATCAATGCCCGCCCAGTCTGCATAATGAGTTCCAAGTCAGCTGGAGCAACAGGAATACCCTGTCTCAAAAAACCAAAACCAAACCAAACCAATCTAAAAGAAAACCCCCGCAAAATTTGACAACAGAAAGAAGACAGAAAATGGTATACTGAACTACCATGCAAAGAAAACCTGTAAAGCTGACAAAAGGGAAAGGAGAGAAGGAAATGAACAAACTTCAACACATAACAGGCTTAATCTGAGAAAAGCCCTTGAAAAGGGAGGTCTCTAGATGGAGACACTAGAGAGCACCCTTGTTGCCTTACAGACTAAGGTTGGTTATAGGGGAAAGGGGGAGGGGAGGGAAAGGGATTGAAAATCTGCCCTTTTTGGCCTGAGATTGGCTATTGCTAGGAGTGACCAGGGAGTGGTAAGTGGTGAGTAGAAAAATGTCAGGTGATTGGTAAACATCTGTTGTGGCAGGTTATTACTGGAGGTTGGTAGGATGGGGGTGACAAAGAGCTTAGGAAAACAAGTTATTTTGGGTCTGGGAATGCTAATTCCTATGGTTTCAAGAAATTATTACCATTTAACCAAAATGAAGGAGCATTACAAAATAGCACTGTCCCGGCTAACGAAACCCTTCTATGCGCACCCAGGAAAAGTAAATATTACTTACACGAAGAGTAACCTTTTGTGGAGATGACAAGGAGGATGTCACAGTCTTCAGTGCATGTATAGAAGTAACAGGATGAAAACAGCCGCTGGAAGAAAATGACTTCCAGATGCAGTCGCACAGACCAAGTGTGTCACGGCTCCAGATGCAGGGCTGGAGAACTGGACAGGACCAGACAGTAACGGTGTCAGCTCTGTGGTCAAAGGTCTTCATCAGTTTGACCAAGTTCTGCCTGGATTGCTGGTTACTTCGAACCAATAACAGTTTGTTTCCAGACAGTTCCGGGGACGGGAGATGCTGCTGGATCTTCCCCATGGGATTTATTTTGCTAATATCTGCAACACATGGCCCATGTAAAATGTATATATTTGGCCATTTCTGTCTTGGTTTCATATGTCGATTGCCACTTGCTAATAGTGTTTAGGAGACTGATGCAAGCATTGACAAAGTCTTAGTAAGTGGAGCCATTTGGACTTCTCCACTGCAATGGAATGAAGTGATAAATTATTGTGGATGAAGCAAGTACCAACTTCTTGACAGAAAAGAACATTTCCCAGTAACCCAAGTAAATGAGGACATATTGGGAGGCAAATGATTTTCAAGACAGGACATCTCAAAATGAGTGGAAAATACCCGATAGGGAGGACATCAGGCAGAAAGTATTTTATGTTGACAATTAAATGTCCCCCAAAGATTCATGTCTTGAATGCTTGGTCCCAGCTGGTGGTGTTATTGGGAGGTGATGGAAACTTAGGAGGTGGGACATACTCTAAGAGAGTGAGTCCCGGGGGAAAATAGCTACTAAAACAGGAACAACCACATCCATCCAGTTACTGACCTTGGGCAGGAATGACCCTGAAATGCAGGGGGCTCAGCTGCTGATGGAGACGAATGGTGATTGATGCCCTTGGCACTGACATAGCAGAAGCAGGTCCAGATGACTTAAAGACCAGAATGCAAAGGATGTAGCAATGAAGCTTTTGGAGGAAAATAGGGAAGATCTTTGTGTCCTTTACAGACCTATTTAAGAAACTCAACAAAATATGCTGGTCACATACAAATACATCCGATAATCCAGAAGACACCTATCAAAGGGAACTGAAGCTCACAGATGAGAACGCATTTCAGAGCATGCAGTACTAACAGACATGTTTCACATTTCATGAACTTCTTACACTAAAAATCAGTCAACAAATAAGTAGATAATGAAGGAACGTTGAAACAAGCCTTCAAAAGATATGAATGACTAAGAGATGTTCAGAGTCTTTCTTCTGGAAATTAAGGTACAACCACAGAAGATAACTCTTCATGGCAAGATTAAATATCCAGAGGGGCCATCCTGAGCTGTGGTCAAAGCTCTGAAGTACATACAGTCCTTTGGACCCAGTCCAGCTGAAAGAACCATTCAAAAATGCTCCTGCAAGTTGAACTTATGCAGATCAAAGTCTTAGCTTATCTATGGCCAGGTATATACCTGATGAATCTCCCAGGGCCACATCAGGTCAGGTACAGAAATATCCACGGCAGGGCTTTTTGGAGTATACAGCCATGAGCAGTTCAGTTCCTTCTTAGCAATAAACTGTGACAGATTAATTGATGGAGCTGTCATCTCTATAAGAAGAGCAATGGACAAGAGGGGGCAGCAAGGTGAATCGCATAGTTTCTGCAGAAAAGCCTTCCACAGTAGCATGCTTAAGGGTGATTTCGTTATAAAGTACAAAAGTGCTAAACAGCCCGTGTACCTCATTTCTTTAGCCATGGTTGCTTTAGAACAGCATCCCAATAGATCCACAGAGGGAGTCATTCAGAACTTCTGCCCTGCTCTACTTTTAGGACTAGACACTGATGAGCCTGTTGAGTGTACTTTGCAAAACCCCACTGAGGTGTTTGCTTATAGTGGCATGCTGTCTGAGGGACCGCTGAACTTCAGCACACTGTTTATGTTGTGTGGGGGGGGGAGATTCTTTGTCCTTAGACGCTAGGTCCTTGTCTTAAGAATGTCTCTAGCAGTGTTTGGTTCCGCCCAGTCACAGCTTGGGAAACCAGAATTTATTTGGGCTTACTTATAAGACAATTATTGGGGAGGAGACAGGGATCCTCCTAGTGAGGCTGGGCTGCAGATTTTACATTTTCACCCCAGAATCACTGATCTTTCGGACACTCCCCGCTCTTGTTCCCAGATTCCCCCACACCTTCTTAGTCCTTCCCCCTACTTACAACTCAAGCCACTGGTTGGCTGGGAGAGATAGCTGACTCTAGTGGCTTCTTCCTGTCTCCTTGTACCCCATCCATTCTGACAGAGGAAAACTTCACACTACAGTTCTTCTGGTGTTACACGCCAGACAAGACCCAAAGCTGTGAATGGTAAACAAGTTAGGGTGAGTTCCAAAATGAAAGATCCAAATAATGGACACAGACCACAAGGGGAACAGAGGTAGCAGCAATGCCACCTTGGCAGGCTCAGGTTAGATAACTGACTGGCTAAAGCCCATGGTGATGGTGAGCCTATCAGTTATGGAGCCTTTTTTGGAATGGGCCATCGGGTCACCACTAGGGAGTATGTTGTTACTTAAGATCCAGAGGGCATTATACATTGAAGGCTGGGAAGGTGTTCATCTAGAGGGGTGGTGACAATGGCAGAAAGTCGGCAGGAGGAGTCAGCAGGCCACATTATGTGAAACTCTCTGTCAAATGTCTCACACTCATGTGAAACAGCTCTGAACTCTCCAAGACATTAGTAACATGTGACTCCTGATCTCTGTTTCATTTCTAGAGCTTGAGAATTCTTAGGGAAACCCAGATATAAAACATAGCAGGAAATTCCATTTTCATAGCTGTTATGACATGAAACTAAGATATCACTTGGAGACGGCCGGTGGCAGAAGGAGAGGTGGTAGCACACCTAGAAAAATGTTTCAAAGCTGCTTCTGGAGCCATCAGGCCCTCTTAAGGACTTCCGTGTTCTCTGTCAAACATTCTTGGCAATGTCCTGCAGTAAGGTTTAGGGGTGTAGAATGCATACCTAGGGCTAGTTGTGATTGACTATGGTGTGGGGTTTACAATGAATTGTGAAGGCAATAATTTTCATCATGGCTTCCTTCTTTTAGGTTTGAACTCCCGTGAACTCTTGGTTTATAAGGACTGTACTTGGAACTGTACATTTCTCTATGCAGTACACCAGCCTCCACCAACTCCAAAATATGCCTCCAAAACTAACAGCTTCTATTTTGTCCATTGCTGTGCGGGCATGACTTGCAATGCAGGAGGACCCGTTAATGTGGAGAGGGACATGTTACCAGAGCCCACCTTTGAGGAAGAGCCAGTAGAAGGAACTGTGTGTTTGGACACACCCAAGTTTCTCTTGAGCCTGGTTTTTTTCCTGTTCAGCAATACACTGACCTGAACCCTTCTTGGACTGCATTCACCTCCCCACAGATGAAAGCAATTTTGCTCTCTGTTGCTCTTTGTGAGGCAGACATTGTCCAATAACCTTTGGTTGGTCCATTCATAGCTTGTTGTAAAAAATAAAGATAGATCTTGTTGTTGAAAAAACCCTTAAAGATTATTTCTCTGCTTGTCCTCAATTACCCAGAATGGACTTTCCACTTGGACCTGTTCTTTTCTCTTCTACTAAGAAACCTGGCGGCCCTGGTTTCTGGCACAGCGGGAACATCCTAACTGCAGTTCAAGGATGTTTGACCTTGAAGAGGCCTCCTGCCTGTCAGCAAGCACAGACAGCTACCAAGATGCAGCTGCAATTCCTCAGTCTACCCAGAGCTGTGTCCTGTCGACGGGAATCGGGAGGGTTCTCCTTCCTGGAACAGTGGGAACTTTGTATTAGCCATTCTTACAGTTTAGTCTGTTGCAATGAGGTGTATTGCAGGCATATTTGAGAGGACAGAGGTTCCTCAGGGAGTGCTTCACCAGAGCCATTCAGAGCCTGCCAGAGACCCACACCAAAGGGTTTGTGTTTTGTCCCCATCCTCCAGAGCCCTGCACTTCCTCACCAGGTCAACTTGGCTCTGCCATCTGCTCTGCAGGTCTTATATTCCTCGGTATTCCCGATCTTGCCATTTTACCCCTCAAATTCTAACCTAGTTTTCACCCTACCATTCATTTTGACTGCAACACTGTATCTGACAAGTTCTTGGGTCTAGTTTCTGTGATAGGATTTTAGTACATTCATGTGCCCCAATGGTCTCAATTCACCCTGATAAATGGATAAGGCATCCCCCCTTCTTCTCCTGAGCATAAGTCACTTATCGCTCTGTGCCTCATGGGTGAGGGAGTACTTTCCTGTTCTGCTTCCCTTGGGAATGGCACTGCCTAGGGGTAGGGGGCAGGGAGAAGACCCTGTGAATTCGCAGCAGTGAGCACAGTGCACGTGGGTCCTCCAGGACAATGTCTCAGTGGCAGGCCATAGTGAGGGTTTGGAGGAGGGTGTTCTTTGCGCAGGTGCTGATTTCAGGTCTCAAGAGCATGGTGTCCTTGTCTCCTCTTGCTGCATGTTTTTGGTCAGTGGCCCTGTTGTGCCAGGGTCCAGTCCAAGTGGACTCCAGGAGAGAACTCTTCTGTGATGACTTTGAGGACCAGGCCACATCTGGTGTGCCATCCTCTACCCTCATTGCTCTGCCTTGATCCACTCTTGTGGTGTCAAGCTGCTGGAAAGCACAGAGCACTTTTGCAGGCAGAATGCCAGAGCCTTCCGGCCTCTTCTCTCGGGTTCAGAATAGGCAAAAGACACAGAGCACTGTGGGCCCCTCATCTGAGCTGTTGTGCGTCAGCCCTGGATCTTCTGTGCGCTTCCTTCCTGGGGATGTGAGGTAAGCCTGAGGCTAAGTGCAAGAGCCAGGGGAAGCTTTGAAGCCCGGTGTGCCAAGGCCGACTTGTCCAGTCCCCGGAGGGTGGAGCTCTCAGGACTGGCTGCTTGGCCACTTGAACTGCAATGCGTGAGAATGAACCACACTTTACTCAGCCCGTCTCCTGTACGAACCTGCAGTTCGTATTACCAAGGATCCAAGGAAGCAGTCCTTTATGAGTACATGTTTGCATTTACTTTGCAGTGATTGTGTTATCTGTGTGCTTTAGAGGTGAATACCTAACCCACACCACCCAACTTCCCATGTTCTGAGGACAGCACCGAACCCTGCTGAAAGCATGCCTGACTGTGGGACGCCATCTCTGGCTAAGGATGTTTAGTTGCCAAATGCTGCATAGACGTGGGTGTTGAGGCAGAGTGATGCCAATCTGTAGTTTCCAGTCAAGGTGTAGTCCTGCTTGTCGTGGTCTGGAGGCCAGAGTCTCCTTCAAAGTCGTCTGACAATTGCTGGCACTGTTGAACTCTCTTTCATGAGAAGTGTCGGCCTTACTCTTTCTCTTTTTTCCAGCATGAGAGTCCTGTGAGAATTACAGTCTTTTTTTGGGGGGGGGGGCAGAGTCTACTGTTTCAATAGTCTGATAGACAAAGGGAGAGTTTCTCTTCAGAATATGCTCTTTCCTGCTAAGTAAGAGCAGAGAATATGTCAACATGTCGCACACCAGAGGGCTTTGCAAGTTCCATCAGATCCAGGGTAAACAGTAGACATGTGGAAGCACCGTGTGGGCTGCTCGGGTGAGCAGTCACAAAGCAGCCCTGGGCCTTCAGACCAGGGCTATGCTCTTCCTGACTGGGGATGTGAGGACAACTTCAGGCCAAGAGAAAGACAAGAGCAAGGGGAAACTTTGCGGCCTGGTGTCCTATGGCCAGCCTGACTGGCTTCTGAGGGGAGGGGCAGCCAGGACTGGAAGCCTGGTCACATGAGCTAGCCCAGGATGGGGACTTCTGTCATGGAGGGAGTGTGACAAAGCTGACCTGTAGTCAGAATCTGCTGTTGCTGCTTCTTCACTGTTTCCCAGAGAGCTGACAGGGAAGCCGGAGTGCAGTGGACCAGCTAGAGCCCCCTAGTTGCAAGTTTTCTGATAGCAGATTCTTTGCCTTGTGCTGGATAGCTTCAGTTGTCTTCTCGAGACAGCTGGGAAGAAGGAATTTCCTCCAACTGACTGGCCTGTGACCATGTCTGTGAGGCATTTTCTTAATTGCTAAGTGGTTTGGGAGGGCTGTGGAAGGGTCCAGCCCACTGTGGGAGGTGCCGTGTCTGGGCAGGCGGGCCTGGGCTGTATAAGAAAAATCAGTAAGCAAGGAGGAATAAACCTCTATGTAAGCAGCATTCCTCCGTAGTCTCTGCTTCCGTTTCTGCCTCCAGGTTCCTGCCTCGAGTTCCTTCCTCGGCGTCTCTGGACAGTGGACTTTAGCCTGCGAGTCAACAACCCTTTTCCCCCCATGTTGTTTTTGTCCAGTATTTTATCACAGCAACAAAACGCAAACTAAGATAGAAATTGGTGTCAGGCACGATGGTGCACACCTTTAGTCCCAAGTACTTGGAAGACAGAGGCAGGCAGATCTCTGTGAGTTTGAGTTTGAGGCCAGCCTGGTCTAGATAGGGAGTTCTAGGCCTGCCAGATACATAGTAAGAGACTCTGTCCAAAAACTAAAAGAGAGGGAGAAAGAAAGAGAGAGAGAGAGAGAAAGAGAGAAAGAAGAAAGAAAGAAGACAGAGGACAGAAATTGCTATCAGGACCATCAGGACCATGATGTACTGCTGTGAAAGGCCTCACTGTGTTTGGGGGATTGTGGAAGTATTTAGAACTTTGGGCTGGAAAAGTCATGAAGGTGTAGAGCTGAATGTGCTGTCCTGTGGGAGCTTAGATGGTAAGAACAGTGAGAGAGATGCAGACCACGGAGGCCTGGCTTGTAACGTTTCAGAGGAAGTTTGAGAGTTCATCAGAGACTCTAACACAGCCATTTGTGTGATATTTTGAATTGAGAATCTGATGATCTGGGGCTGAAGAATCAGCTGTGGTTAACAAGAGACCAGAACCACTGAAGTGAAACCTTTGCTTTACTGGGACAATTGACTCTGGTTAGCATAGCTGAAGAATCAGCTGTGAGTAACAAGAGACTGGCATCACTGAATTACACTTTTCTGGGAAGTATTTCCTTAGGACCAGCACACAGAAGCTGTGGGACATGGTGGCCAAGGCAAGGTGGTAGTCAAACTTGGCAATGTGTAAATGTCTTCTTCATTGTAGTGGTTTTGAAGGCTTGAAGGGATCATGGAGAACAGTTTGAGACTTGGCACCATTTGGTGGCATGGTTGATATCCCTGCAGAGAGACTGAAAGGACTTTGGTGAAGGTACAGCCTCAGTTGCAGTGGAGAGGCCAGCATAATGGGGATGCTGGGGCCATGCGATAATCATCAAGGGCAGCAGCAGGTGTAAAGTAAAGTCAGCCTGATCCAAGGGGATAAACTGTGCGAGCTGTTGGTGGTAAAGCCAGAGCAGTAGAGCTGTCCAAGTCTCTTGGAGCCAGGAGATCATGACTGAGATACTAGAAGTCAGATGTTGAGCTGGATTTTGGTTTTGCTTAAGGGTGCTGGGTTCTTTCCTTTTAAAATAAGAGAATAGGGGCTAGAGAAATAGCTTGGCAGTTACAAGAACTGGCTGCTTTTGCAGAGGACATGTGTTCCCTTCCAGCACCCACATGATGGCTAACGATGATGTAGAACTCCAGTTCCAGAGGAACTGAGGCCTTCTGCAGGCCTCCATTGTTTCCGGTCATGGTATTTTTCACAGCAACAGAAACAAAACTAGAACATGCCTGCATGTTCAATGGGGTCAGAGGCCCAGGGAATCACCTGGGTCCTGCTTTCAGGCAACAGTGTTTGTGTGTGTGCTCAGGGTTCCATTCACAACCCAAATGACAGGGTCAGTGTTATGGTTTGGATGGCTAATGTCCCCCACAGGCTCATGTGTTTGAACTCTTGGTTTTCAGCAAGCAAGGGTGTTTTGGAAAGTTATAGAACCTCCGGGAGGAGGGTTTCAGTGGAGGAAGTGGGTTACTGGGAGAAGAAAGGACTTGAGATTTATAGCCTGGTCCCACTTCGTGTTCCACCTCTGAGCTCTGCTTCCTGTCCCATGGGGCTGAGAGTCCCAGAGGCACACTATCCCCACAAGGCATCCATCCATCAGTGTGTCTTCACTGCCATGATGGCCTGCATCTCCTCCAGCTGTGAACCAAACTAAATCCTTTCTTCCTAAGTTGCTTTAGTCAGGTATCTGTCACACTGACTGCTTCTTGTTGAACAAAGGGACCTGCGTCAGAAAATTATTTCCCCACTGTTTGAAGTATGACTGTGTTCACTTTAACTCAGTGAATCCATGAGAACCCCACAATAAGTACTGGACCCCAAATGCAGGCTGGTGATGCCCACCAGGATCCATCCTTCTAGAAAGTAGTCTTAGAGGAAGTAGTGACATCCACGTCCTGCAAAGACTGTGGCTTCAGTGTCCGCGTCCCTCCAAATTTCATGTGTTGGAACTTCATGCTGCCCCACTTGGAGCCTTTGGAAGGTCATTAGGCTACTGTAGCCCTTCTTGGGCAAGGAGGGCTCAACCTTTCTTCCCCTCCACCATGTAATGATAACTAGGCAATATCACCTATAAACAACACACCCTCAGCAAGACTCTTGGCACCTTGGTCTTGCTGCCTGTGTACCCATTCCCCAGAATTTAGCTTTAAAAGCAAAAGGACCTAAGACACATGCTTGAAAATAAACACTCTGCTTGCCGAAAGCACTGACAGTAAATAAGAGGAGGCAATTTGAACCATATATCATCGGTAAGATCATCACAAAGAGACTGGTAGGAAAACAGACCATAGATACAAATAGAGCGTCACAAGAATAAACTCAAATATCCACTGGTGATGTAGATACACATGCAGCCCAGATCATAGAGAAAGACAGCTAAAAGTGACACCAGAGTCCCATCTGTACCGTTTAGGTTGACAGAGATCCAGAGGATCAATTAAGAATTCATTGTTTTTCCTGCACAGGAACAGGCAGTCACTTCTCAGTGTTGTGTGGAGAAAATTATCCACTAATTAGCGGCAGCAGCAACTGGATAACAATCAACATGTCCACTAGTCGCCTGTTCATTGCAGTCCTGGGAAGTGACACTTGTGGTACACCTACATGTATGTGAAGGGGGAGACCATCTAGACCGCTGGGTACAGCATACCATACGGTTTGAATTAAGTGTATACGGAAAATAGCCGGCTTTTCTTTTACTTTTTGAAAATATTTTCTTTTTATTTGATGTGTATGAGTGCATTGCCTGCCCGTGAGTAAGTGTGCCTGTGTCATGAAGTGCCGCAGGGGTAAGAAGAGGGCGCCGGATCCTTTGGAACCGAAACCCGAGTTACGGATGGTTGTTAGCTGCCCTGTGGGAGCTGGGATATCAACACCAGTCTTCTGCAAAAGCAGCTGGTGCTCTGAGCTGCTGAGCCACCACACCAGCCCCAATGGTTTATTTAAAAGGAGGCGGTGTCAAGGTGCTGACCTGTGCCCTGTGTTCCGATCAAGCGCCACTGCCCCGCCATGCAGGGTGGACAGCAGGCAGCAGAGGGGAAATAGGCAGCTCGGCTCAGGCCTGACCCACCCCCCAAACCTCTCCCCATCCTGACCTCCCCGACTTCTGACCTTCCCTCCCTGACCTCCCTATCCATCCTGACACCCCAGGTCCCAACCTCTCCCACCCCATCCTGACCCCCGACTCCCATCCTGACCTTCCTCCACCCTGACCTCCCCCACCTGTCCTGACCCCCACCCCCCCCCCATTCTGACCTCCCTCCCTCCTCCGCTCCTGACCTCTTCCGCCACCTCCTGACCACGCCCCTGGTCCTTACCACTCCCCTCCTCCTGACCTCCAGCCTGCAATCTGGGTTCCGCTCCACAGCATGCACAGGCCCTCACCTCGGTACTAAGCACCAGGTATTGAACTCGGTCTCAGACGCCAGCCCTGCCTCCCGGAGCAGATGGGGGGTACTAGGTGCAGAGGCCCCTAGTAGAGGAGAAGGAGGAGAAGCCCTGGGGCAGAAGGGGACATCCAGCGGACTCCACCTCTGTCTGGGCTTCCGGAGCGCCATCAGGGCCGCCGTGGGGCCGGCAGGGGGCGCCGTGCACAGGATGCGGAATCAGAGACCACAGACCTCAGACAGCCAGTCACCCCGCGGACATGGATGTGGGTGCTGTGCTGTGCGTGCTGCGCAGATGGTGAGGGCAAGGAGAGGAATAGGAGGGACCGGAAGGTGCGGGGGAGGGGGGCAGGGAGGCAGGGGGAGGCATTGGGGAAGGGGTGCGGACGGTGACGTCTACCCTCCCGCTCACTGCGCTCCCTCACACTGACATCCCTCACACTGACGTCCCTCACACTGACCTCCCACACACTGACCCTCACGCTGACGTTCCTCACACTGACCTTCCTCACACTGACGTTCCTCACGCTGACGTCCCTCACACTGACCTCCCTCACGCTGACGTCCCTCACACTGACCCTCACACTGACCTCCCTCACGCTGACCCTCACACTGACGTCCCTCACAAAGACGTCCCTCACACTGACCTTCCTCACACTGACGTTCCTCACGCTGACGTCCCTCACACTGACCTCCCTCACAAAGACGTCCCTCACACTGACGTCCCTCACAAAGACGTCCCTCACCCTGACCCTCACACTGACCTCCCTCACAGTGACGACCCTCACACTGACGTCCCTCACACTGACGTCCCTCACGCTGACGTTCCTCACACTGACCCTCACACTGACGTCCCTCACACTGACGTCCCTCACACTGACGTCCCTCACGCTGACGTTCCTCACACTGACCCTCACACTGACGTCCCTCACACTGACGTCCCTCACGCTGACGTTCCTCACACTGACCCTCACACTGACCTCCCTCACACTGACCTCCCTCACGCTGACGTCCCTCACACTGACCTCCCTCACGCTGACGTCCCTCACACTGACCCTCACACTGACCTCCCTCACACTGACCCTCACACTGACGTCCCTCACACTGACATCCCTCACGCTGACGTCCCTCACGCTGACGTCCCTCACACTGACCCTCACACTGACGTCCCTCACAAAGACGTCCCTCACGCTGACGTCCCTCACGCTGACGTCCCTCACACTGACCCTCACACTGACCTCCCTCACAGTGACGACCCTCACACTGACGTCCCTCACACTGACGTCCCTCACACTGACGTCCCTCACGCTGACGTTCCTCACACTGACCCTCACACTGACGTCCCTCACAAAGACGTCCCTCACACTGACTTTCCTCACACTGACGTTCCTCACGCTGACGTCCCTCACACTGACGTCCCTCACGCTGACGTTCCTCACACTGACCCTCACACTGACGTCCCTCAAACTGACCCTCACACTGACGTCCCTCACGCTGACGTCCCTCACGCTGACGTCCCTCACACTGACCCTCACACTGACCTCCCTCACAGTGACGACCCTCACACTGACGTCCCTCACACTGACATCCCTCACACTGACCCTCACACTGACCTTCCTCACACTGACCCTCACACTGACCCTCACACTGACGTTCCTCACGCTGACGTTCCTCACACTGACCCTCACACTGACCTCCCTCACACTGACGTCCCTCACACTGACCCTCACACTGACGTCCCTCACACTGACCCTCACACTGACCTCCCTCACACTGACCCTCACACTGACGTCCCTCACACTGACATCCCTCACGCTGACGTCCCTCACGCTGACGTCCCTCACACTGACCCTCACACTGACGTCCCTCACAAAGACGTCCCTCACGCTGACGTCCCTCACGCTGACGTCCCTCACACTGACCCTCACACTGACCTCCCTCACAGTGACGACCCTCACACTGACGTCCCTCACACTGACGTCCCTCACACTGACGTCCCTCACGCTGACGTTCCTCACACTGACCCTCACACTGACGTCCCTCACAAAGACGTCCCTCACACTGACTTTCCTCACACTGACGTTCCTCACGCTGACGTCCCTCACACTGACGTCCCTCACGCTGACGTTCCTCACACTGACCCTCACACTGACGTCCCTCAAACTGACCCTCACACTGACGTCCCTCACGCTGACGTCCCTCACGCTGACGTCCCTCACACTGACCCTCACACTGACCTCCCTCACAGTGACGACCCTCACACTGACGTCCCTCACACTGACATCCCTCACACTGACCCTCACACTGACCTTCCTCACACTGACCCTCACACTGACCCTCACACTGACGTTCCTCACGCTGACGTTCCTCACACTGACCCTCACACTGACCTCCCTCACACTGACGTCCCTCACACTGACCCTCACACTGACGTCCCTCACACTGACGCCCCTCACGCTGACGTTCCTCACACTGACGCCCCTCACGCTGACCCTCACACTGATGTCTCTCACGCTGACCCTCACACTTATGTCCCTCACACTGACCTCCCTCACGCTGACGTCCCTCACACTGACCCTCACACTGACGTCCCTCACACTGACCCTCACACTGACGTCCCTCACACTGACCCTCACACTGACGTCCCTCACACTGACGTCCCTCACGCTGACCTCCCTCACGCTGACGTTCCTCACGCTGACGTCCCTCACACTGACGTCCCTCACACTGACCCTCACACTGACGTGCCTCACGCTGACGTCCCTCACACACACTGACCCTCCCTCTTCTCCTACGTTGACCTCCCCTCCAGCTGACCTCAGACCCTCTCTCCTCAGGAGCAGACTCCTTGTGGAGATGGCAGTCCTCCTGGCTGTGCTCCTGGCCCTGGGCCTGCCCATGGTGCTGACCTCTGACAGGATCAGGAGGACTGGTGGGTGCTGTGCCCCAGAGCCCTGGCTGGGGATTCTTGGGGAGATGGAGCTCCAGACAAGCCCTTGTGGTTCTGAAGACAGTGTCTCTCCATCCGTCTCTCCGTCCATCCTGGATGTGGGTGGTTTTCCTGGTCCCTGTGGGACTTCTTCCTCCTCCAGGCCCTGGACACTGAGGCAAGCCTGGCCTGAGAACTTCCGGGTGTATCCAGGATCCCCCCAAAGCAGAGCCCTGTGCCCCAGGAGAGGGTGGGACAGCCAGAATGGCAGGCATTGACGGTGACCACCCGGGGTCAGTGGTGAGGGCCCGCAGGTGGGCACGGGGGTGCTGGGCCCTCCCGCTGAGAATGTGCCTGTGGGTCATGTGCTGTGCTCAGAGCTGGATGAGACAGCCAGGAGGCAGGTTTGGGGCCTGGGGGCGGTTCACTGGTGTCGTCTGGTAGGAGCAAGGTGGTGACCATTCCTTTCCTCCCTGCAGCGCCCTTCCAGTGTCATGTCTGTGAATCAGAGAACACCTTTAACTGCTCAAACCCAGTGACTTGTGGAACATCTGAGCAGTACTGTGTTGCGGCGGCCATAAGTAAGTGCTAGTTTGAGATCTCTCTGTGGTTTATCAGGAATAGGGGCTGAAGTGTGGCAGGTGTGGGAGGCTTCCGTACTGGGCAGCCCAGGCTAGATGGGGGATGGGGTACAGGGGGTGGGGGGTAGGGAGGTGGTAGGCTGGAGAAATGGGGGGACAAGGGGTTAGGGGGACAAGGGGTTAGCCGGCTGCTGGTCCTGATGAAACCCAGGGGTGCGGGAGAGAATGGGCATTTCTTTTTTATCCTTGTGGCCCTAGCTGGCCTGGAACTCACTAGGTAGGCCAGGCTGGCCTTGAAATCATAGAGCTCTGCCTGCCTCTGCCTCCTAAAAGGTGTGCCCCACCACACCTGGCCTTTTACCCATTTTTAAATAAAAATTAAGCTCTGATGGTGTCAGATGCCTTACTGAGAATAGCACCTGGAGGACAGGCTTAACAGAGGCTCTCAAGGGGTGCCCATGGCTCTAAAGTGTGTGGACCAATGGCTTGGGTCAGCCATCGGTCACCATACACAATCCACCCCAGTGCTTCTGGACACAAGAAGAGCTCCCTGAAGTGAATTCAGGAATCCCCAGCATTCTGCCCAGAGTGGTATTTTTGAGCACTGGCGAATTCAAATTCGATCCTGTTGTCCCTCCCTCCTGCCCCACGCAGGGTGATGAGACAGTGGGCAGGGTTCAGCTCAGCTCATGTCAACTTGATTCCTTAATGTGGAAAGATGGAGGTTCCAAGAGTGGCCCCCACTCCTCTGAGGTGCTGGACATAGTATCTGTCTGCTTCTGTCATTTGTGCCGACTCTGTGATCTCAGAGCTTGTGGAGGGCCACACAGCCCATTCTGAAGCAACCTGTTGAGTGTGGTTCTCTTGACGAGACCACCAAAGGGTGCAGGATTGATCGGCTAACAGAAAGGGCTTTAAACTCACATGCTTCTCTTTCTCTTTCTGCCCCACTAGGAATACTTGAACGTTTCTTCTTAGTTTCAAAGCAGTGTTCCAAGAGCTGTCCAACAGAACCACTTCTTCCGCCCCCTGACCCTGAACCAGAACCTGTCCCACCCGAGCCCCAGTCCTTTGTGCTCATAAAGCCCATGCCTTTCATTTATACCCACTGCTGTAGGTGGGCCTTGTGTAATGGTGTAAACCCGGGATTCACTGTGTTCAAGGAGCAGCCTGAGAGCGCCAGTGAGAGGTCGTTTAGTTACCTTGCACTGCTCCTGCCTGGCCTCGGCCTTGTGGTGCCCATGACTGCTGCCCTCGGCGATCTCAGTCTGCTGTGACCCACAGAGGGCCTGATGATGGAGACGGAGATTCACTGACCCTCTGGGACCCTATTGATTAAAGTTGTTTTCCATTTGTTACCTCTTGGTTTGGCTACTAGGGGGATCGGGTATTAACAGGAGGACAAGCTCCAGGACTTGGTCATCTCCAGGTGCTCCTCAGCTGGCATCAGAGCCAGTTATTCTGGACCAGTATCTCTGAAATAGAGTCTTGCCCCTCCCTTTTCTGTTCCTCTTTGCATCTGAGGGCCTCTGAATTGACAGGGAGGGAACCCATGTCTCGTTCACAAAGGCCAAGTGCTCAGTGCTTCTGACCTTTCAAGGATCCCAGGCTCAGTGGGGAAGATGAAATAATTGGGGGTTAACGTCTCAGGAGGGGAGGAGACTCCTCTGTAGGGCCTCACCCACCACCTAACACAGGCACATGGATTCATGAATTTTCCCACATCGCTGTGTCTAGCATCAGAAGCATGGGCCAGGTTGACTGACGGCAGCTGTATATTTGCTCTGTGCATTCAGGGAGACACAGCCAACCACAAGAACTGACCACCCCCACTCAACTTCCATAGTTAACAAGGATTTCCTGCCATGATTCAGGGTGGGCTGTGCCTCTTCCCTCCTCTCCTTTCTGGTCTCAGGAAACTGGAGGTGGGGTAGAGTGGTGCTTGGGGTGGGAAGACCTGGGGAATCTTCCAGAGAGTCTCTCCTATTCTTGAGGCATGGAAGACAAGGTCACCTCTGTCACAACTAACCCTCCAAACATGAGTCCAGAGTCCATTCTGAGGACGGGGTGAGGCGGGGGCGGGACAAGGTGTCCCCTGAGAGCTGGCCTGTGTCTCCAGGACTGGAGGGGACCTCCAGCATCATTAGCCTATCACAGGCCATGAATTCATAACCCTGCCCTTGGAGCTTCCCAGTAACAACAGCCAAGCCAATCCCATATCTCTGGGTGGAATTTGGGAGTACCGCTTTTGTGAGGGCATACAGCAGTGGGTTCTTTACCCAAAAACAGACTGGGCAGGGGTACACACAAGGGAATTGACATGGCAAACGGTCATTGGAGTGCATCCTAATGCAGGATATAATCTGCAGTGGGAAAGAAGAGGTCCATAAAATTGAACATGGAACAGTGTTCAGTTTGGAGCTGGCAGGCCTTTGTTCACACGAGGACAGACACCCGGTGGCTTTGCGATAGCTGTGGTTGTACAGGATTGTCACAGGATGAGGATCTAGAATGAACTGTGGACTATCCAGTCCACAAGTGTTAGATCTTCTTTCTAGAATGGTCTCTGTGGAAGGGTAGTGCTTAGGAAAGACCGGGGTTTGAGATGGGTACTGTATTGTGTGGAAGCTCATGGAAAGCAAGGACATGAATAAGTTCTGGACACAGCCCCACTGGTCCAGGGAAGGGCCCCAATCCAAGCCAGAGGGTGAGAGGGGTGCATGGAGACAAGTCTCATGTTGAACACCACAAGGCCAGACTTGCCCTCCCACCAACCTGGCAGAAAGGTCCTGTGGGGTGGACTGTTCAGCAAATGACATTGCTAAATTAGACAGCTGACTGGGGATGGGTGGACTTCTCTGTCTCTGTCTTTCTCTTCTTACTCTATAGTTCAGTTTGGCCTGGAGTTTGCTGTGTAGGCCAAGATGGTCTCAAACTTGCAGCCCTCCTGCCTCAGCCTCCCAAGTGCTAGAATGAGTACAGGTGTGAGCCCTGGTACCTGGCAGGCCCTCAATTTTGATGATCTTGTCTCTCTGGTTGTCTCAGAACAAGAGCTTTAAATGCGGTTGGACTTTTGAGTAGCCTGATGACAATCTAGGGCAATCCGTAAGGGAGGATGTAGGGGAATCCAGCCCTGTGCAGGCCAGGCGGGACCTACTGGCGCTGGGTGCAGCCCATGTGCACTAGGAGACAAGCAGGCTGCTGGTGTGTATCTGCGTGTGAGCCACTCCACAAGGTCACAGGGTAAGAGATAACTGCAGTGGGTTTCCAAAGGGCAATTGAATGGGCTGGGTGTGCGGTGTTCATACCTAACATTGTCAACTTGACAGGATCAGAATCATTCATCAGACAACTCTGGGCATGTCTGGGAGAAATTTTCTTAATTAGGAAGAGCCACCCTAAAGATGAGTGGCTATGTTCCATGGGCTCGGGTCTAGGACTGCCTAAGAAGGACAGGTACCGCAGCATTCGTCCTTTCTGCTTCCTGACTACTGATGCCCTGCGATTGGCCACTTCACACTCCTGAAATCTGTTCCTTCCACACCTTGGTAGACTGTGCCCTCAGACTGTAAGTCCAAATAAGCCCTTCCTTCCTTAAGCAGCTTCTATCAGGCATTTTTGCCATGGCAATGACAACAGTAGGAAACACGATGAGTCCGTGGTAGTGTTGAGTGGCATTTATAACTCCTAAACTGCTTCAGTTTGGTAAATGCTAGGTCAAGAAACAAATGTTGACACTGGGGAGGTGGTTCAGTGGCTAAGAGATCTTGCTGTGTAAGCCTGAGGACCTGGGTTCAAATTCCCAGAACCCACATTTCATAATTTATTATTGTATTTTTTTGTGTATCAGTATATTTCCCACATGTGTGTAAGTGCACCTGTGTATGCAGTGCCCACATAGATCAGAAGAGGGCATCAGATTCCCTTGAACTGGAGTTATGGGTGATTGTTAGCCACCATGTAGGTGCTGGGAATCAAACCCAGGTCCTCTGCAAAACAACCAGTGCTCTTAACCTCAGAGCTGTCTCTCTAGCTCCAAAACTGTGGCTGTGGACACCCCTAAGTTCAGTGCTGTGGTGGGCAGAGATGTAAGGGTCACTGGGGCTTGCCGGCCACCAGGCTGACCCTAGGTTCAGTGAGAGATTCTGTCTTAAAGGAATAAGGCAGAGAGAGTGACAGAGCAGGACACTCGACGTCTTCCCCTGGGCTCTCCATAGCGGTGTACACAGGTGGTTGCACCCCAAACACACTTGCATATGTCTCTCCCACCCCACATAAACGACAACAAATAAATAAATAAACAAAGAGACCTGGAGAGACAGCTCAGCAGTTAAGAGCACCGGCTGCTCTTGCAGAGGACCCTGGTTCGAATCCTAGCACCCACATGGCAGCTAACAATTGTCCACAACTCTAGCTCCAGGGGATCCAACCCCCTGTTCTGACCTCTGAGGGCACTGCACAGCACAGGTGCACTTACACACATGCAGGCATGAGACTCATACACATAAAAATAATAAATAAATACATACATAAAATGAAATTTTGACTAAAAAGAAATAAAGAAGGTGGTGACCTGGCCTCCCTCTTGTGGTGCTTGTGAAGGCAGAGGAGGAACGTTCAGGAATGACAGAATCCACAGTACTGCCATGGTCGGACCATTCTGGAAGCTTGCTCCCCAGTGTGTCACTGTTGGGAGAGGGCCACCCTGCAGCCCTCTCGCCTTCTTTGCTGCCTTCCTCTCACAATGAAAAGTTATAGAAAGAGGATGATCATGTGGACAACTCGGGCCTTTGAGAGCTGGTCTGGGGTAGAGAACTGAGGAATTATGCAGTTTGGGCAGCACAGTGAAGAGCCCTGTGGCACCACATGGGTACACAGGTGGACAAGGGAGGGGCTGGCATATTCTTGTGGGCAACCTTTGTTCTCAGAGGCAACAAGCATGAAAGACTATAGGCCTGATTTTTTGCAGTAAAGCATATCTATGGATTTGAAAATTGAATTTCATACATTTTATAAAGGAGGATCTTACTCAGTTCTCGGTTAGATGAATTTAGAAACATTGTTAGCTCACAGATTCTAAAAAACAACAGCTGGAATTGCCCACAGTAAGCTTTCCAGCTTACATCCAAGGCAATAAACAGTAAAGGCATGGGTTATAAAGAAGAGACAAACTGACACAGCTTGAAACTCGGTGGTGCTCAGGAAGCTGGGACTGCAGCTTCTGCAGAGGGTGCCGGCTGCAGCTGGGGTGGGGGTGGGAGACCCGGAGTCCTAGGTCTGGAGTCTGAGCTGGAGGGGTGGTGTGTGTGTGTGAGACTGTGTGTGTGTGTGAGACTGTGTGTGTGTGTGAGACTGTGTGTGTGTGACTGTGTGTGTATGAGACTGTGTGTGTGTGTGGCTGTGTGTGTGTGAGACTGTGTGTGTGTGAGACTGTGTGTGTGTGAGACTGTGTGTGTGTGACTGTGTGTGTGAGACTGTGTATCTGTGACTGTGTGTGTATGAGACTGTGTGTGTGGCTGTGTGTGTGTGAGACTGTGTGTGTGTGAGACTGTGTGTGTGTGACTGTGTGTGTGAGACTGTGTGTGTGAGACTGTGTGTGTGTGAGACTGTGTGTGTGTGACTGTGTGTGTGTGAGACTCTGTGTGTGTGACTGTGTGTGTGAGACTGTGTGTGTGAGACTGTGTGTGTGACTGTGTGTGTGTGAGACTGTGTGTGTGTGAGACTGTGTGCGTGTGACTGTGTGTGTGAGACTGTGTGTGTGAGACTGTGTGTGTGTGACTGTGTGTGTGTGAGACTGTGTGTGTGTGACTGTGTGTGTGAGACTGTGTGTGTGTGGCTGTGTGTGTGAGACTGTGTGTGTGAGACTGTGTGTGTGTGTGACTGTGTGTGTGAGACTGTGTGTGTGTGACTGTGTGTGTGTGAGACTGTGTGTGTGTGACTGTGTGTGTGAGACTGTGTGTGTGAGACTGTGTGTGTGTGTGTGACTGTGTGTGTGTGAGACTGTGTGTGTGACTGTGTGTGTGACTGTGTGTGTATACAGACCTTGAAGAGGCAGGTCTGGGGTCTGAGGGCCACCATGAAGCTGAGTCTGGGAACTGGCATGAGTGGGATCGAAGAGCCCGCTGAGGGGAACACAAGGGTGAAAGCCACAAGGAAGGATCAGAAGCAGACTGTGAAGAGTGCAGGGCCTTTTCCCAGGCCTCACTTGTCTCTGCTTGAGGCCAGGGCCTGGCTCCCAGGATGGCGCTAGCGGACCCAGGGGGACATAGTGCTTGCTTAGCCTGCTGGGAGAAGAATGGATATTGGAGGGTAGAACGTGGAGCTGGAGGTATGTCTCCTTAGCATTTGGACATTAAACAAAAGAAGTGTGGTAAAGTGTCTTCTACGATCACGGTACTGTAATGGAAGGCTTTTCACAATTTCCAAAGAGTAAATCCAACTGGGAGGTAGAATACTGTGTGTAGACACCTCTATTAAAATCACTTCAAAATGTGCACAGTATGCAGTAACAGAAAACAGTGAGAAAACTTGGTAGCATGCGCTTGTTGTGGTGTGTGTGTGTTGGACTAAATCAGTAAGGCTCAGAAAGGGCAAAATCCCTCTCTGATAAGGGTCTGACTTTTCCTTCCTCATTGCATGCTTGTTTCAAGGCTGTTTCAGACAACGAACCAGCAAGCCTTTGTTCTGGAGTAGAGTTCTGAGAGAATTCTGAAGCAGCAAGTTCTCAGAGTTCAGGTCTGCTCAGGTTAAAAACAGATGCTAAGAGTCACGTTGTTTCATCTAAGTATCACCGTAATGTGGCTTCACATTAGCTGCCACATGAATGTTGCTGTAGCCATATCTCTAACTATTCCAAACTAGAAACTAGTCAGGTGTCTTTTGACGGATGAGTGCATGGTCAGGCCAACCATGGCTCGGTCACACCACATAAGTCGACTTAGCACAGTACAGATGGCCATCGGGCACCTACTGCAGACCGGGTGACGGCCCGTCTGTCCCTTCTAGTGGGGTGGGAGTGCTGTTGTTTCAGGCAAAGGCTTCCTGCTCTTACCCTCCACCTTTGCAGCTGAGCCAGTTCTGGGAGCTGACTGAAAACTGTGAGTAGCTACGGCTTTAAAACACAAGGAAGGGCTGTAAATCCTGACTCCCAGGGTCCCTGTGCCCTCTCCTTTCCCCTTCCCTGTTCTTTCTTGCTTCTCCAAGCTGGAGGGGCCCACCGAATGTCTGGACTCTGAGCAGGTGGGACTGGGATCTCAGGAGCACCATGGAGTCGAGTTTAGAAACCTGACGCTGGCTGGCCATCGATTACGACATGATCCAGCTGTAAAATTTCCAGGAACTGTATGGGCCTTTGAAAAAGATAAACATTATTGAAAGTGAACTTAACTATCAGTTCAATTGCATTGACACAAAAGCCTTAGCATTTCTGATTCTTTGATTCCTTTTCACTGCTACCTGTGCACTGGAGGCTTTCAGTGTCCAGTGTGTCTGGACGCTGCAGCAGGTGAACTGCTAGGTCTCCACAACTCGAGAGTTCAGCAATGGCACAATGGAGCCGTGACACCAGCATGGCACAGTGGGAACCTTTATACCATGGAAATGGGCAGATGCTGAAATCAGGTCTCGAGTAAGCACTTTCATGAGTCTAGAGTTGAAAAGGTACAGGGGAGCCAGGCATGGTGGAATGCCATTTAGTCCCAGCACTTGGGAAACAGGTAGGTGGATCAACCTCTGACCTTCATGCACTAGTGCACACACACACACACACACACACACACACACAGTGACAAAACACATTAATAGTGCAGAAATGTGGTGTCAGAAATGGTTACCTTGTAAAGAGCACATGGTGTTCTTAAAGAATCAGACATTGTTATCCAGCTCCACAAAGAACTCAGTTGGACAAAGGGTTCCGACAGCTGTCACCTTTGTTACTTTAATCCCTCCTACTCACCTCTGTTAACAAAAATATGTCACCATTCCTGTCAGAACAGATAGTTCCCTTAGGATGGGAGAAGCAGCAATGAAGTCCTGTGACCATCAGTTGGTCCTGTGGAATTTATAGCACCAAGCCTCGCATGTTATTACTGCTTGGAAACTGCATATTACAGATCGTTTATGCAAGTAAGACTTGTAATAAGTTTACCTTATGAGGCAGTCTACTGTGTAAGGAAAATAGGCTTATTTTGGCTTGTGCTTCTGAGGTTCAAGAACATGGCATTGGCTTCCAGTTTGCTCTGGGGAGGTCACCTTGTGGTGGATGACTTGATGTGGGATATTTGCCAGAGGGAACTGCTACATAGCAGAGCAGGAAGCCCAAGGGGGAGGGGTCCTCGCTCTTTTACAACCCACACTGTGAGAACTGAACCAGCCTCATGAGAGCTACTTCCCTTCCTCCCTCGACATCCACTTCCCACCTCCTATGATTCTGCCATTTCTTGGCCTTGCACACTGTGGACCAAGCTTCCAAGACACAAGTGTTGGGGGACCCACGCAACCCATCTCTCCACCATGGCACCACGGCTCCTGGAGTGTCTACATGCACATGCACACTCCCCACCCCAGAATCTGTGTCCCACCTGGGGATCCAAAGCCTCTCAGAGCCCCCCCGACCCCTGGAATACTCACTGTGTCTGTGGTCGTGGCTGCTGCATGTTCACCTTTGTGTGAATTTGTGGGTGTTGAGTCTGGCTCCTCTGGAAGCCGATCATGCCACACGGTGAGACAGCAGGCGGCTAGTGCAGGAAGGTTGGGGCTATCCAGGGAGACAGGGAAGGAAATGTGTCATTAAGCTGTCCACACTGCAGTCCATGGGTCCCACAGCCCTGTGGAAACCTGGTGTCAGAATCATTCTCTGGCAAGGACACAGGACCAGGCAGTGTGCTCAGCACTCCAGCTATCATCTGGGACACTTGGGGCCTCTGGCACTGAGTTTCCTGGCATTTCTGGCATGCCCGATTTGGAGGAAATGGAACTTGGGCCAAGAGGAAGGCCCCTGCTGAAGATGTGCAGGCACCAGAATTGAGAAGCAGGCTTGGCTTCAGGATGGCAGGGAGGGTACAGTGGTGGCATCGTTTTGCTGGGTCTAAATAAGTGCTTCCGTGCAGTGGGCCCCTGTGGAGACCACGGAGATGGATGGGGTCTCTGAGGCCACTTAATGTCCTCAGGAGGAGCTCTAGCAGGACCAGGCCACAAGGCTGGCCCTAGGACGCCATTCTTGGATACTCTGCTGTCTGAGCCCCTGTTCCAGCCTTCCAAGTGTGCTAGAGCTTTTGAGCTGACAGCCCTCTTCCCTGTGAGGCAGGTGGCCTTGCCCGATGTGTGAGGCAGCCGAGTAGGCCTCCAAATCAGCAAGTGGGCACGAGTGCATGTGAACATGCAGGTGGACTCACAGGCAAACACACGCATGTGAATGCATGGTGATATGAGACACATATATTAATGTGTGCGTGTGAAAGTGTTTATGTGCAGATACACGTGCCACATCATGTCTGTGAGAATGTATGTTAGATCATGCATTGTGAGGTGTGTGAACACATAGGCATCTGTGTGAGAGAATGTGTATCATATTTGCATGTGTGTGTGCATTTTTCTGAGTGTATCTGAATATATGGGTGGTGATAAATTGTGCATGTGCCCCCTCATGTGTCAAAAAGAGCACTTCAGCGTATGTATGTGTGAGACTGTGTGCATGCATGTGTTTTATGTGGACATACTGCATGTATGGGACCATGCATGTGTGAGTGTTGCAAATGTGTGTCTTCATGTGTATATTTGTGGGGCATGTGTGACTGAGCATGTGTGTGCGTGAGATGGGGAGCAGTGCTCCACTTTGGGCAGAGGGGGAGGGGCTAGGGCAAGGTAGGCTGCTTCTCTGTAGAAGGGTGTGGAGTCTTGATATTAGTTCACCAGTGCCAGACTCAGTTGCAAAAGCATGTTGGGGAAATGCCTGTGGAAGACGGAGGGTGAGTGTGAGCTCTGTGGGGCCATGAGGCAGGGGTGGTGGGTGAAGCGGGAGAGGGCCTTGCACAGCAGATCGTCAGAGACGATGACCAAAGATGGGTCCAGGGCAGGAACTGTCCACCATGGCAGTCATCGGACGGAAGAGGCCAGCCTTGCTATTGTATACAAAGTGCTCCCCAAAAGGTTCATGAATAAAAGCTTTGTGCCCAGCTAGCGGTACTATCGATTGGATCGTGACGTGGGTTAACCCACTGGTGTGTTCACAGAGGAGCTGCTAGAAGGTGGGCCACATCAGAGGAAGCTAGTCACTGAGGTCTGCCTTCAAGGGATGTGTCTTGTCCCAACTCAGCTTCCGTATCCACCTCCACTTTCCCTGCCTCAGTGAGACGAGCAGCTTTCATTCCCACGCCTTCCCATCACGATTCTGTCTTACAGCAACCCTAACAGCTATGGGAGCAGCTGACCATGGAATGAAACCTCTGAAATTGTGAGCCAGATACATCTTTCCTCTCTTAAGTTGCTTATCTATGGTATTTGTGACCATGATGGGGCTAAAGGGCTGAGGCCAAAGGGGCAGTAGCTGGGACATGTGTCCACATCACGCCTGATGCTTGAAGGAGCCAGGGTTGTCCAGTCAGGATGCTGGAGGCTAAGCTCTAGATTCAGCTCCCATGTACCATCTTGGCTTGGCTCAGGCCATCTCTCTAAACCAGGTTCCTGCTTCGCCAGCCTGAAGTGCCAGAGAGAGGTTGGCCCCTGATGGTGTGGGCTGTCCCTCAGCCCTGTACTAAGCAAGATAACTTGGGGCCCTGCCCAGAAGGTTCCATCATCTCTATAACACAACGTGGAAGAAACCCTGATGGGTGCCATGGCCTGAGAGGGGAACCCAGGCGGATGTTCCCTAAGACACAGCTTCATTCACCAAGCCCTGCCCTGACCTGGGAGCTCTGTTCACATTTCCTGGCCTACCTCCAGGGTCCCTGGCTAAAGGCTCTGCAGGAGAAGCCTGTGAGCAGATAGAGCTGTCGGGTCACCTCAGAGGGAGCTGGGAGGGCGGCCAGGACGTCCCTGCCTACCCAGCCCTCTCCTCTCTCCTTCGAAATACCAACTGGCAGGAACGCAAGCATCCTCGTGCCCCAGGCACTCAGAATGAATAATCTGTGTCCTTGCCTCCTACCCCTGTCTCCCCACCAGTAACGAACAAGGCTCAGGGAGCTGGCAGCTAGGACGTGTCTGGGCAGGAAGGGACCAGTGCAGCAATGGCGACTTTCAGTGGACCAGGAATCAAGGCAGGATCCCTCAGGATGGGCTCAGGACCAGGGAAGCTGGTCTCCCTCTAGAGGAAGACAAGGCAGCCTAGAAGCTCTGTGCGGGAAAAGAAAGAGGCAATGAAACAAGGCTGGCCAGGGACCGACACTCAGAAACCCCTGATTGCCCAACTTCCAATGGTCATGACTGTTTAGAACCCCAAACCTAAGTCTTGGCTGCCATTTAGGCCTTTGTGGGTATCTGTGCACCTTTGTTTTGCCAAGCTCTGTTCTGAAATCTGAGATAACATCTTTCAACTCCTGTAACCTAGGCCAGGATTCTGTGTGACCAGGATCAAGGTTCAGTGTACAACCAGGGCCAGTGCTCAGCTATAGCCAGGACCAGAGCTCAGACTAGAACAAGGATCAAGGCTCAATATATGACTGCAGATGTGACCAGGATCAGGGCTTGGGGTGGGACCACACTGTAGTCAGTGTGACCAGGCTGTAGGCTCCAGCATGCCTGGAAGTCAGGATGTTCGTTACAGATTAATGAGTGATGGCCTGAATTGTGGCTTTTGCTTCGTTATCTCTTCAGCCTGTCTGCTGAGACAAATGATTTCTGTGCCTTCTACCAGCTGCTGGGGAGATCCTGCCACTGCCTGAAAAACAAAACTGCTTCTGAGGGATCTTCTGCCTGCCAGAGCAGCAGCCACTCTCATGCCAACCTGTTTGGATGTGAGTAGGTGGTGATTGCCCCATGGCTCCACTGGGCACACAGAACACACCCTGGTCTCTTGCTTTCTATAAGCACCATTGCATTTTAATGTAAACTTAGAAAAGTATTTTATATTACTTTTATTTTATGTGTATGAATGTATTGCCTGCATGTGTCTACGTACACCTGTGCCATGCAATGCCTGCAGAGGTCAGAAGAGGGCATTGGACGCCATGGAACTAGAGTTACAGACATCTGTTAGTGCCATGTGTGTGTTAGGAACTGAACCCGGGTCCTCTGCAAGAGCAGTCAGTGCTCTCAACCGCTGAGCCATCTCTCCAGTTCCTTTAAGCCACCTCTGGTCAAAGTTGGTGGCCCAGGCTTTCCTCATTTTCCTATGATCCTTGTCAGCTGTCAGCACAGGCTAGCAGTGGAACACTCCTCAGTTTCGCTGGGCTGGTGAATGCTATTGTGGAGACAAGAGGAAATAGAAGGAGTGGGCCTTTCTGGTGGCTCCTTGTCAGGGGTCCAAACCACCTGTAGGACTTGTCACCATGGAGCTCTACTTTCATCCCCACCAGGTGCCCCAGGTTTTCTCCTTCAGTGTTCCCATGGTGTGCTCCTTAGAGCACAGCAACTGAGTGCAGCTGCAATGGACCTGTGAGCTGAGCTCTATCCTTTCATGTAGGAGGCCTGCGCAGCCATATACATCCTGTGGGATTGTCATGTGCGAATGAGGGTCTCTCTCCTTTCCTTCCTTCCTTCCTTCCTTCCTTCCTTCCTTCCTTCCTTCCTTCCTTCCTTCCTTCCTTTCTTTTCTTCCTTCTTTCATCATTTTCTTTCATTATGGTGCTGGGGACTGAGACCAGGACCTGAACATGCCAGCATGTACTCTACCACTGAGCCTTTGGTGTTTTGAAACAAGGTCTGGTTATGGAGGGCTGAACCTCCTGAGTGCTGAGCTTGTAGGAACAGGTCACCATGTCTAGTTTTCACATTTTTTAAGATTTGTTTTTTTTATTTAAGTTACATGTATGTGTGTGGGTATGTTCACATGAATGTAGGTGCCTGCAGAGGACAGGAGGTAGGCACCAAGTTCCCCTGGAGCCGGGGTCACATGCTGCTATGGGTGCTGGGAACTGAACTCGGGTCCTGTGCAAGAGCAGCAAGTGTTCTTAAGCTCTGAGCCATCTCTTCAGTCCCTTTTACCACATTCATAACTGCTGTTTCCTCATGATGCTGCCTGATGCAGTGTGCACATGTGGCCCATTCCAATGAGGGATGATTATCTGTGCTGACATGTGTTGCAGTGTGGGTGAATCAAAGACCACATGTTGTATGATTGCTCCAACACGCAATGTCCAGCAAAGGCAAATCCTTTGAGATGGAGAATGCTCTGTGGGTTTCCAGGGGCTGAGGTGAAGACTGCACGCGGGACAGGATTTGGTTCTTGGGCAGAGTTAGGTGGTGCTGAGAGCAACATCTGAGGACACATCAAGTGTCTGACTTACACACTTTGAAGGGGTGAATTGTGGGCATGTGAATTACATCTGAAAACAGAAGTCTGAGTAAAAGTGCCTTGGGCTCATCACAGGCTGCCCTATCTCACCTCTAGATCTAGCAGTCTCTTCCAGAAATCTCATTTCTCTCTACAGAGAAATGTCAGGAGCCTAGAGCACTGGGAGGGTGGGCCACATGTTTGACCAGACACTGGATCTCTCTATTCAGTCTGCAAACCTTAACTGCTGGGACCCTCCAGTTGCCATCAGCATTGTTACCTCTCTTGATCTTTCAGTGGGGCTGGCAAGGTTGGGAACAGACCCAATACTCCATAGAGTGGGCACAGATGAGCCCAGGTGTCTGGCTGTGGGTGCCTCCTGCACTCTCCCTCTGACTGACCCCAGCATAGGTCCAGGACTCCTATGCTATCTCACTGTTCTGAGACCAGCGTTCCCCATGGGGTACCTAGGCACAGGATTCCCAAGCCCAGTTGCTCAAGTCCCCATCCTACCACCTACCTGCTAGTCAAGGGACCTGACTTTAAATCCTGATTTCCTCCTCACTCACTCAGACTCAGTTTACCCCAGGTGAAGGGAGAAGGAAGGCTGTCCTGGCTAAGCGTCCAGGTGGACACGTTCACTCTGCTGAGGCACCCACTTTCTCCTCACTAACTTGCCACCTATGACTGAGAGAAGATGAAGAAGGTACAAAGAATACAGGGAGGTCTGGGGTGTCGTTAGAGCTCAGCAAGTGACAGGTGGAGGACCAGTGGGCACTCAGGAGCCTGAACTGCAGTTTATAAAGTGCAGTTGGACCCTAGTGTTCACAGGCTGTACATTTATGCATCCAGCCCTCTAAACCAAGTCTTGGTAGTGATGGGAAAGGATGCACCTATCGGTACTGAGTACACAGACTTCTTCCTTATTCCTACCCTGTAATAGCATGGCATAGATATTTTCACAGTGTCTACACTGTATGGGGCATTCTGAACAATCAAGAAATGGTCTATAGTGTATCAGAGGGCAGGCACAGGTCTTCCACAAATATTATGTCAGCTCACATAAGGGATTTAAATATTTGAAGACAGGGTGTGGAACAAACCCCCAGTCTCTATGGAGTCCCCACAGGGCCTGTCTCTAGTAGAGAGTGCAGGCTCTGGGAGCATGCTAACCTAGCCCCCAACACAGGTGGAAAAAAGCAAGGTGGAAGTGTGGGAGGGAGCCAGGGCCACGAGAAGGAGAGAGCAGGGACAGGGCTAGGCCCTCGCCTTACTGGGAGATCTTAAGTTCTTAACTGGGGCCCAGGGTCCTTCTGCAGTAGGTTGAAGCTCCTCAGGGCTCTACATGATTGGCTTGTGCCAGTTTCCCTCATTTGCCCTGCACATGCCTGACCTGGCAGCCTTGTCCCCTTGTCCCCTTGTGGCATCTGGGAGTGGAGGTTAATGCCAGGCTGGGGAGGTATGTGTTAATTATGGCTCAGTCAGGAGAGTCTGGGCTGTAACTAGCACCCATCCAGCTGTACAAGAGTGGGGTTCCAGTGCCTCATTAGCTTAACGAGGGGCTGTCACAGACAGTTGCAGCCTCCGCATACCCCAGCCCCACCCCACCAGCTCCTACCCTCTGGCTCTCCTTTCCCCAATGGGGGCCAGCTTAGTACCACACCACAAGAGGAAGTCTGCAGAATCTTGAAGGTCCTTTGAGATTGGTCAGGGTTAACATTTCTCAGTCCCCTCCTAGAGGACACATGGCCCTCACAGGTCTCCAAGGCTAGGGAGCCTGATTTAAAAACTGTCCTGTGCACCTGGTACAATCCAGCTGACTTTACCAGCACAGAGTTTTGAGAGTCGCCAGGTCCTGGCCTGTATTCTCTGTCACAGTGGCTCATTTTTCTGCTTTCAAAATTCCATTCCTACTTTTCAAGTGCAGACGCCTGGCACTGTCTCCAGGAAGTGCCGCTGGCAGCTGGCAGAGCGGCAATCTGATTACAATCACTTCCTTAAATGTGGGTCCACCACACATTCAAGCACACAAACACCATCCCCAGCCCCTTGTCCCTGAAACCCACATCAAGGTTCCCCATCCTTGCGCTGGGAGTCTGCTCACTGCCTGGGACAGGGGAACCAACACTCCCCGCTGCCATACCTCTGCAGCTCAAGCCCCTTTAGGGCAGTCACACACAGAGTCCTGTGGGAACAGGCATGTGGGGGGTTGAGAAGCAGATCCAGATTAAGGAGGAGAGAGAAGAAAGTTGTCCTAGTTCAAATTGCTTGACTTGACAGCGACAGCGTCTGTGTTGGGGGGCAGAACAGGGGGGTAGATTCCTCTTGCCCTGTGCTGCCCATCTGGGAACCAACCACAGGAGATGCCAAGCCTGGAGGCACAACCATGAGCTTTCTCCTTCCCTTTAGGATTGTGCCCAGGCACTGCTGGCCAGCACCAGCCTTCCCAGTCTTAGTCCACCACTGGACTAATGCCTGGCCTACAGTAGAGCAAGGAGACTCCCTGGCCTGGGCTGAGCTTGGACTCTACGGTGGTGAAGGTCCAGCTCCAAACCTGGAAGACCCGAGACTGCTGGGAACAGCTGGGTCCCAGAGCTTACTAGCCGCACTTCCACACCTGGAGGCCCCAAGCCCAGAGCTGGCGTGCACAGGTAGAGTGGATAGGAAAACAGAGCACACTGAAGGGGCCTTGTTTCAGGGCAGTGGTCCTCCAGAGCCCCCACACCCCTTGCAGGGTATGCTCTGGACAAGGGTCAGTCCTTCCTTGCCATTTGAAGGCTGAGGCAAGTGGGAACATACACACTACATGTCCCAAACCACGGAAATTCTGAAAAAATCAGAGAAACATTCATTCAGCCGGCAAGTGCCATGAAGCACCTAGAATGGGGTCAGGTTCTGACCTGTGACTGTAGTGTTGGGAGTTGGGGAGGTCTCTCACCCTGGCCCAGGAGCTGAATCTACCTTCCCTCCCCAGCCTGTCCCAGAGACTATTACTTGGGTGTGCAGTCTCATATCCTTTGCTCTACTTGACCACTACCCATTGCCAATGGCAACCGAGTGAGGCACCCAGCAGCTTGATCCATCCTCAGAGGTGGCAAAAGAGAGGTCCCTGGTCCCTGGAAGGGCTTCCAGGTCCTGAAAAGGCATTTGGAAAGGGATTCAGACCCTGTGTGGGTACTTTCTAGGCACAGATCAGACAAAGCCTAGGAGGGGTGCTCTAGATAAAGGTGATTTGCCTGAGGTGGGGTACAAGGCTAGATCAGGATTAGGGTCTGAAGGTGGCCTTTGCCAAAGACTGGGAGACAGAGACTGCATGGGCAGGTGAGTAAAGCTGGGGAAGACCAGAGAGCCCTAGAGCCCTAGGCAAGGAGGGGCCTGGGCCCCAATAGGCCTGGGCATGGGGCGGGGGCAGGGTTGGTCTGAGCAGGGACTCTAGAGCCCTGGTCAAGGTGGTCCTAGGCTTGGGGGAAGCCTGGGAAAAGGGGTCCTGGGTAAGGTTAGACTTGGGCAAGGAGGTCTTCGGCAGAGGGAGGCTTGGGCAGGGGAGTCCTGAGAAAGGGGATGCTTGGGAAGGGGAGTTTGGGGCAGGAGGAGACTTGGGAGGGAGGTCCTGAGCAGGGGGAGGCTTAGACATGTGGGTTCTGGCCAGGGATAGGTTTGGACAGATGGGTCCTCGGCAGAGGGAGGAGTCATTGGAGGGGACTAGAGAGACACCAGGAAATGTGAGTTCCCATAGCTCAGTCAGATCCCAGACCCCAGCCAGATCCTCACAGCCAATGCAAGCACAAGTCATTTCCTGTGTCTACAGGTTACCCTGGTTACCTCAGCTCCCAAGATTGCCTGGAGGCCTGGTCTGGGGATGAAATGTGCACCCAGCTACCTGTTTACCTAGCATCTGTGAGGCTGCCTGCTCCAGACCAGCCTCGAAGAAGGCCCTACTGTCCAAGTCAGAATCAGCCTTTCAACACGGCTCCCAGGTGACTATATGCACACTGAGGTTGAAAGCCAGTTACAGTCCACAGTGCCTCAGTTTCCCCATTAAACTGGGTTTGTTGCTTCCCTGACTTCCTGATATGAAGGAGAAGGCAGAGGGGCAGGGGCTGTGATACCCAGAAGAGCCATTCTTCAGACACCCAGGCAGAGCCACACTCATCAGACTCCAAAACAGCACTGTCTCTGCAGACCCCTTCCTTGTCTTTGGAGAAACTACAGGAAGGGAAGGCTGCTGGTTCAGGACCAAGGGACAGGCTGAGGGGCACCCTGGGGGTAGGGCAGAGGGAGCCTAGGGGACATGAGTCAGGACATCCTGGCCATCTCAAGCTCATTCTCCAGCCAAATTACCAGGTTTGGCCCCAGGCACCCAGTGGCCTTATAAAGGCACCCTCACCCAGGTGGCTCCCAGTTGCCCGTGGACATCCAAGATGAGGCCCCTCCTGGTTCTGCTGGTGCTGGCTGCTGTGTGTGCTGCTCTGGGTAAGGCTCTGGCCACACTAGGTGGGCAACAGGCAGGCTCTGAGCATGGGGCTGGCCAGCTCTGAACCAAGACGTCTGGGGTACTGACCTGGTAAGGGGTTGTAGGCAGTGAGGCTGGAGGTTGCTGCAGTAGCTCCTGCCCAGACAGACACAAGCTCTTCCCAGGGAGTGTCTGGTAACTTTCTGGTTTTCTGGGGGTTTGTGGTGTGTGTGTGTAAATTATCATTTAGAGGCCAGAGGTGCATGTCTCTTAGTGGGTATGGGACCTGGGATTTAGCTGGGATGGTTGATTTACCCCACCCCCCATTCTGGAATGCAAAGCTCTTGGTATTAAAAAAGGAAAAATACAGGCAAGACAGAATGTGTGGGTCAACCTCTCCAGCCCACTCTGCCTTGACCCTGATGACCTCGTTTGGGGACAGAAATGAGGCCGGGGGTGGGAGGGATGTGCCACAGTCTGTGATTATCAGCGGAATAATTATCATCTGCGGGATAATTACCCCCATCAGCTTCCTCTGAGCGTGGGGAGGGGGTGGAGGAGGAGGGGCCTTGAGGAACAGCCCAGTTAGGAGGAGCTCATGTGGGAAGATGGAGAGGCAGGCAGAGGGCAAGGGCTAGAGGCTGGCCTGCAAGATAGGGAGGAGTTTAGGGTTAGACTGGGGGCATCACTCAAGAGAGGAAGGTACTCGCAGGCCAGGGGCACCACTCAGGAACTACCATCCCTGGGGGCAGGAGGGTGGGACGGCTGAGTCAGAAAGTGAGAAGACTGGCTGGCTCGGACACTTTGTCCCCAAGGCTCAGATTTCCTGAGTGGTTGACCTCACAGTGCTCTTACAGGATGGCATCTGCTGGGAACTGGTGGGGGCTTGGAAGGCCTAACAGGGGTAACTAAGGCAAAAGGTCTCTGGGTACCACAGTGAGGACACTAGGATATTGTGAAGTCCTTTTCTAACAGAATCTAGGGGTGTCTCCCTGGCCCAAACAGGACTGGGGACTATTTGCAGAGGTATAGCAGGGGTGGGGTTAGCCAGGAGACATACCTGATGACAAAATCATTTCTCCTGGAAGTTCCAGAAACCCTAACATGGGAAATGACTATCTCTCAGCCCAGATAAGTGTTCCCTAGGTTTGGCTGCAAACACCTCCCCATTCTTGATACAGGGCCACCACGACTTCAACACTGCTCACCATTTGTGGGAGGTACAATAATCTCATTTCACAGGGGAAGCTGACTGAGGCCAGAGTAGGTGTGCTTTACTTAGGACACTCCTGCAGGACACCTCTATCCTACACTCTTACAGACACTTCTGTGGGAAACCTTTCGTACAGGAAATCCCCTAAAGGACTACAGGACATTCCTTCTAGGACACTCTTCCAAGGTCTTCCCTGAGCCCTTGTTGCTGTGCCTTGAACCCCTGCTATGTCCTGTTGCAGATGAGGGGTCCTGGCATCCCTCCAAGCTGCGCTTGTCTCTACAGTTCTGTACCCTCTGCTGATGCAACTGTTCCCAACCACTCAAAGGAATTCATCCATATGGGCTCAGATCTGAGACACTTACTCCACAAAGCCTTCCCAGGCTATCCTGCACTCCATCAAAACCATGCTCTCTCTTAGCAGGAGTCACCAAAGAGTGACCATGGTACCTTCTGCTAGCTACCCTTGAGGGAGTCACACTGCTGCTCATGAATCAGCCATGCCCAGGCAGCCTGTGTTCTCCTAAGGGCCCTCTTGTCAGTTTGTGCCTGGAAGCTGTGGCCAGCAACACAGCACCTGGAGCCACCCATCTCTGGGGCCTGCCCAGCTGCCTAGCACTGTTAGTTTGGATAGGGGCCTTGTTGTAGTCTCTGCCTTCAGCCTCGGGGTGGGGGATCACTAGCAGGCCTCTGGCATTTGGCACAGGGCCAGATCTTTCCTTCCCTTCAATTAAACACACCAAGTCCTCAGAGGCATCCTGCCCTGGTTAGGAAGCCAGATGTGTCCTCTGCCTTCCTCTCAGCCCTGGAAGCTCTTGCAGTCGTCTTCCGAGGAAGGAAGGGACAAAAGCTATGTACATTGTGTGTTCTGCTGTTTTATTATCTGAGAGTACCAAGAACTTATTCTCACCTGAGAGGTGAGACCATCATGGGTCCAATAGGGAAGAGAAAGGGATAGTGAGAATTAGAAGTTCTGAAACTGACCCTTTTTATATCACTTTCTGCTACTCCATCTCTTCAGCTAATCCATCATCTATATCTCCTATCCCGCCACACATATACCCATCCATGTATACACCTGCCGAGCTGCCCATCTACCCATCTATCCATTCAATTATCCACCTATCCATCTGTCCACCCATCCATCCATGCACCTATTCACCCATCTGCCCATTTATTTATCTACCCATCCATCTGCACATCCATCTGTCCACTCATCTATCCATACATCTACACATTCACTCACCCATCCATTTTTTTGTCCATCTACCCACCCATCTTCCCATTTATGCATCCATCCATTCATTCATCCATCCATCCATCCATCCATCCTCCCATTCGCCCATCTGCCCATCCGCCCATCTACCCACTCCTCTGGTCTTCCCCTGGTTTAGCTGATGTGGCACCCCTACATTCTGTAAGATTCCCAGTCCCTTCTCCAGAGAGGCAGGTATGGGACAGAAAACAGACAGTGTGGGAGTTCATAGGTGCCAGGGAAGCTGGAGGAAGAAGACCTGTGAGCCTAGCCTGAGGGTAGCCTGCCCACATCATACCCAACACCTGTCTGTTACTCACACTGACACTCTGGTACTTATACATACAAGGCCAGAGGGAACAGAGAAAAGCCCATCAAAATCACCACTATTAAGCGCATAGTTTCTCAGCCCCTTCCAGAGGACTGGGGTTACCCCTAGAGGGGAGATAAAAATCAGAGGGTGACATTGATGGGCTACTAGGTGGGCAGTTGGGCACTTAGCCCCAGCCCCAGCCCAGACTGATGGCCTGTGCTTCCCCCCAGCCCGGGCCCTGCACTGCCATGTGTGCTGTGGGCATGAGAACTGCGAATCTCTAGTGGAGTGCGCCTTGACGGACAAGTACTGTGTGATCACACGGGCCAGTGAGTACCATGGGCCACACAGGCCCTGTCCCACCCCAACAGCACCACACAAGCACTCTCTGATCTTACCTTGGTTTCTTCCTGCCCTCCACATCAGAAATCTTCGGTGCTCCACACATACCTGGGTCCAGACCCTACGGATTCCACCACTGCCCTCTAGTTCACAATTTAAACTAGACTGAAGATGGTTGGGGGGTGGGAGGCATTGGATGTACATTGACATGTTGAAGAGGCTGGCACCACAGCCTGGTATTCCAGACCCCTCTGAATTCCTGCTCACCCTAACCCCCTGTCTCCTATCAACTGTCTGTAGCCTCTCCTCCGGCATCTTGCCCAGACCTTAGAATTCTGTCCTGTGCTTTTGAGGTTCCTTGATCGGTGCTCTCCCCTGCACTCTCCAGCCTGGCCCTTTCCTGCCTGTGTCCCACTCTCATTCTCTACAGATCACTGGGCCTGAGAGTTTGTGTGCTGGACTGCCATGGTGACTGGTGAGGTCCAGGCTTGGTGCTGGAGTAGCTGGAGTGCAGAGTCATGTGCTCTGGAATTGCTCTAGAGGGAGCCATGGGTGTAACAGAGAGACAGACCGACCCTTCAGATCTGGGGAACTGAGGTGGATAGTGTCACGTCTAGGTTCCAAAGAGTGTGGGGTCCTGTCCAGTGCTGCTGCTGGAATCAGGTTATGAGGCTGCTGGCAGTGAATGGTAGCTGTTGTGACCACTGGGCAGGTTCTCCCCAGCTCCTGTGCTGGAGCGTGGGAGGAGGAGTTGGGTGGGTCTGGGCTATCTATTGACCAGCTTCCTACAAATCCCTAAGGTGACAACGGCCTTCTAGCTCAGACTTGAGCCACCCCCATTTTGCAAAGAGGCAGTGTCTTGACAGATCTTCACAGGTATGCACAGCCCAGACCTTACGTGACGCTCCTTCCCACACTCTGACTGACCTCCTGACACAGCCCAGGGACTGAGAGGAAACACATACACCCCTTCACTGCCTCCAGAACCCTCCCTGCTTGCAGACAAGTGTCCTGTCCAGAAGCAGCTGATCTTCATCCACCCTCATCCCGTTCCCCCCCCCCCCCCGGTTGCTCTGTGAACATTTGGCAGGCTGCTGGCCTGCTCACTGCTCTGGGTGCAAATCAAGAACAGGGAAGTGAGAACTGCTTCAGGAGCCCAAACCCAGCAAAGTCCCCCCAAGCAGTGGGGACTTGCTGCAGCAAAGCTGGAGGCCAGTGAGGGCCCTAGGGCCAGCGCTCCCTGGTGACCCACAGTGTGCCGGGAATGCCAGCTCTGCAGTTCCATACCTAGGCAGGGATTTTCTCAGGTCCACAGGGCTCCTGCCCCATCCTTTCCCTCCTGCCAATTGCTGCTTGCTGAGCATGTCCCTCCAACCTGTAGTCCATTTCCCTGAGTGTCTGCTAGAAGTGGGTCACTGAGATGTTTAGGGTCATTTTGGTCTAGAGCCAGGCTCCCAAGAGGGAAGATAGAGGGATACTGGAGCCAGGGTCTTCTTTCTCCAAACCTGGGGCTGGTGAAAGTGCTGTGTGTCCAAGTCTCCAGCAATTTCTCAGCCACTAAAGCCGCTTTTCTCCTTCCTTGCCTGGAACAGCAAAGTTCCTTACTGTGGAACTGGGCAGTTACTGCAAGATGTGACAAAACACCACTGTCTAGTGTCCCTCTTGTCCCAGGAGGAGGCTGAGTCCTAACAGTGCATTCTTGACCCGGCGGATATTGGCCTCATGCAGTGCCTGCAGGCAGATTCCTACCAGTGGACTTGGGGTTTTCTTTGGTCCAGGAGCAGCTGCGATCCACTCTGACTCTGCTTTGCCAAGGCCTGAAAACTGAGGCATAGAGAAATCAGGCATCTTGAGATAGCCATCCCATGCCCATCCCATGGTTTCTGGCCAACTGCAGACAAGAGGCCACGGGACATGGGCCAGGTTCATAGCTCCAAAGGCTTCTAAACAGTACAGGCTAAAGGAGTCTGCTTACCTTCCCTGAGGACTGCGTGTTCTGCAGACTGAGCCCTCTTCTTAGGAGCCCTGATGTACATGTAGACACAGAGTCCCCACTGTGTGCATGACTCAGAACAAGTCTTGAGCAGTGGCAATGGGACTTCCTGAGACTCCCTCAACCCTGATCATCCTCTCCCTCTACATCCCTGGCAAGCCATACCTCTGTTTCTTTCATTGGATGTGAGACCCTGAGGCAGCTGTACAGGCTCTGAGGCTTAGTAGTCACTGGGCTCCATCATGGGCTTCCCAGTTTCAGGAAGTGTGACGGCTGGAGGAGGGCCAGGCCTGTCTTCTGGCCCCTGAAACCCAGAGGAGAGGAGAAGGGAGGAGAAATGACAGGGTGGGAGAGGAGAGGAGCCTGCTACCCCTCAGGAAAGGGAAGGGTGAGGGACCTGGGGGACCCAGAGACTGGGAGAGGGAAGGTCCATCAAGTCATATCCTGGCCCTAGATGTCACAGAGAGTTCATCATAAGGAAACAATCTTCCCAGGCACTGAGGAAGGACCTCCTGCCCACAAGACTCTTGGGGTACCTCTAAGCTTCATCTCAGACCCTCATAGGCACTCAAAGTCCCAGACCTTCCTTCCCCCCAAAGAATGTGACCCCACGCTGCAGGTCCCTGAGGGCTGGCTTGGTGGCGGTAGTTCTGGGCCTGTGGCCACAGCACCCATGACTGTTCCTCCTGTCTCTACAGCGAACCCTGGTGGCATCCTGGTCATGAAATCCTGTGCTCCAACCTGCCCCAACAGCACCGTGTCCTCAGATGGCCGCACCCTCTCTGTCTCCTGTTGCCAGGGCAGTCAGTGCCTCAATCTCAGCGCTGCCTCAGGCCTGAGCAGCAGCCTTGGGGCCCTCTGGGCCAGCGCCTCCATCAGCCTGCTGTGGGCACTGCTCCGGGCTGCCTGGTGAGGGCCTGGGTGGCCTGTCTCTGTCAGCAGGGGTCTGTCTGCCGAATCAGCGACATCCTAAAGCCATCCAGCCCCGGCTGTCATTTTCCCTCCCTGCTTTTTCCCAGGACACAGTCCTCCTTCTCCTGCAGAGAGGAAGGATCATGGCCCAGGAGGGCAGCTCTCTTCTGCCTCGGGAATCCTCTAACAGGGAACGCCCCACATGGACTTGCCTCCCCAAGACCCACACTTCTAGGAGACCTCAGCACTTTACTATGTCCTGGGAATGTGTTGCCATCATGAGTGGGAAGACTCCTATTCCCTCAGCACCCTCTGTCCTCATTACAGGGGTTGCAGACAGGTTTTCAGGCTTGGAGTTAATCCCACCCTGCCCCTGTTCTAAGCCTTGCCTGACAAGACCCTATGTACATGGCCATATAGTTCTTGGGCCTCTTCTATACAAAGAGTAGCCCTAGCATAGAGACATGGCTGTAAGGTTTGGCCTCTGATCCTCTGGCTCTGCAGTCCATGGCCACTATTACCCTATTCCATCCACCCATCCACCCATCCACCCACCCATCCACCCATCCATCCACCCACCCATCCACCCATCCACCCATCCATCTACCTGTCCATCCACCCATCCACCCATCCATCCACCCGTCCATCCACCCATCCACACATCCACCCATCCACTCATCCACCCATCTACCCATCCACCCATCCACCCATCCACCCATCCATCCACCTGTCTCTCCACCCATCCACCCATCCACCCATCCATCCACCCGTCCATCTACCCATCCACCCATCCACCCATCCACCACCCGTCCATCCACCCATCCATCCACCCACTCATCCATCCATCCATCTATTCATCCACCCATCCATCTCTTTGCCCATTTATCATACATCCATCTATTCACTCATCCGCTCACCCACCCACCTATCATCCATCTATTTACACTGACCCATTATAGATCTGCCTACTAAGACTTTCCTAGGGCTCCATCTTTCATCCAGTGTCTCTAGCCCAGGACCTCCTGACAGTGAACACAAACTTTTTAAAGATCTCTTGGCTACTTATTTTGGGGTTGAGACAGGTCACCTTGGGGCTTGGTGTCAGGCATTGAAATGGGGATCCTCTCTGGGCATGGGGGAATTGCTCTGTCTCCCTAGAAGCAACATCTGCCAGCCCCCCGCCCCCCCCCCCCCCCCCCCGCTGTCTGGACAGAAGAATAAAGCTACAAGGCTGCTCAGTCTGAGATTTTGGGTCCAGGAGCTTTCTGGTATTTGGTCAACCTCACCCTCTGAGGCAGACAAGGGCACTTGAGAGACGGCCAGGTGGAATTCTTAAGGACAAGCTCGGGTATAGGGATAGTGCCTCTGCCTTGGACCCAGGCCTCCCATGCTTACCCTGTCTCCTTGGCCAAAATGGAAGAAACATGTGTACCAGATCCCAGTCCCAAGTATGGGACTCTCAGGGATCTCCTGAGAGCACTTCTGAACTGTGGTATCCTATCTCTGCCACTTACCGGCAAGATGTCCACATCCTGCACAGGTGACACCTGGGCCCCCACAGTCACGCCCCTGGTTGGGGGCACAGGATACTCTTTTTCTTCTGGACAAGCGCCAGGACTCTGAGATCCCCTGAGGGACTCTGAGATCCCCTGAGGGACTCTGAGATCCCCTGAGGGACTCTTCTTGGGGGTAAAAGCCAGAGCCTCTGGACTCTGGAGGAGCTTTTCTCCACACCCCTGCGGTCTTCACGCATTTCCTTTTGCTATGATGAGATGCCCTTACAGAGCGACTTGAGGGAGAGTTTCTTTTGGTTCACAGTTTGAAGTGGAGGGTAGGCAGGGAAGTCAAACACCAGGGGCTTGCAGCCGTCACCACTGCATCCACCGTCCAAAAGCGAAGCATCGCCTCTGCTCAGTTCCTTCTCCACTTGTACAGTCGAGGCGTTCACTTCAGTTAAAGCAATCAAAATAATCCCTCAAAGACACACCCAGAAGCCCATCTCCCAGGTGAGTCCAGATTCTTTCAGGTTGGCAATTCACACTGACCATCACACCTTTCCAGGGCTCAACTTCTGGATACTGGTGCCCAGAAGCCTGCCCAGCATGAGGCCAGTCTTCAGAAGCCTGTACCCCTGGGTCTCCCTGTCCCCAGGGCTGTGGAGCTCGCCTGGTTCTGCCAGTCCACCTGCCCTATCCCAGGTCTCTGCCCTGCTCTTCTGCCCTTTTGGAGTTCAGAGGCTGGAAGAGATGTCTCCTCCCTGCCTCCTACACTTTTAGCCCGAATCCACAGCTGGAGACATAGCTCAGGTGTACAGCACTGGCCTGGTGCAAAGAAAGAAAAGCACGGAACAACTGCCCCTCACATTCTTGCCCAGACAACAAGAACGAACACCCGGCACAGGCAAGTGAGAGCGATCCTCCTGCCTGCCTAGCATCTGTTGCTGCCCAGGTATAGTCCAGAGCCTCCCAACACGGAGCTTGCTCCTGTTGGTGGAATCTGAGTGCACAGCCTCCCTGGCCTCACCTGCTGGGTGGCCCACCTGTCCCTTGCCTGCTCGGCCCCACCTCCTCCCCCACATCCCCCCACCTCCCTGTGTCTCTTCCCTCATCCAAGCAGACACCTCCTGGTTTCACAGGGCCACTCACAAGGGAGGGGTCCAAGGGTAGGAACTCCCCCCATAGCTCCAGAAATATCATAGGGAGAGTCAAGAGCTCATCCTTAGTGCCCAGACCCAAGCCCCCCCGCATCTGACGTGTCCCCAGACTGCCCACATGAAAACAGCGCTGGGTTGTCTCCTGCGCTTTGGGAGTAGCGGGCCCTGGAAGTGGGACCTGCCTGCAGATGGGGAAGACAAGAAAGGACAGGAAACTGGGGATGCTGAGGCAGGCCCTCTGGAAGCTGGACACTCCTTGGCCTTTGAACCTCTAGTGAACCCTCCTAGAGTGGCCGTCCTGCTGCTCTGAGTTCTGGGGATGAGGAGCACCTATCCAGGAACACAGCTAAGGTCTTTGTTTTGTTTTTCTTTTGATATAATGATGGGGCTCTGGCCTGTCTGACCAGCTTTTCCACAGCCTGACCAGATGGGCTTCACTCCTCAAGGTAGCCAGTCCCCACCCAGAAAGTACAAAGGAGAAGAGGAGGTCACGAGGCTGTGTGGCCGCAGTGTTGCCTCCCAGGGCTCTGCTTTCAAAAGTCAGGCAGGGTAGGTGGGCAGGTGGTCACCAACCTGGGAACACTTCCTGGTCTCAGAGGAGGAAGTCATTTGCACAAAACTTTCCAGTGTCCCCCAGCCAACCTCCTGGCTCTTGGGAGGGTAGATGGTGTAGGCAGCCTGAGCACTCTCTGCTCCCCAGGGCCCCCACAGGGCTGGAGACGGCATACTTGGAGAAGTTCCTGCAGACACTCGGGAAGCCTTCTGCAGACAGGCTCCCTGCCACTTTTGGATTTCACAGTTACAACAGACCTACAGGGAGAGAGTGGCACAGAACCAGTCGTGGGAAAGCACTGAGGCTCCCAACCATAGTGGCATAGCGCAAGCAAGGCCTGGAGGAGAATCAGTGAACCTGGAGGAGCCAAGAAGGTGGAAGCTCTGGAGAGGGGCAGCAGGCAGTGGGGCAGCCAGTCCAGGCCAGGCTTAGACACAGGACAGGGAGGCTAGACTTGACTCTAAGAAACACTGAGTCAGCAAGGGAGGAACTCCATCCACCACGTCTAGGGTCAGGGCTGCAGCTCTGGGAAAGAAGTGGGAGAGATGGTGAGGACAAAGCCCGGGCCTGGGAAGATGGGGTTGGCTGGGAGGTGGAGACAGGTGGGAGAGGCCTCAGGGTGGGGAGGGTGCAGGTGGAGGAGATCGGGCACACAGGGGAGTGGTACTGTTAGCGGGCCGGGATGCTAGCTCCCCAGGTGCTCAAGGGAAATTGGTTGGCAAGCAGCCAGAGCTCCCCAGAACTTGGGAGATTCAGCCCTTGTGGTGCCAGGACTGGAGGGCCAACCCTGGGACACACTGTGGCAGCCGGTGGAGGGTTCTGCAATGAAAGCGGGTGCTGTCTGTGTCCTTTGTGTCTTCTCGGCCAGCTGTCTGACCTGGTCTCCTGTGTCCTCTATTCTGGGCACCAGCATCTCTGTACCCCAAGGTCCCACCCATTCCTCCCTCTTATGTAACTCTGGGTACGGGTGACACACCTTTCAATCCCTTAAATTCCCAAGATTAAGACAGGGCCCACTGGAGCCTCCTCCCTGCCCTGGGGCTGTCCCGCACCCAGAGAAGCCTGCAACAGCATGCAAAGTCCTCAGGAGCACCACACCCTTACTCTGGATTCAGCACCAAAGTGGGGTCTTTGAGGCCACCATGCTGAGCCTACTCTGATCCAGCCTCAACTACCTGAAGGTAAAGGAGCAGAGCCAAGCCTTCAGCCCTAGCCACGTCATGTGAGGACAGCTCACCTGCTAGCCTCACAGGGCTGATGACAGAAAAGCCAATAGGGCCGCAGTGTAGTGAGGCGTTCCTGTATCTCTAAGGGGTAAGATCGAAGCTGGGCCCCCAAGACCTCTCCAAGCCCTCAAGTTATTCCAGGAGTCTGTCTGAAGCCTGAGTCAAAAGCCCCAGAGTCGCCCCTCAGCTGACTTTACCTCTCAGTCTCGAAGATCACTGCTTTCTCTTAAGGTGAAAGGGAGGGAGACTCCAGGATAACAGAGCACACTGGCAGAGGCAGCAGACCACATCGGAGGGCAAGGGTGCTGAGGACCACCACGTAAACTTTTCCCGGGCCAGACAGGAAGCTTCACTTCCCAGATCCTTCTGAGACTCCACTGACTCACAGGGGAGGGGCCCAAAGGTAGGAACTCCCCCGACGGCAGCAGGAATCTCACAGGGAGAGTCAAGAGCTCATCCTGAGGTGGGGCTTAGGAGAGAAGCTAGCAGGGATTGAATGCAGTCACCATCCTGGGGGTTTCCTTACAACTAAGGGACATATCACATCACTAACTCGGCAGTTGAGCTCACCCAGAGTCTCTCCCCGTTAGCAAAATCTGACCCACTGACTGTTCCTGGACTAACTCATGCAACCCAGCTTCCCTCACTCCGCCCCCTGCCCCAGTCTACTTGCATTCTTGGGCCTGTCAACACCTAATGACTCAAAATGCAGTTTACTGTCTTCACTGAATGGTAAAATGTGTAAAACTCTGTGGTGGCAGGAACGTGCCTTGTTCTCAACTCCCTTCCTGTGTGTTATGCAGGATGGTGACATGACCATGGTGCTGTTCTGCAAATCATATCCATGGGGTGGATGGACAGATGGGTAGGTTGATGGGTGGACGAATGGATGCATGATGGGAGGATAGGGGGATGTACAGAGAGTGGATGGAGGATGGAGGATGGAGGATGGAGGATGGATTAGTAGATGAGTGAGTGGACGAGTAGATGGATCAGTGGGTAGATGAGTGGATAACAAGATAGATAAACAGTAAATTTAGAAATGGATGATGGGTACACAGATGGACAGACTGATTGAAGGCCAGTTGAGTAAATGGATGGATAAGTGGATAGTTAGATGGGTGAGTGGATGGATAGGGATGGATATGTGATAGACTAGTGGACAAATGGATGGGTAAATGAATGAGCACACAGACACAGATGGTGGAGGAGTGAAGGAAGGGGAAGGGTGCTGCTAGAGAGAGCTGCTGCTGATGGCTGCCGGTGGCCAGGGTCCCAGAGAATAACTTCAGGCCATGCTGAGTGCCGGGAAGCAGGTGAACACTACTATGTCTAGGGTTGTGGTTCCCTGTGTAAAAGTGACTCTCGTATTGTGAGAGAAGGATGTGGAGGGAGAACCCCAGGCCCAGAGGCCAGGCCCAGTTACGGTTCCTCTTCCTGGCTGATGCTAACCAAGACCCTGCCCTTCTTTGTGTCATCTGAGGCCCTACCTATGTGACTAAGGACAGAACAGGCCCCAAGGAAACATTCCTCCCTCCCCGTCTCCATTGCCTGACTCACAGAACATTTACATGGCCTTGCAGGAAAAGATAGAACAAGGGTGTGACATGGGACCTGAAGCCAGGCTTTGATACCAGCAGGTGTCCATCTGCCCTCAGGTTCCAGCTTAGGCGTCTCTACCTAGGTTGGCCTTCCTACTATTCCCCAGCCTCCCAACTCTCATAATCATGCACACAGAGCAATAAGCTATCCGTGTCCCTCTCCCCAATAGTCTGGGGGCGCAGGGCAGGCCCCGCCTCTCCCTCCCTCAGTCTCCCTCACACTCATAGTGACTGGAGTACCAGTCAGTCCTCATAAAATGTTAATTGAATGAGTTTAGTGCCTTTGAGGTATAGAATGGCATACAGGGACTCTGGGAGTGCAGCTCCTCTTTCTACTCCAAGGTGTTTATCTAGCTTCAGCCCAGGAGTCTGATCTGTCTATCGGTGCCCTCCTCAGATGAGGAAAGGGCCCAGGGCTGAACTTTCAGAAGGCCTGGGGTGTTATGCTGTGCCTCTCCTGCCCAAGTTCCTCCCCTCTGGGTCACTTGCATCCTGTCATCTTTGTGGCATACACATAAATGAAAGGAGGACGGAGGTGAGCAGGAAAACCTCTGCTCTAGACAGAGGTCCAGGCTTGTCCCTCAACTTCTGGGCCAGCCTGCTGAGGTCACAGAATGGGCAGGCCTGAGGGCTCCATGCCCCTTCCTTTCACCTTCTGGGCATCATTCTGCTGCCCCACAGGCTCTGGACATGGACTGGTAAGACCCATGCTCTGAAATGGACATCTGTCTTCCTAGGAAGGTGCAGAAAACAGATTAAGGGATGCAATGGCTCCAAGTCCCAGCCTCACCACCTCCAATGGGACCCTTCTAGATGGACCCTGAAGCCCCCCAGGCCTCTAACATCTCCTGCCAACTCTCCAATGGACAAACTTAATTTGTGACTGTTACACACTTCTGTTGAGACCCAGTTGGGGACAGGCAGTCCACACCTTCTGGCAGCCCTGCCAGGAAAAAAGGCCCTCCTACCATGGATGTGGACTTTAGCTACCATCTCAGGAGCCAGGATCCACGGACACCATGAAACCTGAGGCTCCTAAAGCCAAAGCCAAACAAACTCCTGCCCTAGGTGTGAGCGTGGAGCCAGCTACACATTGCCCTCAGACTCAGGCCCAGACCCGACTCCTGCCCAGAATCCCCCAGACCCTCCAGCTAGACAGAGCCCAGGAGGGATCCAAACACGTGGGTCCAGCAGCTCCCTTCCTTCCCAGTGAATCACCCTTCCCCACCTCCCAACTCCACCTTCACCACCTACCACAGAGCCTGAGTTCTGCTCCCAAGGCTCCCTCCCTGTCTCCACCCATGGCCCCCTGTGCCTGATGTTGGCAGAGAGGCTCTGGAACTGGGCAGGACTTTCCAGGGAGGCATGGATCCTGAGTTTCAGGCCTGTCCTGTGACATTTCGGCTGCCTTAAGTCAACCTCAGGGAGTTGGGCATACAGAGGTAGGCTTGGGGCAAAGAGGTGGAGCTGCCTGGGGGGCTTCTATTCATGCCCTTCTGGATCCCTGAAGGTACCACCACACGATCCCTCTACCTTTGGACAGGTCCTGCCATATCCAAAATTCACTTCAGGGAGAACCACATGGCAGTTTCCAGGAAATGTATCCTCTGACTCTGGCAAGTGGCCATGGCTTTACCCCATTTGACCATTCACAGGAACCAGATAGCCTAGAGGCAGGCAGGGAGGAGGGGGTCCAGGTCTGACTGACCCAAAGTTCACAGGGCCCCAGGAGCCTCAGCTTAGCCCAGGCCCATCCTCCCTGAAGCAGGCCCTGACCCGCCCGTCATTGCTGGGTTTTCTCTGTATGTTTGTAGTCACGCCAGTGGTACAAGCTGGGGCTGATCTCTATGCCTAGTCCATTGCTGACAGCCTGATTCTCCAAGACAGGGGCAGGAGGCGGACTCTACAGGACCTACCCATACTGTTCCCAGACAAAACCAGCAACTGCTTTTCCAATATGAACTGGAGTCACAGCAGAAAGTCTTCTGAGTGTACAAAGAGAGCAGAGGTGGGGCTTAGCTGGCACCTGCAGGTACCAGACTCAGCACCTGTCTGGTCCTGGGTTCTGGGACCAGCCTGAGGTACTCTCATTGAGGAACAAGGCAGAGGCAGAACAAAGGTTGTAAGGCAGGAGAATGATAGTGTTACCATAATACTGGGGGTGGGGGGACAGGGCCTGGGGCCCAAGAAGACGAATGTCTCCCCAGCAGTGAGTGCTGAGTCCTGGCCTCCACAGCCTGCCCCTCCCACACGGATTCCATCTTATCCTCCCCCTACCTAGTTTCCTGGGATGGCCAAGCCCCCATGGTCTGAGGTCATCATATCCATGGCCTAGCTATAGCCTGCACACACAGATCCTTGCTTTTCTCCCACTGCCCAGTGACCCACAAGCCATCCCACCATTGTCACACCTCGGCAAGGACCGTTTGCTTCCTCGGGGTTCCTTGTTCCAAGGCTCCACTGAGTCAACCCAGCACTGAGTTCAGAGCAGAGGAAGGCAGACTGTGCCTCCCCACCTGTGGGTACCCTCAGGACACCCGGTGTGGATTTTGACTGAAGGGATTACCCGAGTGGACAGCAAGGAGAGTGAAAGACAGAACTGGAAGGTCAGAGACATTGCAACCCAGGAACAGACAGTTCAGTCAGCAAGAGAACCGAGACCCAAAGCAAGTGATAGGAACAGAGATGGGAGAGATGGGGACTTGGCATCAGCTAGGGCTGGAACCAGGAGCCGGGACAGAATGGAGACCCCTCTCCACAGACAACCCTGCTCAGGCAGGCCCCCAGGGGTGCAGGAGCCAGGAGCCTCAGACCCTCCAGCTAGCAGGAGCCAAGCATGTGCTGCTAGGTGTGGGCCAGGAAGGGTGGGGTGGGTCCTGATCTGCTTGCAACTTCCTGGTCCACCCCCACCCCTCCCACAGCTCCTGTACGATATAAGGCCTGGGGAGAGGAAGGGCCCCCACTCTTCAGACCATGCTTAGGATGAAGACGATTCTGCTCCTCTCCGTTGCCCTGGCTGTGGCTACCAGCCCAGGTGAGAAGCTGCACCTTGGGGCTGGGCAGGAGTAGGTAGCTTAGTTCTATGGGTTGGACCCTCAGCTCCAGGCAGGCTGGGTTGGACAGAAAGTTACCAAATGCTAGAAGTTGGAGTTTACACTCAGACACTAGCATTATGGGATGGACCTCTTGAGATTTAAAAGAAAATGCACTTAAGTCTTAACTCACCAGAATCAAAGGCTTGCAATATTTCAGAATTAGGGAATTTTAGCATTGACCTGTGAATCGTGGGTATTCTGAGAGGGAACAAGAGCCAGAGCTGGCTTAATTGGCTTCTGCCACCACCGCTCCCCTTGTCTGTCCTGAGCAGCCCTAGGGCGGCCAAACCCCTTCTTCAGGCAACAGAGGAACTCACACCACTGGGATGGGGGCAGCTGCTTCCTCAGCAAAGGCCAGGAACGTCCTGAAGTCCTTGGGAAAGGGTCATCACCACCATGTAGTCCTTCTCTTTTCTCCCGGCTCCCTGAGAGGTGGCCTGAGACAGGACCCTCCTCCAGGGCTCCAGGCGCCTTGCAGATAGCTCCTGAACTGCAAAGGCATGAACCTTATGGAGTTCTGGGACTGAGGGGAGAGTGTCTTCCTAGGGCAGGGTGACAGAAGGCTGTGTCCTGGCTGGGCCTCTGCTTGACTGACCCTCTGACCCCTCACCCTCCAGCCTGGGCACTACGCTGTCATGTGTGTAGCAGCACCACCAACTGCAAGCAACCTCAGACCTGCCCGGCCAGTTCCCACTATTGCAAAACTGTGACCACGGGTGAGTGGCATGGCAAGTCCCCTGGGACCAGGAGACCAGCTCTGGGCACGACACTGGTGACAGTGAGAGCTCAGTCACAGTGGTGACGGTGGGGCACAGGGCTGGAGTCGAGGGTGCTGTGTGGTAGCTGGGTGTACGGTGAGTCAGGCCTGATTCCCTCTCCCCCTCCCATGTACAGTGGAGCCTCTGGCTGGGAACTTGGTGAAGAAAGACTGTGCGGACTCCTGCACATCCGACTACAGCCAGCAGGGTCAGGTCAGCAGTGGTTCTGGAGTCACACAGTGCTGCCAGGGTGACCTGTGCAATGAGAGGCTGAACAGCGCCGCGTCCCCGCATGCCCTGCTCAGCGGTGCTGTCCTGGGCCTGGCACTGACCCTGGGCCTCCTCACTCTGGTGGTCTCCAGCCTGTGACACTCCCTTCAGAATTACCCTTGCCCCTTCCCTGAGTCCCCATGGCCCCCTCCCGACTATGATGGAGGTGCCACATGCTGAGGCTGGGGGCTGCCTCTGAGGACTGGGGCTGGGTCCTCCTGGGCACAGGAAGAGCTGAAACAGCACAGTGCCTGCTACAGGACAGGAGGAGGCAGCTGCTGTCTAGTATGGAGGACAGGGGCAGACAGTGCTCCAATCCCTCTGATTTTGGACTTGTTCCATTTATTTTTCTACTAAACCTCTACATGAAATAAATGATTAAAAGACATTGTGACTGTGTGCAGCACAGCAGTGGGGCAGCCGTCTCTCAGACATCTAGCACTTGCTACCCTGGGCTGGGCTCTGCAGCATGCAGTAGCACCTAGCCTTTAAGGCATCCCTATCCTGGGAGGTGCAGATTCTCCCTAAGTCCAATGTGGGATGGAGGGATATTTTGCCCAGGCCCTACCCTTAAAATTCTGGTTCCCCAAGGCTGTAGAGAGGACCTCCCTCCCCCAGTCTAATGGGCACTCACTGCTCATGGCCAAGGCCCAAGATAAGTCCAAGATATGTCTGGACATAGGAGCTGTCCTAGTTGCCTTCAATTGCTATGACAAAACACTGACCAACACCAACTTCGGGGGGAAAGAGTTTATTTCGCTCACATTCCCAAGTCACAGTTCACCACTTAGGGACCTCAAGGTGGAAGCAGGAGCTGGCGCACGGGCCATGGAGGAACGCTGCTTACTGCCTTGCTCCCCTGGCTCAGGTTCAGCTTGCTTTCTTACACAGCATCGAACAACCAGCCTGGGGTGGCACTGTCCACAGTGGGCTGGGCCCTTCCGCATCACTCTACAATCAAGAAAATGCCCCACAGACATGGCCACAGATGCAATTCCCCAATTGAGGCTCCCTCAGCCAGGTGTGTCAAGTAGACACTAGAGTTATCCAGCACAGGAGGCTAGTAGCCGCTCAGGCTGGAATTCACCCAGGTATGTATGTTGGGAGATGTACAGCACAAGCTGGTGAGCAGCCCACAGGCGAGGAGGGGCTGAGCACAGCACAGCCCCAGGAACCCCGCATCCAAACTCCCTGCTTATTCCACTGGATTCCTACTGCTGCCTGAGCTCCTGCCTACTGCCTAAGTCTGGGAAGTTTCTTGAGTATGAGGCTGTGAGGCTGATGAGGGACAGGTACTCAGCTGATGGCCAAACATGCAGCCCTCCCTGCTGGGGAGCAGGCTAGCCCATTCCCTTGCAACCATTCCCCTGAAGGCCCACAGGGGTAGGCACAGGGTTAGCATTCTGAAAGGCCTGCCCGGCAAGCCCTGCCCCTTGCAGATTGTAGAGGGGGTGACTCTGGTGAGGGCGCCAGATGCTTCCCTCTTCCCTTCATGCACCATGCACCGACACGCTGAACCTTAAGCATCCTCACCACCCTGCCTCTAAAAGAGGGTGGTGGACAATGGAATGCGATCTGGGTGCCTTGTATCCACGCAAAGCCCCAACTCCAGACCACCCCAGGTCCTCACCTTGAGCAAAGTGCTAAACCTCCTGGAGCCCGGGTTTCCTTCACAGACTCCCAGTAGCGCACCTAGTCGGTACTGCCTGTAATGGGGCTGGTCTGTTGTAGAGCCCCAAACTTGACTCAGACACTGGAGGGCATTCTCCCTCTGTGAGCAAGCAAGAGAAAAGTGTCGCTCCGCCTCGTCCAACAAGGAAGACGCGACCCCGGACTCTTCCAAAAGCAGTTTATTCAGGAACCTTGAACAACCTTTTGGCTTCTTAACTTTCTAACTTCTTCTTCCCTCTCCTTACTGCTTTTCCTTTTCCTCCTGGGGAAAGCCCGCCACAGAGTTAAATTCGGAGCTAGGTCTGGTGTTAGCATGCCCCCTGGTGGCAAACAGAGCCAGGCATCCAAAGGCATCTGTCAGGAAGGAATTCTTTGCTAAGGCCATGCACATTCCATCTGCAACACTCCCCGCCCACCCTCTGCAGGTGTCCACAGGTGCCCCAGGCATGAAAGCCACCTGCTTGTGAGAGTCAGGCAGAGGAGAGGGCTGGGGGAGCTCAGGCTGCTGCCCTAGCCATGTTCATGAGGAAGAACTGAGTCTGGGAGCAGAGAACAACTACTCAGTGTCCAGCAGCAGGCTGGGTATAGGAATCTGACCTAGTCCCAGAGATTGAAGGTCACTGACAGCCACCTAGCAGAAGAGGAAGGGGCTCTGCAAAGCCCTGCCTGGAGGCAAGGTGGAATGTGGCCTCTCCTCAGAAACCAGGACGTCTAAGTGTGACCACCTCCTCAGGAAGAAGGAGTGCCACCTGCTGGATCAGGGAGGGTTGTCCCCCCCCCCCCCCAGTCAAGACAGTAGAGGACAACAGTTATGTGACTTTTCCTGGGGAGACAGGAGCAAGCATTTATTCTTCCCAAAAATGACAGTGATGGGAGGCCAAAGACAATCCCAAGCCTAGTTTAGTGAAGCAGTGAGTTTACCTACAAAAGCACGGGTGATTCAAAGGCATCTGCCTCACTGAAAAGCCCACTCCAGCCAGTGGACAGTTCACAAAAGCTGAAGCCCTAAAGCTCCCTGCATATCTTGCTGGTACTTCAGCACATCGGAGAGTCTCCTGTCTCCAGTAATTGCTACTGCTGTTGTTAAGTTTGGGGAGGGAACCTTATGAATCCTGTAAGTTTCTGGGGCTTCTTGACACCTGTGAGTTTTATTTACTTTCTGAAGGCCTATGTCCTGAGTTTAAAGCATCCTTCCTCCAATGTTTCATTCTGGAAGAAATAACTATATAACAGGTGCAGGATATGCGCAGGTTCTGGGCAACTGGAGGAGCAGCCAGAACATTCCAGTGACCCCAGGCTTCCCTTGCCAAGATAGCATCTGAGACTGTCAGGCTACCACTGCAGGTGCCTAGTCCAGATTCCTGACTGTGTGGTGCCACAGGGCAGCCTCTCTAGTGCTCCTGAACCCAACCTAACCTCATCCCACCTCTGACAGGACCTGTCGGGTCACAGCCCCTGGCAGGGTCTGAAAAGATGGGGTCCCTCTCTGGCTCCATTCAGCCTTTGGGTGTGGAAGGATTCCGAGGCTAATGGGAAGCCACCAGCCCTGCTCTCATTCCTGGAGCCCCTGAGAAGGGCTCCTCCTGCCTGAGCTGTTGTGTGAAACTATTCCTAGGGAGTCGTGTCCAAACATATTCACCCCAGACAGGGCATCAACGACAAAACGACCAAAGTAAGGGTACCACAAAGGACAACCTGGTGAGTCAGTGAGCTTTACTGGGTTCCTCACAGGAGTGTAGGTAAGATGTTCCCTACAGAAACAGAAATGGCTCGTGGACAGCTCATCACTGAAAGCCTGCCCCAGCATGGAGGACAGCTCACGAAAGCTGGAAACCTGGAAAGAATTGCATGATTGAAGATAGTTCAATGGGTCGGAGAATCTTTTTTGGGCAGGTTATCTGGTCTGAGCCTCTTCCAAGCAGCTCAGCTAGTCCCAGCTGTCCTTATTGCTTCTAAAAGCTTGGGGAGGGAGAGGCCTAGTGCATCCAGTCAGTTTCAGGGACTTTCTGAAGCTTCTGAGTTGTTTATTTTCTGAGTTTTTGTTTAATATTTTATTTATAATTTTTATTTCATGTTCATGAGTGTATTGCCTGCAAGTGTGTGAGTGTATCTGTGTCATGCCCGGGAAGGTCAGAAGTGTCCAATTCCCCTGGAACTGGAGTTACACACAGTTGTTAGCCGCCATGTGGGTGCTGGGAACTGAAACTGGGTCCTCTGCAAGAGCAGTCTGTGCTCTTAATCGCTTGCTGAGCCATCTCTCCAGCCCCTATTTTCTGAGTTTTAACAAACTTTCCAAGTAGGATAGAATGTTTCACCTCTCCTTAAAACATCCTGAGTCTTTTATTGTTTTTTGTTTGTTTTTGAGACAGGGTCTCACTATGTAGCTCTAGTTGACCTGGAACTTGCTATGTAGACCAGGCTGGCCTTGAACTCACAGAGATCTAACTGCCTCTGCCTTCTGAGTGCTGGGATTAAAAGTGTATATCGCCATGCATGGGCTAGCACATCCTGAGTCTTAACAAGCTTCCTTCCAAGATGGAATTTTTATTTCAAAAGAATTGTTAGCCAGCAGGAGCCCAGGCCCAAAGCCTGTGCAGTGATGTGGGGGAGTTAATGACAAAAGGTAACCATGGGGCAGGGCATGGTGGCACATGCCTTTAATGCCAGCACTCAGGAGGCAGAGACAGACAGATCTCTGTGAGAGCAAGGCCAGCCTAGTGTGCACACTGAGTTCCAGGCTAGCTGCTGGGGTACAGGGAGACTGTGTCTCAATACACACACACACATACACACACACACACACACACACACACACACACACACACACACAAACAGGGTCATGATAGGAGTGAGAAGCTTCCCAGTGCAATGCTCACTTGCAGCACAGGGCTGAAAGGCCTACATGCAATAGAACTTTCCACAGCAGCAACCACAAACCCCCAGCTTCCAAGGCCAGTAGTAGGCCGCCCTTAACAAACTAAAAGTCCCAGCCAGTGACAAAACAAGCTTCTGCCCTTCTGACAACCATGTGCCTACTTCCTCAGGGCTGCTGTGGCAGCAAGGGGAATGGAGCAAGCGTGCACGCACACACACACACACACACACACACACACACACAAACACACACACAGCTGGCAGGAAAACCCATGGCAGAATCCCTGAGTGCCGCTAGTACACAGAGGGAAGAGGACAGATGCAGCAGCGACCTGGATGAGAGCACCCTTGGGGTTTGGCAGCTTTCTCTTGATTGGTCTTACCTCTCATTTGCATGCACATACATCTGGCATGTCGGGGCCCACCTGCTCTATGTAACAGGACAGACTTGGATGGCTCAAGGAGGAAGAGAAGGAATAAGTCTGATGACTTTGGGGTCTGGCTCTCGGCTGGTTCCTGGCTCTGGCCAGGGGCTTGATAGTTAAGGCCCTCATCAGAGAAGAAGACTGTTCCTTGAGACTGGCTGGAGACAGATCCCCTGGAGACAAACCCAACAGAGACCCACCACAGGCAGGAGAATTCGCTCTGGCTCCAAGAGACACTGCTCCTGCCTCGAGATCCACTGTCCTTCCTCTGCCTTTGAGACCTGCTGCTTCAGCGGCAAGCGGGTTACTCACTCCAGCCTTCACGACCTGCCAGAGACAGGAGATCTCCAGGTCCTGTTATTCTCATTGGTGACCTGCCTTCTGCAGACTTGCTCTTCAAGAAACCATCTCAATTAGCATCCCAAGACCCTCTGAGAGCACAGAGCTTGGCACATGCTATCTGAGTCAATTTCTTCTTTCCCATTTGAATGGCAATTATAAAAATTAAAGTTCCCTCTTCCCCTTTCCCATCTGACCACTCCATTCTTGGAGGAAAGGCAAGACAAGAGCCTGAGAATAGGCCTTCTCAGTAGGGTTCCAGAGCCAGCTGCTCCAGTCTCCCCAGCATGCTGGTATTGGGAGCTGTTGACCCCTTGAGTCAGTCTGTGCAGATCCCTGACCTACCTGTGGTAGGTAGACAGTGCTCTCTTCTTTAGCAAAAACATTCCATACAGCCAAACACAACTTCTACACCAAAGGCCACTTTTAAGGGGATTTCACAAAGCAGCTGACCATGTCTTCTGACAGGGACCTCATGCCCTCCTGAGCCTGCCCAGAAGGTCTGTGGTCCTTACTACCCCATCAAGCCCAATTTCCCACCAGAAGGAAGAAGTGTGGCCCACAGCCTCCCTGGCAGCCAGCCTAGTCACCCATGTCCTACAGAGGGAGTAAGGGGTGCCCCTTACTCACTCCTCTAGAGTCTGTCTTCTGACAAGTCCTTTCTCTGGTTCTGTCAGGGACAACAGGCTGGTATGATGTCCCCTCCTGCCCTTTGGATTGATCAATTATCTTACTGTTTTGATCTATTTCCTTGGTTTTGGTGGGGTTTGCGTGTGTCTATGTGTGTGTGTGTGTGTGTGTGTATGTGTGTGTACATTTGTGTGTTAGTGTGGGTATGTGTGTGGAGGCCAGAAATTGGTGTCAGCTTTTATTTTATCATTTATTTTATGTGTATGAGTGTTTTGCCTACATGTAAATACACCCATGTCACGCAAGCCCAGAGGAGGCCAGAAGAGGGTGCCGCATCCCCTGAAACTGGAGTTATGGACAGGTGTGGGTGCTGTGAACTGAACTTCTGGAAGAGCAGCCAGTGTCCCTAACCACTGAGCCATCCATCCAACCTGGGTAACTTCTTTCGTTGCTGTCTACCTTGTGTTTTTTGAGACAGGCTCTCTCAGTGAACCTGGAGCGCACGGAGCTGGCTAGGCTAGGTGCTCAGGGAGCCCCAGTGATCCTCCTGCCATTACCTCCCAGCACTTATGATTACAGACAGGGACCACCTAGCCCAGTTTTTAAGTGGGTATTGGGGACATGAACTGAGGTCTTATGCACCTTATCAACTAAGTTGTCTCTCCAGCTCTGGCCACATCTTATTTTAATTTTGCTTCCTTTGGGTTTGATTTTCTCTTTTGTTCTAGTTTCTGAAGGTGGAAATTTAGGTCCCTGCTGGGAACCCTTCTTCTTTAAGACACTTCTGTGGAATCTCCCTCCAGAACCTGCTGCAGTTGTGTAGACTGGCTTTGATCCTCTGTCAGAAATATACCTCAGAGGCCCCAAAGGTTGGTTTCCTCCCTTCATGGTTTGGGGATTTATTTGATGGATCAGAATATGGTCTTTCTGAGTGAAGGTTTTTGGGAAATGGAGGTGTATTTTCTTCCTGTGGGCGTCTTGTCACTCAGGAGAAGTCAAGATTTCGGTGGGGCCAGAGCCGGGAGGCGGCTGGAGGCGGGATGACCGGCCTCGGGGGCGGGGCGCACGTCATGGGGGCGGGGCCTGTGTACGGGGCGGGGCCTGCGATGAGCTGGCGCAGCTGGTGAGTGACTGCGGAGCCCACCAGGCCTGAGATGCGGTACTCCCGGCTGCAGGCAGCGAGCCCCGACCTGCAGTCGGATCGCGGAGGGGACCTGGGAGCGGCCGCAGGTGAGTTCCCGGGGCGGCGGGAGCTCATGGTGGTGAAGGGCAAAGGCGAGGTCACCCCGTACCCGCCGGTTGCCCGGAGCCCTCTCTCAGCATCACTGCAGTCTTTTCGGGCGGAGCTCCCCAGCGCAAGCTGTCAGCATCCCCCGGGTGGGGCCTGGGAAATGGGTCATGAAAGATGCGCTGTCTGCTGGGGAACATAATTTGGTACTCCGCCGGTTCAGTACCCTGGCGGGAGGAGGGGAGTCGTGGTCCAGATCCTCCCAACATCCACTTTCCAGAGAGCCAGCGTTTCAGTCCCAACACCAGACCCAGCCTGGAGCTGTCTTGCCTTGAGCAGGTGCCCTCTGGCATGCATTGGTAAAGCATTTCCCCAGGACCTGGGCACTCATCGCCGCTCCTCCTGCAGTTCACAGTGCAGAACCCACACTTTCCCAGGACGGAGGACAGTGTGCAAGGACATTCCGGGAGGAAAAGTGAGGGGGAGCAGCGCGAAGAGGTCAAACGTGGGTTTCTGTCTCACCCGGGCTAGTCTCCTGCAACTTGGGCCCTGCCAGAAGGGGGCTGTGTGCCTGGTTTCCAGAGGTCCCCTTGCAAATGGGCCCCCTAGCTGAAGTCCTGCTTTGGCCTTAGCATCCAAGAACCCTAGGGCCTCTTGGGCTTCCTTTTACATTACTCGCCCCTCTCCCTCTTTAGCCCCACATGTCCCCTCTTTCTCTGGTTGGAGCTCCCGCCCACTTGCACCTCCCGGAATCTGGGAACCGGGGACACCACAGAGTTGGTCGGCTCTTTCGCTCCAACCCAGCTCTGATCACATGTTTCTGTCACTGTCTATACAGGGCTGCGGTACCTCCAAGAGACCAAGAGCTCAGGGCAGGGGCCTGTCTCTCGCCCTCTGCGCCCTGCTTCTGCCCTGGCCTGAGTTGGATCCCTGAGCTGCTTCGCACCCGCCCACCCCAACACTGTCTGCCCAGCTCTATCATGACACTCCTACTTGCAGTGTTCCTGGTGGCTCTGTTGGGCCTGCCTGTGGGTAAGGTGGACAGAGGCTTGGAGGGGTGCACAGACTTGTGGGACAGGCAAGATGAAAGTGGGGAGACTGGCCAGAACCCCCACTCCAGTCTTCTGGCTGTGCTGACCTGGTGTAGGGTGGAGACTGGGGATTAGCTGAAATGACTGGCGGGAAGAGGGTTTCTTCCTGTTCTGTGACCCCTTCCCACGACTCCTCCTGTTCTTGTCTGCAGCCCAGACTCTGGAGTGCCACGTGTGTGCCTACAATGGAGACAACTGCTTCAATCCTATGCGCTGCCCAGCCATGGCCACCTACTGCATGACCACGCGGACTTGTGAGTCTGGCACCCCAGAGTCTAGGGTACAGGAGGGAGGCTCCCATCCATGCCGGGGTCCTTCTCGGAGTTCCCCACTGAGGGCCCTGCCCCAATGTCCCTACCTGCCCGATTGGCCAGGCAGGGCCTGCTTCTCTCTGTGCAATCTTCCTGTCTCGTGTTCCCGCAGATTTCACTCCATACCGAATGAAAGTGAGGAAGTCATGTGTGCCCAAATGCTTTGAGACTGTGTACGACGGCTACTCCAAGCACGCGTCTGCCACCTCCTGCTGTCAGTATTACCTCTGTAACAGGGCTGGCTTTGCTGCCCCAGCAACCTTGGTCTTCGTCCCAGTCCTGACCACCCTCTGGGGCTTTCTGTAAAGTTCTGGTACTGCAGGAAGACCCACATAGTCTAAAACTCTCAAGAAACACAGTCGTACCCTCTCCAGCACACTCCCCACCCAACTCTCTGCCCTCTGAGACCCCTAAGCCACAGCTGGGGCTCAGGACTATCCACAACAGCACTGCTGACCTCCAGATACCTCACACCAAGATCATAACCTTTCTTTTCAGAAGGCCATGTAGATCTGGACCTCTCAAAGGTGCTTGGTCATGGTGGGCAGGCTGGGCCCTTTTTCTGTCCAGAAAAGTAGGGGAACACCGATTTGATGGAAGTGGTGACAGAGCTCTGCCTTTTGGCAGCAAACCCTGCTTCAGTCTACCCAGTAGAGGACAGGTCTACTGGAGGCGGGAGGAAAGATCATAGCTGGCTAGAGGCAGAGCTATCTCCTACTGAGTCCAGCAGCTGCTCAGGGAAAACGTGGGATGGAAGGCCTTTGAAATTGTCAACTGTCCCAGAACCTTTCAAACCTGATATCAGGATAGCCCTTGACCAAGAGTAGGAGTTAGGAGTGGCTTCACTTCCCAGGGCCCCTGAGATCTCATCAACCCTAGAAGCTGTCTGGGATCCATGGAGGGACCTGGTTCCCCTGGCTCAGCCTGATCTCTTGACCTCCACCACCACCCCTCATCCCTACACTGGCTGCTGGGCCTTGAGCTAGCAGGGACCAAGGGACATGGAGCAAGTGGCCCATGTTATATTCGATCTAACTTATATGCTGGCCAGGGATATTCTGGCCATGGTAGGATGGGAACGGGACAGGGAGGAGCAAGCTGGTGTATGTCTGGGACAGTGGTGTAGAGTTCAGCCAACTGCCCAGGTCCTACAGGCAGCTCCTGCATCCTCCAATCCCTTGGTAAGTCTAGGGAGACAAATGCACAGTTAGCTCAAGTCCCTGGTAGCTGCTTATGCAGAGGGCTTGACATCTGCTGTGGTTGAAGCCTATGGGTGTCAGGACCTCCAAGAATTTCTACTCCAGTCCAGATATGAGAGGTACAGATCTGCCTCTGTGCTTGTGTGGTTGACACAGGGAGCCTTCTGTTCCTCCCTGATCAGTTTTTCTGGCTTAGGCAACCACTGAACACACCCCTCAAGTCCAGGGGATCAGGATGCTGTCTATATGCTTGGCTTGCCAATGACCAGGTAAGAGAGTCCTGCTGGTCACTGCATCCTGAGTGCTTTACTCAGACCATCCAACAGTGGGAGCTGAGAACACAGGAGCCCATCTTGGAGACCTCCTTTCCTGGTCTTAGGCAAGCCTGAGCTCTTCCTCCAAGGGAAAGCTGGGATCCTGATGATGCACTCACCCAGATGCTCAGGAATACAGAGGAATAGTTCTATCTCAAAGATGATTTAGGTGGGAAGTGGGTCAGGAAAGCAACATTGACTGCCCAGAGAGAGAATGGATCTCTGAGCAGGCCAAGAGGTGGGAGGGAAGTGTACACAGTACAGGGGTCCCTGGGCACACGTATGCATGTGTACACATAGCGGCTATGGAACCCAGAAAGCAGCACTGGCTGTTGCCTTCCCCTGAGGCCCAGATGGGTATGAGCTCTCTCAAGAGACTGGCGAAAGCTGGGTCTGCCCCTGAGCTCTCTGCCAAGCAAGTAGCCAGCACTGGAACTGGCCCATACAAGCCTCAGGGTACTGGCAGGGAGGGGCCAGAGGTGGGCCCCTGACTCAGTGGGAGAGGCCTGGGAAGCTGTTATTACCTTGTCCTTGTCCTGCTTGTGCAAGCCCATTGTCCCCAGACAAATGGCATCCTGGGCCAGAGCTGGGCGGAGCCCTGAGTCCGGATCTCCCCTTTCATTGCTGATAGGGGAAGAGATCTGGTCACCTGTGCTCTGAAGAGAAGTAGCTTAGAGTGTACAGTGTTGGGGGCTTCTCTCACCTGTCTCCTGATGCATCCAAGCTCCACAGTGGCCACACTGCCCCAGCCCAGTGTCGTGCTCTTGCCTACACTTCCAGACAGTGTTGTGTGTCTGGCTGGCCTGTCCTTGGTGCTTAGCACAAGGCTCCCCAAAAGGTGCCAGTGGGAGGTACAGAATAGGGAGTAGGATTGGAGTGCCAGTTGGCCTGTCTTGACCCTCTCTGTGATAGTGTGATGAACATCTGTCCAGTGATGCTGCAGGAAGTCTCTGCACACTTTACAGCAGCCCTACAAGGTACAGTCATTATTGTACTACTTTGACAAGTAAGGAAATAGAGGCACAGAGAGGTGAGGCACTTAGTTTTGCCAGGTCAGCTGGTCTCCCCATCTACCCATCACCAACCCCATCCCAGTATGAAGGCTCTTCTTTCAGCACTGGGGCTCTTTCAGGCTCTCTATCCCCAGAGTGACAGTGACTTCATACACCAGAGAATTTTAGCATGTGAAGTTATAAGAGCTATCAGCCCCCAAACTTAGAAAGGAACATCAGAGCTGGAGGTTTGCGAGGCCGAGGGGCAGAGTCAGGAGTCTGTGTGTCCAGGCCTGTGTCTGGATGCAGAGAGAGGACCTGGAGTGGCAGAGAGGACAGAGCAGCACCGACCATCACAAGCTGACTCCTGTCCGTCAGGAGCCTCTCAACATGGATGGTGCCCAGAGTGACTGGCAGTACCTGTCTATGGAGTCTCTATCTGGAAGCAGCTTGGAGGTCTCTCCAGAGGGGCTGCTCAATGGGACTGTGGTGCCAGAGGGTGTTATGTACTTCTGTGGGATGTGACGAAGCCAGGCTGTGCATCGAACAGCAGAGCAGGACATCTGGTCTAGCCCACGAGTGAGCCAGTGTCACACAGCTCAGCCTCCGCCACTGTGCCTGTGGATAGTTTCCTCAGATGTGGGGAAGGGGAGGCAAACTACCTGCTTCTTAATCTCCTTTTGTAGTATCTGATTGTTGGAGCAAACACTGAGTTTGTCATCATTTTGAAACTCTAGGAAGATAGAAGCTTCCCGAGCACGATGGGGTCCTGTAGTGCTTTGTGCCCTGGACTCTTCGAACATAGGTTCACACTCCACATTGGTGACATGGCAATGATAGTGTCTGCTCAGAGACCCCGGGGGGTCAGTGTGGGGCCTGCACAGAGGAGGCCCAAGAGTACGCATGGACGCATGATGTCTGGCCCCTCCCTTGGTTCTGTCTGCCAATAACTAATGTTAATCCTAAACTCTCACCCAGCAAGACATGGATTCCACTTCTGAGCCACAGCCCACACCCTGCCAACACCATGTACCCGCACTTCAGAGGGGTCCTGTGATTGTCAGTGTCTTCCACTGAATGAACAAACTAATAAAAGACATCTCTGCCTGGCTTGCCTGCCCCTTTCTGCGGGAGATTGGGCCTTATCCACCCAGCCTGGCTCGTCAGGTCCTCCGGCCCTGCACATCTCAAGCTTCTGTCCTGACTTCAGAGCCAGCTCAAGCATGGGAGATATAATAAGCAGGATTCCTGGGGTTTCCAGGGAGTCTCCGCTGTTCCATGGAAAGAGGCAGAGCCACCATTCCCACTGTGGGGGCTGGGGAGCTGGGTGGAGAGACGTGACCCCAGTCCCTGCCAACTCCTGCCTTTCTCTGGCTTTCTGGGTCTGACCCCACTTCCTCCCTCCCCACCCTCTAGGAAGGGGGTTTGAATCCATCAGTCTCTCCCAGGATTTCTGACCATTTGCCTTGCCCGTTCCTCAGGAATTTGGGAACCCATAAAACGGGTTTGCAATTTTAGAGCAAAGTCACTTGGGCAGCCAGAACAGAGACATGGGCTTCCTGGCCTGGCCCCACCATCCCAAACAGAATGACCATTACCCTGCCACGTGTCTCTCTGGCTCTCGTCTCTTCCTGAGACCTTTTTAACATCAAAGGCCTCGCTTTCCCGTCCTGCTGCCTTTGGACCAATGCCACAGGACCTGGTTCCCTCGCCATGCCAGCATGGCTCCTCGATGGTAGCACTCACCTCTTGTCCCCACGACCAGCATGCAGCCATGCTTCTCATAGCCTCCCAGTGCTGGCAGGGCTGGGACCAGCTGAAGGCCCATCTGACCCATGGGGAAAGTCTGGCTTCCAAGGTGCACTCAACATACTCTGTCTAGAGTTGCTGAGGAAGACGTGCTGGCTCCACCGGGCCCCAAACACAATTCACATTTCCCCGGGCAAGGGAAGAACGATTGCCTGTACCAGACCCTCAACACAGCTACGTGGTGAGGTGGACCTGTACCGAGCTTCCAGCCTGTGCTAAGCCTCTCTCGTCTTCGGTTTGATAATTGGGACGTCCCTACTTCACGGAGGAGGGAAGAAGACTTGTGAGGTTAAACCAGATTGCCCCGAGGCCACAAGGCAGCAAGTTCTTCCAACCCCGCTCCAGCCTGAGCCAGGATCCAAGTGACTCAGACCTGGGAGCTGGCGGCAGTGGGAGGCAAGGGTGGAGTGGCATCCACGGCAGGTATAAGGGGTGGCCAGGGAGAAAGCCTCAGCCTTACCACGGAGAACATGAGGCTTCTCTTCTGGCTCTCTCTGGCCGTGGTCTTGAGCATGGAGCTGGGTGAGTCTGGGGTGGAACCACCTCTCCCATTGCTCTTTATTGCTGTCCTTCCAGTTCAGGCTACCACTTTCTCTTGAGAGAACCCCTTTTCTATCCTTGCTCCACTCCTGAGCACCAGCTCCTCCCCATCCACCAGTCTCTGTCCCCTGTCCTCTGGCAGTGGCCTCACAACCTCCTAAACCCCTCTCACTGGACCGCATAACTCCCTCAATGCAGTCCTCTGGCTGATCTCTCACTGCTCAGCTTGAAACTCAGTGCCTGCTCCTAGGCCTTTTCAATCCCACAGACCTCCCCAATCCCACAGCGCGCCCCCCCAGAGCCACTACCCCAATCCCACAGGTCCCCCAGTTCCACAGCCACCCTCCCAATCCCACAGCATCCTCCCCCAACGCCCCCCAAGCATGGGCGCACCTCTGCTTCTTTGCCCTCCTCCAGTCCTGTCTTTTCCACTAAATCAACTTAAACCTAAGTGCTCCCTATCTCCTCCTATACACACCAAGCTGGCTCCATCTGCTCTAGTCACAGGTACTTTGGCCCCAGTGCCTGCTGAAGGCTCCCCCGAACTGCCCTCCCACAGCCCGCAACATCACTACCTATGTCTGATCTTGGCATCATCTCCTGGAACCCAAGCTTGTTTCCACCTCCAAACCCAATGCCTGAGCAAAACCAGTTGACTGTGACCCACCAGCAACTTACACTCTGAACTCGATCAGCCATAGCTCCCAGAGGCCTCACCTGGCAGATCCTCAGGTTTTATCCATGGGTGAGAATGCTCCAGGACATGGGGTCCACCTGAGATGAGGTGGGAGGCCCACACATACATCCATGATTCTGGATCAGAAAGTCCCTTCCTGGAGACACTCTTCCTGGCCTGGGCCTCACGGAGACTCTCTGTCTTGAGAGAGGCTGAACTATGATCCCAAGTGCAGCTCAGAGATACCAGAGCAGACCAGTTCCACCCAGACGACCCTAAACTCAAAGTCCGGAGACCTTTCTGGGGCTTCACAGGGAGTGCCCAGCCATGGGCCAACCAGCCTTCCCTGTCTCAGCCAGAGCTCCAGTATCCAAGGAACATCTGTGCACCAAAGGCCACTCCTTACCCTGGGACCTCCTGGCTCCTTCCCCCATGGAAAAGCACCTGCCCCCACCAAGACAAGCTCAGGCCCGGCTAGTTGCTGCCCCCAAGGCCCATCCCATTGTACCTCCCACCATCTCATCTCCAAAACCTGCTCTGTAGTTACAAGTGCCAACCTGGCTCCACCCTGTGGTCTAAGCACTGCACCCCACAGCCCCTTCCTTTGGGAAACTAAACCTTCCTGACTGCATTGCTGAAAATGCAGAAACCCCAAATGAGGGACGGTTTGTTCCTTCTCTTCATGGCCTAGCTCCACCCCTGCTCCTAGAGGTCATTCAACCATTTATTCGTTCATTTTCCAAACATCTTGTGAGCCTCAGGGCAGCAGGGTACAGTACAAGGCTGTTGTGGAGTACAAAGGAGCAGGTCGGGGCCTCCTTTCCTCTGCAGAACCGTAGTGTCAGGCAGGAGTGCGGGGAGGGCTCTAGGTATGTGCATGTGATAAGGCCAGTCTGAGGTGAATGCATCAAAATACGTCAGACACTTCAGAGGCCCCCTAGGAGGAGATAGCCTCTGAGCCGGGGTTTGTGCTGCACAGGTGGCTGAAGGAACCTAGGAAAAGCTGTGAGGCGGGGCATGGAGAAGAAGGGGAGTATGAGACAGGCCCAGCCCGGTCTCCTCAGCACCCTGCCTGTCCCTTCTGGTGCCCCAGTACCTGCCCCTAGACCAGCTGCTGCTTGGGTTCTCCTGTGTCCAGAGAATACAGGTTACTGCAGAGTGTGGGGCACCTCCAGGTTTTGTGATTGCTGTTCTTACTTCCGTGTCCCTGTCAGGGTCCCCACCTGCTCTGTAGAACTGGTAAACAGTCAAGGCCGGTAGTGGGGACTCTGCTGTGCTAGGGACTTCCCATCTGTCACCTGCTCCACAGTGCACAGGCTGGAGGAAGACTGGCCTTAGGGCCCCAGGACTGACCAGAAGACTTACATGTGTGAGCTGGTGAAGGTGTGGCTCTAATAGGAGCCTAGTGGCTACTGTCCTCGGCCCTGGAAGGACTCAGCCTTTTGTCTCTGACAGCGGTGGGTGGTCCAGGTTGGATGGAACAGACCACAGGAGCTCCTCCACTCTGCCGTCTCAGCACTTGTGTAGCACCGGCTCGTGGCACCGTGGTTGGTGCCGGGGAGTACCTAGGGCTGGGAATGGGGTTCTGGAATCTTCTTTATCTGGGAGTCAGGGAGGGAACTTAAGGAAGAGAAACAGAGATGCAGAAAGCCAGAAAGAGCCAATGAGACAGATGGAAAGTGCCGCGGAAGCCTGGCTAGCAATGCAGGCCACTTGTCTGACTTAGAGGCCCTGGGCCAGGCGCAGGGCTAGTGATGAAGTGTTTTCAGGAAAAGGGCAAACAGAACCCAACAGGCCCCCACATTCCTTCCGGCTGGCTTGGCCCTGGGTTCCCCAGCAGACAGGGCAAGGCAAGGTCGCATCATCTCAGTCCACAGAACACCCAAGGGTACGTGGCAGGCTGAGTGCTATGGTCGTGCCTAACTCTCCCACAACCTCCACAAGGTCCAGAGGGGTCTTGCACCACAGATGAGGGCCAGGGAGCTAGTTGGACCACAGAGCTGTGAGATGCTGTGTGGAAGCATAGATGTGTCCTCCAAAGAAGTTGCCCGCCTGCCAGCCCTGTGTCTCCCTCTGCCCGCAGCTACAACACAAGGCTTGTGGTGTCATCTGTGCAAGGGCTTTGGAGGATGTTCCCATCAGTCCAGCTGTCCAAGGCACTCCACCCACTGCGTCATCATCGCCACCCGTGAGTGTGTTCGGTGGATTGGTCTGGCCATGACCTTCTTGCCCAGGTGGGGAGAGCTGGCTTAGAAGCAGACAGAGCCCAGAGTCTATGCAAGTGCCCAGCATGCCAACAGCAGCCCTGGAGGCTATCTGGCAGCCTCTACCTGGAGTAGGGGCCAGGCAGAGGCCCACAGTGCCTAGCAGGTGACCTGCAGGTGACCCATAGCACATTTGTAGATAGGACAAGAGGTTTAGGCAACTCAGAGCGTCTCCTTTTTTTCTCACCCAGGAGCTCCCATCAGCTTTACAGACCTGCCTCTGGTGACCAAGATGTGCTATAACGGGTGCCCTGATGTCCCCAGCCTGGGCTTGGGTCCTCATGTGTCCATCGCTTGCTGCCAGTCCAATCTCTGCAACCATGACTGATCATGCTTCTCTACCACAAGCTAGATCTACAGAACTATGTCCCTTGCCTGGGTCTGATCCCTGGAGACCATTCCAGCCTGGCCAGCCCACAGTGCTCCAGACTCACCCTTCCTCAGGAAGTTCTGCATCAAGTCTTATTTAACTCCACTGCGGTGCAAACTTAAGACCCTCCCTGTGGGTCAACCCCAGTGTCAACAAACCCTCTAATAAAAGGTGGCCAGATCACATTGTGTGAGCTGTTTTATGGGAGCAGAAGCATCACACACTGGGCCTGGGACCAGATGGTTCAGACCATTGCCTCACCCTGCCTCCCCATTGCATCTCTTACTAGTCTTCGCCTTCATGACCTAGGCTGCTTTCTGCGGCCCCTACTCAGCTTCCATCGTCTTCTAAGAACCTTTCTGCCTCCAGCTCGGCACAGGGTCTGAAAGACATAAGGGATGCAGATGCCTGGTGCTGCTCTAGAGCAGATGGCAAGGAAGTGCTAGATCTGTAGGCACCTGAGATCTGCAGCTGGGGCCCCTGAGAGGTACCCACCTGGAGATGGTATATGGAAGGGTACCCCACAGAGGCCAAGGAGCACCCAGACTTGGGGCTGAGTGTTAGGGAGAACTTCAACCTGGGACTGAAAGCACTGAAAGAATGTCCTTGAAGTGGGATTCTGGACTGGTATGCAGAAGGACACCCTCAACCTAGGGCTGAAGGCTGAGGTACTCTAACATTGGCCTGAAGGCCAAAAGGATACCTGACCTGGGGCCAGGCATCACCTCAACTCTGAGTGGGACTCTAAAAGCCTCCTAAAGACATTGGAGCTGAAGTGGGAAAGCTGTGCCCTGGGGCAGATGGGCAGAACTACTGAGACAGCTCAACCACTCACCTCAGGGTGGCCATGGGAGTTAAATGCCCAGTGTTTGTGAAAGTTACTCACTTGGCAAACATTTAATTACCTGCTCCCAACCAGGCCTGGAACTAAGTTTCGGACTCTGGGTTTCGTAGGCACAGAGGCAAGTCATAGTCAGCACCTGCCAGGAAACAGGGTCAGGCCCTGCCCTTGGCTTGCATGTTTTCAGCTTGGTGACTTTCTCACGAAAATAAACACATGCAGAAGGGGGTACCCACGAGAAGGGTGGCAATGTCCCAGCAGAGAGCAACCAGCGCAAACCTGGGGCCTCAGTGCCAGCTGAGACATTTAGCAGAGGGCTGGCTGGTGACATGGCAACAATGCTGAGGTTAGCCCAACAGTGTTGCTCAGTGTAGTGGGAGAAGACAGCTGACTACCAGCTGGTACTCTAATGAAAAAAGAAAAAGAGATGGGTCAGTCTGATTTGAATACTAGCTGTCTGCAGGCCATAGGCCAAAGGCTCTGTCCCCAACGCCACCTCCCAATCCAGGGGCCACTTGCAAGTCCCTGGTTGTGCCCTGAGTTTCTGCATGATTAGCTATAAGCCCCGCTTCAGGCTCTGATAAGGAGCTACAGGGACTCACAGAACTTGGGTGACACCCATTCTTAATTGAGGACTTCACAAAAGAAGCCACTAAACACCAGACCAGGCGGGGACAGGGCAGCGGACACAGACTGAGGGGTGTGAAAGGGGCACAGAGCTTCCACGCCCTGCCAGACCTGAGTATTCTCAGGTTCTTCCCAAGACTCTCAGAACTGTCCGGAGCCTTCTGTGCTAAGCAGCCCAGAAGCTCTAAGGTCTGCTTTTGGAATTTTATGGAAGTTTCATTATGTGGGCCTGATCAATGGCCTCACTGGCACTGGTGATCAGCACAATGTTCAGCTTCTCTCCAGAGGAGACTGAGGGTGGGGATGAACGTCTCCACCCTCTAATAATGCAGGGCTCTCTCAGTGATCCATTCCACCCTGGAACTACTGAGGGGTATCCATCTCCCTGTCATTCATCAACTTATGTAAGACACCCTCATTGCTCCAGAGATCCCAAGAGTTCTAAGGAGTTTCACAGTGAGAAACTGGGTTAGAAACCAAGAGTATCTTTCACAACACCACAGGAATGGAGGAATGGCATGGTGGCAAGGGCACAGGCGCTCTTCTCTCTCTCTCTCTCTCCTCTCTCTCTCTTCCTTCCTCCTTCCCTCCCTCCCTCCCTCCCTCCCTCCCTTGTGTGTGTGTGTGTGTGTGTGTGTGTGTCTGTGTCCAACATCTCACTATGGAGCCTAGGCTAGCCTTGAATTCATGGAAATCCCCTTTCTCAGCCTCCCAGATGCAGGGATTATAGGCAGGTACCACCACACCCAGCAAATTATATACTTTAAAATAGGTGAATTGTAAAGTATGTTAAGGTATGTTCAATAAAGCCCAAAAGAACTAAAAAGAAAAGATAAGATGCAAAATCCAAATCAAGAATTTCAGAAATGATTACGGAAGAATCTTAAAAGAAATACACATATGGTGCTTTCCAGTACTTGAAGGGCTGTGATTCAAAGTTCAGGCCAGTCTGCCTTACAAAGGGAGGAGAGAGAGGGAGACAGGTCGTGGGAGAGAGGGAGGGAGAGGGAGAGAAAAGGAGGAGGGAGGGGAGAGGGAGAGAGTAGGAGGGGGAGAGAGGGAGAGAGAGAGGGAGGCAGAGAGGGCGAGAGGGAGGTTGTAAGCAAAACTGAAAGGCAGAAGACTCAGTAGGAAATATCTGCGGTGACACATGGTCCATCCAGTCCCCACGAAGGGCAGTGCCACAGTTAATGGGCAAAGGACATGCAGAGGGCGGCCAAGAAAAGAGGAGTGCCGAGGCTGGGATGACAGAGAGCCTCGTTGCCCTTATTATCAAGGCTATGACATGGGTACCAAACACTGACTGACGCAGTGGATGAGGCCTGAGGGAGGGTGGCCTCCATGCTGCCCCTTGGAGAGGAATCGGCTGGACCCTCAAGTGTTCCTAAGTTTGGCCCACTGTTAGCGCTCCAAAGTGTCCTCCAGTCTCCTGTGGCTCTGAGTGGGAACTGCTTTGAGGCAGACCTTCAGGAGAGGGTCTGGGAGTCTGAGCCTAGGGTGTTAGGGGTTTAATGGCTTCGTTTCTCTAAGGAGCCCTTACTTCTTTAGGGAAGGACTCATGATAAACCACAGTTACCGTCACATTTTCCTCTCTGAAGCCTCCTGGAAGAGACTTACTATGGCAGTGAAGGCCAAGGTGGGTCATGGTCTCAGGGACAGTGAGCCTGTGGAGGGTTGAGTCTAGTTCCACCAAGACTGAGCACTATCCTAGAAACATCTCTCTAATGCCTGGACGGTGCATGCAAATGATGGGTACAGAGAAGATGTTCACCACCCCATTTCCCAGGTAAACTGTCCATGTCTAATGCTCAGGACCCTGGCAACTGGTGCATACGGATACCCCCTGGAAAGGCACAGGAGAAACAGGGCACCACCCTGGTGCCATTTCTGTGTCCACTTCCTTTTCAGTGTGGAAACATTGATTTAAGAGCTGCTTGTCCGCTCTCCTGGATGCCCTTTAGAGAGGGCAGGAGAACAGAGCTGAGATGTGGACACCCTTTGGCCTTCCTGGAGTCAGCAGAGACTGGTTGTGGGAGGCAAGCCCTGGCCAGCTGAGGAGGTGGCACATGGGTATTGTTCCCATAGAGGGACACTCTGGGTTGATGATGGGCAGGGCCAGAATAACCTTGAGGGGCTACGGATGGGAGACACTGACATACAAAAGTCACAGAGTGTCCCAAGGCGACCAAGGCCTCTTCTGGGGCCACAGGACTTGTCTACAAAGCAGGATGCTCTTGGGGTATACAAGATGCCTCCTAAAAGATGGCCTGAGAAGGCAAAGGCCACAAAGCCCAGGGCAGACAGAGAAGGCAGAGAGGCAAAGCTTCCCTGGGCTCAGGAGAGCATCCATCCATGACTCCCTCCAGGCTTGGTCATGGGCCCAGGAACTGGAGACCAACATTCCCCTTCCCTGATGTCCCAGAGCTAAGGCCCTGCCGGCAATTTCTGTTACCTGGAAGCAAAGGCATGAACTGGAGAAAGCATCCACCTACCATGGGACACTCAGAATCTGGGCACTCCTCCCATCCAGCATACTGTAGAGTCCATTTCATTAGTGCTATGGCCAGAGCTCCTCAGGAGTCCCAGAAGGGGCCACTTGCAGCTGGACCTCAGGACAGTTTTGTGCTGACAGTGTCTCATCTCTGGAAGCCCTGACGACATACGCAGGGGTAATTCAGCTGCCCCCACTGTCCCCCGTGATGAAATGCTCACTAGAGGCGAGGCCTTGAGGACCAATTTGAACTTCAGCTATAGGGCAGGGAAAGAGATTGTTGAATCCAGGGTCTGTCTTCAGCAAGCTTGAAATACCAGAAGAGAGGTGGTAATTGGGAATTTGATCAGCATAAGTGCTGGTGGCAGAAAAGGAAGACAGTGGAGGTCATGGGAGACCCAACACACTGGGCTCACCTGCAGGTGGATCAGATCAGGTCATGCAAGTACAAGAGTTGGGAGGTTCCCAAGAATAGAGAACAGCCCTCAACTAATGTGAGCAAGGAAATATGGACCAGACCTTTAGCCCCAAGGACCTGGCTTCTGCCAGTACCCCCAAGGGGCCTGCACACTCCTCAAGTCCAGCGAGGCCTATGGCTTGACTTGGACCTGCAAGAAACACTGGACCCAGAGCCCAGCTGAACCTACAGCCAGGACAGCCATGATGTGCTGGGCAATTTGTTGCTCAGCACAACTGAAGGGGCTAGCAGGCTCTGCTGACCAAGCAGAGTGTTGAAGAGATTCATGCAGCAAGAAGCTGGGCGTCTCTGATGCAGAGCCTAGAGGAACTCTGCAGCCTTGTTGCAGTTTGAAAGCATCTCCTTTCATAGGCGAGCCTTGATGTGACTGTGGCTTAGCCAATACCTAAGCTGCAGCCTTGTACTCTCCGGAAGCAGAGTGAGGCTGTGCCCAAACTCTGGCCCACAGCAATGTATGAAATCCGTGGATGACCATGGGAAACTGACTGCCCAGAGAGCACTAGATGACCACAAGTCATGAGCTAGTGGGAGGCATTGGACACTGATCTGTGCCCATTCCACACCAGGCACTCTGTCTGATCCAATGAACTCTCAGCACAGATACACGGGAGCAAGAGGTGGTCCCTCCTCATGCCTGCCTTCACCCCAAGAAAGTCAAATCCTTCTCCCCAACATGGAGGGAGGGGCCCACTCAAGATCTGGAGAGGGTATTCACTTCAGAGTCCCAGTGTGCCCAGAAAATGAGCAGTTGTGCAGGGCAGGAGAGGGACAGAGGGAGGAATCTGATCCCTGGATCATAGTTCCAGCCCAAGTTCTAGCTGTTGTCAGTTCAGAAGCAGACCCACAATGTCTTAGCTCAGCAGCAATGCTGTGGAGGTCCTCCATGTTCACCCTCTGAGCCCCAGCAGCAGACCCGAACCCCGACCCTGGTCACACCCTCAACCCTAATCCTCATTACACACTGATTTCTCACCTGTCACACTCGAGTCTGATCCTAGACACATACTAATGTCTAACAAACACTGAGCCGTACTCAGCCTTACTCTTGTTTGCAAACTGAGCCCTGATCCTGCTGTTTACAGCTCTGACCTCGGTTATACTCTAACCCCAACCCCAGTCACACACTGACCTGCAACCTACTTATATATTAAGTCTGGGTCCTGGGTACAGAACCCTCCCTGGTCACACAGAAAACCTTGATCCTGGTTACCCATTGTGCCCTGACCCAGGCTACACCCTGAGCCCTAATCTTGATCACATTCTGAGCCCTGATAGACCACACTCTAAGACCTGATCCAGTCACTTTCTGAGCCCTAACCCTGGTTACAAGCTAAGCCTTGTCGCAGTCACAGACTGAATTCTGATCCTGGCAACACTGAGCCCTGACCCAGGTCACACTCTGAGTCCTAAGGTCACACTCTGTTACCCAATCCTGCTCACATTCTAAGCCCTGATCTTAGTTACAAACTGAATCCACTCTGGTCATACTCTGAGCCCTGATTATGCTCACGAAGTCTTGATTCTGTTCACACTCTGAGTCCTGATACCAGGCAGAGGCTGTACTCTGATGCTGGTGACACCTTGTGCCCCATCCTCATTACACTCTGAGTCTTGACCTAGGTTACACTCTGAGCCTTGACCCTGCTCACACACTGAACTCTAATCCGGAGGTTCCTGGAACTGAGACGGGAAGGGCGTGGGCTGAGAAGCACAGGCCTCCCAGACAGAGAGGCCCAGACCCTGGCTGGGCCACATTCCTCCCCACCCCAAGGTAGGAGCTGCCCAGGTGCAGAAAGACTATGCAGAAAGGTGCAGCCAAGTTCCCCAGTGGATCAGGCGGACAGTGTCTGAGGACGGAACCTAGAGGCATATTTCAGGGAGGGCGGAGGCGGAGGAGTCCCTGGGTCTGAGGACAGGAAGGGGCTGAGCTGGGTTGGGCATGGTGGAGGAACTGGGCTAGACCTGGGTGTGAGGTGGGCTGTCTAATCCAGTTAGCTTCAGTGTATCCAAGCCCACTACTGCACAGTCATGTCCGTGCAAGGTGACTGACTTGCAAAACCAGGCAGGCTTGGGATGCTGCCTGGCTTGCTAGGTGACCTTGCCTAAGTCAATTAGCTTCTCCAAGCTTCAGTTGCTTATCCATAATAAAATCAATTAGTGCTCTCCCTCCAGAGCTGTCATGAGGAAAAATACAGTTGATAGGCTCAGTCTGACTCATGCTAGGCCTGGGAAGCCTGGGATCGCACAGCGGTCTGCCCAGTGCTCAAGCAAATGAGACTCCCACACTGGGTTAGGTCAGACCCCAGTGGAGTTGCCTAGAAAGTCCTGGGACCAGAAAAGACCAGAAAAGGACCAAGGACTCAAGCAGAGGGGTACAGCAGGGGCAGGAGGGGGTGTTCCTTGCAGTGAGCCAGCAGGGGCAAAATCAGGAGGGGACAGGGGTTGGGGTGCGCTGCCCACGCAGCAGAGGCTCCCGAGGCCTTGACAGCCAGCAGAGAGACAGGCAGGCAGCTGTGCCGTCCCTGACACGTCTGCACCCCGCCCCGGAGCCGTGTGTCTTGAACAGGGGGTGACAGGGCGCTCTGAGGAGATTCCTGTGGGGAAGTGGGGAGCTAGTGCTAACAGGTCATGGGGAACCCAGTCACAGCTCCTGTCTGAGCCTGGAGAAAGGACCCCCACAACTTCCTTCCTTTCTTCCATCTTCTTGTTCTTCGGTAGAGGGAGGTAAATGGGACCAGGGAAGTCCTGCCTGAGAGCAACCCCCGGGCCTTTAGAGACCAAGGTGCACAGAGCAAAAGGGAGTGGATGGCCAGCAAGGGTACATGGAATAGTGTCCCTAAAGCAACCCTGGGCCCTCCTGGCCTCACCCTCCCTCCAGCACTGTTTCTGTTGACCAAGCAAGTTCCCTCTTTGTCCCTTAGGCCTTTGAGCAAACTCTGGGCTGGTTGTCAGTGGCAATGCAACTCCCCACCTCACTCCACCTCCTACTGACCACCTCAGAACAGCTGGGAGGGGGCCAAGGTCATCGTGAGAAGATTTCAACCCAGAGGTGCCAGGTCATAACTCTGTTCTGAGGACAGGAGCTAAGCATCAGTCAGTTAAGCTAACAAGGCAAAGGGTCTATGAGACAGCCAGAGGCGGGCAGGACAGCTGCAAGCCCCACTGTACCACTCCATGCAGCTTAGAAGCCAATGACCTACCCCTTCGAGGGGAAGGAGAAGGAGGAGTCTGGATGGTTCCCCTGGCCAGGAGTCGCATGGGTGGAACGGCCCCCGATGGGAAAGGGGAACAGCCCCAAACTCTGGAACAGGAGAGGATCCATGAAAGGAGAGCACCAACCTTGAGTGCTGAAGGAGGAGAAAGAGGTTGAGAGGGGCTGGATAGGGTCCAGAGGCGGTGCAGGGGGAGAGTACCCCAGACAATGCGGTGCCAATGAAGAGGCGGGGTGGGGCTGGGGCGGGGTCTCCACATGTCCGCCCTCCGGAAACCAGATCCCTGATAATCTGCTCAGCCAACCGGTCAGACCACCACACCTGGCAGCCCCACCAGGCAGGCCAGAGTGAGCACTGGGACCATGCAGGGGATCTGGACTATGCTGGCACTGGCACTGACCACCTGCTGGGAGCTTGGTGAGCAAGGAGCACGGGGGGGGGGGCGCTACAGGGTCTGTGCTCCCTAGGACTGTCACACACTGCCCTCAGAGGGAGCACCTCATGGCAGAGGAGTTTCCTAGAGGGAGAGGACAGAGAGAGGCAGAGTTGGGACAGGCCGAGTTGGCAGAGGCTGATACCAAAGCCCTAGGCGCGGCCTGGGGGCTGCAGGATATTGGGCCTTTGAGTTGGGGTGGAGGAGCGCCTGGAAGGCTGGGGCAACAGGCCTGGGGTTCCAAATGGAGACAGAGAGCTGGAGAAATATCCAGAGATGGGGATTTCAGAGAACAAGTGGGGTCCACATGATGCTGACACTTGACTGCTAGGAGCTCAGTGGTGTGGGCTCAAGCCAGGTGATTCTGAACATACCCTAGAGGGAGAGATTGAATCCATCAGCAGAGGCCCTATCTGGTCACACAGGGGGGACACTGGGACAGGCGACTTCCCTGTATGTCTGGGTTGCTTGGATCAGGTGGGGCCAGCCAGGCACACTTGGGTTCCTAGATTGGAGTGAGATGCTGCCAGACGGAAGCACTCACAGCTGGACCCTGTGCCTACACCTCTCCCCTCGGAGGCACAGCTCTCACCCTGTGCTGCGCGGATGTGCTTGTCTGACCCCAGGGCATTCTACTGAGGAGGAAGTGGAGAGGCACCTGCCCTCACCATGTCCACTCAAGACCCTCCTATCCTGTGGGGCTTGTGGCTATAGAGAATCCCAGGCCTTGGCCTCTCTGTATTTTCTGACAGATGCCCCAAAGCAGCTGTCCCCACCTCAGCCCCCCTGCCGAGCTTATCAATCCAGGGTCACAGACTGCCTCAGAAACCTGGGATTCCATCATCACACTGCCAGATCGTGTCTACCTTGAGTTTGACCAGTGGGGGAACAGCTGGCCCCTGGCTGGGTCACTGGCTAGGCAATCTCCCACAGACTGTCTCTGGAGCAGCGAGGCCTGTTCACTGTCCCTCATTGCCTTTCTTCCAGCCATTTCTTTACTGTGCTACACCTGCCAGGATCCTGTGAGTGTGTCCACCTGTGTCACTATCACCAACTGCCATATCAATGAAACCATGTGCAAGACCACTTTCTACTCCCAGGAGATTGGTCAGTGCTGGGTGGGGTAGGGTCGGGGATCCAGGTCACAGCCGCTTCCAGCATAGTCACCCCGAGCCAGTTGGGCTTCCACACAGCCTACAACCACCACACCACCATTTCAAGAAAGAGGCTTTCTCTCCCAGCAATTAGATCCCCCCCACCCCCCGCGATCAGAGGCCTGCCACTTGGAAGTCCCTGGGAAGGGCTGACTGGCTTACAGCTTGGATTTTATGCTCTGTATTACGTATCAATTACTCCACAGCCCAATGCAATTTGTCACAGGCACTCAATGGTCTTGGTGGAAGGGGGAATCTAGGCCACTGGGATAGGTGATCCCAGAGTGGGGGCCCCTGGGACCTGGGGAACGAAGACAATATAGGACCAGCCCTTTGGGCTGACACTTTTGGTGCCCTACAGTGTTCCCTGTCCTGGGGGACTCCACAGTGACCAAGTCCTGCGCCAGCAAGTGTGAACCTTCAGACGTGGATGGCATCGGACTAACCCGGCCAGTGTCCTGTTGCAATTCTGATCTGTGTAACGTGGATGGGGCGCCCGCCCTGGGCAGTCCTGCTGGCCTGGCCCTCGCCCTGGCACTTAACTTCCTTTTGGGTCTCTTGCTGTAAAGCCATGCCTACCCTGTCTGTCCCTGTCCTGCCCTGTCTCCTGTCCTACCGACCCCCGGCAGCCAGGTCCCCGAGTTCCTTGAAGAAATACATTGACCACCTGCACCAACTTCCTGTGTCTCCTTTCTGGGTACTGACCTGCCTTGCAGGTCAGAAAGAAGGGCCTCCCTGCTGCGTCTCTGAATCTATCCCTATTCTGTCTGTCTGTCCTGTCTCGTATGATGGGCTAAAGGACAGTCACCAGCTTGGGATACCCACCCAGACTAGGTGATCACTATACTTTTGTCTTGGGACCTGTGGAGAGCCTGACAAGTGGGCAGAGACCAGACTAGAGGAACAGACCACTAAGCTGACCCCTCACCCACTCTGGCACCTGCCTCTCCTCCTTGAGCAGCCCCAGCCTTGTCCCACTCTCCTTCCCTATTCTGTGCCTCCGAGAGAGTCAGTCCCTCATACAGCTGGTGGTATTTCCAGTCAATCTGAAGTGAGTGTTGTGGTCTTCCCTCCAGCATTGCCCCCATCCCATTGCCCAAAATCCAGAGGCCTGGCTCTTGGTCATCATTTCCAAGGGATTCTGGCTACTGGATGGAGGGCAGCTTTGCCCCTAGGCAAGAGTTCCATGACCAGGTGGCATTGAAGACTCCTCATCCCTGGAGAAGAAGAGGAAATTGTCCGAGACCTGGGCGCTCTCTACCTTGTCTCCTGTGGGGCTCTTTGGTCCGAGACCAGCTCCTGAGGACAAGCCTCTACAGCAGTCAGCCTCACCACTTGTCTTGGGGCACAACCAATCTCAAGCATGAATACTATCTGTCTGGAGGGAGAATGAGGACAGACTTCCAGAATGGGAGTGACCAGAGGCTAAGATTCTGACAGAAGCTTGGGCACGCCTGTCTGGAGTAGTAATTCTGAGCTCTGATTTTATCAACAGGAAGACATGGTCCTGTCGTCATATCCCAGCCTCTCACCTGACTTTTTTTTTTATCACTAAGCCCCTTATAAATGCATAGACACTTCACAGACTGCCACAGAAACTGAGAACAAAGCCCATCTGTGATGGGCTAGAGATCTGGCTTAGACTATGATCAGGGAGCAGGGCTCAGTCCGTGGCCAGACATCTAGGGCCAGTCTGTGACTAGTGAACAGGACTGTCTGAAACTAAGATCAGTTTTATCTGTGACCAGGGTCAGGGCTCAGTATATGGCACTGGAATTCCATCTGTGGGATATGTCTAGGCATAAGCTATGTGTAGGCCTTGGGACTAGTTAAACCTGAGTCCTTCAGCCAGGGCCCTTCTTGACTCACTGGTCAGAAAATCAGGTACTTTGGCAGAGACCCATCCTGACCCAAGGCCACATCAATGCATCCAACAAAGTGGTTCCACAGTCAGTAAGACATACAAGGCAGGATTTGGCCTTGTGGCAGAGGGAAGCCAGTGACCTCTGACTTTAAATGAGAGAAAAGCCAGTCCCAGCAGAGAAGAGCTGTGTTCCATCTGATTCCAGAACTGGTTGATACAGTTAGTTCTGCCCATCTTCTGGGACCCGCCAGTTTCAACCTGCCACACCCCAATCCCATCACCTCTGTCCCTGAAATCACAAGTAAAGAGACCATCTTTCTGGTTCCTACCCTTGCCTTTGCCCTGACCAACAGAGAGGGCAGGAATGAGCACCCTCCCTCAGGACCTGTGGGAGAGGGATGCTTGGGTCTCAGGTATAGATAACAGAGCCCAGGGCAGCTTGGCCAGTCTGCACATGGGACAGAGCAGCATCAGCCTCCAAGAGGAGCAGGGAGACTACTTCAGGGCCTGCTTTAGGGCCTGGCATTCCACCTTGAGGGGGGTGGGTTGCTGGGGAAGTTGTGACACTCCCTGGAGGAGGTAGCCATCTTGAAGCAGAAGATGATATGGCTTCCTGGGGTCAGTCATTGCCAGTGGTCTCCCCCAAAACTACACTCCTGCAAAGCTCTTCCCACTGTCCCCACTGCCTAAACCTCCGGCCAGTCTCCCTGGGTGGCCCGGCAGCCACCCGTCTACCTCCTCTCATCCCAGTTTGCTGTTTAAACAGTCACCAGACCTGAGAGGGTCACTCAGTAGTCAAGGCCTCCAAGGGCCAAGACTTGGGCCTGGTTAACTGGTAGCCACAGTGGTAAAGTGTGACTGATCTTGCAGCCTGGACACAGGGCCAGGACTGGAAGGAAGGTATCACAGAGTTCAGGCTCCCAAGAAGAAGACCTAAGACACATCTGTCTCAGTAAGCAGGGGCTGCCTGAGAGGAAGTGAACTTTTCAATCCTGGGGTGTCTGTGCCTGGTTGAGCTTTGCAAAAGGCTATAAAGAAAGGCCATCTGCACCTTGAGGAGAGGTCAGTCTGAGTTCCAGGACAGTCTAGGCTGGGTCACTGACAACACTATCCTACGTTTCCTTGGGAGACAAAACAAGCCCCCTATCTCCAACCACTCATCCCCACAGGAACCTCATCTACCTGTTCACCCACCCTGTGGGAGCCGCCTTTGTATTCATCCATCTACCCTCCCCCGACCCTCCCGACTCTCCCCCGACCCTCCTCCACCCTCCCTGGCCCTCCCCCAACCCTCTCATGCACCCATTTCTACCCCTCTTCTGTCCTCATTCCCAGGTCGTCCCATCTCTTCACCCCTATCCTGCTTACTATAGCCCGCTTTTCCATCTATCTTCCCTATCATCTGTCCACTCAGTCATCTACCCGCCCATCATCCATCTCTTCACCCATCCATCCATCATTCCATCTGTCCACCCATTTTTGAGACACGGTCTCATGCAGCCCAGGCTGGCCTCAGACTCACTATGCAGCTGATTGATGACTTGAATCCTCCTGCCTCCTCTTCTGAAGTGCCACCGTGCCTGGCTCGATTCACCCATTCTTTAATCAACCGTGCACTCACCCGTTCATCTCCCTACCCATCCCCTCCCTCTGCCCTGTCATCTAGGATTACTCCTCCACCATCCACCCATCCATCCATCCACCGTCCATCCACCTTCCACCCATCCACTCATCCATCCACCCATCCACCCATCTGCTCATCCATCCATCCATCCACCATCCATCCACCCATCCACCCATCTGTTCATCCATCCATCCATCCACCATCCATCCACCATCCATCCACCCATCCACTCATCCATCCACCATCCATCCACCCATTCATCCATCCACCATCCATCCAACCCATTTATCCATCCACCATCCATCCACCCATCCACTCATCCATCCACCATCCATCCACCCATCCACTCATCCATCCACCATCCATCCACCCATCCACTCATCCATCCACCATCCATCCACCATCCATCCATCCATCCATCCACCCATCCATCCATCCACCATCCATCCATCCATCCATCCACCATCCATCCATCCACCATCTATCCACCATCCATCCACCCATCCACCATTCCATCCATCTATCCACCATCCATCCATCCACCATCTATCCACCATCCATCCACCCATCCATCCATCTACCTACCCATCCATCCATCCACCTACCCATCCATCCATCCACCATCCATCCACCCATCCATCCATCCACCATCCATCCACCATCCATCCTTCCACCATCCATTCATCCATCCATCCACCCATCCATCCATTCATCCACTATCCATCCACCCATCCATCCATCCACCATCCATCCATCCACCATCCATCCACCCACCCATCTATCATTCCATCTGCCTACCTAGAATTTTGCCTTCCACTCATCCTTGTACTCCCTGTACCACCCACCTGCTCATCCTGTGATCTATATACCCACCATCCTTTATCCGTCTCTCCCTCCTCCAGCAAATGCTCTCAAAAGTTAACGTGAACAGGTCTGAACTGGGAGGTGGGGTAGAGCAATGGAAAGTGTTCCTCCACCTGGGAAACTGATAGCTAAGGCAGGAAGGCAAGTTAGGCAGGCATTAAGCACCAATGGGTGAGGTTTTGCATCCTGAAGGTAGCAGAAAGCTAGGGAAAGTTTCTGAGAACAGCAATGCATGGCAATTTGAAGTTTAGCCAATGCCTCTAAGTGGGTGGAGAACAGACAAGGAGGAGGAGCCAGAGTCCCAGAGATGGACAAGGCGATCTGGCAGACAGCTGGGGCTGGGTCTGAGTTGGACAGTGACCAGCTGGATGGGAGGGAACAGGTAGGGACCATGGTTCCAGCTTGCATAACAGGTGGGGATTGCCTTGGGTCCCTGGACTGAATTGGAGAGGAACCTGGGGGTCCCTGCCCTGATATTGGGCAGATGATAAGAGAAATGATGTGAGAGCAGCCCGTCCGAGCCTGGTTTCTGGTATGGGCGGGTTTTACACATATTCTCCCAGCATCCCAGTAACCCCAAGAGTAGGACAGTCATTTAAATGTAAAGATTAGACAAGCTCAGGAAAGAGAAATGACTTGTCTAGGATCACACCACAGCACCTGTAGCACCCAGGTCTGTGGAGGTGTAGCACCCAGGTTTGTGGAGAAGCACCCAGGTCTGTGGAGAAGCTCTGTCCCAGGCTCTGAGAAGTGAGCATGCACTCTGTGCCATATATTCCCCTAGACTGGGCTCAAACCTGGTCTCCCGGTATTATGCCCAGGGCCAGTGGGGAAGGTGTGGACTCTCACAAAGAGGCCATCAGACTAGGGCATAAACTCTGCCCTCCCTGGTGGTGTTGACCTAGACAGCATTGTCTTTGCACCTGCCAATTGAGGCTAGGGGTGTGGTGCTTTCTGCCCACAGGAAGGCTGTGTGTGCCCTCTCCTGGCTGCCACTCCACCCAGTACCCTCCCTGCCACACATCAGGCCTGCCCATCTTCTATGCAGTCACTCATGGTCCATCACTTTTTTAGCTAAGTATTAACCATTCACCATTCATCCAGCCTTGAAACCAATCATCCATTCTTCTGGCGTCCATCCACCCACCCGCCTGTCATCCCATCACCACATCCTCCATGCATCTACACGTGCATGTTCCATCCATCCACCCATCTATCAATCCATCCATCTACCCACTCATTCCATCCTTCTTTCCTCCTTTCTTCCTCCCTCCCCCCTCTCTCTCTTCCTTCATCCATGCACCGACCCCTCCACCCACATGGCTGCCCATTAGAACCTTGGAGAATAGAAAAACCAAGGAGACTGACTGGGAAAGACTGTGGAGGAAGGCATGGATGGTTATGTCATAGGAGACTAGCTGGTGTGTCCATCACATGAGAGGCCCAGCACAGGAAAAGGCACAGGCACAGTATAGGGTGGGTTGGGAGGTGGGCAGTGGAGGTCAGAGGAGACTCAGGTCAGGAAGCAGAGGTGGGCAAAGCCCTGTTGTTGGGCCACTGGCGGGCAGAAGGGGAGGGCCTATGTCCCCATATCACAGAACTTTACCAGGCACTCCCCATTTCCCACACTGGTTCAGACTCTATTTTGTGGGTATACCTGGGTACATAACAAACCAGCCTCAGGCCCTGGCCAGGCAGATGGGCCTCGGCTCCCATGAGGCTCCCTGTGCTAAGCAGAGCACAGGCAGCCCTGTACTTGGGCCTCAAGGGTCCTCAGGACTTAGGGTCATTTGGCCTGTGTAAATCACTCAGGCACAGCCTAGAGGTGAAGGGCTCATCACAGGGCCTATGGAGTCAGTCTCTAGAAGACTTCTTCCATTGGAGCTGTCCCAGGACCACAGGACAGGACATCTAGAACTGGAGATGAGCCAGAAGAGGCAGGCCCTGGTCCCTCAGACTGGGACTCCCAAGGAATCTGCAGAGAGGCCCCACCCTGAGGTGGTAATGAAGATGGCTCCTGTCCACCACCCAGATCCCAACACTGTGCCGCCCTACTGAGTCACCTCAATTCTGTCAACACCCAGGAGCCAAAGCCGGAGGGCTGAGTATAAATCCTCAACATGGGGCCAGCCAGGGCTCCTAGCTCCTGAACACTGAGGAATGGCCTCTCACTGGGCCATGTGGCTACTGCTTTTGGCAGCCTGGAGCACGGGCTGTGGTGAGTGTCTAGGGGTAAGGCTAGCAGGGAGACCCTGCCCTGAGCCTCAGTTTCCCCCATCTCCTAAAGGGAGGGAGGTGTTAAGTTTTACAGTTGAGGGCACCCTCCAGGTTCTTCGGGAAACTCACAGGTCTTAGAGCTTACCTTCCCCCCAAGACAGGAGTCAGGGCCACGGCCTGTTCTCCAGGGAGAGAGGCTGAGACTTGAGTAGTGCCTGAGTCTGTCAGTCAACCTGCTGAGCCCCAAAGAATCTCAGATTCCTCTAGTTTCCTCACCTGGCTCCAGGACAGGCCCATGGGGCTAGGTAGTAAGGCTGTGACCCCCAACCCTTATCAGGTGAAGCGTTCAGGTGCTATGCCTGTGAGCAGCCTACATCCATCGATTCATGCAAGACTATCACTCAGTGCAAGCTGGAGGACACAGCCTGCAAGACCACACTAGAGAAAGTGGAGTCAGGTAAGGCTGGGCCCATGCTAGTTGACTTAGATCCTGGCTCTGCTGGGCTATGTTACTGCAGGCTGGGTTGGGGCTCCCACTCCCGCAGGAGCTGATGAGTGCGGGACAGATCTGGGGTGTGGGCTGCCAGTGGGGTCTGAGGAGGCAGAGTGCCATGGAGAGGGTGCACAGAGCCAGGCGGGAGCTGCGGTGGTTGTGGCTCTAAAGTTTGCCCTCCCTGCAGAGTTCCCCTTCAACCAGAAGCCTATGGTGACCCGCTCCTGCTCCAGCTCCTGCCTGGCTTCCGACCCAGACGGCATCGGGGTTGCCCACCCTGTCTTCTGTTGCTTCCGTGACCTCTGCAACTCAGGGCAACCAGGCATGGTGACAGGGCTCTGACCACAGAGGGGTGCCCTGTTCCTCTGACACCTGTTCTCCGGCAGGGCCTGGTGCCACCTGAGGTCACCTCTGCCTGCATGCCTCTGTGAGCAGAGCTCACTGGGCCACAGGCCACTCACTGTCCCCCAAACTCATGGAAAATAAAATAAGCCAAGGTGGAGGCAACTCTGTCCTTCCTAGGCTCTGGGAGCCCACAGAACCAGCCTGCAGGAAAGATACTCTGGCAAACTCCAGGACCCTGATCCTCATTCTTCTCCAAGGATTTTTGGGTTCATGTCCCAGATGAACAGACCTCAGGCAGAAAGCCCCTTCCTGGCCCACCTTCTTGCAAACTACCATATCTCAGGTCAGAGCAGGTTTCTCCCCCAGCAATCTCCCCTGAAACCCTGGATGTCGGAGTTGGGATCCAGTTGCTTTCAGGAATGGGTGGTTCTGTCCCAGGCAGGCACACAGCAAAAGAGCACAGTGAGAGGTATGGCAAGCCAGCAGCCTGCTTCCCTGTTCTGGCCTTTCTAGGGTGTTCATTTCTGTAGGTCCTCATTCATTCCCCTTACATGCTCTGCCCCCGCGCCCCGTGCCGATAGCTAGGGGAATGAGAGGAGACTACAGTCAGTGCCAGCTTGTTCTCCACACCCACCCACCCATGCTGGACACTCAGCACATGCTCCTGAGGACAGAGGATGGGGGGATCCTCAGAAGCTGAGAGGAACCCCAGGGTCCTTAGGACACCGGAGACCTTGCCTCTGGCTGCTGCTTCCCCTACCTAGTATGGCCTCCAGCTGTTCCCTCTAAGGGCTCTGCCCTCAGTAAGGCAATGGTAGTTGTGGGGCCCCGGGTGACCTGGGCACTAATGCCCCTCTCCATGACAAAGTTCCCATCACAGAGCACTTTCTGGGTTCTTTCCACTAGGCCATGGCCCTGGGCCCCACTGGTATCTAGGGCCACTGGGCTGGTATATGAAGGCAGCAGGCAGCCGCACAAAATAACCAGAACAGTGAGTGCCCAGATCCCTCAGGACACCCCTCCATTCCACCCAAAGAGCCAACATCCTGGGCAGACAACCAGTCTGGCCCCCTAAGTTAACCCTGCCAGGCCCTCTCCGGGTCTACAGTTTCTTCTTTAGGGCCATTCCCCTGCTTTGCAGCTGGACTTCAGAGAGCCCACTAAGCTCAGGATTAGGAGGCAAGAGTCCAGGGCTCCTCTTCACCATGACAGCTGAGCAGATGTCGCCCCGCTGGTGGAGCAGTAGGGATACTACCTTGAAGTTCTTCAGTGGCTTGGAGAAGGCTGGGATAGGAGAGTCCTAGACGCCTAAACCTGATGCAGGGTCCTTGGGGAGACAGGAGAGTCCCAGCTCAACATCTTCCAGATCTGGGCACCGGGTTAGTGAGGCCATCCCACAGAGCCACAGCTAAGCTCAGCTACCTGGTTCTTGGGTAACAGGGACTCCACGGTTGACCTTGAAACCTGTCCATGCCCACACATGACTATACTACTCCTGGATCACTAAGCAAGGTACTCCACATCCAGGCAAGGTTCCCCTCCAACCCTGGCAGCAGTGAGTCAGGAGACCAGGGAAGGAAATCTCTTCATGGTGCTACACAAGACCCAGGAGCTATGTCCTGCTCCACTACGTCCTCTTTGGCATCCCAGTGCAAATTTGTCCCATCTGGCAGCACTTAGACACTTGTTATGACCCAGCCACATGACCTCCCGACTCTCAATTGTCCTTGGTTCTTTTCTCTCTGCCTATGTCCTGCCCTCCAACCCACTGAACCCCCAAAGAGCAAAACCCCTCCCCTTTGATTAGAGAGCACAGAGTTGCCACCCATGTGTCCACAGCTCCATGCAGGGTAAAGGTGGGAAGTGGGAAAGGCAGAGGTGTGGGGTACTGCTGGCTGAGTCATCTCTCCACCCCTGCCCCAAACTCTGGGTGCTTGCTTCCAATCGCCCACTCCTCCCCAAGCCCTCAGACCTCTGGATCCCCCCTCAGTCCTGCTTTAAGTCCTGAGGATCCCACTTGCCCCACCCATGAAGGGCATGTAGCACAGCCCTGTGCTCTCTGCACCCTCTTCCCTCTAGATCTCCAAGAAGGAGACAGAAAACCTGGGCCAGGCACAGGTGACTAGGGCTACAGGGTCCACAGGCTGCAGGGAGGTAAGAAGCCGGCCAAGGTAGGAAGGCCAGCTGGGGCTCTAGATAGCTCCTTCCCGGCCTCAAGTCTATGACCCACCAAGCTGGGCCATAAGCTCACAGCAGCCTACAAGCATGGTCATCCCCTTGTACACACATCCCTCCAGAAGACGTATCTGGCAAGTGGGTGGGCCTGTGCAGGGTGGCTTCTGAAAGGAGAGGCTTCCCAGCACACATGCCTTTAAAACTCTTTTAATCTTGTGCTTTCTTTAAATACAGCAGACTGCAGCTTCCTGGTGACAGCACGAAGGCAAGCAGAGCTGCGGTAGGTGGGTGGGTGGATGCAGGGAGGGTCAAGGACAATGCTGAAGCTCTTGGCTCTGGTTCCAGGTGTGGCTCCCAGAGAAGTAGCAAGGAGGCAGTTCCTGGTTTCCAGCTGCCGTCCTTTCCCTGAGTTGACAGGGCAGGTGCTGGCCACAGTCATAGGACACCCCCCTATACCCAGGACTCCTGGCCTCAGTGACCTGACTAGACAGGGTACATCCTCGGAGAGCAGAGGGCATCATCAGAACTTGGGCTGGTCCTGGCCTGTCTTCCCTGCTGTAAGGTGACCCTCCAGGGGGCCCCCTGTCCCTGAGTAATGTGTAGGCTCTGGAGCCAGCCCCTGAGGGCTCCAGCCACACTCAGGACTACTCCACTCTGCCTGGCCACAAGCAGTTTTGACTTCAGGTTCCATGCCCAGGCTCCTGTTCATCGGTGCACACTAGAACGTTCTTGCTACAGGGACCCAAGAGGCAGAGCTGTGCCAGGACAACAAGGTCACCCCATCAACTGCCCCGCATGGGGCAAGCACAAGGAGGAGGGGGAGGGTCAATGAGGTGAAGGGGGGCCAGACTGGTTCCACAGCTACTCTGGCTAGGAGCCCAGTCCATTGGCCCGTTCTGTGGAACAGACTGGCTGACAGGCAGGGCAGGGAGGGTACAGAGGTGGCATTCACTGGTCCTTTCTGGCATCACTGAGCCCACTTTCAGCCCGGAGCAGCTGGCTGCTGGTCTCATTGTAGGTGATCCAATGCTTTAAGTCTTCTGGCAGCTCAGGGGGCTCCACCTGCAGGGGAACAGGAAGTTGAGGCCTCATAAGTCACCTGCTGCTGTGGTAAGGGAGAGACACAGCAAGGGGGCAACCAGCCAGTCTGCTGCCCTCCCATCTCTGGGCCCCTACCCACACCGTGTTCCAGCCTGGGACCTTCCAGGAGCTGTGCCCTCCTCCGACTCATGACACCCAGCCAGAGCCCTCATGGTCCCCTCTAAGCCCCAATTTCCCCTTCCTAGCACCCAATCCACTTCTGCTGGCTTCCTCAGCAGGACCATGCTTGAGGCCTGTGTCCTAAGCACCAGGTTGGCTGGTTGGAGAAGTTGACAAGCCACCAGTCACTTGGGGAAAAGCAGGATGGGGCGGGGGCACTCTCCAGAAAGTGACAGAGAGGACCTTCCATGAGGCCTTGCTGATGGGTGCTGAGGGCTGCTGGGGTGAAGGTAGAGGCCAGACAGATGCCAACCTTTCCTCTCCGTGAGTGCCAGGCAGCAGGTGGGAACAGCTGGCCCAAAGGGCTAGTCTGGGCCAGGCTGGGCTCTACTCTCAGGACCACTCCTCTGGCACATGGCCCCAGACTAGCCTCTCAGCCTACAGGATCCCAACCCTAGACTCAGTCTTTATCAACCACACCAGTTTCTGCCTGGGAGCCCAGCCGACCTGAGTGCAGGCCAGTAACCAGGGAGACTCTCCAGCACCTCAGGCCTTCCAGCTGGGCTGGGCTGCCTCAGAGTGTACCAGTTCCACCTCTTCCAGTTATTAATGTGCACCTGCATGCCCGGTTTCCTTGCCCCTCACCTGCACTGCACCAACCAGTCCAGTAGGGGTTATGACTCAACAAAGACAGAAAGCCAAGGAGCTGTGCCTGTGATCAATCTTTGTGCATCCTAAGAGAGTGGCTAATGTCACTCTGAGCCTGTTTCCCCCTTTGGATATGGACCCTCAGTACTGATGTTTGGTCATGTCTATGTTGTGGAGACACTTAAGGCCAGAGCGGACAGATCAGGAGTGGGACTCGCCCTGTCAGCTTTCGGGAACCTGCCCTGGCAACCATCAACGCCCTAGCTGTCCCCAGGGTCCTAGTTGCCAAGCTGTAGCAGATGGCTCTGCCACCATGCTGGAGGAGTGGGCCCTGGGGAGTGACCTTGAGTCCCAACAGGCACAGGGCCTTCCTCTCTCAAAGAGTGCTGTGGTCCTCTGGGGTCAGTCCAACCTCAGGCCCAGAACACTGGGACACAGCCCCCCTCAGCTCCAAAGTGTGTCTCCAGTCCTAAAGAATTCCCAGCAACTGCTTCTGACTATCCTTTAAATTCATGCTTAAAATCAAAGACCAGAGTGGGTGACTCAGCACCACCCCACACAGCATCAAAACTCAGACTCCCGGAGGGAAGAGACCTCAGTTCTGGAAGCGGGGAGAGGCGGGGAGTCAGAAATGGCTAAGCCTGACTATAAAGCTTGAATTCTTAAATGCTGGGGCACCAGAGAGGACAGACCAGGACCCAGAAAAAAGAACAAGAGAGGCAGGTGCAAGACCAGACCAGGCACTTCTAAGGGGTGCCAGGCTGGAGAGGCACACGCGTGGGGCTGCTCACCCTGCGCTTGCACAAGTGCTGCACTACGCGGTCCGGCGAGGTGCCCAGCACGTGCTGCCGGGAGCGCAGCAGGGCGCACACGAAGCCGTCCCGCAGGCTGACAAAGCGCGCCTCCAGGTAGAACGCGCGGTCGTCCCAGCCCAGCAGGCGGGTGCGCACCTCAAAGGCCTCGAACAGGCGCAGCGAGCGGCGATAGCGCGCGCACGAAGCGGCCAGCACGGCGCGCGCGCCCAGCTCGCGCAGCGCACCCAGCACGCCGCAGCGGGTCAGGTGCGCGGCGCGCGCCACGTCGGCCTCGCGCAGGTAGCGCGCGTTGTTCATGTGCAGCAGCAGGTCCAGGTCCGAGGGCAGCACCCGGCCCGCGTGGCTCTGCTCCGCCAGCAGGTCGCGGACCCGCGGCTGCAGCAGGCGCGCGCGGAGCACGGCGCACGGCACGCGCACCAGATACCAGCCGTCCAGCAGCGCGAAGAAGGCGAGCGCCAGGCTCAGCGACGCCAGCAGCAGTGCCAGCATCGCGGCGGCGGAGGAGTCCCGCTGCGCAGGTGCCCGGCCGGCGGGGAGCGGCGGAGCCGGGAGTCGGGAGCCGGAGAGCCGCGGAGCTGGGGAGCGGAGCGGAGCGCACCACGTCGCCGTGCCGCCCGAGGGGGAGTGCGTCAGAACCCGCCACGCCGCGGGCAGGAGCCACGCGCCCGGCGCCCGGACACCCCCTCCCCGTGCCCTCGGTGGTCCGTCCCTGTCCCCGGCCGGCTCCTGCTTTCGCTTTTCCCGGGGCGGGGCCGGGCGGGGCGCGCGAGCACCGCAGCGGCACCTGGCGGCCGCGCTGGGCACTGCAGGTGCAGGGGTGATGGACGTCGGCTTGTCTGTCCAGCAGTACCAGTGTCCCTGGCGCGTAGATGCCTTCCCGGCCCCAGAAGCTGAGGATCCCAGAACTTTCCGAGGTGGGGGTGATGGGAGGGGATACTGAGGAACTTTGCAAGGAAAACGGACACAGCGCGTCGCCAGCCAGGTGCGCTGCTGTGGGGCAGGCCCCATCCACGTGCCTATTTGAGGCTTCCCCCTGGGGGTGTTGGCGGTGGGTTTGGGAGAATTAGATCCAGCTTTCCGCGTGCGTTTCTGCCCCAGTCTGCAACCTCGTTACTTGCTTTCCGCCTCTCACCCCCAGCCCGCTGAAGATTCTGATCACCCCAAGCCCATCCCAAGAATCTCCACCCTTTACCCTTTTTAATGCAAAATAGCATCCAAGAGGGAGGGGCAGAAGTGGGGCAGGGTTGGTACCTGTGGGGCTCTGGAAATGAAAATGACTCAGCAACCAGCCCAAAGTGTCAGTCAAAGGGTCAGGAAGAGCTCCTGGTAAAGCATGCCCTCCGAGAACAAAACCACCACTGGTGGCCCAGCCCTTGAGATAGGGAAAGTTGGTGACTGAGAATCCTCTGGAGGTTTGCAACACCTATACCCACCTTCTGGGCTTCCTCGACTCCTGCCACCCCGCTTTATTCTGAGCTGCTCCACTTGCTGCTCCCCACGCAGCCACAGTCTGTTCTCTCCTCCCAGTTTTCCTTTCTCTGACCCCAGCCTGGGCCACATCCCTAGGGCCCTTCTCTCATAAGCAGATTTCACTGCAGTTGGACACGGAAGCAGAGGATTCCAGTCTCCCAGCTGAAACATAGGGCAGGGGCCTCATAAGTGAGCCGTGTCTACAAATGGCGCTATGGGGCCACAGGTCGCTCAGTACATTGATACCTTCCTGCTATGGTCCTGTCCTGTGGGTTTCTCACGATACATACAGGCAATTTGGGATGGATCATCACTTTATTCTGGCACTAGAAGAGAGTCCTGCCTGGTCAGATTGGGAAGCCCCTCTTTCTACCTGCCTGCGCTGTTGGGGGCTACAGGACCGTTGTGTCAGGTGCAGGAAATTCAGGCAGGGGTCCTCCGGGAACTTTGGTCCCTCCAGTGTTTCTGCATGTGTGGTAGAGCCCTGTATCACCGCCAGAGGTCGGTAATCCAAGTTCTAATGATCACTGCCTGGGTTTGAGGTCTGACCACTAGGAGGAGCAGGCTCAGGGCCTCCTGAGCAGGAGGCCATGCCACAGACTCTGCCTCACCTGACTCTGGACCAACCCCAGCCCTGCCCAGTGAAAAGTACTACAGTGGTTGCTGCTGCAGCCACGAGGGAGTTATGGTCCCATCCCAGGTCACAGGCCCATCCCAGGGCTCAGGCCCATCCCAGGTCACAGGCTTGGTCTTGGCACCCAGGACCCAGCCATGCCTCCCACCGCTCACGGCACCGTCTGCTTTAATTTCCCCCTCACCCTAGATCAAGTAATACATTTAAAGAGGTCCCCAAAGGGGATGGGGAGATGACTCAGCGGTTAAGAGCACTGGCTGCTCTTCCAGAAGACATGGGTTCGATTCCCAGTTCCAGGGGAACCGACACCCTCCTCTGGCCTCCAAGGGCTTTGCACAACACAAGTGCACTTTCATACATGTAGGCAAAACACTCATACACATAAAATAAGAATAAATGATAAAAAAGAAGTCCCCATGGCAGGGTGTGAAGGTCCTTTGTCCCCCTGGCCTCTGGCATCTCTGGCCTGCAGTGCCTTGTGGGCACCAGCAGCAAGGAAAAGATGCCTCCACTAGGGCACGGCCGATGTATGGGCTGAATCCAGTGAGGATGGTTTTTCCCAGCAGGCCAGCTCCGGCACCTTCTTCCCCTGTTCTCCAACTCCTGTCACAAACAGCCCACATACTTTCATATTTGTTTTTTTTTCACTTGAGGCTGATGTTCTGTGGGCTCCATGCCCTGGGGTGGCTCCATGGGGCAGGCAGCGAGCCTGAACCAGGTTCTGGAGACAGTGCTTCCAGAAGCCCTGCCCCAAGCACTGTGGCCCTATGGCCTCTGTTGGCCTGGGACCTAGTGGATGTGAGGCTCTGCTGGGAGACACCCAGATCTGCAGTGTTCACCTGAAAGCACGGGGCCTCCTAGAGCCTGCCCCCAGGGAGGGTATGCCGGTGGGGGCTAGAACATCAGCTCTCTGATGGGAAGGCAAAATATTGGGCAGGGCTGGAGGCAAGGGGCACAGTCATCACTCAGGATCATGCAGATGATGGCCTCGGAAAGCTCTATCCTCGTGATATTCTCCCCTTAACCCAGAATCAAGAGGGAGGCCTCCTACCTGAGGACACACAGGTTAGCCACCAGCTTAGAAGAGATCCCTGGGGCATCTGGCCAGGTTTACTCTTAGCATGACCCTTGTTCCACTGACTACTAGGCTTCCACTATCACCACTGAGCTCCTGGTTAGTATACAACATGGGCGACTTGGCTGTTCCCGTCTCTGATCCTCTGTATCCCCCTTTGATCCCCAAATGCCATTCCATGAGGTTCCCACCAAGGTCCAGGCTGTCCCCTGGGTGTAAGACTGCCTTTAGAGGGGTTCTTCCAGGAATGGGAAGGCAGGGCATGTCCTTTGGTAGTCCTCCAAGCCTCCAGTGGCATGACACAGACCCAGCAGAAGGAGTTCAGGAGACAGCCTTGACACCTGAGTGTGGGCTAGATCTAGTGTGGATAGGGGCAGTTCACAGCCTGCCCCTGGAGACCCTTTTGCTACCTGTGAGTATTTACTGTGGGCCTGTGGCATGCAGCTCTCAGACATAGAACACTTCTTCCCAGGGCATCCTCTTCATGGAAGCTCTGGGCTCTCTTACACAGGGAGGGCTTCACAGGAGCACCCAAGGCACGGAGAAGCTTGACAGTGTGTCTGAGTCTACACAACAAGGCTTGGGTGTCCCAGGAGATGCTGTCCCACCTGGTGTCAGGTGCTACATGATTGCCAGGGCTCCAGTCCCTAAGGTCAAGGGCATGTCTGTACCGTACAGGTGGCACTCAGGCACACTGCGGGCTGAATAAGGACAGAGAGACTCACTCATCAGGTGTTTATTCCAGGCCTGCTGTACTCTGGAATGCTACGAACATGGAGCAAGCCCCCACCCCCACCCCAAAGCCTTATCTATTAGGACGCCCAAGACCTCCCACCAATACGCCAGCCAGCCTCACTTCCACCCAGCCGCACCCCTCACTCATCTTAGCCCTCCCAGGCCCTCCCCACATGCTGCCATGCAGTTTGACTCCTGAAGTGGAAGATGGCAAGGGCATCCTGCAGCAGAGGCACCTGAGTGGAGCTGGCGGGGTGGAATGCTGATGGTGGGGTGAAATGCCAGCTGTGGAAATAGCCCCAGGCGCAGCAGGGAGGTGGGCATCCTGGAGGGAGCCCTGGCAGGGGCAGGGACAGCTCCGCTCCATGTCCATCGCACACCTGCTGGGACCAGGGAGGCCTCAGCTGGGCGTCCCTGACTATTACAGGCTGCGGTAGGGCTCTCTCAGCACCTACTGGTTGCTGTAGCCCCACAGCAGCAGGCTACCAAGGGCAGTGAGCACCCCCAGGGCAGTGCCTGGCTGCAGGGTATGGGCCGCACTGACATTGCACAGGTCAGTGTAGCAGCACGTGACATTCTTCTTGCCCACGTAGTAGTTCTCTGAGTCATCCATACAATTTGAGCTGCAGCCCTTACTGATGACCTTCACCAGCCCAATGGCACCTGGGGAGACATGGCAACTGCTGGATAAAAGCCAGGTCCTGATACTCACCTCCCTGCCCCTGCTCCAAGGCCCCTTCCCAAGTGTGAGGAGCGCCAGACCCATCCCGCTGAGCACCAGAAATGTTTGGTGAGTGAGCAGGGAGAGAAGGGGAAGGGTGGGGGGAGGGAGGGGCTGGGTTTCTGGAAGGTTGAACAGGAGCACACAGCGAGATGAACAGGTGAGCAAGACCCAGGAAGAGCTGCGGCAGAGACCAAGACCATGTTCTTTATTGCTTCCGGGAAACAAGAGGGAGGCCAAGGAAGCGGGGAGCGGGGCAGCGAACACTCACGGACGCGTGACGTCCAGCAGCTGCTCGCGCCCTGGGAGCAGTTCTGCACGTTGAGGCAGTCGCCGTTGCTCACCTGCGCCGTGCAGGAGTAGCACTGCAGAGCACCACCTGAGGGCCAGGTGGGAGGCTTGAGTCCCTGTGGCGGCCTGCTGGCCACTCTCAGCAGCACAGAGTGCAGGAGAGAGCCGGACCTCCCACAGACTGCTTTGTTCAGATGCCCATGATCTCTGACAGAGGGGGTGACAGGCCACACTTTGGAGATGCCCAGCTTGGGTACAAGGTACTTGGGCACTAGGCTGAGGAGGTTACAGAGAGGTACTTCCCTGACTTCATGCCACAGGCACTGTGGTCCACCTGCCTTTGTTCCCTCAGCCCAGCCTGCCTCTCAGCCCTTCCCAGGGTCCCACAGTGCCGTGTGGTGATGGGAAAGCCCCTGGGCCCATTGTGCCCCATGTGTGGAGCAGGTGGCCCCAGAAGCTGGGGTTCAAGTCACACCCGGGGGAAACAGTGCCTGGCACTTGCCTTTAGTGGCCCCACACTTTGCCCTGCTTAGGTCTCCAGGGACTTTGGGACAACTCTCATGAAGCTACACTGTACAGAAGAGGAAGAAGATACTCGAAGGATGTAGCGACCTTCCTGTGGTCACTAGATGGGAGGGCCCAGTGCAGCAGGGCATCACAGACTGTCTACCCCAGTGAGCCCACACCCTGGAGGCGGCAGAGGCCAAGGCTCAATCAGGGCTGGCCCCTTAGGACTCCTGTGAAGACACCCTGATTCCTGTTCCTGCTTCATTCTGCCTCCTTCCTCCCATGGCATGTCTCAGCTTGAGACTTTTTAGGAGGCCAGAGGTCCTGCAAGTCTGTCCATCGTTAACCTTTTGGGAACCCTTCTGTCCCTCGTAGCCTACCTCTCACAGGACAGCAGTCAGTGCCACTTCCTGGGCTGCCAGGAGCTGCCCTTCCTTCCTCAGCTTTCTCTTTCCCCATCCTCCTTTTGGCTTAGCTGTCCCTCAGGGTCCCCTCTGACCGTTCTCCTTCACCCCCTCCCCGGCCCTATGTCTGGATGAGGCTTACCTGGCTGCAAGGCCAAGCTGATGGCCAGTAGAACAAGGAGGACAGCCTTCATAGTCACAATGGGCAGCAGGGAGTGTGTCCCCAGAGGCTTTATATGGCTTCAGCTGGCAGGGGAGGCTCTGCTGCCCACAGTTAACAGTGACGGGTGCCCCGGAGCCAGTGAGAGCCCAGGGCTGCAATCTGTGACCTCCCACATCACACCTCCTACTGCCTTTGTCCTTTTTTCTGTCTCTGGAGGGTACAGCCTTCCTAGGGTGGGGCCACAGTCCCTGCTGGAGGCCCTTTCTCAGCCACCCTGAGAACAAAGCCTGGGAAATCCTAAGGGCCTACATGTGCCTGCCCTTCTCAGAGTGAAGCCAGTTCAGGAATACTACTTTTGTGAAGCTATCCACTCCCCTAGCTGTTTGGCAGAGGACGAGGGCACAGCCTTGGGGCTCCTGTGCTCTGTTCCACAGCTGTGCTGGCCTCCTGGGACTCATACCTTCTTTGGAGACAGCTTGGTTGAAGGGCGCCAGTCAGCAGAGCAGTGACCGCTGCAGATGACAGTGTTTGGTTGCTAGAAGGTGTCACTAAGGGGCGCTCCTGGGGCTGCCTTCCCAGAGTAGGGCATCTGAGGGCCAGAGGGGAGCCCCCATGGCTATAAGCCCAGGTTCTGGAGCACTTAGAGTATGCCAGGCTTTGGGCTGAGGGATTTGTTCTCAGGACCTTGTTTAATCCTCCCAACTTGAAATTTGAGCTACAAAGGAGTCAGGAAACAGAGCTTCCGGTAGCTTTTCCAAGGGAAGGAGGAGCAAGGAGCCTGAGCACCAGCTGGATGTGCCTTGCTGTCCTCAGACCCACTCTGCACACTGCTCTGGGCAGAGCAGGAAAGGACAGAGGTCAAGCCATCCTCCCTCTGGCACCCTCACTGTTATGGCAGTGGCTGCCTCTCTGTAGCAGAGGCCACAGGTCCTGTGGGTCAGCCTTCCTCAGCCAGCTCTCATCACACTGTCCATTTGTCCCTCTAGGCTCAGGGATGCAGGACATCGTGATGCTGGTGACTCTGGGTTAACTAGTGGTGTCTGCTGCCTGTCTCAACCCGAGGCTCAGTTGCATTCACTGTCCCTCTGCCAGGCTTTTCTGGTGTCCCTGCTGGGCACAGTTGTTCTGGCCAGAGGATGGTACATAGAAATGCTCTCCGTGTCCACTACACACTTGCCCAGGACCAGAGACAGTGCTCCCTGATGGTTCCTCGTCTCTGAATATGGATCCTGGCTATTCCTTCTCCATGCTCAAGGTTACCTGAAAACAGACTAGCACTGAAGGGCTGAGAAGGTGTTGAGTGTTCCCCTCTCCCCTCAGGGAACCAACCCAGCCCCTGGCATGCCACTGGCAGTATTAAGAAGGCCCAGAAGCACATATGCCCTGGAGTCCCGGGAACAGCATCTCCTAGGGGTACTTGAATCCTAGATCACGATGACTTAGCTAATGGAGGTCAGGGTCACTTGCAGGGCGATTAACAGCTGCCTTGGCCTTCTGAGGTACTCATAAACTGGCCTGTGGTACTCACCCTAGGCCCTCTGCGACCTCCTGTGTCTGGTTCCCTAGCACTCCTGGGCTGGTTGCTTTCCCATGGAAAGTCTCTCTCCTTTAGTAGTAAAGTACCTGGGGCTCAGAGAAAGACAGAATCCTGCTCAAGGTCATGCAGGGTGAGGGGTACCCTCCCTGGAATACCTTCCCGCTCTCTGCCCAACTGAAAGAATATCCCCTCCTGCCACAGGCCTGCCAGCCCACAAAGTGGGTGCTACATACAGAGGTTTAGGTGCCCTCAGCTTGACTGTGTCTGCCTGCCTGTCCCCACCCACCCCAACAACTATCCTTGAGCGGGCCTGGCTTATCTGTCTCAGCACTGGAGGAACCAGCACCCAGCACATTCATTCTCCAAATATTTACAGGTGTGTACATATTTGTTGATCAGGTTTGATATGCATGAATACTCTAAGGCAGTAGTTCTCAAATGAAGCAAGTCTCCTCCCCCAAAATCAAGGCCTAGAGAGTTTTGGTTGTCTCAACCCAAGGGGCCTTGCTGAATATAGTGGGCCCAGGATCTGCTCAACACCTTGCAGTGCCAGTCCCTTGCTGGACCACTGACCCCAAATGCCCGTGGTACCCAGGGTGAGAGCTCTAGTCAAAGTGGCTCAGTGGCCTCAGTTCAAATATTGAAGACTGTCACTGTGACTTTCCAACAGCCACACCCATGACAAGACCAGCTGTGACCTCGGTCCAACACTGAACACTCACTCTGGTTAGTAGGAACTCTGGCCCTAGTTCGCAAACAGGGCAGGATCATGGTTACAACCTGAGCCCTGACCCTGTCACACACTCAGTCCTGACCCTGCTCACACTCAGTCCTGACCCGGTTACACACTCAGCCCTGACCCTGATCACACACTCAGTCCTGACCCTGTCACACACTCAGTCCTGACCCTGCTCACACTCAGTCCTGACCCTGCTCACACTCAGTCCTGACCCTGTCACACACTCAGACCTGACCCTGCTCACACACTTAGCTCTGCCCCTGGTCACAGAAGGAGCCTGACTCTGATAACATGCTGAGCACTGATCCTGCCTACACACTGGGTCTTGATCCTGGTTTCACTGTGAGCCCTGACCATGGTCATATATTGAGCCCTAATCCTGGTCATGCACTGAGCCAGATCCTGGTTACACTATGAGCCTGGATCTTGTTTTGCTTTGAACTTAGCCAGGTCGATCCCTGCCCCTTGCTGTTCACACTTTGGGTATGCACTGAATGCAACCCATGAGTCTGATCTAAACATGGAAACTACTTCCGGGAAGGTCTATCACAAAAGGTGCCCTCCCTCCAAGTTCCTCTGTGAGTGGACATGGTCTGGGTGTGCCCTTGACATGACTCACCCTTGGCCTCAATCCACTTCCTGAGACTCTAGTTTTTCCTGTCCTCTCTTGTCCTCTGCCTCCCCACGACAGCCCACCACACTCCCTGGAGAGCCTGCCCGGTCACATAGTGAAGGAGTCGTCATTTCCTGGGCTCTGACTCTTGAGGCTAGGCCTTACCACTGGACCCCTGCCTCCTCCCAGGATGTGCCACCACAAGGTCCCCTGCCTGGACACACACATAATTTCACACAGAAGTACCTTTTAAAAGCAAAGACAGGATGTGGATTGTAAAGCTGCACTGACTTCTGTTTATGCCACCACAGACCCTTCCTTGGAGATGTGCTCCCATGGGTCAGGGTGTGACCTATGTGCAGCCAGGTTGCTGGGGAGTTAAAATCATGTCTTATAAGCTCTGTTTGTAATATGTTGATGTGACAGGGTAGAAACTTGTGTCCTGTGGGCATGTGCAGTATGTCTGTGTGTGTGTTGTGAGATGTGAGTGTTTGGGGCTAGGTCCCTGGAGTGCCCTCTGGAAAGCATGCTGGGCAGCCCAGAGCCCCATAGGTCCTGCAACATCTTAGGACACTCCCCCACTCTAACCCCCATGAGCCCTGGTTAAGAGGGTGCTTTCTCTTCCAGCACCATCTGTGGCGCTGTCCACACCCTTCCTCCCTGCTGACGACCTCACCCTTCTGCCCCTGTCTGTCACTGACATCTCTGCCTTTTCCTGCTGTTCATTCCCACTCCATCCTCCTAGGAACTAGTCAGTGAACTAAGGGAACCTGAGACCGTGTGGGGAGGAGGGCAGGTTGGTGATTTCTCCAGTTGATAAGGGGTACCCCTGGGGTCCTGGTTCCCTCAGGCCAGGGCTGCAGATAGACTGAGAAGCCTTGTAGGAATGGCTAAAGAACTTGTGTAAGAAATAGGTCTGGGGTCTCCAGAAAATGGCCAGACAAGGCAAAAAGTTTTACCTCTGCGGAAGAGTACATAGCCATGCCGAATAGCGCAGGCAAGCACACCCAGAAGGGTCCTGCTGGGCTTTTATTCCTAACTAAAGGGGTCCTGGGCCTCACTCTGAGTGATCAGAGTGGCCCACACCCTGACTCGACTGGCCAGTTTAAAGCGAAGCAGTGGATCATTAGAGTGCAGTTTTAGCCTCCAGCACAACGTGGAGCATGTATTTTGATTTTCAGGAAGTGCTGACCTGGGAGGAATTTGAATTCTGCCAAGTGGCTTCTTTGCAGTTTTTTCAAATGAAGTATTGTCTTACTTAACAGTATCAGAGAAATGACAGTGCATTTCCTTTTTCACTTCTCGCATTTGGAAGATGGCCATAGTCAGCCAGACCATGGGTAGATGAGTGATCTACCTAGACTGACCCTCCCCAAGGCCACTCTAGCTAAGCGAGGTAAGTCTGGCTGGTGAAGAGGTTGCAGGGGTTGCGGTGATGTGGGGTGGTCTCAAGGCCTAACTCTACGGATTAAGGGTGGGGCCAGTAGAGGGGAGTTGCTGGTACCTTGTCCAAGGGACACTGGTCTTTCTTCCTTTCTGACCCCCTCCCCACTGCCAGAGTGAGCTCAGGCCTTGAGACAAGACCAAGGGTCCTAGAATCATTCTCTAGCCCCATGCAGGCCCTTTTGCCAGACCAGCCAGGCCTGGAAGGAGCATGGCATCCCCGGTCCACAAGGCGGCAGGAGACAGGCGCACAAGGCGGGTAGGGCCAGCCATCCAAGGAGAGTCCAGAAAACTTTCTTGGGGGCACTTTCAAGGGTCCTAGGTTCTATCCTCACTGTGTGCTGAGTATCCTTTATGACTCAGTTACCTCCAGCATTACACACATTTAATTCCAGCATGCAATCTCCTAACCCACAGAGTGGTGTCCTGCAGGATGGTGGCTGTTCCAAGTCAGTTTCTGAATAGCTCGAAGTGTCAGCTGACAGTGAGGTAAGGGCAGAAGCCAAGGGACTAGGCAGGAGGTGACACATGGCCAGGGCACAGACTGGGGGTCAGGCAGTTGGAGGGAGGGGAGAAGGTCCAAAGAACTGAGTCTGTGGGCAGGACTAGTCAGAAGTGATTGATTGGATGTGGGGTATGTAGGAGAGTTCAGGGTGACCCTCGGCGTGAGGGAAGGTGGAGCTGCCGGGGACTACTATGGGTGAAGCCAGGCTGATCAACGGGCTTCAGAGATCCATCTTAGATATGCTGTGGTTTTGGTGTGTGGACGGCTGTGACAGGAGACTGTAGTATGGATGTCAGGAGACATGGATTTGGGAGTCACCAGCCTTCCCTGGTGTTAGAGCTCTGGTACTGGAGATTACCCAGGAAGCTTGCATAAATAGACAAAGTAGTCTAGGATCCAGCAAGAGAGGGTAAAGAACAGGCCACAGGGGCCTGGGAGACAAGGGACGGGTGTGAATTAAGGAGGGGCAAGTTTCCGAAATCTGTTTCTGTGGCACTGTAACAAATTTCCACAAATGTGGAGGCCCCAAACACACAGATCTATTATCTGCAGGCCAGAGGACCAACATGAGCCTTCAGAAGCTAAGATCAAGGTGTCAGCAGGGCTGCATTTAGGCTTTAACAGGCCCGTAAGACATCTGTACTGGATGGTGTTAGTTGTCAATTTGACACACCTGGGTTAAGGGAACCTCAACTGGGGAATTTCCTCCATTGGGCTGGCCTGTGGCCATGTCTTGGCTGAACCTTCCCCATCTCCAGAGCACAGGGCCAGCCTCCTGGTGACTTCACTTCCTCATCAGTCTTCTCATGCTTGATCTTTGAGATCAAGCATGGGTCACCCTGTAGCCCCAGCGGACCTGGAACTCACTATGTAGAGCAGGCTGGTCTCAATTTTATAGAGATCACCCGCCTCTGCCTTCCATATGCCACCACACCCAGCCTACACTTGATCCTTTTACAAAGGCCACTGTGAGCACATGGGGCCACCCAGACAACTGGAATAACCTTCCCATTTTAAGGGCTTTTAGTCACATCTGCCAAGCCCCTTTGCCATGCCAGTAGGTTGATGGGATTAGGGCTGAGGCTCCCCGGGGCACACAGTTCACCACAGCACCAACTTTCCAGTCTCCAAAGATTCAGATATGCTCCACATGGCAATCGCATTCACCTCATCTCAAAGCTTCCACGCTGCACCACGTTTCTAATCTTATCATTAAAATCGTCTAAATTAGGCACTCGGGGCTGGAGAGCTGGCTGAGCGATTAAGAGTACTGGCTGCTCTTACGGAGGACCCGGGTTTAATTCTCAACACCCACAGGGCAGCAACCAACCGTCTGTAACTCCAGTTCCAGGGCATCCGACACCTTCTTCTGACCTCAGAGGGCATTGAACGACATGGGTATTGCAAGACACGGGTGCACTTACATGCATACAGGCAATACAGTCATACACATAAAATTTTTTAAAAATTAAAAAAAAATTAGGCACTCCTGAAATAAACGGGCCTTTGGCAATTGATGGGTCTTGGAGGACGCCAAGACCCTGCTCTCCCTGCGACAGGAGCCTCCCAACCGCTAGGGGCGCTGCAGGTGTGGGCGCCAGACACCACCGAGACCGAACCCTCCGGTCGGCCTAGAGCGTCCCGGAAGTGGCATGGGGAAGGCAGCGAGATGCGGACCGCTGGAGAGCGGCGCGGCCGGCACTTCCGGCCAGTGGCGGCTTATCGGGGTCCGCAGGTGAGTGGGGCCGGGCGGGGCCGCCGTTGCGAACCGACCCGCGGTCCGGCCCTGCGCTCCAGCCCGAGCCTGCGATCCGCGTCGGACGTGCCAGGCCGCGCCTCGGGGCCTTCTCCGGCTCCTTCCTGGAGCTCCCGCCTGGGCCCGACCCGGACCCTCGCACCCACCGCCGCGCCTCCTGCGGGGGGTGCTTCCGCCCGTTTAGCGGGACCCGCGTTCTCGCACGACGCTGCGGCCGAGCCGATTCTCGCGGGATTCTGCCCACGACCACGCGGGGAGAGGTTCCCAGGCGCGCCCTCCAGACCCCCCAGGATCCCCTCCGAGAAGTCGGTCTCCGCAGCGGAGGGCCCTCTGCCCGGCTCTGGCCCCTTAGCCCTCCCCCAGAAAAGTACCACCGTAGGTCCTTGTTGGAGTGGCCTTGGGCAGTACTGCTGCGAGTCCTGAGATTAGAACCACCTGGATTTCTGTGGCCACGTTTAGAGGTTCTTTGGATGGTGCAGAATTCCATTTCTTCTTTTTTCATGTAGACGCTGAGTCTGTAGCCCAGCCCGGCCTGGCTCTTGCTGTGTAGTGCTAGGGTCACGGGTAGGGGCCACCACACCTGGCTTTGCAGAATTTTGTTTCTGTAGGAAGTGTTTTCAGCCACCTCCTACTACCCTGCACACATTTACAGGTCAGGCACCAAGAAACATCCATCATGAACCAAGTGTCCTCCTGGAAGCTTGTTTACCTCTCAACTTGTGGGATTCCACGGCTCCTGGACTTCATATTAAACATCCCCTTCAAGGGATAATTGTGGCCTTGATTTCCCTCTCTTCTGCAGGTGCTCCGCAGTGAGGTGCACACAGCGTGCTGTGCACTGTGTGTGCAGGCAACATGTACAACATCCTTACTGTGAACAGAACAGGGGATTGGGGGCAGTGCCTCAAGGACCAGCACTGAGCTCTGCAGACCAGGAGGCTAAGGGAATCAGCTTACCCATCTGCCTCTGGAGCTCCTGCACGTTTAAATAAATGTCTCTTTTTTTCTACATTGTTCTGTGTGTGAAAGTAACATGCTGGCCTCCTGGCACATGCTTGGTTGGAAGGGGAAGCTGAGATAAGATTTGGGAGGAAGGAGAGGGCAGAAGCCATTGGAAGGGCATTGTGAATCCTTTGTCTTTTCTGGACTGAAATTGTCAAAGTTGCTGCTTGCATGAGAGGAACAAAGATGGCTGGAAGCTGGATTAGGGAGCAAGGGCAGGCTAGCAGGCTGCATAGCAAAATCCAGGTGGAGAGGCACTTCTGTTTTGAGTGATGCTCTCTGGTGAGTCTCAGCATGTCTTGCACTCTTGGTCATGTTTCTCTTCCCCCCTCTGCTTTCCAGTCCTGATGCCTGTGACAGCACTGTGGATCCTGAAGAGGAAAGGCCTCAGCTCAGGCCATCAAACCTTCATTAACCTGAAACCTGGACACTTGGAGGGGAGGTTGCCCATCTACCATCTGTGTGAAGGCCCTAGGGTCCAGCTCTGCCCAGTAGTCCAGGGTAGCCGGACCCTGTCACCCTCCATAAAGAGGAACAACAGCCAACTGCATTGCTAGGAGCCCCTGTACCAAAGAGGAACTTGGCTTAAGTCTGATCAACAGAGTGGGCAGGCACAGAGGAGAGGGAGAGGCTGTGGTCCAGGAAGAAGCGTAGGCAGGGAAGGACAAGCCCCGCCCAGCCCAGCCTCCTCATGGCCTCCAAGCAGGCTGCAGCAAAGGGCAAGGGGGAAAAACGGAAGCGAGTGGTGCTGACCCTCAAGGAGAAGATTGACATCTGCACTCGACTGGAGCGTGGTGAGAGCAGGAAGGCGCTGATGCAGGAGTACAACGTGGGCATGTCCACCTTGTATGACATCAAGGCCCACAAGGCCCAGCTGCTCAGGTTCTTCGCCAGCTCAGACTCCCGCCAGGCACTGGAACAGCGGCGGACCCTGCACACGCCTAAGCTCGAGCACCTAGACCGTGTTCTCTACGAGTGGTTCCTGGTAAAGCGTGCTGAGGGCATCCCTGTGTCTGGCCCCATGCTCATTGAAAAGGCCAAGGACTTCTACGAGCAGATGCGGCTGACCGAGCCCTGTGTGTTCTCTGGAGGGTGGCTTTGGCGCTTCAAGGCCAGGCACGGCATTAAAAAATTAGATGCATCCAGCGAGAAGCAGGTGGCTGACCACCAAGCTGCTGAGCAGTTCTGTGGCTTTTTCAGGAGCCTGGCGGCTGAGCACAGGCTGTCTCCTGAGCAGGTGTACAGTGCTGATGAGACTGGCCTTTTCTGGAGGTGCTTGCCAACTCCCACTCCAGATGGTGGAACTGTGCCCAGCCTCAAACAGGGCAAAGATAGGCTGACTGTCCTGATGTGTGCCAATGCCACAGGCTCCCACAGAATTAAGCCCTTGGCCATTGGGAAGGGTGGTGGCCCCAGGGCCTTCCGAGGCATCCAGCACCTGCCCATTGCTTACAAGGCCCAGGGTAACGCCTGGGTGGATAAGGAGATTTTCTCCGACTGGTTCCATCACATCTTTGTCCCCGCAGTGAGAGAGCACTTCAGAACCATAGGGTTGCCAGAAGACAGCAAGGCCATTCTCTTGCTGGACCACTCCCGGGCCCACCCTCAGGAATCTGAGTTGGTGTCAGATAACGTCTTCACCATCTTCCTGCCTGCCAGTGTGACTTCCTTACTGCAGCCCACAGAACAGGGCATTCGCAGAGCCTTCATGAGGCTCTTCATCAACCCTCCTGTGGCCCTACAGGGCTTTCCTACCCGCCACATGAATGATGCCATAGTCAATGTGGCTTGCGCCTGGAATGCAGTACCCAGCCAGGTCTTCAGACGTGCCTGGCGGAAGCTGTGGCCCACGGTCACATTCACTGAAGGCTCCTCCTCTGAGGAGGAGGCAGAACACTACAATGCCAAGCCTCACAATAAGACTTTTGCCCACATCCTTGAGCTTGTGAAAGAAGGACCCTTCTGCCCCAACAGCAGGCTTCAGAGCAGCGGGGCTGAAGAGCAGGGTGTGGCCAGGAAGGCGGTGGATGAGGCTGGTGCCTCTGTGATTCTGGCCCAGACTACTGGGCATGCAGAAAAGGCAGAGAAAGCTGCTGGCGAGGTTGAGGAGGCAGCCTGGGAGCAGGCGGCCACATCCTTTGAGGCAGTAGTGCGCTTTGTGGAGAAGCAGCCATGTTTCACCACGCAGGAGGTGGGGCAGCTGCGGGCACTGCACACTGTGTTCAGGAGACAGCAACAGTTAAGGCAGCCCCATGTGGCTCTTAGGACTGTGATCAAACTTGAGACCCTCCAAGATCGCCCTGGTGGGTGTGTGGCCACAACGCAAACTGCCTTGCCCTGTTCATCTACAGCAGGTGACAACTGAAGGTCCTGGCCTGTACCCACTGAAACTTGTAGCTCTGCTCCACAGCTCCTGCAGTCATGGGTTGCAGACTGCCTGCTGGGCTGGAGAGCGTGCTCAGACTGGAGTCCTCAGGAGCATGGCTTCTCTGAGGGTGGCACCTCAGTTGCACAGAGGGCCCGTGTGTTCTGGCTAGTGGAAGTTTTCCTGTTTCACCTGGCCACAGATACACATCTTCTGAAGGGAAGAGACCTGTGCGCTCAGCATTCTGGAGCCTCCCGCTGCAGCTGCGCCCAGTGGTCCAGTTCTGTCTCTGGTGTTGGTTGACTGAGTCATATGGTCAGGTTGAGGTGGATTTGTTCTTAAGGAATTTCCTGAGGGGTGTATCACCCCCAGTGACTCAGTCTGCCTGACTGGTGGACTCCAAGCCAAGTTCCGAGGGCGCTGACCCTTCGTTGCTCTCCGTGTTCTCATTCCCCACTGGTAACTGCATAGACACTGCTTCCTGCTCCCCACCAAGTGACCATGGAGAAACACTCAACAGCAGGACCCTGCGGTGCCCCTGTTGGCAGCAGGCTCACCTCGGGCCTGTGTCCCACAGTGACATGTTAGTTTCAGCGATTGGCTTGGGCCTCTATGTGTCCAGTGGTCCATGCTCCCCAGAACCTCGAAGTTAGAGCCCTGTGTATACAGACTGGAGGAGGCACCGGAAGGTAGTCTGAAGTGTGCATAGTCACAGAGCAATACTTCTGTGTTTGAAGCTCAGCAGTGTTGGAACCTTAAGCTCTGCTGCCTATAGGCAGATTAGCAGGTGGCATGGAAGATGCATCCGTGGAGATGCACCTGCACTGGAGGCCCGGTGGGGGGTACACGACTATTCCAGACCTCATCTTGGGGCATCGTGGCTGCCGTCCCTGTGACTCCTTGTCCTCAGTGATTAGCTCTTTCAGATGCACATGAGATGGGTATATTTTTCTGTTCATGCTGGTGTTTGCCAGCTGCTTCATCGAGACCACCTTCCCCAGAACCTCTGAGAGCCAGGGCTTGGGGAGCATTTGGTCTGTGTTCTGTCAGTCCAAGTGAGGATGTCATTTCGGACAGCACTGTGCTGTTCTGCTTCCAGTGCATGTGTTATCATTAGAAGCAGATGGTTTCGAAGGTATTACTGGGATTCTTTGGGTGCTATCTGTGGTCTCGCTTTCACAGCACTTTGTGTGTCTGGGGTAACATCTGCATGCTCAGGTGAAGTGTGGTTTCTGGCTTACAGTGGGGACTGTTGTGTCACTGTTGCAACTGCTTGCCTGCTGCGGCGGCGGGGGGCACAGGGAGCCACTTCCTGAGACAGTGGATAGAGTAGGGAAGCTCCTGGCCAGTGTACCTGGGTCCCCTGAGAAGGGCTGTGCTCAACAGAACACATTCCAGGGCTAGTGTTTGCTGACTCTGAGGACCTCCTGACTGAGTTGCATCCTAACTGGCTGTGTGGTGTCTGGCCCCAGAGCACCTCTCCTTCTAGAACAGCTAGCGCAGGCACCTTGTTTGGTTCCATCCCCAGTGCCCAGGGGAGTTCTTTAGGGACCAGGTTGAGGCCACAGGCCCTGCCTTCCTGTCCCCAACCATAGGCAGCTCCTCAGGGCCTTTGCTGGAGGTGTCTGTGTGTACTTGCAGAAGAGTGGGTGCTATCTGGAGCGCTAGCGCTCTGTGCCTCCCTGTTGCTGGAAACAGTTCCCCTTAGGACAAGCTGCTGAAGCCCGAGCCTGTCAGGTAGATGAACAGAGAGACAGGACTGGTAGGACCACATCTCCTTTCCCCTTGCCCAGTGGCCACTGAGGCCCTCAGAAGCCCCAAGCTCTTCAGGCAGAAGGTGCTTTGGACCTAGATATGCCCGGTCCCCCCTTAAAGACAGTTTCTCATTGTGTCGGTCAGGCAGGCCCAGCACTGACAGTCCTGCCCCAGCCTCCCGAGTACTCGCCTGGCTCCTGGCTTCCTGCTTCCTACCTGTGAGCCAGGCTGAGCTGCTGCACTGGCAGGCAAGGCTCGGGCATTTGAATGGCACAGCCTCTCTAGATGAGCATGAGAGCAGGTGTCCACGGTGGCTTCCTGACCAGTGAGCTGGTGTTTCTAGGCTGTATAGGCTCCTCTTCCGTGAAACTTCCCCTGTAGTCTTTGATGCTTGGAGTACCTGTCCTGGTCCTGTGGGTGGGGTAGGAAGGACAGGCCTCAGCGGGTGGGTGGGTTAACGGATGAGTAGATGGCATGGAGATGGGTAGAGGAGGAAGGAGGAAGTTACTGCCCTACCCTGGTCATTTATGCAGGTGGGGGCCAGAGTCCATCTGGAAGCCCTGCAGACTCCATGACTGGGTGCACGGCCTGGCCACCACAAGATTTCACACAGCCAACTGAAGAAAAGAAAGCCTGACCAGACCTGGGGGAGCCAGGTGGGAACTGTGATGGCTACTGTCACCTCCATAATACTGGGGCTGATCTTAGCTGGAGGAGGACCCTGAGAACCCAGGCCTATGGGACTTGGAACTGGGGTCATCCTCCTGTAAGTCTAGCCATAGTGAGAGGGCACCTTGAACTTCTCGAGGTGGCAGCTGTGGGGTGGGTGGCCCTCTGCCTGCTTGTTCCCACCTGCTGCAGACCCTGCTGCCAGCACACTCCTGCATCCCCAAATGAGTAAGTCATGCTGTCCTCCATCACAGGACAATGAGTTTTAAAGTAGTGTTTGTTTTCCCTGCAAGGCTGAGTATTGGGCTCTCTATTCAGTGACAGGCTACTGCTGCCTGGATGTTTTACAGGTTCCAAAGATTTGACTCACTTCCCAGCAGCCCTTATTTATCACTAAATAGCAGAGGAGGGCTTGGGCTCCAGGGGAGGAAGGTGGGCCATGGTGGGGTGCCCCTTAGGGGTAGCACCCTTGGGCTAGAAGGCCGTGGCAGTTCCTGAATGATGGGGTTGGGGTGTGCCAGGATCCTGAGGCCTGTGGAAGCTGAACCCTCTGGGTGGGCTTGGCATAGACCCTCTGCAGGACCCCTAGGCCAGGGTTGCCCTCCCACTAAGCACCTAGCCTCCTGGCTGCCTAATGTCCTTGGACTCCCGAGGTCAGAGCCCCAGCCTCCATCATCTCTCCTGCCTCTGGACACCCAGCCTGGCACCAGTCTGCAGAGGGGCTTACCCACCCAAAGGGAGCAGCCCCTGAGAGATGGAGAGCTTTGTCCACAGCTCACAAAGGACGGGTGATAGAAAGGACTACATTGCTTTTTGCAACTGAACCATTAAGTAAATAAAAGCCTTTCTGACTGTGGAACTCAAACGAAGCATCAACTGACAAACCTCTCCACCTGCATCTCCATGGGAATTAAATTTGTTGTGGGCTCCTTAGCCATTGTGGCTCACACCTGTGTTCCTCTCTCAAACCCTCAAGGCATCCTTGGAGATCCAAGTCAGGGCTGGTGACTGCTCGAGTGCTGAGTCAGCATCCTATCCTATCATGGGACAGACACATGCCCCACATGGAAGCTGGCCACAGTGAAGCCTAGGTCTTCTGTGGCCTTCTGCAGGGGGATCTTGGAGAGGTTGGAGGGTCATCACAACCACCCCTCCTGGGTGCCACAAATGGAGAAGGAAGCAGTGTGGGGTGCAAGGACAGACGCTAGGGGGCCCCCTCCCTGCACACACCATTTCTGCAGAGACAAAGCCAGTAACAGTTGGGATGCCCCCACTGTGGGAGGCTGGGACCCCTCACCTATGATGTGAGAGAGCCCCTGCTGGCTCTGCTGAACAACCCGTGCACAGGGCCATGTGCGTGCATGTGGAGATGCTTATGTGGGTACGGTAGACTGTTAGACCCATTTACAGCACTCAGTCACCCCCAAGGCCATCTTCCCTCAGGTCTGTGAGGGTGGGCAGGTTGTGCTTGCACCCCCCCCCATCTCTTTTTTTGGGGAACAGTTAAGAAAACCTGAGCATCCCAGAGACCTGAAGCCTTTGGCAGTTGGCAGTCAGCCGACTTCCCTCCTGGGAACTCATGCCCTGGCCTTGGCCTGCCCTAGACCTATCCCCACTGGGCACTTCATACTCATGGAGGAAGGGGCTCCACAGCTCTTGGGATCTACTCTGGCTGGCTGACCCTACAAAGTGTGGCCACTCTGTGCCAGGCTCCACCTGGCCACTATGCCGTGCAGGTCACACTCTGCTGTGCAGGTCACACTCTGCTAAGTGCCCTCATGATGGGGAGCCAGGTCCTTCGCTGCTGTTCCGATCAAGGGCTTCTGAGACTTTCTTGCTAATTGGGTTTTATTTGCAGACATTAACGGGCCTTGTGGGCTGACAGGCCTGACTTCTTGTTTGATAAATGGGATTAGGGTGTCATTGTTAGTCCTTTAAAAGCTTTATAAAGGATAGCTATGCTGGTCTCCACGCCCAGTGTCTAATCCTGCACCAAACTCTTGCAAGCCTCCAGCACTCTCCCTCCCCTCCCTTCTCCATGGTTGGCAGAGTATCCACATCTGCCAGGCCTCTTCTGAGGCTGCCTCACCTCATTCCCAGAAGTCCCAGGCACGGCTGGTGCAGATGTCACAGCAGGAAGTCTGTGGGCCACTCGTATATTGAACGCTGAAGCAAGTGTGTGTTCAGTGAAACAAGCCAGGCACAGGAAACCATGAGGGGTCTCTGTCTGAGGCATCTCAGACAGGCATAATCCCCAGGGTAGACCTAGGAGTGGAGGCTGCTGAGGCCTGGAAGGTGGGAAGCTAGTATTTAATGGAACCAGCACCTCTGTTTGGGAAATAGGCAGTCATGGATGAATGACTGAATGTGACGATGCGAATGCTGCCTTGTGGTATATGAGACTTAACCAGCCAGGTGCAAGGAGGAGGTGTGCACCCTGGAGTCTGGATGAGGACAGGAAATATCTGGGGACAGGTGAGAGCCTCCAGGAGCCCTGCAACAACAGGAAGCCTTCAGGGGTGAGAATAGGAGGCAGTGTTCCTGAGAGTTAGACCCACTGCCTGAGAAATCTCACAAGGCATAGAGGGAAGGGAGAAATGCCTGCCTGTGCCTCTGCCCCTGCCTCCCCGTTTCCTTGAGGCTACACTCCGCCGACAGGCCTGCAGGCAGCCCGAAGGTTGCTGGGAAAGGAGAACGGAGAAATAGGGCTGAGATGGGGAGGCACTGAGGCCATCAGAGGGTGGCTGGTCCCTTCTTTGTTCCTTCCATTTCTTGAGCCCCTACTTTGTGCAGGGCATGGAGATATACATAAGAACAGCCCCTGTGGCCTAGGTCCCAAGCCAGAAGGCAACACGAGGAGAAAGGCCTTGACCACTTGCATGTTTACCATGGGCTCAGGAGAGCCAGTATCAGCTGCAAGTGAGGACCGTATATTCAGGGGCATAGGGCCACACATCCACTAGCCTGTCCATCAGCCCATCCATCTGCTCATCCAACCTACTATACACTTCTGTCCACCTACAAATCTGTCCAGCCACTCAGCCCACCTGCCTGTTTGTCCGTCCATCCATCCATCATCCATCCACCGTTTGTCCACTCGTCCATCTGTCCACCCTCCCCCCGTCTGCTCATCCATCATCTCTCCATTCATCAGCTGCCTGCACACTGCTCTGCCTACACTCAGCTACACATCCTCCTGTTTGCCACTCGTCCACCTGTCTGTCACAGTGACCTCACTGAGCAGCTTGCTGTGGTTGTGCCATTCCTGCCAGACCCCTTTCAAGGCTTACTGGATTAGGATTCCCTTCTTCCTTGGGATAGTTGGAGCCTATGCCTCTTCCATACTTAGAAGCAGAGGTCATGATGTGTTCCTTCCAACTTGCCCTCTGTTCTAGTTTGCTTTCAATTGTTGTGACAAAACACTCTGACCAATACCAACTTGTGGAGGAAAGTGTTTATTTGGCCTATGTCTTTGGACTCAACTCATCACTGAGAGAGCCCAAGGTAGGAACCCAGGGCAGGAACCTGGAGGCAGGAGCTGGAGCACAGGCCATGGAGGAACACTGTTTACTGGTTTGTTCCTCTGGCCCGTGCTCAGTCTGTTTTATGATACAATACAGAACAACTTACCCAGGGGTGACACCACCCACAGTGGGCTGTGAAAATACCCCACAGATAATGACCACTGGGCAGTCCAATGGAAGAAATTCCTCAGTTGAGGCTCTCTCAACCCAGGTGTGTCAAATTGGCAACTAAAGCTCTCCAACACACTCCCTGAATTCATAATCTTCCAGACCTTCCAACCTTACAGATTAACAGGGGCCACAGGCAAAAGTCAGCTGCTGGAGGCGGCAGGCTTGTGTGGCCAACGGAGGCCAGTGGAGGTCAGCCGAGCCACTGTGTCTGCCTCTTCTGTTTAGATGTCATCTCTTCCCTGGGTACAGGCTGTCTTGGGCTCATTGTATCATTTTCTTACCCCATTTTGCAGATGAAGAACTGGAGGCCAAAGGGGCTAGGTCCTCCCTGTCCTTTTACTGAGACATCCACTGGAAGTGGGTGGGTCCCCTGCCTTCTGAATTATTTTATGGTCTGCCCATTATCCCTGAAAAGTCACTAGGACCCTCAGAGATGGAGCCACACCCAGTCTGAGGGATTGAGACAGGCTGTGGGGTCTTAGGTTGAGGCTGGGTGCAAACTCATACAGCTGTTCGGCAGGTCACTTCGCTGGGCCTTGCTCCTGCCTTTTTGTCCTGGCAGCCCCCATGCCCTAGAAGGTCTGCTGTAATTCAGTATAGAGATGCCACCCAGGGAAGCTTCTGTGGCCCCTCAGCTTTCCATTGTTCCACCACTCCCAGTCACCTGGGGGGATCACCAGGGGCCATTACTTCTGGCCCTGCCTGCCGTTGCTCCTCTGGCTCTCCCTCCCATGTCTCCCAAGCAAGGGCAGGTCACAGCCCCCGTTGGAGACTTGGTGGCTCTCATCTGCCTTGCTTCCTTCCACTCCCTTCCTCAGCCTTTATTGAGTGCCTTCTGTGTGTCTGGTTCTGGTCTCAAATGGCCTGTGAAGTGAGCAGTATGGCTCCCAAGACTGTCATGTGCTTAGGGGTGATGGCAACACCACCTCTGTCTGGTGTCTTCAGGATCCAGGTCCCCTGTCTGAATCCTAGCTGCCTGCACGACCCCACCCCACTTAGTTGACCAGGGCAGGGATGTCTCTTCTCTGAATAGACGATGGAGTAGGGACCCAACTGTCACCCATGAACCAGGACCAGTAGTCAGCTTGACTCAGACCCCATCCCCTTTCCCTCTTTGCCTGGAGGTGGCCTGTCAGCCACACAGAGGTTGGACTGTGCCTAGAGTGGAACCAGTCCTGTCAGGACTGCTCTAGCCTGTACCACACCACAGGGCTGCCACTCACAGCCCTCTTGGCCTTACTTGAGGTTCACATTGTGATGATTTCAATGAGGATGTCCCCCATAGGCTCCAAGTAGTTGGACACTTTGTCTCCCATTAGGGTGCTGTTTTGGGAATTTTTAGGTGGTGCAGCCTTACTGGAGGAAGCACGTCACTGGGGGTGAATTTTGAGAGTTCTTAAGCCTTCCCAGATTTCCAGTCTCTGCTTCCTGTGCCTGAAGATGGGATACCTCAGCTGTCAGCTCTGGTCACCTCCGCCACCATGCCTCCCCCGCCATGATGAACTCGTCCCTCTTGAACTGCAAGCCAAATAAACTTTCCCTTCTATAAGCTGCCTGGTTGTGGTGCTTTATTACAGCAACAGAAAAGTAACTCTTAACAGGCCAAAGTTTTCCCCACTTTGAACACCAGGTGAGTGGAATGCGGGAGCCCCACGGCCTGGGATATGGCCCCTCACATGTGTCCCGCCCTAGCCTAGGCCCACACAGGGAGAAGACAGGCAGAGATCTCACCTGGGAGAAGAGACTTGCTGAGTGTCCCCAGGGGCGGAGGCATCATGATGGAAGCTCACCGAGGAGGAATCGCATTACTGCCTTTACTTCAGTCTAAGACGACTGCACACAGCACCACAGGTTGCAGGCAGAGGAGCTGCAGTTCCTTCTGGCCCCCACAACAGCCCTCTGCGGCCCCCAGAGCCACTCACCTGCTGTCCTGGAGGAATCTGTGTCTGGATTCCAGTCAGCCTCCTCTTGTTCTGGGCCACTGGAGGTGGTAGTCCAGCCCTGGACTGTCAGTCTGTAGCTTGGCTGTTGTAGGTCTTCACAGGGAGAAAGACCCCGTCTCCCTCCCGGGGGACTTGACAAGCCCAGTGAGCAGTGGGAGCCGAGGCAGACAGGGGCCTTGTCTCCATGTGTCCATCTGCTGTCCCTATGGAGGTGACTCAGCAGAACCCCTTTAACCTAGTCATGGTCCCTCTACCCCCCAGATAAGAGGCAGTGAGGCTTACTAGGCTCCCAAAGGTTCAGCCTTTTGACAAACAGCTCCTTACTGCCCTCAGGCCCAGCCAAGGTCCTCCTGAGAGACTATCAGGTGTCCCGCTGCAGTGGATCCCTGCTGGCAGACCACTGGCCAGCCTGGCTGCTTGCTCCCCTGCTATGAGACCCCCAAGGGGACAGATCCACTCTGCCACAGGAAAGGCTGCAGCTGTGATGGCAAGAACTCAGTGGTCTCTCCGGATGAAACAGGGATGAGGGAACTGACAGGAATCACCCAAGACAGTGAGGGACGAGCTATAAAAGCACAGGTTTATAGGCAGTAAGGGATACTTGGGGCTAGACTTACTGGGGCAACTGTGGTGCTTGGTGAGGTTTCCCAGAAGTCTTTGTTCCATAGGATATAGCAGATGTTCACAGGTGAAGTAATGTCGTGGGGCAGTTGGCTCTAAGTGTTCCAGGGAAATGGGGCGAGATGGAACGAGGATGCGGACAGTGGTGGAAGCAGTAGAACACTGAGAGGTCCTCACACTGTCTACTCCTGGGCGTACCAAGGTTGTGGCTGTGGTAAACTCTTCCTCCAAAGACCCTGGGGGAGGGTCTGAAGCTCCAGGGAAGCTCTGCAGTTCCTGGGTGCCAGGGCCCTACTGCGCTAGCCCAGGGCAAGCACCATTGTGGGCACCTTGTCCTGGCTCCATCCAGATGCCACTCACTCTCTGGGTCTCTGTAGCTCTGTGACACCAAGGTTCCTAGACACAAAGGCCTCTTTCTGCTGCAGAGGATGCCTGGGTACCTGAGAGGTGAGTCACCCAGAGATGCTGAATAAGAGCCTTCGTCAGTCGGCACAGCCGCCACATAGCGTCAGCCACTGCACCTGGGGATAGGAGCTGCGGCAGAGAGGGCGGTGGAGGAGAAGAGAGCAGGGGAGAAGGCAGGGAGGTGGAGCGATGGAGGGGAGGGAGGAAGGGAGAGAATGGGGAGAGAGCACAGAATGGGGAGGATAGAGAGAAGAGAGATGATGGGGGGCAGAGTTGCAGGACTGAAGCCCGCCCTCCTGCCATTCCCAGGAGAGCCCTGGCTCTCCTAGGAGGGAGGCTAGGGCTTGGTTCAGCCTTAACCCCCATTTAACTCAGTGGAAGAGCCAGGCTCCAGGGCCTCCTGCCAGGCCCCATCCTGGGGAAAGGTGCTCACTGCCATGCAGGCGGTGCTGGGTGGAGCGTGGTGCCAGTGAGCAGAAGTCTCACTATGATCTAGCCCTTTAGACAGTGGGCCAGAGAGTGGCAGTCACCGTGGGGTCAGGGAGGCTCTGCGGGAGCAACTTTGGATTCACTGGCTGCACAGAGGTTGCTACTTCCTGCCACACCCTAAGGGCAGTCTCCCAGCCTGGGAAACAGAGGCAGTGTGTAGATACTGGGCGGCTTACACTGTCACTCACAGACCAGAGGCTTTGCTGTTCTGGCTGGGCTGCTGAAGGAGTGCCCTGAGGACTTCCAGTCAGGGAAGGTAACTCGGGATAATAAGAAGAGTAGGGCCAGAATAGGACTGACCCCAGATGGTGCTCCAACTCCCAAAACACTGAGCCCTGACCCTGCTCGTCTGACCCTGTCACACACTCAGCCCTGACCCTGCTCGTCTGACCCTGTCACACACTCAGCCTTGACCCTGCTCATCTGACCCTGTCACACACTGTGACCATTCGTGTTGTCAGTTTGACAGAATCTGGACTCTCTGGGACACTGGCCTGTCTTGCCTACCTTGAGGTGGGAAGACCTGCCCCTGTGGGTGCTGCCGTTCTCTGACTGGGATCCTGGACTATGTGAGTAGAGAGGGGAACCGAGCCACAGCGTGCGTCGTCACTCTCTCCTATGGACACAGTGTGACAGCTGCCTCAGGCTCCTGCTGTCCTGACTTCCTGGCCGTGGTGGACTGTACCTTGAACTGTGAATGGAGACAAATCTTATATTTTATTGTTGTTGTTGTTGTTATTACATCACAACAGGAAACGAAACCAAGATGCACACTGAGTTCTAATTCTGATTGCACACCTATCCTTGACCCTGGTCGCAGGCTGAACCCTGATTTTACTCACATGCTAACACCTGATTCTGGTGTTGGGTCGAGCTCCTGTCTTGATCACATGCTGAGCCTGCACCCCTACTGTCTGTGAATCCTACAACAGGAGAACAGGGGCTGAGAACCCTCTAGACAATCCCAGAGCTGGCTCCTTCCTCTCCCCCACAGGTGACTCACTGCTGTCCTTGGCCGTACTCCCCTGCTCGCTCCCACCACAACTCCACACTAAGATTCCATGTCCTCCTGGTGACAGAGTCCTGGGGGTGGTCTGTGACTGTGACTGACTCACTGCTGTGGTGGGAAGAGCGTGGATGCCACAGATGAGCTCTCCTGTGCTCAGACCTGGGTCTGGAGGACACCCAGGGCTCTGAGTCAAGGCCTCTCTACTTACTGTAGGCTCTGCCATCAGTGTCCATGAGGTGGCTTGCTTCCCACTCACCATCTGGAGTGACCTGCTGCAGAGATCATGTATACACATTAGCCACAAACACACCAACATGCCAGCATGGGCTCCAGCATGCCTTTACCTGCAAACCTCCATTCCCCTCCACTCTTTACCTGTGTGTCTGGTGTCTGCTGGAACCAAGAGCCAGCCCTCCTTCAGCACCTTGGACAGGCACAGCATTTGCCTGGCATTTAGGAGGCTCAGTGCACATGCACGTGCACACGCACACACACACACACACACATGATAAGAGAGTGGGGGTAGGTTGCTCTGCACACCATCAGTGGATGCTTGCTTATGCTGGTCTCAAAGTGTCCGCTAGACACTCCCACTGCAACCCCCACCCCATCCCACTGAGTGTGCAGCCTGGATAGTGAGCAGACTGTGGAGACAAGACTTTAAAAGGCACCGTGGCTTCTTGTGTAGTCTTTGTCTCTGTTTTTCTCTTTCCCATCTCCTCTCCCTACCCTGAGCAGAGAGTCTCAGCCCACAAGCAGTGAGGACTGAAGCCCTCAATCAGCCCAAAGGAGACAGCACTTGACCAACATGGTCTAGGATTCAGGCCTACCACCTCTTTCTACTGGGCCCAAAGGTAGGCCTTCCTGGGGAGGGGCTGAGATCTGTGCGAGAACTGGAGAGAGGTGCATGGCCCCCCACCTTGGATTTTGGTAGGAGCAAGGACACAATGAGTCCATGTGGAGGCCCAGCCTAAGACCCCCAGAGCAGAGGGTGGAAGCTCCGAGTGCCAGCACTGGTCTAAGGGAGCATGGCACCACTGGGGCAGCTCTGACCAGGAAGAAGCTCAAGATGTGGGTACCCACCCAGCCTCAAACTTGGCTGAGCTGGTTACTTCCAGCCAGCTTCCCCTGGTGCCCATTTCAGGGCACCTGCCACCCCCATTCTCCAGGTTCCTGAAGCTCTCAGCACTTTCTGTCTAGGGTAAGAGTCACCTGTGGACAGAGATGTGATGAGTCACCTCTGGGCTTCCCCAGCAGGCTGTCACTGAAGGAAGTCAGTTAAATAGCTGTTGAATAAGGAACACCATCTCAGTGGGAAACCAGTTAGCCATACAGTGAGGAACCCAGCCACTGGCAGGGGCCTCTGGCCTCTGGGTCATCCCATCTCACTCACAGGGATGTGTCCTTTCTGGCTTTCCCACCTGCTCAGAGGGGGCTCCATGGAGAAGTTCCCCAGGCTTGTGTGGCTGCCCTGCCCAGTCAGTCATACTCACCGCTTGCCCAGCAGTGGGCCTGGCAGCATATGGCCCTGTCTTCTGAGCTAGAGTCCTGTGTTCACTCTGGGAGCCCCTGGACAGTTGTTCTCCAGAGACCACCATATGCTGGATCCAGTGGGGTCTGTGAGTTGTCCTAACTGCCCTGGACTTCACAGGGGGATAAGTTAGGGGCAGAGGCTATGTTGGGGCTGGTTGGCTGGATTGGATGGTTAAGGTAGAGGAGAGAGGTGATGGGGAATGGTTCTTCTGGGTGACATTAGAGGTGAGAGCTATGATAATAAATTGCCAGTGACAGCAACAGGTTGGTATTAATTTAGATGGTTGTGGGAAAGGTGTCCATCCATGGTGGTGATGATGATCATGATCAAGACAGATATGACAATGTCGAGGTGGCAGACAGGGAGGATGGTGAGGATGGTGGGATGGTGATGGTGATGGTGAGGATGGTGAGGATGGTGATAGTAAGGATGGTGGGATGGGAATGGTGAGGATGGTGATGGTGAGGATGGAGATGATGGTGATGTCACTATCAGAGATGATGATGATGATAATGGTCACAGTGAAGAGGGTGATGGTGATAGTGTCTTTAGTGGTGATGGAGATGTCATTGACAATGATAACAGCAGCCATGGTGGTGGCGCTGATGACATTGGTGATGGTAGTGAAAAGCGTGGTTGCTATGATAGTGTCAGAGAGGCTGGTGATGATGGTGCGATCGCCATTCAGTGACTGAGATGTTGGTGCGAGGCTAGTGAGAGCAGTCGTGGAGACGTCACGGTGGCGTCCAGGTGGTGCCGAGAGTGCTAGCACCGGGGTCAGGCTGGAGAGGGCGGCACTTGTCTTGATGGAGGTGACGGGGTTGTGACTGGACAGGTATCACCAGTGGGGTGTGTTGACATGGTGACAGTGGGGTGTGTTGACATGGTGACAGTGGCTATCAGGCTCAGAGGTCCTTAGTGGAGTGGGTCTTTTTCCAGAACCATCTCAGATGCCTGCCTCTCCTCCTAGCTCGGATGCCAGGTGTGGGTTAGCAGGGAAACTGGTTTTGGTGTGATCGAGGCTGTCCCCAGTGGGGGCCATGGCATGATCTGGACACCTTCCCACCTGCTCAAGAAGAAAAGCCAAGGCAGAGGGGCTGTGAGTTCCTCACTGCTGCCGTTTCCTCATCTCAGGGTCTCCTGGAGACACTGTGCCCAATTCTTGTCTGTCCCACGGGACCTCGGGTTTTACCTGGACAGGTGACGAAGAAGTGCCACTGAAGATAACTGAGGCCGGAGGAGGGGATGTAACCAGGTCGAGTCCAAAACTGGGTCCCTACCTCTGGATGATGGTAAGCTATCCTGTGTGGCAGACCCTTCCTGACTGAAATGTCAATGCCTGGTCCTGGGCCCGGTTCTGACTATATCCTGTACCTCACATGGTCCCGTCCCCTCAGCCTCCTTAGCAGGGCAGAGAGACGTGGCGGGGCCTGCAGGGAGCCCCCAAATCGTAGGATGGACAGCGAGTGGGAGGAAGGGAGAGAAGAAAGGGAGGCAGGGAAGCCTGGGAGGAATTGGTTAATTTTAGGAAGCAGTTGGACTTCCAAGCCGGCGCCAGTCTCCAGCAGCGTGGGAGTCTGCTCCCCCTCGTTTATTAATACAGCGGGGCAGCAATGTCACTTGGCTCTCCTGGTAAACGTGTCACTCTACCGACTAATTCTTTTTAATTAGAAACAAGAAGACAAAAAAAAACCATCCTCCTTGGAGGCTTGACAATGTGGATTTCACAAGGCTGGGCTGCTGTGCCCACCTGCTGCCTTGGCATCTTGGCTCCCTCACCATTCTGGAAATTGGACCCAGCCAAGAGGCTGGGATGACCCCAGATTGGGGCAGGTGGCTATGATGACTCTCAAACCCACCTCTGGAGGAGGCTGCAGGGCCACCCACTGTGTTCACTGAGCACTCTCCTGGTACTAGTCATTTAGGCAGGACAGACAAGGACCTCGTGGCTTCATAGTTGTCAGGGAGATGGCGGCATTAGTACATCTCTGCCAGTCAGGGGTCCTTCATGTGGGGGCCCCTGGAAGATGAAGGAGCCCCAGGAAGAAGCGTGGTCCACAGCACCCCCCAAATGACCCTCATTCCTACAGCCTCCTGTCAGCTTGCTGGTGTCATGTGCCTGCCTGGGGCTGGAGGAGGCTCGGCGCTTGGAGCTTTCTCAACAGAAGTCCAGCCCATCTGTAACAATGGCAGCATCCGTGCACAGTGGTGGGAGCTCCTGGTGTCCATCCTCTTGGCCTTCCTTGGCAGGCAGGCGCCATTGTGGCTGATCCCTGCTGCAGCGCGGCTCTCCGCTGCCACTGTGCTGCTTCATAGGGTGAGGGCCAGAGGCTGGACGAAAGAATGCAAAATGGTACTTGAGCAAAAGCCTCAAAAGTCGTCAGCCCCGAGCTCTGGGGTCTACTTTAGTGGCAGAAGTGTCCTCCCAGCTCATTGGCAAAGGTGGGTCAGGAGCCCTGCTCCTTTGAGGGCAAACACAAAAGCTAGTCCTGGGCAGGAGTTGGGGTTCTCCAGAGATGGGGACGGAGCACCCTCCTGACTACTGGGCCAGTCAAGATCTTGAATTCCCTGTGACCCCCTTCCTGTGACTGGAACTGGGATGCCATCTCTTTCCCACCAGTCAAGGAGTCTGAGAAAAACCTTTCTAAGGATACAGCCAAAAAGGGGACACACCAGAGGGACCGAACCTAAGTCCTGGCTTTTCAACTCTGAACTCCTGACAGTTGGGAAGCCACTGGGGACTCAGGGCCACGCTCACACAGGAGGTAGCAAGTGACACAGGCGGTGCGGAGTGATGCTGGGAGTGGTGGTGGATGCTGGGAGCGGTGGTGGGTAACAGTCATGGGGGACACTGGGGAGGTCAGAGGGTGAAGTCTTGGTGGTGGTTATCTCTGCCGGGGCAATGACTGCAGAGGACAGTGGTGGGGCAGTGGCTCTGAGCAGAGGACTGGGAGCAGCAGTGACCCTGGTCACCTCATCAATGAGGGAGGTCATGGATGAAATGGTTGTGATGGTGATGTCATTAACAGCGATGATAGTGGAGGTGGTGGCTGTGGTAAAGGTGAATGGAAGGGAGGGGGTGGGCCGGTGGCCATGTGAGGATGTTGGCAACTGTGAGTGATGGTGCTGAAGATGGCAGCCATGGTGATGGGGTGGATGGACACGGTGCTGAGGCATAGCAGTAGGGTGGTTCTGGTGGCAGGGATGGAGATGCCTTTGGCAGTGGGGCTGAGGAAGTGGTTGTGATAGAGATTATGGTAACTTGCAGACAGGACACCAATGGTAGAGATGTTCAGTAAACTGTAGGCAGCGGGGAGCCACCCTGGGCATCCAGGCACATAAGTCATCAACTCTAGTAGTCGGAGGTCCACTAGTGTCAGAGACCAAGATAGAGGCCTGGGAGTTGGGCCCAGGTGGCTTGAAGAACTGACTCAGGCAAGAGGAGCCAGTAGAGAAGGACAGGGGTCTAAGCCAGACCCCGGAGAGGGGAAGCAGGGGAGCCACCCGAGAAGCAGGAAGGGCCACGGGACAGAAGAGGGCAACCAAGGCTGAAGACCTTGAGAGGGTGGAGATGACACAACTCTGGCTTCCCGAGTCCAGTCCGGCACTGGCTCCTTCTTTGTGGCACCCCCACCGAGGCCCTCACCAGGAGGCCTCTCTGGTCCGTGACATTCCCATGTCAATCTGCATCTTTCCGAAGCAGTGCGTTCCATCCCTTTGGGTACCTGTCTCCCCTTGTGGGAAGGCTTCCCAGGGAGCAGTCAGGTTGAGAAGTGACAGGCATATCTGCTCCGGGCATCCAGTAGGTAGCCCCATCTTGTTGGCCCAATGCCATGCCTAGCCCAGAGGTCATATCCTTTAGCCTGTTCAATCTCTGGGGCTTTACGGGGCGGAGGGGCTGCAGCCCTGGCACTTCTGCTCCCCCTGAGGCCTGGAACCTTGGGGTGAGGGTAGACAGATGCCAAGGTCTAGGTCGTGCAGATACTTGTCAAAGACACCAGTTGCAAGGGTGGTGTGACTGGCCCTCTCTGTCTGGCAGGGCAGGGCAGGGTGGGAGTGAGGCTGGGGTTCCTTCAGGGCGGGCCTCTGGGTGGTGGCAGGCCCATGCGCAGAGCCTGCCTGCGTGGGGAAGCTCCTTGTTGCGTCAAGGCTCAGCTATTCTCAGCCTCTCTCCTTTTATGGCACCGGAAGCGAGTGACTGCTGGGCTGGCGCTGGGGGAAGTATTTAAATGGAGTTCAGAGACAGCAGGAAAGCGCTGCTGCCAGGGTGGGGGCTGGCAGGCCAGGACGCCACCCCCTTACTGGCAAGGACATCTGAACCCCCAGCTCTGCATGGGCCAGCTGGCAGTAAAAACCCCCAACTGATGGAAGGCCAGCCACCCTCGGGGCTGCAGCAGCAACATCCAGCCTGGTGGGCGTACAGGGAGGAGGTGGGTGGGCACTTAGCCTGGCTAGGGGCCCAGTGGGCCAGAGATGGGGAGGTGGCCGCCAGGCTCCCACCTGGGCCCAGCCTCCCATGATTCCTGGCAATTCCTGCTCATGAGTTCGCCCTTGCCCCTGCTGCTCAGCACTGACCACTTAGATACAGGGGAGCCTGGTAGTTCCTATCCTTGGCTCTTCTCTCCATAGTAGGGGCCACTCATGCAATAGGAACCTGACCCCAAATCACCCCCCCCCCACGCTGGCTTCTTCCTACCCTCCACCTCCGTGTCCTCCCCAGATTGAGGAGGTTCTGGCCACCCAGGCCCTCGCTCAAGATTCTTGGCCAACATGAGGCAGCTGTGACTTGTCCTTCTCCCTGATCTCCGCCACCCTCCATGTTCTGCCCTTGACTTGGCCACCTTCCTGCCCTTGGTCCACTGTCCCGCCTTACCTCTGGCTGCTGGCTGCTGGCTGCTGGCTCCTGCATACTTGGGGCCTGAGCCCCTCTGCCAGGCAGAACCGAGAGCCACCCAGGGCCAGCTGGCAGCAGATGTGAAAGAAAGAACAAAATGGTGCTAAGCCCACGGCCCGCATACAGTTAAATGCCTGCATATTCCCAGTCCTGCATGGACACGCATGACCAACTCATGCTCATGGGCTCTGTGGGACACACACAGGAGAGGCTGAAGCACAGGACTCAGCATGTGCTTGCCCAGGGAAACTTCCTCCAATGAAGGCCTGTGTGCAGACAGCAAAAGGAAGCCGAGTTCATCTCATTTGAACACTGAGTTGGCATTTGTAACCTGGACTAGGGAGTGGGCAGTAGAGTGGACAGGCATTTCTGGTGGAGGGAACCTCAGTCCTGGGCCCAGCCAGCTCTTCCTTATCCCCCACTTTGGGGAAGAACCCCAGTGGCCACCTAGTCCAGTCTACCTGCTGAGGGTGGGAGGAGGGCGTTGAATGACTGGCATGACCGACATCAAGGAGATGCAAGATAAGAGGCGTCCAGTCCCTGTCCATGGCTCTCTGGGCTCAGGCAGGCTGTGTAGACATGGATCGGGAGGGGTGTCCACCAGGATACTCCTCAGGTTGGTTGTTTCCACCCTTCAACCTGCTTACTGGCATATGTGCTCCCAGATCTACACCCACGATGCCCAGGAGGCCCCTCCTCCCGTGTTCCGCCTTTCCTAGCTTGGGCAATGACTATGAGGGGCCGAGCTGCTCCCCACGGCAAGAACCTCCAGGAAGGAACCCAGCAAGTGCTGGGACTTTTGAGCAAGGCCACCTTCTGGTACTGACAGGTTCCAGAGGCCAGAGGCCAGCCTGAGAGCATAGCAGAGGACCACCGGGTGGGTGAGGCAGAGAAGGATTAGGAGCTTAGGGGACTCACTCATGGTCACACAGCACAAGGAAGTGTCCTACAGAATGGCTCTAGGAGATCTCTCCTAGATCTCTAGCCTGCTTCTAGCTTTCCTTGCTGTGTGGCTTGGGCAAGTTCCTGGACCTCTCTGGGCCTCAGTCTTCCAAATAATGGATGGGGAGGTAAGAAGCACAGGTGCCTTGAGAATAGACTCTCACAAGCCTGTGTCTTTGTTCACTGCCAGTGGGCAGAGGGAGACGCCTCCATCACAGGGCACAGCAAGGCTTGTGCAGGCTCCATGGAAAAATACCAGGCTTCCTTCAAGACTGGACTAGAGGTTGCTGAGGCAGGAGGCAAGAGGCAGGAAGGAGGGAGGAGAGAGAAGGAAGGAGGGAGGAGGGTCTGCTATGTGGGGGCCCTGAACAAACAGGCTGCCTGTTCCGGGGACAAGGATGCAGCACATAGCCTGCCAGACGGAAGAGGAAGGAAGGAAGGAAGGAAGGGGGCAGAAAGCACATGTTCCCAAGACTCAGGGATGGGGGGGGGGCTGGGGAGGGAAGGAAGCTCTGAGCCCTTGTGGGAGCACCTCAGCCTCTCATGGCCCAGGGCCCTGGCTTCAGTCCCCACCTCATAGCCTAGTCTGCCTCTGTCACTGGCCAGCTCAGTGCTTTGGGGCAGATCCCTCGCTTTTGTGGACCTAGTGGGATCCAAATGAAGACATCTTCGTAGAAATCAAGTAGCAGCTGTCTCGGTTTCTTGATCTTTTTTTCTGCTTCCCCATCATTTCCACCTTAATCTACCCTGCCCCTCTGGTCTCAGCCCAAACCACGGTGTCATCTCTGTATCCTCAGCAGGAGACTGGGACCCTCAGTCCTCAGCTCTTGGTATCTGGGTCAGGTCGCTCAGCCCCGCTGTGCCCGGACACCCACAGCAGGGTGACTGGAAGTCATTCAGCCAACAGGAGGCTGGTGGGAGGTCCAGGTGTCCTTCCTGCTGTGGGCGGCTCACCCATGTGTCAGCACAGCCTGAGCTGACCGCCTTGGGAGTGGAGTAGGCGGTGGCTCTAGGAAGCCCGAGACTGGTCCTGAGGGTCAGAGGCAGGGCCCTCCTCCTCTTCTGTTCAATGTGGGATTCCAAGGAAGGGTTCCTGAAGCCTTCAGCTTGGTCCTAGCATTGTTTCCCCACTGCGAGAGGGAAGGTGAGGTGATTAGAAAGGGATGCAGAGGACTGAGTCCCTTTTCTCAGACTCATGCCAAATGCTTGCTTTGGGCTCATGACTTTAGCCAAGAGTGCGGAAACCGGAGCTGGCTGGAGTGCCAGAGAGACATGCCCCAAGCTGAGTAGCGGGGCTAAGGGCAAACGTCAACAGGTCCAGTGGCTGGGAGCTCTGATCCAGATAACAAAGGACATCTGTGCAGAGGGTGTGGTGGGATGCTGCCCTCCAGGAGATCGCAAGGCACCTGGGCCAGAGGGCTGTCTAGGAAGCGCAGCTGTTCAGCCACAGCAGGAGGCAGAAACCTATACTCATCCCCTGTGCACAGCCTTATCCCCAACCCCTGACCGAAAGATGGGACATAGGGCAGATGAGAGCAAGAGGCCACTAGAGCCTACTGACGTCCCTCCTCTACTGCCCTAGTTTCTGGCTCTATGAGGACAGGGTCTCACAGCCCAAACTATAGGGGCAGAAGGTTCTGGAAACGAGCAAGGTGTCTGTGTTCACACATGTATACATGTGTGTACAGTGTACCTCTGTGTGTGGTTGGGGCCCGAGCCCTAGCCTTCAAGGAGCTGCCCTCCTGACCCTCACCTGCTAAGATATGCTAACTTCCCTGCCAGTGGGAACATATCTGCTAGTTTAGACCCTGGGAACTAGGCAGGGACAGTTGGACCCCACAGGGACCACAGAAGAGCTTGGAGCTGTCTGATAAGCAAGGAGGAGACCCGGGATCAGGTGAGCGAGAACACCACGCCTCCAGGGGCCCAGGTGGTGGGGACCCCAGGCAGGTGTGAACCCTGCCAGGAAGCTCCTGGCCACAGAAAGTTTCAGGTGTGTGAGGGGAAACTGGGGGCTTCAGGGACCGGGCCAGGACAAGAAAGTAGAGGGTGTTCCCTGGGCTCAGGGCTCCCTGAGGTATCCTTGAAAGAGGCAACGTGGCATTACAAGCTGAGAGCCCGGAGCCCTGGGAACAGAGGCCAGGACTGGCAGGACTGCTGAACCAAGGCCACCTGGATCTCACCTCTTGGGCCTCCCTGCAGTCTTCCAGGCCTGCACCCTTCCCTGAGGGCCTCTGCTTCTCATCAGATAGGTTGGCTTTGGTCCCCTAGACCCCAAGTTCCTCTGTGGGACCCTTCCTAGCCTGCGGGGGCTGGGGGTGGCACTCGGTGCTTGGCCCTCTAACTCGAGCCCCCCTCCCTCCCCCGCCCCCCAGGCAGGGAAGCAGCACAGCCTTTTTCTTAGAGGCAGAAGAATGGAGTCCAAGGCTCCAGTGCGGGGGGAGGGGGAGGTTGCCGAGAGTTTCTGAGGCGATAATTGGGCAGCGATTAAGTGTTCCCAGAGCAGCAGTAGCTGTTGCCTGTCACTGGGCTCCTGTGCTCACAGTTTCTGCAGACTCTTGAAGGAGGTCCAGGGCACCACGTGACCTGTCCCCCAGTGTTTCTCCTTCCCTTGTTCTTTCCCTTTAGTGGGATGGGAGAGGTGGGGACCAGAGGACCATGGCACCTCAGCACTGGGGACTCTCACCACCAGGCATGCCCAGTTCACCTACACAGGGGAAACACCGCCCCCTCCCCTGGCCCTCACAGGGCCACCACCAGTCCTGTTTGTCCTCAGCCTTCTACTCCAGGGGCTTGTTCATTGGTTCCTGCTGTGGGTCAGTGGCCCAGACTGTCCTGGTGTTGGGGGAGGGCGGGCTCAGGAGTCACAGGCAGGTCTGTAGGAGGGGCTGGCTCTGGCCACTAAAGGGTTGCTGCTGTTGGTATACTTAGGCACACTGGCAGGGAAGGGTTCAGTTGGCTCACCAGCTTGACCTCATGGCCACCCTGCCGGTACTTTGGAACGCTGACAGGCCTCGGCAGCCTCCAGCTCTTCTCCTCCGTGGGAAGGCTCCAGCTGGTCCCCGTTCTAGCAGTTTCTCCACTGGTTCCCCGTCCACGCCGGGTGCCCCTCCGCCTGCCTCTGCCTTCTGTGTTTCCCTTTAATTAGAATGCCAGGAGAGCCATTTGGGAGGAGTTTTTCCCCAGAAAGACATTTACCCCAAGGATGGAAGCCCCATGGGGGGAAGGAGACTGCAGGGTGAGCTAGGCAGGGCCCCCCAACTTCCCAAGAGCAGGGGAGGGGCTCTGAGGGGACCAGGTGGGGGATTTCCAGGTGTGTGGATAAGAGTGGGTGGGGAAGACTGAGGCGTGAGTGTGTACGGGGGCTGAGTGGGGGGCATGAGTGTGTACGGGGGCTGAGTGGGGGACATGAGTGTGTACGGGGGCTGAGTGGGGGGCATGAGTGTGTACGGGGGCTGAGTGGGGGGGCATGAGTGTGTACGGGGGCTGAGTGGGGGACATGAGTGTGTACGGGGGCTGAGTGGGGGGGCATGAGTGTGTATGGGGGGCTGTGGGGGCATGAGTATGCAGGGAGGAAGGGTGCCCTTGTAGTCACTGTGGGTCCGGGGACCTCTGCTGTTGGTAGTGGCGTGACATCGGTTCCCAGGTAACATCAGAGGATGGGAGACCCAGACCAGAGCATACAGCTTGTAGTATGCCATGAAGGGTGCCCTCCCCCACTGTGGCACGGTGTTGTTGCCAGGGAAGCGGAAGGGGCCTCCCTCTGCAGGGAATTTCAGTTTCCGGAGCCCCATTCCTTATATGGTATCCTGCTTTCCTCTGCCAGCTCTCCTTCTCCTCCCTCTTCCCCCTCCTCCTCCTTTCCTATCTCTCTCCTCTCCCTCTCCAGTCCAACCTCTCAGAAGCTTCTGGTCCAGCTCTGGCTGTACCCTAGAGGCTCTGGGGCCCAGCGATGTTGCCTGCGCTTTCTCCCACCCCGACCCCTTGACCCAGGAAGCATCTTCCAGACTCCTGCAGGCAGGTTCAGGCGAAGCCTCAGCTGCAGGGCTCTGCAGTCCTGGTCGGCCACTGCCACACAGGCAGGTGTCACACAACCACCACAACCACAATACCGGGTCCAGGCAAAGCCTTGCCTAAGTCGGGGTCCTTCACAGAATTGGACCCGGCTGGGCCCTGAACTCAAGACTCTCAGGGGTGATGTGTGTTCACTGACCATGGGCAGTTCAGGATAACCGAGCCGAGTGAGGGGTCCTGCCAGGCTCTTCTGAAGTTGCCCAATGCGCACCAAGGGGGAAGGGGTGGGGGGCCATCAAGGATCCAGAGGGGCAGCGTCCAGCGGTCCCCTAAGGAAAGGTCATGCGGCAGCCGGTGATAGCCTGCCTCCCAGGCCTAGGTGGAGGCGGGTCTCTCTGGCCCCCCACGATCCCTCCTGTCCCAGAGCCCCCAGTGGGAGGCGCACAGAAGAGCAGATTAGTCACCCAGTGGGAGCCGGCTGTGCAGGGGGCGGGTCCTCGCGGGCACCCGCCCGGGCGGCGCCAGTGGGCGCGGGGGAGGCGGGGCGGGGCCTGCGGCAGGAGCGGGCGCGGGCGGGACGCTGGCGCGGAGCCTGCGGCGCGGCCAATGGGAACTGAGGCTCGGTGAGCGGCCGCCCACGGGCCCCGCGCCGCATAAAGAGCCCGCGGCAGCCGCTCCGCCGCAGAGCTCGGCCCGGTCCTCCCGCAGCCGCAGCGCCGGGGCCGCTCGCGCACCACCTGCAGCGCGCCGCTCACACCTACCGCTCCGCGCCCCGCCGGCGCCCGCCCAGAGGAGTCCGCAGCCTGTCCGAGCGCCCGCACCCGCGCAGATGGAGCTGGACCACATGAACCCCGGCGGCCTCCACGCCTACCCTGCTCCCCGGGGAGGTCCGGCCGCCAAACCCAACGTGATCCTGCAGATCGGTAAGTGCCGGGCCGAGATGCTGGAGCACGTGCGACGGACCCACCGGCACCTGCTGACCGAGGTGTCCAAGCAGGTGGAGCGGGAGTTGAAGGGGCTGCACCGGTCGGTGGGCAAGCTGGAGAGCAACCTGGACGGCTATGTGCCCACCAGCGACTCTCAGCGCTGGAAGAAGTCCATCAAGGCCTGTCTGTGCCGCTGCCAGGAGACCATCGCCAACCTGGAGCGCTGGGTGAAGCGGGAGATGCACGTGTGGAGGGAGGTCTTCTACCGCCTGGAGAGGTGGGCCGACCGCCTGGAGTCCATGGGTGGCAAGTACCCAGTGGGCAGCGAGCAGGCCCGCCACACTGTCTCTGTCGGTGTGGGGGGCCCAGAGGGCTACTGCCAGGAGGCTGATGGCTATGACTACACCGTCAGTCCCTATGCCATCACTCCGCCACCTGCTGCGGGAGAGCTGCCGGGACAGGAGCCAGCTGACGCCCAGCAGTACCAGCCGTGGGGGCCAGGTGAGGATGGGCAGCCAAGTCCTGGCGTGGACACCCAGATCTTTGAGGATCCCCGGGAGTTCCTGAGCCACCTGGAAGAGTACCTGCGGCAGGTGGGTGGCTCTGAAGAATACTGGCTGTCCCAGATCCAGAACCACATGAACGGGCCAGCCAAGAAGTGGTGGGAGTTCAAGCAGGGCTCGGTGAAGAACTGGGTGGAGTTCAAGAAGGAGTTTCTGCAGTACAGTGAGGGCACCCTGTCCCGAGAGGCCATCCAGCGGGAGCTGGATCTGCCGCAGAAGCAAGGCGAGCCGCTGGACCAGTTCCTTTGGCGCAAGCGGGACCTGTACCAGACGCTGTACGTGGATGCTGAGGAGGAGGAGATCATCCAGTACGTGGTGGGCACCCTGCAGCCCAAGCTTAAGCGATTTCTGCGCCACCCACTGCCCAAGACCCTGGAACAACTCATCCAGAGGGGCATGGAGGTGCAGGACGGTCTGGAGCAGTCGGCTGAACCAGCTGGCACCCCGCTGCCAGCTGAGGAGGAGACCGAGGCCCTCACACCAGCCCTCACCAGCGAGTCAGTGGCCAGTGACCCGACCCAGCCTGAATAGAGTGGGGCATCCCAGGACCCCAGCCTGCCTGCCACACCCAACCTGTGGCCTTTGCCAACCAGGTTGAGCTGGGGCTGACTCCCACAGGGGGCACCCTGTTCAGCAGGGCAGCCCCTTACCCCTGGCCTGACTCCAAGACACCTGCCACACAAATGTGCTACATCAAAGAAGCCCCTGTCTGCAGGCCCTGAACCTGCCACTTGCCCTCACCTGTCTTCCCTGGCTCTGCCCCTGCCCCGGAGACCTCACCTTCCACACTCTCAGACCATCACAGAACACCCCCCAGATTCCTCATTCTGCTCCAACACCCAGGCCCTTTGGGCAATCAGGAAACCCAAGTCTGGAAGACAGAGAATAGTAGGCACCAAGCTCCTGGGACATCCCAGGGCAGGCACTGACGCAGAACCAGCTCTAAGGGAACCTTGACTTCAGGGATGCAGACTGCTCCTGCAGATACAGCAGAGCCAGCCGGCACTCTCGGCTCCCAGGGCAGGTGGCCAGCCTTGGGCAGCACCACTCCCCTCCCAGGGGTGAGCAGCAGTCACAAATGCAGCTGCAGCAGCAGACCTGACATCCCAGCACCTCCTGGCCACCAGGTGAGCCCTGCCCCTGTGCAAGTTAGTGTGAGTGTGTTTCCGTGGGGGACCGGGGCGGGGGTGGGGGGAACGACAGGCAGAGCCAGGTCATTTTCTAGGAGGCCTTTGAAGCTTATCCAACAGATTATGGGGTGGGGTGGCATCATGGTGGGTGACATCATGGTGGGCCCTGGCATCCAGGGACCAGGAGAGGGCCAAGGTGGGGGGAGCACCGGGGGAGTTTACTGAGCCAGCTCATAAGACCCTGTGTTTTCTCGCCCCAGCAGTGATTCACTCCAACCTCAGCTCCATGACTCAGCCATGGCAGGCGGAGGGTCCCAGAGGGACTGAGTCCTCACAGCCAGCTGAGGCAGCAGCTGGCATCTTCGGAGCCAGGAGAATGACATCAGGTAAAGGAGTCTCATCTCTGCCCAAGGCAACCCCTTGCTTATCGTCCTAAGCCCCCAGGCCTCGGCCATTCCCTAGCCCTCTGGCTAGCTGAGAGGCTCCGATAGGTTCTAGGGGTACCAGTGTGTGTGTGGGACCTCCTGCTCCTCCCCATCCTCAGGGTGGGTGAGCATGGCTTGTCACTAACCACTCTGCTGCTTCTCCTCACCCCCAGGTCTCACGGCTGCTGAGAAGTCTTTGCTGCCATGCCTGGAACTGGCACCGTCTCCTCCTCTGAACCTGTCTGCACAGAAGTTCCAAGACAGGAGAGACGCAGAGAAAACACGGCTACAAAGAGGAGGTGCCTGACAGTGGGCAGCACCCCAGTTTAGTGAGAGCTGGATGCGAAGACAGGCCAGTGTGAAGTCAGAGTCTGCCACTGTGCCACTCTGCTGGCCACTAGCTTCCCTCCCTGAGCCTCTGCAGCTTGAGCAGGGTCCACATCCCTGGCCCTCTCAGCAGGGAACCCAGCTCGCTGCATGGCCATCAGCCCCTGCCAGAGATTGCAGGACCTTTGAGGCTCAGGCCCCACAGCCCAGCTCATGTCCTGCCCTTTCTGCCGGCCCCTTTCCAGCTCCGGGAGCCCGCAGGCCTTTGCTCCTGGGCTCCGGTTCCAGGCACTTCCCTGCCCTGCCCTACTGACCCAGCTGGACCTTGTCCCGCCCCAGCACCAACCACCTGGTGCTGGTAGCTCCTTGTCTGCAGTCTGAGCAGGTCTTGGTTGGGGTTCCTCTGTCTTTCTTGTCCATTGAGGTTTTAGGTTCTGGGCCAGTTCTGCTGACGTAATAGATCCTCGACCCTGCGTCTCTGCCAGCCCTATTCCCCGTCCCCCAGATTTATTTTTTCACATAAGCCATAACCCATATCCATTGGCTGGCGCAGGCTGTAGGGAGTCTCTGCCTGGGGGTATGGGAAGACCTTGGGGGAATCTCAAGAGGGTGTAGCCATCTCCCAATCCCCATCAAGCCTTGACTATCCGGGCCACACCCATGCCATCTTACCTCGAAGACAGACTTTTTTATATATAAGATTTTGTTGTAATAAAATACTGAAACTTCTTGAAGTGTTTGTGCCATTTCTGTGAGGTGTGGGCTGGGCTGGAGTCGGACTGCAGAGAGGTATTCTGATGCTGATCAGACCCTGTGGGTGCAAGGAGGGGCCTCAGGCCAGGAACAACTCTACTCCGGACAAACCTCAGAGTCCTGGGTCCCTGGCCTGGAAGGCCCTCAAGGCCCCCCAGATGTCAGCCCCATGGCCTGCAGGCCTACATTGTTCACACTGAGGAAGGCACAGGTCCCTGAATTCCCCTACTGGGGTACTGGAATGCAGTGGGTATGTGTGGAATTTCCCCTGCAAGGGTGGGCCTGATCCTGCTCAGCCCAGAACCTGAGGACAGGGTCAGTGTCCTGGCCTGCAGGATGATGAAATTCATGTCTCTGGGCTTCCGTTTTCTTCTCTGTAAAACATAGGGGATCAGCAGTATCCATGCATGGGCCCAAGAACTTGGGAATGGTCTGTGGGAGGCCAGGCTTCACCTTTGTGGATAGTGCCAGGTTGCTGAAGGGGAAGAAAGGTTTGAGCTTGCAAGGAGCTTGAACCCCAGAAAAACTAGTGCTTGGCAACAGTGATTCCAAGACGCTGTCTGATTGCAGGTCATACTATGCTAGTCCAAGTTCGCGGGCAGCTGGAACTCGAGCCAGGTGCACAGGTAGATGTTCTTTGCGAGCAGAGAGGCCTCAGCTCTGCCCACTGTCTTTTCAGGTGACCCACCTTAAGCTCTGATCTGGGCTTTACACTTCCAAGACGGTTTTGGAACACCACAAAATTAGGGTGTGTTTAAATGACTGAATGGCCCAGTCATCGGCAGGTGCTGGTTGGCTGCCCACTGACCCCTTTGCTGGGGTTCTGCTCTCTGGAGTCCCAGGCAAGGCAGTGAGGCTAGTGAGGAATGGCATCAGCGCAGCCTGGCCCAGCCCAGCCTGGGAAGGAAAGAGCTGCACCTGCTGGCGCCTGGCAGCAGCACAGCCCTCACAGCACCTGTCCAGGGGAGGACAGAGCCTGCCAGACATGGAGCAGAGGCCTGGTGAGGGCGGGGGGTGGAGCGTGGAGGGCAGGTTACAGATGGAGCAGAGGGAGCCACCTGCCACCAGGAAGTGTCATCACCCTCCCCAGGGCCAGCAGGTACCCGAGTGCCGTGCTCAGATGAAAGGCCGCCTCTGCCCTTTCTCCCTTGTTTCCTTTAAATACTGAAACTGCTGACAGAGGGAGAGGAAAGCGGCGGAGGCGGACGCAGGTGCCACCTCAGAGCGAGGCCTCTCTCCTGCTCCTACACTGCTGTTCTCAGAACCCTGGGGCCAGATGTGGTTTTCCTTTTAACAAGTTTGTTGCCGTGATTGACAAGTGAGATACAGTTCTGTTTCTGTGCCCAGGGAAACAAGAAAAGGCTCCATCTGGGATGTGGCATGGGCAGAGAGTCCCAGCCCACCCTCTTACTCAGATCTTGCCCCACTGTGTGCCCCACCAGCCATGGCTACATCCACCCTGGTGGGTATTATGGATTGCTTGGTCTTCTCACAATAAGGCAGGGAAACTGAGGCAGACAGATACGCTTGCTTCAGGTTCAGAGCTGAGCTGGGCCTGTGACAGTAGCCCCAGAAAGCCCCTTGGGGTCTTCCTACGGACATGGCTTAGCAGGACGCTTGGTCAGGTGGGCGTAGACTCACATCCCAGGGTCTTGGCCTGTCTCTTGAAATCAAGTCCACCTCACCCATGCGGGGGAAAGCAGGTGCCAGCCACATGGTGCTCGGTGGTACCAGCTATTGTTGCAAGACTTGGGAGAGGTTAACTCACCACATCTCAGGGTCAGAGTGAGGTTTGTATGTTACAAACCTGGGCACAGAGAAACCCCAGTGAGCCAGAAAAGCAAGGGTCTTGGGAAAGTGACCTTAGAGAGTCTGGCCATCATGGGATGCTCTCAAGCAAAGCAGAGGAGCAGGCACAGGACCTCTGCCTCCTACACATGTTGGGAAGTCTGGGAGAGATGAAGGATGCCTTTTAAAGAGGACAGGGAAGGTAAAAGATGGTTGCTCTGGGCATGGAGGGAGTGAATCCTGTCTCCCTGGACTCAAGGCTAAGTCTCAAGTGGGAAGGAGTCAAGACACCATCCCAAGACAGTCAAGACATGCCAGACCCTTCCAGCCTAGTCCTGGACCCTCATCCTGTCCTATTCCTCCTCATAGAACAAGGAGCCTGGGATCCAGAGACCTGTATCCTGCCTGTCAGGGTGAAGACCACCTTTGAGGATTGGCTCCAGGGACCTGGCCCAGTTCCTAGTCCTCTTTGTCAAGGGCACACTGAGCCTTAGGGTGCGTCTCTTTCAGTGGCGGTGGCTCTTTCAGCCTGTTACAGGCTGGGTGTCCATAGCAGTAAAGGTGACTTAGGAGAGGGGATGGCAGGAAGCAGGGACTTCAAAGGCATAGATGACCCCACATCAGGCTCAGGTGAGCACCCACTGTCTGTGTGCCCTTTCAAGCATAGACCTTAGTCTGCAGTTCCCAGGCCCTGCCCCTTCTCTCCTCCTCCACCAAAATCTGCCCTGCCAGCTCTGGACACCACTGGCAACCATGAGCCGGTAGAGGAGCAGCAGCTGTGCTACTGTGCCCAGCCACCCCGCCCCCAGGAACTCACTACCCATAGTGGTGGGAGGGCCCCATCGCCAGTCACCTGTGCCCGGGGTTGACTGGTGACTCTCTACTCTTGTTTCCGGACAGTAGGCTTCTCTGTCACACTCGCCCCCTCCTCGCTCAAAGCCCAGAGAGACACAGCATTTCTTCTCTGAGTTTCTACAGCCATCCACATTTCCAGTGTTGGACAAGTTGCATACTACCCTGGGCTTGGAAGGAGAGGGGAAAAGATTTGCTGAGAAAAATGGATGGATAGCACTAACCAAACCCGGCCTTGTCTGTCCATATGACTCTTCTCTGCCTCCTTGCCCAGGAGACAGACCAAGGCTAAACTCCCCGACACAGAATGGGGACAGGAGAGCCACAAAACAGGAAGAGTTCACTGTGTCCCTGCTCCGGTCTGAGAACAGGACGCAGAAGAGATCCATGGGCCCCATGCTTTTAGGGACTGTCTGGAAGAACCTGTTCAGATCTCACCTGCTTCTGCCTGCTGCCACTGGTGTGGCACTCAGTGCCTTGGGAGGTGCTCAGAATCAGTGACCTAAAGATTGCCCCCTGCCTCAAGGGACCAACTCCAAAGTAAACTCTGCCAGAAGCTCGCCCCAGAAAGGCCAAGGCCCTGTCTTCTTGCTACACTGAGTCCTCTCTCCCAACCTTATCTGGAATCTCTGCCTCAGTGAGTCACCTCTGTCCTGGGCTCTGCTTTCTGAAAAGCTCCTGAGAGCCAGAGGCAGGAGTCAGTGGTTCTGAGCTGATATTCACCCTCAAGAGCTGCCATCCTTCTCCCAGGCCAGCAGCTCACCGTATGGGATACCAGTTGTCCTTCCACCAGGGGGACATACCTTTCTCAATGGCAAGGCATGTCTTGCCTTTGCTCCCGAGGCCATGTGGCATCCACATGCCCTTTCAGTGAGGAGGGAGTGAAACTCTATTACCTCCTCCACACCACGGACACCTCCCACTGAGCCACACGTTCAGGAGAGGCTGGGGACAGGTCTCTCCAAAACAGTAGTGGAGCCAACTTTAGTCCTGCTCCTAGAGTCAGTGCCTAAGATACTGAGAATGCCGAGCTCCCTGGGCCTCCGTGATCAAGGCCTCATTGTCTGGTCCCACTTCCTGGGCACAGCACCTCCCTCTGCTACCTCCTTGTAAACTTGGCTTTCTTCCTGTGTGGGGCAGAGCAAGAGACAGGTACTGAGTTTGCAAGGACCCTCTACTGAGGGTCAGAGGATTATCTGGGTGGGGCAAAGCAGGGCTCGACCTGAAACAACCTGCCTCCTGGTCTCCAGATCCCTGTACCTCCGCCACCCATGACCCCATCCACAGGCCACTTGTGACTTCTACTTCTGGTCAACTACCTACCCGCTATCCCTGACGGGACACACACTGAGCCCTCACAGGTGAAGGTGGAGCTTCTCTGCTTCCTTCTCTCTTCCGGTTTGTCCCCAACTCCTCCTGAGAGATCTCCCACGCCTGCCAGAGCTCCCAGCTTGTGCCTTACTTTTAAAGGCAGGGGGCGGCATACATTAGCCTGCTTCCTCTGGGAGGGCAGGCACCCGCTTGGATATGGAGGCCCAGATATGGGAGAGGCAGGTAGTCCTCACTTCTGCCTGGAGTAGGATGTCAGAATTGAAATGGCCACTCCTTGTATGGATGGGGAAACTGACCCCTGAGAGGGGCAGAGAGTTACCAGGTGAGCCCATGGCCTTAGGCCTTACCTCAGGGCCTTCAATCCTCCTGCTGCATACAGTCCAGCAGCCCCTCTGTACCCAGTGCAAAATGACCTCTGCCCAGACCATGCAGGAAACCCTAGTGCTGACCCCAGCCACCTCTTGAGACCTAACTGTTGGCCATTTCAGAAGCTGCTATCATGAGCACCCTGTCTGCACGGTGAGGCTTGCCAGCACCAAGCACCAAGCACTGGCCCGCCCTCCCCAACCTGTTCTTTGAACCCCGACCCTGCCTGATGGGATGGTCCTCAGGCACAGATGTGTCATGGGCACTTCCATCTCCGCCATCTTAGGAAAGCAGGGTGGCTTAGTCTGGTTACTCAGTGCATGTAGTACTGTGGCCTCAGGTTGTGCCTTGCCTGGAGTTTCTCCATTTTGAGTGCTAGTATCAAGATAAATAACCTCCTATCATGTTTATACAGTAAACATCCACCATCTGTCAGCACACTGGGGAGCACAAATCGATCCATTGTTTATGCCAAAAAAGAATCCTACCTGAGCAGGTATCAGAAACGGACACCTTAGCAATCACACCAGATGGAACACCTCAACTGGGGCCATAAAAGAGAAGGACCCCAAGATGGAGCTATGGCAGGCATCACTTGATGGCAGCCTCCTCCTCAGCCTGTGCCCCCAGAGTGTGGGCTAACAGTCTATCACCTGTGTGACTGTGACTGCTGCCACTGCCCACCTCTACCGACTCTGTCCTTACAGAGGGGTCTTCCCATTCTATGACATTACCCAAAGCATTAGGCTTTTGTTCTGATCTTGAAACTGCCCTTTCTCCTAGGCCCTTGCATTTCTACACACTTCAGTCTGGACTGCAGTCCACCAGAGGCAACACTCTATGGAACCACTCGGATGTATACTGTTTGGTTTTGGAATGTAACCAAAGCCCTCCTGAATTTGCCAGTGGAGTCCCCTGCTCCCCTCTGCCCCCATCAACCCGCACAGAGGCCTGGATGGAGACGGGGCCGACCCTTCTCATCATCACCATCAGAGTTTCAGGTCTCCACTGTCCTGTTTGCCCTCGATCCGCAGTCTCCCCGTCTCTGTTCCCATCTCTGTCTCTCGTCTCTGTGCTGTCTGCTTCTTTCTGTCATCTCTGTCTCCCTTGTCTCTGTGTCTGTTTCCATCTCCCCTTCACTGACTCCATGTCTCTGGCTGTCTCCCCGACTGTCTTCCTCTGTTCCCCTGTTTATAATTCTTTCTCTGGCCATGTCTTAGTCTCTGTCTCTGTCTTTGTCTCCCTTCCTTTTGCCCCCTCCCCACCCTGTCAGTCCCTCTCTCCTCACATGGGTTGGGTGCACGCTGCCCTCCATTCCCCCCAGGGACCCATCCCACCCCCCAGCCCTGCCTGGCTTTCAATAGCTGCTGCCTGGTTGTCTCTGTCTACTCAGTGTCTCTCCAGCAAGGGTCTTTCCCTCGACCTGCCCTCTCCAGAAGCACAGCCCTGGGAGGCTGGGGCAGGTGGTTGTGTCCCATCCCAGAAGCTGATTTTGTGTCCCTCCAAGTGTCCATGCTGGGCCCTAGCCCTGAGCAGAACATGTTAGGATATGAGCGGTGAGTGTTCCGAGGGAAGCAGGTCTTGCTTGGCAACTGTCCCCAAAGACAGCAGTCACTGAGGGGGGAGTGACCGCCCTGCTCTGAAATGGAGAAGGGAAGGGTCCCTGCAAAGATGGCACAGACTGCTTCAACTTGGAGGAAGAACAGGCAGGGACTTGGAGAGATCTCTGTATTTCCCAGGGAGACAGGAGGGAAGGGCTGCCGCCCTTAAACTCTTGTGTACCCTTCAGACCCCTGCATAACCTCTTGCCGGTCATGGGCACTGGCTGCCCCACCAGGCTGTGCCATGGGTATACTGGCTGTCTCCTCTGTCTTGGTACTTGCCTGGTGCTTCCTGAGGACAGGGACCCCTATGGCAGCCCTGAGATCCTCTCCCTGGTCAACAGCTCCGAGAAGTGGATTGGGCCCTGTACAAAAGCAAACCCTCCCAGGGACCTGGGCCAGAGCTCTGGTTGCTGGCAGTCTGGTGTCTTTCCTGCCGGGAGTGGGGCTATGAGGGAGGCTATTTTTAGCCTCGTTATCCCCTGTAATTATCTTGTCTGCTTGGCCCTGGCACCTGGTCCATTCCTCTGGAAAATGCCAGTCATCTTTCAGCACTCAGGGCAACTAGGGACTAGGGGACTGTGCCCTTGTGAGCCAGAGTTGGACACAGTGGTCAAGAGCCTCTTCCCTTCTCATCCCTCCCTCCTCTCAGGGGCTCTGTTAAGTCCACAACAGGAGACATTGTTCCCACCTATCACAGGCCCGCAGGGCTTCACAGGAGGTTCTGACACCTCCTGGCAAAGGGGGCTAGAGGGCTTCAGAAGGTGGATCCCCCTTTTCTCTCTAGAACCCTCGAAACAGGGGACTCCAAGAGCAGAACACAGATTCCAAGTGTCTTGGAGCCCTGCTCACAGCAAGGGGGCCACAGCTCCTGCTACCCCTGGAACCTGTGAGACAACCTACTTGAGGTTTGCTTCTCTCCAGCCAGTGCAGGTGAACCCCTTACTGGGCAGTGATTCCTTACAGGAGCAGATGGGGTGTGGGCTGGAGATTCTGCAGATCTTCCTGGGGTGGCCAGCAGGCCTGCGCAGGAGGGGAACCTGGAATGAAGTACATTTCCCAGACAGAGGGGAGGTGACCTTCCTGAGGCTACCTGGGAGGGCCAGATCCCACTTGAGGCTCTAGCTTCTCCTTTGGGCCAAAAGACTACCCTTTAAATCTGCCTAGTGAGGTTGTTGGGTCATGGATTCCCCTTCTAGAACCTCCTTTGGTGAGGCAGCTGGAATGGTTCTTCCTCTGAGACCCCAGCAGCTGCGTTCTGTCAAGCTCTGCTCTACCAATCTCTGCCCAGTCGTCTGTCCTCGGCAGGTTCAGTGTGGCCTTCCCCTCCTAATATCTGCCCAGGTGAGCCCTCACTGTCACTGCAGACTAGACCTGGAAGGGTCAAGTTAAGCTATCTGGCATGGCCCTAGAGACAGCAGTCTTCCTGCTGATCTTGTGATGAAGGTGGAGATCCAGTGTCGGCAGCACAAAGTACCAGAAAGTGCCAGGGGGAGGCCGAGGGAGAGCCAAGAGGAGCACAGAACGAGGCTAGTGGCCACAGGAAGGACTCTGCTGGGTCTGCCTTCGAAGAGCCCCGGCGGGTGATAGCTCCATGGACTGCCCCAGGTCTCCACGGCACATCCTTCAGGAGTGAAACGGCATCATCTTAGGCCTAAACTCTGTCCCACAGAACCCTGAGGTGATAAATCCGATGGCCTCCTGCCCCTCACTCTGTGCCTCAGTTTCCTCCCCTGTAAAGAAGACCAGAATGGTGTCAGCCCCTGCGGCTGAAGTTGGGTTGACATTCAGGGCAGAGGCGGTACTGTGTGGACAGCCACTCCGTGGACTGCCATGGGGAGGTGTCAGCGAGTGCTGGCATGGCTCTTAATCACACACTGGGTGGCAAGGCCACCACCTGGTCCTGTTTATAGAGTGAGCCTCAGGGATCACGGCCACCTGCCCTCGGCCTGGGTCTGCTGGAGCCGCATGGCAGCCTGTGCTAGGAAAGCAGCGAGGGCAGAACTGCTCACCAGGAACTGTAGGCCTTGGCCTGGGGCCGATCTCACATCTTCTGGCTGCTCAGTTTTGAAGCTGTAGCTTTCTATTTACCATTTCTGCTTTTACCTCTGCCTCCAGGTGTTGCCATGGGAACCAGGCTGGGGTACCCATAGCATCCCTGATGGCTAGGTCTCACTCAGACCCAGGCAGGTGTGTGCATACATGCACATAGGAGATTGGAGGCTGGGGGCTGAAGAAAGGTCCCAGTGGGTGTGTGTTTGGGACCACGACTGGGGGGTCAGACACCATTTTCTTGCCAGGCCTCAGTTCCATAATGCTTGCCTTCTGACCTTCCCTGAGCTCTGTGAGAGCTGAATCCGGGTCTCTCCCTTCCTCCCTCTGTCCTCCTCTGCCTCCTCAGCAGTGAAATGGGCCATCAGAGCTGTAGGCAGTGCACAGTCTGATTCTGGGCAAGAGGGTGGCTCCTGTGGATTTCAGTATGAGTCTTTGACCCCCCTTTGGGGACCCCTCCTCCTGTAGTGTGAGTCTCTGACCACCCATTGGGCCCCTCCTGCTGCCTTGGTGTCCCCATCTCTGGGGTGGCAGGTCTGGCCTGTCTTCCTTCTCTCCCTCTACAGTCTGTGCCCTCCCATCAGAGGGGAGGTGGGCAGCCAGCAGCAGATCTGTCGGTGGTGGCAGTTCTGTGTATAGGCTAGAGCTGTCTTCCTCCTGCTGACAGCAGCCCCCACCTGTCACCGCTTCCCGCCCACGGGGAGCTCCATGCCCCTAGAGCTGTACAGGGAGGAGGAGAGCCTCAGGGCTGGGCTTCAAGGCTGCAGTCCTCTCCTCTGCTTCCCCAGTCTGGCTAGGAAGAGACTTAAGAGCCACAAAGTGAGGGCAGGTGCATATATGAACCCACAGTGCTTGTGACACCTGCACTTGCCCAAGCCAGACAAAATCCCAGAATGGGGGGTGGGGGGAAGTGGGCAAGAAAGGCCTAGCTGAGGAACTGTTGGCAATTGATAGCTTCTGGGAGGGAGAGAATCAGTTTTCTTTAAGAATGATGCTGGACAGTTTGACTACACTCCAGGGGATGAACCCACACCCAGGAGTATTTGGGAACACAAGTTGGACTCAATAGGCTTTAAAAAATAGATGACATGAAGTGGGGGAGTGGTGGGAGGCGGGGGTGTGAGATGAGAGAGGAGGTCTGAATGTGATCAAAATGCATTGTATGACATTCTCAAAGAATCAATAAAAATTGTTGAATAAAGAAGAACCACAAAGTTGAGGAAGGTTCGTGTTGGGGTCCTGAGCATCGGCAGATCCGGCTCCCAGACCAAGGAAGCTGAAGGGTGAGCAGGTGCCCAGGACCCCTCCTCTCAGCTCTCCCTGGCCACAGGACCTATCTGATTACACCTCCTGATTCCTGATACTTCCTTCATGGGGAGATCTTTTTGACATTTTGGGTTAAATGGAATATATGAGCAAAATTAATTTCACCTCTTTCGTTTTCCACTGTGGCTGACAAAAAAAATGTTAAGTCATGATGGTGACTCACTCCACAGCTCTGTCCATGGTGCTGCCTGAGTGCACCCCCCCACCCATCCTCTGTCCATGGTGCTGCCTGAGTGCATTTTCCCCCCCGCCCCGGCCCCCATCCTGCTACAAGACGCCCACAGGAAGCTGGGGGCAGGGCACCATGGACACTGGCCTTGCTGCCCAAATCCAGAACCTGGGCTTGGCCTAGGTGAGCCTCAGGGGGCAGGGGCCAAGAGGGGGAAGGGCCGGCACAGGCTCTGTCATGAGCCTGCTCTGCCAGGAACATCTCTCCACTGTGAGAGCTTACTGGTAACCCTAAGTCCACATCCACTTTACTGTCTTCAATGTTCCATGTAGTCCTGCTCTCTTTTGCTAGCTGGCCCAGGCTAACAGAGCTTCTTTTATTTCAATCAAGTACTAATACCACTTCTCAGACTACTCATCACACAGTGAATTATCTGTGGATGTGTATATGTAGGTTACAAAATGAGGACAAGGTATTAAATAAGCCTCACTGGAGGCTGATGGGAGATGCAGAGTCTCTGTTGTGGATTACATAAAATTTTAGGTACCTGGTGGGAGAACTGCTGAGATCACAGAGCCAAGTGACAGGAAGACCCAGCAGAGGACCAAAGGAATGACGGTTGAAGCATAGCGCCGGGTCTGGATGGACAGACAGCAGTTTGAGAGGATCTTGTCAAATGTCCAGGCCAGCTGGGGCTACAGGGAGACCCTGTCTCAAAAAATACCAATAAAGTAAAATAAAATAAAAATATTATTTTAATTTCATGTGCATGAGTGTTTTGCCTGCATACATGTAAGTGCACCCATGTTGTGCAATGCCTTTGGAGGTCAGAAGAGGGCACTGGATTCCCTGGAACTGGAGTTAAGGATGGTTGTGAGCCACCATGTGGGTGCTGGGTACTAACCAGTGCTCTTAACTGCTGAGGCGCCTCTCCAGTACCCAGCCCCCATCTACTTTTATAAGTTTATAGCTGGTAACATTTTTGCTTTAGAAGTAAGTCATTTATCAGCATGTGCCCATGGGTGGCACTGGACAGATGTTGTTCTCAAGGTGCACAACGAGAGTCATCCCCACCTCTACATCTGTGCTCAAAAGGGAGCCAAGTGCTGCTTGTAAAACGTACCCAGAGCTGGGCACAGCCTGACAGCCCCTGTTCATATGACACAGACTGACAGACAGGGCCCACCCTGATCTCCACACTCTGTGTGCTGGAAAAGGCTCTGCCGATGTCCAGTATGTCCTGTATGGCCAAGAAGGCAACATCACTGTTATTTCCACAGCTCTGAGCAGTTATTGTCTGAGCTGGTGGCTCTAGCCTGAGAGGGGCCCGTGGAGTGCAGGCCATGCTTTCCCAGCATGGTTCCACCTGCTCCCAAAGTTTGCCTTTAACTCTTTAAATCCACTGCCCATGGACACATCTGGTCTTCCTTCTACTGGGCAGATAGTTCAGGACAGAATTACCCTCCCTGGAACAGCAACCAAGGCCTGAACCAGACAACAAGGACAGAGGTGAGATGGGGTATGACCAGAGCCCAGCAAGTCCTGAATCCCAGGAGTCTTGGACCACCTGCATGACAGAGACCGTTCTGCTATTCTGGGAACAAAGGCCATGCCAGAACCCCTAAGGCCAGCACAAGACCCAGTGCCTTTTAATTGTCTGTCCTTTTGGAGAACCTGAAAGGCAAATGACAGAGACAGAGGGCTTAGTAGGGCTTGACGGTCTCTTGGGCCCAGTGGCTGAGCGGTGTCTCATGCCTGCCATCATGAATTGCACAAGTAGTCACTATTCCAGGGCAGCATCACAGTGTCCAAGAGTGTCCAAGAGTGTCCAAGACACAGCCTGTCACCAGAACAGAACAAGTTGCCACACTGAGGCTACCAGGTGGGGCCTGAGGCTGCTGTCTGTCTGCCCTGCTCTCATAAGCCAAGCCTGGTATTGGGGAGAACCTTCCTGGAGGCAGATATCAGGACCGTAGGACTCAGGAGCTGGGGAAACAGGATGCCATTCCACCCTTGTCCTCCACCGATCACCAGGTGACCTCAGGCATACCAGCCCACTTTCCCAGTCCTCTGCTTTCCATCTTTGGAAATAACCCATGTTAGGATGTGCCCCATCAAGGTCTGTACAGCACACCTGTCACCCAGGCTGCCTTGTGGATTGAGGAAGAGTGAGTGTCTACATGGATGAGGTGCGTGTGTTGGGCTCAGGAGGGAGCAGGTAATGGTTTGATTAAGCTAGGAGCCCCTTCTGGACAACCCTCCATCGGTCCTCAAGCCTGCTGGGAAGCCTACTGCATGGCCTCAGCCCAACCAGTCATTCCTGCCCTCCCAGATTCCCCTAATCACAGACAGACCAGAAACCAGCCATCTCTGGTCTCACTGACTAGAGATGAGATGCTGGAAGGAAAATGTTCTCCAAAGTAGAATCAGGATTCATTCAAAAGTCACGTGAACACGGGTGAAGGCTTTCAGTTAATTCATGCGTGAGTGCGGGAGCCAGTGAGATAAAACTGGCTTGGGATTTAGACTCCTGGGAAAGAATTCTCTGTGCTAGAGGTGCCTCCCTCCCACGTCCAGAGGGCTACACCAGCTCTGTGTTCTGCTCTAGGAGGCAGAAAGAGATGGCATCCCACTCTCATCCTGACACCCTAATCAGAGACAACATGAAAGATAAAGTCACCCTAAAAGTCACCTGGAAAGAAATAATCCCAAAGACAATTTGTAAAAGGAGGAAGAGAGAAAAATTTGATCACCCAAGTCAGAGCCTTCTGAGCAGCTAACTGGTGACAGAGGCAGCTGGTCTGGTGGAGGGACGGATACAAAAAGAGAACAGAAAACTGTGAGATTCATCTCAGCTCTGCTGCTCAGTAGGGGACGCTGGTGAGTGTTGGGACCCGTGAGTCTACTGCACCACTCCTTGTCTGGGTTCCGTGGAATGGTAAGAGTGGGAAAGCCATGCACAGAGACCTCTGAATTGGGGGACGGAGGCTTGTGGCATCGTTCCTTGCTGGTGCTGGTCTCTGCTGTGAGACCCAGGCCTTTCAGGCCCCTCCACGAATGTACCTGAACCACTTTGATCGTCACTCTGAATCCTCTGTGCAGTCAGGTTTCATCCTCCGTAGACTCCCGATGCTGCCATCCTCCACCACAGCTCCTCTCAGTGAAGGTCTAAGAAAAGCATCCTCCTGCCTCCCCTCCTTGCCTGCCTCCAGACAAACAACTGGAATCTCCAGAGGTGCCTGTCCCATTTCACTGGCTCGCCACTGATGGGCCCTGGGCTTCATCTGTCCGTACTACCCTCATCACTCAGTCCCGCAGCATAGAGCATCACAGAGTGCCAGAGGAGTTAGACAAGCTCATTTTATCTCAGGGCTCTAAGATCTGTCTGGTGAGCAGCTCAGGAAGGGGTGAGGAGTCACAGCTCCCGGGCAGGAGGAGAGAAGAGCGTGTTCCTTGGAGGAGGGGAATCTTGAGCAGGGGGAGCCAAGTTTCCTGCTTTTCTTTTGTTCTGGAAACCTTACATTGTGACAGTTCAGGTAGATGCTTTCTACATACAACATTAATCCTTCACCAGACGTGAGGTGAGTGTCATGGGGCTCAGGGGGTCACCCGCGCTGCAGTTTGGAGGATGAAGGCTGGAGTGAGGAGGGATTGCAGGGGTCCTGTCTCAGCATCTCAGACCCCATTCTCCAGGTTCCTCTCCTGAGGTATGGGATGGCATCTTGCTCAGGAAGAGGATCTGGAGGCTATCCATGCCACCCTTCCTCCTTGGCCCATCTAAGCTGCAGTCCTCTCCCAAAGGCACTGAGAACCCACCAAGCACCCACTGTGTGGCTTTCCTTTGCCTCAGTCTGCTGTATGTTCCTTGCGTCCGACGTGAGGGAAAGGACTGTGCCCCACTCATCCCCATGCCCATTGTCCAATCCGTGTCCAGCCCAGTCTGAACCTAAAACCATTTTATATGGACAGAGACAAAAGAAGGGAGGGGCAGGAACCATCTGAAGAAACAGCCTCGGGTCCAGCTGGCACCCCCAGCACTTCTAGCACCCCTGGACGCGGGTGCTGCCTGTCCAGGCTTCTGCCATCCAGGGCAGGTGCTGTAGGTGCGGTGGCTTCCCCCGGATTCTACAGATCACCACTTCCCCAGTGCCCTGGACTGAGGGAAATGGACCTGCCACCCTCACAGCCCTCCTACCCTGTCCAGCACGACCTGATTCACAGGACACCACGTCCTCTGCAGCATGACACCTATGGTGCACTCTCTTGGGAACTGAAAAGCACTTGGTCAGTCTTTATCACAGCCCTTCACAGTGGATGCTATGTAGGTGAGATGTTCTCCCAAGGCTGACCCTTAAGTAACAGGCCACCTGCTGTCCTATCACTGACACTGCTGGCTTGCTAGAGTAACAGACAGGTGTCAATGACCACATACTTCAACCACTGACCCAAACACTGAGTTATATCATGCCATGCTGTCTTTCCAGACTGCCTTGGGTTCATTATGTCATTGTGATAGACACATCCACCATTTCCACGACAGATTCAACCAAATTAGGGAAGAAAGGAGATGGTGCCTGGTCCCTGGAAACTTCCCTTCCCATGAGAAACCCCAGTCCTCAGGTCTGCCAGAGGGGCTACTTTTCCGTCTCTGTTCATTGGCCACTGATGCAATTCCATGCCAGATCCCAGGGCTGTTGGGGTCTCTTGCCAGTGAAAATGGTACTGGAGGAAAAAGACTTGTAGGTTCAGTAACTAGGCCAAACAACACTTAGTGAGGAGTTGGCCCTTATTTACCACAGATCCGGTTCTCCCTGACTGCTGATGAGTGTAGCAGAGGCTGGCCAAGGTGCCTCTTGATTCCTCACCTTACCCCAGACCACCACGAGGAATCTCCCTCCCAGGATTCATCCCCAACTGTGGTTTCTATTTGGGACTCAGAATCAAAAGTGAGGGAGGCTCTCTAGTGGAGAACCGAGGAGGTAACCACAGGAGCTCCAGGGCCTAGGAGACAGATGGAGAATTCCCGACAAGTCAGGTTGTCTTCCTGTGACCCTGCTCCCAGCCTGGGCCACTGGACGCTGAATGGGACCCGCTGAGTGACAGCGGAAAGGAAGTTGGTGGCTGACTCCTGTGTCTCCTCTCAATGGGTCTTTCTTCTTAAGAGGGCCAGAGACGTCACTCCCAACCACTCATGCCCTTGAAGTCTTATAAGACCCTGCACTTTAAAGGGACTTTGCAGCCCACTCCTCCCTCTGCTGCTCTGGCCAGATGAACCTCAATGAGAGCCCCACCACAGTCCCCTCAGTCCCAACCTGCCGCACCCCCATGCCTCTGTGGCCTTTTTTCTCCCAGCCATCCAGCAAACGTCAATATGTACTTCAAGCCCAGCTCCCATCAGTCTCCTCCTCTCTTGGTGAAGCCCAAACCCATTGCCAAGCAGAAGCAGCACTTCCTCTGCTCACGTGCCCTCTTGTATAGCTGTGCTTTTACAAGTCTGCCTCCTCTGTGGATGCTGGGCCTCCTCCCACCTCACTTCCCATGTTGTTGGGACAGAACATTCTGGGTGCTCAATTATTCTATGCAGAATAGATGACTTAGAGAAAATGTGGTAGGCAGCCATGGCCACAGAGAACTGGGAGGTCAGAAGCAGCAGCTCACCTCTGCATCTTTCCCTGCAGCCTGCCCGTACCGCTTCACGGTACCTCCCCTGTCCCGGTCCTGTGCCGTGGTGGCCCAGCTTCCCTCCAGGCCCACCTCCATAGGCAAGAGACAAATGCAAGTTAGCCAAACATAGCACAGGGTAAGACCTCAGATGATCAAACCCTAACCTGGGGTTCTAGGCCCCCAAATGAAGGAAGCAGCCTGGGAACCCCAGTCTATACAACCCAGGCCTTGGGACAGGGCTTTCTTTGTTCATGTCTCTGTTTCAGCCAAGGGAGGCTGTTAGGGTTAGGGTAACCCCATGTGGTTTGGATGTGAAGTGTCCCCCCGAAGGCTGAAGAGTTAAAGTCTTAGTCCCCTAACTGGTGGATCCAGTCATTGAGAGGTGACTGGATCACAAGGGCTCTGACCTAACCAATGGATTAATCCATTGCTGGAATCATAATTTGATGGCATTATGAGGAACATTTGGGAGGCGGGGGTCTCATCTGAGGAGGTAGGTCATTGGGAGAGTGGTTCTGTAGGTCTCTTGTCCCTGGACCCTCCATCTTGGCCACTCGGCTTCCTGGCCATCATGAACGGTTTTCCTCTGGCCCATATGCCAAGCAATGGACTCGCGCCCCCTCCAACCCCGAGCTAAAACAATTGAAGCTATGAGCCAAAATAAACCCTCTCTCCCTTGAGGTGTTGACATCTGCCCATGGCTGACGCCCCTTGGCGAGGCTCAGAGGCCACACTCAGTATTTGCTCAGAGATTCTTGGGATGTAAGATATGGTGTTTGTTGGGTCCTTGGGGATAGATTTTATCACATGGAGCCTGGTGCCTGGCTTCTCATAACTGCTGCAGAAGGAAGTCAGGAATGCTTCCTGGTTTGGCAAAGTGAGAGTGGCTGGGACTTGGTCAGTGTACCTGTGTCCAAAACTGGTCTGCTTCAAATCTACTTTTCCATCTGCCAGGGATGTCTGGCCCGAGGCTTCTTCTATCTGTTCGCCCGAAGTCTTGCACCTGGCTCTCCCACCTCCCGAGTCTTTTCCAGTTGGATCTATAACCAGCCGATTGGTCAGAGTCACCACTACCAATTAATTATCTTTTACTTTAGTTTTTAAAGGTAAAACAGTATGTTCCAGGCACAAGAAGTCCTGGTCTCTGGGTCTTGTGGCATACAAGATCTGTTTTCTCTACTTTGTCGTGTTCACCGTGGTGATCACTACTGTGCAGTGTTGGTTGGGGCCTATGTGTATGGTATGGTGGACCCCACACTGGACTCCAAGCTGAGCGCCTGTCCCTTGCTTGCCTCTGTTTATCTGGGACCAAGGATCCAAGAAATTGAGTTCAGATAGCTGTGTTTACTTTTACTGCCCCCCCCCAAGGAATAGTTGCAGTTTCCTGTCTTGATGGTAGCTCTGTGGCAGGGGACTACAAACCATCACAGACAGCCCAGATTGTCCTCACAACTTGACAGAGACTCAGACACCAGTAGGCTTACATTGACCCCAATTTAAGAAAGCAGAAAATGAAAAAAAAGGCTAAAGTGTGTGTGTGCATGTGTAAGAGTTCTTCCTAGTAAATACGCATAGCATGTAGCTATTCCTGGTTGGTAAAAAAAAAAAAAAAAAGCCTGTCCAGGGACCCTAACCTGATCTCCACAATCCTGAGCCTAGGTAAGTCTCCTTGTTATTAGGGGCCTCTTAAAACAGCACAGGGTACACTCTAGGAGAGGCAATTAAATTTTTAAGTCCAAGGGCACCTGTGGGCTGTAGGTGTGCAAGAAAAGTTGGTCCAAATCCCTGGAGCACACGTGTGTTCAAGTCAATGCTACCGTGGCTCTGACACACGGATATAATTTCTCAAAAGCAGACAAGAGGGCAGCTGAGCTAGTAGGTCAGAGTTACTGAATCATATTGGAGGAGTATTATAACTACCCAGAGGACCGTGGCAACTATCACAGCCTTAAAGAAGAAACAGAATTACACTTCAAGCTACTCTGAAAGTTCCCCGAGTCCTCAGCAGCCATGGTCACAGCTACTGGCTCAGCTCTGATCATCTCTTGCATCTTTAGCAGAGTAGGATGGGTCGTGTGCTGGAAAACACAACCTGCTGTTTTTACACTATTGTATCAAGTTGAATTGAGGCTCGCGCCTTCAAAATGTTATAGGTGACAACTTGGATCTGTGACGCAGGGGAAAAAAAATTCCTACTCTCCACACAGGTCTGAGACCCAGTTAAAAAACGTCTTCCCAAATTCAACCTGGTTTCAATCTGTGCTGAGAGACCCCCAGAAGCCATTGTGATGCTTGTTTTAGACCATGAGTCTTTGACTGTCTGGTGCTTTTGGTTGGAAACTGTAAAGCCTCAAATTGTAGTTTCTCGGGGTACAGACAGATAGATTAGAGTGCCCCCTAAGAGTCCCTAATCATCTCAGGCTAGCATCTCAGTGTTTTCACTAACAGTGATCGCCTTGTTCAATGGGATGAGATCATAAAAGAGAAATCTTCATCCAAAGGCGCTTAGGAATTGAGCATCTGACAGTCTCAAGGAGAAGTTTGTGAGTAGAGTTGAGAGCAAGCCCCTGAGGGCCTCCTTCTGGGGCTTTCTGGAGATCTGAGGCCGGCCAGCCTTGACACCCAGTACTTTTCAGAGTACAGTAGAGGGGTAGACACCTTACTAGTGGCCGTCAGCCCTCCGTGGTGCTGCCTCCTTTCCACCCCTCCTTCCTGTATCAGCCTGACCCATCTTGGCTGGGCAGGGTTGGGCATGTGCTCTCCCAGGAGTAGCTCTGCATCAGGGAGACCCTCTCTGCCTACAAAGCTTCCATCTGCAGTTTGTTTTCTGCCTCAAGACATGGAGAGTCACATTGTTCATCAGAATTCCCCCAAAGCCTAGCTGTGAACGGGTCCGGCCTTCCTGGGGGCAGGACTTCCAGCAGCTCACCCAGGGGCTCAATATCTCTCACTGAAGAACACTTAAAAGTTCTCAAAAGCCTCATCACCCATTGGTTCCCACACCTATTTAAACAACTCTCAGCCATGAGCTCTGTCCTGGGACTAGTCATGTTCCAGACTGAGGGATTGTTCCTGAGGCCCACTGGGGGCAGTGGCCAGGACACTGCTCCTCCAGGACAGCTAGGCCTTCCCCCTTCAGCCTGTACAACTGTTGCCCCATCTGTCACCTGGAGATTACTGGTGATCTTTCAGACCTGCTGGTGGCAGTTGACTTAGCCATGCCCCTTCTAACTGTCACCCTGATGGTCATTGTAAATCTAAGAGCAGAATAGTTCAAATGCTCTCGGGTAGCCCAGGGTGAGTCCACAGAGACAGCCTGTGTCCTGAGGACATCTGGACAATGCTCATTCTTTGGCTAGTAGGTCATCAGGCCATTCTGAGGCTTGGTGGGAGCAGCATAAGCCAGAAGCAGTGTTGTAGACAGACATTCCAGGAGATTGAGGGAGGACTCCACCCAGGTGGCCCAGCCTGCCTAAGTCATGAAGCAGACTCTGGCTCGCAGCTACACATGGTAGCTTTTAGGGGACACAGCCTCTTCTCGGGACTGTCAGATGGGTGAGGGTTTTACAAGGGGAGCCCCTTCACAGAGCCCTGATAGGATTATTCCCAACAGCCCTTCTGGTTTTTCAGAAGACGAAGAACCTGACTGCCACATGGCCTGGGAGGATGTATCTGTTTCTAGATACAGTGGCTCCTGTGGCCAGTGCCTGTGGTCCCTGGGGGTATAAGTGTTGGGACAGCCTTCAACTGCCTTCAGCATCCGTTGGGGATGGAATCCTCTGGGATGAGGTTCCTTCCTGGCTTCCAAGCAGTGGCTGTTAGGAGGGGCCCCTAAGCTCTCCCAACCCTGGGGAGCTTCTGGCTGCCTTTTCTCAGGACACAATTCCCACTGAGCCTTGGGGACAGTGACTCACAGACAGGTCTTTCCTTGGGGGAGACATTCACCCTTAAGCCCCACAGTTGGTCCAACTCTGCTGCCCTTGAGAACTAAATCCCATCATGGGAACTTGGGAATTCCTTCAGAATGCTTTGATAGTTGATGGTGATGCATGGTCTCCTGAGCCCTGACTCCTGAGAACCACCCTCTCCTTCCTCTTGTCCTTAAGTTCTGCATACCTGCCCCACGCTACACTCTCCCGCTGCTGTCCTCTTCCTCAGTGCAGGGTCCTCTCTGGGCATCCAGATGACATAAAAAAATCTTAACAAACTACTCCTCAGGCATGGCTATGATGGGAGGGGCCACCATTCCTGGTGCAAACTGGTCCACATTGTCTCCTGCGAAGCCTCCTTCCCATGGGCAGCTGTGGGTGGTCCCAATGCAGCCACTTCACTTGTCTGAGCCCAGCCTCATTTCAGTCTTCCGAGAATCTTGGCACAGACAGAACAGGACATGGCACAAGACCAAAGTCCTCAGCAAGTTTACCCATGACGAGGTGCAAACAGCCACCTGTGCTCCTGTCACACATCTTCTGTTCTCCTCAGACTGTAGAAGGCCACTGAGCTCACAACTTGGACTTCAGGAGCTGGCAGAACTCTGGGCTGACCCCTGCCTCACAGCTCTCTTCCTTAGAGCCAAAGGTATGGTTTGACAGTGTATCTTTCGTTTACCTTTCAAAACACCTCACAGCCTTTTGAGTTTTAAGTAGCAGCCTCCCCCGACCCCAATAAGCATAAGGTTTGTTCTTTGCAAGCCCATTGGAATTTTTAAAAGAAGATTCAGTAAAGAAAACCTGGGATTCTAATGCCTGGGGGAAGTGGGCTTTTAACTTAGAACCCCAGGGCTTTCCTTTACCCGTGGATCCTGGTAGCTTTTACATCCTCAGTGTCATCAGACCAACTTCCCAGCACTGGCCACTTAGCCTCTTTTTTTGAGAGGTGTAGTTATTTAAAACCTGGGAAGAAGCTTTGAATAGTGAATTTTCAAGTATTTCTAATTTTTTCCCATGGATTCAATTCCTAGAAGTGGGATTCAGGGTCAAGCAGGCTGCCCACCCCCCCTCTAGGTAGGAGGTCTTTGACAACTCTGAACCCCTGTGCAGGGGCAGGCAGATGGCTGGTGGGATTCTCAGGAGCTGTTGCTTTGGCTGTCCTCTGGGTGACCATTCAAGCCATATGTACACATACATGGGTAACAGGTCTCTTCCATGTGTTTCTTTGATTAGCTTGGAGGTCATTTCTGAGCCACCTTTCAGCACACAGAAGTGTCTTTTTCATCTACCAGTTAGCGCTCACCACATGTTGAGCACTGGCCTCTGTGTGGCCCTCGGAAGTTCAGCATCTACAGGAGCCTGACACTTGACAGTAGCACCCCCTGAGTTAGGGTGTAAAGACAGCTAGAGAGCTAGGAATGGCTCCAGGGGATTGTGCAGGAGGCTGTGGCTGACCCCAGGGATGGAGCAGGGGGCTGTGACTGACCCCAGGGATGGAGCAGGGGGCTGTGACTGACCCTAGGGACAGGGCAAGGGGCTATGACTGACCCTTGGGGACATGGCAAGAGGCTGTGTCTGGCCCCAGGGGATGGGGCAGGTAACTGTAGCTGACCCAGGGGATGGGGTAAGGGGTTGTAGCTGACCCCGGGAGACTGGGAAGAAGCTCTAGTTGAGTGGTCCGAGATGCAGGACCTGTGCGTGTGCTGCAGAGGCCATGGGGCTGGGAACTGGGGCCCGAGAGAACTGGGAGATGGGAGTTTCTGTCCCTGGAAGTAGGATTTAGAAAGATCTGAAAAACTGAATCTCCAGGTCCCTTGGGCAGCTTGGCTGGGTCTGAACTGCCTTGGTTGACTAGGTTGGAGAAGGAAGGAGAGTTCACATGAGCTAGCACAGGCAAGGAAGAGGAGGAAATGACTGGCGGGTGGGGCAGCCAGTGGTCTTGGGCAGTGTAGCACAGTGGTTCTCTGCTGTCTACAGACGACTGGCACAGCCTCCTCTAGCTACTGAGCCCCTTTGGACTCAGTGGCCCTCCCCTTGGTTGCTGTCTGATTCTGACTTTAGTTTCTGGGCTGGTCTCGTTTCATCTCCTCTGATGTGGTACTCTAGACTCATTCCCTGCTCTTCCACCCATGCTTGGAACAGCTACCTGAAAATGGCTTTTGCAACCTCCATGAAAAGAGTGGGGGTTCAAACCTCTTGGAGTCTTTGCAAGGTATGTGAGGGCTCAGTCTGAAGCAGTGATGAGCAGGGCTCCCAAAGGCACTGGCCGGTAGAGAGACTCCAAGAAGGAAAGGCCAGCCTGAAGAAGCTAAGGCCAGATGGGGTTCCCAGGTAGAGGCAAGACCATTGTGGCTGGGGAACCAAGAGCCAGCTCCAACTGGGGTGGACAGTGGTTGGGAGCAGATGGGAGGGGCTTAGCTAGTGTCTCCAAAGGGTTGGGGATGTTGGAGGGTCTGAAGAAGAGGGTAGACAAGACCTTGAGGCCTCGGTGTGCACTGGGTAACTCGGTGTCATGCTAAAATCACCTGCACTGTCTGGGCCCCACCAGGCCCCTAGCAGGGTGGGGCACAAAAGTGGCAAGTGCACCAGTGTCCCCCTGAGGGTTGGCCACAGCAGGCAGGCTGGCCACTCCTGCTGTAGCTCACTCGCCTCCTTGCTTGCCTGACTGACGTCCCCAATTCTTTCTCTCATTCTCTGCTGCCCTCACCTACAGTCACCAGTTGCTCTCTGTTCAGTCCTTCCTGGCCACTCTGAGCACCCACAGTGCAAGGCCTTCTTCAGGGCACTGCGCTTTCTTTCGAGGGAAAAGCAGGTGCTTGGACGCTCCCAGTGTCAGAGTAGTAGAAGAGGCTGTATGGAGGCTGGAGTAGGGGTGGCAGATAAGCCCCAGGTGGGCCTGTGTCAGCAGAGCTGGCAAACGGCCGGGGAGAGGTGGAGGATAAGGGGTTCAGTGTGCTCAGAACGAGGGGCCCTGGGACAGGAGGGGTGGGATATGTGTGTGTTCTTGTTTTCATGACAAAAGGAAGAGGGTTACCTGGGCTCCCAGCTTGAGAGGTCTTTATCATGGTGGGGAAGGCGTGACAGAGAAGGGTTTCTCGACTGCGACAGGCCAGAGCAGAGTCGAATGTGGGCACTCCGCTCATCTCTGTTCCCGTCTCTCTGTCTGGAGCCGCAGCCCATGGGTTGGTTCCACCCAACACTTAGGGCAGGTCTTCCCCATCAACCATTCCCTTCTGGATATGCTCTCACAGATACACCTGGAGGTGAGCCTGACTGGTCTCCTCAGTCTAGCCCAGCTGACGAAGGAGACGGATGGCATGGGATGGGGGTCTGTCCCTCACTGGGTAAGGGTGTCAGCATCAGTGATGTGAGCTTAAAGGACACCTTGGGGCGGCCATGTGGGAAAGCTGGCTGGACTTCTGCCTGGGGGCCTGAGGCAAATATTGATTGGGCAAGGCTGGATGGATGAGAAATGTGCTCTGGGTGCTGAGGAGGTGCTCAGAGTGGGCTGAATCTGTGGTTAACACCTGAGTCCAGGTGCTGAGAACCATGGGCTTCTAGACAGCCTTGGAGCCATACAGGGTCTCCAGTTTCCTGTACCAGAAAGTGCATCTTAACAGGTCCCAGAAAAGCTCCTGATTTCCTTATGGGTCGGGTGGCTGACCCATGGAGAGAAAGGGGCTGAACCTTCCCTGAGAGATGCCAGAGTGGAGGGGTTGGCAGGGTGAGAATGATTGAGTGACCACAGAGTTACCACACACCCCTGTGAAGTAACTGAGCCAGAGGCTGCCCATCCCCCGGCAGAGCCTTCTGGCTGTCACTGCGTACAGGCTTACCTGCTGTGCCTCTGGAGTAGATAGGGGGACCTAGGAGAGGCTTGGGGTGACTAAAAAGAGGGGTTGGGATGGTGTGGGGTAACTGAGAGGCCCTGTGGCCCTGCTCTGGCTCCAGGTAGGTAAGAAAGGTGCCTGTCCCTTCCAGGGACCTCCTGTCTTCCCAAGAGGTGCTGACTCCATATTGGCATTGCTTGGTGCTAGCTCCTGCCAGTCTGCCCCAGCAGGATGTCCAGACACTCAGCTCATGGGAAGGCCACCCTCCTATTGCCCAGACAGGAGCAAGAGCTGGAGCTTGGTGAGTGGACTACACGGTGGGGCTTGAGGCTGGGCATGCTACCGAGGAGTGCCAAGGTCTCTGTGTGTCAGCAGCAGGGCTCTGACCAACTGCTCACATCCATGCAGTGTGGAGGGGTGAGGTCTGTTCAAACTCCGACTCCCTGAAGAAGGGCACTGGACAGAGAGGGCCATGGACAGAGCCTACTTGTCTCCACCTCTCTGCCCCAAGAAGGGCAGCTGAAGTGTTAGCGTCACTGCCTCTGAGAAGAAGTCAGTCGAGGTGGCTGGGAACCACCCACCCGAGCAGGGACCTCACAACCTCCCATGTCATCTGTCTCTGGGGCTCCGGGGACATGAGGGTAGCCTAGATTCTTCTAAGGATGTCAAGAAACATCTGTGTTGACTGGAGACCCAGTTCCTGGCAGATAGATGATTGATGGGTTTTTATCGCATGACCAAGTGTGTGTATACATGAAGGGATGACTTCCAGTGGATTAAAAGGCTGGTCAGTTACACCCTCAGATGCCAACAGCAATCTCCTCTTCTGAGTCTCATGGGGTCACGGCCAAGGCTGGGTGGGGCACTAGTGAGGGGGCTTCGGTGAGGACCCTGTGTGGGTACTAAGTTCAGTAAGGTGTGCTTTGTAAAAGGTTGACTCTGACAAGATGTCAGTGGTAAGACAGTCCGTGTATGGGACCCTGAGTCTCACTTCATTTCCACTTCCAAGAGGACTGGCTTTGAAGCCATCTAGAACTTTCTCTGCTCTGTGCATCATCTTTGTGAAAGCATTAGACAATATGGAAGTTAACACGGCTATCATTAAACTTCCAGACATTTTCCTGAGTTCAGGTGCTCAGACCCATGGGCTTCCAGGTAGCCTTGGAGCCACATGGGGTCCCCAGCTACCTGCACCAGAAAATGCACTTAGCAGGTCCCAGGAGAGCTCCTGATGTCTACATATAGACAGGGAGGCTGGCCCATGCAGAACCAAGTACATGCATGTACTAGTTTTCGTGTTCTGACAACCACCTGGCATGAAAGGGAGATTTCTTTTGGCTCATTTTTCAAAGGATTCAGTGTACAGTAGGCTGAATTCCGTGGCTGTGGGCCTCAGCTGAGCAGAACAGCCCTGGTGGAAGGGCCTGGTAGGCAGATCTGCTCTCTGGATGGCCGCAAAGAGACAGGAAGGGGCCGGGAATAAGACACTTTCAGGGGTGTCCCCCATGACTTACCTTCCTCCTACCAGGCCTCAGCTCCCAGTCACACCATAAGTTTATGACTCTACCAGTGGCAAATCAAATCACTGATTGGGTCAGAGCACTCATGACCTAGTCACCTATCCAATGGGAACTAAGACTTCAAGTCATGAGCCTTTTTCGGGGGACACACGGAAATCATAGCAGGGTGGCCCTGGGTATGTCTTCCCGTTTGTACTTTGACACAGCTACTGAGGGATTTTTCCAGAGGGGTCTCCTGCCCCTTTGCCTGCACACATTCTTGTCCGTGTCTTAATGGTAGCAAATCACAACTTCTGGTGCCTGTCATTGTGGAACTTCATTGACAGCCAGGGAAGGGAGCTGTGTTGCCTATGTGGGGGTCCCTGACTGACTGGGAAGAAGCCTTTGTGTGTTCACATAGCCCCCTACCCCAGAGGCAGCTGTATTCCAGCTTTCCTTGCTGTGTGGGATGGTCAGGTCCCTGGAAGTTTGTGTTGCTCAGTGGAAGTGCAGGCCCTTTGGGTTCCTACTTAGGATCGTAGACAATTTCCCACATATGTTTGCTTTCTGTTTTGCGATTTAAACATGGGAAGTGTTGGCTGTTCTGGTTCAGGGACTAGGCAGGGGGCCAGGACAGTGTGCTGCTCCAAATGATCGACAGCCACTTTGGCACCTCTGAGTAGCATTGTCCCCACGGTTCTGCAGCTTTGGTTCTGGGTATGGGTCACAGTCTCAGGCCTGTGGTTGTGGGCACTGTCCCCAAGCTATACTCTGACCTCCTGGCTGTCTGGTGGGCTTCCCTGATATGTCTGTTGGGGGAGGCAAGTCAGCCTCCAAAGTCTGTGCTTTCAGTGTTCTAAGCAGAGGCCGGGCCATGTAGGGCAAGTGCTGAGAGGATCTGGGGTCTCCAGCAGAGCCCCACTTCTCCTTTGTACCCAGCGCAAGAGTAGTCCTTGGGTTTTGGGGAACTGGTGAGCAGAGCTGATGCTGGCCCTCTGCTTCTGGGCCCTCCATAGACAACTTGGATTTGGGGCTCATGGGAGAATGCTTGAATGCCTTCCCACCCGGAGAAGATGCTCTGGTCAGCAAGATCAAGAATATGCCGATCACAGAGCAGGGCCTGATGCTGGTTACAATCTGTCACTTCCTAGAGGAACACAGTCAGGTAGGATCAGAATAACAGATGCTCCCCACAGGACGGGATACTCATGGGGCCTGAGAGGAAGCTGAGACACCCCAGGACTAATCCCAGGCCATCTTATCAACCATCCCTTGACTCCTGCAGGCCCTGGTAGTCCCAGAAACCTCTAACTTTCCATAGAAAGGTGCTAGAAGGTGTCAGGGAGTTGGAGCAGATGGAGGTGCAGAGTCCATCCAGAGCTGCCTCCTCACTTAGGATGGTCATGCATTTCTAGGCCCCATAACTGTTCTGAAAGCTTCTGTGGCATGGTGTTTCAGGACAAAGCGCCAGTGTCCATCCAACTGTCCATCAGGAAGTCTCCTGTCCTCTAATGTCAACTTGAAGGCTAGAGTGATACTAGGGGTGGCTGAAGTCCTGGGACATGTGGGGCTGCCCTGGCCACTGTCTTTGTGACCAGCCTCCCACAGCTTCTACCCACTTCCCTGGGTCAATCTGAGTGAAACAGTCTTGGAAGGCTACAGCAGGCCTGTGAAGCTCAGCTCAGCTCAGCTGGGTGGTGGTAGGGAGCATGACCATTCAGAACAAGTTAGGCAAAGGACCCAGGGTCAGCATGGCAGAGCGACAGTAGATGTCAGCATGACTCGACCCTGCTGAGAGTTTCAGCCTCTGTATTAAAGGTAGAGGTCTGTGAGGGTCTCAGGGAACACCAGCAGAAGAAAGTGTACCTAGATTTACTTAGGACAGAGGCTCTGGCTTCTAGAGGGGCTTTATCTCTGCCCTTGCCCATTTGGGAACAGACTGTCCTCCACCCACCCAGGGCTCTGGCAAGGCAGCATCTGTCTTGTCGCTCGGGGCTCTGTCTTGCTACCCTGGTGGCTGGGCAGGCAGGACCTGAGTACCCAGCCTGCCTGCAGCTTGGGGGAAAGCAGCAGGTGTCGGACACGGACACCTCCATGCAGAAGCTCCTGGAGTCCCTCAGCCTGGACCCCGAGAAGACCGCTGAGGAGGTTAGTGCTCTGTACGGCAGCCCACAGCTGCCTCAGCCATTAGAAATGCCATGGAAGGTGACCTCCCAGGCTCCACTCTGAGGAGAGAGGGCTCCCCCTTGGGGAAGGAGCATCTCTGATCCATGTGGTCCTGCCCTGAGGCATGCTGTGCCCAGACCAGCAGCCACTGGTCTGCTTTCCACCCTGGTCTGCCCCAGGCCTTCCTCTTCCACCTCTACGGGCTGATCCTTCGAGAGTGCCCCAACGTGGAGCAGGTGCAGTGCCGACTGGCCAGCCTTTTGGAGTTGTCCCACCAGGGCCCCCGCGAGCGGGAGGTGAGTCGGTGCCCTTGGAATATGGGTCTGCAGTCTTTCATTGCTCCCTGGATGAGGGGGGAGGCACTTTGCCAGACACTGACCAAACCATCTGGCGGGGGTGTAGGGGCAGTGTGGACCTGCTAGTAGGATAGGCCCTGGGGAGCTAGACTAGGGCCTGCAATGTCACTTGTGGGCTGCCTCATAGGGTCCTCTGACATGCAGGGCATTGCGCTGGCTGTGGGCTTGGCCTCCACCGAGCACCTTCGGGAGGTATGGTCCGTGTTAGAGCACCTGGGCCGCACCAAGTTCTTGCGTTCGGCCTTCACAGCCTCAGACAGCCAGGTAAGGAGGCTCCAGATACTGGGCCATGCTGGACAGGGCAGCACTGGACAGAAAGGGTGCCAGCCTCCACATGCCCCGTGGTGGCACCAGGGCTCCTCTGGGGCATGTATGGGATGCAGCCCTGACTTTGTGCCTGTGCTTCCTGGGAGTCCTCTCTCCAGAGCTACGGGAATCGAGACCTGAGCCACTATTGGGCTGAGGATCTAGGGCCATGGAGCCTGCCAGGACCTTGAGTGCTATACCTGTTCTGGTCCTTAGGTTCTCCCCAGTGCCTCTGATCCAGTGGATGTGCTGAAAAGCTCAATTCTGGCCAGCCCCAATCTTAGTGGCTGTGCTGGAGAGAGCCAACATCAACTAGGGAGGGGGTCTGCCTGGAGGACCAGCTAGAGGGGCTTCCCAGAAGGGAGGGCTAGTGCCTGGCCCCATGGAGTAGGGACACTGATGGCTACAACCCCAAGTCAGTGCAGAGGCCTGGTTTTTCCCCCTGGCAGGAGGGAGGTGGGGGCTGGGAAGTTTGAGAGCCTGCAACCCATAAGCCTGGCTCTCATCTGTCTGCAGCCCTCAAGCCTGGCTCTCAGCTCAGATCTTGACCTGCGATGGAGATGGGTCAGCAGCACCTCCCTGCTGTGCTATGGGCAGATAGCCAGACATGCCAAGGAGCAGGTCCTGCCCTGGGTGGACAACATTGCCTCTCGGATGGTGTACTACTTCTCCTGTGGCCCTTATGTGAGCCCCACCCCACCTTTCCAGAGAAGGGTTGGGGGGCCAGGATACCCCATAACCATGCCTGATCCTGAGACAATGTTCCCAAGTTTTACAGTGTTCACAGCCCTGGGGGTCAGGAGCAGAGCCTTTAGGGGCTCCCTGAACTGCTGGGTCTGGTGCCGGGCTGCAGGTGGTTGGGACAGGGCTGGTCCAGACCAGAGCAGTGAGTCTGGCTGAGGGAGAAGAGGGAGAAGAGAACCCTGTGCACGGCATCTTGATCTGCAGGGAGGCTGTGTGTGTGAGTGAGGTGCTATGTTGTATGTTGTCTCTGTGGGTCGAGGGGAGCTGTGCTGTGTGTGTGAGGTGTACCCACACACATGCTGATAACACTCTGGTCAGGGTGGCTGCTTGGGCTGTGTAGCAGCGTTTGGGGGAATTATCCCCTGACTTGGCCTTTGGCCCCTTTGTGTGGGGACAGGATGATGTCCTAAAGTCAAGCTTCCTCTCTGCAACTGTCCTGCTCACCAGAGTGCTCCAGGAAGAGTTTGGCTCCAAGAAGTACAAGTTCACTCAGATACCAGTGCTCATCCAGTGTCTCCTGGTGAGTGACATTAGGGCCCACAGTCGGCACTCCCAGGGACCAGGGGCCAAGGTGGCTAACCAGATGCCACCACCATTCTGGCCCCTGCTCTGTCTTCCAGGGCATCCTCCAGAAGGAGCCCAACACCCTGAGCACACTCTTCCGGCAGAAGGTCATACTGGTCATTGTCGGCTTGAGGTAACTGTCCCAGGGCATGGGAAGAGAAGTGGTGTGTGGGGTGGACAGTGGTGAGGGGCTGGGGTCTGAGGTGCACCAGTGACAGAAACAGAGTGCTGGCTGTCCTCATGGTCTGCCTGGGAGGTTAGCGTTACTTTATTTCATGACTAAGACAGGACATTAACAGCACTGGAAAAGACGGAGCCTTGACCCTGGTCACATACTGAGTCTTAATCCCGAGCATATGGCCTGATCCCTGTCACGTGCTGGACCCTAACCCCTATCACACATCAAGCCTGGCTCTTTCACCCTTGAATCCTGATCCTTCTGCCGACCAAGTTCTGACCTCTGACCTGTTCATAGCCTCCAAAACAATCTCTAGGCTTCTCCCAAGCAACTGCCAATGAATCCACCAAGATGGAGTGAGTGAATCAGGACAGCTCGCCACGGCCTCTCTTGTTTTTGTCTTTTCCAGTCCAAACAAGTCCATTTTTCTCCAACACACCCACCCACACCAAGTCAGTACTAGGCAGGCTGGCCTCCAGACTAACTTCCACATTCTAATTGTGCCCTCCTTGCTGGGAGCCCCTTGGCCAACCTTGCACCTCAAGCAATTCGACTACTGAAGAAGTCCTGTCCCTCCTGGTCTCTCGCAGCAACCTGCGGCCCAGACTCAAACCCCTGCTCAAGTCGCAGATCCTGCAGACTTGCCTGCGTAGTGTGTATGCTCTGCCCTCCATCAAGGCTTTGCAGAACGACCTGCCTCTGCAGGAGTCATCCCCAGATGTCATGGTAATGCCCTGGGCTGGTGCTTCTCCTCCTGGGAGTGGTGGGGTCCTGGTGTTGGGCCATGGGTCATCCCTGCCTCACGAGGCTCAGAGCAGGGAATTCAGACCAGGTGCGAATCCATTCTGCTTGCAGCATAGGCTTGCTTTCGGCCTTGGCAAGCACAGGTCTTCGGGATTCAGTGCTTATGGAACCCCAGTCTCAGCATGGCTGTCAGATGTCTCTGAGATGTGCCTTCCTGTTGCTTGCACTTGTTGGCTTCTGCTGAGCTGAGAAGCACCCACAAAGCCTGGGGTGTATCCTGCACAGGCCTATACTGCTGGCTCAGGCTGCCTTATCCTCGGTCTGGTCTCCACTGGACTGAGACAGGGACAGGGCTGGCTGTTATTCACTAGTCTCTGATCACTCCTGCAAGGCTATGACCCATTCTAGGATGAAAGTGTGTACGAAGGCTACATCAAGCTGGGCAAGACCAGCTCTGTCCATGGGAAGTGAAGGGTTAGGGTGCCAGGTTGAGGGGGGAGCTTTGTGAAAAGCAACTGCCTGGCTGGCTGGCATGGCTCTGAGAGTGGTTAAGTTGTAGTTAGTGGAAACAGCAAGACAAGAGACAAAGCCTCTCAGGGCAAGTCTGTGCCCTGGCTTCAGCCGTTAGGACAGCCAAGGAGGACAGGGGCCTGTGGGGACCTGAGCCAGGCCAGGTTCTCAGAGCAGACATGAGGAATGGCCTCATGGATGGTCCACTGCCGTGCTAGGAGAGAGCATACGAGGACCCAGGAAGATGAGTGTGTCTCGGGGGAAGCCCACATCCACGTGGTTACAGGAGGTGGCAGCCATTCCCAAGCAGACAGCTCAACTGACGCCATCCAGCCACTGCATCAGCTAATCCCTGGCAGAATTTGTGAGCGTGCATGCGTGTGTGTGTGTGTGTGTGTGTGTGTGTGTGTGTGTGGGTGTGTGTGTTTGTAGATCAGAGGACAAATTTTTTGTGGGAACCAATTCCCTCCTTCTACCGTGTGGATCCTGGGGCTTGAACTCAGGTTTTCGGGTTAAGTGACTAGTGCCTTTACTCTCTGAGCTGGGTTGCCGTCCCTACCATGTGGTTTTTGGAGCTTCTTTTGTACTCTACATGTGATCCTCTTAGTGTATTTGAGAACATTTTTCCAGTTTGTGGCTTTTTAGGTGTTCTCTGGAGAGTGACTCCTGAAGAGACGCTGCTAATGTTGAGGAAATCTGACTCACTTTTTGTGCCCATGCTTTTGGCATGATCTAGGAAGTTTTTGTTTAACCCAAGGTCATGAAGATCTCCTCCTGTGTTTTCTGTTAGAAGCTTGGTATTTTGGGAGGGTTACATCCAGGTTGATGTCTTAAGTTTGTATGGGCTCCTGTGAGGAGGAGCCGCGGACTGTAAAGGGCGGGAAGCTACTGCCCCAGTTCTGGGGCTGCAAGGGCCAGGTCAGATCAGAGAGCAGTAGTGGCTCTGAGGCTGTGCAGACTCAGTGGAGGCTTCTGCAGGCTACACAGGGCTTTGATCCAGGTAAGACATGTTAACAGTTCTAAGATATTTTTATTTTCTCTTGCCAAATTTTAAAACGACCTATTTGTTAAATATTTAAGTCATTATAACAGGCTCTTAGAAACGGCTTTTGTCAAAGAGCAGTCATTCATTTGGTCTTACAAGGCAGCCAGATGAAGGGTGCAGGTGTGGTGTGTCTGCTCTTCCCTTGGGGTCACCTGCTCACCTCTGCAGGCAATCATGTTAATCACTCAAGGAAAGTTGAAGGAACAGAGATAAGTCACTGCCTCCACCCTTGGATTCCAGAGACAGTAGAGCCAAACAGGACCTCTCCCCAGACGAGGGCAATTACCCACGAGGGTTAGGATGGACCCAGAAGCAGCGGCAACCATCTCCCAAGAACCAGTCCATCCCTTTGAACAGTAGCAGCTTCTTTGGATCATCTTGTAGAGTTATAATTGAGAGAGTGGTCCACCAGACCACACTCTGATCAAGACTGCCCAATCGCACAAACCCTCTCACCCCGTTTTAATTGATTTAAATTTAAAGCTCAGGTCAGTGTATCCCAAACATGGACCTGGAGCCACCAAACCTCTCTCCCAAAACATGGCCACATTCAGTGAGCCTCCTCTCTCCGACTCACACCACAGCTGTCTCGTTAGTTGACATATTGGGATCAATATAGAAAGCTGATTCTAAGAAGTGGGAGAAAGGTGTGAAAAGCATAAAGTTTGGCCAGGAAGGGAGTGTGAAGGTGATTAAAGCTCAGACAGGTGCAGGTCAGGTGGTTCAGACAAAGAGGCTCTGCTGGGCAGGCAGGCACCGTTAGGAGAAGCCAAGAAGTTTACACTGGGACAAGAGGAAAGGTGACTTGAGGGCCGGGTCCCACCATTCCTCCAGGGTGCGAAACTGCAAACCCACTTGACAAAGAAGTGGCTGGACAACTGCTACAGAGGCTCCCTTTCTGGAACAAGAATGCCCAGGGAAAAGTTTTCCACCCAGAAACCCTGCAGCTGCTGCAGACAGCGGGCACAAGGCCAAGCTAAGCTACACCTAGAACTGGTTAGAGGACTTGGGGTTACCCGCCCAGCACCGGATGTTCACTGTGTAATATAACACTTGGGGACATGGAGCCTTGAACCAAGGTTCAGAAAAGTCAGTGAAGACAAGCAATGTGTGTCAGACCAGATTCCCCAAAGAGAGGGTCCTGAGAGACTGACATGTGAAATAGTAAAGGGGAAAGCCTCTGTTGCCATGGAGACTCCAGGACATTGAATTTACCAGGAATGAGGAACATCTGCAGAGGAAAGCTGAAGGAATGGAGTGGACCAGGCCCAAGAGAGATACCAGGTGCACTGCAAGCAACGGGGCTGTGAGGCAGCTTCCGAGTCTGTTAGAGCCCAGGTGATGCCACTGTGAGTCCTAGATGCCAGACATGGCGTTTTGGGGGTTCAATACTTGTCATACCAGGCTATGGTCTGGTATCCAGCCTCTCCTTGCTACCCTGAAAGTCTTCCCTTTTGGTATGGGACGCTTACTCCATGTCATCACATACTAGAAATGCGTAACTTCGGGGCTCAGATTCCAGTTTGCTTTGAGGCCCAGGAGAGAATTTAGACTTTGAACTTTTGAAAAGTATTGGGACTGTTAAGACTGGGACTTTTGAAATTGAACTGACTGCATTTTGCATTACAAGTTGGCCGTGAGTCTATGGAGAACAAGACTGTAGCACTATGGTGTGCACATGTCACCTACTCCACAGGCTCATGTGTTTGAACACTTGGTCCCCAGTTGAAGTTCCTGGTTTGGGAACTTCTGGAAACTTTGGGAGGTTAGGCCTAGCTAGAGGAAATGAATCACTGAGGGTGGCCCCTGGAAGTTGTTGCCTAGCCCCAGTGAAGTTTTCTGATTGACCCCATGTAAGACACAAGCTCCTGTCATCATAAACCAACACAGGTCACTATGTCATCCTACACCATGTTGGACTATATCCCTCAAACAGTGAGCCAAAATAAAGCTTCGGTTGCTTGTCAGACATTTGGCCATTGTGACGTGACACTTAAGTGGCTCCAGCGAAGTCCTTGACCTCAGCCCTGCCTGGCTCGTCACTCTAGTTTTTACATTTTTATGGCTCGATGTTGTTCTTCTACCTGTGATGAGGGATTGTTGGGGAAGAACTGGCCTGGACACCATGGCGCAACATCCACGATGGGGACTCGTGATACACCCAGGAAATGCACAGAAGTGAAGACTTGTGTCTGTGGAGGTCACAAGGTGACACCAGCTGCAGTGCTGTCCTCATTTGTGCCAACAGCATACCCTGTCTCCCAAGACAGTCTTGGCCTTGAGGCTGGTGTGTGGGCACACTGCCGCAACCCACACAGAGTGGCGGCTGGGAGAGGCTCAGTGCTCGTGGGCAAATGTGTGAGACGTTTCCTTACTCTGTAGGTGTTTATGCAGCACTACATAGCCTTAGCACATGGCTTCTGACTCCAGGCTGTGCAGCTTAGAGGCCTGGGCCAGCAGGTCTGAATAGCTTAAACCAGCTGAATTTTGAGTGGCTGAGGAGATCAGTCAAAAAATGTTCCTTTGCAAAGAGAGGGCCGCACAGGAAGGAGGGCATGAAGCACAGTGTTAGTGGCTGCAGGAGACTGGTGAGCAGAACAGGAGGGGGTGTCTGAGCAGTCCCAGGGACCGTGCCTCTCTGACGCCTGTCCATGGTCAGAGGCAGCTCTCCCTGACCCTATGGTTAAGACCTGTACAGCCTGTAGCTGCCAATGGTGCCGTCTGTCCTCACACACTAGAGCTGGGCTGGAGGAGGCATGTACCTCTTGGCCCTGATGGAGGAGCCAAGGAGGCCATGTGGTGACCTGGTTGTGTGTCCCTTGCCAGGTGCTGTATACGAAGACCATGCGTGCCCTGGACCTGCTGCTCCAGAGCTTCATCTCTGAGAATCCTAGCATGGACGAGATCTGCTTCCTCCTGCAGGTGATTTCCACAGATGTTCCCGTGTTCCTGTTGTTTACACATGTCTAACCTGGTGGGCATCCACCAGACCAAGAACTGCTTACTGAAGGGCGGGAGCACTCTCACCAGCCCTGGGCACCCCACCGCCCAGTACCAAGACTCCCACACTTAAGCTAAGGAAACTGGGTTTGAGAGGGCTTTGCTGGTCACTGCCCACACCCCCAGCTGGCAGAGAAGGGACCCTTGGTCTGTAAGCCCTGGCTGCATGCACTTCACCCCAACCCATCGCCAGGCCCTTTCCTTAGCTCTGAAGGGAACTAGCTGTGCTGTGCTGTGCTGTGCTGCTGTGAGAGTCGGGTGAGGACTCACAGCATGAAGGAGATAGAGGCCTGGCTTGTCTTTGTTGTTCCGATGGCTGCTCCAGAGAGAGCGTGAGAGAGACTGGGTGGACCACCAGCAGAGCTGGCCTCCACTCTTGAAAGCATTCTCTAGTCTGGGGCCCCGTCAAGCAGGCAATTCTACCCACATCATGCTAGCTGGACCTACAAGCTGCCTGGAGCCTGGGCTGGTCCCAGTTGTAGCCCCATTTGATGTGTCCCTTTGTTGCAGCTGTGTAGAGCAGGAACTTTGTCAGAGCCCCTGGGGGAGGAGCACAGTGTGTGGGTTAGAGGGCGAGTATGAGGCAAGGGGCAGGACCAACATCCAGGGATCCATGCAGCCCCGAAGGAGCCAGGAAGGAGGCAGTGGGTCACTGAGAAAATGTGGGCTCCAGCCCAGTGGCAGTCACTCCAACCACCCCCCAAAAGGATCTGAAAGCACCCACCATCTGGGTGGTAAACTTGTTGGCAGTGTCCTGAAGTGGGAGGGGACACCATATGGTGGCGGCAGGAGCACAGAAGTGCCTGTGCATGTCTTTTGATCTCTCACCCCTTCTCACAAAGCCCCAGGGATGGCTGGTGGTGTGACTCGGTGCTAGAGTACTCGTCTGGTATGTACAAGGTCCATGTACAAAGACCTGAGTTCAGTCCCCAGCAACACACACATACACATCACACACACACATATACCACACATAGCACATACACATATACATATCACATACCTCACATACCACACACACACACACATACATATATACACATATGCATGCCACATATATACACACATACATATATACACTTATATGTGCCACATATATACACACATACATGATGCATCTATACACACATACATTGCTTATACACATACACATCACACACACATATATACCACACATACACATATACATATCAAATACCACACATATACACACACATACATATATACACATATATACACATACATATATACACTTATACGTGCCACATATATACACACATACATGATGCATCTATACACACATACACATACATTGCTTATACACATACACATCACACACATATACACACCACATAAACACACACACACAAAACCACAAGGGTCCAGCGACAGGGTCTCTGCCCTATTCCAAAACATTTCCATTTCCCACCAGAGTTGCAGTCAGGCTTCAGGAAGGTCGTGTGGCTATGGGGCTGGGAGGCAGCGTCTGGTCCTCAGCCTGGTTTCTGACACAGCTCCATGCCAGGCCTCTGGAGACTGAGGTGCATCCTCTGCATACTAATGTGTCCACTGGCGGGGCTCCCAGATGACAGGAGTGGAACCAGCTGTGTCATCAGAGAGCTTTGTCTTCCTTTCCTTTCCCAAGGGCACTGCAGGTTGGCCTGGTTGCCATTGGCTAGTGGTTTAATCAACCATGTCTTTCCACCGAAGTCTCCCTGATTTCCAAAAGGTCTGGGCTTAGGGCTCTTGGCAACAGTTGAATCGACGAGCTCTGGACCCGACATGGTATCAGGGAAGGTGTGAGGGCTCTACATCTCCCCATCTGATGTCTGTTGATGAACTTTGCCGTGTCCTCTGTAATGGGTTGGCAAACAGAGCATAATGTCCCCAAGTCTGTGACTGACTGAAACCAGGGAGAGATGATGGCCCCATGGATGTGGGAGGGACAAAATTTCAGTGTCCACCAGTCTGTGTTGAAACCTGGTCCCCAGTGCGAGGCACTCAGCAGCTAGAAGTCTAAGCCAGACATAGTGTTGGGAGACAATTGGGAGTAGGGTAGAGACCCTGCAGCTGGACCCTGTGTATGTTTATGTGGTGTGTATGTGTATATGCAATGCATGTGTATATATGTGTGATGCACGTATGTGTGTATATGTGCATGTATGTATGTGTGATGTGTGTATATGTGCATCATGTATATATGTACGTGTGTGTATGTGTGTGGTATGTGATGTGTGGTATATATGTGTGTGTGATGTGTATGTGTGTGTTGCTGGGGACTGAACTCAGGTCTTTGTACATGGACCTTGTACATACCAGACGAGTACTCTAGCACCGAGTCACACCACCAGCCATCCCTGGGGCTTTGTGAGAAGGGGTGAGAGATCAAAAGACATGCACAGGCACTTCTGTGCTCCTGCCGCCACCATATGGTGTCCCCTCCCACTTCAGGACACTGCCAACAAGTTTATCACCAAATGTGGCCCTTCTAGAATCTCCAGAGCCATGAATAAGCTTCTTTTCTTTATAAAGTAGCCTGCATTCGGCATTTCATTATAGTAATAGAAATATGCTAGTATAATTTATAGTGGGTTGAGCTAAGACACAGGTCACAGTTGGGGTTTGGAACTGGCTCCAGAAATGGAGTAGGCTTGGAGACAGAGCCCTTGGCCTGAGGGATGGAGGTGAGCTGGCGGGTGCCCAGCTGGTATCTGCTGCTGGTTACTTGGTGTGGGAAGAATCGCCTTGGTTGTCCAGCATCTCTGGTGGCCCAAGCCTTCAGGGCCTCTGGCCTGAAGGAGTACCCTGAGGGAGGCCAAGGGTCTCACCGATAGGCTAAGCCTGAGCTGGGTGCCATGGCGTCTGTTGGTGGGTTCATGTTCTCCTCTCCCCATCCCAGCACACAGAGTACTGGGTGAAATCAGACAAGAGCCATGAGTGCGATCGAGCGGTGCAGTCCATCTTCCAGCTCCTGCAGTACGTGGTGGACTCTCTGAAGCTTGTTGTGAGTCCCCTACAGCCTGGGCCTTGGGGAGTACTTGGTGGGGGACCAGATTAGCACTTGGAACACAGTGAGTTCCTGCCCAGTGCACGCTCTGAGGCTCCAGGCTCTGACCCCAGGCTCAGGGACTGGAGACTGCAGCTCAGTGGGGTGTTCTGAGGAAATCCTGGTGCTCAGAAAGCAGCCAAAACAATCCTGGAAAGAGCCACTCTGAAGGCTGGGAAAAGGACCAGATGAGAGGACAGTGGTCGTGAAATAACACCCCTCAGAGTCTGCGTGGTCCTTCGCCTCTCACAGCGGCATTACACTGGGTGGGAAGGGTAGACTTCCTTAGGGCCGTGGACCAGGAAAACTAGGAGAAGGCCTCACTTCTCTTGTGTCAGATGTGGTCACCTCAGCTCTCAGGAGGCAGGGACTCTGCCGGGGAAGGAGAGGGGGAGGGAGGAAGGGAGGCTAGGGAAGGAAAGAAGGAAGGAAGGGGAAAGGGAAGGGGAAAGAGGGAAGAGGCGACCACAACGCACGAAGCACACAGAGAACTTCCGGGTCTCTAGAGGAAGAAGACCCTTCTCACAAATATGGGGCAAGCAGAGATTGGGACAACAAGGAAACAGCAATAGCTACAAAAAAGCACAGATAAAGTAAGTTAGGGCCATAGCCAAGTTGGTAGAGGGCTTGCCTGGCATCCACAAAGCCGTGGGTTCAATCCCCAGCCCTGCATAAAACCAGTTGTGTGGTGGTGAACATTGAAGAAATTCAAGGTCATCCTTGGCTACATATTAAGAATAAGGATAGCCTGGGCTACATAAAGGCTCCCATCTCAAAAATAAAAAATAAAATGGACTTTATCAAAATTAGAAAATTAGGTCATAGATGGGGCTAAAATGTGTGTGATGTGTGTGTCTGACAGAAGATTTTCATCTGGAAAATGTGACTAGCTCCTACGACCCAGTGAAAAGCTAACCCAGCCCTTAAAATGGGCAACAGACTTGAATAGATGTTATAATGTCATGAAAGTGAACATGCCCAGCATAGCTGATCATAAAGGAAATGCAAACAAGACCGCCTTGAGGTTCCACCGCCCACCCTGGAATTGGTAAAATTAAAGACTGGGAACAGCAAGTGTTGGCCAGGGTGTGGAACACCGGAAGTGTCACACCAGCTAGTGGGAGTATAAGACGTTCAACCTGCTTGACAGAACTTCCAGCAGTTCTTTTGAAAGTTAAATACATACTTATCCCTTAACCACACAGTTCCGTCCCAGGTATTTACTCAAGAGGAGTGAGAACTTATGTCCATGAAAAGACTTAGGCAAGACGTATATGGTTTTGTTCATGATGGTGCCAAGCTGCGGACTCCCCAGATGTCCAGCAGACAGTGTGTGGTGACAACCGCCTCACAATTCAGGCAAGGAATTGTCATACTTTACCCACGGGGACCGATGACTGCAAAGTGGGGAGCAGAGAGGCAGAACCAACCAGGAGGACCAGGCAGCCCACCTTGTGGTGGGGCGCCGTTTTCTACCACTACCAGGTGGCATGGTTGGATTGTGGTTTGTCTTTAGCAAAACATGTTGGAATCTCCAGGGATGGGAGGCGAGGCTTGTCAGAGGTAATTAGTGTCTTTCTTTTGAGAGTAGATTAGTTCTCTTAGGAACTGGATCGTCTTGGGAAACTGGGGAACGCCTTCGGCCTCCGTCCGCAGCACTGGCGCAGACTGCCGCGTGCTGTGCCGCGTGCTGTGACATTAAAAACTGTGTGAACATTTTGCACTAATACTGTTTTATGATTCAGAAATTGTACCCCAAATTTACAAATGGCAAAGTGTATGGAGGGTTTAGAAGCAGGGGTCTCCTGCTGCAAAGGGGTGCTGAGGGGCGCAGAGGGGCGCAGAGGGGCAGGGGTCTCTGCCAGAGACTGGCTTTATGCTAATGCAGGAGTTGTTGGCCTGAACGCACAATATTCTCAACACATGTAATCTGGATATGTATGTATTAAACATATGTAGAGCTCTCTGAGAGTTGTGTGAGGAGTGTGATGTGTGTAATGAGAATTTTAAATAATAAGAATTGGCTCCAACAGTTTTGAAAGCTAAGCTGCCCAATAATCTGTCATCAGTCAACTGGCAAACCAGAGAAATCAGTGGTGTAATTCACTCTGGACTCAAAAGTCTCAGAGGGGTGTTGAGGAATGCACTTCTGTAAGGGGTATGTTGTGTGCAGATAAGGTGTGTGCTCTGTGAGATGTGCATGAGGTGTCCATGCAAGTGTGTTGTGTGTGAGGAGTGTGTGGTGCGTGAGGTATTGTGTGTGTGAGATGTGGGTGTGTGAGGAGTGGTATGTGTGAGGTTTGCTGTGTGTGTGCTGTGTGTGGTGTGCGAAGTGTGCATATGTGTGTGAGGTATGATTGTATGATAGTACGGGACAACTGACAAAGTCTGGGTATGGGTTGTCAATTAGGTAACAGAATTGATAGAATTAAAATGTTCTGGCTGTAGGTATTGCTCTGCGGGTTCATCCTCATTCTTAGGAAATATGCAGTGAGGCATTGTGTCTCTGGTCAGAAAGGAGACAGAGACACAGAGAACCAAATGGAAACCAACTGCTAGGGGACGTGGGAGTTCCCCGAATCAGTGTGTCTGGTGAGGTGAAATGAAAAGAGAACGTTACCAAACTGAAAATACAAAGAGCAGGAAGGTTCTTGATGACTCACAGGCCTGATGGAGTCCTGAGGTAGATAGGGCTTCTCCTGGAATTGGGGGGGTCCATCTAGGGGCTGGGCAGGCAGGGCAGAGCAGGCAGGGTGAGGCCTGTCCAGACAGTTCCACTGCTGTCCTAAGGATTGGCCTTCAGAGAGGTGACGAACAATGCAGTAAGGTCCTGGCCACTCTTCCAGAGGACCCCAGTTCAGTTCCTAGCACCTGTATGGTGACTAGCAACTGTCTACAACTCCAGTTCTAAGGGATCTAACACCTGGCCTCTGGGAATTGCATGTATGTGGTGTACTTACAACCATGTCGAAAAAACATTCATACACATAAAATAAGAATAAATATATATCATGTTTTAAGAAAAAGATAAATGGTAACTGCATGTAAGAGTTGGAAGGACATTCTAGACCAGCACACAAAACACAGTATCTGAAGTGAAAAACGACTGGGTCCATCAACTAGCATCTCAGCCCCTAGAAGAAAAGGGAACGAGAAACAAGGAACGAGAACCAGCTGTCACTGGAGGAGAGGCCTGAGGGAAGAGAACGAGGCTGTGGGGCTGTGAAGCAAGGTGCATGAAGAGGAACAGCGACAGGACAGGGACAGAGCAGGACAGATGGTTGACGTCTCTCAAGGCCCAAGCCCACAGATCAAGAATATCAAAGGGTTCTTGGCCAGATAAGCACAAAGGACAACACACAGAGACATACCACAACCCAAGCTGTTAAACGGTTGGTGAGAAGTGGAAAAATTCTAACTCACAGCCAGGTGTGGTGGCACATGCCTTTAATCCCAGCACTTGGGAGGCAGAGGCTGGGAGATCTCTGTGGATTGAGTCCAGCCTGGTTTACATAGTGAGTTCCAGGCCATCTGGGGCTGCAGGGAGACCCCATCTCAAAAAGACCAAAAAAAAAAAAAAAATCCCAACTCAGTCTTCAGAAACCTGTGCATGCTACAGACAGGCATATCCATACTCAGGCACGCATGCATAAATAGACACACATTCATGCACACAGTTACACACACATGCACAAAGACATGCATACACAGCCATCAGTATGCATATAGCACACAGAGACACACATGGCATGCACACACACGTACATATGCAGGCATACACACATACATACCACCACTCACGCAGGCATGCAGACACGTACAGATCCACAGGTGTACCCACACACATAGGCACACACCAAAGGAAACAATAGGCACACCCAGCCTCTCATGGTTAATACCAGAAATGTCTTCTATTGAGAAGACAAGTCAGAGAGCAGAGGGCTCTCCTCGGTGGGACAGGGGCGTCTCTCAGATTCCACAAATGCTGATCACAGGAGCGGAGGAAGTGACCCAGAGCCTGGCCTGGCTTTACTCACTGCACACCTTCCCCCACTCCCCCAGAAAGAGGCGGTGCCATCCACTCTGGGCCACCAGATGGGCCTGCTGATTCTGCTGTGGAGAGACAAGGAGGAGGCCACGCAACAGTACTCCCAGCTCTGTGTCTTCCTCCTCCTGCAGCTCCTGGCAAGGCAGAGGGGTGAGTGGTGGAGTGCGCTGGGGAGGGACAGAGTGGCTCAGGTTAGATTCTCCCTGTGATGAGGCCATGGGCCCTCAGAAGGAGGGAGGAGGCCCCCATCTGGCCCAGCATCTCTCCTGAGCACAACTGCCACACAGGGAACTTGGCAGAGTCTGTGAACTGGAAGAAGATGAAATACTTTGCAGGCACGGCTTCCAGGGAGTGGGAGATGAAGCTCTACCACATGGTGAAGGTGAGGCTGCTCTGCTGGGCAGACCTGGGATATGCACCCCATCTAAGCCCTGGGCTGATGGGGCCTTGTGGGGGAACGGGTTGAAGGGAGGAGGATGGGGCAGACCCCTGCCCCCTCCATGGAAGTGCCCTGTCTCTGGCCCTTCCAGCTTTTGCCTGGGCAGGACATTTGGACCCATAGGCCCAAGGTACTCATGTGCACCTCCCTCTGAGGTCAAGAGTAACCAGCCTGTCTCGCTCTGCTGAGGACACTCTGGTCTCAGTGCCGCCCTTCCATCTAAGCTCAACAGGAATGTTCCTCTCTCTGGCCTTCCCTGCCCACCTTTCCTACATTCTCTTCTCAGGCTTGGGCCAGCCCTTCACTCTGGGTAGAGAGGAAAGGGGTTGGATTTAGGTTCAAGCTCCACAGTTGGGTGACATGGGTCTGTCATTTCTAAGGAATCTTCTTAACCTCAGTTTCCTTGCCTTCCAAGTGAGGGTCACTTGGGCTTGAGATTCAGCTGCTTCTGAGACAGGCAGGGACAGGAACCGTGACACCTTTGAGTAGCTGGTGTCTCCTGGGCCACGAACTAGCCTCAGCCTGTTGTCCTGAGAGACAGTAGATGACAGTCGAGGTTCAAAGGCAGTGGGAGAAGGAAGCAAAAGGGAGAGCTGGGCGCTCACCTTGACGCAGGTGGATAAGTTGGTCTCCCTGACCCAGGGGAGCCGGTGCTGGTGTCTGACTACAGGGGGGGCGGGTTCCTGACCCCTGGGCCAGGCTTCTTGCTCCCATTGTCCCAGGACAAGACTTCAGAAAGGAGACAGCAGTTTATAATGGGTACATTTGCAGCTGTTCAGCGACAGTGGATGAGTAACAGGCTGTAGGGGCTAGGGACTGGGGCAGGATGGGCACTTTGAGGCCTGCAAGGCTATGCCCCATGCCCTCACATACATGACCACGACCTCCCTTCTCTCTCTGGTAAGAGCCTGGACCCTTACCTGGCCCTTCCCATGACCTTGGCTCCACACAGGCCTTCAGGGACAATCTGACAGTGGCACAGCACACACAGCTGGTCCTCACACTGGTGTGTAGCCTAGGCAGCTACAACCACCTGCGCTGTGACCTGGCTGTCCAGCTCCTGCTGATGGTCTGCCAGGAGCCTGGGGTCAGGAAGGAGCAGGTGAGGCTGTGTGGGTGTGCCCTGTGCCCACCTGCAGAAGTGGCTCCCTCTGGGCACAGGAGGAGAGCTGACACAGAATGTCCGGGGCTACATGTGTGTGCTTGTGTGTGCATGTACCACCCACATCTATTCACAGAGATCATGGGCAACACTCCTAGCAGCCTGTGAGTGGGACCCCAACCTGCTTCTGGCTAGCAACCCCACCTCCAGCTGCCTTTGTCCAGCAGGCTGGGCAATGGCAGCAGATCCCTGGCCCGCCTTCTGCTGTCTCATGGGCAGCTTGTGGAAAGAGCAGATCTGACCACCCTTCAGACTAGCCTGGCCAACTACATTCAAGACTCACCCTTGGGGGCTACCAGGCCCCATCAACTTGGGTGCTTCTGCAGGAGCAACCCTGCAGCTTGCCACCCCACCTTCCTAGACACAGAGATGGGATGTGAGTGTGGTGCACAGCCTGAGCCGTGAAGCTGAGAGCCATCACAAACCAATCTGAGACTGTGCTCCACCTGCCCCTGCTCACAGGTAGCCGAGATCATGCAAGGCCTGTTCCAGGAGCTGCCCAACATCCACTCCAGGAGCATTCTGCAGACCATAAGTCAGACTACCATGGCTCTGGGGATGCAGCATAGTCAGGAGGTGGTTGAGGTGATCCTGTCCCTGTGTCATCCCTCAGAGAGGTGGGTCCTCCCTTGACCCCTGTACCCCATTGTGGACATCATCCAGTCATGTGGTGGTCCTACTTCATGAGACACGGCTGTTCGTTGAGCACACTGGGGAGGTGTGGGTACTTGAGGACTTTGCCTGCTTCCTTACTCCAGACTGTAGCCAGTGGGGCCCTGAAGGTGTCTAGAGGATTAAGAGGGGCTCCAACAGTCCAAGGAGGGGCTCCAGTATGGAAATGATCCTCAGATTCAGAAAATCACTGGAAGCCAGCCTGCCACTGAGCCACAGATCAGCCAGACGTGACTCACCTGCCCCTACCCACAGGTGCCTCGTGGCCCCTGAGCCCCAGTGAGTCTGCATTCTAGCTGCCACAGTGTGGGTTACACTGAGGAGCACTGGGTTTTCCAAGCTACAGTCTGTGGACAAAGAAGCCTTGCTAACCCAGAACATGACTATGGGGCAGCCACAGTCTGTCACGAACAGTCTCTAAGTGGCTAGCCACGTGCTAATCACCTCATGGATGTGTGTGTATTTGGCAGTGTGAATACCTGGATGTGTGTGTGTGTGTGTGTACTTGGCACACTGGCCTGTCCCGGAGCACATAGCCTTTGACGAGGAGCTGAGTGAAACTGGGGACTGACTCATGAGCTCTGCCTGCCGTGGTCTGCCAGCTGGCCCTGCCAGCTCTCCTCTGTTCCTCAGGCCGTTTGAGGGGCAGGCTGAGGGAGGGCAGTGGTTTGCTCAGGGTCCTGGAGAGAAGTGGTGCAAGATGGGAACCTGTGCAAACGTCAGGCAAAGCCAGCTTGGAACACAAGCCCCAGACCCTACACAATCACATCCTGCTGATGGCCAGCATTCACGGAGGTACACCCCTCCCCCAATGGTGTGCCCAGTGGTGGTGTGGATCCTGTTTCCTCAGATGGATCCTACCACTGTGGAAGGCCCTGGCTGCCAACTACCACCTGGCCCGTGAGGTCATGACCCTGCTCTACATGAAGCTGAAGCTTCGACCCCCGCGGAAGCTCATCCAGTCCACCTGTCAGTCTCGCCTGGTCTCCCTGATGGTGAGCAGTGCCTGTGCTATGCTACCAGTATGGTTTCCTTGATGCCGACAGCAGTATCCGGGGCCTCGGTGGGTCCCAGGGGGACACTGTGCTGCCTCTGGGGGCCTGAACATCAATCGGGCTTTGACCATGATTTATGGTCATTTGTGCAGGTGGGCTCCTAACCTGCTCACCATGACTTCCACCCTGGCCAGAGGCCCCTGTTAGATCTTGATTCTCCATGTGGATGCTCCATTACAGACTAGAACAGGAAAGCTAAGCATCCCATGAGCTCCCAGCAGAGACACTGTGGCCACACACTAGGCCATGTTTGGCTGTAGGGACAATGAGAGATGGAGTGAAAGAGGCATCTGAACACTCCAGGGAGGGCAGAGGGCTGCCTGGAGGAGGTGGTGGGGCAGCAGTGGGAAGCTATGGAAGGGTCTGACTTAAGAGTGACCTACTTTTTAGCTCTGAGCCTTGAAAAGGGGACTGTAGGCTCAGGAGAGGACCAGGTGGGGGCAATGGGCATTGTGACCACAGGACTAGCTGGGGAATGGATTAGGGGAAGAACCAGGGGATTCGATGGACAAACAGCCTCAGCCCCAAGGAACCAGGGTTGGATGGGGTCAGCCACCAGAAACCAGGAGCCAGGGACAGGAAGGCCATAGGACCAGGGGAGACCTTTACCTGTGGAGGGGACGTTGCCACAGGAGGGGAACCTAGAGAGACCCAGCTCCTTAGAAGGTGGGGAGCCCAGCAGTGTAGAAAGGCAGGCAGAGATGGGGCCTGAGCAAAGCCAGGAGGTCTGGGTCTGACACCAGAAAGAGTGGAGGAGAACTGACCGTGTCACAGGCTTGCTGTAGGGCAGGGATGCGCAAAGGCCGGAAGACCTAGGGCCAGATTGGCCTTGTGGCTTCCACCTCTGTGGCATCTCTGCTCGTGGGCCTCCTCTCCAAGCCTTGTTCTGTCACCCACTGCAGGCCCTGAGCACCATTTATGAGCTCCTCTATACCCCGGAGTACAGGGATGCAGTCCGCTGGGCCTTTGCAGGAATCCTCCTGGGCCTCCTCACAGAATTGCACTACCTGTTGGAGCTGGGCCTGGTGGAGGACATCTCTGACTACCAGGAAGACAACCTGGCCTCTCAGCCCCTGGGGCCCTGCAGGTGAGCTGAGAGGGGCCTGGGATTCCTTCACACACCCTTGGAGCCCCACTGATACTGGGAAGCTAGGAAGGAAAGGACTGTATTCCACCCAGTGGTGGGTGGGGGTGGGGGTGGAGCAGAGTACCCAACACACCACCAGCAGGGAGAATCTGGAGCAAGGGGAGTCCAGAGCTGATAGCTGGCAGGCACCCGCACCCGCACCCCCACTGCCCTGCTCCGCCCTTCCTAGAACTTGCCTGGAAGCCCTCAAAGGCCTCTTCTGGACCAACCAGTACTGGGAAGTGTTTGCCCATCTCAAGCTGATGCAGGGCTGGGAGCTCTTTGAACACCTGGAAACCTACACAGAGGGGGTGATCACCCTCGCAAGGTGAGCCCTTAGTTCGGGAGTCCTTTACCTAGAAGGGGCTGGAATGGTCAGCAGCGTAGTCTGCTCTCCCCCCACTGGACCCTGCACTCCAGACTCAGCTATTGGCCAGTGCTTGAGGCCTGGCTGGAGGCCCCTCTGGGACTCTGTGCCTGCCTCTTGCATATGGCAGGGCCGTGGCTCACTACAACTGCGAGGTCAAAGCTGTCCTGGGGCAGGCTATCATCTCCCTGAAGAGCCCTGAGGAACGAGACAACGTCGCGGCCATCCTCATCATCACAGAGGTCAGCCTCTCCCCAGCCACCCTGCGGACTTCCCTTCTACCCACCTGCCTTTCAGATCTGCTCACTGTGGGAAGCACTTCCTTAGGTCTAACCCACGCCCATGATGTGGGCCAGACTGACTGCCTGGCAGCTGCAGATAACAGGTGGGCTAATGTTGGCAACCCTGCTCAGTTTCTCAACAGCCCGGAGGCCTCGCAGTATGTATCTCGGAAGGCCCTAGACAACCCCTTGAGCCTGGGCCTTTCCAACCACAGTCAGCTGGTGCGGGCCATGAGCCTGAAGGTGCTGGGAAGCACCCTGCTTCACCCTAAGAAGGTGAGGGGCTGGAGCTTGAGAGAGGCGCCATCCCAGGAGGACCGCAGGAGGACCAGACCCAGAGGTGTTCGGAAGGGTGGCTCCTTGCAAGGGTGGGGTGGGGGGCTATCAGGCCTGGGTGGCCCTTCCATCTTGCTTCAGATGGGACTGTGAGTTGAGGGGGCTCCGAGATGGACCCTTTGCCATCATCCAGGTAGGAACCCCTCATCTGAAAGCCACCCACCAAGTCTCCAATTTCCTGCCCTTTTGGACCTCCTGTCCCCAGTGTGGTCTTCATGACACCATCACAGGGATGGAATGAGGCTATAGGCTTGGTCTATCCCTGATACATGGTGTGGTTTATCTGTTTTTTCAGTCTAATCTGCAGGGGCAGTGGGGAATGGGCCTGGAGCCAGCCTCAGGCAGGTGTTCAGACCTCTATCCCCTCGAGACTGGCTCAGAGATGGGCAGACACCACTTTGTGAGAAGGCCAGGAGGCATAGCCCCTGCCCAGAGCTGTGATCTGTGCCCAGTGGCACGAACAACTGGGACAGTTGGCAGACACTGGCCAGGGGTCCCACTAGTGGGTCATGGTCTCCCCACAGGTAGACGTGCTGCAGAGTCAGCTGATGAACCTGTTGGACAGCTTCCTGCAACCTGAGCTCAAGGACCCGGTGGGCCTGATGGACATTCTGGGTGACTTCCTGCGCTGCCTGGGCATCCAGGGCATTGGTGCCATCAGCCTCAAGTTTGCTCAGCACCTGCTGGGCCTATTCGAGGATGTGAGCTGGGCAGTAGGGAGCAGGGAGGGCAGGGCAGGGCCAGAGGCAGCAGTCAGACAGTGCCACTCCCCGTCTGCATCTGACCACCCCTGGAACCTGCCTGGGAATAGAGTTTCTGTGACTGGCACTAGCTGAAGTTCGAGATGGCACTAAGCAGAAGGTTGCCCCACTCCCGGCCTCCTGCCTCCCAGGCTACCAGAAACAAGGGTACCATTTGAGAGCCACATTGTGGGATAGGGTCAAGTAATTTCAAAGGGTTGTGGTTGGGAACGAGGAGGGCCAGAGCCTGGCCGAGGCAGCCCCAGGAAGAACACAGCAGGGTGCTCCTGGGTGGACTAGAAACAGGGAGAGGAGACCTGGCATGAGCCCTAGTTGGAGTGGGCAGAGAGCAGGAAATGATGAAGAGGGCAGTGGGGCCGTTTGGAGTGGGGGCAGCAGATGGCTCTGCCTTCATGGAGGGGAGGCTGGATGGAGACCCTGGGTATTGGGGCAGGAGAAGAAGCAAGGCTGGCATTAGCAGGCGCTTCTGTAGGCACCAGGCTCCTTGCTCGCCTCAACCCAAGGACAAGGGTGCTGTTACTAGGTGTTTGCAAATGGTGAGACGGTCACACATGAACTCTTACCTAGGATCAGAGAGCTAGAGTGTGATAGATCTGGCAGTCAGGCCTGCCTGGGAGGGGAGGTATGACTCCCACCCCGGGGGAAACCTGCAGAGGAGCCCAGAGGTGAGGAGCCAGGAAGAAGCCCAGAAGAGGCTGCAAGGGAGAAGAGGCACCGAGCAGAGCTAAGCGAAGGCAGAGAGGGAGACGGTGGCAAGGAGGGGCAGGGCAGTAGAGCTAGAGGATTTGGGGTCCAGCTGCCACTGGCCAGAGGGGTTGGGGATGATGTCAGCTGGCCCCGAACCACGAAAGGTCAAAGTGAGGCGACCAGAAGTCATGGCAGGGAAGGAGAGAAGGTGAAGCTGGGAGGCTGACTTGTCGGCCTGAACAGAATCTGTCTCCTCCAGGAGAGGGAGAAGGTGCGAGGAGGCGCCATCTTCCTGTTTGGGGATGTCATCCACAGCGGTGGTAAGAAGCTTAGGCAGGCACTCAAGACCGTGGCCACCCAGGCCGTGGTGCCCCTGCTCTTCCACATGGCTGACTCCTGCCCAGAAGTAGGCAAGGTGAATGCACTTGAGCCCAGGGGAGCCAGGCGTGGGGCAGACCCATTTGGTGGGCTGGAGGGTTCAGCCCTGTGAGAGGAGATCAGCTGTCTGGAGAGACCACCTGGGTGACAGAGAGGGCCAACCCAGCAGCTGGAGAAGAGGAGAGGGCCTCATCCTGGTGGTGATCCCTCAGTTACTGCCTCACAGGCTCCACCTCCATCCCCCAACACTCCAAGCCCTTTGAGGAACCTCCACTGAACTCAGGCCTCCACCACACCACGTAAATCAACCACAGGAACCTGGCTTCCAGGGTCCCTCTTACCTCCACTTTCCCCTCCCCAGCCAGTGGCATGACCATATCCTGCCATGGGCATCTGCTGGTACCCTGCCTACTAAGCTCCAGATCCAGAGGGTATCATATACAATCCCCTGGGAGTGGCCTAGTGCACCTAGCTGCGTCACGGTGGCTCCAGGTTGTGCAGGTCATATCTTTGTGAGGTATGCTGATCTGTTGGACCTCCATCCTCCACTTCTACCCACTTACCTCTCTATAGGGCCCTTTCTCCTTAGAGCTAGTCTAGCCTCTATCCTCAACCCACAGGCCAAGTTTGGACTCTGGTGGTCCTGAGAACCAGTTTTCCCAACCTCAGGATATAAATTCTCATCCTTAACCAAAACCTGGCCCAGACTCATCTCCACTGGGGAAAGTCAGGCCTCTCCCCAAATTTAAAATTATGTCCCTTCCTCTCTGAGATTGTTATCCCAAGCTGGTTTCGGGGATGGTGTTGTTGCAGAAACCTTTCCCTGGGGTCTAAGAGGAAGGAGTAGATGGGCGTAATCAGAGACAGCTTGGATGGCCTGTCTGTCTCCATCTACAGAATGCCAAGTTGACCTTCCTGCGTTGCACCATCTTACTGAAGTGGGAGTTCCGGAAGGAGCTGTTCAGCAAGCTGGCCTGGGGCCGAGGGCCGGGTGCTGAGAACAACGTTTTTGTCTACATGGTAAGGTGTGCACACCCTCCCACAGGAGGGCTGGGGGCTGGGGGGGCAGATATGGCTGTGAAGTCACCCTAGTCTTCACTGAGGGTCTGTCCTGAGGGTGTTTAAGCACTGAGCTCCTGTGGGGAAGCATTCTCCCTTCAAGATGGAGCTCAGGGCTTCTGAAATGGCCTGGCTAGGAGGGGTGGCAGAGTCTCCACCATCTGCCTGGAGTATGCCCAAGGCCACCAGAGGAGCCTCTGAGGACATAGCGCCCCCTGGTGCTCCAGTGCAGATCTGAAGGGGACACACCTGAGCCTCTGAGCCCAGACACTGGGGGCCCAGGAGTGGGGGACCAGTAGAAAGTGCTACCCACCTATTGCCAGTTTAACCTCTGATCCCAGATTCTTCTGACTTATTGAATCTAGGCTGTCAGGTGCACAGTCCCAAACCCTTGAACACGGCGAAAGTCACATGGGCAGGACATATCTGTCTTCAGTCCCTAGGCCTCACAGGATCCTGGTGTGGCCACCAAGGGCCACAAGCTAGGGCCTCTGCGTGGCTGTCGGTGGTTTCATCACGAGCTAGGCCTCTGCCTGGCTGTCGGTGGTTTCATCACGAGCTAGGCCTCTGCCTCGCTGTCGGTGGTCTCATGACCTCGCCATTCCTTTTCCTTCTCCCTTCAATATGGCGAGAAGAAAATCTGGTGGAGGGGGAGACACCAGGAGCCATGTCAGGATGCTGCCCCATCAGGGTGGCCTGGTACTCCTAGGAGGCTATATGTGGCAGCTGTACGGTCCAAGGGTGGGATGGTCAGGTGTCTAGGCACAAGAGCAGTCTGGGAGGATCCTGCAGGAGGCAGAGCCTGGGCCGGTTATAGGCCAGGTACCAGTCAGGGCCTTCCCCATTAGTTACTAGGACGGTTGTGTTTTGCTTAGAAGTGTGCACGGATTCCTTGCACTCCTCGCTGTTTGCTCTGTGCTGGTGCCTCTGGCTGCAGCCACACACATTCCCCCGTGCGTGTGCTGTGCAGTTGGGCTGACGGTGGTGATATGGGGACATATCACAGGTCTGGGCATGGACCTGTGGCTGTGGAGATGGTGCAGGGTGGGCTGGGCCTCTGGGTGGGCTGGGGTGTTGAGCTCCTGGCCTGTGGAGGCTGGGTGCTACTTACCCACTGTGTGCTGTGGTGCCACGTGTGTCACCTTGTGACATGGTCGATGATGGCAGCAACATAAGTACGGCCTCCGGAGACCCAGGGCTGCCGTCCCCACCTGTTGCACCACAGTCCTGACTTGAAGTACCAGGTGCCATTGGGGCCTATCAAGGAGAGAAAGTTTAAAGACAGGGAACTGGCCAGCTAGAAATGGACCCAGGGGGTTGGAGTGTTGGCTCAGTGGTTAAGAACACTGGCTGCTCTTGCAGAGGACTGGGGTTCAATTCCCAGTGTCCACATGGTGTCTAACAACCATCTGTAGCTCCAGTTCCAGGGGATCCAACACCCTCTTCTGACCTCCACAGGTTCTGCATGACAATTGTGCACTACCTGCATGCAGGCAATATACTCATACACATAAAATAAAAATAATAAACAAAATATTTTTAAAATTAAAAAAAATATATAAAAGAGAAACGGACAGAACCTTGAAGGGTACAGTGGCAGAAAGTGCGTGTCCTGTCTGTGACAGATGAGGGCCACAGCCCGAAGTGAGCCCCCAGGGAAAGCACTAGGGCGGCTCTACTCCCTCAACAGCAGAGAAGGGACTAGGTACAAAAACTGCTGAAGTTGAGGCTGCCTCCCTAATTTCATGACATGGGCCCTTGCAAGAGACCTGGGAAACTTGGATCTGGGACCCAGGGACATGTGTCTTTGGTTTGTGGTGAAATGGCAACCAGGTGGGGACGGCCAGAGGATCTCCAGAGTGATGCTCAGAAGGGCCACCTGGCTTGTTGGCACAGGCTAATCTCAGTGTCCAACTAGGTGAAAGAACTGGGACAATGACTCCTCCCCCCTCCTCAAAGCCCCTTACTTCTAGGCTCTGGGCACTGGAGGTGGGCTTCAGTGCTTAGGAGCGCCACAGGCAGGCCGCAACCGGAGACCTGGTGCCACCTGGGCCTCCCAATATGGCCACAGGCGTTCTCTTCTCTCCCTAGGTTGAAAGCAACTTTGGCAATTACCAGCAGTTTCTCAGGCAGGCCTTGACCTACCTGGACAGCCGCCAGAAGACCCTGAAGCTGGTGGCCATGAAGTTTATCGGTAGGTGCTAACCTGGCAGCCTTGCAGCCTCCACAGTGGATGGTCAGGCTTATGGCCTGGGTCTGCAGCAGGGGGAGTGGCTTTGGGTCAGTGGGTGAGTGAGATGCTCCTGCTAGTCAGGGCTCTCAGCAGGCAGAGGTTGACCCTGGCAACGACCTCCTTGACTGCCTCAGGGGGATTGCTTCAGGATTACTTCAGTGACCTCTGCTTCTACTTGACGAAAGAGGATGTGAAAATCCTTAAGAACCGTGAGCCTGTGGAACCCCTGAACCCTTGGGTGGCTGAGGCCTGTCCTCCTAATACTTGAGGGGCCCACTGGTGAGGAGGCACTTCTCTTTGAAGGGCTCACCTTCTCCAGACTATGGGTTAGAGACAGCTGGGGCCCCCTCTGGGCCCCCTCTGGGCCCCCTCTGTGTGAGCTCCATAGTTGGCCTCCTGGAAGGACACGTGGTCTCTGCTGCAGACTTGGAGATCCTCAGGCAGGACCCAGACTCCATGGCCCGTAGGTTCTACCTGAACTCCTGGGATGACGTCATAGAACTGTCTAACCTCGTGACTGCCTGAGCCTGTCCTTGTCCCTATTTTTTGTCTTTGTTGAGTTCTAGCTTTATTAAATGCCGTATACTCTGGCCTCTCAAACTCTGCCTGCCCCAGGACCTGCTGCATGTATGCCACAAACCAGACTGGCTCTCCTCTTCACCCCAGCTCCAGAGCCATGAGGTAGAAGGGGCCACGGTTCAGAGCTCCCTGATGCTGCCGGGTATTCTCTTAGGCAATGGGATCCAGGAACTTCAGGATCAGTATTGCCACATGCAAGTGGGAGTCTAGGACTCACGGGTCGTCCTCAGCACCCCTTCCCCGGTTCTCATATGTCCTCAGCATATCCCAGGCTGTCACATGCCCTGGTCTAGGCTGCCGACCTCACTGCCTTCTTTCTCTTTGTTGACCCACGTCCATTCTGCTCTCTGGGTCCTGGGTGGCGTGGAGTGTGGGTCAGGCCTTCTGCGCTCTGTTCAGTCACTTACCTGCTCTCCTGTGCCACTGAGCCCTTCACTCTTGCCCAGGACCTCTAGCTGACAGACACCCGGATGTTGGTGGGACTTCCAAACTCTTGGTGACACCTGCCCTCCCCTCTTGGCCACTTCTCCTCCTCTGCTGTGTGGGTCTCCTGTCTGGTAAAATCACTCTTCTTCAAGCCCAGCCAGGTTCTTCAGCCATACCCAGGGTCCTTGCCTCCCACAGCGGCATCAGGACACTGGGAAGGATGTCTGAGGGCCTCATAGCATTCTAGGTTCAGAGCCATCATTCACGGTTGGAAAATCAGGTGTAGATATAGCCAGCACCTTGGATGTAGCTCCCAGGAGATGCTCAGTTGCACCAAGCAGCTGTCCAGGATTGGATGGTGGGTTACATCAGATGCCTAGAAACTACCAGGTACCCCCACTTGGCAGCCATGTACCCAGGATGGAGGTACATGGAGAAGGTGAGACCTCAGGTCAGGGGAGGCACCAGGAGCGAAGATAGATCAGGAGCAGCAAGTGCTAGGCTTATACCAGCTGAGGAGGCCCAAGATGATCCCCAGGGCCAAACCCTCTGAGCCCTGGCTTCAGAGGAGGCCTGTCCAGCCCAGGGCCCTTCCCAGCAAATGAAGCCTGAGGCCAGAGGTCTGTTTCCAACAGCGGCTGGCCTTCAGAGCACAGCCAGCCCCTGCTCCCTGTCGGTGCTGGGTGGCTTGGAGTGACTCCACACCAAAGGCAGGAGGTGTGGGCCTGGCATGGGGAGGGATCTGAAAGGCTGGCCTGGTGGAGCTGCCTCAGGGAGAAAGGATCAGGGAAACTGCATCTCTCTGTGTGCATGGAGCAGGATGTCCCTACGGAATGCACTTGGGGCAAGCGGCTGATGAGAGAAGTGGGTGGCGGTGTGGGCGGTGTGGGCCGAGGGAGCCAAGAGTGGAGCTTGCGTGAAAATGACAGAAGGATGGCCCACTGCCACGAGGATGGCCCTGAGGCTGGGCTGAGGAAGGAGAAAGGCTACGTTCACCAGAGCCCTAGGAAAAGACAAGTGGGGACAGGAGCCAGTGAAGTGGAGACCCCAGCTTCTGTAGGATGTCGACTAGGTGCTTCAAAAACCATCGCAACTAGAGTCAACAATATGCCTCCATCTTGGGCACATTACAACTATTTTTAAGGTATTGTTGAAAACTTCTAGAGGCTTAAAAAGAGCTGTAGAGCCTAAGTCAGTGAGCTGATGCCAGAATGGCCGGGGAAGGCAGCGAGGAGATACAGGGCCACTGTGGGCCCATGTGAGCACAGGAGATGGGCCCTTGGACAGCAGCACCCAGCCTTTGCAAACAGAAGCGGGTGCAGGGTTGACTGGCAGCAAGGTGCCCCCCTGTGAGGCTGTGAGCACACAGGTGGCGTTTAGAGACAGGTAGCCAGAGCCTCACAGTGAGAGCTGAGGGAGAGGTCTCAGCAGGTTTCAGCTCCCACAATGAACAGGGCAGCAATCAAAACACACAGAAAATGTTTGAGATCTGATAAGCACAGTCTCCAAGGCCAAATCAGCATATGAGACAGAGTCAGCGATAGTACACAGGTGTACTTACAGACATGCAGGCAATACACTCATACACATAAAATAGAAAATATAAAAATAATGACCTGAGACACCCACTACCCCTCACAGCAATAACCCACAGACAGCTGACTTCTGAGCAGTGACGAGGTAGCTGAGAGCATGGAGAGACACGGTATAACTGCCACAGGAGACTGGCAATCTTAACTTTCAAGCAGGAAGGCCAAATAATGTTCAGACACACCCAATCAATGAGATCCTGTTAAGATGGCCTCTTGAGCAGACTGATATTACAGGGGATGTGTGCTGGTATATATAACAGCAGCAGAAGCCACGGCAGCTCGTAGACAGGCAGGCCCTAGGAAGCTTAGCTGCAGAGTGCACCAGGCAGGAACCAGGAGTTGAGCGCTGTGACCACAACTGTGACTCCAGGACTCAAGGGTGTGATGCAAGAGGGAGTAAGCCTGGGCTACGTGGCAGGAGCTTAACTCTAGATAAAATGGTCCAGGTGCAGAACTCATGGTAGGACACTGACCCATGGTGTATTGGTTCCATGCCAGAACACACAGAAACCTTGCCAAAGTTTAAGACATAAAATGTGGTAGTAAATTTAAGCAGTATCAGAAAATAAAAATAGTGTGTTTCAGCTTAAAAACAGATTCATGTTCATAGACAGGAATCTGACATGTAACAAAGACGGCAGAATAAAAAGCAATGGCAGGCTGGGGAGATGCCTCAGTGGCCTAAGCGCTGGTTGTATACAAGCGTTAGGACCTGAGTTCTGATCAACAGCACCCATGTAAAATGATGAGAGGGGCAGGGCATGCCTAGAATCCAGTGTTGCAGTAAGGCAGAGTCCGGAGGCTCCCAGGGGCTTGCTGGCCAGCCAGACTAGTCAGTCAGTGAACTGCATGCTCAGTGAAGATCCTGTCTCAAAAAAATAATTGGAGAGTGGTTGAGGAAGACACCCAATGTTGACTTCTGGCCCCGCATGTACATATAGACACACAGAGAGACACAAAGAAACACACACACAGCAATGGAGATAGAATCACTTCAGTGCCCACATTGAAGGGATTGGCTCTCCACCTGCAGAAAACCTTCCCTGGCTCCTTATCCAGGAATGCACATCATCGTTAGTGCCAGGATGAGATGAGGTGCACGGTGCAGCTTCCAAGTCAGCAGGACAGCGGAGAAGGTGGCTGTGGCCTGGTGGGTAAGAAGCAGCCTTTAAAAGCACAAATGACCGCAGCATCAGAGAGCTGAGGCAGGGGTCACCAGGTCCAGGCAGCCTGGGCTACATGGCAAGACCTCATCAAAATGCAAATGAAAAATGTAATAGTAAGGCTGAAGAAAGCAAAGAAGGAAATCCATAGCAACCCAGAATGATAATCCTGGCCAGTGGACTTGTGTTTAATGAAAGACTCTGGGACAGAGGCAGGAGATGTCCACCTCTGCTAAGATGCTGAGAGGCTTCCTCTTCACTCCCAGTTTGACTTAGAGTCACCAAGGTAGCTCACCTGGGAGGGTGTGTCCAGAAAAGTTTAACTAAGGGGGAAAGACCCACCCTGACCATGGATGGCACCCTCCTATGGGGCGTCCTGGACTGAATAAAAAGGAGAAAGCTGAGCACCACCATGAAAGAACTGGGCCAATGACTCCTCCTCCTCAAAGCCCCTTACTTCTAGGCTCTGGGCACTGGGAGGAGGAGGAGCCCCTCAAGCTGTGTGACATTATGTAGACATTATAAAGCCTTAACATGCTTTGGTGGGGCATTCCGTCACAACAAGGAAGAGGGTCACGAGTACAGAGGGGCTCTAGAACATCCGAACAAGCCGGAGAAGACAGCAGATCCAGCCCACATGTGGCTCCACAACACAAGCAAGCAGTTCACTGAAGAGGACCCCGAGGCCAACGAGCTCAGGCGAAGAAACACAAAATCAAGAATGACCAGGGAAAGTGTCCAGGGCAAAGCATACTTCACCCAGTGCTGCTTTGGCAAGTTGGTCAACTGATGCCTGGTGTGTGTGTGTGTGTGTGTGTGTGTGTGTGTGTGTGTGAGAGAGAGAGAGAGAGAGAGAAAGAGAGAGAGAGAGAGAGAGAGAGAGAGAGAGAGAGAGAGAGAGCATGCACGTGCACACCCTAGTACATTCTGCTAGCAACGCACCTTGGGGCACAGACAATGTGGAACACAACCTGGTGCCACTTACCCTGATGAAGGTTGGTCGTACAATCCTGTTCTCAGGCCAGCCCACAGTGGGCCTGGGTGAGAGTGGGTCCGGCAGTCACAGGGGCAAGGTGATTTTTCTTCAGATGGCTACAGAAAGCATAGAGAATCACACATGAAGTACTGTGAGGCAGAGGGGGATATGTGGATATGTGGGGGACCCCAGGGAGCTGAGGCACTGAGATGGTTGGTGAGCTAGGCCACTTCAAAGTGCCGCAGACTGGTGGCAGGTCTCATTTTTCTGCTAGTATTTCCTGGCCAGGACCCAAAGACAAGCTAAAAACCTAGACACAGGCATCAGGCACAGGCAGAAGAAGCTGCAGCAGGTAGAGACAGCTCCTGTAGGAGTGAACGGCCCTCCGCCATCTCTGTACTTCTGTCTCTGCTGCCCCAGTCTTGGGAAATTGTGAAGAAGGCAGAACCAGTGACAAAGACTTGAGCCTCAGCAGCAGGAGTGGGGCAGCAAGGCCAAGGCGGTGTGTATGTGTGTGCTTTTCCGTGTGTTCTTTGCTGTCTCGGTGCCAACCAGGAAACAAAGCCAGTCAGTCACATGAGGTGCCTAATGGAATCAGGAAATTAAAAGTCCTGCTTTTTAGCTGGAGGGCAGTTTTACAATCCAAAATTATACACTCTATAAAGAACTTGGGAAGTCCTCCACAACTTTAAGGGAAAGGCCACTTGACAGACACCAGGCTCAGAGGGTCTGACCGTGAGTTTTCAAACAAAGAGTTTCAGCCACCTCTGTAGCTATGCTCGAAGAAGGAATGCAGCAGAGAGAATGCAAAAACATCTCAACCGGGATGGCTGAGCCGAGAGGATTACCATGTGTCTGAGGCCAGCCTTGGCTATATAGTATGCTCCAGACCTTAATTTTCAAAACCAAAATCATTGTAATGGACAGAGGAGTATGAAAAACTAAAAACTCCTGGAGAAAAGGAAAAGAACAAGAAGGCCCTGAAGTTTACAAGTTCTTCAGCTGACACCAGAACACACCAGGAAAGAAAAATTGGTATTAGACATATTCACAGTTAAAACTTTCCACTCTACAAGAGACATTGCTTAGAGGATGAAGAGCTAGGCCACGGGCTGGGAAGCAGTGTAGAGGACTGTAAGTTAAGACAGCAGTGGCTGCCAGCACTGTACATGTATTAATATGGCCGAATTCCCTTAAAACCCAAGGCAGGGCCTGAACCACCAAATGCCGGTGGGAAGCTCCCATTGCTAGAGGGACAGACACTTAGGAAGACAGTGAATGGGCTCCCTACAAACTAAACACTGCCTTTCCTTCTCATCTGGACATCACAGTCCAAGATATTTGCCCCAAGGAGTTGAAGACTTATGTCCATCTGAAAACACAACCCAAGTGCAGATACTGACCAAGGCTCTGTCTGTGACTGCCTCAAACTAGAAACAGCTGGAATTCCTTTCAGTAGGAGTGTACATTAAATAAACTGTAATGTATTCATTATCCACTAAAGCATGCAACAGGTAATGAGCTCTCAAGCCATGGGAGGGGCCTTAAATGCAGATCCATAAGTGGGAAATGCCAACCTAGCACTGGGAGATGGTACAGTGGATAAGAGCTCCTGCTGCGAGAGCAGGAGGACTTAAGTTCAAATCCAGCACCCATGTAGAAGCCATGCTGGGAGATGGCTTAACAAGAAAGGGGAGTTTGGTGTCTGGGACACTTCTGGCCGCAGTTACCCAAGCCCAACCTAGCTGGCGAGGGCCATAGTGGTCCCTCCAGCATATGCATCGATCTCTGCAAATGCATGAATCTTAGTGTATGTATATAAGTGGTGTACCGATAAAGCTGAATGAAACGGTGAAATCTGAAATGCGTTAGTCACCATGCGTGGGGAACACTGTTATATGGAGCTTCTGTGCTATATGCTTGGCGATATTTTAAAGTAATCCATCTTGAGAAGGGGAAAAGTAACAGATTAGATGATGCACACGTAACAACCGCATGGATGTTTTTTAAAAAATGCACTTAGTGGAAAAATGTAAGATACAGACTGAGATGCGGAGCAATATTGAAATGAGTGTGTACTTCGATCGTGGTGCCCTGGTTATGTAAGGTGCTGGTGAGAGGGAAAGCTGAGAATACGCCACCAAACTCTCTGAACCTTTCTCTATGCCTGGAATGGCCACAGAAATGCAAAGAAGCCTTAAAACAGCAGCTGCCCCTTAGCTAAGGCAGAGCAGTTCCGTACAGGCTTGGGGAGGGTTATGGGAACGCAAGTAAATGGTAAAAAACGAAACCTGAGTCTTCCCAAAGGCCAGTGACAGCAGGTGCCATTGACTGAGTATGATCACCTCAGTCTTCTACAGCTGAGAGACAGATCCAGAAAGGAGGAGGAGGAGGAAGGGGAGGGGGGGAGGGGAGAGATAGGGGTGGGGGAGAGAAAGGGGTGGGGGAGATCAACAACAGCCACTCACTGCCAGCTTGGAACCATGTGCCAGGAAGTCGGTGTAGGAGCTCAACTGGTTCACACCGATGAAGCACTCACAGGGTGCCACCAAATGCACACCTGCGGGACAGGACAGCAGTGTTCCTGCGCTGTGGAATTAACAAATGCAGAACTGAAGCAATAGGTTGACCTAGGTAGCCCAAGGAGCCAGCAGGATTCCTAAGATCTCCTGTTGTCGAACATAGTGTGCCTGCCTGTGTGTGATCCCTAGATACATCTCACATCTCCCGACCGGGAGGATGGGACAGAAAGGATCTCTGTGATCCCCAGTAAATGATCAGAGTAAATCAGAAATAAGGCTATGCAAAAAGTAACCACTTCAGAAAATTAACAAGGGACACTTCCTAAAAAGGCCACAGAAACAGGACAAATCCAGAGAGCTGGAATGGGAAAACAAGGTGGAACTAAAGAATCTCAGAGTCAGGTGACTGAGTTTTAAGGGCAATTGTGTGTTGTCACCCAGAATGACAGGGACATTCCAGAGGGGCAGAGGGGCTTCAACTTCTCAGAGGGACTGGCTTTTGACTTAAAGCTGCAAACCCCATGCAGAGGTGCAGAGAGATGCCTACTTCTCAATGATCCAGAGCCCCAGTTCTCAGGAAGACTAGGAGTCCTTGGCTTGTGTTCCTCAAAGCAGATAAAGCAGTGGCTTCAGGGAATTTTCCACTGCCACAGTAGAAATTTTCCATGTCTCTTGCAGTTGCTGAATGGTTGAGCAGATACAAACCAGCTGAAGAGTATGAGAGAAACAGAGAAGACCCTCCTGGCTCTCTAGTCTCTTCGGCCACTAGCCAATGAGAGGTGGTGATCTTAGCAGCCAGGACCCTGCATTTCAACCCCATCCCACACCTTCTACCTGCACAAAGTGCCAGACCACAGAGGTTGAGGGCTCCGTCCCCTAGGCACCCCACTTCAGAGTCCATAGAAAAGTCCTCTGGGATTCTGACTACCGGGCCACAAGTTGAGGCTCCTATGCCCGACTCTCAAGCTCCAGGCCCTCCTCAGGTGTGGCATGCTGTTGAACCTCCTTATCTGGCCATATGAAAGCTCCCCACATCCTGTCCTTTGGGGGTTTCAAGGAGGTGTCAATATGTAGGCATGGTTAATAAATCACTGGCCAGGGCAGAGGGAACTTGAAGAAGACAACAGTCATCTACAAACCCAGGAGAGAGACCTCAGAGAAACCAGTGCTGCCCACACCTTGGTCTGGAACTTCAGCCTCCAGAACTCTGAGAACATATCTCCCCTCCAACCATTGATGAGTAAGACCCCGTATTCTAGTTCTTGGTCTTCTGGGTGACCAGCCCTATCCTGAAGCTGTGTGGGGGTTCCAGGTAGAAGTTGCCTCATTCATCTGCACTCTTGAGATTCCAAGAATTCCAGGATATGTGTATGTCAAAAAGTAGAGAGGGCGGGGCTTGGTGGAGTATGCCTTTATTCCCAACACCTGGGAGGCAGGCGGATCTCCATGAGTTCAATGCCAGCCTGGTCTATACAGCGAGTCCTAGGCCAGCTGGGAGACTCTGTCTCAAAAAGACCAACCAACCAAACAAACAAAAAATAAATAAATAAATAAATTTTTTTAAATAAAAACAAAGATGGACCCAGATTTTGTAAGATCACAGAAGAACAGATGCGTGCAGTAACATAGATCACATTGGCTTAACAAACTTGTATGACTCTGCTCTCGGCAGAGAAAGCGTGTTTGGCACATCTACAAGACTGGTCACCTCTGAGCTGCACCACAGTTGTCAGATTCCACCAGCATAAATTAGGAAGCATCAGTAGATGTGAGGCACCTGCCTCTTATCCCAGAGCTTCAAGAGATCAAGCCAGCCTGAGCTACAAAGGGGCCCACACAGAAAAACAAAAAAGAAAAAACAAAAAATCAGATTATAGATTTTCAAAATCCTACAGTTTAGAACTTTTAAAGCAGGTAGATATAAAAATCACATATTTGAGGAAGTATTCATGATAGAAATCTAAGAATAATTACAACTGGAAGATAACAAAATAACACTTGTGACACTTGTATTATACAGATGATAATCAAATAACAGGTTCAGAGAAACTGATGGTCTGAAATGCTCATGTTAGACACAAGAGAGGATGACACTCGACAAGCCTGCTGGCATTCACACTGAGCTCGGGTGAAGAGGGGAGGGGTGAGTTGGCAAAAGAACCCACAGGTCCGCGTGTGAGCACATCCACTGAGCCAGCAAGGTGAGCACGGATGTCGGGGCCAGCACGTCAGTGACTTTCACAGTGACAAGAGATTATTATAAGCACTGCAAGGCACTGCAACGGGAGTAGATTCCTGAAGCAACTTAATATGCAAAAGTAATTTTAAAAAATATCCCCAAAGCCTGCTCGGCTCTATAATTAATCTCCTAGAAGGAGTTAGTTAAGGGAGGTGGGCAGGAACAGCCCTGGGGGAAGGGCCCTGCTGGAAGTTGAGGATGGTGTTGGTCACAGAGTCTGAACCCAGCAGGAGCTGGATCCAGGAATTGGAGCTCTGGGCTGCACTTGTCTTTGGGAGGGAAACTGAAGACCTCCGGACCAGCATCAGCTGCTTTGACCCAGACACACTTCCCACTGAAGATCCCATGCAAAGCCTAGGTGGGCCCAGATCAATGCGGTCAGCGTGGGGTCTCAGCTCTCAGTGGAGACTGTGCTGCTTTCCCAGCTCTGTTACAGATGCTTCTTGTAGGTGACCAAGTGGTAGGGTATAGGGACAGTGAAGCATTGTGCTGTACCCCAAGCCTGTGGGCACCCCACTGGCTTAGCTCTCTGACTCAGGTTGACAATCACTCACTCATCCTGCTCCCTACTTTACTCTTCTACAAGGCAGAGCGATGGTGATGCTCCTTTTGCCCCTCAGAGTGCTGGAAGCTGCTATAGATGTATATCCTCCCCAGGCCTCCATCTGGATCCAGCCGCTATCGGGGCCCCAGGGCCCCTTTCAGTCTCCCTGCTCTCAGATGCCGTCAAAGGCCTCCTCTGAGCAGCTCACATGTGGGCTGGCCTTCTGAGGGGGACCAGAATGAGACAAGGGAGACAATGAATTTAGAGAGCTCCCTGAGTTGGGGTGGGGGGCAGACCAGGACATTCAGAGGGAGGCATTGACAGTCTGAGGCTGGGTGTTTGTGGCCTGGGGAAGGGATTGGGGATAGTCTAGACTGCAGCTGTGCTACCCTGTCCACAGCTCCTCCTAGCCCCCTGGGGAGGGCCAGTTTTCTTTTGAGGTCTGGAACCCCCCAAAGGTGAAGCCTCTGTCCTCTCCATCAGAGGAAGGCAGACCAGCTTCTGGGAGGACAAGTCACCTGGTATCCTTTCCCTTTTCTGCTCAGTGGTCCCTCTTGCCACTAGCAGCATCTGAGGCTGGCAACTTTGGGATGCTGACTAGCCTACCCTAGACTCAGTCTGCCCCTCCTACAGAGAGGAAGGCATATTCGCTGCTCTGCATGCCTCTGATTGGCCCACTCACCTCCCCATCCCTCCCCAGCACATTTCCATCTTCCCTCTAGCCTGACCAATCTCCAGGGCCAGCTCTATGCACCAGGGAGTTTCCTACAGAAGAGCTGGCAGAGTGTCACCCAAGAGTTTGGGTCCTTGGACCTTGCTAGAAACTGGGTCGCATCAGAGGGCACAAAGGAAAGGTGAGGTGAATGTGGGTGCTGGCCGGTAGGGAGCGGCGCCCCAACCCATGCCCACTGCGAACCCAGTGAAGCACAACCACTGATATCACCAGCCCCTAAGATGTCCTGAGACCCTGACTTGGAGCCCCCCGATTCCTGCCAAAACTCCAGGGTGAGAGCACATGAGTCTGTTAATGGGGGCGGTGCTTCTAGCCTCCCCAGTTCCTGGGTGAGGTCCTTATGGTATTCCCAGGAAGCCATAAGGAACCCAGCAACACCTCCTCCGCCTGGGGACAGCTGTGTACCACTGCCCCGCCCCAAAGAAGCCTCCTTACCCCAATCTGCTGCTATTTCCTAGTGAGGCCAAGTAGTTGGAAGGGAAGCCCCGTGGTACTTGTGTGGCACACACACCATGTCCACTGAGATTTAGAGAGGAGTGACTGGTGTTCTAAGACTCCATGCATTTAAGTTGAGGTTCCTGGCTAACATGCTCTGAGATCCTTTAACTGCAAGTTCTGGGACCAAGAGCCAACTGCTACGGTGCACTGACGGGCCCTCCGCCCCCGGAACAAGCCAGACTCTCAGGCTCCTGACTCATATGGGCTCTGGAGGAGACTCCAGGGTGAAGGGGGGTGAAGGTTCTGGAATCCACAGCTGACGTTGGTGGTGATGGGCCTGTGTGCTGACTGGCTTCCGCTCTAGCCAAGCCTTATTTGGAGGTGCTTCCGCTGCGTGGGGTTGCTGGCTGGCACGTTTGCTAGCTGCGCAGTTTCCTCCCGCCTGGTTATTTTTAGGGCCTGACAAAGGGGAGCCCAAAGCTTCCCGATTACTCAAGAAGCTCTGAGTTGAAGACCTGGGGCTCTGGGAGTCCCTAAGAGTCCTGCACCCATGGCTCTGGCAGGCCCGAAAACAGACCCAGAGGGGAGGTGGGAGGCGTAGTACAGAGAAGACTTGGCCTTCTGTCTCTGGGTAGCCAGGGAGGCAGCCAAGGCCACGCTTGGCAGGACTGCCTCTTGTCCCACACCCGGGCAGGAATTCACAGACCCAGCCGGGACCCAGGAAGCCTTAGAGGTCAGGGCACTCTGAGGCCAGGTCTGGGGCCCCTCTAGGGTTTTGGTGCCCCCCTTGGGAGACTAGTTCCTTAGGACCAAGGTTGTTGCAGAGCTCCGGGGATGGGCAAGCCAAGGCTGTAGGACTTTGTATCTCTCTATGAGGACTGCCTGGGCCACTTTTCAGAGCAAGAAGTGGCAGAGCCTGGAATCTTCCAGATTCCCCAGTCCTTAGTGGCCGTTTCTGGGCTTCTTGAGTGACCCACCAGTTACCTCATCACGCTATGGGTTCCCAGCAAGCTACGAGATGGCAGCCCTTGCTTTAGGACTCACTCTCCAGTACGGCCTGACTTCCCAAGGCTATCACAGGGAGCTGAGCATGGCCTAAGGGAGGGAGGGAAGCCAGCCCTGTGGGTGGTAGGACCTGGCAAGCTGAGTGTAGGAGGGATCTGACCTTTCCTTGAGGGAAAGCAGAAGGGTCCAGAAGAGAACAGGTGGCTCACAAACAGCCAGACAGGAGCGAAGGGAGGCGGTGAGAGTGGAGGAGGGAGAGACCGGCGCGCAAACCTCACCAGCATGGCAGGAGTCTTCTCCCGACACAGCTCAAGGCTGCAGGTTAGGGATAAAGGACTTGCTGGTAGCAAGTCTTCTCGTTAGGTCGGGCCAGAAGGTGAAGAGAGGTAGCTGTGAAGAGCTTTGCTGTAAAGGCCTCCAGCCTGTCTAGAGGCAGAACACTCTGGAAAGGAGCTGGAGCACCTCTTGAGCCTCCTTCCAACAGTGCTCACACTGGTGACAGGAGGGGATGAGCAGATGGAACCAGGTAAGGAGGAGAACCCTCCGGATCATGGGAGTGTGGGTGTGATGAGAGCACAGTACCTGCTGGCTGCTGCTCCCACCAGGTGCACTCCAGCTGATGGAGAGACTCACTGTCCTCATGTGCCCTTCCTTCCACACACCTGTCTTCCAGATTCCCCAGTCCTAAGGCATCAGGGTCACAGTGAGCTATGAGGACCTGGTTCCCAGTCCCATCAGCACCAGCACCATCCACAGAGATCATGGAGCTACTGTCTTGGGCACCATCAGGATCAACGTCACTCATAGCCACATCTGACCTTTACCACCATCACTGTGTTGGTCAGTTTTTGTCAACTTGACACAACTAGGGTCACCGGGGAAAAAGGAACTTCAGTTGAGGAATTCCTCCATCAGACTGGCCTGCACACATATCTGTGGGACACTTTCTTTATTGCTAAATGATGTAGGAAGGCCAGGACCACTGTGAAGGATCACCACTCTCCTCACCATCGCTGCCATCCTCACCATCCTCACCATCCCCGTCACCATCATCCTCACCATCCCCATCCCTATCATCCACACCATCACCATCACCATCCTCACCATCCTCACCATCCTCACCATCACCATCACCACTGCCATCACCACCATCACCACCATCATCACTGTCATCACTCTCTTCACTATCATTACCATCTTCACCATCACCAGCAAAATCCCAGGTCTAGGTCTGTCCAACAAAACAGTCACCACTCCCTTTGCCCCCACAAATGCTCCAGCCATCATGCTGACCACCACCACCTCACTTCCCACATCTCGTCCGAAGGCAGGGTGGTGCTGATGATGGCAGGTGGAGGATGGAAGAGGAGGTGGTCTCAGACTCACCGGTCGCAGGTTGCTAAAGAGGACGGCATGAGCACTGGGGGGTGAGGACAGCCAAGGGCATGCAGAGGACGCAGGAAGATCTCCCTCGTGGCAGAGCAGCAGTTGAGGTCCAGCTGAGGCTGGTGTTCTTGAGAGAGACAGCCATTGGGGGAGGAGAGGCAGAGACCCAATCTGGAGCCAGAAGATTCAGGTTCCAGGGACAGTCTCTCTTGGTCTATGGGATACCGGCAACTCTCCCTGATCACCCTGAGCCTGATTCCTCACTGTAGACAGGATCCTGACCCTTCTTGCCAGGTATCAGGAGCATACAACACTCCAAAAAGGTGGAGAAAGAGCAAAGACTCGACAGAGGCTGAGGGAGAGGCCTTTTCTCCACTCTGCACATTGTAAAGTCCTGGGCCAAGAAAACATTCAGCATAAGGCTCACCTTAGAGTGTGCCTGGAAACTCTGAAGTGGGGCCCACTAGTGCAGGACCCAGGATGCTGATGAACCCAGTGAGGGCTTCACTGGCCAGCTTCCTGCACTAGGACAGGAAGCAGGCTGCAGTTTCTGTAATGAGTCACTCTGGAAGGAGATGATGGAGCTGTGAGCAACCATGAGCCCTGGGCATCTCCTGGCACACACAACACTCTGGAGGGAAGACCTCCAAGGGAGGGGAAAACTGACCCTGGACACACACTGCATCTTAACTGGCCCAGAGGGTTGACCCTGGTTGTCTCCACTGTTCCGAGTCTCTCCCTTCATGTGGAAGGTGTAAGGGATTGGGGTGTCAGTGTTTTGTTACTGGTGGTGCTGGGTGGGCAGGGGTGGGGGATCAGGGAGCTGGACACTCGTGAGGACAACAAAGAGCTTGAGCAGAATCCGGCCCTCTGCACCCAGATGTGGTCTGCATGCCATGTGCCTCCAGCAGGCAGAGCGCTGAGGACTCGGGGCTTCTCCCCTTGAACCCATGGGCCCTCTTAGCTTCTTTCCTTCCTTAACAGCCAGCGGTGAGAAGGGAACACAGCCGTGCCCCTCCACTCATAAGCTCTCCTAGAAAAGATCTGGAAGGCAGGGTCTCTGTATACGGACCCTGCAGTATGATGGCGATAGTCCACTCAACCTCCAGGAGGCTCTGTCATTGTAGAGCATACAGGCCAGGGCCTGCGCAAAGTTCACATTGGCCCCCGCTTGGCTGTTTGGGTCCTGATTTGTTTTCAAACATTGGTTTTTGTTTGCTTGTATGGTCATCTGTTTGCATCCTGTGGCCAGGGACTGTCCTGAGCTCTGCATGCCTCTCTCTCTCTGGTGAGGACACCAGGGAAGCCCTACCAGGCAGCCTTCTCCAGCTGCTTGGCACTTTGTTTTGGATGCTTCAAGCTCCACATGCTCTGGCCCAATGGCTTACATCAAGGCTTCAGCTCAAGTTAGGGTCTCTGTGGGTGGAGGAGAGGCCCAGAAGGTTCTGTCCTCTGCTGAGGACAGGTTTGTGCAGTCCTGGGTGGGGAGGGGCCTTGTGATTTCTGAGTCACTCAGCTAGCTTCCCAGACAGAGTCCTTGAGTGGCTTGCGCCGCCCCCTGCTGGACGACTGGGGAGAGGCAGGGACGCTCTTAGGAGTTTCGGTGCACCAGGAAGGGGCCAGGTGGTTGTGGCCTGTTCACATTTCCCTCCTAAGCAGACCAGATGGATGGGTTCAGGGGGGCGGGCACATGGACATGACGAGACCCAGCTTCCCTTCATATTTCTTTCAGGGTTTCAGGCTATCTGTTGACTCTGTCCTTTCCAAGTGACTCGGGCCAAGTTGCTACAGAGAAGAAAGAGATCACAGAAAGCTGGGTTTTTGACTCTTTTTATTGAAGAAAAGAAAAGAAGAGAAAAAATAGATTCCCCATCCGCTTCTTCCCAGAGTGGCTCTAGTCCTCCCCTGGGGCTCTGGGTCAGGACCATGTTCTCCGCCTGGGTCTGGGAGGGGCCCAGGGTCCTGGAAGAGAGTGGGGGTCTGGCTGCTTCCCGAGGGTAGGGGTGTCTAAAAAACGGAGCCAGGCTGGCGGGCCACAGGCAGTCCTCTGCAGTGGTGGCTGAGGCGGGCATCCTGGGGACGCTGGCCACACCAGGCCTGTCCGTGTCCACAGCCGCTCGCCTGCCTGCCTGCCTGCTTGCCCACTGGGGCTTGCCCAAGGAAGGCAGAGTCTGAGGCACCTGCTGGCCTCTGGAGCCCCGTGCCCGCGGGCCATGCCACCTCCTGTCCCGTGTCTGGCTCTGGTCCCAGCGCCGCGGGCCCTCTGCCTGGCCGCCTCCGAGCGCCCTGAGGCCGGGGCAGGGCCCGGCCCGCCACCGCGAGCGCGTCTGTGCCCGTCCTGTGGCCGGAGCAGGCAGAGCAGCATCCCTCCTCCTGGCCCGGTGTGGGGCCGCCGCCCGCCCGCTCAGACCTCTGTCTGGAGGTCGATGATGTCCTGGCCCACCAGCGGGATGGTGGCACCTGCCTTCTCCCACTCCACACTCCGCAGCTCCAGTGGCGAAGGGGGCAGAGGCTCCAGCTCCTTCTTCACCCAGGCGGGTGTCCCATGTGGCTTTCGGAGGCTCTCCCAGGCCCGCTTGTTGGGAGTCTGCTGCTTCTCTGGCTGCTCAAGGCCAGTCGTGCAGGCAGGGCAGGCGCAAGCGGTGGCCATGGGAGAAGGGGAGAAGAGGAAACCTCTCAGGGAGGACTACCGGAGGGAGCATAGTCCACGCTCCCCGGTAGCCCCAGGTTTGGCAATGCTGCAGCTGAAGGGGGCGAACTCCCAACACCACCCAAGGCAGAGGTCTCCCAGACCCCGCCGGGCTCAGAACCCTCCCGCCCTGCACGCTGCACACCCGAGGGGAACAGGTACCCCAGGGAAATGCACAGAAGGGACGCCCTGAGTATGTGAAGTTGCCGGGGAGCGGCCGGGTCTGGGAGCCGGTGGAGCTGTGGGCAGGGCCCACTCTCCTGACCTTGTTGTCCACGCCTGGTGCTTCCTTGTCCTTTTCAGCCGCGTGCTGCAGCTTCCGGTTCAGGTCCTGGAACATGTCCTGGTGTCGCTTCCGTGTGTGCATGATCTTCTGTGGGGTGAGGACACAAACCTTGAGCCAGGATGGGCAGAGCCATCCCTCTGCTGCACCTGCCACTGGTCCCTGGGGTCTGACTTTGAGTCCCCTCCCCAGCTCCCGTTTATGAAAACTGCTCCTGTGTTCAGCCAGTGTGTCCAGGGATGGGACACCAGCACTCACCTCAAAGTCCAGCTCTGCATATCGTGACTTCCGTCGCTGTGGGAAGAAGGGGGTTGTGCTTATGGGTAATGCATTCCCTGAAACTGTCTAGACTACAAGTCCAAGCGCTCTGCCCTGACAGTGGGGAGACCCCACCCTGCCTTCAGGGTGCTGGATCCAGAGTGCACCAGGTACCCAGGCCACCTGTTCCTTAGGGATAGCTGGGGCCAGAGGGAAACCCTGACAGTGATGGGATGTGGGTGGGGTCTCAGAGCCCTGACCCCAAGGCCACTCCAAGTGCTGTGAATGTGAGCAGTAAGGTTTCTCCCTGCCCCAAGCTGGTTGTGCCTGTGCAGCAGTGCTCAGCTCAGCCAGCTCAGAGGGTCGAGGTGACCTGATCTCGGGCACCCATGGCTGGGTCTCCCAACAGTGAACTCAAGGGTGCTGCCTGAACCCCAGAGACCAAGGGCCAGAGGGTGGCACATATCCTAAAGGAGTGGCAGGGGCCATCTGACAGTCCCATCCTGGCTTCGGGCCCTGGTTCAGAGCAAGGTTCAGGGGCAGTGCAAACTCTGGGTTCAGAGGAAGCTGCTATGTGCTACCCAGCAGTGAAATGGGCTAGACTACACACGGGTCCATCCCTGGCCAGCCCGACCCATTTCTGACATGCTCAGATGGGTCCTGTCCCTGGCCACTCTACCCACTTCCAACATGCTCAGAGCCTTCAGGCAGGGCGGTTCCAGTTCTCAGCTGGGGGTCCACCCACCCCTGCCTCTGCAGACTCTGGATCACCCTCACCTCCAGGGAGCTCACGGACAAGGTGGCCACATTCTCATTCTTGGTCCCAGCCCCTGAGCTGGGACCTGGGTGGGCTGCGGGCTCCCCTGTGTCCCCCAGGCTGGGGGGCACAGGCTCCAGGGTGGGTGGGGGGGGTAGGGGCTGCTGAGGTGGAGGTGGAGGTGGAGGGGGGGGTGGTGGGGGTTGGGCAGGGGGCGCCTCAGGAGGTGCGCCCCCTGGGGGTTCACGGGTAGGGGGGCTGCGGGTGGGGAAGGTGGCGTCAGGTGCCATGCTGAGATGGATGAGGCGGGTCTGGGGCATCTGGTCAATGTTGATGCTGTACTTGGGCTCCTCCTTGGGTTTGGGCCGAAGCGTGGCCGTGGCCGTGGGCAGGATCACGTAGCTCGTGTCCAGAGCCTTCTCCTGGGCCCGGCTCAGCTCCGAGTCCAGCTTCTTGAAGATGTCCCCATCACCAATGAAGGAGGACTTGGCGGCCTTGTCCTTCTTGAGGGTGAGCGAGTGGTTAGGGAAGTCAGGCAGGGGCCCTCCCGGGTAACGGGGTGAGCCATGCAGGTGCAGCTTGGACACATTGGCTGGCAGGCTGTTGAAGGTGGGGGGTGGGCCCTTGGCCAGTTTCAGCTTTTCCTCCTCAGGTAGCGAAGGCCGCTTGAAAGTGCCCGTGATGGTGGCTGTGCGGCAGGCTGCGATGTCCTTGTTCAGCACTATGGGGGCAGCAGAAGCAACAGCAGACAGGGAGGGGGTCAGAGCAGCAAGGACAGTCCACAGTAACAGGGGCTCAGCCTGGCTGACAACACTGCCATCTGGGGCCTGCCCCATGTCATCCCTGGCATCAGACTAGGACCTGGCACATGGACAGCCAAGATTCCTTTGCCTTCTCCAATGAGGCCAGTCCATGGGATCTTCGCTGGCCTCCTAAGATGACCAATGATTGTCACCCCCACACAACCCTTCCTGGCAACTGGAACTGGCCAGTGAGGGTACACTCGACTGGGAAAGGCAGAGAAGAAGTACTTCCAGGCAGGAAGGTCGGTCAATTCTGCGGAGCCCAGTCTCCCCTCCAATATTCTCGCTGCTCACAGCAAGTCCATGCTCCAGGCTCCAGGATGGGTGGTGGGGGTAGGGGCTGCTGAGGGAGGGTGTGGCGGGCCTGATCACATCAACACCAGGACCCTGGGGCCTGACACAAGACCTCCCTTTGATGGACCTCTCCTGCCTCGGAGGCACTGCGCCTGGCCACAGCCCTTTCTCCTGAAGTCTCCCACCCAATCACTTCTCTTGGATCAGCTATCTCAAGCTATCCAGCATCTGACCTGGGCTCCAGCTGGCCCCGCAGACAGTCTCATACCACCAACCCACCCCCACAAGCCAGTAGAATCTCAAAGCCAGCTGCTCCGTCCTGCTCCTCTCCAGAGGCTGCTACTCTTGGGAGCCAGGCCAGAGCCCCTCCTCAGAAAGCCTGACCCAATCTTGTACTGTTGTGGCCATACCTGGCCCAGCCCTGGGGCCCACCAGTAGCTCCCACCGTCTTATCAACGACTCCCGTCACCCATCATCTCCTAACTTCCCTGAGGCCAAGGGCTTCCTCCTTTGGTTCTTCCAGACCATCACCCAATGCTGTCTTCCTCTGGCCCATCCCCAACACCCCAATAGTGGGCTGGCCACCTTGCCTATTAACCTATAAGGCCCTGCTCCAAGGGTCAGCACCATCTGAGTCACCAGACCATTTGGTCCAATCAGCCCTGCGGTACTCACTCCCTGTACAGTCACACTTCATCCTGTGAGGCAGGACCAGTGTCTAGCATTGTGAACTGTAGTGCCTCCTCTGCCTGTGCCCAGATCCCCCACCCCAAGCTGGGCTCTGGCCCCATGGGTACCTACACGAGCCACCCGCTGTCCGCCCACCAGTAACACGTGGCCCACAGCCCCATGTACTTATGAGGCACAACCACAAGGTTGTGACGGCCCCTACCCTTGTGTTGGGGTCATTTCTCAGGGAGGGTGTGGAGCTGGATCACTAGAGACCAAAAAGTTTTCTGCCCCATCTCAAGGTCACCTCCTCCAGGACACCTTCTCCCCACAGCAGCTGAGGTTCCTCACTTGGGGCCAGCCCAGCCCGTCCACCATGGCTATCCAGAGAGGGTGATCAGATAGAACACAGCCATGCATCTTCTCTGCAGCCAGAGATCATCTGCCTGTAGGCTGATACTCAGGGATATGGGGAGAGCTTCCTTAATTGGGCAGAAGAGTCCCTTCTTGAACTTGCTTCCAGGAAGCCTGGCACTAGCCTCGAGCTCCAGCAGCAGATCCTCCTGCTCCCACTGAGATCTCTGAAAACCCAAGCTGCCCTTAGCCCAGCTCAGATTGATGATGAGAAATGAAGGCAACACAGAACATGGGTATTTGAGGAAGGTTGGGCAGGACACAGGTGATGGCGTGAGGGGTGGGGACAGGGCCAGGGAAGCTGGGTCTCAGGCAGAGCTGGCCCATCCTCCCTGTTCCATGAAGGGGAAGAAGAAAGACAGACTGATGGAGGGCTGCCAAGGATCGCCCCGGCCCAGTGTGGGCTCCACAACAGCGTTCTAGGGCTCCCCCAGTCATGCTCGCGGGCCTCCTGCTGCCCCTGGGGAGCAGGGGGCCCAGGATGGGCCATGTGGCAACAGGCCTCCATGGAGACAGATGAAGCACACAGATGCTGGGAGTGAAGAAAAACAAGCGGGCCGACTGGCCACCGGGGCTCTCACCTGTCAGGCGCTCACCTGATCTACAGGCCAGATCCACATCCTTCTCGAAGTCAGTCTGCAAGACAGAAACAGTGGGCAAGGTGAGGCCTGGGGTGGAGGTGGATGGGCTGCGTCCTGAGAGTGGTGGAAAGGGGCCACCAGAGCCACAGCCACACCTCAGAGGTCACAAGTGTGCTGATGCTGTCACCCAGAACCTCAAACTCACTTCTGCCCATGGGCCACATGGTGGCTATGCCTCTGTACAGCTGTCTATGCACACATGGGTGTGTCTGTCAGCATTCACATGCATGTGTGAGTGTGTTTCTGTGTACATGGTACAAGTGCACGTACTTTATGAACACAGAAGAGTGTGCCTGTGTGTTCAAGGAGAGCTGCATGTGACCTCATATGTGGGCCAGTGTTCACGTCTATATGTTCTTGTGAAGTAGCATACACATGTGTCTACATGCATGTGTCTGTGTCTTACTGCATGTGCGTGCCAGCAACCATGCATATTCCCCCTCCAAGGCGTCATGGAGCAGCCGGCCTCTGACCCTCTGGCCATGCTCCCCCAGCCATGCAGTCACAGAGCTTCCAGAACCTCTGCCATTCCACAGAGAGCAGACAGCAGGGGACAGACACAGACCTGCACCAGCACCTGCCTCCCCTAAAGCTGAGACCTGGTCCCCACTGCAACTCTGAGGACTGCAGTTGTGGAGGTAGGTGTGGTGACCTAGGTCCACCTCAGGAGCTTGGGCCCAGCACACCTTTCCAAAGGCCACAGGGCTCCAAGGGAACAGTCTGGCCTTTAATCTCAAACTGGAGGCACTTCCCTGAAACGCAGGAACCAGGGTGCTGGGAGGGCGACAGTCTTTCCCTGAGGTCAGAGACCAGGCCAGGAAATCATCAGGAGGAGGAAAGCCGTGTCCCCCGTGACAAAATACCTGTTCACCTTGTTCCCTCTAGATGGAGGCCCTGAGGCCCGGAGGGTTGGCTCTGAGTAGACCCACCCAGAGACACCCCCAGTGCCTCACTCCCGAGGGTTGGACACCTGGGTCAGAGGGCCAGGAATCTGGTCACCACAGAGCCCCAGGGTCTGCACAGGGGTGCTGCACCTGGGTCCCACACCTGAGGCAGGGCCTGGGTCCGTCCTCCCTATTAGTCCCAAGGTGTATGGGCTACAGTGAGGGGAACAGGCAGATCTGGTAACTGGACACCCTCATCCTTATCAGAGTGCCTATCAGATTGAGGGCTGCTGGAGTCCAGAGCCCGACATTCAGGAGGCCTGGCCTGGTGACCTCACAGTTGGCCTATGCACGGACCTGGGTGAGCCAATTTTGAGGAAGGCAATCACATCAGGCCCCGTCTAACTCAGCCCTTTCCAGATCAAAACCTGGACCAGAAATTTCACCTTGGTTCAATTTCCCCAAGTACGAACGGAGCTGAGCTCCTCTAACAGAACTCTGGCCACAGGGAGGACTTGGAGACCCCTAATGGGGCAACCTACAACCCCAGGCACTTAGTCCTACCATGAGCTGGGCGTGGCCATTCTGGAAGGAGCCCCCTGAGTCCCCGTTGCCCTCCTCCTGGCGGTCCACCACACGGCACTTCACAGCATCCTGGACCTGGGAAAGGAGAAACGTCAGCAGGCGTGGAAAGGGCAGCGACTCACCAGCATAAAATGAAGATACTCGGCAGCTCTGGCCCTAGGAAGGTGCTGCACGTCCCACAAGCCAGAGGCTGTGGTAAGAACCCCGTTGGTCTGAAACAGGCCCAGCCTGCACCCCAAAGCCCTGCTCTGATTGTGCTACACAAGGCTAGCATGGAGCTTGGGAAGAGACGAGTCACCGAAGGAAGTGGCCAGTCCCCTAGGGCGGTCAGTGTGAGGAAGGACACAGAGACAACACTTCCTTGCAGTCCAAGCACGAGAGGTATCAGTGAGGTGCTGAGGGCCCGCAGCAGGAACCACACACAGGGTCTGAAGCCAGCCTCGTGTGCCCAGCCCGCCTCACATGGAGCTGTGGGCCACCTCTCAATTTCCAGACCACAGGCTTCATGCACATGCCACCTGCAGGGTTAGATCCCCGCTGGGACCTTCTGCTCCGCACTGGTGACGTCTGTCCTGCTGCCTCCCTGGAGGGCCTGCTTTCAGTCTGCAGACCCTGACCCTGTGCGCCTTCCCTTCCAACTGCTTTTGAGATCTCTTTCCCTTCTCTTCTGCACTCTGCCCCTGCCAGGCTTTGAAGATGTTGCTTTGGAGTCAGAACCACTCAAGCTCTCTGTCTGCAGGACGCCCCTGCTCCCTGCTCACAGACGCCAGGCACTGAGGCAGGAAGACAGGATAAGAATGTGTCTTCAGAGCAGACTGGTGGCCTCAAATTCCTGTGGAGCCAGGTTTCACCTGTCGGCGGGGAGCCATGGCACCTGGTGGTGGGGTCACCCTGAGAAGTGTGGATATAGAGCTTGGGTGGCCAGGGCTGGTGGATTTGGAAGTTCCTTCCTCCCTGTGGGCTGCCATGATGCTTGGTGGCCTCTCACAGTAGCTGCCCACAGCTGGGCGACACATGGACCAGCATGGGGAGGGAGAAAAAGAGGCAGTTTTATGGCAGTGGCTCAGGAACGTTCAGGCACACCTCCTTCCCAGGGTCCTCCTCTGTAGTCTCTCTTGAGGTATGGTAACATGCAGTCCCGACGTGATGCCGTGCAGAGCCCAGTCTCTTCTGTCAGCTGAGATCCCCACTTTGGTTCCTGCAGCCATAGTCTCTTTTGTCCACATGCTTTTGAAAAGTTCCTCAGTGATATTCTAGAAGGTTCTGAGAAGTGGAGGTGGTGGGCCCTTTCTGGCTCCTCAACTGCATCCTGGCTCCATCAAGAATAGGAACTGGTCCATAGAGGTAAGAAGCCCATCTGCCCACGGTCCAGCTTCTTGGAGATCCGGACTGCCACCCACCCTCATTACCGCCTCCCACTGTGGCCACCAGGACATAGTTGGGTAGGAACCCGGTGTTCTGACGTTCTGAAAAGGCCCAGAAAATACCAGCAGCATCTGCTGCTGGCTCTACCACTCTGCCCTGCCAGTCACAGCCTTTCCATAACCGGTGGGGTCTCCAGGGGAGATGCTACCCTGCCCAGGAGGGGGTCGTTCACAGCAGCCTTGACTATGTGCTGGACACAAATCTGGCCTGAGGGGACCTGGGCCTAGCACGCCCACCTCTCTGCGCAGGATGCAGTGCACCATCACGATGACGAAGCCCTCCAGCGAGTCAAAGACGGCAAAGAGGATCTGGAAGAGGGCGGAGCGGCGGTCGGTGACGGCGAGCACGGCAGACATCCAGGTCAGCGCCAGCAGCGGCAGCACCACACAGGAGCTCCACAGGGAGGCCCTGGGGACGGAGGGCATCAGGGCGGCCCCTCGGGTGCTCCACCTCTGCTGAGGACACCCTTTTCCCCATGCCAGCCACCCCCAGGCCCAAGGGCTTGGAGGAGACCAACCCAGCAAACTAGAGAAGTTCTCTGGGAGATCTAGGGCCCTATACAGGAGGTAACAGGAGAGGGAAGACAGATTGGAAGGCATGGGGACCTGGGAGATACATGGAGTGACATAGCCTGATTCTATTTTCCAGGCCCTGAACCAGGGACCCAGAGATCCAGGCCTCCAGCTGGAGTACAAGATGGCTGTGGAGACTAGGCTGGCGAGGCACTGAGAGAGGGGAAAGACAGGGAAACTGTGACGGAGACACAGGACAGACAGTGGACAGTTGGATAAGGCCAGAGGGTCAAAGGAGAGACCAAGACAGACAGAACAGAGACGAAGGGCATTCCTCCTCTTCTGGGGCTGCAGACCACCCTCCAGAGCCCCAGAACCCTGTCTGCCTGTGGACGCAGCCCCGTCCATCAGCCCCCAGCCTCTCCTTGAGCACACGGCTAGCCCAGGGAGCCGAGTAGCCTGAGCCGGCTGCTCCCACCTGCTCTGCCTGCCACAAAGTTTCTTCCCAAGCTTAAGTTGGGGCACAGTGTTGCCTTGGGGAAGGACATGTAAGGGCTTGAGAACTGTGGCCAGCCCTGTCCTCCCAAGAGCCACTGTGGCCTGTCTGGACATCTTGTTCTGTCATCATCGGGGTCTGGGGTAGAATCAGGATCACCTGTCTCTCTTCTCTCCCGGGTCACCCTGCCATCCCAAAGGAGCAGACAAAGGGGAGGGGACTGAATACAGTGTGGAATTTGGACTATCAGGGCTGATGGACCAGAAGAGGCTGGAGTTCTGTGGCCCAGTTAGGCAAAGGATCCCCGGCCCAAACAATACATCAGGGCCCTGGCAGGAATCCTGTGTGGGCCTGGCCTTGTGAGGAGACCACCATCTTGGCTTCAGACTTCAGAGGTCACATAGCTAGTCACAGTGGCCCTTTACCACAGCCTCTTCCAGATGTGGCTCTATACCTTCTCAACCCACACTGACCCCAGGAAGCTTCTTGTCCCCAGCCACAGCTGTCACCATTTGGCAACACAGCAGCCACCTGTGACCAGGGCACTCAGGTCTGGGTCCCTCAACACTGCTCAGCCAACAGAGCCTAGATCTCTGTCAGCCCACTTTACCCAGTTCAGCCCTGAGCCAGAAGTCACCCTGATGCCTGACCCCTTCTTTCCTTGGTGTGTGGGCTCTAAAACTGTACCTCATATGGCTTCCCAGCACAGTGCCAGCCCGTCCATCTCCCTCCCCTGTGGCTGCAGAGGTCAACAGGTGGCTGTCTGCTCACCTCTCCCTACAGCTAGCACAGAGCCTTGGCTGGCTGGCCTTCCAGCCGAAGACTCCCTGTTACTGACCGGTCCCTTCTCAGCTCTCGGCCTGATTCCCCACCATAGCACTGGCCCAGTAACTTCTTTCTTCCCCTTCAAAGCAGACATTATTTGAGCCGGAACGCTGATACCCCAAGTCACCTGTGTCTGATGATAAGAGCACAGCCTCCCACCAGCAGAGACCCCTTGTCCCCCTTCTCAAGTTCAGATCGGCTGTGTCCCTGTCTCCTACACACAACTACAGCTTCCAAATCACTTCTACATGTGGCCCTGAGCCACATGTTCCCAGCTCCCTAGAAACCCAACCACCCCAGGGTGGGAAGGGAGCTTCCTTGAGGCCTAGGTATCACTGTCTCTAGCTCCTGCTTTACCTCTGGGTCTGGGGCTGCAGCTTCTTGGCTCAGACTGGACTATAGCTCTTCCACCCTCTACCCAGCAAGACTGCTGACCCAAGGGTAGGCACCTGGGCTGTCAGCAGTGTGTGCCAAGGCATGGGGACAGACCTCTCTGCTTGACTGGGTCCTATACCTTGGCCATCCCCTTGCTTACCCAGCCTAATCTGGCTCCCATGTCTGGACCTAGGTAGCTCTGAAGGTGCCAAGACTTCCCCTCAGGGAAGGAGCGCAGACAACCTGAGAGGGTTAGCATTTGAAGTCTCTGCCACTGCTGTAACCTGAAGGAGGCGGGGGGCTGGGCAGGATGGCTTCTTAGGCTGGGCTGAGCCCCACCTACCCAAAAGGCAGCCCCACACTGCTCCTAGTTCTGGTATCACCAGCAAAGTCAGTGGATCAACACTACTCTGGGCCTGGCACCATGTCCCCAAAGTCATGCCTGCCTCCTATTTTCCCACATCCCTACACACCTATATACGACACACACATGTGCCCACAGGGGAGTAACACTGTCCACACTCACCTCTCATCTACACACATGTGCATACACACACATCCAGTTACGGTTCTACAGTCACATGCTTACAGATACATCTCCACATACACCATTCACACCTACCCACCATCTTCAGGCTTGCAAGTTTACACATGCACACTTGTTCCCATGCCTGCACATGCCACTCTTCCATATGAGCACCTCCCACACACCCCTACGTGCTGTACACACACCCATTCTTACACGTGGGCACCTCCCATGCACACTGGCATACTGTGCACACACTCAGTCACTCTCGTATGTGAGCACCCTTCCAAGCACACCCACACCCTGTATATACCCGTTCTTCTCACATGTGAACAATGCATACTACCCCCAAATAGTCACACATATGCACTCACGTGGCTCTAGCCCCCACCCACTTGTTCTGTGGAGATAGGGGGTATTATAGTCCAGACTCTGGGTCAGCATTACTGAGGGGCCTCAGGGAGTGGCATGGGGCTGTGTAGCCCTGTCCCAGCTCTTCCTGGATTCAGTCCCATCCTGACCACACTGACCGACCCACTCGCCGCCTCCCTCTGTTTTATGTGCTGCATAGTGAGCAGGCCCTGGAGCAGGCCCTGGCGCTGGGAGAGAAGGGCCTGTGGGTAGAGGTGGGTAGAGGTGGAGCTGCCTTGGAAACCCAGAGGGGATGGCAGAAATGAAAGAAATGAAAGAAAAACATAAAACAAATAAATGTGACTCGGGAGAGCGGAGCCCACGCAGGGCTGCGCCAAGGTGGCGGCAAGGCACTAACATGGCGTTACTGGTGGCGTCGGAGGTGGCGTCGGTCACAGAGAGGACTCCGCACTCGGCACATGTGAGGGCACGCCCAAGTGGGGGCGCGGGCAGCTGACTGCAAGTGAAATCAAAGGCTGAAACAAAAGCAAACAGGTTCCCTCGAAACCCGAGGCGACAGAGAGGAGATGGCCTGAGGCTCTTGGCCACCTAAAAGACCCAGGCCCGGGTGTGGGAGTGAGATGGGCAGGGATGCAGGCCGCACAGATCTGCTGACTGGGGCATGCCTCTGCCTCCCATGTGCAGAGAGCAGCAAGTTCTGAGGGAGGGAGGGTCCACCTGCAGGCCCTCTGTGAGCTGATCTGGACAATGGCTTCTGCCCACCCATGCCTGTGTGGGAGCATGCATGCATACACAGGCCAGCAGGTGGGTACCTCCCCAATGAGGCACTGGCCCAGGATGTCCATAGTTGGGCTCTGATCGTAGCTTCGCCAGCTCTTCACCAACCCTAAATCTCAGTTTACTCAGACGTGCAATGGGAACATAGAAAAGGAAGCTGCTCCCATGGCTGTTCTAAACACAAACCAAACAGGCCAGTGCAGGAGAGTCCAGGGAGACCTACATATGGACAACCATGCGGCCGAGTTCAGCCCATGTGCTGGGTTGGGGCTTGGACTCTGATGTGCAGCCCCAAGGCCTCTGACATGCCCTGCTATGCTGGAGTGGCCAGAAGCTGAGGCCCAAGCTCTCCACCGCAGAGGTGCTTAGCCCAGCTACACACGGCTCCCCAGCCCACTCCGGGCTCTAACGAGGGCCAAAGCCCACCAGACACCCAGAGAAGTCACTGGGCAGAGTAGGAGGAGCCAGGAAAGGAGAGACAGTGAGAGACAGAGAGAGACACCAAGCAAGACAGGCACAGAGGGGAGGGGCAGGGGCAGGACCCCTACAAAGACACCAGCACACCAGCTGCAGGACGCAGAGGGTGGGGTGGGAAGAGAGCTCAGGGGCAGGGCTGGGTTCCTGCACTCAGCTTCCTGTGATCCTACTTTCCCCAGAGCTGAGGCAGCAGTGACCCCAGGCCTTCCTCACTCCCAGGACCACCCCTAGAGCAGGTGCCGTGAGTTCTGCAGGACTGTCCCCAAGCTCTCCTCTATGGTGAAGGCCCCAGGCAGGTAAGGCCCTGGCTCAGGGTCAACAGCAATTTTGTGGTGAGGTTCAAGGCCCAGGGAAGAAGAGCTCTCAGCCACGGAGCCTGAGGTACCCTCCCGCCAGTGAGCCCAGTGAGGGCAGACTCCCTTTAAACAATGAGTTTTACTGTTCCTGGAAACCCTACAGGGCCCCACTTTGTCACAGGTCAGATGGAGAAACTGAGGCACAGAGCAAGACAGAGACCAACTGGCCAGAATAGGCATTTGCATTCTGTGCCTCGGTTTCCCCACTTGTTCTAGGATCCCTGCAGCGTCAGACTGGGTTTGGGACTTAAAGGTGGGTGGGCACTGGGTCTTTCCTGCCAAGGAGGGCGAGGTGCCAGGGCCACAGGGCCTACCCTGCCCGCTCCTTCAGCTTCTTGTCCGTGATGCCGTCCTTGGACACGAGCTTGTTGAACACCAGGATCCCGATCACCATGTTCACCTGCCGGGCAGAGGCGGGAATGGGCCAGCGCCCATGTGCGCCCTAGTCAGCAGTGGCCATGTCCAGAGTGCCCATGGTCCTCCAAGGATTACTGCAGTTCCCCCACAATGCCGACCCCAATGCTGTTCAGATAGAATCCATCCAGAGCCCTGTCTTCCACATGCCTCACATCACTAGCATCCCCCTCCCCCCATTCCCAGTGATGGTAAGCCTCCAGTCCAGGGTCAAGGGTGCTTCACCAGCTGATCTTGGCCATTCCTGTTCCTAACCTCGCCCATCATACTGACCCTCAACCCAATAACAAGTTCCACTGTGTGCCTGTGCTCTCAGGGCTTTGTAGGATCTCAGGTGTGTCTTCCATGCTCCTGGTCAAACTACCACCCAAGAGAAGAGCCATCCCCAAACCCCACTGTCAGAGACTCCATGCCCTGGGGACCCTGGGGCCTCACCTCTCTCTCGCTCTCTTTGGCAGGGTATGGGACAAGGCCCTGCTCAATCATACAGAGATTCCATGGGGGACCCTGGGACTCTCCCTGTGTAGACAGGCTACCAGGCCCAAAGATCCTGGCTGGCCCTCTAGGCCAAAGTCAGGATGGGGACCCTTCTGCCAGGACCGACAGTTCCCAGGGCTCCACACAGTCAGAATTCCACATAAAAGGCCCTTCCTGGTACAGTCCTGCCTCCTGGTTTGCCAAACACACAACTGGCCTGCCTGGAACAGGTGTCCTCTGGGGTTCATATCAGCAGGCAGGTAGGCCCGGACCTGGCTACCCTCCTGCAGCAGACTTCACTTGGCTGTCAGAGGATGGGTGGCTAGGGCACAGGATCCCATGGTGCACTGGGGCCAGCGGGGAGGGAGGCCCTTGCATTACTAGCTCTTAGCTCAGCCCTTGGGAGCAGCCTCTAAATGGTGGCTAGCCCTTCAGCTCCCCACAGAAGCACTGACCAACGATGTTCATCTGGCCTTCTGTTTGGGTGCCTTTGAGGGATACGGACCAGGGACCTGGCACCCACCCACCCTAGGCTGGACACTCATACCCCAGGTGCCATCTGTCTGGTGGTGCTGGCTTGAGCCAAAGCCAGCCCCTCCACCAAGAGGGTAGGAAAGGGGGATGAGAGAGACCCCCCCCCCCACGCACACATATAACATACTGGGCTGAATCTTGATAGTCTCCTATCCTGCCAGTCCTAAAGACACTGGTAAAAGCCAGGCTCAGTTGAGGTCAGCAGAGGCCAATGACCCCAGACCAGATCCCAGCGGTAGCTCTGAACTCCTCTCCAAACGAGCAGGTCAACTGGAGGACCAGGAAAGGGAAGGTCTGACAGTAGAAAACTAGCAGCCTCCAGCCCTTGGAACCCTGAGACTGATGACAGTGGTGGACATGTGTGACTCGAGCAGCTTGCTCACTCCCTGCAACTTTAGTTGTCCGTCTCTTTATCCATCCCCACTTCCCTGTTACTCACCAGACCTGCAAAGGCCTCCTGGCAGGTACATATCAGTGCCCCAAACCAGGTAAGTTGTGCTCATGGAGGTAAGAGGATGACACCCCACCATGCTGAGGGGTTGGAGGGGGCGAGGGAGCTGCCACCATTGGTGACCAGGTGTTCCCATAGGCCAGCTCAGGGACAGGTGAGGCCCCAGGGACCCAGCCTGGAGAGTAGGGGAGTGGAGGGGCTGTGTCAGTACCAGCACAACGGCGGCAGCTGGTCCCACGAAGGCATAGAGCAATCCCCCTTCCAGGGAGAGCCAGCAGCTGGGAAAGAGACGAGACATCAGTGCCGGGCTCTTACGATCAGAGGACAGGGGGGAGCCAGAATGTCAGGAGGAAGGATGTGGGCCGGGCAGCCAAGGCTGCACATATTCTTTGTTTAGATCCTCAGGAGACCCCAGGCAGCCGTTAACTCCACTTACGAATGGGAGGCAGGCCCAGTGCAGGGGACAGGACATATTGTCTCAGAAACCCTGGGGCTCCCTTCCTCGGGTGGAACTCTCTCTGGCTCTTGCCTTGGGGTCTCGGCAGAGTCTCCTTGACATGAGGCCAGAGGCCCCTATCCTTGTCCACATCTTCCTGGTCCTCCACAGCCCATCGGTAACCTGGTCCTCCATCACCCACGGTAACCATGGGAGGTAGACCTTGTGGAGGTGCTCAGTGGCTGCAGACCTGTCCGTTCTGGCCTGGGCAGTCCAGGAAATACTGCTGAACATAGCCTTAGTTCTACATCCACAGCAGTGTCCCCAGCATGACCCAGATTCAGAAGCTCCAGGGCCTCTTGGAGCCCTACAGTGAGTCAGGCCAGCTCTGATCCCCACACTCAGGTGGTTTTAACCTCCTCTCCCTGGTGCCCCATTCATGTTAGCCAGCCAGCTGCTCAGGTTATTGTTCCCTTCCCAGCCCTAGCCTAAGCCTGGGGTCCTGTCTCTACCTGCAGAGCCTACACTACTCTAGTTGGTACCAAGTGTCAAGCTCAGCATTCAAGGCCCCTGAGAGCTGGCCCAGATGACGCTTTGGGCCTCAGGGGCTCCCTTCATCTGCGAAATGGATCTCCTGCCCACAGGGAGCGTGCACCAGCTGCCCTCTCCTTACAAACACTTGCACACATGGACAGAGGTTCATGGCCATCAAGGTCACCCAATGAATAGACAGAAGCTCCAGTGGCCCCAGGCATTTCTCTTACTCCCTTGTTCACAAGCTGGACAGGATCTGGCTGACCAGGAGTGAGGGACCCACCCTCTAAGTCCAGTCATGACAACAGCCAAATGGGGCACCTCCCAGATCTGGAGAAGGCTGTCCGCCCCCACCAGCCCGACTCACTAGTTCATGGTGCTGTACCCCTTGGCCTTGGTGAATCCCACGGAAATGGCCACCACCAGTGCAGGGAGCCCTGAAAGACCAGAGGAAAGGGGGTCGGTCCTGCCGGTCCCCATCCCGGACCAGGACAGGCTTCATGTATCCTGGACCAGGGACAGGCTTCATGCAGGAAGCCTGCACAGAAGGCCGTGTTGCAGGGGAGAGGTGGGCAGGAGGTGGAACAATGTGGGCCGGGAGAAGCAGAAAGACTGCAGGCCATGCCTGCTGCTCACAGAAAGAGGGAGTCATTTCAGTACACATGTCCCAAGTTCTGTGCAGAATATATATATACTAAAAGTTACTTATTATCTGAATGTTAATGGAACTGAATAGGCCATGTGTTCTCTGGCAACCTTATGATGGGTCAGAGACCCAAAGGGAGGAGTCAGGGTGGCAAGTGGAGATTCCAGGGATGGTAGGAACAAGCAGAAAGGCCAGAACAAGGATACTGAGAGCAGAGAGCAGCCCACCACCTGTCCTTATCCAGGCTGCCCTCAGCCAACTGCTTTGCTTGCTGCAGCTCACCACTTGCCCTCTCCCTGGCCATCTGTCCTCACCTCTGGTCATTAACTCCAGTCCTCCTTCAAGTCCAGCTACTGACCCCAGCTACCCTGATACCCTAGCCAGGGCCCACCCTTGTCCCCTGCTGCCCTGCTCACCCCAGCCCAGGCAGAGGAAGCGCTTGCGGACGAGCCGGCTCCGGAGGCGGCCTGTCACGGCCATGTAGGACTGCCAGGCCTCGGTGAGCACCCAGCAGAAGGAGGACAGGAAGAAGAAGTGCAGGAAGGCGGCCACCAGCGTGCACACAACCTGGGCAGGCAGTAGCCATGGGGACTGGGCAGGTGCTCAGAGGCTCTTGCCCATCCCCTACGAGCACTTGGTGGCAGCTGGGAGAAACTCAGCACCTTGTGTGTCTTTGTGACCCACCGAGTCCTCAGGTAGGAAGCAACCTGGTCCCCACCCTGAGATGGGCCCTTGGAGCCTAAGGCCTGGGGCAGGTGCTCATCTGACCCACAAACTGCCAGGGATAGACATCCTGCTTCCCCAGCTCCAAGCAAACTGAGCCCAGGGGCCAAGAGAAGCCCATCAGGTCTACCCTTCAGCAGGGTAAACCTGAGGCCCAGAAGGGGTAGACCACATGCCACAGCACGCCAAGTTACAGACCAGCTCACTGTGGCTGCGAGCTTCTGCCACCACATACATACAGTGATGTCTGTGGCTAGGCCCTTCTCTGTCCCCAGTGCATTAAGGTGACCCCTGAGGAGGCATGAGCCTCCTCCCAAATCTTGGCCTTTGGGTCACATTTGGTAGGACAGGGTGTGGAGATCACAGGGTGGGAGCAAGGAAGGGGCACCCAGGAAGGGCAAGCTGAGGGTCCCCACCCTGAGTTGCCCAGTGCAAGTCTGGCCAGGTTGGGAGCTCTTGCTGGAGGCCATCTTCACTCACCCCATCTGAAACACAGCAGGGCGGGGCGGGGCAGGAGGCTGCCTACCTTGTTGCGGGTCTGGGTCTGCCCGATGAGGATGAGAGCATTAGAGGAGATGATGGACAGGCAGAAGTTGATGAGGATGACGGACCGTTCTGAGCGGATGTACCTGTGGGAGGGGTGAGAACCTGAGGTCAGTCTCCAACAGGGTCTTATCTTCACAGGGACCAAAGTCATGGAGGCTGTTTCAGAACAAGAGCTCCACTTCCTCCCTGTGGTCATTGCCAGCACCTCTCTCACCAGCACCATCATCATCACAACTATCATCACCACCATCCCCATGACTACAACCATTACATCCCATCACTACCATCGCCATCCTGCCGCCACCATGATCACCACCACCACAATAACTGTCATGTAATCATCACCGCAACCATCATAACCAGTATGCCACTGTCCCCACTGCCCTCACAGCTGCAACGAGGACCACCACCACCAGTCCCAGCATCAGCACCACCATGAGCACCATCACAACCGTCACTGCCACTGTGACTACCAGCACAGTCACCACCACCACCCTCCTCCTCCTCCTCCCTGTCCTCAATCATCACCACCATGCCCACCACCAGGCCTTGGGAACCAAGACCCATTGGGTGGAGGGCAGAGGGCCCGTGGCTAAGCCTTGAGGCTCTGACAAGCTTGAGGTAGGTGCAGCCTGTGCTCCATGTCTGGTCCCCACTACCTCATTGGTCTATCAGAACAGTCCCGGTCTATGCCTCACAGGGCATACGCAACGAGTCCAGCAGTGCTCGCTGAGAAACATAATTTCACCAAGTGTCAAGCGTCCTCTCTGGGTCAGAGCACCAAGCTCCAAATGCTGTGGCATTTTGAGAGGCCGGCAGAGGGGGTCTTGCAGGAGACATGCTGAATGCTGTCCTTGGGCCACACATGGAGGGTGCCTGGTGCTAGAGGCTACACAGGCTGCTCCTCCTCCATGGGACACATCGATCTCTTGCTGCCTGACCTCAGGCAGTGACCAGGCCATCAGTGCTGATTATCAGTTACCACCTCACTGGGTAGAAAATTGGAGTGGGCAGGCATAGGGGCCACCTGTCACATGGGGAGCCCCAGTTCAGTCCTGTGTACAATGACCTTGAATTCACCTCACTCAAACTACTGGGTGGGGCTGGATGCAGGTGAGTAGGGAGATGGTCACATATACTTACTGGTAGGAGTGTGTGCCCCCCAATGCCTGTGATTTAGGTAGGTTCCTACTGGCTCAGCCACAGTAGAGTTCTCTCTATGGATGTTTCTTACAACCACACCTCTGTGGACTCTGGTCAGGTCCCACCACCCCATGGCCCACACATGGGCAGACAAGGCCTACTGTGGACATGAGGGTCTGTGCTAATCTCTGTAGCCTTGGGGACCTGCAGCAGGAGGCGAGTAGAGTCCCTAAGGCCCATCTCCAGCCCCAGTGAGCTTGTAGATTCAGATGTGATGGCACAAAGGGATACTGGTAGCCACAGGACACCAGGCGGGCAAAGGATAGCTGCTTGCTCAGTGTGCCCAGCTGAAGTGTGGGCTAGGAGCTAGTGCCTGCCAGGGAATGTATCAAGGGGACAATAGAAACAATGATCTATGTGGTCTCCAACATGTCCCCTTTCCTGCCTCTGTGGCCAGCCAGTGACACTCAGTCTTTGCAGCAGCAACAGCAGGCAAGCACCTGGAACAGGGGTTGCGTCAGCATGGGACAAAAGACCTGGCATGGTCCAGAGTGCATGTATGGGGTGTCCACACCAACGGTGGACTGACAGTACCAGGAGAAGCGGGGAGCTGTGAGCCTCGGGCAGGCACCCACCTCCACACAGACACGTAGATGATGACCAGCATGAGCAGGGTGAGGGAGGACACGCCACAGCCCACGATGAGTGTCACGGATGGCACGGTCGCCTTATCCATGTTCTGGAAAGCAGGAGAGACAGGGAGTAAGATGCAGGCCTGCACGCCACACTGCCCGTGGAGCGTGAGCCGACATCTAGCCAAGGCCCCGAGCAGCCCCTGAGGTCTCCGCCAGCTCCACCACTCTGCTGGGCTGTCTCTGAGCGCAGCTCTTGTCCCTTGCTGAGCACTGGCCCCCACTGGAATATGACAGTCACAGGCCACGTCTGGCACTAGCCCTTGGCCTCCATCATGTCAGCGTTCCTCAAATACAGAAGGTTCACCCCCATATCACAGACCAGCCCTGCCTTCCTCATCAGCTTTCAGGCCCTGGCTCTGTGGTGCCAGGTGCTCAGGCTGGTCCCAGTTTCCACTCCACCTAACTGACATCCGGCCAGCAACCCCAACTCCACAGACGCTCACTCCAGCACTGTCCTCACAGACCCACTTCCCACAACCTCGGCCAAAGCTCTTCCTCCCCTCCTGCTTTGTGGGTACCTCAGTTTACCTCTGTATCTTAGCTGATCCATCCTGCTTGGCTCAGTATCCCCAGTTCACTGCAAAGACCACTACTTGTCTTGTTTTGACCTCAGGACCTTTTCACCAAGGATTTCCTCTAACCCCAAACTCATTTCTTGCCTCCACGAGGTTCTCACCAGTCCTCACTCAGTGGGCAGGGCCCACAGACCCCTGTAGTCTCTCTCACAGGCCCACACAGCCATAGCTCACACTGTGACCATGTGATGCCCTAGGCTGTAGGCCACAGGGGCATCCGAAGAAGCTCTATACCACTTTAACTCCCCTTGCCCTGATTCCTCCTGTCTCCCTTCCTGGACAAAAGGAGGCCTGAGGTGGCCCAGCTGGGTTCCACTCTCAGGGTGACACAGGCCTGACACACTTACAGACACCCACCTACCAGAGACACATGCACACACACACACACATGCCCTGGCACAAGCAGGCAGGCACTTGTGCCCTGGCCCTGGCTCCAAGCCTGCTCCTCAGGCATGACGGGCACCTGTGCTCCAGCCAGGCCTCCTCAGAAAAGAGGCTCAACTCCTGCTACGCAGAGCAGCAGGCCCCTCTAATCACCCCAGGCCTCCAGGTCCTATAGGAGGCCTAGGTGACCAGCCGGGGTGTCTCGCAACATCTTCAGTCTCTATCCACAGCTGTGAAGGGCACTGGGGAGAGCAATGTGTTCCCACAGCCAGCGCCATTCTCCAGGCAGCAAGCCCGCTGGGGTCACAGTCCCATCACACTGTGACTTTACCAATGACAAGCTGGAGTCTAAGCTGAGAGGAGGCCAGGTGACAGGGACAGGTGGGGCTATGGCCAACAAGCATTCCAAGGCTCTGGGCAGGTCACAAGTGACCGAGCAAGTGGCTCATGCCTGTGCCATGGCTGGCTCTACTCCCGACCTCTGTGGCCATCTGTCCTGTCTGCCTTCATTTGACCTGGCAGTCGCCAGACACCCACAGTCCACCTGTTCCTCCTACCAGTTCAGGGTCATTCCTGATAGCCTTAGCTGTCATGGAATGGGAAGGGGACAGCAGCAATCTGTGGAGCAGGGGTGTCAGAAAATTCTAGGCCTCATTAGGAGGATTAGACTGGAGACCTCAAGGACAAGAAATAGACCTCAAATTCCAGAGAGGAGACAGGACCAGGCTGGCCCACTGCCAGGCGAGCAGCTCCAGTGTCAAGCCCAGCACGCCCCAGGGCCTTTGCATATGCTGCTCCCATCACCCAGCTCTCACTCTTCACATGGTGGGCTCTTCTCTTAGCTGAGAATCACCACCTCCCAGAGGCTTTCAGGACATACTACCTGAAGCAGCTGCTGGTTCTCTGCCTGCCATCTTCCCGTGAATACCCTGGATACTGGTTACCCCATCCACCAAGGCTAGTCTCGGTTGGGGTTTACACAGTTGCTGCCAGCTCCAACCTGTGACTCCTTCCTCTTGATTCTCTAATGGTCTCCACACCTCATTCCCTAAGCAGTAGTTTCCTTGTGTCCCTGCCCCACTGCCAGCTACAGTTCCCAAGTGCATAAAGCTAACCCAACTCATAGACTAAGACCACACTCTATCATACTTTCCGTGTCATACTTTATCCGTGACACATGCTGAGCCTTTATCCCAGTCAAACACTGAGCCCTGATCCAGGCTGAGCTTTGGCCATGGCCACACATTAAGTCCTGATCCTGGTAATGTTCTTGAGCCCTGACCCTGATCACATACTGAGCCTGAGGCTGGTCACAGGCTAAGCCATAATTCTGGCCATATATTGAGCCCCAACCCTGATAGCATGCTAAGTCCTGATTTGATTCTGCTCTGACAGAGCCCTGGTCCTGGTTATACTCTGAGTCCTGCCCTGCTCACACACTGAGCCCTGATCCTAATCACACCCTTGTCTTCATCCTCTTCATCCTGTGACATACTGAGCCTTGAGTCAGGTTAGGTGCTGAGCAGCAATCCTGGTTAGACACAGGACTAGGGCCTGGGCCACCACCAGCTGATAGTCTGAGGCTTGTGCCAGCAGCACCACCATCACTGACTGGCCTCACAGACTGTTTACTATGGCCAGGCTGCATCAGGCGCTATAAACACGCTGCCTAGTCCATCCTCACAAAGTGCGGGCGGGTGGCACGTCCCACTCACAGGTGTGACTCAGAGCAGTTACTCAACTCCTGCAGCCGCAGCCCAGCAGCATCTGTGCCCACACCCTGGCTTGTGGCCAGCTCCCAGCTCCCAGTTCTGTCTCCCTTATTACATACCCTGCCCAATTTGCCACCCTGGCTGCTGGGTACCACACTCCACCTCCACCACCCTGGGCCACTGTGTCCTAGGTACGTGATCTCTGCCCATGCTGGCCCAACCCTGATGGCCAAGGGGACCATGACATATTTTTCTCCACAGCCTCCTAGCTCAGCCCTGCCCACCTCCCCATGGCTGGTTGGGTTGCCCTTGGCTCGTTCCCGCTGGGATCTGCGTAGCCCCTAGCCCCATTGTGGGCCTTTGCCCTGTCCTTTCTGCATCTCCTTCCCTTGGGACGAAGGTAAGCCCTCCCATCACTCTACCGGCTCTGCCTTTCCTATCCTAGGCCTGTGCCTCTCACACACCCCGCATCCCTGGCAACTCTGTACTTCCTCACCTAACTGGAGTAGCTGTCTCTCCTTCCCACAAAGCTTGGCTGGTAAACTCCTGCGCACCTATAGGACCTCACTCCAAACCTCCTTACTCCCTCTAGATCCTGCCCTGGGAGAAGAAGGCTACTGCCTGCTTCTAGGGTTCCCAGCTTCCTCTCTTCCTATGAATAGCTACCCGGTCATCTGAGCACATGACCCAGTCCCAGTGAGCACCACCAGGGTCTGCCTAAGACCCTAGTCCCAAGCACCTAGCTGTCAGCAGGGAACAAGTGAGCCAGCTAGTCTAGGGGCACTGTGATAGGATCTCTTCTGAATTTCTGGCCCATTTCCACTTAGCATCTCTAGCAGGCTCTCACTGCTAGAGCAACCAGTGTGAGTACAATGGGAGGGGCAGGTAGAAAGGAGAGACAGACCGAGAGGAGTTCTGATGGCAAGTGGGCAGAGATCATACACTGAGGGGACACAGGTTGCCTTTGGGGGAGTCCTGGAGTCAAGCGTGAACAACTGCTATCTCATATAACCCAGGTGAGGAAACAGGCTCCAGAAGGTACCACTTGCCCTGGGTTCCAAGACTTACTACCTGAACTCAGCCTCACCTACCTTACCTAGGATACAGAGATGCGAAGCCCCACTTTGTAACCACGGATACGATGCTAGAAGCTCCAAAAGCAGCCATGGGCACCTGCCACACAAAGCAGGACTGGGGCAGTCTGTCTACTCCTCCCCCTCAGTGTGGCCTCATTCTCCCTGTTGGAGGCACCCGGCATGGTCAGCTCTACTTGGTAAGGTCCCCATAACCAAACTCTAGGCTCACCCTCAGTGTTAGGAACATCACCAGTCGCTCCAGAGGTTCAGCCTGCAACAGCAGTACCCCTCTCTGAGGACGCAGGGCTCCCCTCCCTCTCACAAGGCTCTAAAGGGCAGATGGCTGATCCACCATCACACTTGTGTAAGGGGCAATTTCCTGTCTCCAATTCTGCCTACCCTGGGCTGGGAGAAGAGGAAGCAGGGACACAGCCTCTCCCTGTCCTGACCCTGCATGTACAATGCAGCAGCCACCCAGCAGGCTGAACCTGGGCCACCCAGGCCAGTCACTGGTAAGGCAGTGGCATTCTACTGCCTTCAATCCTGCAGAAAGCCTCCAGGGTGGCCCCAGTCATTGCCCTTGTTCTGCCCACAGATCTGGAAACACAGGTCCACCTGAAGGGGCTGCCTAGTCTGAGGGCACCAAGGGTCTCTGCCAGGAGTCCAGACTCACTCCATTAACTGGAGCTAGACCTTCTTAGGTCTCAGTTTCCCAGAATGTCAAAGATGTCCTATCTGGCTCTGACCAGCTGTGACGCCCCAGCTCACAGAATGTGCTCTCACTGTTTTCCAGAGAACAAGGGGGTGGCCAGGAATTCTGAGGTCCTGAGCTTTGTCTACATAGAGTTTGGGTTCTGAGAGGCACAAGACCTGCCTGCCTACACCCAAGAGAGCGCAGTCCACTCCCCCAGAATCTTCCATTCCAGTCCAGGCCCTTCCACAAGAGGGCTGCGCTGAGGTCCAGAGCTCAGACCCTGGCTCCTTCCTTTCTTGGTCCTGCCTGGACCGTCTGGCCCAGGAACTCTGCGGCCCCCAGCCCCCACCCTACCCCCCCTGGCCTTCCTGATCAGAGAGCCCACCAGTCCAGGCTGTTGGGCCAGCACCCAGGGCCCTAGGCAGCAGGCTGGTCCCAGATGCTGTCTCCATAGAAACCAGCAGCCCCCACAAGAATCACAAGAACAAAAAGGAGGCCCCTGAGACCACGGGGCCTGCCTAGGGACTTGGGCCAGGCCCAGCAGCCTCAGCCACCCCCAGAGCCCTGCCTGGGGACACAACCACCTCCGCGGCCAAGCTCCACCGGCGCGGGGGCAGAGCGCTGTGGGAAGGTGGCAGCTCCTCTTCCTTGCCCCTGGTCTCTGGCAAGCCAAGGCCGACAGAAAGGGTGCACAAGGCCTGGTCTTCCCAGCCCCGGCGCAGAGGACCCTGTCCGGGCTCCCCCAAGAGCCCGCCCTCTCCTCTCCAAGGTCCCAGGCCTCCAAGGAGCGTGGAGGCAGGACCCACCCATCAGTCACTTTCCGAGGTCTCCAACTCCACACTGACGCCCGCTCGCCTCCCACTCCCCTCCGGGACTCCGACCGGCCACCGCGGCTGCGGGGCGCGGGGACCCCTGCCAGGCCGGGCCGGCCCGCGCCCGCCCGCTCCCCGCGCCCCGCGCCCCGCGCCCCGGGTCTCACCGCGTCGGCGCTGAGCTGGGCTAAGATGGCGAAGGTGGAGAGCCGGTCACACAGGCAGCGCGTCCGGAGGGCGTCGAGGGGCACCGTGCGGCAGCCGCGCCACGACCAGGGCCCGAGCTGCGGGGGGGCGGAGGAGGAGGGTCTGCGGGCGGCGGGACGGGAGACAGCGTCAGCGGCGGCGCGCGGACCCCGCGCCCGCCCGGCCCGGCCCGGCCCGCACCTGCGCCCGCCGCGCGCCCGCCCCGCCAGGCCCCGCCGCCCGGGCGCCCATGGCCGCGCTCTGCGCCGCCCGCCGCGCGCCGGAGACGCGGAGCTCAGCCCGCGGGAGCGCGGGCCGCGGGAGCGGCGGGAGGGAGGCGGGAGCTGGCCCCGGGCCCGGCCGCCCCGCCCGCCCGGCCGCGAGCCCGCGCCGGCCCGAGGCCCCGGCGAGGGGCGCGCGGGGGCGCGCGGGGGCCCGCGCCGGAGCTGCCCGGCCGCCCGGCCCCCGGGCTCCACGGAGCTGGTGACCTTGGGACGGCTCCATCTCGGCGCCGCGGGGCGCAGGCCGCCCTGGAAACTTCCCTCTGAGGTCTGACCCAGGCCCCTGCTGCTGTCTCCAGGCCTCTGGCCCCGTTTTGTCTCGTTTAAGCAAGGCGCTGGGTAGGTTCTGGGTGCGCCAGATCTGAAGGGTTCCGGCAAATACCTGCCCTCCCCCTTCCGCTGCCACCGAGCCACATGCCCTGGGGCTTGTCAGGCGGCTCTTGGACCTGAAACTTGCCAGCGTCCATCCTTCAGCCACTGGCTCTGGGGTTGGGTCTGCCCTGCAGGAAGTGCCAGGGCACGCCTTTCTGGGGGATCTGTCTCCGTCCTGTCCCAGGACTCTCAAACCGAGGGGTGGAAGTGAACAGAGGCATCCCAGGATTTGAACTCAAAGGAGTCCCAGGTAGCAGTGATCTCCTGAACCCAGGACAGACCAGTAAAGCCTCACCGGTCCCCAGTCCCTTAGATTCAGTGCATGGCCAAGGGCTCAGGAGACCAATCCTAGGTCCTCTCTGTGCACCCAAGAAAGCTTCAGGCTGCAGCTCCCACTCCCAGACAGGACAAGGGGGCCAGGGGCTCTTCTAGCCCACTTCCACAGTGCCGGTGGGGACCGCAGAGCCCAGAAATAAAATGGACTTGGCTTGCTGCGCTGTAGATGGGTGTTCTTGCTCTGTCCAGCTGCTCTCCCCAGTGGAGCTTGAGAGCCGCCCTTGCACAGCCCTGACCGGCACATAGCTCTGACCCATGTACATGCTAAGAACTGAAAGACCACACCAACCGGATACCTGACTTTTAACCACGTCCCGGCCACTACCTACTTGAGGAGCACAGAAATCATCTCCACCCCCTTGCCTCAGTTTCCTCTTCTCTAATTAAGGAATGGGCCCCCACCTGGCACAGGACTGAGCAGCTCAGGCCTGGCTGGAGTGCATGCGGGCAGCTGCAGCAGCTCTGCCTGTCAGGAGCCCAAGTCCTCTTTTGATTCTGGGTGGCAGTAGGGGTTCCTTGCTTCCCCTTTTTCTCAGCAGCTCCAGGAAGCAGCAGACCCTCTGAGGCAGGCCCAGGGAGGAACCCTCTCCTCCAGAACACCCTTAGCATCCCCTTCAGGGTCCTGAGCCTCTGAAAGGCTTGCTCCAAAGGAGCCCTCAGTTTGGCTACAGCTCAGGGACTGGCTTGGAGGCTGCAGTGGCTCTGGGTCCTGTGAGCTTCTCTACCAACGAGATCTTTGCCCCCAGAAAGCCTCTGAGCCTTGAGACCCTGCCCCATCCAAACCTCACAGAGCCCTACTCCAGAACCCAAGGCTCTGGGATAGAGGCCAAGGATTTAAACTGCTCTGGTGGCCTTGCCCCAGCCTGCCACCCTGTCTCAGCACCACACACCCCAGATGGTAGAAACTCTTCTTTCCTCACTCAAGAAGCCTGCAAGTCTTTCTGGGCAGAGTTGACAGAGAAGAGAGTTCGGGGTCCTCAGAACCTTCCCAAGCTCCAAGCAGTACCCCAGATTCTTTACTGCACCAGAAATTCTTTACTGGTGCAGTATGGCCATGGCATACCCGCATGCTTTGGGGTAGGGACCAACCACTCTCTCTTGAGTCTAAGGTGCTGTGGGGTCAGCTCCATACCACACACAACAGACTCACAGACACGTGCACACTCCACAGGAAAAGCCATGTGCACCAGCTGCCAGGGGCCTGTCGGTGAGCACATCCTCTCTAGAGCAAGACACTGTGCTCTCAGCTGCCTCACCTGCCTGGGGTTTGCTGGAAAGACTTGAGGGGGCAGCACTCTGAGGTGGGGCGAGGGGAACCAGGCTGGCAGCCTGGCAGGTTCCCAGCAGCTCTGTCGGGTCCACAGGGCGCCAGGCCGACAGCTGCCAGCCACCACCTGGGAGACCGCCAGCCTGGGAACCAGTGCTGCCCAGGGCCCCAATTAGCTTAGCCTCCCAGGGGTGAGGAGCTAGGGGGCAGCAGCTGCTGCCTACCCCACTGAGGGTCACTAGGACTGGACTCACCAGCCGCAGGCTATGGAGAGCAGAGGAAGTACCTCTGTGGGTCCAGAGAACCAGCCTGTTAGGCTGGGAGGGGAAGGGGGCAGAGCTGGCCTCTGCAAGCGGCCCAGACTGCCATACGGGCCCGCCTCTGCCTGCCCACCCCTCCAGTGAGTGCCACGTGTGTTGGGAGTATCGTGGGCACCCCACGTGCAGCCCAGGGACAGGCCCTCTCCTCGGTTCCCTCCCTCCCCGCTTCTGCTCTGCACTGAGGCGCCAGTGCGTTTCATCTTCTGTTCTCTGCCACAGCCTTGGGTCAGCTTTGTAGACACTGAAAGGAGGCCCCGAGGGCGCAGCTGACCACACAGCAAGACGACAGCAGGGCCTAGATTCCAGCTCTTCTCTGCTGCTGCCCCCAGCTGTCCCCACCTGAACCCTGATTGAATGCAGATCTGAACAGGTGCTTGTGGCAACCTGGAATCCTGATGGGTCCCCAAGCGAGGGGAGCTCTGTCTGTGAAGCCACAGAGCCATCCTCAAAGCCCTAGACCTCAGCTACCAACTGGCCTTCAGTGGGAGTAGAAGGGTTGCGCTGGTGGACACAATCACATGCTCGGGAGACCCACGCCCCACCTGTGGAAGCGGGAAGCAGATCTTCCCTCCTTCAGTAAAACACAGACAAACTTCCTCTTATATGCAGGTCCCGATGTACATCCAGAAGTTCTTCCTCAGACCTGACTGGAAAACTTCGTGCTACAGGGACACCTGCTTGTAACTGCATACACAGGCATTCCCTTCCTGCTTGCCTGATGCTCCCACAGTGGGGTCCACTGCCATCTCTCCTGAGCCTCAGAAACGTGGACTGTCTGGGTTCACCTAGCCAGGCCCCTGTTCTGGCCCAGGACTGAAGAATCTGGGTCAGTCACAACCGACCCCCACCCACCCCCATCCCCAAGCCCCGGGTCCAGGGCTAGAGAAGGAGCTGGGTCAGTGATACCTCTCTGGAAACAGAGTAGCAGGGCATAAAATCAAAGGAGCCCCTTCCTAAACAACTGGGGACCTGGGGCCCTCCGACAAGGCTCAGTGCAGGCCTAGCCCCCTACCCCTCAGATAGAGTTCTAGGACAGAGCCAAGCCTCCTCCCTTAGATAGGACCTAAGGAAGAGCTCCCTTCCTCCTTGGACAGCACCCAGGGCAGAGCCTCCCTACTTCCTAAGACAGGGCTCAGGACAGAGCCTCCTCTCTTAGACAGGCCCCAGGATGGGTCTGCACATGGCCTACCCCTCTTCAGGCCACTAGTGACCCTCCATGAGGACTTTTCTTCCTTGGCTCCTCTCAAAAAGACCAGAAACCTGCGTGTCAACACACACACTCTGGGGATACTCTCCTGCCCCATCACTCTACCTCTGAGGAATACCTGGCCTGAGTCAACACCCTCTTCCACCAGAACCCCAAGCACAGGTTCTGACAGGCCATAGTCATCCCCTGCCTCACTGGCATGCCTGTGGGCTGTGGTACCCAGCACAGATAGCAGTTAGGGTGTAGGTCATGTAAGGCTCCGTGGACACTGCTAGTTTGGTCTGTCCTTGGGAGATGTGCCCTCTCTCAACTCCAGCCTGCACCTGCCCCAGCAGCCTTGCTCAGGATGGTTTCCCCCTTCTGGTCTGGCCCACCTGGCTCCTGTGGCCTGGCTCAACCTTGGCCCTGCTGTCCACCTGCCATGCAGAAGGCTCCCTCCTCACATGAATCCAAGGCCATGCTGCTCCCACAGTCCTACGAGACCCCATTCTTCAGACCATCACACTCAAGCCAATAAACTCGGCTCCCTGTAGTCCTCCCCAAACCCAAGAGTGGCCGCCACTCCCAATGCAGCCCCCAAGCTGGTATAATCAACTTTATTTCACCCTCAGCTATCAGGGCAGGGTCACAGCCTGTCTCCAGGTCCCTGGGACGGTGGCCCAAAGAAGGCATCAAAAGCTGACTGCCTAGCAGTCCCCTACATGTGCCTTCTACTGTGCCCAGAGAGGCAGACCCAAGGAGTTTGGGGGACCTTGAGGGGTTACACTATAGTTGCCCGCAGATTCAGTTCTCCGGGCATGCTCTACCAGTGTCTGCTGGCCCAAGCCAGCCCCAGAAGGGGGAAGTGAACAGAGAGATCTGGCCTTACCCTGTACCAACTTTAGGTCACTCCAACCTCAGTTGCCTCCCAGGTGGGCATGTGGCCACCTGCACATATTCTGGGGGTAATGGAGGCCTGCAGGGCCTGTGTGCTCAAAGGATACAAGGGAGCAGTATGCAGAGTGCATGGAGCCCACCTCCGGCCTACCAAGCCTGGGCCTCACTGCATGTGTGTTGCCTCCTGCCGGCCCACGAGCAGGTGCTATTATGGGACTGTGCCTGTCGGGGGTCCCCTTGGATCTGATGGACTAATTCACACCCCAGTGTGAATGACTCATAGGGTGTCCTCCTACACAGCAGAAAGCAGCCAGTGCACCCCACTGGGGGATCTCAGGCACTGGGCAGGGGGTGGGACTGATGCTTCTGCAGATGAAAGTGTCTCAGCTAGGCCCTCCAGATCCTTCATGAGCTGACCCCAGAAATCTACCCCTGTCCATCCACAACCCGGGCTCCAGTCCACTTAGTTACACCTCCCCTGCCTGGCCTGCGGACCTCTCACCCTGCATGAAGATGGGTTCTGCCACCTCTGGGAGGCCAGTCTGGATGTCCAAGTATTCAGCTTGCTCTTCCCTGAGGGTCAGAGAACTGCACCTGACCTCTGAGCCACCTGACCCGGCTGCTGGGTTGGCAACCCACTGAGCTGTTTCTAAGTCTCTAGTCCTGCCTGGGCTTTTGAGATCCAAACACATACAATCTGGTGCCCTTATCTGCGGATCTGGTGCCACCTGAGCTTCTCTGGGCACTGTAGGTCTGTCTGTGCAGGGCCTTAGGAGCTTTTCCTGTCCCCACCACCCAGATATCAATCTCTTCCTCTTGCTCCCGGGGCGCCAGCCACTCTGACTGGCACTTACAGCCTTGGACTCTCCCCCTCTCATGTCTGGTGGCTCCTTTCCTGGCCACCCAAGCAGGACACATAGGTCAGAGCTGTCGGTGGAGCAGAGAAGGGTATCTGGGCATCTGGTTCCACAGTCTGGTTAAGAGTGGCCTGGCCTGAGGCACAGGGTCCAGCTGACTGTGACTCTCTCCTGGACTACTTACTGCCTGTGGCCTCTGTTCTCATATTCCCCTGAACTGTCACGTCCCTGTCAACCAGGAGACCACTGCCCAGACTCCACAGCCCTCCCGCTCTAGTCTCTGGTTCCTACTAGAAGGTCACCTACTGCTGACCTAGCTGTGCTAGACCTTTGCTAGGCCCTGGGCACAACTAATCCTTCCTTTAGTTCAGGCCGAGCCATACCTGATTCTCACACCAGCAAGCTCAGACTCATCTACAAGACACCCTCCTGGGCTGCCATTTGTAAGCCTTCCTCTCCCACTTGCCCTTTTCTACCTATGTGGCCACTGTGGCCTGGTTCATAACCTGTGCCATAGAGGGCCTGATGCTACAGGGGCCTGTAAATCTCCCCAGAACTGCCCCACGCTTCCACCATACCTACCCCCACAACCTCCACCCTCAGAGCCGCCGCCAAGACACTCAGCAAGTCAGTCACCACTGCTGCCAAAACCAACGCTGCCTCTGCAGTCACCTCCATGTCCAGTGCCACTCATCATGGTCACCTCCATGACTGTCGCTACATAACCAACATCAACTCCATGGCCACCACCATTTGCTGATACGACTTCCGCAGCCACTGCCAGATCACCAACACCCTCTTCATGACCTCATCATCACCGACCGCCTCTTCAGCCACTGTTACATTGCCAATCTTCCTCCATGGTCACCATGTTGCTGGCATCACCTCTGTGGTCACCACTACATCCCCACCCCTTCCATGGCCACCTCCCTGTCTCTGATCCTGCTTCCTTCTCCACTGGTGCACTATCAGTATTGTCACCACTGCCGTCAGCAGCAGCATCGCAACATTCTCAGTACTGCCGTCCCATCATCACCCACGCCATCAACAACACTCTACTCCCTCTGTTGTACTGTCAGCCCCACCCCTCCATACCACATCGCTCCCGTTAACAGCCACAGCTTCGCCGGCAGCAGCACCCGGACCACTTGTTACCACCCGTCCCCGCTGTCCCCACTTAACGGCACTGACCACCAGCACCGCTCCGCCCGGCACCATCACATCAGCAGCCTCCTTCACCAGCACACTTTGTCACGGTCATCATCTCTACCCGTGCCCGGTGTGGTCGGCAGCATGTATCACCAAAGCCGTCACCTTCAGCACCGGCCAGGTCGGTACAACACCCCCGCAGCCACACCTGCTCCGCAGACACCACCTGCTCCGCAGCTCGGCAGCTGCAGCACCATTTACCTTGTCCATGGAGTCCGTGCCTTCATGGGCACCAGTCAGTGGCCACCTGCTTGCTCTGGGCACGTCACCACCGTGCCAGCAACATCAGAACCAGCGCTGTGATTGGCTGGAGGTCCCCGGCACCAGCAATGCATCTTCAGCCTGCCTCGCCCAGCACAGTGCTGGTGGAACCTCTCACGGGGGTCTCTCCATCTTCCCCAGTTGGCTGAGGCCGCGGGAGCGAGCAGCTAATGGACCCACACTACCACCTCAGTTGCCTACCCTACCACCCCAACCTCCAGACACCTCCTGTTCACTGGCCCCCATTTCCAGGCAGGGGTCAGGAGCAGGCCTCCACATCACCTGGGCCCCCCTGCTAATGGGAAGCCCTTCCCATATCTGTCTTCCCACATGCTCTGCACCCTGAGAACAGCACCCACCCTGCTTTGTCACTTCTGAGGCCAGAGAACCCTGTTGTCTTCCATCTAGGAGGAGGTATGGGGATGTGAGAAGGGCTCCGCGGGCCTGGCCGGCCGTTTCCCTGCCCTGTGTGTGCTCTGCCCTGACCCCCACCTCTGTCCTCGGACCACTGACCCCCACCTCTGTCCTCGGACCACTGACCCCCACCTCTGTTCTCGGACCACTGACCCCACCTCTGCCCTCGGACCACTGACCCCCACCTCTGTCCTCGGACCACTAACCCCCACCTCTGTCCTCGGACCACTCGCTGCAGCTCTGCAGCTGCCTTCTGCCCCGCGCTCATGCCGTGTCCCAGCTGCCTTCTGCCCTGCGCTCATGCCGTGTCCCAGCTGCCTTCTGCCCCGCGCTCATGCCATGTGCTGGGTGTCCCATGCCCTCCTGCCACGTGTACTCCAGCTTACTAAACCCCACCAGTTCCTGGCCTCGGAAATGACATCCTCTGGGAGGATGATCACATTTTATTTCACAGATGCAGAAACCAAGCTTGAGGTAGTGGAAGCTTGCCCATGCCCCCTGGTGGTTAAGCACAGGGTCCAGCCAGGGTCCACTGTTAGTGGGCACCGTGAGACTCAGTGCCACACTGGCTCAGCCTACAGGTGGATGGGGGACAAATGGAAGGACACTGGGGTCAGTACAGCAAAGGGCCAGCAGCCTGGCCAGGGCAGGGACCAGCAGAACAAGCGGCTCCTAGGAGGGGCAGAGGGGGACAGGAAAGCGCCTCTCTTCTGCCCCACCCCAGGCCCCACCTCCCTCAAGGCTCTCCTGAGCCACGCTTTAAGGGGGCGAGTATGGGCTAAGTGTCAAGGTAAAGTTTCTTCTAGAAAGCTCACCTCTGAAATCCTAGCACTTGGGAAGCTGACACAGGAGGACTGTTATGAGTTCCAAGCCAGCTTTGACTACAAAGTGAGAGCTTGACTCAAAAAGGTAAGGAGGGAGTTGGGGGTGCAGAATGGAGAACAGAGGTGGCGAGGGAGAGAGGAGGCACAATGGGGCAGCTGGTGGGACTAGCACCTCTCTACACTAGGGGACAGGGCAGACACTGTCCTCCCTACAGTGATCCTGAGCATGGGCCCCCCTTATTCCTGTTCTATTCAGTTCAGGAAACTGAAGCCTGGGCTTTCAGGGCCAGTGTGGATAGAATTGAGTGCCTGGGAGCTAGAGGAGGACACATTATTGAACCCCACAGACCTGCAGCCCTCAGGACACAGGGACCTAGCTGGCACCCAGGGGACAGTACCTGGTGTGTCTGACGGGCCTGGCATCCAGCTGCATATCTCCACAGGTGGGGAGGTGGGTGGGTGGGTGAGACCTGAGCTGTAAGGCCTTGCTACTGTGGTCCTGTGTTCAGGGAGTGAATGAACGAACAAACAGATGGCAAATGACCCTATTAAGAAGGGGCGCACTCTAATCCCTGGACCCCTGCTGCAGGGCCTTGTAGCCAGGTACCTGTAGACAAGACCAGGAGCCAATCCTTAGGGAACAACAGCAAATAGAGACAGACTGCCTACTGCGTATTGGTCACTTCTGGGAGGCAAGCGGTGGGGGTCAGAAGATGCAGCCCAAAGTGAAGCAGGCTCAGGGCAGCAGAGGCTCAGGGCCTACCCCACATTCTCAGGGTGGGGAGGTTGTTCCTGGATGTGACTTCGTGACCATAAACACTCCTTCCAGCTCTTCAGACCCATCTCTCCAGTCCTTTGGATTGGAGGTCCCTGCATGAAGTGGCCTTAAGTTCACTCCACTCTCCTCCTTCGCCCCACCAGGAAGGAGTCCCATGGAGAACTGACTGGAGGGGCCCTGCCAAGTCTGCCTGCCCCATTTCAGTCCTCTCCTGAGACCAACTCTTAAAGGGCCAGACTCTTAAAGAGACCAGGTTGTGCACTTGGGCAGGGTGTTGGGGAGGGCTTCCACAGAACCCTACTGGAATGCTCTTAGGGTGGTCCTGGGCTTATCAGGGCACTCAGGCCTAAGGTCAGGCTCTTCAGCTGTGAGCCTGATTGACAAAGGACAGTGGGGCTGAAACTCCTTGAGGGAAGTGGATGGGCCTAACCGGGCCTGGCAGCAGGGGGTCTGTCTACCTGTGAAAGGACCAAGGGTAGAAAGAAACATTCTGTGGAAAGGAACAGCCCTGTCACTGGTTGAGGTCAGAGTTCTGGCCTCCCCACACTGGGGAGACAGAGTTCAGCTGCTGTGACCCACCCTCATCTGTGGCAACCTTCCCACCTGTCAGGGCGGCCATAGAAAGCTGATCCTTGCAAGCGCCCTCCCCGCCCGCTTCCGCTCTCTGACGCTGGCCTCCTCTGGCCTTCTCAATCTCATCCTTCACGTGGCTATTCATTCCATTACCTGCCTGTCCTCGCATCCACCCCCCACAGTCCACACCCCATCTGCCCCACTGCTGAGCCTGCCTACCTTGCCTGCTCCCTCATCAACACTGCCCACGGGGACCACTCACTCACCCAGCCCTGCTTCTACCTGCCCATCCACACAAATCATTCCTCATCCTAACAGGTAGCACAAGACTCTGGGAATACACATGTGGCACCAGTGAGACTGCGTCCCCTTCAGTGGCCACACACACGGCCAAGGCCTGTGCAGGGTGTGCCGCAGCATGGGCACGACTGGCAAGGATCCCTTCCTCCCTGTTTATCACCCCGCCTCTCACTGCTCAGTGCAGTGTGGAAGATGGAGATCTTGAACTTTGTTGCTAGCCAAGAGTTCAGGAAACCGGACTAGGGACAGGGTAGTTCACACGCATGGTAGGAAGGGCCACGGACACACCAGGGGCTCTGGACAAGTGTTCACAGGACCTGCACACGTGTCTCCGGAGTTGATGCCGTCAGAACCTGTGTAGGTGCGGGGATTACTGGAGGTGAGGCAACAAGGGGCTACACTGTGGGTGGAAGGAAGCCTCTGGCTTGCCCTCTGCAAAATAAGTGTCACACTGTTAACTGTCACATGTGGCTAGAAGAGAGGTTGATCCTCCAAACATGTGACATACACAGAATTAATATGAACACACACAAATTCTTTCAGTGGAGTCAATGATCAGGGTTCAGTGTGTGAGCATGGTCGACATCCAGGGTGCCACCAGTAGCAGGGTTTAATATGCGAGCAGGGTCAGGGCTCAGTGTCTGAACAGGGCCAGAGTTCGATGTGTACGAGCAAGGTCAGGGCTCAGAATATGACCAGGGCTAGGGCTCACTGTGTGACTAAGATCAAGGCTTGGCTTATGATCATGATCGGGACTTGTGTAGCCTTTCACTAGGCATGAGGATCAGTATGTACAAGGATCAGAGTTCAGTGTGTCACCAGAGTCAAAGTGTAACCTGTGACCATAATAAGCATTTGACCAGAATTAGGGATCAGTCTCAGTTAGGGTCAGCATTCAGGTATGACTAGAGTCTGGGCTCAGTTCATGACCAGTGTATAGGGTCAATGTAAGTTAGAGATCTCGGCTCTACCCTAGATTAGTATGTAGGTTTGGTTATGGATCACAGTTATGATCCTAAAAGGGCACCCTGTCAGGTGGCAGTCACAGAAGGCACTCCTCTTCCCCTAGTGGCCAGGCCATTCCTCTGGAGTCACAGGTCCCTGGGCCATTCTTCAACAGGCCATGCCACTGCAGGCAGACCAGGCACACCGGTGGAGGCAGGCCAGCACCTGCAGCTCATCCCACTGAAGGTCAAGGGGAAAACACACCTACGAGTGACAGAGAGGGTGATGGCCAACAGCTATGGTATGAAGAGCCCCGCAACTGAGCAAGGGGCAACTGGGCACAGGTGCAGAAGTCAGCGCCTCCACTGGCTGCTCTGTTAGCCGCTAGCCTCCCTTTCTGGCCTCTAGAAGCCTGCTCTGAGTAGCCTCCTCAGTCACCGTTGGACTTTTGGCTGGCTGCAGCCTCTGGAGGCCCTATAACTAGTGAACCAGGGCCCAGCCCAGGCTGGACTTGTGTCCAGACAGGCATGATCCTACTTGCGGGGCCTGATCGTCCATGGCCTGGTTCTCCAGGGCTGGAGTAGAGCATGCCTGAGGTAATGAGGTCAAGGTCATCTACCACAGCTGTGAGAGGAGGCCATAGTAACTCATAGCATCCGAGGGCGTCCCATGGTCCTCCAGCTGTCCCTCTCCTACCCCACAGCAGACAGGTGCCAGCCTTGGGGATCAGAGCCTGAACTGTAGGGGGATCAGATGGGCCACATTCTCGTAGGGACGATGGCCTTGACTCAGATGGGAAGTCAGGAATGTGGGCAGGGCTGTCCCCACCACTAGGCTGACTGCACTTGGGATGAACAGGATGCCAGCCTCATGAGCTACCACCACTCAACACTCCAAGGGAGGCATCTGGGCTGAGGAGCTTGTGTGGCACTGAGGGGTGGGCTCAGCCTGCACTAGCACCACTTCCAGCCCTAAAATGCCCAAGGCAGCCCACAGGGACTGAGCTGGGAACCAGGAACTTAGGGCAGTGTTTTTCTACTCTCATTTTGCATCCTTCTCTGATCTTGCCTTATGTGCAGAAAGCACAGCATATGCTGCTCACAAAGCCTAAAGAATCCACAGAGAGCAAGCAAGATGCCCTCTCACTGTGGGCATCTCAGCCTGGTGTCAGACCTGCAGCAGACCGGGTCACATAAGTGAGGCAGTGTGGCCTGGTGCATTCACGCCACAGGGCTTTGGCACTGGCTGTTCCTTCCACTACAATGCTTGTCCCCAGACAGACATCCACTGCACAGAGTTTACTAGAACCCCAATTAAAAATCACCCTCCTTTAATATACATGTAGGACTACATGCTCCTTCTGGAAGGCACCATAAACTGTCTCCAGATCCTTCTCAACCCGTTTGCAAAGGACAGGATCCAGTGCTTCACATGGACCAGTTTGTCCCTGTGCTCTGTCTCTTCTCATTTGGATGGAGGAGGCGGAGGTCCAGCACCTTATAGGACAGTCATTAGCAGTCATGGTGTCACCAGAGGATGGATAGCTATCTCCCACCAACAACTCAGTGTTTGTGACTGTCACCGCTCCATGCTGCCTCTTGACCATGTTTTCCCAGCATCCCTGAGCTTTCCATTCTGCCTGCTGGGGCCCTGCATGCGTCTCTCCTGAAGCCCTTCCTCCTCAGGCCAGCCGCTTGGGAGGCCTTCTTTCCTGCTAAAGACACACCCATCACTGTACAACCCACTGTACCACACTGCCAGCATCTGGGCCCACATACCAACCATCAGCCTGGGGAATGAGGCCTCTGCACCCAGCTCCCAACCAGACCATCTTCAACAGACCCCAAGGCCCAGGAGTACATCCCCTCTACCGGTCCTGGAAGTCCTGGACCCAAGTTCATGGACCTCATGGCTTCTGTGGACACTCTTCTAGCCTGACCCATGTTCCCTTATCCCTGCAGGAGGGGCCTCTTCCCTTCCTCTTCACCTCCCAGGGATCTGCGTCCCAAGCCAGGAGGCTTCACCCTGTGATGAGGTGCCTGGTGGCAGCCTGATGCCCACGGTGCCTTTACAAAGGTCTGAGCTCAGGGCCCAGGCCACCCGATGCTGCTGAGGATGCTGGAAGCCCACCCCACCTGACTGCTTGGAGACTCGGTGACCTTGATTCTTAAGCTGTCTTGGTCTACATCGGCGCACTCCTGATTCCCAGTGCCCAGCACCTTCCCAAAACGCAACACCACAACAGGCCGGCCTGGATGCCTCACCTCAGCACCTGCCTAGGGCACACATCCCTGGTTCTCATCTCTTGTGGGCTTCCCTTAGAGGTGGGAGGAAAGCCAGCTGGCTCCAGAGCCAGATCTGGGTAGGGAGCAGAGGAGGATCATGAAGGCGCACCAAAGGACAGGGGACCAGTGTTGGCAGCCTCCCCAACCCACCATGCTGGGAGGACCCCCTCCAGAACCCCAAGGCCACCAAGCCCAAGAGAACTTACACATCTGTCTCATCCCACAGGATACAGGTCTGGTTGGTGGTGCCCTGAGAGAAAAGGAGTAGTCAGGACCACTGCCACCTCTAGCCCCCTCCTGGGTCTCTGAATTCACCCATGGGTGCACCAGGAACCAGGCTGGTGCCATCGCACAAGGGACTGCATTTTACAAGAAAGAAAGGCCCAGAGCAGAGATAGGCTGGCTCAAGCAAGGTTAGTTAGCTCCTCCCTTCCCATTGCTTCATTGCCCAACATGTGGCCGCAGGCAGTTCCTGTCACTTCCCCAGCCCAGCCCTGATGACAGGGCTGATCCATACAGACAAAGCCATGTGTGACCGGGAAGCAGGGAGTGCTCATTAGGGGAGAACTATGAATATAGCAGAATATGGCATCCTGCTGCTGTCCCTGGTCCTGAATGCAGGTCTAAGAGCGCATGGCAGGCAGGGCATGCCCCTGCCGGGGCTACTAGGCTCAGCACTAGAGAGATGGGGTGTATCCATGCTCACAGTGGCTACACACCCTAAGCATTCATGAGAACTATTTCCTCCTATTTGATAAGGGAACAAATCAATAAGTCAAGGCACAGAGAGCTCAAGTAACTTTCCCGAAGTCATAAAGCTGGGAAGAACAGGTTTGGGTTCTTCCTGGAGTTTCCCACACCCCTGGCCTGAGGACTGGAGCCTGGCACTGTTTTGTCCGAACTGAGGGATCTGGTTGTCTTTCCTCCTTGGGGTTCTGGCTCAGCTCACCCAGAAGCACAGCCAGTGAGTATCAGGAGCATCAGCAGTAACCTTTGCAAAGCCTTGGGTGAGGACTGACAGCACCCAAGGTCTCCTCATATGCAGCAAACATACCTGTATCCCAGGGGTTGGGGGCCTGTCTAGGTCACCAATCTTAGAGGGTTTTGGAAGGATACCCTTGACACTGCCATGCATGGTGTGTCCTGGTGGTCAGCCCTGACACTGGCAGAGGGTGACCCTAACATTTCCAGCCCCATGGGCACACTAGGCATGGAGGGGCTGTGACTCCCAGAGGACCTGGCTTGTGCTGGATGGTCTGCCACACAGCTCCCCAGAATGCTGGACTGTAGGCACAGGGAGGCTTCTCTCCCAAGATAACAGCAAGGGAACCCTCTCCAGGGACTGGGGCCTAGGGTGGAGGGATAGAGGATGGGGATAGACCTCAGAGGTGGGTCAGATTTGGGGCTGAATTTTGACACCCATAACAATCTTCTGTGTGGCTCTAGGCAAGTCTGTGGCTTTCTTAGCCTCAGTTTCCTCACTTGGAATTCAGAGATGAGAGTAGCTCTACCAAGGCTGGTGTAACCCCTAACGCTAATGTCTAAGAAAAATGTTTAGGGACCTCACCCAAGACTGGGGGCATCCCCACTCCCACACATATGGGTGGCACTCACATTGTACATGTGGGCAAACTCGATCTCCAAGGGTGTCAGTAGGGAGCGCGGCGGGGGCTTCACAGTCACAGAGATGACTTTGGAGTTGAGGACCGTTGTGTTCCTGGGGACACCAAAGTAGCAAGGTCTAATGGGGGCACAGGATGGGCCTGAAGCAGTCCTGCAGCCCAGCCCTGACTCCAATTGGGACCCTCTGTCCCCATGCCACTAGTCACCACTTTGGTCACCACCATACCCAGCTTCCTGCCTCCTCCTGGCCTCCAGTAGAGGACTGGCCCCCATTCCCTTCCATGCTGCCTACCTCTGCAGGGCCAGGAAGCTGCCCAGGTTTCTGTAGAGCACAGTGCCAACTACAAACACAGATGAGTCATCCGCCTCTGGAAGGGAGAACATGTTACCCCAACCTTGCCACGGTCCACTAGCCCACTGAGTGGCCTCCACTGCCCCATTTTTAGGGGCAGTTCTAGAAGAGGAGGCCCATCCCAACACAGATGCAAAGCGACAGCTGGGAGATGGAGCAGAAGACTTGGCTCAATGGGAAGTGGGCAATCTAGATGGTCTCCTTGAGGGACCCCACAAGGACAGTAGGCAGGGCCGGCAGGACACGCTTCCCTGGGAACTGGTGTCCTTGTGATCTTGTGATCCAGTCAGCCCATTCCACTCTGCTCAGCCCTCTAGCTCAGGGTGGCCCCCAGGGAAGGAAGGGCCTCCAGGAGGCAGCAACAGTGGAAAGTAACAGATGTACCCTGTCATTAGAGACAATGAGCTGACCGACACCAACCATTCTAGGAAGATGGTCCTCAGACCCCAAGACTCTGGCTCCCACTCCCAAACCTCACCTGCCAGTCCTGTAGAAAACACACTCTTGGACACGGTAACCCTGTCCTCTGGCACCTTGGCCCAGTCTCCTGTGGCACGCCAGCCCTTCATGGGGAAGCTGATGTCTGTGGCCCCACTGGCTGGGAGCTTGTGGATGCTGAGCACTGAGGTAAAGGAGGGGTGACACAGACAGAGGGTCACCTATTTGTAGTATTGGGTGGGATCTGGGCAATAGGCCTTGGTGCAGGACAATGGCACAATGTGCCTGAAGGTGAGAGTGGGTGAAAGCCATATGGCCCAGCTGCTACTGAGCATCAGTAACCCCCATCCCTGCCACCTACAGACCCTAACTGCCACACTCACTAGTCTTCCCATAAGCCCCACCCCTGGATGGGCAAGACTCCAGAGCCAAGGACTGGTTGATGGGGACTCTGTGGGGCAGCAGACACAGCCAGAGTCATTACAGCTGGCCTTGTTCCCGATGAATCAGACAGAATGGGTCCTGCTCAGCCTGGTGAGGACCAAGGCTCAGACTCAGCCCCATGGTCAGGAAGGGTCAAAGGTGGGTTCTCTGGGCCCAGGGGGATGTACGGAGCTGGGCACCTGCTTTGGCTCCCACCCTCCCCCAGGGTCACAGGCCCGTTCTGAGACATGCTTTCCACTCTATCGAAGGATTGGGTAGATGCGAGCTAGACAGCTCCAGCTATCAACATGACACCTGGGAAGAGGAACCTAGAGCGGGAGATTTCCTCTGTCCAATCAGCCTGTAGGCACGTCTATGAGACAGGGAACCTAGAGCAGGAGATTTCCTCTACCGAATCAGCCTGTGGGCACGTCTATGAGGCGTTTTCTTGCTTGTTGCGGCGGGGCCCTCTCAGCCCAGTGTGGGTGATGGCACCCCTGGGCAGGTAGTCCTGGGTTATATGAGAAAGCAGGCTGTGCACAGGCCGAGGGGCAAGTCAGTGGGCAGGGTTCCTCTATGGTGTGTGTCTCAGCTCCTGCCTCCAGATCCCTACTCTGAGTTCCTGCTCTTCCACTCAGGGCGGGAGTGGGGTGACTGAACTTCCCGCCCTCTGCGAAGGAGGGAGCCAAGGTGTGAGGTCTCTATTCCGGGTATGAAGTCTGAGTGGGGAGACCCGGCAGGTGAGGAGGAAGAATTCAGGGCCATGCAGTGGGATGGGATGCAGCCCATCCTGGCCCATCCTGGCCCGCCTCTAACCAGGGTCCCACCTGGCCCTGTCCAGGGAGCCCAGGGTTTCTTCTCCAGTGTCCTACAGAGGGACAGGGACAGGGACTGTCTCTCCTTGGAATGCCAGCACCCAGCACTCAGCACCCAGTATCCAACTGGCCCTGTACTTAGTGCTTCCCAGGAAATGAGCACACCCCTCACTCAGCACATGTTCTGAGTCCCAATTGCATTCAAAGCTATTCCACCTGCAGAGAGAGAGGCATGAGCATCAGAACCCTCAGGGCATGCACATGGCTGTCAGAGAGTGGTGACCACAGAGAGAGGCGATATCTGCAGAGTAACTGGGAACCCCAGTACCTGGGGAGGTAACTGGGGATAAAACCTGGAGGGTGGGTCTGGGGACAGGCACATCCCGTGGGGGGGGGGGTCCTAGTAAGGGGCAGAGAGCAGGGAGCAGGGTCAGAGTATAACAATGACCTCTGAAAGATGGCCTTGTGGGTGGTAGGTGGGGCGGCACAGAAGCGGGGCCCTGAGTCTTGTGAGGTACAGGATCAGGGGCCCTGATCATCAGAAATCTGGGGGGGGGGCAGGACAAGTCTGGTCTAGGGCTGGGGAGGTCAGGCTAAGATGGGCACTGGGGGTCTTGGGCCCAATTTAATTTCAGACCTTGAAAAAGTGAGGTCACAGACATGGGGTTTTGGGAAAGTCATGGCACTGAAGGCCCGTGGAGCCCGGGCCCTTGGTGGGAGTCAGGTAGGCAAGAGGCTCAAGGAAGAAGGAGCATACAGTCAGCCTGCGGGAGAAGGGCCAGTCTGACTGCAGGAGGCGGGGGAGGGAGTGAGGGCAGAGGCAGGTGGCAGTTGGTGTGGAGTAGGGACTCTGAGATCAGAACATAGGCTTAGTGGCAGGGCAGGACCATGAACTCGATAGCCCAAAGGCCTCATGTTGAACCGGGGGGTATCACCAGTGGGTGGGGGCACATCAGGTGAAGGAGTGAGGCTAGATGGTGGGAGACGGGAGTCACATCCTTGAGCAGATGCAGCAGTGGAACCTGGACGGGGCTCATCACAGGTGCTAGAGTACATTTGTGAGGAGAGCGTCGATTTACCTCCAGGTCCACTGACTAGTCTACAATTCGCAATTGCAGGGAAGCAATGCCAGCTCCCTGCCCCGCCCAGGCACTGTGGGGCAGAGCAGGGGCCGCTGCAGGGTGGCTCTGGGGTGACAGGCCAAGGTGAGACCCAAGCCCAAGGGTAGCTGGACTCCTGAAGGTGTCCCTGGCATGAGGTCTCAGGTCTGCTCAGCTCACAGCCTGAGGAATGGGCTCAGTCCAGGGCTGATCTGTGATGTCAGCCCCGAGAATGTGGAAGGATGTGGTCCTTGGTTACTTACAGATGAATGAACTATGGCAGAGACCCTGCTCAGGGTCATAGGACCAGGTCAAGGTGATCAGGGCCACAGGACCAAACCAAGGAGGGACTTACCCAGATTGTCTGTAACCTGGTACGCATCCCTCAAGTCTTTCATGCGGAAACCGATGACATCCACAAAGTCCTCTACCAGCCGGAAGAGCTCCTTGGCATTGGGACCCATCTGGGGGATCAGCCAAAGATGGAGGAAGAGGTGTTTATGTTCTCACTCAGCCTCCCGCCACCTCTCCTCCTCTGCTCCCTCTTTTTCTGGGTCCCACAGGTTTCCTAGCACAGCAGGAAGCAGGATGCTGACTTCTGAGTGTTCACTCACATTTTGTGTACAAGATCAGAGGCCCAGAGTAGCTGCTGTGATTCAGCCCCATGGGAGTTCCTGGCCTGGAGGAGGGGCAGTGTCCCAAATACCTACCATGGGGGTTACTGCCCTAATGTGACAGCCAGTTCATCGGCTGGAAGAGAGCTGACCACTATGCAGATGAGGAAGATCCACCATGCTCCCATCCTCTGGACACACCCTGAGATTTCAACACAGTTTCCTGCTCTCCTCACTTAGCTCTAGGAAAAAGCCACTGTCCTTCCATGGCTGGAGAAACAAGACTCACAGGTTCAGTGGCTTTTTCAAGGTCATGTGATCAGCAGGAAGCTGTGCTGGGATTCAGAGGTTCCCCCCAGGGGTGGCCTAGGATATACAAGGGCCTAGACCTGCCCGCCACCAACCTGACCCTGTAGCTGCCCAGGAGTGCCCCAGAACTCCGTGCATACCAGCTGTGCCTCTTCCCACTTGTCCCGGTTTTCCTCTGCCAGCAGGTTGCTGATGATCTGGACAAAGTTCTAGAAATAAGAAGGGCCAGTGAAGAGGAACAAGACATCAGTGAACAGGACAGGATCACAGCTCAGCCTATGACTAGGATAGGGGCTGAGTTTTATGACCAGACCCCGGGCTCAGTATGTGGACAGGGTCAGGGTGACTGGGATTAAGGCATTATGGCAGGGTCACAGCCCTGCCCATGGTGGGGCCTGATCTCTGACTGGGTCTGGAGCTGCCGCTTGCCCAATGCCCCTGCCGCTTGCCCAGTCTTCCTCCCTGGGGTGGGGGTGCCTCTGGGAGCAACCTGCACGTCCCCGGGGGTGGGGAATGCCCCTGCCGCTTGCCCAGTCTTCCTCCCTGGGGCGGGGGTGCCTCTGGGAGCAACCTGCACGTCCCCGGGGGTGGGGCTGTAGTAGGCCCTGCGGAAGATCTCTGTCATGTTCCTCAGGACATCGATGGTGGAGAGCAGGTCGCCGCTGTAGCTGGTGCCGTCCTGTGAGATCTCCAGCAGTGTCTGGATGACCTCCGAGACCCCCTCCCCTGGCAGCCCGCGCTGAGCCTTGGCCAGGTGCTCGCGGGTCTGGGGAGATGGAGAGGGCTGGACGCTGTCACCGCCGCAGGTCACAGCCAGGTGGGGGCCAGGGACCTCCAACGCCTGGAGACCCCTGCAGCCCCCAACCTCAAGTCCAAAGAGTGGGGACAGTTTCCTGGAGCCCCTGGGGCCGGCCTCACCATCATTTGGATGTTCCGGTAGTCAATGGAGACACAGCGGATGTAGGTGGGGGGCTCCCAGTAGGCAATGCCTTCCTCGTCCAACTCACAGCGTCGCAGGATGAGGCCTGGGGAGAACTCCTGTTCCTCACATGGATACCCACAAAGGAGTGCTGGGGTCCCACCCGCAGCTCCCGGGCCGGGGTGCTCTGTTTAGGCACCTCAGGACTCAGAAGTAGGCCAGTTGGCCTTGCCCCTGTGTCGCACACTTTGGAGCTACTCTTGAGTCCCTTACTCCAGGTGCTGAGGACCTGGCAGGCAGTAGGCACTGGGCCTTCAGGAACCTCATTGTGTGGAGGTGGGATCCTTAGCCAAGCAGGGGCTTCTGGGCACAGTCAGGGTGTCTCTTGGTGTGCCTTGCAATCTAGAGCCCAAGGGACAGTTGTCCCCGTCACCCCTTGCCACACCCCGGAACATTCACAGGGCTGCAGGTCTTGCTGGCCTCAGGACCCTGGCATGGCCTTTGGGGCTCACTCACTCCTAGAAAGGCTCCCGGGAAATCCTCTAAGCAGAGACGGATGTACACATGAGTGTACACATGGTTCCAGCCACTCGGAACTGTCACAGTCCTGTCACCAGTAGGAGCCACAAGGTGGCCTGATACTGAAGCCACGGAATTAGATACAGACAAAAATGAGGCCAATGGCCAGGAATGGGGGCACATGCCTTTAGGACCAGCACTAGGGAGGCAGAGGGCAGAAGGCTCTGTGACCAGGCCAGCCTGGTCTACAAAGTGAATTCCAGGCTAGCTGGAGCTACAGGGAGGCCCTGTCTCAAAAAACAAAAAGATGAAAATGAGATGTGACCGTGTATGTGGACAAAAGACCAGGGAAGGTCACAAGGAGACGGCCAACGGACTTTGTTTCTCTGGGTTTGACAGCAAGAACATGTAACCAAGGAGGGCGCAGACAGCAAGCGTGATGGCAACACAAGCACCCACCACCTCCCTCGCTCGGTGGGCCAGCTCATCCACTGCCCACAGCAGCCCTGTGCAGAGGATTGCCCAAGTCCTCAAGAGGATGTTAAGTCACTTCCTGAGTGTCATACAGCAAATGAGGGCAGAGTCAGGGTTGGAACTAGGCCCCCAGCCTCCCTGTGTGCTGCCTGTCAGGTGTGGAAGCTACCTGCACTCTTTCAAACTGAAGTGAAGACCGATGCCTGTGTGTGGGCAAGCCCACATGGAGCCCACCCTGCTTCCCATACTCCAGGAGAGCCTCTCGTCACTCCCCAGGGCTGATGGGATCATAACTGCTGCTGTTCAAAGATGGCTTCCCACCTATAGACCGCAAGCCCAGGGCAAGTAAGTGTGTTGGCTTGCTTCCCCACGCCTCTGTTTCCCACCTCTGAAGGGACAGTGGTGGCAGCTTCACAGGGCTGTGGAGGCTCAAGGGGAAGTTCCAAGGAGAGGGCTTGGCATGGATTCCTTCCTGAATGAGTTCAGGACACAGTGGCTCCCAGCAGGTGCCACCAGGCATGAGCACACACAGGGGCGCCTGGGCTCTGGGTCTCAGACGAGGCCTGTGAGGACATCTGTACAAAGACAGGACAGGGCTCCCCATGCCTCCACTCTCACCTGTGGCGTTGCGGGGACACCGGACTGCAGCCACCTCTCCAGCTGGAGTTTCCTTCCAGACCACGGCCCCAAAGCTGTCCTCGCTACAGATCTCATGGGGCTCTGAAAGGGGCCAGCGAGGTGGACAGGGTTCGGGATGAGGAGCCCTGGCTCCCGGTCCCTCCCAAGCCCGCATGTCCTGGGGTCTCACCAGGACATCGCTGAGAACCACACTGTCGGTATTCATCCTGGGGGCCCTGACAGGCTGCTCCCCCAAAGAAAGGCCCAGAGCAGACACGCTCCCGTCGCTGGCTGCCACCCCCACACGTGACGCTGCAGCTGCCCCATGATGCCCAGGCCTGCCACTTGCCATCCACTGTAGAGATGGCCAGACACAGGCAGAGGTGGTAGGAATCGAGGAGTCGAAGGTGGGGCCCAGAATCATCAGGGAAGTCAGGCCAAGGGAACATAAAAAGAAACAGAATCCAGACAACACAGGGATGGGACAGAAACACGGGGACCCAGGGATGTGGGGTAGGGGCCGTGCAATAGAAAACTGATGTCGGTGGGGGAGAGGCCAAAAGTCAGCTTGACTCGGAACAGAAGCAACATCTCGTGTGCAGCTAAGCTCTGCTACCTGACCCCAACCCCCGCCCCAGCCATCCTGTGACTTGACTTAACATTTCCTTCATGACCCCATCCAGCACCCCGACCCCACCATCTCCCTGCTGTGCTTCCACCCTGACACCCTAATCCACATCCAGACCCCACCACCTCCACATTACACCAGCCCCCACAGCCACAACTCTGAAGTAAGGCCATCTTCTCCCAGAATCCCAGGAGGTTGTCCTGACCTGGGCACTGCTGCAGAAAGCAGTCTCGAGTCTCCACCCAGTGGCCCTGGCACTCGGCACCCCCGTAGGAAGGCCCGTTGCACTCTCGTGTGCGCTGCTGGCGGCCTTGGGAGCAGCTGGTGGAGCAGGCGCTCCAGCTCGACCACTCGTTCCAGTTTCCATCCACTGCCCGGCCCGGGGGAGGAAGGGGACAGAAAACTGGCGTGAACACCCAGTACCCCAAGGCCTAGCCATCAAGGACACAGGCAAGAACACCCAAGGGGGCACCATGCAGCACCCCACTTGGAACTGGGGAACTAACGCCCCAGGGTCACACCTCAACCCACTACCTGGGCATGGTCTGAGGTTTTAACCTCTGAGCACCCTGAGGTGGGCCTGAGACAGACTGACCAGTGACCTGCCGGGCTCCCTGCCCCAGCCACTCACTCCCTCTCGCCTACCAGGGCACAGGGCGATGTTGCAGAACTTGGTTTGCTTCTCAGGTCCCTCACAGGGGTTGCCTCCAAACTGAGGGGGCCTGCAGGTGCGGGTGCGGTCCCGGAAGCCCCGGCCACAGGTGCTGGAGCAGAGACTCCAGGGTGACCACTCGTCCCAGGCTCCGTGCACTGCAGGGGGCAGAAGGCACTGCTGCCCTCGTGTCCAGCGCCCACCCCACCCGCCCCCCGGCTCAGCCGCTCAGCCCCACCCACCTGGACACACAGCTGAGTTGTTGCAGAGACGCTGCTCCCGCAGGGGCCCGCTGCACTGAGTGCTGTAGGAGGAGGACACGCAGAAGCGGGTGCGGGTCTGCCAGCCCTCGCCACAGGTGCTGGAGCACACGCTCCACGGGGACCACTCCTCAGCCGCTGGGTCACCTGTGGGTCCAGCCCTGCAGCATCACGGGCCTGCCGTGCCCCTTCCCATGGGCTGGTGCCAGACATGGAGGCCCGCTGGGGAGGTGGGCCCTTGATGTTGGGCAGTAGGCCACAGGCTAGGGCTCTGCAGGTCTCCAGGACTGGCTACTTCCCCATTGGCCAAGAGCCCTGAGGGTCCCTACTGTCTGGGTCTGGTTTCTACTTTCATTCAGCTCCCATAACGCCAGTCTGCCTGAAGGCAAGAGCCTGGCCCCTACTAGGTAAGTCTAATCACCACAAGTTATTATAGTTACTATTGATAACTAGCAACTTTTACTAACTTGGTTCCAGAAACCAGCCCTGTCCCCTCCCTGCCTTGGGCTGTGTGTAGGCCAGCCCTGCCTCCAATGCCAGCTCACCAGTCTGGGGGGACGGGAACCCAAACTGCTGCAGTTCATCCCCCAGCTCCTCACGCCTCCGGGCATCCGTGGACCGCAGGGATTGACTCCGGGAGCTGGTGCGCCCCGCGGCTGCAGGAGGGGCTCAGATCAGTATCCTCGAGGGAGCCCCTTCCTGTACGGTGCTGGCACCAACCCTCTTCTGGCCACCATGGACCCCTCCCTGCCAATCCTGCCTCTCCTCCCCGAGGCCCTTTCTCAACCTCCAGGGCTGTGTGACAACTCCTCAGAGTATCTGCCTCCTCCTACTCCATGTGCCACTCAACAAGCCATCAGCTGCCCCTGCCCTTCCTTCCCCTGCAAGATGCACAGGCCTCCCCAAGTTCCAGAGAAGAGCTGTCTCCCCAGGAAAAGTGCATCAAGGAAAAAGCAACCCGAAGGACGACAGTCTCATTAGAACTTGATTTAACTTTATGGAAGCTGCTAAAATATGCATGAGGTCATTAGAAAGCCTTATTAGAGAAATACATCCTGGAGGCCTGGCTGCAGCTGCCTGGGTGGGGCAAGAGGGGGCTGTACCCTCGAGAGTCCCAACCCACATCTGAGAGGCAAGCCCCATTCAGTCCCACCTAGCTATCTATAGGCGTCATATCACCTCCTGGGTCCAGCCCTTCACTGGGCCTTCAAAGCTTCATCCTCCAAGGCCTGACCCCCCCAACCCAGTCCTGCCTGGCGACTCACCTCTTCTCATTCAACCCCACCCCACCAGTTCCAGGTCTGGACCCCTCCCCAACTTGGTCCCACCCACAGTCCCATCCCTGTCCTTCCGACTCACGGCCACAGGCCTTGCGGTTGCACAGGCGTCCTTCCTCCAGCACCCCCTCACAGCCACCACCCTCCATGCCAGGGGCAGGCAGGCAGGTGCGAGTTCGAGTCTGAAGTCCTCCCCCGCAGTCCCGTGTACACTCGCCCCACAGAGACCACAGTTTCCAGCCACCTGAGGGAATGGAGAATGAGGGTCAAGGCCCTGTCAGGCCTGGGTGTGGTGGGGGCCACGAGGGGGAGCTGTAGGCTTTGAAAGAGGGACCACAATGCAGAGCAAGACTCAACCCTGAGTCAGGAGTTCCAGGTGTCAGATGGGCACACACTGTAGCTCCAGGCTGACTAGCTGTGTGAAGTTGTCTCGTAGTGCAAGGTCCAGGTGATCAGCGTGGGCACTGACTACCATTCAGGCTTCCCCATGGCCCTCCAAGTGTACCCTGATCCCATTTCCTCATAATCCTGTCCAGGGGAGATCACAACCCAGGCGGCCACATCCCACCCCAGGGGTGGCCTGTTAGCCACTTCCACACCCACTGCCCACCTGCTGAAGGAGGATGAGATAAAGGTGTTCAGGTCCCTTGGAGCCACACATAGTCTGGCCACATCCAGGGGTGGATGGGGAGACAGATGGTCCTAAAGTGGGACAAGTCCCACCCAGTGACCCCATGGACCATCTCTTTGGCCTCATCATCTGCTCAAGGAGAGTCAACTTCCAGACTAACCAGCAACAGTAACTGGCAAATAAGGAAGGGTCTGCAGAGACCCACAGCCAGAGGCTGCCCGTCCGCCCTTGCCTGTGCTAAACAGAACCAGCAGGGGGCGCCAGGATGCTGGGGCGCAACTGGCCCTTTCATGTGAGCGCTCCTGGGCAGAGGGGCATGAATCTTTCTGGGGTGGGCAGAGTGGCATCCTTGATGCCCCTAGGCCTAACACAGAGTCCAAGAGTCCTGATTCTGCTGAGGTGCCGAGCTGGGGAGTTGGGGTTTCGAGTTCTGAGTAACAGCTAAAACATGGAGGAAGCTGTGTAAGCACCAGCTTCACCCACAAACCCGGGAGGACCTCAGGGGTGTGGCAAGGGCACAGCAAGGACACAGGAAGTAAACACATGGACGCCCCCATCCAGACAGAGCTGAGAGCAGAGGGCAGGCAATCCGTAGCACAGCCTCACGTGTGCCACGGGTAGGACAGGTCGGCAGCCGTCCACAGAACAGGCCCAGGTGGCCGCTCTGATGCTGCGGGTCACATGCCTTAACTCAAGACAAGGAGGAGCCACACTCAACCAGGTCAGGTTCCAGATCTTGAACCAGATCCTGTTCCAGATCTCCACCCCCAACCCCAGAAAGGCCACCTGCCAGGCCAAACCGGTCCAGGTTCCAAGCCTCCGGAGTCTCACCTGCCACAGCCATCCCATCCCGTGATTCCAGACAAAGGAGCAGCCAGGGTCAGAGTCCTTGCAGCAGACTCCGAGTGGGGTCAGGGTGCTGTGTCCTGCCTGCACCCCCTCACTTCCCTAGCCCAGCCCCCACAAGGAAGCCTAGGCAATGTGAAAACTGGCAGTGGGTGGCAGAGAGGGTGTCCAAGCCGGCTAATCGGAGGATGCCACTCAGTTCCCATGGCAACTGCTTCAGCACACAGCCTTTCAGGATAGACCCAGGTTAGGCCTCAGCTGCCAAAACACCCACTATTTCAGGGCTGGTTACCTAGGTGACCCAGGTGGTGAGGATGTGGGGGGGGGGGAAAGAGGCGGGGCATATCAAAAGCTGGGGAGAGGGGACACTGTCTCTGAGGATGGACAACCGTCCCCCTTGATCTAGCCCTGACACACTGAACTCTGATCCAGGTCCCACCCTGATTCCTGACCCTGCCTCACAAGCCAATTTCTGGCCCTGCTCACACTGATCCTGATCCTTATCATAGACAGACCCCTGGTCCTAGGTATAGGATCCCAGATCCCCCATCATATACTGAGCCCTGATCGCAGTCACAGGCTGATCCCCACCTTGGCCAGACTTCTTCTACTAACGAATACTCAGAAAATGATAACTGCTGTTTTCATCATCATTTTCATTCTTCACGTGTGTCCTCACACACAGCTGACATGAAGAATGTTTGCTGAGATTGAAAGCATCCATGCCAGAGGAAGAGTTACAAAGGAGGAGGTCCTGGGACCAAAGAGAAGGGCACAGGGGGACACAGGTGCGTCAGGGCTGGGTGGGCACAAGGAGGCAGAGAAGGAGCAGGCAGGGCTAAGGGGTGGGCTGTCCTTCCAGGCCCGGAAAGAAGCCGGCATTCTTCCCCGCTCAATGCCCCTCTGTCTGGCAGCCTCATTTCCATCTCATTACAGGCATGAAAGAGCCAATTATCAACTACACAGGCCGGCCACCCAGGAGTGAGGGTGTGCAGTGAGGGGGCTCCGGTGCCCTTTAGCCTCTAGCGCCCTGGTCTGGGAATGGTGGGGTACCCAGCCCCTACACCCCAAGTGGCCTGGAATGGGAGAAGGAAGAAGTTGCTTATCCTGCTCCCCAGTTTCTGGGATCCCCTTTGGAGGAGGGGATCTGTGCACTTCCATCCTCTCCCAGGAGAGGGCCCCCGAGGCCAGCAAGTTGGGCAGCACTCGAGCTGCTGGACAGTTAGCAGGTGTTCCTACTTAGGTCTCTCCCTGCCCAGACTGCTAGCAGGATGCCTGCCTCCCCTGTTACCGGGGGTAGGGAGGGGTGGGGGGGTGTCATGGGGTGCCTAGACTCTGATCTCAACACCTGGGTCTAGAGCTTCTGAGCCAAGAACAAGAGGACCAAGGACAGAACGGAGGCTCATAAAGTCCCTTTCCTCCAGTTCCTCCATTGCCTCTCATCCAACTGGTACTGACTCGCCCACCCGTTTGCAGGCTGGTAGCAACTTTAAGGGCCACAGAAGGGAAATAATATTCCAGGATGGGCTAAGGGGCCAAGTGGTCCTATGAGAGGGTATGAGAGGGAACTGTCCCACTGTCCTGCCCGTTTGCTGAGGGGAAACCAAAGCATAAAGAGAATATGCTGGCTGCAGCTTCATGGGTTTCTTGCTGCTCCTCTGGACCTGGAAGGTGCTCCTGTCCTAAGAAGGTGTCCCACTTACAGTCCTGAAAGCTCAGGCTGGGAACCCTGGACAAGGGATTTTCCTATCCTCCTTAGTTATCAGATGGGGTGGCAGAAACCTCCAGCCTTTCACCTATCATTGTGGGAAGTGGGGCCCGAGTTCAGGCCATGATGGCCTCTTGAAAGTGACACAGTAAGGGCCAGGGGCACATGGGAGCTTCCCTGTGGATGACGGCACCCACACGCCCAGCATCTCCACAGGGCCCTTCCCTGTCCACAATGGGCACTGAAGACCTGTTTTCTGTTTTCCTAAACTGCAAAGAAATGTATATACCCTCACCCTGCTGATACCGCATCTTCGTAATGAGCCCTGGTGTCTCCCTCTCCAATCTCACCTTCTCCCTATCACCCCCAGAAGCACTATTGTAGCCCAAAGTTCACCCTGTTGTCCTCTTCTGCTTCATGCTGCTCTCCCAGGAACTGTTGTGTCTGAAGGGCTGAGGCTCAGAGAGACTGGAGGTCACTGGCCAGGCAGGACAGGACCAAGGCTGCAGACAGGGAGGGCCAGCTCCAGCTGGGGACCAGTCACGAGCTCCACACCCTCCAGGACCCACAGATGAGAGCAGCATGTGCACATCCCTGACACGCAAACCCAACCGAGCTTTGGCCCTCAGGCATGTGCACACACACTGACGAGACGCACTCACACATGGACACACACAGGGGACACACTCACAGGGACACACTCATAGGGACACACTCACAAGGATTCACGCCCCCGCCCCTAGGATAGTGCTTTTTCATTACCTTACATGTCGCTTCTGCAATAAAATCTTTAATTAAAACATGAATATTTAAAGCAACCTTGAGAGAAATGGTCCTTCTCACCAGAGACTAGACAGGGAGCTGGAGATGGTGCGAGATGAGGGTGGGTGCCAGGGCCTGGCAGCCTCAGAGGAGCCAGGCAGGAGGGACAGTTGCTCTAGCCTGAGGAGCACTTGCGGAATCCAATGCGTAACAGGCCGTGTGGCATTTGGACAGGCCTGGTGGGGGCTGGGCTGAAAATGGGCCACACATTCACTGGGCCGCCTGCTGGCTGCACGTTCCCCAGCTCTGCCACACGTTGGTGCCTTAGAAGGCAATGGGTGCTCAAGCCTGACTGCTCCCAGCAGACAGTAAGGTAGAGGCCCGAGCCACAGGGCTCAGCACGCAAGAACCAGGGATCAGCTCTGACCCTGGCACAGCCTCCTGCCCGCTGAAGGGCTGCTCCACTTCTCGGTCTTGAGCTCCTGCCATAAGTGTAGCTCAATGCAGGTGATGCCACCAGACTGTCTGTTGGTAGTCAGTCCATCCCTTACAAGTTATGACCAAGATGCTTAACATCTCTGATTTTACTCTGCAAGCAAGTACCTAGTGCCTGCAGCAGGCCCAGTTCTGTTCGATCCATGGATGGGGCCGTACCTCAGCTGTGGTGTGCACATTTCAGCACAGACACAGACAGTGAGCACCAGTCCAGTGAAGGGGTCATGTGACATATTTGATGGTGATACTTGTCAAGGAAGACAGAAAGAGAGTGTCTCACTGGGTAGGGAAACATGAGCAGGTCTCCAAGGAGGCTAGCCTGCAGGGAGGCCCGGGGAGGACAGCCCAGGGAGGTGGGGCCCCGGCCAGGTGTGAGCAAGGCAGGGACGGGCCCTACAAGGCCTGTCTCGTGACCATGCGATGAGGGAACTCATCCATATGTGGTGCTTCTAGAACAAAGTCAGCACTCAGTGCCCGGCTGCCGCTGCCTACCAAGCTCCTTCCCCTCCCATGGCAAGGAGCAGCAGAGCCTTCGGGACGCAGGGCATAGGCGCCCAGTCAGAGCAGGGCACAGGCACAGGTGCCCAGTCAGAGCCAGACGGCCCTGATTCATCCAACTGGCGCACCCAACTTCACATGCCAGGGCCTGATCTGTGAGCTCTCCAAACTATCTTCCCACTGACCAGCAGCCTTCCCACTGCTGTCAAAACAGCACGCACCCACTCTGGACACACATGCACATGCTCCCTTGCATACAGGAACACACACCATGTACAACCATATGCACCCATAGACGCACATTAGGCACCATGTGCTATACACCACACACATCCACGTGCTCTTATGTGTACACACAATTTGCTGCATGTGTGTATGCATGAACACAATGTGCCATGCACTTATGTACACATACTACTTGGCTCACACAATACTGATGCATGCATACATGAGTGTGTGCACATATATGCAGTGAACTAGACACACAATGTACAGCATACCTACCATGTTTGCACACAAACGCACAAACACGTCCGTGCACAATATGCTCCACACATGTGTACATACATAGTTGATTCCACCACACTTACATGCATAAATGCATACATACTACATGCTGTGTGAACACACAAACACAATGCTCTGAACATGTACATATGAGTAACACATGCATATATACTCACGCATCCATGCATGCACACACAATCTCCCACCTGCCTCTGGCTGCCACTTGCTAACATTTTTTCTTGGAATCCTTACACACATTCCAAACTTCCCAAGCCCAGTCTACTCACATCCTTGCCCCCAGTCTGCCTCAGAAGTCTCTGAGTAATAATAAAAGAGCACACTGATACTTCCTTAGCTGTTTCTGCTTCCTGTATGTCTCATCCTCACCGAGATCTAGGGAAGACAGTACCTTACTCTTTAAACACGGCCTCCAGGGATGAGAACTGAGGAACTGGCCTAGGGACGTAGGTGAGCCAGGGTAGGACCAAAGCTCCAAGGTAGAATTCCAAAGCCAGTGCTCCAGGCTGGACCTATCCTGGTGTAGCAGATGCCAGAGCTCTGCTCACAGTGCCCCACGGACCTGCCTTAAACTCTTCTCACCCTCAAGTCCCACTGTGACCTCAGGATCCTCCTCAAGCTGCATCTTGCAGCCCAGCTTCCTCTGCCCCACATGCCTGATGGGGTCTTAGGGGCAGGCTCACTTTTCCTGCCTCTAGTCCCACATCCTTTCATCCATCGGCTGCACCAAAGACCCTCCTCTTCCTCCACCCCTCACTACCGCCGCATCCTGACTAGGCCAACGTCAGCCACCTGACAGTCCTGGCTCCTGCTAGGACCCCCAGTCTCATTCTGTGTTCGCAGCCCAAGTGTGTCACTCTTGTGCCCTAAGCCCTCAAAGCTCTTCTGTTCTCAAGGTCATGAAAACACTTCACAGGGAGGCCTGGCTGCCTCCCCCAACAGCTCCTGCAGCAGGGCCCTCAGGTGGTAGATCCTCAGGAGAACAGAGTGCAGCTCCATGCTTCCTCAGCCCCACAGCCCAATAATCACCTCTGCTTGGCGCCCAGACTCCATTCACCTCAGCCCTGGAGGTTCAGGGTGCTGGCAGCTATGCTATGGTGCTCGGAGCAGCATGCGGCAGCTCCCTGACACAGAGGCTGCCCTACATGCCACTAAAGACAAGCTCCTGCCTAAGGGATGTGATCGAGGACCCAGACAGATAGGTCACAACGAAGTTGACGGAGCAACCTCGAGAAGCACTCGCAGATGAAGGAACCAAGGCCCAAGGCAGTTAAATGATAGGGAGTGACAGAGCAGGGCCCATGGCCAGATCTGCCTGTGACAGCTGGCCCTGTCCTCCTGTGTCCTCCTACCCCTAAGCTCACCACTGCCCCATTTCTACACTCCTCCAGTGCACACTCCATACCTTCTGCCCCATTCTTCTGGGGTCCTCCATGAGCTCACTCCCATTCCCACCAAACAATGAAACCTGCTCTTGTCAAGGTCACGGTGACCTCCAGCCTGCCCAGCAGGAATGCCAGACCTGCTGTGATGATATGTGTAGGAATCCTCTGTGGCCCCTGGAAAGGTCAGTTCAGCCTCAGCCTAAACTGAAGGCAGAGTTCTGACTCGGGGCCTGTCAGAGGGCCTTGACCGGAAATGGGCTCCAGGACCCTGACTTCCTCTGCAATCTGCCTGGCCTCCTGGTCCTGGAGATGTGAAGTTCCCCCTGGATGCCCTAAGGGCCTCATCTTCCCACTCTGGCCCTTCTGGCTTCAAGTACCCAGCCCAGCCTTGCTGTGGTCCTATGGAGAAGGCCGGGGCAGCTCTGCCATCTCACATTCAGATTCCCACATCTCCACTCAGCCTGCTCCCCAGTCTCAGAACCAAGTCCTGGGCATTCCTGCCTCTTCTTTCCTGCAGGTCACAGGAGGCAGGTCCACTCCCATTCGTGGGCGGGCTAAGTCTGCAGCCCCATGACTGGCCGTAAGTCCCACCCATCCACCTCGGGACTTGGTCCCTAGCCTGGGGGAGACAATGGCTCCCTCAATGGCTGGTCTTCTGGGTGGTCTTCGATAACCTGGCATCTCCACATTGCTATTGGGCAATGTGGGCTTTCCTCCTTCCTCTCAGGGTGGCTGGACCAAGGTGGCACTTTTGTCCCTGTTCTCGATGCCATGCCCCAGTGGCAGCTGCTACAGACATGCCACACTGAATCCTGAAATCTTACCTCCTGGCAGCATCCCCACAAGCTCGCTCTGACTGTACAGTCCAGTCCATACTGCTCCTTGAGGCAATACTGATCCCTCACCCCCTCCAGGCCACCAGGATCTTCTCAGCCTCAGGATAGGTCCTGGCTGAGGAGAAGGAAGGGTCTCCCCTCAAAGCTCTGCCACCCTGGAGGAAATGGAGCTATGGCTCTTTCCTGCCCTCGTCCAGTCCCACGCCTCCCTCTGTGGTTCAGGCTTCCTGTCCTAGGAGCAGAGGGCCATCAGTACACTCGCACCCTGCACATGGCCTCCCAGCACAGGTGACAGAGAGCTGCTGGGCAGCCCCCAGCCTTGGTACTTCAGTTTTCATCATGCCCTCACTACCTCTGCTACAGGTTGCCCATGTCTTCTCTGCACCAGGTACTCACCTGAGGTACCGTGCCCACCCCGGTCCTGGGTCAGGCTGGTGAGACAGTTCTCAGGGCCACCAGCCACGCCGTCCCTCAAGCAGACGTCCCCACGGGGCACCAAGGGGCTGGAGGCGGGGTCTCCAGCATCACCACCCAGGCAGGCGCAGGGGGTCTGCATGATGCCACAGGGGTGCGAGCTGCGGCTGCCTGCCAGACAGGCATCCAGCCAGCGGCATAGCATCTGGCAGGCAGCACGGCTGGGGTTGCGATTGCCCACGACCAAGTACTCCACAGAGAAGTCGTCACCGGTGCTGGGAGACCCACCCCTAAGGCCAATGTCACCGTCCTGGGACTGCTGGCGTTGCATCTGTAGAAATTGCTTGCTGGCCTGCAGGAAGGCAAGGGGTGCTGAGGGGTCGCAGAGCCGCAGCACCTCGTCGAAGCTCTCCACGCCCAGGTAGGTGCGCGTGGACTCCAGGAAGGAGTCGAATTGGTAGGTGCGGACCCGGCTGGGGCCGCTGCAGGGTGCAGGTGCCTTGGCCACCTTCATGTAGAGGGTGTAGCGCCGAGGGTCTGGGTTGCGCAGGGTCCAAGAGCAGCGTGAGGCGTTGGCTGGGAAGACTGCAGCTGCAGAGAAGTAGCCAAAGAACTTGCCCTGCACCAGAGTGGTGCAAGGCTCAGCCCCGGGCCCGGCGTCCGCCCCAGAGGCGGCCCGCGCCCTGCGCCCCAGCAGCAGCAACAGCAGCAGGAGTGGAGCGAGGATCCAGACGGGGCCCGGGGCAGCAGCCTGGCCCCTCATCCTAGCTCGCGGGGCCGCTGGGGTTCCGCGGGCTGGGCAGGTAAGTGCGGGCCAGGCCTTGACATGCCAGGGTCCGGCAGCAGGCAGGGCCGTCCAGGGGTAGGGAGCCGGAGGCAGGGGCCGCGCAAAGCAAGACGGACTCGGGGAACGGTTTCAGGCGACAGAGAGGGCAGTGAGGGCTCCTAAGGTCCAGGCCCCCGTGCTTGCCTGCGGTCACCAGCCGTAACTGGAAGAGAAAGCAGAGGGGACAGCATGAGCCCTTGGGTCAGCTCAGGGTTCAAAGAAGCAGGCAATTTAGCAGGTCCAGGGAGGCCAGAGGCTTTGGACAGTATACAGGCCCTAGAGTCCTCCTGGGCACCAGCTCCACCCACCTGCCTCTCTGTCCCCACCAGGGGTCCAGTCAAGGGATCCTTCCTCTTCTTTCCTCCTGAGCAGGAAGAGCCAGCTGTGCCCCTTAAGCCTCTCTCCCATGCCTGGTTAGCCATGGGCCCTCGATCTGATCACCACCCTTTGGGCCTCCAAGAGTTGAGACTTGGCTCCCTGAGACCCTCTGGGCCCCTGAGGCTAGTCTTGGCTTCCTCAGACCCTCTCCTCCCTTCACTCCCCTTCTCCAGTGACCTTCCTCCATCGTGTAAAGACTCTGCCCACCTGTCAGGCAGAGAAGAAGACAGGAAAGGAGAGGAGAGAGGACATCGTGGAACCCCCCAGGCTCCCAATCCTGCAAACCTTCCACAGGCCTGGGGTGGGTGCAGATCTCCAGGGGAGGAGGGATGACAGAGTTCTGGAGGTGAGTGGTTTCAGAGGTGTTGCTGTGACCAGACCCACTGCTGCTTCCTGTCGAGTGTAGCCTGTTGGAGACTCCCCTCCTCACCTTCTACTTGGCTCTATGTCCCGACCTCACTGCCACCTCTGCGAGGCCATGCTCTTACCCCAGATTTCATGATGAAGTTGGGACACAGAACATGTGGCTCCCTCAAAGTCACAGGGAGTGGGTTAGAGAACACAGCCTGAACCTGGACTGACCACAAACTGATGCCTTTGACAACACCTCCCAGCTATATGAGAGGTCGTACTGTGTGACTCCCCAGGTGCTCTTCAGGGCAAGGACTTGAAGAGCAAGTCTGGGCTCAGTATACTGGGTACCACCCATCCCAGATCTGCCTTGTTGAAGACCTCAGTTTCCCCACTGTCCCTAAGACCATTCATTCCCGTGGCATCTGAGGCATAGGAGAGGAGGGAGCTGCAGACAGACCCTTTCTCCCTTGCCCTCTGAGCCTCTGGGTGTAGACAAACGGCTGATTCTGCCTGTGCAGCCTGCCCTACAAGGACATGTCATGGTCCTGCAGCCTAGGCCCAACTGGCCAGTGACTCAAGGTCAGTCACAGCTCTGCATCCCATCCTGGTGTTCTTCCTGCACTGCCCACTGAGCAGGCAGCAGCCTCCAGGCCCAGCTCCAGCCTGGTGGAGGTTCTGAGCCGACAGAAGTCAGGATGCTAGGGCTATACAGTCCTCATAGAGTCTCAGTTTGCTCCTCTGCAGTCACGGGGCAGAGGAAGCAGCCTGGCAGGGAGAGGAAGTGACGGAGGCTCTGAACTGGAGGCAGTGGAGAGGCCAAACCCAGCAGAACTACCACATGCAGGTTTTTAAAAGTCCAAAGCCCCGTCACCAGCATTCGGCCACTGGGAGGCACACCTCCTATTTCCATCCCTTACCTCTGCCAGGGACAGTGTCCTTTAGGGGTGACCTTGAGTGTGACTTCACAGAGCCTCCCTGGCCACTCTCCCCATATAAAATCAGAGAAGCTATGGCCAGGGTCCCACAGTCTGCCCCTTAGTATGTTCTTCTTGACACAAGCTCTTCAGCAGACCCCACCCCAGGGATGGACTCTCCCCGATGCCCCATGAGAGGCAGGGGTCAGCCCCAGGTCCAGGGAATGGCAAAGCCTACAGGAAACACATGGCCTAGCTAAGGCCCACCCTAAGCCAGCCACCTCGTTCTGCCCTTTCCCATTCATGGCACCCAGGAGACCCAGGCAATCTTCTGAGCCTTGACTCTTGGCTGTAGTCACCCGTTTTACCAGAGCGACTGCATAGCCTGATATCAGCACTGGCTCCTGGGCCCTCTCTTCACCGGAGGGAACTGGTTCTGGGGGACCCAGAAGCATAAACCACCACCACCAGGTCTGAGGTCAGGCACAAAGGCCTCTGGCATCCCATCTGGAAAATGGGCATGGCCTGGGGTGGATGTTGAGCTCCCAAGCTAGTGGGGCACCAAGGGGCAGTCACTCGTGTTCATAGTACCATGTGGTCTATGGTACTGTCCTCCAAGGACCAGCTTGGTGAGAGATGCGGGTGAGCTAATCTCTGTTCGTGGGGGGAACCAGTCCACATTGTTCCTCCTGTCACTAGAGCAGTGAATCTAAGGGCTCCTGGTTGGGTCCAGTTCACAGATGGCCACAGAGGAGCCCTGCCCTGCCGTCGGCCACTACCACACTAGGATGCATGAGTGCTGGCTGAGCACAGCCTCCATCCGTGTCCTGCTGGCCAGCCTCCTGTCACTACTTAATCCTTGTGGAATACCCACTCACCACTTGAACACTGGTCAGGGACATGAGTCCCCAATATCCATCCCAGGGGCAGAAGGCAGCCAGAAGGATCCAGTGGCAGGACTGTACCCACAGGATTGTCTCTTAGAAGGCCACTGGACAGCCCAGAGCTCACTAACAGGGTGAGGGGCAGGAATGACCTTAGAGGAGGCAGGGGTCAGAAAGGGGACAACTAGCCTGGACATTAAAGGTACAGGAAGTCCAGTGACGGGGACAGGAGCAGGGGCAGGTGAGGGTAAAGCTCATGTCCTCTCAGCAACGCTACCCCTGGAAACCCCAAGGCCTTCCACAAACTACCCATGGGGTACCCAGACAGAGTCCCCAGAGTTCTTGTAAAGGGGCACAGGGTCACTGGGGGATGGAGGCGGTGGGACTGAGTCTTCTGGTGCCCTGGTACCCTCTACTTCTTAGACTGGAGCTAGTCCACTCCTGAGTTCTGGGGAAGGCCCAGATGGCCCAGCAGCATCATAGCCAATACAAGAGATAGCCTTGTCATAGGGTCAGACTGGACAGAGACCCTAGCATCAGCACAACAGGCCCCTGCCACACCCAGCCTGCCCCAAGGGTCCTTCAGCACCCACTGGGTCTGGACTTTCTTACATGTCCCTCCCATCCTTCTCAGACCACACAGGGACCCTCGTACAGTGCTGAGCAGGACCCAAGCACAGGGACTACCTCTTGGTATTCTGTGCCCTCAGGCCAGGGAGCAGAAGTTAATTTGGGCTCATGTACCTGAGGCTGGCACCTTACAGGGCAGTGCCTAAGTGGGGTGCTGAGGGTAAGTTGTGGTTCAAGTCTCATCTGATCTTTACTAGAGGCCTTTGTGGCTGCAGGGGCAAGGAGAGAGGGAGGACACCCTTGCTAGTAGGGACAGGAGGTCACAGGCAATGACTGGTGGGCATGTGGAAAGGGGTAGCCTCACTGAGATGGGGAGGTGGATGCTTGGCAGCTCTGGCAGCTTCCTTCCCCTGCCCCCACCCTAAGATGTTCCAAGCATCAATGAGGGACTCTGAAGGGAGCCACAACCTGTCCTGTCCTAGGCAACTCTGGTTAGATGATCTCCGACCCACAGAGTTTTGGAGCCTCCAGGCCTTGAGACTGGCTGGAGGAAGATTAGATCTCTTGTCCAGGGTGCTGGGGGTTCCTCGGGCTCCAAACTTAACACAGCCTGGCCCTGGCCCTCTCACCAGGGAAAGGGGAGATGGCCTTGTCTCCCCACCCCACCCCAATTCACAGGCCACCGTGTTAGTAATAGAGCTCCTATCTCTAGGCCTGGGTCACTAACTCTAGGCAGTATCTGTGACCTTTTGCCCTCCGCGATTCTAGGGACTGATTAGCACCAAATCCCCTGCAGGCCCCTGTTTCTCCCAGCACCTTCTTCAGAGTCAAATTGCTCCCTTCTCAGCAAGTTCTTCCTAGTGTCCAGCAGCCAGGGTACTGCAGAGAAGGCTGGCCAACCTCTATAGGGATCCGCATCCCCCTAGGGCCTTCAAGGAAGCCTCACCACGAAGGAGGTGGGCGGTGTCAGTGAGGAGGTCCCACTGATGGATCACAAAGAGGCCTTGGGAGGGTGGGGGCAAGAGCGGGAATCCCGCAAGGAGCAAAGGGCACTGGGGACCAGTTCTTGAGCACCGCCTGCAGGCAGGGACAGAATGGCCCCTCATGACCCTGGATTCAAGTCATTGTCATTGCCGTGCTGTGGGAGCAAGCTGAGGGCTCTAGGCCACTCGACCCCACCTCTGCACTAGGGAGTCCTATGGAGCTCCACCCCATCCTGGGATGTACCCACCCCTGTGCAAAGTCTCCCCCCCCCCGCCCCCAACCAGTCCCCATGACTCAGTCCTCCACCATGCTCCAGGCCACTCTTCAGCCTCAGTGTGCTCGTCTCTCTTCCTCAAAGCCCTAATCTATCTATCCCACATCAACAGATCAACCGAGGGCCTGGGCCTCCCATTCCCTCCCCACCCCAGGCGGCCAATGATATCCCAGACACCAGACACAAAAGCCACTCTGTAGTCCTGCGGCCTCCAAACAGTACCCGCCTGTGTCCTCGAAGAGGCCGTGCTGGGGGAGGGGCAGGCGCCCTGGGCACTGAGGACTTCACAGGAGACGGGGTGGGTGTCCTCCCTGCTCACAGTGCCCCATCCTCGGTGGACCTCCAGGGCTTCAGTTATCAGTTAATAAGGTGGCCCTGCCATCTGCCTGTGGGGCCCTAATGAGGCCTCTGGTGAGGCCTCTGATGTGGGCCATGGAAAACCTGTGTGACCATCTCAGGGATGGGACCAGAGGGGGGTGAGAGTCCACCACAAGCCTCTCTAGAGGGATGGAGCCAAGGAGGGAGATGTCTGCAGGGCTTGTGCCCCAGCCGTAGCCTCAGGCCTGCCTGCCTGATGCAGCCTGGGTCAGCAAGGACCCCTGAGGTTCCACCCACAGCAGAGAGGTGGGGTGGTCCACAGAGCAATACATTAACCCCACAGGGGACACTGAGACAGGCCGGGAGGCACTCAATTCACCAGCCCCAGCCCCAGTGAGTCACTGCCCTCTGTGAGCACAGGGGCCATCTGGCCAAGTGTCACCTCTGCCACAGGGAAGCCCAGCAAGTAGAGCTCTGAAGGAGGAGTCGCCATTCCTCACCCTATCTGACTGTTCGTTTGCATCTTGACCCCTGCTTTACTGTACCTCCCTTGCCTAGTATTCATTATTGTGGCCTTAAAGACACTTCATATGCTCCAGCCCCCTGGTCTGTGCCCACACCGTGCCTCCTGCCTGCTGCTCAGGCCCAAGAGGCCCAAGGGCTTGTCTGAGGCCGTGAATGATAGGCAGGGTTCCCTCTAGCCAAGCTCATGTATTGGGCAGAGGAAGGAGAGGGAAACTGGCCTTGAGCTGGGACCAGAGGCAGGTTTTCTGGATGGCCACTCCTTCCCAGAAAATGCAACAAGACTCACCTTCTCAAGAGGGAGGGAGGTCAGCCATTCACAGGCAGTGCTCAGATGGGGATCTGGGGGGAGGTTATGGCCTGGAGTGCAGGCCCTCAGCCAGCACCAGGGGCAACTGGGAGCAACCAGAGGAGTGGAAGATTGCCGAAGAGAGAATGGGTCCTGCAGGTGCAGTGAAGCCCTGATGGACCAGGATGGGCATGTGCACGCGTACCCGTGGCATATACGAGAGTGTGTGTGTGGGCAGCGTGTCTTTACTCTGTGAGTTACAAGTGTGTGAACATGCCCTTGAGAGAGTACTGTGTGTGCAACTGCAAGCATGTAAACATGGTACACAGAACATGAGCAGTGTCCAATGTGAGTGTGCAAGGAGCACAGGTGTGCACATGTCCATGGGGTAGGAGCAAGGCCATGGCCACAGGGATCTGTATTCAGTGATGACAGGAGGATGGACATGCAAGAGGCGTCAGCATGGTGACCCAGGATGCATGGAGTGTGGGGGGCAGAGTCCCGGGCCGGGGGGTGCAGAAACATGTGGACCGCAGGGAGGAAACAGGCTCGGGGGACCCATCTCCTCAGCCCTGAATCCATTCTTGTCCACACAGGTTCTTAAATGTTCATATGTGTTCCCAGGGGCCCACGCTACCGCGCCTGCTTGTGCGCATGCTCTGCATGGCAAGATGTCACCGTGCCAACACGCCCGGTGAGACTCAACTCTGTGACTTCTGACCTGGTGTGGGGCCTGGGAAGGGAAGGGCATGGATGCCAAAGAATAGATTTGGGACTTTGTGTCCCTCCCTCCGTACCCTTACATCTAAGCTGGTCGAGGTAAGCCATGAGGGCCCACGCTGCCCCACATAGCCTGGAAATCCTCAGGGCCTTGTCTTGGGGCTCTTCAATCTTACATCTCCTCCTGCCTCCCGAATCATTACCCTAAAAAAAAAAAAATAGCTGGCAACTGGGTGAAGCAGGAACAAGGGCCTTGTCATTTTCTACCTGAACGCTTCATGGCCCAGCCCTGCCTCTGAGTTCCCCCTGACTGGGTCAGAACATCAGTGTCCACTGGCCAGGCCCAGTGGGCTCAGAGTATTGGCTGTCTACAGGTTTCTCTTCAGGGAGGCACCAGCAGCTACAGACCCTGTGGCAAGGCTGAAAAGGCCCTCAGAACCCTTGACGGAACACAAGTGTGTAGACCTCCGGACCTTCAGGAGTGGGAAGAAAGACGGTAGACAGGTTGAGGACAAGGGCAGTGTTGTGGACAATGCTGAGGAGTGATGGTCCGGGCAGCGGTGGGTGTGCTGGTGGGTGGGCATGAAACGATGGGGGCTACAGGACTCCAGGGGCCGGTATGCCAGGGGCTGGTGATGAACAGAGGGTGAGGTTGAGCGGAGAAGGACGCATGGGGTGAGTGCAGGGGGACGGTGGCATGTGAGATCTCAGTACGTCTTTGTGGGAAATTTGTATGGCCGTGTGTGCGTGTGTGTGTGCATGTGTGTGTGTGTGTGTGTTTCTGATACACACTGGCATGGGGGCCACCTTGAAGCACATTAGCCTGGGAGCTCTCTCCCCTGTGATGAGTTTGCAGGAGTCCTACCAGCACCCTGGAGCTGGGGGTGTGGCAGCTCATATGACAATGTGCATTCTGCCTCCTGATAGGTCTCCTCATGACCCTCTGCCTGAAGGGGCGCCCACAACCTTTTTGGCATAACCATCTGATCAACTCAGGTATGACCTTCAGGCGCCTCCCAGCTTCCAAAGCACAGGCTAAAGCCTTTAGGTTTTGCTTCTCCCCAGCTCCTGTCTAGTCCTCACACATGCCTCAGGACCTTTGCACCACTCCTCTATGCAGACCCTTCTGATCTCACCACCCCCTTACTCCTGTTGTGGACCCTGTCTGGGAGCTACATCTCTAGGCAACCATAGTCCCTGGGAGCTTGTTAGGCTTCTATCCTTCTCTCCAGTAGCCCCAGCACTTGAGAGCAGTAGGCTTTGCCTACCTCTGTACTTCCAGCATGAGCTTATAGAGGCGGCACCCTCACGTTTGGTGTGTACCATTTCCTCTGTGCACCTGTGGGCTGTGCACAGGGCACCCCAGGCCCCATGCTTATTCAGACATCACAGCTTCGTGCCATGATGAAGGCACGAAGCAGCAGGAGGGTGGTGAAGGTGGCTTTCAGACATGAGCGGGTTAACAGGTCCAGACATTGGGGGGGGGGGTGTGTGTGCTATAGCCCCCCCCTAGATGAAGAGGGAGCGCACATGCACGTCCTGCCATGACTGACAGTGAAACATGGTTTGCCCAGGTCCTGTGGTGCCACCATTGCCTGCACACACATGCTCACAGTCTCTAGACTGACCCACATGCACCTGCATGCCCTGACACACATGTACACGTGCCCACAAACACGCAGGATCACGCCTGTGTACTGCACACCCAGGCCAGGCGTGTTTGGGGAAGAGGTAGTGATGCAGACGCAGTCAGCACCAGATGCGTCACCGGCTCTGGCTGCAGGAGCCCAGGGACCAGAGAGGATGGCTGGGGGCTGCCAAGATGGGGCCCGGAGCGCGGGCCCGCGGCGGAGGAGACGGAAGGGGCGGGCAGGGCCGGCGCGGCGCAGCGCGGAGCGGGCGCCCTCTCCCGGTCGTCCGCAGCGGCGCGCGCGGCCCTCCCGCCCTCTACCACCGCAGCCCGGCGCCGGTCGCCTGGGCCCGGAGCCCGCAGCGTCCCCAGGGGACGCACGGCGAATGCCCGGACCTGCTCCGGGAGGCAGAATTGGGCCAGGCGGGCGGCCAGGAGACCGGGGCGCCCCGAGAAGCCGCCCAGGCCCGGGCCGCCCGCCGGGCCCTGCGCGGGGCTCGCTGCTCCCTGGCCTAACGGCTGTGTCCGCAGGCGCAGAGCTACCTCGGAACCGGCCGGGCCGGACGCCGCAGACTCAGCACGCTGCGGACCCAGCACGCTGCGGACCCAGCACGCCGGATCTCGGCCTGAGTGCGCCGAGTCGGGGCTGCTCGGGCTCCCGGAGCTGAATGCGCGTCCCCATTTCGCGGTCGCAGCCACCGAGGCCCAAGAGCCTGTGAGCCCAGGAAGGAACCTGGAGGGCTCTGCAACTTGGCGGCGTCCCCTCCGCGCCGCTCAAGGTCCAGAGGAGTGCGGCGTAAAGCCCAAGGAGACGAAATCGCCTCCTCTCCGCCCCCGCGCGGGGCCGAGGCGGGGACGTGCGTCCTTCTCTCGGATCCCAGGCAGCGAACGACCGGCTCGCACTCCCAGCGCATTGGCCGTCCACAGCCGCGCGCCGGCCTGGCGCATCCCCGGGCCTCGGGGGCCTCCCGGGCTCCGGAGCTACCCCGACGCTCTCCAGTCCCCAGATCCAGGCGCAACAAGTCTGAAAGCAGTGCGGAGCAGGAGCGTGCAAAACGAGAGGGAGGGCGTAGGGCCCCGCGCCGGGCGCTCCGGGATCCCCGAACGCGCGCCATGCCCGCCTCTCGGGACCAGGCGCGGGCGGCCGGCTTGCGGGACTGACTCGGCCGGCTACCCACACCCCCTTCCAGGGCCCGGAACCTGCGCGGGCGGAGGCACTCCCAGGAGCCCTTGCCCCCTCCTTCGTCTGCTTGACCTTGCTTGGGTACTCAAAGCCAGACCCCGCAGCACCCCGGCGCCCGGGCGCGGAGTTTCGTGGGCGCCTGGGATCCGGGAGCGAGCAGCTCCCTCCTCGACCTCCCTTGTTGCTCCCACTGCTGTGGGGGTCGCGGGGAAATGGAAGGCTTGAAGGTTCTGGGAGATGCTACCTCCGCTTTCCCACACCCCAAATACGAGGTACTACCTCTCAGATAATGAAAAAGGCCCCCAGCCTCTCTCTCCCCATACCTTCGCCTACAGCTTTTGCCCCCGCGATGGCTCTCACTAAAAGGAGGTGTGTGTGTGTGCCTAGAGGGGAGGACACTGAGGGTCTCCTTGGGTTCTCAGGGTGAAGGGGACGCGCAGACCTCCCAACCCCCTTCCCAACACACAAGCCAAGCGGCTTCTCTGGGGCGGGAGTGCGCGCCCCCTACCCACCCACGTGCCTTCATGCCTTTCAACTCCTGGGGAGTTGCCGCCAAGAAATCTGAGCCCCAGGCCCAGGCGGGAGCAATGTGACAGGGACCTCGGGGAGGGAAAGGGTGCTGAAGGAGTGGACAAGGGTTGGTTAGGTCCTAGCCCGGGTCCGCGCGCTCCAAGAAACTTGGAAGCCCCAAATAAAAGTGGAAAAGCTAAGGCTCCCAGCAGGCCTAAGCCACGGAAGCCAGGCTGGTGCAGCCCTCTGGGGTGCCTAGGAGTGACCAAGCAGCAGCAGCCGCGGCCAGGCGGAGGGACCCGAGCTCGGAGCCGCAGCCTCCGACAGCCCTCGCGCCACCTCGCTTCGCGGCGAGTCTCCGCTCCGCCACCCCCTCCAGAGGCCAGAGAGGCTTTCTACCCTACCCTTTGGGCCTGGAAGACCGGGGTAGAGGGCTCCCGGCGGCTCCGGAGCCCCCAACCTCCCAGGAGGGGGCGGGGGCCGTGCTCGTTCCTCGAGGCAGTGGCACGCAGCTTCGTAAGAGCGCGGCGGTAGCGGAGGCCCGTGGCCTCTGCCCACCCGAGAAACGGACCCCGGAGCGCGCGGCACACAGTCTCGCTGCCTCGGGCGGAGAGGGCAGCGGGCCGACCTAAAGTTCAGGGCAGCTTATCCGCGCCGCCTGTCCAACCGAATAGAAAGGAGCACCAGGGGGGAACGAGCGAGGGCGTTTGCGTGTGTCAGTTGTGATGGCGGGGGCCACGAGGACAGCCCTTCTCCTGAATATGAGGCTGAACCTCCGGGGGTCTCCCTTGCCATTGTCGGGTCTGAAGGTGAGGGCTGTGAGGGGAGCCTGAGGGCCCCTCGGCCGGCCTCCAGCTCTGTGCGTGGGGAAAGATGTAGCCGGGCCCTACAGTGTATGTCAGGGGCTCTGGGTATAATCAGTCAATAGGGAACACATTGGGTTATGTCTCCAAAGCCTCCTGGGGCGGGTTGTAGGGAGCCAGGCGGGGCTCCCTTTAGACCCCTGCCAGCGTCTATGTGTTAGGGCACCACGGGAACGCCTTCCCCAGCGTGCCCCGGGTCTGTGCGCGTGATGGAGAAGGGGTCCTTCCCCAGCCCAGCCTGCCAGACTCGCCAGGTTGTGTATGAGGAGGATGAGGGGGAGGAGAGCACCGCCGAGAAGCCTCTCCCGCGTCCAGGGCGCCCCCTCCTCAGCCGCCCAATGCGGGCGCGCAGGGACCTGCCAGATTCCGTCGCCGCCGCTGGAGGAGGAAGGGGGCTGGGGAGGGGGGCGTTCAAACTCCCGAGCTCGAGCCCAAACCGGGGAGCTGAGAAGCCCCAAACCGAGAAGTTGGGAAGTCCCGGAGGCCGCCCCTCCCCCGACCCCTTCCCAGCACCAGGCGCCCCCTCCCGCCGCGCCCCCAGCCCCCGCCGGAGCCTTCCTTACCTTCCCCGGCAGCAGCGGGCCCGCGGGCGAGGACTTGATCAGCCGAGTTGCAAAGCTCCGGGTGCGCCCCGCGTCGCCCGCGGTCGAGCGGTGCGCCCGACCCCAGCCGGGGCTCCAGCCGCCGCCGCCCCCGGCCCGCACCGGGCCCCGCCGAGACGCTCCCCGGAGCGCACCCGCAGGCGCTCGCAGGCTCCTCCCCAAGCCCCCGCCTGTCGGAGCCCCCCGGGCGGCGGGAGGGTCCGGATGCCCGCGCTGCGGGCGATGCAGGGCGCGCGGGCCCGGGCCCGGCCAGGACGCGGCTCGGCCGCCTATGCCGCCCGCTCGCCGGTGCCGCTCGCTCCGCCGGGGCCGCCGCCAACGCCGCGCCCGCCGCCGCCTGCGCCCGCCGCTCCCTCTCCGGCCGCGCCGCCGCTGCGCTCCTCTCGCCTGCCCGGCTCTTCTCGCCTTTTTTCCCTTCCTGAAGGGGGGGGGGCGTGGGGGGAGCCGAGCCGAGCCGGGGGCGGGGCGGCGCGGGGAGGAGGAGGAGGAGGAGGCCGAGGACGCGGGGAAGGAGGAGGAGAGAGGCAAGCGACTCCCCCGCCCGGCTGCCGGCGCTCCCCAATCTCTCGCTCTCTGAAACTGGATCCCGAATCGGGAGCCAGAGACTGCATTACGGATTACATCAGGCTTTATAGAGCTTCCAGATCACACATTAGAGGGGGAGCGCGAGCGGGGGGCGGGGTGGGGGAGGGGAGCGGGATCACCAGGAAGGGGTACGACGCACAGGCGCGCACACCTAGGAGAGCCGGTTCCTGCCCCACGTAGCAGGAAAGCCAAGAGTTTAGACCATGCTCCCGGCCTCTTCCAGGAGCAGGGGAGTGGCAGCATCTGGGTGACGGGTGATGGATGGACAGACGGACGGATGAAGACGAGGAGTTAGGGGCTGTGCTCAAACCTATAGGTGTGGGTGGAGGAGGCAGGTGAGTGCAGACAGAGGTGGGCGGGAGGGAGGAGGAATGGACGGACAGGTCATAATAGGTCAGGGTCAGCGGGACTGTGGAGGTGGCTAAGGGTGAACAGGACTGGAGATAAGTGGATTGGTGGGTGGGGAGGGCTGCGTAGCTGGGTGGGCCACGCAGATGGAAGGGTGATGCATGAATAGGTGGGTGAGTGGGTGGGTGGGGTGGATGAGTGATGGGCAAGGGGATGAGCAGGACTGGGGCCCCTCCGAGAACAACAGGGGTGGAGCACTAGACTGCTTATTTGGGTCTGATGAGTTCAGCCTTACCTAGGGGAGGACCTCTTGTCTTGAGATGCTGAGGGGAGGGGGCAGGGCCACAACCAAAAGGAGGTGGGTTTGAAAGTGACCCTGCATGTCTAGAGATGGATACCGTCAGCTGCTTTGTCTCCCAGAACGAGGTCCCTGGACCCTCCCTGCTTCTGAGATCTCTGACCAGGCTCCCAAAGGAGCAGATTCAGTTTGCAGCCCACCGGTCCCATGCATCCCAGAACAGCTGTGAATATGACCCACACATTTGCAGACACAATGTCATGTTACAATGTCAAGGCTGGACACCCCTGTGAGTCTAAGCTGGCAAGAGTCCAGGAGGCCTGACCACAGGGAAGTTGCCTTGTCCTCTCTACCGAGAGCCCCTTGCTCCTGCTTCACAACTGGTGGTCCATCACTTCCCACACCAGTCATTGGGCTGGCCACTTGCACCATTGCTATCCTAGCCCACATCTGGTGCAGCTGTGTGCTTCTCTCCCTCAGGGCCACTGTTAGCAACATGAACTCACAGCCACTGTCACCAGTCTCGACCTGAGTGTCAGCACCTACACCACTGTCACCTTAACCTTTAATCAGTGCCCTCCATCAATGTCACTGTCAACACTGCTCCTGGGGGGAGGGTCTCAGTTCAGTGGAGCACCCAAGCACAGCGCACATGTCACCAGATAGCTCTGTGCACACCAGTCACTCCTGTGAGGCCTGACCCTGTGTCAGTCCTGAGGGACTGATCAGTAGGGCTGGAGCAAAGTCCAGCAAGGCCCTCCTTCCCTTTCCAACCTCTTGAGAAATACCACACCCACCTCACCCTCTTGAGAAATAGCCTTCTGCCCAGGTATTTAAAGTCACAAAAGGAGGGTATTCCAGGGGGCTTCTGAGGCCCCATCCCCAGCCGGCTTCTGCTGGGTGTCCAGGACTTCCACTGTGCCTAGAGTTTCCTTTGCTTTGGTCTCTGCTGCAGTAAGAGCCTGTAGCCACCAGGGGGCCTCTGAGATCAGGCCAAGCTGCAGAGGCAGCAAGCCTCAGTTTTGGGGGTCTGAGTCAGGACCTCAGCAGTCTCAGCGGCTGCTTCTCATTGGAGGGGGAGGGTAGCAGGACTCCCTGGCTGGGCTCTGGGATCAGGACTGAGGCCACCGAGGACTGGGCCATCTGGGGCCAGATGGTCTCCCATACCGAGGCTTCTAAGGTGTATGTGTGGGAGTAACCTTTCCTCTCCCCATGAGGGAACCCCTTGCCAGAATCTTTCAGAAACTTTCCCCTCATCTAAGTGCCTCATCCAGAGCCCAGAGAGGGCTGACCACCCCACACCACTCTCCAAGGCAGGGAGAATGCTAGAGGCGAGGGATTTATCTGAAGCAGCCTCAATGACCCAGCCACAGCCTCTGTTTCCCGTTTGGTACACAAGTGACTTTAAAGGTTTTCTTCAGCCCAGATGTTTCAGTATACTTAAACTCCAAACCAGCAGGTTTGCCCCCAGTTTACAAACCATCAGATATTCCTCCAATACTTACCTTAGCCTGGCCCCAGTAGGTACCATCCCATACCCAAATCTGTTTCTTCCTAAGGGTGAGGCCCCTGTCGTGAGAGCCCTAGTGCTTAATTTGTGGTTTACTACTGGACAAGGCCCATGCAGCTGGACCCCAAGCCAGAGCCTCCCCATATAGCCAGAGAGAATGAGAGTTTTGGTACCTTCTAAGCCCCATCCATGGCCAGAAACCAAACTCTAGCCACAGCCACACTCAGCCATGACATTGAACTCAATGACCATCAACCCTGCACAGGTTGAACCCAGACCCTGGTCTCATACAAACTGAGTTCCAATTCTGGCTGCAGAGAGCCCTTATTCTCTTCATAGGAACTCTGATCCTGGAACAAACCAAGTATTGATCCTGGTACATACTGAATGATGACCATGATTACAAGCTGAGTCCTGACTTTGGTCCTATACTAGGCCTTGATCTGGTCCAATTCTGACCCCTCATCATTATTACACACTGAGCCCCGATCCTATGGCAGAATTACATATCAAACCCGGTCACAAGAGTCTTGGGCATCTCTGAGGAACAGGAATCGCAGAGGCTTGAGCAGGGGTGGGGAAGCCTTTCAGAATGAGGCAGCAGGAAGCACACATCAGATCCTGCTCCAGCCACCAAGATCCTTAGGGAGGAGGTTTATTTGAGGTCATGTAGGCATCACCAATTCCACTTACCGTGGTCTTCTGCTGCCCTCAGAGACTCTCAAGACAGGTGAGGTCTCTTTGCATCATCTGAGACTGTCATATGGCGGGTGGGGATGAGGAGAGAAGCCTGGATTTCCGGTCTGGTGATACAGCAGGCCTCCCCAGCCGTTAGGAGGACCTCGCAGGAGGGCCTTCCTGTGCACAGCAGGCTGGCTCCCACACATGGTAGTGCCCTGTGTTGGTTCCCAGGCAAGGTACAGGGAGCCATTTTGCCACTATTCAGCAGGTGCAAGGCCCTGCCCTCTAACAACTCTGCCCCCATAACATTCCAACCCCCATCTTGCTCAGCCCAAAGACCTCCATGTGGTACAAATGTCAGGAAGGAGTCAGAGGAAGAGATGCAGAAGGCAGAGATTCCCTGGACCCCTCATCAACAAGGTTCTGTCTCCCCAGATTCCTCCAGGAAGCCTCCCTGGTCTCCTTGGGTGCCCTGGGCACGTCACAGGCACCCCTATCTCTGCCCAGCCATCAGCAAAGTTAAGCATTCTGCAACCTCCTTGTCTACTTTGCCCAGTAGCCCCTGCCTGGGGCCAGAGAAGGACAGCCCTTCTGTGGAGAAGGTCAAGGGCAGCCAAGATACTCCCAGGTGGTGCCGGGCTCTGCTGCCCAACAGTGTGGTTTCTGTGATGCTTCTCATAATCTTTCACCATCTCCCATACCAGCCCAGGCTGGGATGGACTGAGGCCACATTGGTGCTTTTTGGGCCACCCTCACTTAGGGGCAGTTTGGGTGAGAACAGTCCCTAGGAGGTCATAGCTTCCATCTCAGAGTTCCAGGTAAGAAGTTCGGATGCAGGAGGCTGGCCTTTGTGCCTCCCCCCAATCTCCCTGCCTCCTTCAAGGTTCCTCACCCTGAACTTCAGTGTGTCAGGCAGAAAAGGCCTGACCTTTGGGTGCCAGAATCTCGGGCAGTACCCATCTCTAGACCTGTTACATCTGCAAGCGAGGACCATAGTGGTACCTCCCTATGTGATCCAAATATGTCAGGACCAAGATTAGAGGGCCAAGGAGAGGAGTTCTAACTGCAGGTCTCCGAGCAGTATACGCTACATGATTATGTCTGTGGCCGTCCTTCATGGTGGCCGCACTTTCAGTCTACTCTGTCCAGCATGCCCCGCCATAGTGGCTACAGACTGGAAATATCGCTTGTGGCCTGAGGTGCAAAATTCATTTTCCTGACTTTTAGTTCATTTTAATTTAAATAGCCACGTGTGTCACACAGCTGGTGTCTGCTGTGCTGGGTAGGTGACCTGGCTTGGGTTGGCCTCAGCAGGGTTTTCCTCACAGGGCTACAGGGGCAGAGAGTGCCTGACACTTATCCTTAACTCATATCCAGCAAGTATAATCCCATGGCTCCAGGAAGATGAGCAGGAAAGGCCTCTAAAGCACCTTTCCTTCTCTCATCAGGGTCATCAGGTGAGACTGTGACACCTTGGGGTGGAGTGAGGTAGTCCCCACAGCCAGCTGGACTGTGTTCTGGCTCTGTGAGTTTAGGCAGGTTTCTTACCTCTTCTGTGACTTACCTGTTCCATCTGCAAGTGAGGACTATGGTGGTACCTCCTATGTGATCCAAATATGTCAGGACTGAGAGAGCAGATGACCCAGGAGAGGGGCTTTGATAACTGCCGGTCTCTGAACAGTACACCCTACCATCCTGCCTGTACTGACTTGGAGAGCTCCAGAACTCCCCCTCTGCCTGACCCTTGGGCCAGCAGACAAAACAGCAGCAAATGGTCTTAGGCCACTAACAGCTCTTTTTGTCCAACTCAAACTCCCTGCCCCCACTCACCTCCAGAGACATGGAACTGTGCCCTTCTGATCTACACCCTGACTCATGAACCCTGTAGACACTGAACCAGCTGCCTCAGTGATCCCTAGGAGGGAAGCAGTCAGGGAAAAACTCCCCAGGGCTCCAGCCTGTCACACCCTAGGCCTCAGGAGCTGTCCCAGCATGGCCCAAGACCCTGCTATAGTCTTAGACAACTAGCCTGTCCCCAGCCACTCTTGCCTCCTCTGCATAAGACTCTGGAAAAGCTGGGACTGCCTTTCCCAAATCCTGGGGCAACTTCCCGACCTCAGGGATGGAGGATTCAGTGGTCACAGGATACCAGGCCTGGAAAAATTCAGGCAGAATATGTGCTTCCAAGGGTGCCAAGGCTGCAGCACTGGGGCTGGCTTTCTGGAAGAGGGGCACAGAAAGTGTATTAGGATGTAGGTACCATGATGAGCCCTACTCGGGACTCTACCCAGCCTACCCCCGTTTACTGACCAGCTGCTCTTGGCAGGGTGAAGCAGAGACATTTTCCCACTTGTTGGGAAAGACTCAGAGAGGTGAAGGTGAGGGTCTGCACCCCACAGCAGGTCCCTGCTGGCCGACACTCCGGCAATCTGCCAGGGAAGAAGACGAGGGAAGAGAGGTTTCCTTGACGCCTGTTGCAGGGATTAGGGACCAGTCATTTCTCCCAGTCAGTCCCGAGGCCTCTGGAAAGCTCTGGGGTACTAATTACTTTTCAGGAGCCCCTGCCTAGACCAGAAGCCACCAGGGCACAGACCCTATCCAGGGGGGCCAGGGTAGGAACAGAGGTGCCTCCTTGGAGGACCTTAGTACTTAAATAACCTAAATGGCTCTGCCTTCTTCTCAGGGACCATGCTCCACCCCCAGGAGCTCTGGCTATTTTCAACCACTCCTTGTCAAAACTCTCATTGTACAAACCAGGCGTTATCAGAGGGTTTTCCCAACACCCCTCGGGCCCAAGCACTCTGAATGCAGGTCAGAGAGAGGTGAGGTGGCACCATCCCAAGGCAGCGGGGGCTGCAAGTGCTGTGGGCTCCTGGAGTAGGGGGTCCCCTGGGGCCATAGAGACCCCCTACAGATGATAAGGTCTAGATATATGTTCTGGAAGGTTCTTCAGCATCTACACTGGCCCATCTGGCTTGTTCTCTACCTCCTGCCTCACACAGCTAGAAGAGGTAGAAGGGCAGGCCCCCTTCCAAAGCTGCTAGAGGGGATGACTGCCCAAGGTCACACAGCCAGGGTCCACGAGAGACTCCAGAGCCTGCTCTCTGAGTCATGTACTTGTCCTTTGAAGGAGTTCTTCAAGACTGACGGGGCAGCAAGGGAGGGAGAGGAAGTGTTCCAGGGAGAGAATGAGGCCCTTCAGAGAGCTCTTTCCAGAGTTCTGACCCTCTTCTCAGAGCTATATGTGTGTGTGTGTATGTGTGTGTGTGTGTGTGTGTGTGTGTGTGTGTGTGTGTGTGTGTTGCTAGGGATAGGACTCAGGACTTTCTGCATACTGGGTAAGTGTTCCACAGTGTTCTCTCCTCGGAGAGAGTGCTGACCTTGTTACCACCTGAGTCCTGGACCTGGTCACATATCCATCCTTAGCTATAGATCGATCCCTGTCCACGTTCATGGATCAGGCTCTGACTTATGATCACTGATGGAGTCCTGACTCTGAGTATATCCTTATCCCTGCTTGTACACTAAGCCCTGAGTCTTGATTGCTGATTGAGCTGCCTCTGAGCATACACTAATCCCAGATCACTGATTGGGTTCTAAATCTGGATATTCATTGGTCCAAAACCTATAATCACAGACTGAGCCCTGATCCTCATCACAGTCGTGTCACATCCTGAAGATGGGTCATAGCTGCAGTCATACAACCAGGTTATCACGTCTCTCTTTGGGGGCATGGCACCTTGCCCACACCGGCTCATCTCCCACCCTGCTCCCACCACCCTGGCTCTTAGAGCAGAGACTACGGGCTCCAGGGCCTCTCTAAAGAGTGGCCCCAACTGCTCCCAGGCTCCACATCTGGGCTTAATGAGCCCGCAGGAATCCAGAACGCCAAGCCAGCTCTCAGTGGAGGGAGATCAAGCATTTAATAACCAGCATCGTGAAAATCAATACAGGCAGGCATAGAGAGCTGAGAACCAACAGGAATAGAGGCCGGTTGGCTCTTTGTGCTCACCCGCTCACACTTGGCACTCTATGGGCTGTAAGTATGTGAACTGTGAGTCAGCCTCTCTTGAGCACAGGCCATGTTCTCAGCCTTGATGTGCTGCCCTGTGCAGGCCCCTATTGACACAATGGCACAGTTCTTACTTAAACAGAGACTTTGATTATCATCGAAAGACCCTCAATGCCACCTGGGCAGCCATGTAGCCTCCTAGACCCCAGGCTGACGTCTTACCCTACAGCTCATAAAAAGGATGGTGTGTCCTTTGCTGTGCACAGAGGAACTGTATCTGGGAATCTCAGGACGTGGCCCAGCCTGGGTGGAGGGTAGGCAGACAGGTATGTGGTGGACACAATCTCTACCCCAGGGCTTCTCAGAGAAAGGACTCAGACACAGGGGTTAGGAATGTGATATTATGGGGTTCGGGCCCCAGAGCCATTTGCTTCAGGATGGGTGGAAGAGCAAGGCCTGGGTCAGCTGAGTGCCCCTCCACCTAGTGGACCTATGGCCGTCTGTTCCCATCATCTGCTCTGTCCATCCCATCTGGCGTAGGCTGAGATGGCAAGGATCTTCACCCCAACTCTAGGGTCTGCCATTTGACTCTGTTAGAGACAGGGAAACAGAGGTTAGGTTGGGGGAATAGCTTACCCAAGGGTACCTAGATTTAAGTGCTGGGGCTGCACTTTGAATCTGCCTCTCCCACACACCTACATTTACCAGGGAGGCTTCCCCCTAAATTGGCCTTGCAGTAATGTCAGCCAAAGTGAACAAAGTGAGGACGCCTGGGGGCAGAGAGAACCCTACTACAAAAGCAATGCCAGAGTGAGGGGCCCAGCTGGAACTGGGTCTCCATACTCCTATCCTTTTCCCTGATGAAGACCCTCCATCAGCTCTGCTTGTCAGATGTGTGTGTGTGGAGGGGTGACTAACACTCAAAGATATGACTTATCTCTAAGAAACTAAGAACCAGGGGGACCCAGGGCCGTGCCACGGGGTTCTTTTCTCTATTCCCTGCACCACTCCCCACCCTTGGTGTCGCATTTGCTTCCCAGAAGCTATATGTCGGTGGCATCTCGCCTTCGCACCACCACCTCCAGGGTGAGAGGAAAGGGGGCAGCTTTGTCCCCCCCTCTCCTGCAGGGTCTGCAGCAGGCAGGTGGGGGAGGTGCTGGTTGGACTGCACATGCTGAGGAGGATGACCTTACAAGGGAATAGGGCAGGAGTGAGAGGACTTAAAACGAAAGCCAAGAAGCGGGCGGGCTCTAAAAAGGCTGCAAGTGGATAGACCGGACCCTGAACTGAGCTGTCTGCAAGCTGCGTCACTGAAAATGGCAGCTCCCTAAAGCCCGGGAGCCCTGCTGGTGCCTTGACCTTGGGCTCGTCACCTCCAGAACTGGGAGACAATGAGGTTCTATGGTTTAAGTCCCTCAAAGTGTGGTCTCTGTTAGCACAGCACCTGGTGATGAACACAGAGCCCCTGCCTACAGAATCTCATTGGTCAGAAGTCGGTCTCGTGGTACCGGGTGACCAGTCACATGACAGAGTTACTCTTTTCACTTAGACCAAGCATGATCCATCCCCAGGTGGGCATTCAGATGGAACAGTCAACCAGGCTGGGAGTAACCCTCACATGCCAAGACACCAGAGGGTCCAGATATCCCTAGCACCTGCACCAGGAACTAGACTGTGCTTGGCAATAGGGCTGATCTGACAGGAGGTTTGGTATCTGGAAAGTTAGCAGACCATGTCTTCCAAAAATGCTGCTGTACTACTTCCTGGAGGATGGCCTTGGGACCACATGACCAACGGACTTGATGTTTGCCTGCTTTATGTCACAATGTCAAAATGCCTGAGAGAAACCAACTTAAAGCAGGAACAAACTGTTTGTTTGGCTTAGGGCTTCAGAGGTTCCAGTCCTCCAACAGCCCCAGAGCTTTGGGCCTAAGGTGGGACAGAGCATTGTGCACTGGAGAGAGGCTGCTCGCCTGTGACAGCCAGGAAGCAGAGGTGCTCAGGACGTGATGTCCCTCATGGGCACATCTCTGGCAGCCTGGTTCTAGCCATCTCCTGTAGCTTCCACCACTTTCCAGGAACCCATTCAATTAGAGGCCTCTGTGATGGGAGTGAGGACTGCCTGAGAGGTTAGTAAATTGTGCCTGTGAGGGCATTTCCAGAGAGGACTAGGTAAGAAGGAAGGCCTGCCCTGGGTGTGGGTGGTACCATCCCATGAACTGGAGGCCTGAGCAGAATAAAGGAAGAAAAAGAGGAAGCCACAAAGCTCAGGCATTCTGTCTCTCTGCTCCCTGGCAGAGAGTGATGTAAGCTGCTCACTGCTCCGTGTGTCTCCTCCATGATAGACTAACATCTCTGAAACTGAGTTGGAACTAAGCTACTCCCTTCAGTTGTTTATGTGGGGTATTTTCTCACAGTGTTTACCCGAAGGACATCAAGTTAATACAACACAGAAATTCTCACACATAAGTGTTTGCTCTGGCACTGGTCCCAGTACTGAAGTAACAGAATCAACCAAGGTATCGGTCAACAGAGGGTTAAAAGATGTGGCACACACACACACACGATGGAATTATTTCAGCCACACAGAAGAATGAAGCTGTGCTGCTTGTAGGAAAATGGATGCAACTGGAGATCATGTCAAATGAATTAAGCCAGTCTCAGAAAGACAAACATCACATGTGGGTCCTAGAATGACAGATGTGTAAAGTTCTACATATACAGATGACAGGGAAGTAGAAGGAACATGTCTGGGGGACGGAGGGGACTCACGGGAGGAGGCGGGATGAGATGAGAGGGGAGTAGGTGTGGGAGGAGTGGGCTCAAAGTGCATTATACACTTTCATGAAAATGGCCTTATGTAATGAGGAAAATAAAATAAAATAAATCTAAAAAGCTTTTAAAACTGCTCTACTCGGGGTTAAAAGAAAGAAGGAAGTCATGGTTTCAGGAGAAAAGACGTGATGAGACCTGCTGGGGATCATATCCAACTCTCAAGACTCAGCAGTCAGAGTGGCTGGAGAGATGGCTCAGAGCACTGGCTGCTCTTGCAGAGGTCCTGGGTTCCGTTCTAGCATCCATAGGGGTGCTGACTGTAACTCCAGTTCCAGGGAATCTGATGCCCTCTTCTGGCCTCCACAGGCACTAACTGCAACTCATACACACCCCCCAACCCTCACATACACACTTAGCTGAAAAGAAAAACCTTCAAAAAGCCAAAACCACTCAATAGTACGAAAACAGTTTAAAAATAGACAAAAGACTTGAAGGTGCATGAGAGACACAGTTTGAAAACAAGCAACAAAAATGTCGGCTAGGCACAGCGCCTCCCAACACCAGGGAGGTAGAGACAGGGAATCAATGTGAGTTGAGGAACAACCCGGTCTACCCGGCAAGGTGCAGGTGCTTAGGAGACCTTGCCTAAAAACAATAATAATAAAGGAAGGGTGTCAGTCTTGTATGGAAATACAGACTGAACTGCAGTGAGGGACTGTGCAGCTATGCACAAGGACCGCCTTCAAGAACACAGGCCCCTCCCAGTGCTGGTAAAGGTGTGGCCATGAACCTCAGCTGTTGCTGGTGCTGATGTAAAAGTGAACAGAACTGTGAAGACCCTCTCTCCATCTGGCACAAATTCATGCCCCATGTTCTGTACCCACAGGGCTTGAAAACTTACATTCACATGGACCTGCACTCAGATGCTAAAGCAGCTTTATTTATCAAGGCCCAAACTTGGAAGCTACCAAGATGTCCTTCAGTTAGCAACAGAACAAATAGTGGTGTGTGCAGACAATGGAATAGTGCATAACCCTAAAAATGGCCTATGACACCATGAGAAGACCTGGAAGAGCCTGAAATGCAATTGCCAAGTGAAGAAGTCAGTGGAAAGTACAACTGTGGAGACAGAGAAAACATCAGAGGCTGCCAGGGACCTGGGGAGGGACAACTAGGGAAGCACAGAGGCTCCCCAGGGCACTAAGTTTGCTCCATGCGACATGGTGGTGGTGGACACAGATCCTTGCACATGAGCCCAGCTCACAGAAGGCCCAGTGTCCAGCAGAAGCCTTGACGTGAGTGGCAGCCTGGAGTTAATAAGGATGTATTCTGAGCCAATTTCTTGTAGCAAGATGGAAAGAATAGGGGATGGACTGGAAACATGACTCCGGGGCTAAGAGCACCTGCAGCTCCTGAATTTGGCTCCCAGTACCCAGGTCAGGCAGCTTACATTCACCTGGAACTCCAGTTCTAGGGGATCTGATGCTGTCTTCTGGCCTCTGAAGGCACCTGCATAATACGGTGCACATAATACATTCACACACACACATCAATCCACCTAAAATAAAATAAAGGAATAAATCTTTTTTAAAAGAGAGTATAACTTTTAAAAAATAGGGGAACTGAGGGTGGGGGAGGAAGGGAGCAGATGTCCTGTCAGACCAATCTTTCTGGAAGCCTAAAACTGCTCTATGAAAAGGTCTATTAAACAAATAAAAGGGGCTAGAGAGAGTTTAGTGGTCAAGAGTACTTACTGCTCTTACAGACGACCCCAGTTCAATTCCCAGCTCCTACGTGCTCACAACTGCCTGTAACTCCAGTCCCAGGAGCTCCACACTGGAGGCCATGCAGAGCTGCTTCGCTGTCTGTGGTGATGGTTGATGGGTCACAACACAGATGTGGACAGAACACTAGTGGTTTGAGTTTCCGATGAGGAGTCAAGGTTTCAAAGCCCTTTCCTTCCTCCTCCAACATCCCCAACCCAGTGCTGAACACATTCTGCCAGAGGCAGGGCAGCCTACCCCAAAGGACTATGCTCAGATCTCCCAAAGGACCGCAGGGAATTTGCATGTTCATTTGCATATTGTTTGTATTCCAGTCAAAGGCAGAATCAATCTTCCAGCCTCTGGGGTTGATTCCTGTAACATGGCCTCCCAAGACTGGTAAGTGGTGGCTGCTGGGAGGTACTGAGGAGGGGCACCTCTGGGAACAGACTTCATGTGGCAGTGATAATGTGGAGTGTTTAACTAAGTGGAGGCTTTAACAGTCACAGAATACTTCTGGCTATTCCACTCATAGAACACTAGAAAACGGACAACTCAGGGACTACAGTTTCCTCTTAAAAGCAGGGAAACTGAGGTTCAGAAATAACAAATCAGTGCACAGGGTCCTAGGGAAATCAACCAGCCTGACAAATCCTCTCTGGTCCTTCTAGACCAAACTGTCAAGTAGGCTGCGCTTTGCCTTCACCTGGGTCTATGCGGTTCACTGCCCATAATCTACTGGGGAAGACAGTGGTGATGGTGGTGGTATTGGTGGTTGTGGTGGTGGTGATAGTGGTGGTGATGGTGATGGTGGTGGTGTCTGTGGTGGTTGTGGTGGTGATATCAGTGATAATGGTGATAGTGATGGCTGTGGTAGTGGTAATGATAATGGTAATGGTGGTGATGGTGGTGGTGGTGATGATGGTGGTGGTGGTGATGGTGGTGGTGGTGATGATGGTGATGATGGTGGTGGTGGTGATGGTGGTGGTGGTGGTGACGGTGGTGGTGGTGGTGGTGGTGATGGTGGTGGTGATGGTGATGGTGGTGATGGTGGTGGTGGTGATGGTGGTGGTGGTGGTGATGATGGTGATGATGGTGGTGGTGTCTGTGGTAGTAATGTCTGTGGTGGTTGTGGTGGTGATATCAGTGATAATGGTGATAGTGATGGCTGTGGTAGTGGTAATGATAATGGTAATGGGGGTGATGGTGATGGTGGTGGTGGTGGTGATGGTGGTGGTGGTGGTGAAGGTGGTGGGGGTGGGGACGGTGGTGGTGGTGGTGGTGGTGACGGTGGTGGTGATGGTGATGGTGGTGATGGTGGTGGTGGTGATGGTGGTGGTGGTGGTGATGATGGTGATGATGGTGGTGGTGGTGACGGTGGTGGTGGTGGTGACGGTGGTGGTGTTGATGGTGGTGACGGTGGTGATGGTGGTGATGGTGATGGTGGTGATGGTGGTGGTGATGGTGATGGTGGTGACGGTGGTGGTGATGGTGGTGGTGATGGTGGTGGTGATGGTGGTGGTGGTGATGGTGGTGGTGATGGTGGTGATGGTGATGGTGGTGGTGGTGGTGATGGTGGTGGTGATGGTGGTGATGGTGGTGGTGGTGGTGGTGGTGGTGGTGGTGACGGTGGTGGTGATGGTGGTGATGATGGTGGTGGTGGTGACGGTGGTGGTGATGGTGGTGGTGGTGATGGTGGTGGTGGTGGTGATGATGGTGATGATGGTGGTGGTGGTGACGGTGGTGGTGGTGGTGACGGTGGTGGTGTTGATGGTGGTGACGGTGGTGATGGTGATGGTGGTGATGGTGATGGTGGTGATGGTGGTGATGATGGTGATGATGGTGATGGTGGTGATGGTGGTGATGGTGACGGTGATGGTGGTGGTGGTGGTGATGGTGGTGGTGATGGTGGTGATGGTGGTGGTGGTGATGGTGATGGTGGTGATGGTGGTGATGGTGATGGTGGTGGTGATGGTGATGGTGGTGATGGTGATGGTGGTGATGGTGGTGGTGGTGATGGTGGTGGTGATGGTGGTGGTGGTGATGGTGGTGATGGTGGTGGTGACCGTGGTGGTGGTGATGGTGGTGGTGATGGTGGTGGTGGTGATGGTGGTGGTGATGGTGAGAGTTGTGGTGGTGACAGTGGTGGTGATGGTGATGTTAATGATGGTGATGGTTGTGGTGGTAGTAGAAGTAGTCACAGTTGTGATAGTGATGATGGTGGCAGTGAATGGTACTGGTGATTGTGGTGGTGGTGGTGTGGTAGTGCCCTACGTGGGTGCTACCCAGCCTTAGCTCGTGACTCCCAGGGAGGGAGCCCTGGATGCAGCAGGTGCTGCTGAGGCTGAGGTGCTTGAATTCTCCCAGGAACTGTCAGAGGCTCAGCAGCACCAAGAAGAGAGACCCTGAAGTTCCTTCAAAGGGATGTAGGGAAAAGATGGGACAGCCCCAGCAAAACCAGGAAGAGGGCCTTCCATACTTCATACCACTGGGTGGTAAGCAGTCTTAGGACCCCAGGAGCTTCCTCCCCTTCAGGGAAACCTGCATGTATCTACCTGCCAAGGCTGGGAAACTATTGATTTTTAACACCTTTAGAGTACTAAGTTTTGTAGAATGCAGTACTCTGAGCAAAACAGCAACCATCTTCATCAGACCACCTGTGTCCACTTGTCCATTAAGTTCAGGCTTGTTGTCTGGAGAGGTGGCTCAGCAGTTAAGAACACTGGTTGTTCTTGCAGAAGACCTGGATTTGAATCCCAGTACCCACATGGTAGCTAACAACTGTCTGTAATTCCAATCCCAGGGATCTGATGCCCACTTTTGACCTCTGTGGACACTATGACACAAGTGTACTTACATACATGCAGGTATAACATTTATACACTTAAAATAATATTAAAAATAAAAAGATCAGGCTTGTTGACTACTGACATTGTCTCACAGAAGGGGATGGGGAGGATCACTGGACCCTTGGCCGAGAGTCCCCTTCCTTCTCCTAGCTATTTGTCTGCCCTAATCTCGTGTGGCCGGGTCTTTGGAGGTGCTGGAGTATGCAAGGCAGGGAAGATTAATTGAAGGGGGCTCCACTTACATGGCTATGCAGAAGCCATGTCCACGCTGCGTGAAGCCCTTCCAGCGGGCTTTGGGGTCCTCCTGCCTCTGTCAGTACCCTTTCACCCATGCTCTGCAACGCTCAGTAAGCTCATTGGATCTCCAAGGTTAACTTTGCTGGAATCAAGCATCTTGCTTTGGCATTATGAGGAGAGTATACAAGTTTGCTTTTCCCCAGGGAAGGAATTTTCACAGCACTGGGTCACTGGATGCAATTTTCTTTCCAAAGTCCATGTTGTATTTCAATTTACTGAAAGGTAAGTATACTGCACAGCCCCTCCCACTTTCCATCCTGACCTCAGGGCTTCCGGTATTTCAGGAGATCCGCAGGCCCCTCTTCTTGTCTGAGGCTTTGGAACATTCCCTGCCTCCTTCTGTGCATTTTTCTTAGGCATGAATCTCCTCCCAAACAGCACATGGGAAAGCCTGCAGGTTCCACAACTCACTGCCACTTCCACCGGAGTCACACTCCCTTAGCATGTGGCTTTTATTCTCTCTGCTATGTATCGAGATAAATTCCCAGCAAGACTGTGACTCTGTGCTTACTCATTCTCGTGGGTGTATAGTATTCCATCACTGGATGGGAATTCACTTCAGTTCCTTTACCAATACAGTGCCCAGATGCCATTCTTGCAATTATAACTTCCCTAGATGTTTCATAAGCACCATAGGTTGATCATTTGTGAAACACTGAGGAAAGGTGTGGCTGTGTGGCCAGGGTCCACAGCTGCCTCTCTCCTCAGAGCTCACTACACCACAGCCTCACCTATATCTAAACCATTCCTCTAGGCTGCAAACGTGTGGGGTGTCAGGGTCCATGCTCCTCGAAATTGCAGAAACTGACAACACTCTTTCCAGAAGGAAACACTCTTTCCAGGAGGACATGGGGTCATCACCCCACACCTGAGTGGGCTGGCAGTGACTACCTCCCATTTTAGCCAGTCCTGCTGGAGGGTATAGACACACATCTCGGTGTACGTTTCATCTGTATTTGCCTGTTTGCAGATATTCCCACTGGCCTTGGAAGCTGAGCGGATGGGGCGCAGGTTCGGGTAAGCAGACCCTGACACCCACAGTATGAAGGAAAGACCCAGACAGTGGAGTTCAGGGTCTGGTGTGAGTGTGGTCTCTAGTGCAAGACCCTGTTACACATACCAGAGGGAAGGCTGCCCCACACTTCTCACCCAGGCACCCTGAAATGAGGAGATACTATCCCCGTCTTCTCTGTGCTAGCCCTCCAGCGTTCCTCTCTCTCACTTAGTCAGATGCACCCGGAAGAACTGAACACACTGGCCAAACGTGGAGCAAGGAAATACACAGACTGGTTGTGGGAGACTTTACTTTGAGGTAAGTCTTTCCCCAGTCTGGGGGTTCACATTATCCACTAGATAAGGCAGTGGCTGCAGGTATGTGGCAGGTGGGGTCTTCCCTAGATCAGCCCTTAGCTCTGCAGAACTAGGCCTGCTCAGGGGACACAGGAACCTAGCATCCAGTCCCTTCAGGTATCTTTGTCCCTTAGTAGCAGGCCAAGTGTGGCCCTGCCCTTCAGTTCTCCCACCTATGTATGGCAATGGTGGGGGGAGGGTGAGGATGGCTCTGTCTGTGGCTGGAGGAACATCATCTCTGGGGAGGCGTAGCAGTCAGCAGTGACCCTGGATGGCATAAGCAACGGCCAAACTGGGTCCACCCTATTGAAGAAATCAGAGGGGTTAGGAACATGTTGACAACACGGCCAAGTTAGATGGCCCAAGGGGTCTGCTGTCACCTGCACAGCCTGGGCCTGGTCCCCTTGGCTGCAGAGCCTTAGTGCACTCACCCACGGAAGATTCTTCCTGTCCTCTGGAGCCAGGCCCTTGAGAGGAAGGAGAACAGGAACAGACCGGCCAGGGCTCAGACCAGGAAGCCCCTGACTTTTCACGGGCCACTTGCCCCTGGCCATCTCCCTGCCTGTATCCAAGGGCAGAACAGTGGGGAGATGACAGCCAGCCTGGTGACAGGGTGCTGGGGCTCACACAGAGGGGCTTACCTGTGAGTGGGGATCACAGCCTGCCAGGTCGAATTAGGAGCCTTGAAATTAAAAATACATACTTATTTGAGCAGGTCAGAGTGTTTGGAGGGAGATGAAAGGGAGGGTAGATGGAATATTACAAATTAGATAATTAAGCAGCAGAGGAGAGCTGGAGCGGGAGCAAAGCAGGGGATTGTGAATTCCCTGCACCGCGCGGGTTCAGGGTAGGAAAAAGGGATTCAAAGCAAAGAGGAAAGAAATAAACAGCAACGAAACCCACCCAGCCAGCCTGAGCAGTTCCCACTACTGATTATTTAGGGAATTAGTGGAGGGAGAGCTGCTGCTGAGACAGCCTGGGGCCTGGGGCGGGGACTGCATGCCCATTCCACAGTGCTGGAGCTGTGAGGCTGAACCTCACCTGGTCTAGGAAGGCCCACTGCAGACCTCAAGAGCTTAGATGCCAGTGGCAGGGGATGGGGGTGGTGGTGCTTGTGCCCATGTGGGGACAAGGCTGAGGGTGGTCTTGCTGATTAGTGGTACTTGTGGAGGCGTAAGGGAGACAAGGAGGAGGGGCAACTGTCTACTGCCTGCGGTCCGGTTCTCGTGCTTCTGAGTGACAGTAAAGCCTGGTGTGCGCCTCTGAGTGCACCCGGTCCTGGATGCGTGACTGCTGGGACAGAGAAGGTAGCCATGCTGGTGGAGAGAGCAATGTGGTTGTGCAGCCACAGGGCTGAGGTCTTGGTGACCAGGCACCAGCATGCGGCCACACACAGCTGTGGGAAGAGCTGGTGCATGGCACTTTCTGGTCAGTCCCAGCTGTCAGAGGCCAGACGGATCACCACAGTTCTGAGCATCTTTTCCCTCAAGGTCTCACTCCCAGTCAGCACTCTAAGGACTTGTGGGGGGTGGGGGATGTGGCAGGCAAACTCAGTAGGGAGGTGGGCTGGGGACTTGTGCTGGGGGACCAGAGAGGGTAATGTGAGAAGGATGCTGGGAAAATCCTGTGCCAGGCCTGATGCATTCGGAGCCTGGTGCGCAGGACAGTCTATAATGCCAGTGTGCCAGGGCACATGCACCACTGTGTACAGAAGTGCAGTCTCAAATGCTCCCATGAACACTCAGCATCACACCCTGAGTTCAGTCCCTGCAGAGCTTGGAGGGGACAGGCAGTCGATGTGGGTCAGGAGCCAGGGCTCAGCTTGTGTAACAGTCCCCCTGGGCTGACCTCCTTTGTGCCTGAGGCCGTGGAGACCTGTGGGCCCCAGATTTAGACGGCGTGAAGAATAACAGCTCCCTGACCCAGAGAAGGTGGGGAAGGCCAGTGTCCCCAAAGAAAAGGAGGACAGAAGTCAAGGCCAGCTCCAGCCACTCCCACTCCCTTCTGTGGCCTTGGAGGAAGGGCACCCATGGGGACCAGAGCATCCTATTCACTGATGGTGCATTGAGGCTTCCTGGTGTTGGCTCTCACTTCCATTCAGCATAGCCAGTGACCCTCAGGTTTGGACTAAGTTGGGTGACCTGAGTAGTATAGTTGTCAGAAAATCACCTGACCAAGGTGGGTCTGGGTTTCCTTGGAGAGAGAGTGTGCTGTGTGGTCACAGAGACCCACAGTGGGGCTAAGGTCCCCTTGGACCCTGCAAAGAGCCACCTGACCACTTCCAGAGCAGAGACAGAAATAAGGTTCTGACAGATCACCACACCACAGAGTCCCTGGGGCCTTGGCAAAGAGAGTTAGGCGACTGCAAGATTCCAGGGTTGCCTGTGGTCTAGCTCACTCCTGACACACCAGCTCCAGGCCTCTGGAAGTCTTGTGTCAGAATGGAACATAGGAGGTGGCCACTCCCTAGAGTGACTGGGACAAGGGCAGGGCAGCATTGTGAGCTGAGAACCCACTTCACCTACCTGTGTCCCCTTTGGTCTTCCCAGAACGGAAGAGAGAAGTAGGAAAGGCTGAGATGCCATGATGCCTGGGGTGACCCTCCCACCGCCCGGAGTGCTGGAGCCCGGGGTGGCATGGAGGGCCTTTGCTCCTTGCCCTCCCCTTCTCGGGTAGGCCAGTCTTGCTGGACCCTGGCTCACTTTGCACTCACCCCCAAGACTTCAGTCTTAGCCGAAATCCATAGGGAGAGAAGAGTGTGCTGGCATGTGGCTGCACATGTGCCCTGTGTGTGGACCACGTGCACATGTGTGCTCATGCATGCATGTCCATCTGTGTGTACAAACCCACGAGGTGCAACTCTGCACCCACTGCTTGGGTATATAGGCACCTTGCTTTAAAAGTGCACGTTGGTGTGTGTGGGCATGCATACATGTATGTGAAAGCACGACATGCTTGTTATGTGCACATGGACCTTCCTGGTCAGGCCCTGCTCTGTGCACCGAGAACCCTGCTGTCGTCTGCTTGGCGTTCCCTCTGTAGAAAACCTTTACGGTGGGTCTTGGGGCTCCTTTCCCTACCTGGGTCCCTCCCATGATAACATAGGTCCACATAACATAGGAGGACAGACCTCACAGCACGTGTCCTTAGCCTCAACTCAACCCAACTCAAGCTGGTTCACCTCAAGAGTCATCTGGTCCTACAAATGGAAAGCCAGGGCGCTGGGGACTTCCGGTAAAGTGCTGGGGCTCTGTTGCTGGGTGACTCGCCCACTCTGCCTCATCCTTATATGTTGGCTTTGTCTTCATGCCAGCCCTCTTCCTGGAGCATGATGACTTCAGTGACCCTGGTCCTCTGCACCCTGCAGCCCTTCTTGTGTATTGTGCCTCGTGGACTGCCGGAGCCCAGCTGTTTCATTCGTCCTCTGCTGTCAGGAAGCAGCAGGACATAGGAAACTCGCTACCCCTGAAGTTTACTTCCCAGAAAATGCACACATCATTTCCCTTCATTTTCTGTGGGCAGAAATTAGCTACCCAGCTGGGAAGGGATGCCTTCGTTCTAGTTGTTTCTCACCCAGGTTCTAACTCTGAAAAGGAGGCCTCCAGTTAGTGAGGATGAACAGCTCTCGCTACAGAGAGCAAACTCTCAGTGGAAGAGCTCAGCTTGAAGCTGGGTCTCAGAACCCATCCTAGCAGCTGCTGAGAGTGGTGGACTCTGGGGTGACCCAAATACATTCCATCCCCATCATCTCAGTCGTATGAAGTGAACACAACTTAGACTCAGAAGTGAGGGTCACTGGACACTCAGTCAGGGTCACTGAGGATGCCTGGGGTGATAGAAATGGCAGTGAGCACCAGGATGGGAAGACCCTAAGTTTTGCCCAGGATGTGTCCTCACAGATTCCTCAATGGCTGACCTTCAACAGTAGTGCAAGTGGGAGGACTGTTCAGCCAGCTGCTTACCAAGTGACCACGAGGCCAACAGGGAGGGACAAGAGCAGGCTTCTCCACCAGCCTGTGATCACCACAGGCCTTCTTCCTGCTCTCTGCCTCGCCCTAGATCCCTAGGTACTGCCCCAGATCCCTGGGAGCTTCCGGGTCATTCACACTAACTGGCCACACAGGGCACTGAAGTGTCACTTAATTAATTAGCAGATCTTCTGCTACAGCACCTGAAGGATTTTAGCACAACCTAGTTATCCTGTTACACACGGTCCCTGCAGACAGGAGCCTGCACAGGAGCAAAAAGCCACCCCTGACCTGAGGGACTCCTGCCTCGGTTTCTAGCTCCCACCAATCTCACTGACCATTCCCCAGCTCTCTGCAGACTGGTCACAGTAGACAATGGGTGGAGGTCTAGATGGGGACAAAAGTCAGATGCTGCATGCTAGTTGGGGCTGACACTGTGTTCAAACCCTAGTCAGTTACGCTCACCCCCCGCCCCACCCACTGGACCTCAGCTGTCTGTGAGACCCATGATGTTCACCCCGAGGGCTGTGCAGATCAGCGAGTCTGCGGTGTTCAAGGCACCAAATAGGCAGTAAGTGCCCATTAAGCATTAGCCCCACCTCTTGTTTTCTTGTTTCTCTGGGCTCCAGAGTGCCCTGGAGAGGGTGTAGACTTGAGGCCAGGAGGAACGGTGGGGAACCTGTGTCAGCACCATCATGCATAGTGCCATAACGAGAATCCCAGAGCTCTGCCAGCATTCCGTCCACAGGAAAGCTACAGAGACACTGCCTCCCTAGACTTTGGGACTTCGCTGGTCTGAGGCCTTCAACTCAGGTAGTTTAAACAGTTTGATTTTCCTGTGGGGCGGGGGGTGTTTTTTATGGCTGGGAGTAAATACTGAGTGTGGGGAATAAGGCCTCCCAGCACAACCCCCTCCTTGACAAACAGTCAAGGTACGCTAAAAACTCTTGCCCCACTAATATGGGGAAAGAGTCCCTTTGCTAATTGCCTCAAGTTAATATCCGTGTCAACATGTTTACGAGGCCCTGCAGACTCGGGCGGAAAGTGCGGTTTGTCCTGATAGCATGTCTCTGTTTCCCGTTCTGGCTGAGTCTTGGGACCTGTAACTGACCAAGTTCCTGGTATAAGATGTTCCGGTAAGATAAACTTGGTATGAACCTTTGACGGAAGAAAGCTGTGTGTATATATATGAGTGCTTCACAAGTAAAGGCACGTTGCCATTTGTACCCTGTGTATGTGTGTGTGTGTGTGTGTGTGTATACTCTTCTCTTCAACCTCGACGTCCCTTGCAGAGACTCGGATCCAGGGCTGTGCAGGCGCGGCACTGAGAACACAACTTAAAGGAGGAGGGATTCATTTTGCTCATGGTTTTGGAAGCTTCCTGTGTGTTGTTTCCATGGTGAGGCAGAGTCCATGGCTGCAGCATGTGGTAGGGCGAAGCTGCTCACCTCACACAGACAGGAGACAGAGAGAGAGACAGGAAGGGTTAGGAACAAGACACGCTCACTAAAGGCACGGCCTAGGAACTACTTCCTCCTAACAGCTGTGAGTTCTTTGATAGATCACTGCATTTCTAGGTTACCACTTGCTTGTCCCAGTCACCTCTCAATAGCATCACCAAGTGGGGACAAAGCCTTCGCCACGTGAGCCTTCTGGGAGACAGCTCATACTCATATTCACATCCTGTGCATTTCTTTGTCTTTTTTGTTTGTTGGCTTATTTTTGAGACAGGGTCTCCCTGTAGCCCTGGATGACCTGGAACTCACTGTGTAGATCAGGCTCGCCTTGGTCTCACAGAGATCTCCCTGGCTCTACCTCTCGAGTGCTGGGATTAAAGGCAGGCGCTGCCATGCCCGGCTACCTCACACCTTCACGTGTAACTGAGTACCTTCAGGATATGGAAGATCTGTCACCCCTTAGCTGCCTCCTGTGCCCCCTGCTTTCCCAGCCCTCCCTGGAACCCATTCTAAGGTTGTTCCCTGTCCTAGTTTTGTCTGTCTGAGACCATCAGGACAGTGTGGTGGGCCATCTTCTGGGGTGGCTGCCCACTCAGCACATGCTGCTGAGAAACACCTGTCCTGTTCATGTGTGCAGGTCAGCTTCCCTGTCACTGTTTTACTTGTATGTTGGCACATGGCATGGGAGTGCCACCATCTGCTGAGCTGTCCATCAGCCTGGAAGTGCCAGTGATTCCCATCTCTGGACTATCACAGGTGAGGCTGGCACGAAGATCTGTGCATGTGTTTCTGTGAACACAGGTGTTATTGTCCATGGAAATACCTCACATGGGATCCTGGGTCCCACAGCCTCACCTCATCAGGAAGAGCCAAGCCCTCTAGAGCAGCTGGGCCAGTTTACTTTCCCACCACAGCGCGGGAGACTTGCAGCTGCTCCGCGTTCTCACTAGTGCCTAAAGCACTAGTTTTCCTTTTAGGCTTTCTGATTGACGTGAGATGGCTTCTGATTATGGCTGGGATCTGCAGGCCTTAATGACATTGTTCAGATAATGCTGAATCTATTTCCAGTGTCCTCTTTGATGAGAATCTGCCCAAGATTTTTGCCTTCCCCTTTCTCTTAACTTTTTCTTTCAGAGTGATGATAGTCTCACAGAAAGCTGTGAAAACATAGTAACCTCTTCTTCCTTCCCTCCCTCCCTTCCTCCTTCCTTCCCTCCCTCCCTCTCTCCCTCCCTCCTTCCCTTCCTCCCTCCCTCCCTCCCTTCATTGGGGCAGGAGACATGTTGGGTGCATGTGCGAAGGTCAGAGGATAACCCTGTGATGTCAGTTCTCTCCATTCACCTGGGGACTGAACTCAGGCCATTGGGCAGCAAGTGCCTCTCTCTGTTCACTGAGTCATCTCGTCAGGCTCAGGAGCAAGGGCTCTTAACTTCACCTGAGAACATTCTGATGGGGGCTCTGGCCTGCAGCTCTCCTCACTGTGTGATCGCCCAGAGGCACAGAGAGCTTTGCCAGGGCTCCCGTTCAATTCATGTTGCTTTTCTCAGTTTGCTTTGAAATTTCTTTTCTGCTCTTCAGTTTTTAGCAGATTCTAGTTATTTCCTTCCTATTCTTCCCCTCTCTCTCTCCCTCCCTCTCTTCTTGCATTCCTTTCTTTTTGTTGATAGAGCCTTACACATAGCCCTAATTCTTGACTTAGCCAAGGACGAGCTTGGACTTCTGATCCCCTTGCCTTCATCTCCTGAGTGCTGGGATTCTAGGTGTGTGCCGTCACAATCTGCTTATTTGGTGCTGAGGACAGAGCCCAGTGCTTTGCCTGGCTAGGTAAGTGCTCTACCAACTGAGCCCCACCCTTAGCTACAGCAGTCTGGTTTCTAGGTGAGAATGCGTGTCTTCGGATTTTGATTGCTTGGGGTTCGCTGGTATTCTTCAATCCGTAAGAGTGTGTGTTTAAGTTTTAGATGTCTCAACAATCATGATTTCTTCAAAAATTTGCTTTCTGTATTGTATTCTTTTCTCAACCCTCCCAACCCTGAGGCCTTTAAATATCACCTCACAGATCCCAGCTGGATCCTCTCCAACCCCGCTCCCGCCCCCACTGTTTCCACGGAACTTGCTGTCACAAACCCTGCTGTCTAGTCACCTGTTGTCTGTGTCCTGCTCCCAGGAGCCCACAGCATAAGTTCCGTTATTTGTGTATTTCTCAGTTCTCATGCCTCTGTTAGGTGCCCGTCCCCAACCCTTTCTACAAATCTAGTTACAAATTCCAGAGTGTTTACCTTTCCTTGTTGGAACATCTTCTCCACGCTGCTTCTGTGCGTCTTCAGGTTGACGTCTCTAGATTCTGTTCTAGAGAACAGCCTTTCCTTGTCTTCACACTCTTTTGTGTTATATTCTGGACATCCTGAGCCTTGTTTTAGGAGAACCTGAACCTGGTTCAAACGCAAGAGAAATGGAGGCATTTGTGTTTAGAGCGAGCAAGTACTGCTCGTTCTGTGTACTGTGGCTGTGCCAGGCCACTGCTCACAGGCCATCAGCACCATTCAGCCTTTCATGTGTGTCAGATCCCCGTGGGTGTCCCGGAGAGCAGGCCGTGCCTGTGAGACCTCTGCCCTGGTGCTCTTCACTGTTGACGGCCCATGCACGGGCAGCTTGGGGTTGATCCAAGGCAGTCATAAACAACTCCACAGTCATCCCTACCCCCAAGATCTCTCTGGTCGAGGTGGGAGTGAACAGTCACCAAGGGGAGCGGGGAAGACTCCAGGGAGACGTCCCCTCCCCTGGTGTTGACTGCTGCCACCGCACTGGCCACCACAGCTGGGCTGCCTAGGGGCTGGGCTGGGCATAGTGGAGAAGAGAGAAGAGCACCTCAAGGGAGACCCTTCTCTCCATTAGTATCGGGAGTCCCCCTTCTGCTTTCTGAGCCAGGACTGGAAAGATTTCCTGTCTCTCCATTGGTGCTAATGCCCCCATCCAGGCTGCATGAGGGGCAAAGCAGACAAGAGACTTGAGGAAGAGCCAAGGCTGGTGAGGCATTCTCCAGAGGGTGTACTGTCTGATCCTGTCCTCTGTCCCTCCACACTGTCACTTAGGCCTGCCTATGCTACTAGGGACCATTGAGCTAGCTCTGGTGGTGGCCACAGTCCTCCTATAGGGCCTCACTAGGTGACACTGGTCAGTCAATGGAAGTGTCCTCCTTGCCCTTTCCTTCCGGAGACAGAGTCCCCCAGCACAGCTGCCAAGATCCAGGGGTGGGCTAGGACGGCCAGAAGACGCTCCCAGGACACAGAGCTGCTGCCTTCTACTCCCTGTGGCAACACAACAGGACTCAGTACAACCAGGAAGCTCTGCTCTCACAATTTTGCACTTTACAAAGTTCATCACATTGGGCCTGGGGAGAGAGCTCTGTTCAGAAGGGAAGAAGACCTCGTTCAGGCAGAACGTTCCACTAAATTCTGAAGCTTCTGGTCTGGGGAGGAGGTGACCAGAAACCCAGGTAGTGTTGTTCCTGCCCCTGCTTGGCCCCCCGCTCTCAGGCAAGCCCACCTATCTGCAGGTTGGTTCCAGAGCAGCGTGCTGTTGTAGGCTGGGAGGCAGGTTGGGGAACATCAGGAAAGCCCCCCAGCACATGGAAAGGAGTTCCTGTCAGGAGGTCAGGGCTGAGGCAGTTGCCTAGTGGCTCACTGGAAACGCTGAGCATGCAGCTCCTGGACAGAGGAGGGTGCTGAGTGGTGAGTGCTGGGGTCCTGATGCCTCTACCAACCTGGAGGAGCCTTGGGGGCTGGAACAGCCCTGTAGTCTGGGGTCCCCTGGGGTGGGCTCAGGACACCAGCAGCCTGGGGTGGGGCTATCTTGTGGTTGGCAAGAAAGTCCCTATCATCACAGGCCATTTCCGTACAAGGACACACTGGGACGGAGAGTTAGCACTTGCAGCAGAACAGAACAGGTGTCTTGGCCTGATAGGGACTATAAGCTCCAAGGCCAAGGAGAGGGCAGGAATGGGGCCAGGGGCAGGAGCTCTTTGTAGAGGGGCTCAAGACACAGAAGGATAGCTGGTTTCCCCAGGGTTTTGGGGAGGACACACAGCTGGGAAGGGTAACCCAGGGTGAGTTGCATTTCATGATGGCGCAGCCCTTGGCAGTGTGCAGAGCCCTCCCCAACACACCGAGACGGAAACCAATGCAGGTTGTGGGAATGTTTGGAGAGATGCTTCAAATTCAGGCAAGTTCTCAGAGCAGGACCTGAAGAGCAATCCTCCCTGGTGTTCAGTGCTGTAGTAGTGTCTCCTAATCCTGGTCTAGGCGGAGCCTCATCCCTAGCCATAGAATGAGCACTCACATAGGTTATATACTGACCCCAAACTCAGGTCACACTCTGAGCAATGACCCTGTTACACACTGAGCCCTGACCCCGGTCATACTCTGAGCCCTGATCCTGGTCACACACTGAGCCCTGACCCCGGTCACACACTGAGCCCTGGCCCTGGTCACACACTGAGCCCTGCCCCTGGTCACACTCTGATCCCTGCCCCTGGTCACACTCTGAGCCCTGGCCCTGGTCACACTCTGAGCCCTGCCCCCGGTCACACACTGAGTCCTGACCCCGGTCACACTCTGAGCCCCGACCCCGGTCACACTCTGAGCCCTGACCCCGGTCACACTCTGAGCCCTGCCCCTGGTCACACTCTGAGCCCTGACCCTGGTAACACACTGAGCCCTGACCCTGGTCACACTCTGAGCCCTGACACAGGCCTTGGCTGAGACACAGTGGAGTGTGGTTGTGGAGGCTCAGCACCAGGCTTTGTGGGATGCTTGCTGTAGGTGCCACAGGAACATACTGCAGCTTTGATGCAACAGTAAGACCCCTTTCTCTGCTTTCTTTCTCATCTTGGCCAAGGCTCAGCATCAGGCAAGAGGCAGCAACCACAGTGCGAATGCTGCTGTGACTCAGCAGGCTCCTCCTCACTTTATTTTTGTCTCCTCCAAGCCCTATAAATACAGAGAAGATCGCCCAATACCGTCAATACTCCCAGCACCTCCCGCCCCTGCACTGGCCCGCTGTCATGGGGGTGTGGAGGAGGTGGCTGAGCAGACCTCAGGCATACAGACAAAGTGGGAGGCCTTTGTGGGGGTGGCAGGTCTTCAGCTCTGGACCCTGAGTAGGCCCCATGCTCTCACTGGTGAACAGTCTGTACTCTTCTCCCCCAGTTGTTATACAGCAAGGCAAAACAAATTGTTTTTCTGGGCTTGAGACTTGGGATCTGGGTTCCCTGCCTGAGACATGGGGTGTGTATGTCTGGCTGTATCAGGCACAGTGCTCCCTACAGTGTCTGCTTACAGGTCAGGCAGGACTTTGATGGTAGCTTCGCACCCTTCATTGTGTTCAGGACTGCCAAGTGAGGGAATGGGTAGCTAGACCAGGGCCTGGTGCTGAGGGTGCAGTGTGAAGGAGGTGATGCCATCGACTTCCGGTCTTCCTCTGCTCAGGATGGCATGGATGGAAGATGGACTCTTGGACAAACTCAAAGGCCAGCAGGGGTTTGGGGTGAACTGGGGGTCATGAAACTCAACAGCCATCCCTTGAGCACATCTACCCATGGCTAGACATAGGCAAGTGGAGGCCTCATGCTGAGGCCCAGCATGAAGAATAACTGTGATCACAGAGCAAGGCAGAGGAGGAGTGGACACCACTCACCTCAGGTCAGGCTGGGCAGGGGGTGGCTGTTCATTCCAGAGCTAAGGCTTGTTAAGACCACTCATGCTGCTGCTGCTGGGCTCCCCTCCAAGCCCATGTTCACTAGGCCCTCCTCAGCCTTCTTCCTGCTAGCCCAAGCTCTCTTCATACTGTGGGGTAGGGAGTTGGGGACACATACTCCAGTTGAGGACCCCATTGCCAGGAGGAGTTTCAGTGGGGTGGGGCTTCCTGTCCTAAAGGATGCTTGTCACTCTTAGCTCCTGAGATCAGGGCTCAGAGTATGACCGGGGTCAGGGCTCAGTGTGTAACAGGGTCATTGCTCAGAGTGTGACCTGAGTTTGGGGTCAGTATATAACCTATGTGAGTGCTCATTCTATGGCTAGGGATGAGGCTCCACCTAGACCAGGATTAGGAGACACTACTACAGCACTGAGATGCAGGCTTCAGGACAAAGCCAGCAACAGTGGGTTCTCTCTTGAATGCAGTGAGGACTTGAGGGGGGTACCTCCCCTCTCCCCTGCACACATGTATGATCCTGCTGTGGGCATGTATGCATGTTGGGAAGTATGTCCATATGGGATTGGGGGGTGGGTTCAGGATAGGGGCCACAGCAGGTTTGATGGCACTGTAGATTTCTGCAAACACTGGAGAGATACCTTGGGTGGGGGAGGAGAGGATGAGGGTGAGATGGAGATTTGGAGGCTGAGCCCAAACAATGGAGTCTGGGGTCAGAGAAAGCTCAGCTCTCCGGGGTGGGCCCCAGAACAAAGGCAGGCTTAGAGGCCCCATAGCCTTGGCAGGTGGGTACTGGGAGCTTGCTGGCCCTGCCTTCTCTCATGGCTGCTTGCCACAAGGCTCTGCCCCTCACCCTGCCTACAGCATGGATATAATTCAGGAGCCTCCTGCAGTTACCAGCCATCACAGGTCAGGCTCGCAGGAGGCTCTAGGAGCACTGGGTGTGGGCCTGTCCTCTGGAGCCTGCAGCAAGTCCTGTGGAGATGAGGAATGGCTCTGCTTCTCAGGGTATGTGGGACCCACAATGGGGGACCCCCAACAGGGGAACAAGGAACCAGCCAGGAGAGCCTGCTCTGCCCTTCCCAAGTAGAAGCAGAACAAGACCTAAGCTGTCTGCCTGGATGGGGAGGGTGTGAGGGGTGACGCTGAAGGTGCTCACATCAGGAGTGCTGTGTCTAGGACCTGGGGTTGCTCTGTGCTAGACCCTAACCCTAACTCCCATCCTTCCACTGAGCATCAGCAGGACTGGGCCACTCTGTAGGAAGCTGGATGCTCATCTAAGGCAGGCCTTGCTTCTCCGCCTGGCCTTGAGAGTGCTGGGCACAGAGCAGTCACCCTGGTTCTGAGGCCCCAGTCCAGGGTCCAGCTGCCCCATCACTGCCCCATCTGTCCCAGAAGGGCTCTGTGGTTCCTACTCTCTGCTAACCCGTGGCTCACGGAGGAGGCAACCAGCCCCCGGGGACTTTCATCTCCCTCTGCTAGCACGGGGAAGCTCTGTGGCCTTGGAGCCCATTCCCTGCTTCTGATCTCAGTTTTCTCCAGAATATTCCAGCCCACTTCTTGCTGTGCCACTCAGGTCTGTTATGTATCCAATCAACAAATACACCATGAAAAAATACTTATGTGCTGGGGGCTACCAAATAGGAACTTACTATGGGATTGGGAAGTCACATGGTCAGTGCTGGAGGAGGGTGGGTACAGAACTTGGAGAGGTTCAAGGAAGACTATCTTGAACTGAGTGGCTATGGAGGCAGAGCCCCGGGCGGGGAGGGAGTCACTTCCAGACAGGGGGTCTAGGCTGGGAAGTGAGACAAAGGTGTGGAATGAGTTAGGGGAGATGGCAGCTATGGGTCAGACCTAGGACACTGGGCAAGGCTCTAGGGTGTGTTCAGTATGCAGGATGCACAGGGAGGGGTTAGGGGGCATTTTGAGGGTACCAGATCAGACCAGGCATATAAGCCACTCTGATCCAGATGTCCCAATGTCCCCTCTATTTCCACTGACAAGCTCAGGAGGTGGGGCCCCTCGAGGGCTGTCTGTGTCATAAGCAGCATACTGGCTAGTGTGTGTGGGGGACACTGACTAGTGAGGAGACCCTGAATGTGCAGAGTGTGAGTCTGCTAAGTGCTGCTCAGATCGGACCTTGGCTCGCTAGCATCTTGTCTCTGTGGGTCCCGGAGAGCAGGTGACTTCAGTATCACCAAGCCTGAATGTGCAGCGCACTTGTCCGCATATATGGAGGGAAGATGAAGGAAGGGGTCCCAGGTAAATCCTGCTATATTTTGAATGGGACTTTGGACAGAAATACCCAGGAAGACGATGGCACGTCTTTCTCCAGTAGCCATGTTAGCTAGGCATGGCATTAGTTACTTGCTATGATAAAAAACACTGACCAAAACAACCTGTAGGAATGCTACTTATTGGCTTGCTCCTCCAGCCCGTTTTCTTTTTCTTTTTTTCAGTGTTTTTGAGACACAGTCTCCCTGCAGCTCCAGTTGGCCTGGCACTCACCACATAGACTAGGCTGAGCTCCATCTCAGAGATCATCTGCCTCTGCCTCCACAGTGCTGGGACTAAACATGTGTGCCACCATGTCAGATCTCAGCCAGCTTTCTTATATGTACCACAGGACCACCTACGCAGGGGTGGCACTCCCACAGTGGGCTGGGCCCTCCCACACCGCTCAACAATCAAGAAAATGCCCACAGACATGGTCACGGGTCAATCCAATGGAGATAATTCCTCAACCTGGGTTCCCGCCACCTCTACTCAGGCTCCTTGTGGTGTGTCAAGTTGACAACTGAAGCTATCCCCATAGGCTAACTCCTGCTCATCCTTTAGTACCCACCCCTAATGCCCTGCTCTAGGAAACTACAGTATTTGTGAAAGAACATAGCATTTCCTCAACTACCCTCCTAACAGCAGATTCATGGTCTGTTCCCTGTTCCTCAGAGACACTCCAATCGTGTCACATTCCCTGCCAGAGGCAGGAGGCCCTGCAGGGCTGGCTGGGAGTCAAAACTGCTGGCCATTCGGCTGGAGGGTGTGGAAGAGTTGGAAAGATGAGATGCTCTGTCCAAGGTGACACTGGTCACCGAGGGAAGAACAGGAAAGGATTTGTTCACAGAGCACCAGTAAAACCTCAGGCAGGAGCTAACTTAGTTGTGGCTTGAGGACTTCCTCCTCGCCCACCACAGGACTCTTGAAGCTGTCCTGCAAGGAGCCAGGCATCAGGGCCAGGTTCTAGCTGGCCTCATTCGGTGCTGGTCTGATGGCAGATAGTGGGTGGCCTCCTACTTCAACAGCTTCCTTATGTCTAAAAGTGCCCAAGGGTCCCAGTTCTGGTCAAGGGTCCTTTAAGGGCAGCACTGGGTTTGGGGACGGTAGGTCTACGTACCGCCTCACTGTCCAGTATTCCTGCCGGTTGGAAGCCTGACTGGATGGCTGGACCTCAGTGCCCATCTCCTGCTATGAGGCAGAGTCTTCACAGACAGGTGGAGAAAGATGAATGGGGCCTGGGGTCCCGGTGGTTGTGAAGCTGCCTTCTCTGGACTTGAATATATGTCATTAGCAACCAAATTACGTTGTACAGCATCCGCAGGGCCTAGATGATGCTTGACCTGGTGTAAAGATTTTTTGAGTGAATAAATGAGGGAGGACAGACTTCAAAGATGAGCTGTGGCGGAAAGGAGAGGGAGTTGGGACTCTAGTCCTACCTTCCCCCACCCTTCTCTCTGACCCACAGGAAGAACCAGTAGGTTCCAGATTCTGGGAAGGGAGGCAGCCAGGTTCCTCTCTATTTCCATGGTGGTACCATAAGCACCACCATCACCACCATGATACTCTTCTACTTTACTATTTTTTCTTGCCACATCTGCTTGGTGTTGAATGCCCTGGAGAGAGATTTGGAGGCCATGGGTGGGGCCTCATACTTACCTTGGGGAATAGGCATCTTGTCACCCTCCCATGGGCCTCCAAGCTCCTGATTTTGCCAGGTCACTTATGCACATACAGGTCATGACAAGGGAGGGTTCTACATTCTTGTTTCCATCAACAGGCCCAGAGGAGGTGTGACACTTGCTTAGCATCACACAACAAAACAGGCATGGGTTTGATCTTAGATAGGAGGCCCTTCACTCTTTTTAAATTTTATTTAAATTTCTATTACCTTTATTATGAATGTGTATATGTGTCGGTGTGACTACCATGGTGTGCATGTGGAGGTCAGAGGACACTTTTGGTAATCAGTTCTTTCTTTCCACCCCTTGGGTTGTGGATACTGAACTCAGGTTGTCAGGCTTGGTGGCAAGCAACTTTACCCCCTGAGCCATCCCACTGATCATTTAAAAATTATTTGTTTACTTTTTATCTACTTATTTATTTATTTTAAGGTGAATGTGGAAGACTAGGTCACAGAAGGACTGTGACCCATGAGCAGCTCACCCTGGGAGTGTAGCTCAGGCACACAGCTCCAGGCTGTCTGAGACTGCCTACAAAGTACCTACCGTGTAAGATCCAGGGACCCATCATCACTGATGGGCAGGACATACTTAACAGAATAATGGTCCTACCTCGGTACCCAGTTTGGGATCGCTCAGGGCCTGGCAGGGCGGCTGAAGGAGAGATGGGAGAGGTAGGGGCAGTGAGCCTGGCTACCCAGCCATCTCGGACCTTCTGTGCATCCTGCTACCAGCCCCGGCAAGGACTGAGTCACACAGCCTGTTGAGCCGCCAGTGAGGTTGGGCACCCTATTACCTTGAGAAATATGGGAGTTCTCTTGGTAAAGGAATGAGGAGACCAGGGTGACAGCAACATGACTACTGGTGGGATGGGTTGAAGGATTCAGTGAGTGAGTGAAGGCTGTTAAGGAGACAGAGCAAGAGACGCAGACATCTTGTGCTGTCCGCAGAGGGGCTGAAGGGGACGGTAGGAGGTGAGATTCCCACTGAGCAGCCAATTCTTCAGAGTCTACAGATGCACTCTAACTCAGGGATGCCCATGTGGCTTCTGGGGGTAGGAGGTCCATGTGACCCTCTCAGCGAGCTGTATGTGCTGAGTCCAGACTCTCTCCAAAGGCCTTGATACGACCGAACACAATCTTGTTGCCCCCAACCCAGGGTGCCAGGAGAAGTCAACCTTGCCCCTCTGGTGGCAGAGCCTACTCTGCAGAGGGCAGTCCTAGGCACTGGGGTCTCCTCCCCAGGAGAAGGCTCTGGCTGCCTATGTGCCATCCTCCCTCACTCCTGGTGGACTCCTGCCCACTTCCCAGCTGGGCTCAGTCCATAGGAGTGGGCACCTTGCCTCTCCACTGCAGGCAAGGTGGGCTTGCCCCAGACAGGGGAAGAGGTACTGAGTTCGCCTTCTGGTAGCCTCTGCACAAGGCAGACTCTTTTGCAGTCCCCAGGAACCATGTACATACAGTCCTGGAAGCTTTCCAGGGGACAGCACTCTTTACTTGTCTTGTCTTTCTTGAGGTACTAGGGATGGAGCCCAGGACTGTACTATTGACCCCATTCCCAGTCCTCCCTCTTCCCCATCCCGGGGGGAGACAAGAGAGGCAGGGTTGGAGTAGACACCTATCCCTCACATAGGCCTTGGCCCTGGTGACCCTTCCTCCCAAGTGCGGGAGCCCAGGATTAGTAGGAACTTCACGGGACCAGGGCATCCTCTCTGCACTGTCTTGGATAATTGAGCAGCATCTAAACCTGACTTAAGAGGGGTACAGGTCAGTGTCCACTAAGGCTAGAGTGACACTCAGGTGCACCAGGGCTGGACCTGGGCCCATGTGCCCCCTCTGCTCTCCTCGCATATTTGTATCATGCACGACTGTTCCCATGCATGTGCCTGGACACGTTAACACCCCTCCCCCCAACACACGGCCAGTGTACACCTGAATGCCTGTTCACTGCCTGTTCACCCCCAGTTCAGGCAGAGGCACACCCAGCTCTGGGATGAAGGTGCATGCCCAGCGCACTGTTCACACCCACTTTTGTAGTGTGCACTTTCCCATTAGTGCCTTAACGTTGAGGAACACATACTAGTGTTTGTGTTCCTGCACAAAGCCCTTGTTTATGCACCGCACAGGTTCACAGTAGCCTCAGTCACACACATACAATTCTCAGAAGCCCAAACATCTGCATATATACTAGGGTCTCTAAGCGCTTTGGGAGCCAGACCGGTTCTGGGAGGTCCCAGCTGACACTGATCTACACAGACTGATGCCCGGCTGCAGTCAGCCCCTTTGCGAGAGGTTTCAGTGTGTGGCCACACTCCTGATCCTCTTGGCCGGGGCACTCCTCAGGGGCTGGGGCGGGCATGCTCTGTGCTTGGGAGGTCAGCTGCCAGTACAGGTGGCTCAGCAGGGTTGAGAGTTGGCCTGAGGGTGAGACAGGTCCTGGCCTAGGCTCCTCCCAGATTTGACCCTGGCTCTGGTGGATCCTCTGGAGGGATGGAGGGGAACCTTCTGGGAGCCCAGTGCCAGGGCTTTAGATGGACGCTCAAGGAGTTCTCAAAGGGCCGCCCCCAGTCAACACGCAGCTCCCGGGACAACATCCGTCTACTGCACTCAGCCTCAGTTTCCCCACCTGCGTCCCTGCCAGCCCGGGCCTGGGCAGTTACGGGCAGGATCCCGGTCGCCGAGACCAGGCCCAGCTTCCGCGGCTTACTTAGGGCCTCAGTCTGGACCTGAGCATCCTCGCCACGAGTCTTTTGGCCGCACGGGTCGCCATCGCTCCTGTTGCAGGCGCGCGGGGCACGCTGGGACTCGTAGTCCGCCGGCGGCAGAGGGCCGCACGCTATTGGCTGGCGTCGTCGACACGTGATGTTTGGCCTGCCGCCCTCCCACCGCGTGGCTCGGAACTAGCCCAGCCCCAGAGGTGAGGCGGGTGAGGCGGCGGGCGCGGGAAGAGAGGGGAGAGGAGGTGGGACGGGGACGGGGCACGGGGAGGACAAGGATCCGGCCTGGGGGGAAGGGAGGTGTCTAACTGGCCTCACGGGGGCGGGGCCTGGCGGCCCGTTGGGGGCGTGGCCGTGATGGAGGTCTGGGCGCCGAGGTGCTGAGCCTTGGTGCTGGGTCCTGATGCTGGGTTGGGACCTGGAGTGCAGGACCCGGGTGCAGGGTCAGGGTCACCATGTGGACGGGCGGTCCTGGCTGGACTCGAGGCTGCAGGGGGACTCCGGGTCTGACCGGTGCGCTCTGCTCCCTTCGGTTGAGGTCCGCGCTGCAGCGGGAGCTCCTGAGAACCCACTTGTTGGCTGCAAGGTGTGCCCCCAGAGTCTCTGCAGGAGGTGAGCCCTTGCAGGGGAAAGACCTCGCTTGCTCCTGTGTCCCTCCCCAAATTGTATATACACTGTGTCTCCAAGGGACCGGGACCTGGCACATCGCCCTGGGGTTTCTAGGTTCTGCACCATCCCTGTGGGATGGTGTCACTCCGCCCCCCCCCCCCCAAGCGGCCATATGTTGTTGGTGACTCCTGTCTCACCCTTCCCTCCACCGGGAAGCTTTGCCTCAGGTGTCCAGGGTGGCAGTCACTTGTCACACGTACTACTTCTATTGGCCTGGGAGCCACACCTGCAGGAGGCTGCCTGGTTGGTCAGTGCAGGCAGGGACCCTTGCAGTTTCCCAGGAAGTTCCACCGACGGGTGGGTGCAGCATCTCTACTTCTCGTCCTTCCATGTGCTCCTCTAGTCACACCTGGCACCTTTCCTTCCCCACCTGCCTGCCTGCCTGCCTTTCTCTTAGGTCCTGGCCCCCAGGTCTGGCTCATTGCCCCTTGCTGACCTCTGGGTATTTCCTGTCTCCTCCTTTCCTTCCCAGTACCCGGTGTTTGTGCAGGGCCCTGTCTCTACTTGCTTTCTGCATTGTTTTCCTGTCTGTGAGGCAGGGAGTAGGATTGCCTCATATCCCGTAACCCTACTGTGGGTGTAATGGGTAAGCTAGGAGATGCAGGTGAAGTCTCTTAATGGTGGAGATACAGGCTCATCCATTGTAAGTTCATGATAGAAACCTTATGCATCAGTTACTAGAACCCGTGGCAGTGGGAGATCAGAGGCATCTTGTGACTGCAGATGGCTGGGAGGCCTGTAAAAGCCCAGGAGGATTTCTGCAGGAGCTTGAGCTTGTCACCTACCCCACTGTCTGATAGATACTGGCTGGCTTTCACATCCAACAGCCTGTGGACACTCTGACTTTGCCCAGCCATCTTTTTCCAGGCACTCCCTTGTATGGCCCTATGCAAGTGCTAGGCCCACGTACTGTGTCTGGGGGCACGTGTACAGACAGGTGTACTCTTCTGTAGTTCCCCATTGCCTGTAGGTCGAAGGTCCAGATCTGGCTTTTGTCCAGGACTCCAGCCCCCACTTTGGATCCTGGCTTCATGTGCCCCAGCCCTGCACAGGTCCAGTTCCTGCACTCTATGGACATGCCAATCTTCTTGCTTGGAATGTCCTTCACTTCCTTGTGCTCCTGTGAGCCTTTGTAGGGGACTCTGCTTTGGTTGTGCTTGTGCCCCAACACCTGGCACAGCCTCTGGACCAGGGTGGGATCCAAAGGAGAAGGCACAGAGGAACAGTGTAGATATTGATGCATAAGATCTGGGAAGCTCTGAGGAGTGAGGTGACCTTCCAGGTGGCGGGGGTGGAGTGAGGTGGGTACTGAAACTGTGACCACAGGTGCAGCCAGCACCACTGTAGGGGGACCTTCTAGGGCATGGGGTTTGAGTTGGGTCAGGGCACAGTCTGGTTGGAGAGATGGGGTATTTTGCGTGCATAACTAGCATTGGTCTTACCAGCTACACCCACTTAGCAGATCGGGGCCAGGCTCTGCTAAGTGAGTGTACTACTCATTCTACAGATGAAGAGCTTGCGACCCATGAAGAGGAACTGGCAGAGTCTCCTCCTGTGAGGTCCTAGGTGCCACTGGTTGGACACACAATAGTCCTTCTGAGGTTGTTGGGCTTCTTATCCTTCTGTAGGATTTGGGAAATGGCTCAGGCTTTTGTTTTCAGGGCACATGTGGTGGACTTGGGGCTCTGAGACTTGTTTTGATCTGAGGAGTGGAATGTGACCTGTGGCTCAGTCCACCAGTAGTTCATTAGTTCCCCAAGCTCTGATGTGGTGCTGTGTGGCTAACAGTGGGCTTGTTGGTCTGAAGGTAGACCTCCTCCAATTCACCCCTATGCTGTTGTGCTCTGTGTGCCTGGCTCCTAAGTAGTTGTTGGACCTGTGAATGAGGGTCTGGGGGACTGAAAGAGTGACGGAAAGAAGGAAAGGACACACAGCTGCCCTGTCTTCTCCAGGGTGTCGGTCCTTTACTTGTTCACTGTTAACTCCAGGTTTGCCAGCGCATGGAAATTGTGGTTCTACCTCCTTCAGTGAGCCAGGGCAGGCTCACAGAATCTTGCAGCCTGTCTCAGCATTCGAAGTGGACTGCTGTCATTCTCAGCCTCCCTGCCTGCCACCCCACCCTGTGGTCTGGGACCTGGGAATCTCTGAACTCCTAGAAAGTGCTTGTTGAAGAAGTGGGGGGCTGTAACAGAGCTGACCCCAAAGCTGAACCATTCTCCCTTCACTGTGCAGTGTGATAGCTCTTCACTGGAACACTCTTCTGCAGGTAGAGTTGTTTTGGCCTGGGTTCCCTGGCACAGTAGGTGGCATCTGCCAACAAGTACAAATCAGGTGCGTTGAAGAGTTTTCTGAAGATGTTTGTATCTAGAGTGTTTCACCCTAGGAGCTGGGTCGTTGATTCAGGGTGTCCTGTCTGCCATCCAGGGGTACCTTGTCCAGCCCCACCTTTTGGATTCTCATCATTCTGAGACATCATGAGTTGAGGGGGTAGTGGAGATGCATTCTGCTTGTTTCACACCCAAAACATCCTGGACTTGTGTGGATTCTCCTGGGTGAGCTTGATGGCTGCTGCAGGTGGGCAGGCAGTTGGTCTGCTGGGGTAGACTGCCCACCTGGATGGGACCCTAGTAGGACTCTGACAATGATCTGTTACCAGGGCCTTTGTCTTAGAATAGTGTTCTGTGGGGCTATGCCATGGTCAGGCCTTGTGGGACACCCAGGACATGATGGCCAACAGAAAGAGGGCCACCTGCAGGCTCTGGTCCATACAGAATAGGGGTATGGGGATGACCGAGGAGGCCTGGGTAGGCAGGAGGGCCTGGACTTTGCCTGTAGCTGTTGGCACTTTTCAAGAGAGACTTGATGAGTCTTGCTGAGGTTTGCTGAAGAGTACTGGATACAGGGTCTTGTGGAATGGGAACCCCACTCAGGGCCTGTGGTTGGAGCTGAAAGGCCTGCTCTAGGGCTCTGTGCTGTGTGACTGGACCCCTTGTGCAACAGGGCTATGTCCCCTTCAGTGGATCCATGGCAGCTGGGTCCTCCCTGGACTCCCAGCAGGGGCTGCTCATTATCCTGGCAACCCTGGGCTCTGGGCTCCTGGAGACAGCGGCCCTTCCTGACTGGAAATGAGCAAGCAGGGCCAAGCAGTCACACTGGCCCTGGGAGAACCTGTCCAAGTGCTCTGACCCAATAAACTTTTATGATTTTCTTCCACTGGATCGATGGAAGATTGTCTTGTTTTCTGCCTCTGATTTCCCCTGAGACAAGGGCCAGATCCCAGGCCCGACTTGTTCCATGTCTTGGTGTGGGCCCAGCATTGTAGCTTCTTAGCATCGGGATGTTAACAATGTCACTCTCTAGCCCTCCCAAGCCTTATCCTTTCATTCTGTCCTCTGTGCTGTCCTGAGATGCCCCATTTCCAGCTTCCTGTTGCAGACAACCTGCCCTGTCCTGGTGGCCTGCCTTTAAGTGCTTGTAGCAGAACTGACCACCATTATGGTCTTTTGTTCCCGTAACAGTCACTCCTGTCTGTTGATCACCGGGTGTGTGCCTGGATCTGCTAGGTTCTTTAAATTTGGTAGGTCTGCAGATTTCCTGAATGTAGTGATTTAGCATGCTGTCACAGGGCTGTAAGGACTGACCCTGACCTGAACCTGAGCATTCCAGCTGTGGAGCCTGCCCTATTAATGCCTGTCTGGCATCCCTGCCCCCCTTTGCATTTTGGAAAGTCCAGCTGGGACAAGGGTTGACACATTGGAGGCTGGAATGGGCCTGTGGGCTTCAGTTTGGTAATGGCATGTAATGAGGTATGTCTGTCCTATGACTGTGCCCGATCCTGGGTACAGTCTGAGGGGTCAGGAGAGCCTGTACTGTACTGGTGGAATGCAAGTGCCTGTGGAAGATAGAGTGGCGGGCATCCCGTGGGAGCTGGGGGCATCAGGGCTCTGGTCATGGCCGTGTGGGCGCCAAGGACTGTAGGGATCTCTGGGGACAGAGCCGACGAGGAAGAGAAGGGTTAGCACCTGCCCAGCGTTGGCTGCCTGTAGCCGTCATCTCTTCTCCAGTTCTTTGGGAAAGGATGCATTTTCAAGTCTGAAGCTCAGGATTAGTCTCTCAGCATCAGTGACCACAAGGCCAGCAGCCCCTTCCTGGCCTGGCTGTCCTCTCAGTCCGGACTTTTAGTGACAGCACTAATGAGGAGCTGGGTTCATTTCTGAGTCTGGCCTCCTTCCCCTGGCTGCTGTAGGGTGCTAATGAGCGTGGCATGGGGGGTGGGGGCGGGTGGGAGCTGGGGAGGATGGCAGTCCTGTTCCATTTTCCCTGTTCTGGGCTCTATACTGGCTTCAGTTGTGGGCTTTCCCAGCTGGTCTGCAGCCCCAGCCTGACCTAAACTCACTGGTGCTGGCTCATCTAGACACAGTGTGGCTCTGGCCCTGTTGCTTCTGGTTGGGAATTTTGGTAGACATTCTATCCTTGTAGCAGAAAGACAGGCTTTCACTTGAGATCCAAGCCTTTCCTGGTCTTTGCAGCCTTGGAGACACTGGGCCTACTTCCCAGGGCTGTCTGTACCTGTCCTCAGACATCTGTGCTCAGGCTGCCCCTCCAGCTGCGGCGACCCTCGCTAGACACCCCTCTCTTCCTTCCTAAAGAGAGCACAGTGCTGCTGGGGGCTAGCCTCTTGGCTGGCTTCTGGCACTTGACACTGTGGGAATTGGGGTCATGGGAAGAAATCCCCAATGCGCCAATAAGATATCACCCTGGCTGCCTCCTGTTGGTTGCTGTCATTTGTTTCTGTGTTGTTCTATGTTGCCCTTTAGGGCTTCACAGTCTTGCCTGTTTCTGTGGCCCCAGCATAAGGAAACACACAGTAGGCTCCAGTAACACTTGTTTAGACATGAGCTAACCGTTGGGAAGAACGTCCTCTCTTCAGCATTGCTGTTCAGCCTCTGGTAGCCCCAGGCACCCACCCTCCTCCAGGCAGAAGGTGGTGAGAGTCAGTGACAGCAGACATTCCACCAGGACAGGCACTGACTCTGTAGAGCAGTCCAAAGCCACCCCCACGCCCACCTTGCAGAAGAGAGATGGTGACTTGCAGAGGTCGTGACCTCCTGTCATCTTTGTGTGAGGAGGCTCATCTTCAGGGTCCTGCTGCTCTCTGTGCATCCTGCTGTCATCAGGACATGACTGTAGCTTGGATGCTGGGAACTCGGGGGCACTGGACAGGGGATGCAGGCACGCATGGTGGTAGGTGGGATGTGCAGTGACCCGCAGAAGCATGCCCCAGCTCAGAGCTGCTGCTCCTGGTACCTGGTGAGAACAAGGCATTGGGAATCGTTTTCTCTCTGACTTGAGAGGTGATGTGTTCTCTCAAGACATCAAATAGGTGCGAAACAGAGCTGGGAGTAGGGTCCGGTTGGGTCTAGCCATCACACCACACTGCCCTTCCAGAGCTACAGGCCCTGGATCGGGGTTGCTTTTCAGTAGAAAGTGGGTTTAAATTGTTCCCCAGAGCTGTCAGGGCTCTAGGCACTCCTGCTACCTGTATCAGTTCCTTCTCTTACCCAGACAGTTCTGATTGGCCCGTTGTCATGAGCACTCCTTGGAGGTATCCAAGGGGAATAACTGACCAGTAAGCAAATGTGTCTTATAGCAACATTTATTCACACAGTACACATTCACACCTAAATACCTCAGACAAGTTATAAGAGGTCAAGGGTCTCTGCAAGCAGAATCACCACAATGATCACCAGGGTGGCAGCTGTCAGGAAGTCCACAGTTTTCAGGAACAGGAGTGCTGTACCTGCAGCCAGGACGAAGGCTTCTAGTCGCTGCTCTGGGTCTTGAATGCGGATGACTGGAACAAACTGCTTGACTCTTGGAGAGTGATGTCTGGTCATTCAGGTCTGGAAGAGGACAGCTCCTGATGGAAGCCCGTCAGATGTTCTGAGCTCCAGCATGTCACCGCAGAGGAGAGTTTCAGAATGAAAGCTCTGAAAGTGTCTCCTCATGATCGTCTTTTAAATGCTTTCCTTATGTCCTCTCTACGACACACATCTTTATCTACTTCACACAGTAAGCTGTCAGCCTAGTCATTGAGTGATGTGAGCATCTCTATGGTGATGCTGACATCCCTCCTCTTCATCACACGTTTCACTACACACAGTTTTCTAAGTTTCTAAATTTCATTCTTATATTCTTATTTTATTCCTAATACATGCTCATTACACCCATTTATCCTTTTGTCTTTGAGGAGGAGGGATTGTAGAGCTCAGAATATCTCTGTGACCAATTGCACCCCGTTTTTTCTGACGGGGTGTCGGGCCTCAGCCGCCTTTCCCGGTGGCCGCTCTGGGGTGTCAGGCACAGCCGCCTTTCCCGGTGGCCGCTCTGGGCCGCAGCTCCACCCTGCTTCTTCGGGCCTGACAGGACGTCTGTGTTTCTGCTTCCTGCACCTTCCATCTGGACACCACTTGTGCAGGAGGGGTGCGCAGGCCACTGTGGGCCAGAGGCACTGGTGTGGGGGTCCCATGGAAGCCTGCAGGGGTCTTTACTGGGGGCAAGAAGGCCTGGTCCAGAGGTGAGCAGGGTCAGGAGCCAGATATGGGGGAAGCTTTGACTGGATGGGTGGGCTATGAGCCTACTCAGGGCAGGTAATGCTCTGGACCAACACCCCAGTTTCTTGAAAGCCAAGGTCCATATTGGTGACCTTCAGTCCGCAGCTGGAAGTAACTGCACAGCCCCATCCTCCAGATGACAGGCAGTGCCCTGTGCCTTATTCCCTCTGAGAAAGGAGAGCTGGAAGTCTTGGGTAAAGGGCATGGTCGATGCCCACAACCAGCCATCTGGCTGAGCGGTGTTGGGTTTTGGACAGGCCCCCTCCCTTGTCTTAGGGATCCGGTCTGCACAGGTCAGGCTGCACCATGTGATGGTTCATCTGCCTTCTGTTCTTGGGTTACTAGGAGGCAGGTGGAGGGGTCACATCAGGCTGGGAATGGCTCTGCTTTTTGTTAGTGTGGAGCCTTGGCAGCAAGTTTGACATTCAGTGTCAGGCATTTAAACCTTTTATTACAAGGCAGTTGTGAGTTCATGTCCAGTTGGAAGAAGTAACAGAGATGCGAGACTCCTGTAGCCCAGTCTCCCTGGAATGGCATCTAGCAGAACCAGCACAGCCAGGACCCTTGGTGCTCCATCACCCTGAGGCCATATCCTTCAGCCACGCCTCCTCTGCATGGGTCCTGTCTGTTCCTGTGCCTGTGGAGTCACACTGAGCGTGCCAGGGCCTGGAATCATGTCACCTGTGGCCACTGGGAAGTGGCTTTCCTACTTCCAGCTGCTCCCTGGAGAGTTCCTGGGCCGCCGTGCGGGCTAGCAGCCCTTGCTGTCACTGAGGAGTCCTGATCACAGTGTGCGTGGTCCACACTCAGGACCATTCTGGTCATCTTATTTCAGTATTTGTGTTGCTCAGAAAGTCCAATAGCAATGCTTGAGGAAGGTGGTCTGTGATGGTCCTGTGACTTAGTTTCCCTTGTAGGAGTGACGTGAGCTTGATGGCAGCTTGCACAGTGAAGACAGTCAGACCACCTGTATTTTATTTCTGTGACCTTTTGGAGTCCTGTTTCACCCGTAAACGCTGGTGAACAGTCTGCAGTGTGTGAGCCCGTGAGCATCCCAGCTCTGTGCTTCCTGGCCTGTGTGGACCCATCACCTCTTGTTTAGCCCGGGTGGTTTACTGTGGTTGAAATCTGCCAGTGTTGGTTTAGGACTTGGGCTTCTGAGTCATAGTAGGAAGGGCTGCCTCAAGTTTAAACCGGAAGCTGTGTTTCCTTCTCAGCATCTGCACTTCCGCCTTCCTGGTTTTCTTTCGAGTTCTTGGTATGGGGCAGTGGGGTGACTCCTACTGCTATCTCTTGGTGAGGTGACGTCCTGTTGTTTCCTCCTGATTTGTCTCCAGTGATTTGGTTTCCAGAGTGGTGTGAGCCCCTTCAGGTCTGGTGCAGCTCTCAGACCAACCTGTCAGCTGGTCGTGAACCAGTGTGGCGAGCATCAGGGCAGCGTGTGCTGTGCTCTTGTCACCAGGGCTCATTGCTTTTTTTTTTTTTTGGTCAGAATTTTTTAATGCTCATTCTTGGTTGCCACACATGAACTTCAAATTTACTTAAACAATCTAGTCTTCCACCATGTACACATGTACATATGCAGGCACATATATACACATATATAGACACACAACACAAACTCCAAACCTGGTTTGATTTGCTGAAAATTGGACCAGTTGTACAAACTGTTGTTGGGAGAGCAGAACCTTTTTGATACCGAATTGTCCTTTAAAATTTATTTATTTATATTTTATGTGTATGAGTATGTTACCTGCATGTATGTTATGCACCTGTGTCATGCAGTGCTTATGTAGGTCAGAGGAGGGCATCAGATCCTCTGGAACTAAAGTTATGAATTGTTATTAGCTGCCATGTGGGCTCTAGAAATTGAACCACGGTCCTCTGCAAGAGCAGCCAGTGCTCTTAACCACTGAGCCATCTCTCCAGTTCCAAATCTTCCTTCTTAAGAACATGACACACCTTTCCAGTTGTTGGATCTCACTTTGTATCTGTGACCTGAGAAATACACTCGTTTACTTATGAGCCTATAACTGGGGTGGTTTGACCTCACAATTCTGCTCCTGGGTTGCTGGGATGCAGCCATGTTGCTGTGACAGGTTCCTCCCTCCGTCCCTATCTCCCTCCCTCCCTCTGTCTCTCTTTCTTTCGGTACTGGGGAATGAACCTAGGGCCTTGCCTAGGCAAGTGCTACACCACTGAGCCACACCCCAACCCTTTAACTTTTCTGTAATAGAGAAAAACTGTAGATATTGCTGGTATACATGCTGCTTTGAGTTCTCTGTGTTAGGATTGGCTCAACTGAGATGAACAGCATGCATGACCTTACAGACTCACGCATGCTCTGGAGAGAACATTAGAGATCATCTCTCATCACTAACCTTTAGCTACAGATGCCATGTGGTTCCAAGGATGTCTTGAGCCTGTTACACCCTCTGCTTCTCCTGAGACTAGTGTTCCCCTTCCACCCCAGGTCTTCATCTCACAGTAACCACCATTTTACTCTTGTGTCTGTGACTTCATGCTTTGACGGGATTGCACAGGGTTTGCCTTTCTGTGTGCAACTGGCTCATTGCACTTAACATAATGCCTTTCCAGGTCATGCTGTCCCAGGTGGCAAGGCTGCTTTCTTTTGAAAGCTGGGTGGTGTTGCTGTGGCCCTCTTTCTGTCAGTGACTGATAGACACATCTGTTTCCATTTCTTGGCTGCTGTGGACACAGGGTACTAGTGTCTCTCGGACACATACATTTCATTTCCCTCCACTGTATACTCCGCACTGGGACTCCCGGGTCACGGTGTCCTGTTTAGTTTGGGGGCGGGGATCATGTTACCATTTCCCAAAATGGCTATACCAATTTGCAATGTCACCAAAGCATAAGGGTTTGCTTGCCAACCCTGGTTATCTTTCCTCCTCCTCCTCCTCCTCCTCCTCCTCCTCCTCCTCCTCCTCCTCCTCCATCTCCACCTCCATCTCCTCCTGTTCCTCCAGCTCCTCTGCCTCCTCTTCCTGTTCATCTTCTTAGATTTTAAAGTGAACTTTAATATAAATCTTGACCCCTACACAGAGGCTAAACAAAAATAACGTTAGCTATTGAGAACTTACCATGCCCTAGACACTGATAAGTATTTTGGTTTTTAAAATATAAACTTTTGGACTGGGCATAGTGAGGTATATCTTTAATCCCAGAATAAGGGAGGCAGAGGCAGGCTGAGCTCTGTGAGATGGAGGCCACCCTAGTCTACATAGTGAGTTCTAGGCCAGCTGGGGCCACAGGAAGACCTTGTCTCAACAAAACCTCAAGAACTATAATTTTTTAATTGAACTTTTTTGAACTTCATGTATTTTGATCATACTTAGATCCCCTCCCCTAACTACAACGCCCTTTTCTGTTCCCTTCTCAGTTTCTTGTACTCTGTGATATATATGTATTTTAAGACCTATCAAGTGTTCACAACTGCCCTTCAGTGTGGGTCCATCCCCTGGAGCCTGGTCAGCCTACCCAGAGTATTAATGAAAACTGACTCTGCCATCAACTGTCAGTCTCCTGTGGCTCCTCAGCTAGGCTGGGGCTTCTTCCCTCACTCCCCATATCTATGCTGAGATTTTGTCTGGCTTGAGCTTACATGGGACTCATGTGTGCTGTCACCATTGCTGTGAGTTCATATGAGTAAACTGCCCAGCTGTCTGGACAGCTATTTCCTTGTGGTCATCCACTACTGCTGTCTCTTAAAAATCTTTCTGCCCCTATTCTTTGACTACATCTTTTGCCTTTCTGGTTTTTATAAATATTTTATTATTTTTATTTTATGTGTATGAGTGCATTGCCTGCATGTAAGTGCACATGTATCATGCAGTACCCACAGAGGTCAGAAAAAGATGTTGGATCCTCTGGAACTGGAGTTATGGATGATTGTTAGCTATGATGTGGATATCTAGCCCGGGTCTCCGGTAAGAGCAGAAACCCCTGTCGGTGCTCGTAACCGCTGAGCCATCTCTACAGGTTTTTTTGAGACGGGGTATAGTCCCAACTGGCCTGGAACTCATTATGAAGATCAAGCTGGCCTCAATCTCAAAGAGATCCCTCCCAAGTGCTGGCATCTAAGGTACACACCACCATTCCTGACTTCTTTTGTCTTCTTGATGGTAGCTGGTCTAGCAGACCTGGGGAAATATCCCATTTCTGTTTTTTGGTGACAGTGATGTCTGGCATTTTTACATTTTGGCTGTTTATGTGTTTTGAGCAATGTGTGCATGCGTTGTTTCCTCGTTTTCTAATAATGTTACTGGTGTTCTTGCTGGAGTGACTGAGTTCCCTGGAGACTGGATTTTTAACTCTTCTGGTGTGTGGATTGCACATATTTTCTTGAACTCTAGGCATTCTCTTCACTCTTGATTGCTGTGATATCTTAGTTGATGTAATCTCATTTGCCTGTTTCCCTTTTCTGTGTGATTTCGAGGTGCCCAGTGGGTACCACGGAGCTTCTCCTGTGTTTCTGCCAGTACTCTTATCGTTTCATGCCTGGTCTTTCAGTCTTGTTGGTTTTGCCTGAGGTGTGAGGTTGAGGCCCAGCTTCTTTAGAATGTGCAGCTTCTCCAGCACCATTCATGGAGAGATGGGCCCCTCCTGTCAGGGTTCTTGGCCATTTGTCTAAAGTCATGTGACTGAAAAGGTTGGTTTGTTTCTGAGTGGCGTTTTCTTCCCCAGTCTGTGTGCCTGTCCCTACTAGCACCAACACTAGAATTTCATTTGCTTTGAGTCAAGTTTTCTTTAGTCTCAAGGTTTTGTCCTTTTACCATTAAAAGTATTTTTTTCATTACATTTTCTCATGTATTTATTACATGGGTGATTATGTTTGATTTCCAGATACAGCTTTGTCTCTCTTTACCTTTTTCTTGGGTTCTCTGGGTATGGAGTCATTTTAGTGGAGTGTGCTGGCTAACCCTTCCCAGCTTCAGTTCTTGTGGGCAGGGGCCTCAGCCGGGGCCACAGATTGTACTGCTGTCTGTGACCGTGGCTCTGCTGTTGCCTCACTAGGCAGAACGTGGCTTTGGTTGGAGGGAGGTTAGGTATGCTGAGATGTGTTATGTTAGGTATGTTAAGCAGAGCCTTTAATTTCTTTCTGTTTATTTTTATTTTATGTATATGAGTGTTTTGCTTGCATGTATGTAAGTGCACCACATGCGAGCGTTGCTAACAGAGGCCAGAAGAAGGCCTTGGATCCCTTGGAACTGGAGTTACACTCAGCTGTTAGCTGCCACTTGGGTTCTGGGAACTGAACCCGGGTCCTCTGTAAGAGCAGCCAGTGCTTTTAACCACTGAGCCAATGCTGGGCATGCCTGTGGAGGACTGTGTAGATCAGGCTGGCCCCACACATGACTGTACTGGACTATGTAGATTGGGTTGGTCCCAGGCATGACTGTGGGAACTATCTCCATTATGCTTGTGGTGTTGGGGAGGAAGTGCCCACTCTGGGTGGCACCACGCCCTGGACAGGGTTTCTGAACCACAGGAGGAGCTGAGCACTGGCAAGTACGCATTAGTTCAATGCTCCCTGCTCGTGACTGGATGTGATGTGACTAGCAGCTGCTTCAAGCACCTGCCACCTTGATGGCCACGATGATGGACTGTAACCTGGAAACCTGGAACTGTGAGCCAAGTAAACCCTTTCCCCTAAGCTGCTGTTTGGGGATATTTTGTCACAACAGGAGAAGAAACTAAGGCCCTTGAGTCCGTCACTTGGTGGCTCGCGTGACTTGTCATCACTCTTGGCAGCGTGTTTCTTTCCTTCCAATCTGTACTGTCTTTGCCAAGAAGAAGAAAAGGACAAGAAACTGGGACCCCGTTCCCTGGATTAGGTTAATGACCCCAAGTCTCCTCGGAAGCTGTGGGACTATTTGTTTATTGTGTCTTAATTTTGAGGGAAAAAGATCTTTTACCAAAAAAAAAAAAAAAATTCCCCTGTGGGAATTGTTTTCTTTAAATCTTTTTTTGGGGGGGGAGTATAGTTTTAAACTTAACTTTTTCTAGGATATTTCCTGTTTCATCTGGTTTGCCATCCTCCCCTGAAGGCTTGAGTAGAGCAATGTGAGGTCTGGTTTCTAATTCTCTTGGTCTGTGGTCTCTGGCCCCAATGCCCTCTTCTTTCTTGGTTGGATTAGCTCATACTTTGGATCTTGTTGTTTTAATTTGTCTTTAAAACTTTTGAAAATTTGTATGTGTTTAATTGCACTCTTGTGCTCATCACCGGTAAACTATTGCTTATCACCACTAATCCCGCGGTGCTCTGGTTTCTCTTCCACTGCTGCGTTAGAAAAGCTTGGAGCTCTAGCAAGGACCCAGCTACTTGAGGTGCAGAAGGCATGGCTGCAGGAGTGTGAGGCTGGCAGGGCCATCAGGAGTCAGGGAGAACAGGAAGTAAGGCCAATCTATAAAACCTGACAGCTTGTCCTGCCTCTCTCTAGCCAGCCTCCACCTCCTAAAGGTGCCATTGTTTCCCCAAACAGCGCCACTGGCCGGGGACCAGGTGTTCAAACATGAACCTAGAGGGAAATTTCCAGTTCAGACCCCGGCACTCAGCGTCTCATAGTCCCTTCATAAGCATCTGAAGAGCGTTTTGTACTTGACCTGATGCAGGAGTCCCCTGAGAGCATGGCTCCCTGCATAGCGCCCTCACATGCTTTGAGTTTTTCCCTTTCGGTTCACAGGTTTGGGGTTTTGGAGTGCAGAATTTGGTTTTCTGCTCTTGTCGTGTTCTGTGTTTAATGGCACACAGCTGAGTTTGTTGGCCATTCTCTGCGCACTTGAGTCTCAGGAGTTTCCCTCCTGGCCCTTTGTAGTTCCTCTTCCCTTGAGTCCTGCCAGGGCTTGAAAGGAAGATGGGGATTGACTCTGCTTGCAGGGGCCAGATGCACACTCGGCTCCCACCTTCCTGTAAACCAGCCCCAAGTGTCTCTTCTGCGTCTGTTCCAGACAGAGGGGCTGTCTCCACCATTTGTCTTTCTCTTTGGGCTCCGGGAGGCCGGTGGTGTTGTCTGCACACTGCTATGTAGGATCACCTCACAGTGCCCTTCTGTCTACCTGTCTGGCTGAGAGGTTTTAAATTTGGAAGTCCGTGTTGGCAACCTGCGACTCTTTTTTTTTTTTTTTTTTGACATTATTCTGGCTCCCTGGTTTACTGTTGATTTTGGAATAAATTGTTTTTGTTCTAGGTCAGCTTTTTGTGAGTGCTCCTCGTTCCCTGTCAGAGTGGTGTGGTGAGGACCTGGCTGGTAGCTCTGCTGAGGTTCTTCCTTGGTGCTGCTCAGAAGCAGGCTGCTTTTTGTCTCTTATTTTCTCTAAACATGAAGTTTGAGTTCTTAAAACTTTCTTTGGTTGTCTGATTTCTAGAAGAAAATCAGACAGGCATACTAATATGTAGAGCAGTGTATGCTTATGATCAGTGTCCCTTAGATGACTTCCTGGATTCTTGACTATTAAAATCATGGGGTTTACCTCCCTGTCCCCGAGGCTATATTCAAGAAGCATGTAGCAAAGGCTCACCTACACTCTTATCTCCTGGTGTGATGGGGCAGGGAGGGGTGAGCTTAAACTTTGGGTGGAGGTGTTGCCAGGCCTGGATCCAAGGCCAACGCGGGCCTGGCCAACACAGTGCTCAGGGCCTATTGCTTTCAGCACTTTGGACAGAGACCATATGCTACTGTTGGAGCTGGGGAGTCTTTGCCATGTAGGTGGTGCCTGTGGCTGCAACCTGTCTTACTCACTTGACATCTCTTCCCTGGAGGCCTCTGGGTGAATGGTGGAAGCACAGGGCTGTCTTAATGTCTCAGCCTCTGGCCTGAGCTGCTGCTCAGTACCTGCTGGTGGGACATGCATTCTAGAGTAGCTGTAGCATGGGGAGAAGTCTTGGGAGTTGATTATCTACAGGACAGGAGAGAGCAGAGCAGAGAGGGATGGGCCGGGGAGTACCTCACCAAGTCGCTGCTTCTGGAGGGGGATCGGGCAGACTTGCTGTTTGAACTCTGTGGAGGGGACAGGCTCTGGGAAGCTGCAGCAGCATTGTGGGCTCTTGCAGGCGGAAGGTGCATGTCTTGACCTCTCTGCTGTTGTCTGTGCTTCTGGGGGTGCTGTTGATGCTGAGCCCTGCCTCCAGGACTGCCTCTGCCCAGGTGTCTGCCCAGTGCACGAACCGTCTTTTCTGTCTTCCCACTGGTACTTCCTTCCACCTGGGGGGAAGTAGTGTCTCTTCCCTTTGAGGGCCTCCTCCTCCCACTGAGAGCCTTTGAGATCCTCCAAACCAGCCAGCCTTCCACTTTTCTTACCTGGCTTTCTCTGGGTAGAATGTGGCCCCAAGGTCCTGGTCTTGGCCAGGGTCTTTCCCACTGTCCTCTACTGGATTGACCGTGCTTCGGTTCTCCCTTGGGCTGCCAGACCAGCCCGTATCTCAATGTTTCCCTGTCCAGCATCTCACTTGTGAAGTGTCAGGAGCTGGCTGAGTCTGCTGAGAAGGCCAACGTCACTGTAGGCATAGCCATGGTCAGGGTTTGGCCTTGCTCTCTCCAGCCTGGCTGTCCAACCTGGCACCTTGCAGAGCCTCATACAGATGGCACACTGCTCTCATTTCCCTGCAGACTTCTGAGAGAGGCTCAGCATGGCTGGTACACAGCAGTCCTTCTCCTGGGCTACCATCTCATCCAGTTGAACATGTGCCCGGCTTTGCTGACCCCATGGGCATCTGGACCTGGACCACCCAAGCACCTGCGGACTCCTGGCTCTGAGTGTGGTTTCTTCCAGACTTGGCCTGATGAGCAGTGCTGGTGCAGCCTTGGGAGAGGGGCCTGGGTCTTGATCCTGTCTCAGGCCTATCAGCAGCTGAATGGCCTAGGACAGGCTCCAACCTGAGGCCCAGCTTACGGGCTGGAAAGTGGTGACTAGACTCTCCACCCCTCAGGCCTCAGGGCTGTGTTATGGCTGTACGCTTGGTTGCCTGGTTAAAGGGGAAGACTTCCCTCCTGAGTGAGATGTGCCCAGGGAAATAGAGCCATCTCTCTCTCTCCCTATGGTCCCCACTGCCAGCCAGACCCCCTTCCTGCCAGCTATGCCAGTGTGTCTCCTCACCCGTGCCTTGGTGATTTTGGCATCATTTCTGCTGCCCTTCTGGAGACAAGGGACTGGCCATGGGGTGGGCAGCTGGGCTATGGGCAGGGCTGGAGCAGATGCCTGGCCGCTTGTGGTGCTTCTGAGGATGGGAGGGAGGGAATCTGTGGCGAAGTTAGTCCTGGAAAGTGGAGGAGGTAGAGGGCCATTCTGACTGAGTTTCACTCGTAGTGAGTGATCAAACTTCTCTGTTAGTGGTTTGTGGTGTCATTTTGCGAGGTTCCTAGGGGTGCCTGACTGCGTTCTATTTGACGCAGTCTTAAGTTGCTATAACAACACTGATTCATGTAATTTCAGCCAGGTCCTTCTCTGGTTCTTGGTTGCTCATGCAGGCACACAGTACAGGAGGCTTCAGAGGGCTGTGTCTCCCATCCCATTGTGGCACTGTGCCATAGAGCAGGTGGCTTCTTTTTTGAGGAGTGTTGGGTACTAAAGGAGTGGGCAGTGGTCTCCCCAAGGTGAAGACTCCATATCCAAGATGGGATGTGGGTATGAATTGTGATCTGACTCAGGGTCTCCCGTGTGCAGCATGAGCAGCCCTGATTGCATTAGGGCTCGTGGGCTACAGTGCTTGGATGCCTGGCAGAACCAGGTCTCAGGTGCTGTCTGAGCTGGGAACGTGCATGTATGTGCACATGTGTGTGAGGGAGGGCCTGGGAGGAAGGAAGCGCATTAAAGGGTTTGAAGATGAGGCGGCTGGGGAGAGCTCAGTTGGTGAAGTGAAGGACTTGTCATGTGAACAGTGACAGCCTGAGTTCGATCTCTGAAACCCATGTAAAAAGCTGTAACCCAGTGCTGGGGAGGTGGGGACAGGCAGAGCCTTGGGCTTGCTGGTCAGCTGGTGCAGCTTTGCTAGTGAGTATCAGGCCAGTGAGCGACTCATCTCAAAAAATATGTCAGATGGCTTCTGGGAAGTGACACCAAGTGTTGCTCTCTAGGCCACCGCATGCTGTCACACACAGGTTGCACCTGTATGATCGCACTTCCCTGAACTAAAAGAGTGGAGATTTGTCTCACTCCCTGAACTAGAATCCATTCCTCATAAATTCATGTATGAAAGGCGTGTCCTTGTGGTTCCCATTGCCTGGTGATAGTCATGTGTGAAGGGCATATCCCTGTGGTCCCCATCATCTGGTAGTGATCATGTGTGAAGAACATGGATATCTGGTCCCCATCATCTGGTGGTGATCATGTGTGAAGGGCATATCCCCGTGGTCCCCATCATCTGGTGGTGATCACTCACTCTGCTCTAGAACTTTCTTCTCAGACTTTTCTCTCAGGTGGGTTTCTCTCATGCAGATTGTCGACCCATCCCGTTCCTCTGTCGGGCAGGCAGGGCCTTCTGATGGGTGAGTGGCTGGCTGGGTGGGCACTAAACAGGGGCCATCACCTTGAAATAGCTACCTTCCGAAGTGGGGCCAGTCTCAGATGGGGGAGCTAGGGCTTGGGGTCTTGGGCGTGTGGAGCCTGTCTGGCTTTGTGTTTGTATTGACATCTGGGAGGGGTCCACAGCCTAGGGTTGTCTTCTCCACAGGTCTTGGAGTAGTTCCCAGTGGCAGGAGGCTCTGTGATGCTCCAGGTGTGGTCCAGGCCCATGGCATCCGTGAGAGTCTCACCCCCATGCCTCCCTGCACCGTGTGACCACTGTGGCCACTCCCTGTTGTGGTAGACTTCCAGACCAGGCCTCAGTGCTGATATTCTGTGGCCTTGGGCTTGTCATTTAATGTCTGTGCCTCATTTATGGAGGTTGCGAACACCTGGTGAGTGTGGGACGGAGGCTGGAAGGCAGGTGCCCTCCTGCTGTCTTCAGAGCACGCCCCTCGTCATCGTCCCTGTGCTCTGGAAGCGCCAGTGTACAGCGGGCAGCAGCAGGTGTGCAGAGCTCTGGCTTTCCTCCCTCCTGGGTCATGGCACAGCTGCTCAACCTGGGAGGGCAGGACTGACACCTCCTCCGCCCCCAGAGGCTACTGATAAACCTGCAGAGGCTCCCCTTTTCAGTAGATCTTGCTGACTACAGGGTGAGTATCACCACTGGGCAGTGGAGGAGCTGCTTTTGACACCGCCCCAACATGGCGACAGTGTGTGGGGCTTGTGGGGGACTATGGCATGGTGGCCTGCTGTCAACCTCCGTTACCCTCTCTGCTTTTCTCTCTGGCTAGGGGTGGCTGCTAACACTGCTCCTAGGAGAGAGAAGGGTGTTCAAGTGTTTGGTGGACCTGTCTCATGCTGGGTTCAGAGTGCAAGGTTGAATGGACCTCCCTGCCGCACGGGGCTCCTGCAGGACTGGGGGCAATAGGGATATGTGGCTGTGTTTATTTGGAAGTTGGAAGCTATGAGCCCTTTTTCCTTCACTTGCCTCCCTGACCTGCATGTGCTGGCTAGTTAATCTACCTGCCACTGTCCCCTGCACAGTGGCTCCACCTATCAGCACGTCACCTAAGGGAGTGCAGGTTGCTATGCGGAGCAGGGTGGACCTTCAAGTCTGGGAGCTGGGCCAGGGGGTGTTAGGAGGAGTTGTGGTCAGTCACTGGGGACTGACCACTCACTGCTCTAGCATGTTGCTGCCTCTGAAGCCTGAGGCTCCACCCTTGCTCTGGCTGCCTGGTGAAGCAGTGTGATCACACCCATTTCCAGGTGAGGAGAGAAAGCGCTTAGGGGAGCAGTCCCCACCCTGCCCCTATCTAAGGTGACTTGGTGGGGTGGCAGGACGTCACCCTATTCACACCAGCCCAGCCCTTGAGAAGTTGATATTAGAGCTCTGCTTTCAAGGACTATGCCGAGGTGGTTCTGGCTGGGTGCTGATGTGGAGAGGCTGTGGCCACTGTGGGATATGAACAGATCATACTTGGAGGATGGCATGGGATGGACCCACGGGGCCTGCTGTGGAGCTTCTTGTGACAACATCAACTGAGCGTATTGATCCCAGACTGTCTCTGGCCATCCAAGAGAGGGCCCATGCTGTCAACTTCTTACAGATGCAGGGAGGCGGGGGCCCTGGACATGGGGTTTCAAGTCCAGAAGCAGGATTTCTTAGGGCTCAAGCTGCCTTCTGACCCACTCATTTGTGTCCGGAGCTCCAGGTGGAGGTGGTTGGGAACTTTCCTTAGGTGAAGCCCCAGTGATTTGTGTGGGCCATTAGCCCCTGCCCTGTGAGTGGAAATTAACTGAGTGACCTGAGAGTCAACTGGTGAGCTCTGAGTGTATCTGCCGAGGCAAGCAGGGAGCCGGGGGTTTGACCACTGCAGCCATTGGCTTTACAGACACAGCTGCTCTTGGTGGTTGCTACCCCAGGGTTGGGTGTCTGGTGGCCTGTGTGCTGGGTCAGGATGACTTGGAAGCATCAGCTAGTAAATGAGTACCACACTTGCTGTGTGCTGCCTTTGCAGGCCCTAGGGACACAGCAGAAACCTGGCTTGGCAGAGTCTGTCACCATCCCGCTGTGCTCTTAAAAATTCTTTCTTGCGTCTAGTTCATTCCTAGCCCTGTAAGGGGTGCTGACACCTACTTCTATCTTTCCCAGTTGTAGAAGGTGATGCCTGTAGCTGGCAGACTTGATGTACCTCTGTGGCAACATCTGGGTACCTCCTGGGGGCAGGGTGCTGAGTGGGGCCCATTTCTCAGCAAAACACCCTCCTGAAGCCTGTGTCCTAGCCCACCTTGTCATTCAGCCCTGGCCACTATTGGTGGTGTGTCCCAGCTCTGAAGCCTAAGTTACACCCCGGCCAGCTCCCTCTCACACTGTCTACTTCAGTGGTTTTTCATTCTCTAAAATGGGGAGCCATCACCCACCTTCTAACTCCAGCACATTCCCGCCACCCCATAGTGAAACTCTGCCCAATATCATTCAGGTCCCATTCCCCTCTCTGGTCTGCCTGGCAGCTACAGTTGGCCTTGTGGACTTGCCCAATCTGAACATCTGTAAATGGGTCCCCTCACCCCAGCCAGGGGCCTTTAGGCTAGATTTTGAAGCCTGAGCTTTGATGAAGTTACCTGCCCACAGTGAGAAGACAGCTCTCCGGTGCTCAGTGTGATGAGCCACTGCAGCTGTGTGACCGTGCTGCACCTGTAATCATAACGCGAGCCCTAGAACATCTCTGTGCCCCTCCTGACTCGTCCCCACATGGAGGTAGCCTGTCTCTGCCCTTTCCTGCATTTCAAGTTACACAGAGTACAGGCTAGGCCTATACATGGCAGTTCCACTTGGCATCCTGGGAGTGGGACACAGAGTGCCCTGGCCAAGCTCTCTGCTCTAGCCTGTTGCTTCAGTGTGCTCAGGAGGCACGGACAGTGCATGGTTGTGGCACCAGTGCACTTACTCTGTGCCCTGTCTCTCCTCTGTGAACATTTCTGGGTGGGTGGTCATGTCAGAGCTGGTCTGATCATGGGGCGAGACTCATGGAATACATTTCTACTTCTGGTAAGTGCCAGTGTGGCTGGCTGTGTCCGAGCAGATGGTCTTTATTAGAAGCTGCCAGACAGTTGTATGACATGGCCCCATGCGTGCCTTGCAGGCCTGGCACAAGCTCCTTGTGCCTCTCGTGGGGTGACTGGCATATTCTTCTAGCCATATTTTTGCTCTGGCATTGTCCTCGGAGCAGTTCTCCCCTTGCTAAATATATCTTACATGAAGTCAGGCTTTGGGGTTTTATGTAGATGTGTAACTTGAGTTATTGAACTGTTTCTTATTATGGATTTCTGTAGGTTGTTGCTAGTTTCTCACTTTTTAAAATGTGTGGTTTTGAAACAGGATCTGTGTTGCCTATGCTGGTTTGGAACACCTGACATGCCAGGACTGGCCTCGAAGTCTCAGTCATCTCACCTTAGTATCTGTCCCAAGTGCAGGGACTACCAGTGTGTGTCTCTGTGCCTGGCTAGTCATCACAGAAGCAATGCTTCTGACTTCTGGTGAGTTCCATAGTGGGTGAGTACTGGGAGGGTGAGTCTCTCTTCTGACTGTGCTGGACTGCACCACTCCGTCTCTGCAGCATGCCGCCCATCTTGCTGTGTTCCCACTGTTCACAGCACTGGTCAGATATGCAGAACTGGCCTTCTCGACTTCTTGCTGGTTCCTCCTGGGCTGTGGGCCCCTTGCTGTGTCCGCTCTCCTTGCTTCAGTGTGTTTCACTTTTCTAGAATCAACCAAAGAATACTAAGGGGAGTACTTCGCCATACTGCAAATGTTCTCACTTTATCTTTTGCCTTTTAATTTTACATAGATTGCGTTTTGATTTATAGAATCTTTTAAAAATATGCCACGAAATCTATTTCCTTCTTTCTCTCTGAAGCTTTGCTTTCATAGTTGGTAGATTGTTTCTTTGATTTTTTAAATGTTTTTTAGTGTATTCATTTTTCAAGTGTTTAACCCTTTAATCCTCCTGAAACTTACCTTAGTTTAAATCATGAGATGAATAACAGACTGACATTTTTCCAAACCATTCATTGGTGTGTCTGGACATGGAGCAAGGAGTCTGCTGTGGGGTGATCTCAGGGGCAGTGGAAATGCAGAGCCAGGGTGGGAATCGGCAGAGCGGGGAAGGCAGGCCAAGGGAGCTGCTGTAGGTGTGTGGGCCTCTGCTCTGGCAGCATTGTAGTCGTGTGCTTCTTTCAGCACCCCGAGCCCATGTTCTAGCTTGGTTGAGGCACTGGGGATCTGCCAGAAGTGTGGCCAGGTTGAGTGGGGCAGACCTTTCTGCCATGCCGTCTGGAGTCAGATGCCTGTCGGGTTGCCTGCCCCATTGCTGCCTGCAGGGAGATGACTTCCATGTCTCTCCAGGGTGGAAGCAGAGAGAAGCCACCTGCCCTGGGACTCGAAGGGCACTGGTCTCATCATGATGGAGTCCTCACTTTAAAAGTCACATTCTTAAAAGTCAGGTTCCCAGTGCCCAATGAATGAACTTTAGTCTTGTAATTTCCCCCAGATTTTAGCGTGAGTTTCAGCGTGTGAGTTTGGGGGACAGTTTCCTGAGTTCTCTGGGCCCTGGGTTCCCTCTGAGGGAGAGTGAGAGTGCCTCCCCCACTCAGCAGCTCACTGATGGGGACTTGCCACTCTGTGTTCTGATGCCATGCCCCCCTTCATCCCTTCTTGGCTCATTTTGGAGGGGTCCACCTGTTAACCTGGATTCAGGAGACAGATGTGACCCCGCTCTGCATCCAACACTTTGACCAGCCCAGCCCTAATCCTGGCCCAGACCTCCAGCTTCCAGCTCCCAGGTGGCTGAGTGGTTCTGCGTCCATTTTGGTGACCAGTCCCCTCCTTGGGCTGGTGTACCTTCCTCCTGTCCGCTCTACAGCCAGGTGGCGATGTGGTGGGAAGGGCCCCTGTAGTGTGGTCTCTTCAGAGAGCAGGGGTGTACTTTGCTGTTATGACAGTGCATGGTAGTCTTGGGGCCTCACATGCCAGATCACTGTCTGTTGTGAGGGTAGCTGCACTTGACTGCTGCTTTCATATGCACACCAGACCAGCCACCCCGCCAGGCTGTGTCTAGGCAGGGGCATCTGTCAAGAGGTCTGGGACGGCTGCAGTGGGCAGTGGGCAGTGGGCAGGAGTCCCTGGAGCACAAAAGCTAGCCCCTCCCATTGTTCTTCCCGGTGTCTCCAGTGCCTGGGCCTTGGTTTCCTTGGCTAGGTGGAGATAGGTAGGGTATTGGGAGAGTCTCTCTCACTGCCTCCCTCCTGATGGGTGAGACCCAGCTGGTCTAGGTCATGGCCTCATGGGCCTTTAAGACCATTCCAGCTGTCCTTTGAAGGTGGCCAGGCCTGAGCCAGCTCTCATGGCTTCCGCCCAAGTCTGTGCCCTATGGTGCCTTCAAAGACCAGATGGTCTGCTTCCCAAGGGAGCGGGTCTCTGCACTGGGCCAGAATTATGTGCTGACTGCCCAGCTCTAGGAGCCTTCCTACTACTCTTTATTTCCAATCCCAGAGGAACCTTAGGGGCAGGATGCAGAGGCATCTGGGAGACAGATCCCCAGAGAAGCCCCAGGGAGTGTGTGGAGCCGGCGGTTCCCGAGGCCTGCCTGTTGCAGGGCGTCCCCCCTCCCCAGCATCATCCCCGCGGTCTTCCCATCTCCCACTCTCTTCCTTCCCTTCACTCTCCCACCACTATTTTCCCACCTTTTCAGTAGGCAATTGTGGAGGAACTTGCTGTTCCAGTGCCAGGTGCTGAGGCCCAGCCACTGAAACTGCAGGGAGCTACTGCTGAGCCCTCACCCTCAGCACCCACTGCATGGCTTGCTGTGAGTCTGTGCAGTAGAGGCCCCACTGTCACCCAGGTTCCTAGAGTGTCCTTTGGTGTGGACCACTCCAGTGTGCTCCAGCTCCCCGTTTCCAGTGGGGTGATTTTTCAGCTCTCACCTCTTCATCTTGAGCCCTTCCCTCTTCCCACAGCCCTGTTCTGGGCTGGCGCTCTGCCACTAAGTTACATCTGCAGCCCAGTTCTTATCATTTCATCTAGGAGGTGGCTCTGTGTTCCCCTTGCTCGGGACCTGCCAGCGAGGAGACTCCAGTACCAATGTGCCATAACACGGAAGTTTTATCAGGACTATTGGCATGAAATAGACATGGTAAAACTCACTTTTCTGAAGTGTCCAGTGAGCATGATAGATTTATAGTCAGGGCAGGAAATCTTTTCTTCACCTGCAAGCGTCCTGCTGTTTATCGCTGTCAGTCCTTTCTGTCCTGTAAGTTCCCCTTCCTGGGTGATTTTGTGTAGAAGCAACATTATTTCTTCCTTAAGATGACTGCTACTTTTAGCTGTGATGCCTCTGTAAGGAGGTTTCCCAAAGGGAAGGGTGTTAGAGGCCAGCTCAATGTGTCGGACAGGACTGTCATGCCCTCTTGTTCCTGGGCAAGCACCAGCCGGTGTCGTACAGGGGATTTGTCTGAGTTGGAAGATTCACTTGTGTTGTTAATGATACTGTTGTATCACTCTCTGGGTGTCCATAGATGCTGACGGTAATGTCCCTGTGTGGGCAGAAGAAACAGTGTTGCCAACGTGGTAGTCTTGCCTGGTGTCAGACACCTGCCTCCAGAACGCTTCCAGAGGTGCTTAGCATTTCTGCCTCTGTTGATATCTTGGAGGAGTGTTGTCACTGGGTGTAGGATTCTGGCCTGCAGTTCTTTCTCCAGGCACCTTGGGGAGGCCACTCCACCTCCTTGGCTGGCGGGGTACCTGAGGGGAGTCTGCTGTGACTCCACGTATACCCTTCATCAGCTTCTTAGCCTGTAATGTTTTATTTATTTTTCACATTTACTTATTCATTTATTTTATCTATTGCTTGCCTGGTTCTCTGCCTTCTCACCTCAGCTGCCTCAGGTAAGTACTGTCGGGACGTCTGTCTGTCATGGTTACCTTCTCTCTCCATGTGCTTCAGTGTGTCTGTGTGGGGTGGGGTTCTAGCATCTTATGTCCTGGCTGTGTCATCTGCTGAGGCACCTGCATCTCTGCTAGCTCTCACAGTTGCCCTTTCTCTATGAAGTTCCCCATGGTTTTCCCCTCAGAGCCTGTGAGGTGTCACAGTCAACTCAGAGTCTCTGAGAGTTGTAGTCTGACCATACTTTTGGGACTATGGGATGTGGTGTGACTGTGGGATGCTGGACACTTTGGTGGCATTTGTGCTCTGAGATGGGCCTATCCTGTTTGCTGGGCCTGTGGCCTGGGGGTGGGTCAGATGGGACCTGCTGCTGCCGTGGCCACCCTCAGCCTCCTCCAGCTTGATGGCGGTGACAGCCTTTCTGAGTGCCCCACCTGCAGCAGTAGGGAGGTCTCTTTCTACCCTCTTGCCCCTCCTCCACCCTCTGCCTATCAGTGCTTGTGAGCCTGGTGCTCCCATTGCAGCTTAGGTCATGGCAGTCATGGTGTACTGACTGTGGGAGCTCCCACACTCTGTGGCTGTCCATGCTGCTGTGCCCTGGCAGTGTGCCCTCCCCTCCTCACCCAGAGGCTTCCGGTCCCTTTTCCAGGGGAAACAGGCCTTTGCTCTCACCTAGAATCTGTAGTTCTTGCCCTCGGACACCAGCTTGGCCCTGGTGACTTATGGAAGAGGGGACACCTCTCCTTAGCGGGTCCTTGTCCCCGCACCCCAAAGGTCCTGTCCTGTCTGCTCACAGAGGAGAGGGCAGATAGCTGTGGCACCCAGGCCATCCCAGCTACTGAAGAGTTAGTTTCTCTGGCCTCCTTACTGTGTGTCTTCCAGTGCACCCGCCAGGCCTTCTGGCTTGTCTGTGCTTGTGACATCTGTCTGCCTTTAAGTTTCAGGCTGCTGCATTGTCCGGAGACCTCAGTTCTGATGAAGCCTAGAAAAAGATGGCCTTGTGGCTTTATAACTTTTTCTTCCTGTTAGGTCAAGACAAGTCTTCCAAACCCTGAATTGTGCATCTCTAGTTCACAGTGAGTGAGAACTTTGGTCATGTGTTTAAGCCTCAGTTTTATACAATATGTGTGAGTATTTTCTGTCTTTTGCCTATTAAAACAATCTTTTTCTTCCTGTTTCTGCAGACTCTTTATATATTAGGGTTATTATCAGCCCCTCGTCTTAGGTGCGAGTTGCACATCTCTTCTCCCCCTGGGGCGTTTCCTGCTGCTCGCTGGCTACTCCTTGGCAGTCAGATCTTGTCTTTTCTCCTGTGACACCTTTTCTAGGAACATCTCCCCTTCCCCCAAGAATTCTCTTTTTCTGCCTGCAATTTCATCGTTTATCCTTTCACATTGATAATCATGATCCATTTGGAAGATATTCTTTATTATGTGCAGTGTGGATCGATTTTTACTTTTCTCCACATGGCTGACCAGATGTCCCAGAACCACTCAGGAAAAGCTCTTCTTTGATCTTGGGTGCAGCGTTTACCTCACACTACATTTCCATAGCTGCAGGGACCTATTTTTAGATCCCCCCCCCATTCCCTGGTCTATGTTTTCATGAACAGTGTTTTAATTATGGAGGCTTTCTAGCATTTCATAGCAGCTGTATTGCCATGTCACCCGCATATCTAACACTTGCCCCTTCAAATGTGCAATTCCTTGCATTTGGTTTGTCCACAGAGTGTTGCTCCCATTGCTACTACTGCAATCCAGAACATTCTCCATCCCTGTTAGCAGCCCCCCGCCCCCATCCAGGTCCTTGTGCCTGGGGTTCACATGCTGTGGACGTTTCATGCAGGCAAAATCCTACCAGGCTGTTGATGCCTGGCTGCCGACTGCTCTCAGGATCCGCCCACGTCATGGCATGTGCTAGTGTCTCTTTAGGATCTGCTCATGTCTGCCAGTTCTAGGTCTTTCTGTTTGGTGTTTTCCTGTATATTCTCATGCGTTTGTTTTCCCACATGAACTTCCCTGTCAGTTTGTCTAGCTCCATAAAGATGCTGTTGGCACTCTTGGTGTGGTGGGAGACTCTCCGTGTGGTAGGAGACTCTCTCGGTATGGTAGGAAACTCAACGCCTTTGTGAAGCAGAGCTGTTGCATCCAAGGACTAGAGCGCCTCTGTGGAGTGCTGCCTGGGCTCCCCTCAGACCATCTTCCAGCTGCAGCCTGCGCTCTCTCTCAGCTCCACCTCTGTCTCCCTTGCTGGGGTGTGGGGTTCTCTCCACCACTCTTTCCTCTCCCTGACAATTTGTGTGTAAAGGCTGTTGATTTCTTTTTTATTTATGTGAGTGCATATGTCTCTACATGAGTGTATTCCACTGAGTGCAGGTGCCTATGGGGGCTAGAAGATGGGTTCTGCAGAGCTGGATTTACAGGAGGTTGTGCTAACTTGGGTCAAGGGCTCTTAACCACTGAGCCACCGCTCCAGCCCCAACTGCTGCTTCCTACATGTTACCTTTGTGTGTTGGCGTGTTAGAGTCTCCTGCTGTTTAGGGTTAGCATTATCCTAGGCTGACCCACACTGTACTGCAACTTGCAGAGATAATTTCGCTTTGGCTTCTGTGCCTCTCATTTCTCGCTGATCTTGGTTAGTGACACTGGTCAACCGGAGGTCATTGAGCCCTATGGAGACAGTCCCTCCGTCATCTCAAAATTTGGAAGTAGTGCCTGGTGTTTCCTTGTTTAGGGTGGATAGGCATTTGTCACCTGAGAGCTTCTTGACCTGTTTGTCAGCAAGGCTTACCCAGGTTCATGTGTGTGTGTTGTAGTAGCCACGGAGGACCTGCAGGCTCATTAATAAGGATGTCTCTTGAGTGGATTTCCCAGTGTTGAACCAGCCTTGCATTCCTAGGGGAAACAAAAAAAGCAATCAGTCTTATTGTGAGTATTTTACTTAATGTTTTTGCACCAGTATTTATAATACCAATTTTCAGTTTTCTTTTGTTTTTGGACTATGTTTATAAGGTTTGGACATTGGTGTTCATGAACGTGTATCATAAAAACAATCAGAACTTAGGGCCAGTGAGATGGCTGTGTGAGTAAAAGTGCTTGCTGCCAAGTCTATTGACCTGGGTTCTATCCCTGCAACCCACATGGTGGGAGGAAAGAACTGAGTCCTCAAGTTGTCCTCTGATCATCATACATGTGCCATGGAATGTATGTGCCCATGCATAAACACATACACAAAACAACAAATAAATGTAATTAGAAGTAGTTTAAAAAATCAGAGCTTCCCTTTGGTTTCCTGGGGTCTTGTACCCAGCTCTTTTCTAGGGTGAGTTTCCATCATTTTTTCCTACCCCTTTGTCTGGCAAAAGCTTATATCTTCTGTGGGTCATGGTGTGGAGGTCTCTTCCCGACATGCCCATTTCTTCTGGGCTCCTGATTCATTTGTGTGGACTCATGTGTGGGGTGGGGGTGGGCGGAGCTCCTGTTTATGTTTTGTGTAGTGGTCCTTCCTTTCCTTTCTGTACTGTGCGCTCATGCTTCTCCTGACTGGCCTTCCCTCCCTCCTCCTCTCCCCCTCCCTTCTTCCTCCCCTCCCCTCTGTTCTCCCTCCCTTCTCCTCTCTCCCCCTCCCTTCTCCCTCCCCTCCCCTCTCTGTTCTCCCTCCTTCTTTCTCTCTTTCTTTCTGGCAGGATCTCATATTGCTCAGGCTGGCCTTGAACTTGCTGTGTAGCTGAGGGTGATTTTGAACTCTTGGTCTGTCCCCTGCCTTCATGTCCTGCGTGCTGAGATTGTAGGTGTGCACTATCACACTCAATTTTATGTGGGCATGGGGCTCGAACTCAGCCTGCGCGTACTGGGCTAGCACTCTATCAACTGAGCCACATCCTCTCCCACTTTTCTTGATTAAGTTAGTTGTTGGTTGTGTTTTCATTAAGTTTTTAGAAAACAGTGCTTTGATTTATTAATTAGGTCTCATGTTTCTCTATTTTCTGCCCCATTGATTTTTGCTTTTATTTGCATTATTTCTTTCCTTGTGGCTATTGTTGAATTATTTTGTTGTTCGTTTTCTAACCTTTTGAGCTAAAAATGTAGTTCATTATTTCTCATAACTTTTTAGAGTTACAGATTTCCTTTGATTCCCACTTTAGATATGTCATACTGATTTATGTTTTAAAAACATTTTATTTGTTTGTTATTTTATGTGTATGAGTGTATTGCCTGCATGTGTGTAAGTGCACCCATGTTGTGTGATGTCCTTGGAGGTCAGAAGAAGACATTGGAATCCCCTGGAACTGAAGTCACAGATGCTTGTTAGCCGCCATGTGGGTGCTGGAAAATTGAACGTGGGTCCTCTGCAAGAGTAGCCAGTGCTCCTAACCGCTAAGCCATCTCTCCAGCCCCATTGTACTGATTTCTAAGTGTGGTATTTTCATTGTCCTTATTTTTAAAAGTTCCTTCATTTCTGCTCATATTGGGAAGCATGATCTCCTGCCCCTCCCACATGATGGCCACAGAGTGGGAGGGGGGCCTTCTTTGTTCTTGCCTCACGTCTGTGGGTGGGTCAGAAGTGGCTGCCCTCAGACCACCAGCTTGGCTTGGTGCCTTAGGGGACAGGGGACCACTCTCTTTCTTCTGTGTATGAGCCCCTCCGCCCCGTAGTTGCTCAGTAGACCACTTTTATGCTCAGTGAGCTTTTTGGTTTTAGGAAATACCTGAACTTAATCTGTGTTGCTGCCAATGTTTCTTTTCATTTCCTATCACTAAGATAGATGGGATCGCCACCCACTCAAGTGATGGGGTCCTGCCATGAAGACCAGGCCTGGGGATCTTCTTGCCTCAGCCTTCTAAGTATCCACAGCTGGGCTGTTTCCCTCAGTCTTTAATAAGTAAGTATTTTGGGGAAGACACTTTGAAGCCTGGAAAATGCCCTGTTCTTAGCTTTCTCCCACTGGTGTCTGTGGGGTGCTCTTATCTGAGTTAGGTCCCTTCCTAGCTCCAGAGTTGCTAGCTGACCCTGTCCAGAAGAAAGTCATCTCTGCCCTTTCTTAATGAGTCAGACTTCTTGATGGCTGCTGTGGTTGAATCTAGAATGTTCTCCACATGTGTTCATGCACTGGTCCTCAGTGCAGCAGCGTTTAGAGGTGAAGCTTTGGGGAAAAAACTGGATCCTTGAGGTCGTTTGCCTGGTCAGTCGAATCCAGCAATTCTGGATTAGGGTGTTAGGAGGTGGGTCTGCTCACTGTGGTGTGCTCTGGGAGGGCCTCGCATCCCCAGCTTCTCTCTTGGACTTGCTCTCTGTTCCTAGCTGCTCTGAGGGAGTGCCTTTGCTTTTCATATCCTCTCTGTGTCATGCTGTTTCCCCAGAAATAAGGGCACCCCAGTGGCCATGCATGGAAACCTCTGGAACCTTCTTCCTTTAGTTTCTCAGGTGTTTGCTCACAGTCATGGAAGGCTAATGTTGCTGTTACCTCTTTTCATGTCCGATGTCCCAGACTTTGGTGGTGAGGTCTGTGTCCTCCTGAGCTGCCTTGCCCTTGTCTGAGCGGTGGGAAGCTCTTGGCTTGTCTTCTTCTCCACTGCAGCCCTTGGGACCAGCCACGCCTCTCAGGGATCTTGATTCTTTCAGTTCTTCAATTACACCTTCCCTTCCTGGTGAGTTCAGCCAGCAGCAGTCTCTTTTTTCCCTGCCCAGGTGGGAATGGTGCTGCTTCTCTGCTTTCCCTGAAGTATGAGGTTCCCCAAGGGCAGAGGAAGCTGGGCTGTCCAGTTCTCCTATGCCCCCCATGGTCTGGGTCATGGTGCTTAAAGGCAGCTGAGTGTCTCCTCCCTCTAGACCCGGGCAGGTGGCAAATGTAGGACTGGAGATGTGGATTCCTCTGGGGTCAAGCCCATATGCTGAGGAGCCCCTCAACGAGCAGGCAGGATTCATTCTGGAGAGCCCCATCCTAGGGGATATGGTTCTTTGTCTACTGTTGAGAAGGGCAGCCCTCTCCTTGGGGTTCCCCATGGGAATGGGGCCCAGCCCTAGCCTGGAAGGGCTGGAAGCCAGGGTACAGAAGCTGCGGTCAGAACCTGGCCAAGGGGCCTGGGCCCCTAGCCCAGTCCTGTGCTGCCGGCAGTGCTGGCAGGTGGCAGTCTGCTGGCTAGAGTCTTGCTGTCCCTGGTCCTGAGTGCTTTGTCTTGGATCAGGGCTTGACTGCTGGGGTGGCAGCAGGCCTTATAGGTAGGCGTTCCCTGGCACCCCCACTTCCTCTGGCACCCTGTAAACAGGATCTGGGCAGTGCAAGGACAGATGGCTCCCTTCGGGCTGGCAGGGGTTTGGGGTTCCTGGGAAGAGGTGGCGCCAGCCTGGAGAGCACGAGGCCGGAGGGACTGGTAGCTAGCCTCGGTGGCAGTCACGGAAGCCGCATGGCAGGAGGGCTCCTTTGGAGCGAATGGGCATTGTCTCCGTGGTTTCTCTTCAGCCACACTGGGGCGGCCCCAGGGCTCGGGCCATTCTTGGGCACAACGGCCTGGCCGCTTCCGCCCACCCCTCTGGCCAGCCCTGCTGCCAGCTCCCGCCCACCTGGGCTGTGAACGGGTTCTGCAGCCTGCCTTCCGGCCCACCATCGCCTCCTTCTCCCTTCCCATATACCCCTCAGGGCTCTGGACCCTCACGCCTGGCCACACCCCCTCCTGCCCCATCCTTTGGGCGTATAGCCCTCTTGTCCTCTGCCCTTGGCTTGTGCTGGATCCTCTTCTGTGTGCTGTCCCAAGCCCTGCCCTGCCCCACACCCCCGGAGGCCTCACTTAGTACTCTGAACCACCAAACGGGTCCTGGCACTTGGGGAAGAGAGATGGACTCTGGTGCAGACCCGGAGCCAGCCCTGAGGCCTAGATCCCTACCCTAGCTGAGTGTCTAGTGCTCTTGTAGCTGTGTTTCCTCATGACTCTCTACATGCCTGTGCCACAGTGCTTATACCTGGTACAGTCTTGGGAGGCTCTTGTGCTTCAAGTTCTGCTGGAGTTTGTGAGTGCATAGGTCGCAGAGGCTCCTGCTGGCTGTAGTGTCTGTGATAGACATTGTGCTTTCTAGGGCAGAGGCTGCACACTGCCATGAGTCTGAGGGCCTTCTGGCATGTTCCAAGCTCTGTACTGACTGGTTAGCTGACCTTCTTTCAGTAAGGCTGTGCCTCCTGTCCAGGGAGCCGTGAGAATTAAGATCCCTGGCCTGGGTAAGGTGCCCCGCCAGAGGAGGAGCAGGTGCAGGTCAGGCCCCTGGGTTTGCCCTCTGCCCATCCCAAGGCCTGTGGGTCAGGTGTCTTGTCTGTCTCTTGTCTTTCCTGATTCCTCTATAAATGGGACTCAGGCGAACACGGACCTTGTCGAATTGTGGGGTGCTTTGTATGATGTAAGCTGTGCCTGACTTCTGAGGTCGCTGTCCCCTGATGAGGATCACTCACCTTGTTTGTTATCTGTACCATCCCCTCAGTAGCATTCAGGGATGGGCCTGCAATCGATGGAGCCTTGGGGCATCCTTGAACTGGGGCAGAAGTAGTTCCCAGTTGAAACTCACTGGGACAGATCTGATGGTCACACAGGGTGGGTGGCCGAGGCATCTGGTCAGGACTGGCTATGGCAGGGTAGCTCTAGATGTCCTGTTTCTTCCAAGAGGGCGGTGTTCTGCCCAGCTGCAGAACTCAAAGTTTAGAATGCAGAGATTCTCGGTCTGGTGAGGATCCATATGGGGTTCTGAGGTGAGGTGTCCCAGGAGACCTGGGACAGGCCTGGGTGAGTGGCTAACTGGTGGGTTGAAAAGCTGGGGAAGGAACTGGTTGCAGGGTGATAGGCAGAGATGGGGAGGAAGCTGAGGGCATGGTGTGGGCAAAGGCAGTAGGGCAGAAGGCAGCCTGGGTGCTGTGAGTGGAATCCCAGAAAGCAGGCTAGGATGCAGCAAGTTCTGAGACTGCAGTAGGCCCAGCTTCCTGAGGCCAGCGAGGGCACTGCTGCTTGATGATGAGCAGCGAGGGACTCTGGGCTAGTCAGCTTTGGACTTGGATCACCTTGGTGTCCCTTGGAAACGCCGATGGAGTAGAGGTGTCAGGTTGGGTGCTGAGGCCGTAAGATACCTGTGGCTTTGCTTGGTACAGCTGAGTGGCCTTGGGCCCGGCTGTCTCCCAGAGATGGGACATATACCTGCTACATCCAGCAGCTTCCCCGTAGGGCCCAGAATGGCTTTCTAGAAGGTGCGAATAGGCGTGGTGTTTTGTGTTCTCAGGTCAGCCTCCACTGGCCTCCCTTGCACCTGGCAGTGGCCTACCTTCCTCCGCACTGCTTAGACGAGGTGTAGAATTCAGGCAAATGAAATTGCAAGTCCAAGCCAGGGCTCCTGCCTCTCACAGCCGATGTGTGTATTGGAGTCCACCCTCCTAGCATCTCTTGTTTCGTCTAGGTTCTGGGGCTAGTCCTGCTCAGTCCACTTATAGCTGTGCCCCTGTGTTTGGGCCAGGAGACCCATCTGAGGTCTGAATACCTTCCCACCTTCTGAAGGGTTCACCTGCTTCTCATGGACCCTGGTCTGCTCTCTCCTCCTCCTTCTCAGGAACTGGGCAGACCACTCTGCCCTGTGCAATCTCACACAGTGACCACTCCTGGTGCTGTGAGCATCTCGGCCTTTTGCCCCTTCCTCCCTCTGCCTGGCTCTCCTGTGTGGACCCTGCTTGGCTTGTCACTCTCTGCTGTGGCTTCTCACTTAGGTGATTTCTCCAGCTGTCCCCATGTGGAAGATCTCCACTTTGTGCCTGCCATTCCTGTGCACTCGCTGGTCAGGGAGGTCAGTGCCCACCTCTCTTCTGAGTCGGGGCCTGGGACTGGTCTGCTGTAGCCACTCTTCCTGCAGCTAGTCAGTCTCTCTAGGTTCTTACAATCCCTCCAGCTCTCAACCCAGCTTGCCTCAGGGCCAGGAGACATTATTAACATAGCTCTGTGGGGAATGGGTCCACAGTCACCTACATCTCTCTTGAAGCCTTGAGGCCCCTGGATTACCACCTGGCTCCTGTCTGCTGAGGCCCCTGCCGTCCTTCACTGTTTCCAGACAAATTTATCTGGATGATGTTTCATTGGAATCTTACAAATGCAGCTTTAATACTTTAAAGTTATACATGCATAGAGTTTAGAGCGTAAACGAGTTCTACAAGATTAATTAAGAACAGCAGTAATTCCCCAGTGCCTCCTCTGCCCTCCCCAGAGGGGCTGCTGCTTATTCTCGCACTGGATTCTTTTGATATTTATCTTTTCTCTAAATGGCACACTACTTGATTTTTAAGTATCATTTAGGCATTATTTATTGACTTGCAAGATGAGAATTTGAGTCTGTCTGGCTCGCACAGGCATATGCACACCCATACCCACATGCGCGCATGTTCACACACACATGCAAGCCCATATAATTCACAGCGTGCACAGGCCTCCATGGGTTTTCCCTGGAGTCCGTGATTGCCTCTGTGTGCGTAGGTTTGGTGTCCAGACAGACAGACCCCGAGGCTGCCCTGCAGCTGTCTCATTTTCCTTCCTGCGAGGGTCCATTCTTCCTTTCATCCTCCAGGAATCCCTCTAGAAGCTTCGCAGGGCTTGATTGGTAGGCACCCTTTGCCTAGGCCCAGCTTGGCCTTGGTTTCCGTCACCTTCCTGTGGGTTCTGGAAGTCTGAGCCAGCCTCTTCCACCAGATAACCACTGTCTTAGATGGAGTCTGCCACCTAGTCTCACGGGGCTTATGGGCCCTGTTTCTTGGGTGCGTTCCTCTGGAGGTGGCACAGGAGGATCAGGAACAGGAGCCAGACCCACTGAACCACTGATTCTCTGGGGTGACAGTAAGGATGAATGCACGAGCCAGAGCCTTTGCCAGTCCCCCGTGTAGTTGTGGGCAGGCCACCCCTCTGCTGCTCCTCCAGGTGCACATCTACCAGGTCAGAGCTGAGAGACTGAGCCTGTGAAGCAGCAGACTTAGGTGTGTGCCCCTGTGTGCAGTGCGTGCTGATGACCACCTAACTTTCCTGCTCGGTCTAGGGAGTGACTTTCTCCTCTGCTTTGGGTCCCCAGTGCTCAGAGTCTCTCCTGACAACGTCCTGCTGGGGGAGTCCTGACTTCCTGTGACTGCTGGACTTCCTGAACCCTTGTCCCTTCAAACCAGCAGCATCCCACCAGCCTTGCCACTGAGGTTATTTCTTGCCCATCCCCTCTCTCTAGAAGCATCTAGAAAGTGGAGGGAGGCCTAGTGACAACTTCAGACAGGTTCCCAGGACACAAGACCTAAGGGATCCCAGAGTCCTTTTCAGGAGTCTTAGGCCCTTCCTTTGCCAGGTACATCCCACTGTGGGGCTGACTCTTTTTCTGCAGCCAGTACAGGGCAGCTCACCCTGGAAGGGGGCATGACTTCCCCGGCCCATGCGCAGTTTCTGCAAGGCCAGGCCATGCTGCTGTTGCCACCACTGAGTGTTTTGTTTCATTTTTGGAAAATGTCATTTTCATACAAATGTTACTTATGTTAACAATAATAGTCTTATTGTCATTTCAAAATAAATTAATAAACAGTGGAAGAAAGTCTATTTTATTTTCTAATGAGGTGTGTTTGGTCAATAGAATTGCATAAAGCAAAGCTCCAAGTGTCTCTGAGTCTTGGTAGTGTCCTGCGGTTCTGCTTCCCAGTGCTGCCACTATTAGGGCCTCTCCCAGTTGGGCCTCCGTGCTGTGCAGACACTGTTCTTCTCACAAGAAGGCTGGCCGCTTCATTTCTTCCCACCATGGCTCCCTTTCTTTCTCCCTCCAGGTGCCTGTGGAATCACAGGCTGGCCTCTGGGTGTCCGTGGGGCTGGGGAAGGTGGGCTGTGTGAAGGGAGCAGGTGAGCACCCTGGGCCTGAGGACTATGTTGTTAGAGGAGGCTTCCCTGAGATTGTTACACATTCATGCTGAGAACCAGAAGTGTCAAAGGCTGAGCAGTCTGCTGGGGTGGGGTAGGGGGGCAGAAATTGGGAGGGGCAGCCCCAGGGCCATGCTTCTTTCATGTTTTCAGGCAGTTCTGGATGGCTCAAGTAGGCCACGGGGGAGCTGCTTAGGTTACAGTATGTTCTTGAAATGTTGAGTGGATGATGCATGTGCAGTGTGTGTGTGCTTCATGTGTGCACAGTCCTCGTGTCTTGGTTTAAAGATGGGTGACACGCACACCGTGTCATCACCTGGCCTTTTGTAGCCCAGCCCCTTCCCCTCCGACTTTGAGTCCTGTTCCTTGCTTCTCTTAGTTGGAGTGGCGTATGTTGGTTCCTACATAGCGCCGCACAGAGTTGGCCTGGTGTGGGGCTTTATTGAGGGGATCCGTGTTACACTAGTCTGCCTTTTGCTGCTTCTGTTATGACATCTATGGTGTGACAGGTACCTGCCATGTTTTAACTCCAGCTAGCATATGGGCATTCTGGAGCCTCTCGGCTGGTCCCTGATCCAGGGATGTTAGGTGGCTCTCCCTGCCACCACAGTCCCTGCTGCTGACTCTTCCAGAGCTCTTTGAGTGTGGAGGAGAGTGGCATCTAGGAATTTCCTCACCAGGCTGTAGGCGTTCTGCCTGGTGTTGTTGCGTGTCCACTGGGTGAATGTGGAGAAGTTGCCCTGTCCTCAGTCTGAGCAAGGACGTCTGTCCTGCCTTTCAGGATCCCATCCTGCTGGGCTTTCTCTGGACATTCACTCTAGTCCAGGCCCCTTGAAAGGGATTTTATTTCCAGCCTTACTAGGAACAGTAAGCCATGTGTTTTCCATAAAGGTTTTACACATCTTTAGTTTTTTATTCTGTTTATGTATATGAATATATTGCCTGCATGTGTGTAAGTGCATTGGATCCCCTGGTAATTGTTAAGGGCAATTGTTAGTTGCTATGTATGAGCTGGGAATTGAACCCATGTCCTCTGCGAGAGCAGCCAGTACTCTTAACCACTGAGCCATCTCGCCAGCCCCAAATCTTTAGTTTTTAAGCAGAATAAAAACATTTGTGCTGTTATCCGTGAAGCCGTGCCAAATGCTAAATTTTTCTGTTTGTTGTTGCTACATTTGGCTTTTTTTTTTAAGGCAAAATTAAGATCTTATTTAAATTTAAAATGTTTTGTTTTTTAACTTTATACACATGGGAACTTTCATGCACACAAATAGACACAGTGATGTAGCCAGTGCCCGCCCCGTGCCCGCTCTTCTTCCTGCCGCTGTTCACGATTGGTTGGTCAGGTCTTGTCTGAACCCTTATGCCTCCTTTGTCTCACCTGCTAGAGTCTCCACATGTCTCTGTGGATGGTGCTAGGCCTGGCTGCTCAGACGCTGTCTGCTGTGGTGGGCACTGGACTCAGATGCCTTTCACTGTGGTGAGCACTGGGCTCTCAGGCTGGTATCTGTGGCAGGCTGGCAGACCAAGCATCCTGAACCTTCTGAGTCCCTCTGTCCCTAGACTTTCTCCATCTTACTTTCTTTTGCCCTTGAAGTTCATTTGTTGGAGGAAACAGACTTTTCCTGTGGACTAAAATTGAGTTTATTCCCAGCCATTTTGCTGAAATTATTTTATGAATTGCAGTAATTCTTCTGTGAGATCTTTTCAGTTTTCTGTACAGATGATGTCATTTATGAACAGGGAAGTTTCTTCTCTTCCACTAGTTTGACCTGTTACGTGTTGTTTTCCCTTCCTGCGCTGACTAGGGCCTCTGTTAAGGTGTTGAACTGATATGTGATCTCCGATGCTCCTGGACTTGTGATCTGACCACATCTCAGTAAACCACCAAGAGTGGACGGGGCTCTTAGTGTGCTTCTCCCACCAGCCTTGCAGTGCACCTGACTGGCCAAAGGCGTTGAGTCCCCACTACCTGACAGCCGGTGTGATGTGACTTTTACAGCATGGATGTACCCTGGAAAAACAAGTTTAACCAGGCAACAAAAAGTTAGTCTTATCTTAGCTTCTTTATAATGTAGGCACGCTCACTGAGCTGTGTGGGCCTCTTGTGACCTGGACATGTAGCTGTAACCTCCTCATTGCCCTCCCTTGCCCTGGATCCAAAATAATATTTGAGTGTATGCGTGTTTGTTTACATATCAAGCACTGAAAAGGGAACTTATCTCACTGAAAACAGTGAGAGAAATTGATAGCATCTATTTATGGTTGTTACGTATGTGTATATTAGTCTAGATCTAGGGACGAGAGAAGGCAAAATTCTCTGATAAGGGTCCAACAATGTTTACTTCTCCATTTCATGCTGAATATGCTGTTTTGGAAAAAGAATGAGCAAGTCCTTGTTTGAGAGCATGGTTCCAAGAGAATTCTGAAGGAACAGTTTCTCAGCAGTCTGTGCCCAACCTTGACCATAAAATGGATTCTAGGAGTTAGGGGTGGTCTTGATGTATGCTGGTTGTCCCACCAGGGGATCATGCACACATCACCAGCTGGACCAGAAGAGGTTACCACTCCAGATCTGAAGTGCCCTGAGCAAAGTACTACCACAGATCCACGTGTAAGCTGCAGCACTAGGCCACTGTGACACCATCACACTCGCTGTGGCAGGACCCATCTCCAAATTCGGAGAGGAGGGGAATCCATGTTCCTTGAATCTTTGGGTTTTGACTGTGGAATCCTTTTGTGTGAAGAAGGATTTTGACTTCCAGTTTGTTTCTGGAGCTGTGAAAAACCATTGATGTGTTTTGTTCTCTTTTGGGTCAGTTTTGAAATGTGTCTGTTTCACCCAGATGTTCAGATTTATCGAAATACAACCTTGCACAGCACCTCTCCCTGCCAGTGTCACTGGACAGCGCCGTGGGGGCAGGTGCGGTCCTGACACATTTTGCTCTGGTCCCAGCCTCCTTCTCATCCTCTCCTGGTGCTGGGCCTCTTACCTTCCTGTTTTCTTCTATGAGTGCATTGACAGTGAGCTGGTGATTTTCCAGGTCTCTGTGAAGATGTCATTTCTGGCTTCCCCGAACTTTCTGACACATGCTAGTGTTAACACTTTGTTGATTTCTCCTTATATTTTTATTATTTTTCTTCCTCCTGCCTGGAATTGTTGCCTTTTTTGTCTTCTGATTCCCAGATTAGATATTTTTCTCATGCATATTCAACACTTGGCTTTTATTTTTGCTTATAAAACATTTAACATTATAAATTCCAAGGACTTGCCACTTTAGCTGAATATCACACATTTTAAAACATAGTATTTTAAATTTTTGTTCAGTAATAAATATTTTCTGATTCCCATTGTGATTTCTTCTTTGACCCATGAATTTTTCTGAAGTGGATTTCAGCATTTCTGAGCATCTGTTTGTCTTTCCAGTTGTCTTTTAAAAAAGATTTTTAAAAATTTATTATTTTTATTTTTTGTGTATGAGTGTCACCTGCATGTATGTAAGTGCACCTGTGTTGTGCAGTGCCTGCAGAGGTCAGAAGAGGCTGTCATATTCTCTGAAATTGGGGTTATAGATGGTTGTTAGCTGCCATGTGGGTGCTGGGAATGGATCCAGGGTCCTCTACAAGAGCAGCCAGTGTTCTTAACTGTTGAGTTTTCTCTCCACTCTACCTAGTTGTCTTTTAAGTGATTTCTTAAATCACATCGACCAAGGGACTGGTCGATGCAGATGAGTTGAATTTCAAGAAGGGTGTCGTTGGGGTGCTGGATGGACCTGGCGCTGCCTTCTTGCTGCTGCCTTGTGTCTCAGTGGCTTATGATGCTTCTGAGGATGGGGGGCTGCAGCTGGGAAGGCTTCCAGGCAGACAACAGGAGCACATGCCTGCTGCAGTGAAAGCAGCAGGATTCCCCTGGTCCGTGCTGGCACCAGGTTCTGAAGATAACCATGAAGTACCCAGGGCCTTCTCTGCATGGACCCTCTGTCCATTGGAATGCCCTGTGGGTAAAGGTAGCAGAAAGCCAATCATCAGGTCCTGCTGCCCAAAGAACTCAATCAGAAGGGAACCCCGCAAGTCTCCTTAAGAAATGGGCAGGTCTCCCATAGACAGCAGTGTGGGTGATGCCCGACCAGAAATGCTCAGCCTTGTGGGTCTCCAGAGAGATGGAAGTTAAGATGGTCCATCTGTCATTGCCAGACCATGGAAGCACGGGGCCAGAGAGAGGCAGGGCACACCTAGAGACTTTATTCTGGTCCCTGATGATCAGTCTTAGCTCCCAGATGCTCCTTTCTTAGCCTCTTATTGGACCCTGTCTTTGACCTGTCAGCGGGCCGGTGAGGTGACTCTGCAAATAAAGACATTTGCTATCAAACCTAATGATCTGAGTTCAATCTCTGGGACCCACATGTTAGAAGAGAATTAATTCCCACAAGTTGTCCTCTGATCTCCAACATGAAATGTGCACACACACATGCGCACACACACATACTCCCACAAAAATAAATAAATGTAATAAAAATGTAAAAGTAAAGAAAGGAGCTGGAGTAATGGTTCAGTCGTTAAGAGCTGTGCTACTCTCACAAAGGACCTGGGTTTGGTTCCCAGCACCCACATGGCGGCTCCCAACCATCTGTCGTTCCAGTTCCAGGGATCCAGTGCCCTCTCCGGTCTCCATGGACACCAGGCATACATGTGGTACACCTATATACCTGCCGGCAAAGCATACTCACAATATTTTTAAAAAGGCAGTCAGAGATGTGGGCAGAGATGGTTACCACAGCATGACCCAAAGGTGAACATTCAGCTTTAGGGAAGCCATGGAGTGACAAGAGTTTGAGACCCTCATTAAAGTCACCTTTTGAGGACTGGAGCAACGGCTTAGCAGTTAGGAGCAGTGGCTGCTCTTGCAGAGGACACGAGTTTGGCTTCCAGCACCCACATGGCAGCTGACAACCATCTGTAACTCCAATTCCAGGGGATTCGATGCTCTCTTCTGACCTTTGTGGGCATTCCATGACTTGGGTGTACTTCTATACACGTAGACTATACACTCATACACATAAAATAAAAATAAAGTCACCTGTTGAACTCCCTTGAACCTTCTTGCATTTTATGATAATGTGTTCTGTGGTAAACAAAAGAAACAACCATTTTCAGCCTGGAGAGTGTCTCCCTGCAGGGATGGCTATGGGAAGGTACCTCTAGTCCCAGGCTCTTGGGGAGAGGAAATGCAGGCTGTGTCTGAGGCTTAGAAACTCTGCATCAGGCCTTTGTTCCTGGTGATTGGGCAAGGTGGAGAGGACTGTGCTGTCTCTGCATTGAGACCTCTCCTCCAGATCCCCTGGGCATGTTTCTCATCCTGTCTCTAAATTCTACTTGTTGTGTGTATTAGTCACTTTTCTGTTGCTGTGATAGAAGCAATTACTAAAGGAACTTATAAAAGGAAGAGTTTATTTAGCTTGCGGTTCCAAAGAGGCAGGAGTCCATTATGGTGGGGAGGCTTGGTGGCAGAGGTGGCTGGAGTAGATGCAGAAGCTGAGTGCGGACATCTTCAAGCAGGCATAGGAAGCAGAGAGTGACAGGAGATCTGGCAAGGCTTAAGAACTCTCTAAGCCCACCCCTAGTGACGTGCTTTCTCCAGGATGGCCACACCTTCCAAGACCTCCCAGAAGAGTGCCAGATACTAGAGCCTAGGGACGACATTCTCATGCACACCACCACATTCCACTCCCTGGCCCCTGTAAGCTCATGAACATATAAAACGCAAAATACATTTAATCCAACCTTAAAAGTCCCCATGGTCATTACCAGTCTCAATACTATCCAAAAGTCCAGAGTTGAAACTCTCTTTTGAGACTCAGGGCAATCTCTTAACTCTTAAGTCTCTGTAAAATCAAAGACAAATTACATACTCCCAACATACAACGAACTGAATAAGGATTCCCATTCCAAAATGGAGGAATAGAGGCATAGTGAGGAAATATGAGACCAAAACAAGACTGAAAACCAGCAGGGCAAACACCAAATCCAGCAGCTCCATGTCTAAATTCTGGGACTTTACTTCCAAAGGGCTTAGATGATTCAGCGTCTGAATCACAGGTCTGGCATCTTGAACGTCTTCTTGGGGTCTCCACTGCCAATCAGGCTTCACATTCAGAGCTTCACGAAATGGCCTGTCAGGATCTTCTTTACGCAGGGACACCCCTCCTGCCTGGCCTTGGTGGCTCTGAAACCTCAGAGGAAGAACTGACACCCTTCACTCTTGTGTCTTCCAGGCCTCTAAAGCCAGCACCAGGTGAAGGACACTGCAAAGTCTGGCTGCAGGTTTGGGATGGACCCCATCCTGCTTGTCTACTTCCCAAGCTTTTCTCTCCTGGGGTTTTCTAGCAGAGAACCCTTACAGCCGTTTCCTTTTACAAGCTGGAGGCTCAGCTGGGTGTGGTCTTGTCCTGGAGGCACTTCTTCCATTGTTTAAGTGCAAATCTCTAGGCCTCTCCTTAATCACTTTAATCTCCTAATCAAAGGGATCCTCCCCTTCAGCACAGGCCTTGGCTCCAACATTAATTTTCCTAGTGCTCTTTTGCAATATGAACTGTACATCTGCATTTATTTCTGCCCCATTTGTTCTCTTTCTGCTGTAGATCTGTGTAATAGTCACCATTAATAGCCACACCACCAAAGAAATTAGTCCATTGCTTTTCAGCTTAGCCTCAGGCAAGCTTTTTGACTGTGGACAGACTCTAGCCAGATGCTTTGCCAGAATATCCCAATTGCTGCTTAAGTCCTTATTTTCCTCTTGAACTACAATGTTCTCAGCATGACTTTCTTTCAGGCTCCTACTAGAATGGTCTGATAATCTCCGCTTACAGCAATCAACTGCTTTTCTAGCCTAAACTTCAAAGTCTTTCATATTTCTCCAAAACCCGACATGGTCAGACTCTTCACTGCGAACACCCTACTCCTGGTACCAGTTACTGTATTAGTTACTTTTCTGTTGCTGTGATAGAAACACTGACCACGGGAACTTATAAAGGAAGAGTTTATTTGGCTTATAATTCCAAAGGGGCAATAGTCCATCATGATGGGGAGGCGTGGTGGCAGAGGTGGCCGGAGTAGACACAGTGGCTAAGTGGTCACATGTTCAAGCAGGCACAGGAAGCAGAGTGTGACTGGAGATCTGGCAAGGCTTAAGAACTCTCTAAGCCCACCCCTAGTGACATGTTTCCTCCAGGATGGCCACACCTTCCAAGACCTCTCAAAAGAGTGTCTCCACTGGGAACAAAATGTCCAAAGACTTGGAGCCTCTGAGGGTCCTTCTCATTCAAACCACCACACCGTGGTTGTGTATCTGGCAGAAGCTCCCCTCCAGTCAGCTAGGCTGCACCCTGCCCTCCCTCTGGGTCCTTCTCTATCCCCTTCCTGAATGGCTTTCCTGCCGCTGGGTCCAAACCTGAGGACCTGAAGCCACACTGTAGGGCAGAAGTTGGGCACAGAGATTTTTAATCTGTGAGACTTGAGTGCAGCATACATGTGTGCTACCTGACCTGGAACCTTTGCTGCCTCGTGGCTGCCTTCCCTCCCTGCCATGCTTAGTTTCGGGTGTGCCCTGGAGGACACAGGCCCTGCTGACCGAGTGCCCCTCCACTCTTCCGGGGAGGTAAGGGCACAAGAGGTTCTGCCGGGCCGGCCACGCCACTGTCACCTGCTGGGCCATAGTTTCTTAGAGACCACTCATTCCTGGTGTGGAACATCCCCAGACAGCAGGCCACAGACAGGTACATGTGGCCTCCACTCAGAGGCCTTGTCCTAGCACACATCATCCAGCTGTGGGGAACTGAGAGGCAGATCTCCAGTCCAGAGATAAGATGTAAGTCGTATGTGAGGGCCCAGAAAGGCCAGTGCCTTTGTCACCGGATGTCTTTCCAGTGAAGGACAATGAAGACATGCTCCCTGTGGGGTACAGAATCTGGACCTGGGCCTGCAGGGACTGGCCAGTTCTCCACACATGTTCTTCACCCTTCGGTTCTTTTCCCACACACCATAGAACATGCTGTGAAGGGTGAGTGTGCCTGGGACTGGGTATCGTGACTGTCGGTTGTCATGTTGACATCCTTCTCAGTTTCTGTGCTTTGCTGGTCAGACTGGCAACAACTGTGTAAGGCTTCATCCCAGGGCCACACCTGAGCACCTCATTCTAGGGGTTTTGTCTAGCTTGAGGGCAACTTGCAAAAGAACCATGGTTTAGCAAAGAGTCTGGGACATGTAAATTCTGAACTTGGTCTATCTTTCAGCCCAGAAGGTGTGGGAGGCATGGCAATCAGAGAGAGCTTCCTGGAGGAGGGCTCGAGTGGAGGCACTTGTGTATCTAGACTTGCAGGAAGTAACTGTGACTGTCCCTTGCCATCTCTAGAATGCACTAGATGTTGGACAGAGTACAGAATCCACCATTTCCACTCCCCAGCTCCAGAGAGCAGCCTTAGGAGGCCTGTGGAAGGAAGGATGGGGAAGGTGATCTGGGGTGGTTAAGCGTGCCCCAGAGCCTGAAGTATAGGAAGCCAGGTGCTTCTCTTTAGATGCTGGCTGTAGAAGGGCCCTGGGAAGGCTACTTGAGATGTCAGTAGAGGGGGGAGGGTCCAGCTGGCAGGGGCCAGGCAACCCCAGTGACATTAGCTGTGGGGACAGGAGCTGTGACTCACTTATCCAAGGACAGAAAGTGCTGGGTAGGGCTGGGCTGGGGGCTGTGTGATGACTGTCAGAGTTCAGGGTGAGGCCCTGCCCAAAATACAAAGAGAGTGGTGCTTCTGCCTAGAGACCTGGGCCAGTGTCCTGGCTCCTTCACTCCAGGCCTGCGTGGTCTCTGCAGAGTGGACTGGTAAGGAACCTTGGCTTCTTGGTGTGTGATAGAGGCACAGGTGCAGTGAGTGCTTCAGCCTGGGTGAGCATCCCTCTTACCAGAGGCTTTTCTGGGTACTCCAGAGAGAATGACTCACAGGAAGAAGGGCAGATCTGCCATTTGAATGCTTCTTGCTGTTGGGGTTCAGAGGTGCCTCTGCTATACTCAGATGCCTTTCTATGTTGGGGGGCCCTGCCTTTGGGAAGCCCCTATCCTTTGGCAGACCCCGCCTCTGCCTCCAGGAAGATGGTCTGTTTGGCTACGAAGCTGCTATGTGGGAAAGACAGGGAGACTTGGGTGTTGATTGGGAGTGCAGCCTGGATCTCCCATAAGGGGCAGTGCTGTGCTGCTGGCTGTGCTGTCTCACGGCTGCCTGCTCTGCACCTGTGAGCAGGGGGACACCATAGTAGGCTCACAGGTCACACATTTGACGTGCAGCTGTGTGTAGCTTTCAGGCCCATCAACTTCGAGAGCTCCCCAGTTGAGGATCAGCCCCAGCTCCAGAGTGCTCTCTGCTGGGGCCTGAGGCTTGATGATAGATAGATGACCTGGGCTGCCTGTTGCTGCCGGTGTGCCCTCATGGTTGCTGTGGAGGGTTGGCTGGGCCAGTGACAGCGGAGTACTATGGCTTGGAGGCTAAGTGTCTTTCTACCACCCACCTAGAGGGTCTGGTACCCAAGTCTCTTTGGACACTTCTCAGGGAGGGGCGGTGATCAGGAGCAGACAGCTGTGTCCTGAGCAGGTTCTGTCAGCAAGCACCGCCGGCTGCTGTTTGGCTCAGGGCTGCTGGAGGCTGAGCCCACCTGCAGGTACCATGTATGGAATCGCATCCTGCAGGTGGTAAATATGGTGGGCTACTGCCACTGAGATGCAGTGGGCCTGAGTGATGTTGTTCTGCAACCTCCAGAAGGTGGCTTCTAGACCAGGCCCTGGCCCCAGCTCGGCCTCGGGCTCTGTGGCACACAGCAGAGGCACAGTTCCTTCACACAGTGCTTGCTTGGTCTAGCCATATCATGTGCCAATATTTTTGTTTGTCCTGTTCTTACCATATAGATGCCCAGTGACTTGCTTAATTGGTCTTACCTGGGTTCAGAGCTGCTGTGTTATGTTTCTGTGTGACTTGGCCTTGCTATATTGTAGGCTGGCCCCAAACACTGGGGCTCAAGCAGGTTTCCTGCTGTAACTTTTCAAGGAGAGGGAGATACACGATTGTTCCTGGCTCTGCACCCCTTTTTCACACCCTACAGAGACCTCAGTCCTGGCAGGTCTGGCACTGCAGTGTTGGGCAGGGGGAAGGATGGGACCTGGAAGATAGGATTTGCTCAAGACCAGTTTCAGTTTTTTGTGGGTTACCTCAAAGTTGAGGCCCAAGGCGGTCTTGGCATCTGATGGTTAAGGCCAACAGAGGTCAGTGTAGGCCCAAGGCAGGCACTGGGGAGCAGGACTTCTGTGAGGATGTGAGTGGTCCCTGGACTGTGGCAGCAGAAGTCATGATGATCTAGACAGGAAGTCCACGTGTGGGATTCCAGCTGCAGAGAGATATGGTAGCTGCCCAGACAGGTCACAAAACGGGTTAGACCAATGTCCAGAGCTGAGGGCTAGCCTTGGGATGCCATCTCACATTTGCCTACAGGCCCAAGTGAAAGAGCACAGAGAGGATTGAGCTATCCCATGCTTGGGTCTTGGGGTGACAAGACCTACATGAGATAACCCATGCCACTACGCATGACAAGACCAGCAGTCCTGGAAGAGGTCTGGGCAGGTGCTTGAGCCTGGCCTTTGGCCAGTGCTGTAGCCATTTATTTTATTGTTTCTCTCTCTCTCTCTGTCTCTCTCTCTCTCTCTCTTTCTCTCTCTCTCTCTCTGTTCATTTGTGTATACAGATGTATGTACATATCTGTGCATATGGGTATGTTTGTGTACATAGATGTGTGTGTTGTGTTTGTGTCTGTGTATCTGTGTTCGTGTATGTGCGTGTGTGTGTATCTGTATGTGTGTATGTGTATGTGCGTGTGTGTGTGTCTGTGTTTCTGTGTGTATATGTGTATGTCTCTGTGTGTGTATGTGTTTCTGTGTGTGTGTATCTGTATGTGTGTATGTGTCTGTCCGTGTATGTGTGTATGTATGTGTGTGTGTCTCTACTACATTCCACACGCCTCTACCAGTGGGCCTGACAGGGTAGGATGAGATGGCGTAGGATGTCCATGCTGGGCATTAGTCAAGTGGCAGTCCCACTTGAGGATGGTGGCTGTGGGGAGGTGTCACATGGCGTAGTATATTATGAGTTACCAGGTGCTGAAGGGATGCTGTTTTTAGAAGATGGAGTTGAGCTGGACCTGGGTGACTTCAGGCAAGCCGCACCCTGATGGGAAGCAGATGTTTACAGATGGTTAACCACAAATAGTGCATGTCTCTAATATGAACTCAGTGACACCTGTCAGTCACCCATATCACACCCCTTGAATGAAGGGAGGGAGCCGTCTATGTTGTCTCTTTTCACCTCCCTGGCCAGCCAGAGCCTAAGACCTTCTTAGCTGCCTTGCTTTTGACACACAGTCTCTGCTTCCTCATGCCTGGCTGAGTCCTACTTCCTGGAGCCAGACGCTCTTCCTTCCTGCTCACTTTTGTGGTCCCAGCTCCTGGTTGTTCCCATCGCAGCATCTTTGTTCTGTGTAAGTTCTGATTCTGTCTGATCCATGTAAATCTTTGTGCGGCAAATGTGTTTGCTGCTTTGTGGGGTATAAATGTCTAGGAGATGGATAGCTGGTCATATGGTTGGTGTGACTTTTTAGGAAATGTCACGGTGTTTTCCAGAGTGGTCGCCCTATTTTAAAAGCCCCTGAGCAGCAGACACTCGCCCTCCACCCTCGCCAACATAGACATGTGCAGGATGCTGAAGGTTAGCCATTGTAGGCGGCATGCGTGGTATCTCGAGTGCTTTTTAATTTGCACCTCCTGATGTTGAGCGTTGCCGCGTGCTTGCTGGCCTTTCGCCCTCTCCCTTCATGCCCCTTCTGCTCAGCTCCATTGTCAGTGCCATGTTCGGTTATCATGAGTGAGCTTGCTTCTTCTGGACACGGCCTTTGTCAGATGCCTGCATCTGAATATTTTCTTGCAGACTACAGCCTGTCTTGATTTTCTTCACTATGTTTTGAGGGTCAATGCTTTTCTGTCGGGGAAGTTTCTTTTATGGCGTTGATGTTTGTGTCCTGCCTCAGAAGCCTTTGCCAAGTGCAAGGTTACAAAGCGTTTTCTTCCTATTTTTATTTTTATGTGTTACGGCTCCCACATTTAAGCCAGTAGTACATGTTGATCTCTGTGTTTGGCGAGGTTGAGGCCCTGGTTTTGTTGGTGGAGAGAAACTCCTTTCTCCACCGAATTATTTAGCATTTTTGTCTCAAACCAGTTGACTGTATATATTCAGGTGGGTGTTGATCTGAATAACTGCTCTCACTGGAAAGGCACTGTCTGGATTTCTGGATCTACAAAGTACAGCTTGAAAGAAGTTGGGAAGTGGTTCTTTCTGTTTTCTGAGGAGTTTGTGCAGAATTGATGTTATCCTTCTTGTAAATATTTGGCAGCATTTACAAGGGAAGGCTTCTGAGCCCGGAGCTTTCATTGTGGAGGATTTGAATGACAAGTTCGTTTTTCCCAGGCTGCAGTGCTGTCCGTACTATGTGCTGCTTCCTCCTCTCTGCAGGACCTGCAGTGGTGTCTTCCTCCGGCTTCATGTTGTGGTCTACATTCATTTTCTGTGTGTGTGTGTAAGAGAGGGAAAGGGAGGGAGGTGGGGGGGTGGAGAGAGGGGGGGGAGAGAGAGAGAGAGAGAGAGAGAGTCTCAGTGTATATTCCTGACTGGCATGGAGTGTGCTGTGTAGACCAGGCTGATCTTAAACTTGTGATCCTTATCCCTCTGCCTTCCAGGAGCTGAGATTACAGATGTGCTCCACCACCCCAGCCTTACTGTTTTTGATTTGTCTAGTATAACTTTATTGTCTTAGATAATATAGGGCAGAACTAGAATTAAAATACTACTAATATAAATTTATCAACTTTACTGATTGTTTCAAAATCTCAGGTATGAATTCTGTTAATTTTTCTCTAATGTTGGTCAGATCTGCTCTGCTCCTGTTAGGTCACTGATTGGGTCTGTTCTTTTTCTAGTATGTGTTTATTGATGTACTCCCCTCTGGGCATTGCTTTACTTACACAGATTAGATGTACTGTGTTTCCATTTTCTTTAGTTAAACACAGTTTCTGGTTTCCCTTGTAATTTCTTATTTTACTTTAATGTGCTGCTTAATTTGGGTAATTATGCATATTTGCAGCTACCTTTGTGTTATTGACTCCTGGTTCTGCTCAGAGAATAGCTTTCATATGGTAACTGGTGTCATAGACATGCAGAACTTGCTTCATGGTCTGAAACATGGCACATCTTGGGGACCTGCCCCGCACACTGACAGGGATGTGTGCTCAGCCCCAGTTGGTGATGTTCCCATGCTGCATTCTGGTCTCTGTCTCCTCGCTCCTTTCTGTCCACTTGCTCTGTCATCTACTGTGACTCTGGTTGTGGATTTGGGATACTTTCCAGCTGTGCCATTAGATACCCTTAAGTTCAGAGTAGTTGTCTTCATCAGCTGGCCTCTGGCTGCTGTCAGCACCTGTCTTCTACCTCTGGTTGTATTTGCTCTGAGCCTTGCTGTGTCTGAAGTCAGGGCAGCCGTGGTGTGTCTCTCCCTCTTACAGCCCAGCCGTATCTGTGAATAGAGAAGCAGTGCCCTGCTCTTGATGCTGCGTGGACTCGCACGTGTCTTCTCATGCAGTCTCTGCTCGGTGACTGAAGCAGCCTCTGCAAACACTGGAAAGTTTCGTGCTCCCATTCTCCACGATGGCAATCACTTGTCAAATGTGGTGAGGGAGCATTAAAATGTGACTGGCACAGAGGAGGAAATGAATTTCTCATTTCTAAACCTCCAGTTCACAACCCTTCCATTCAGGCTGCCACAGTGGCTGCTGGACTGGCCACTTACTGTGGCGTGAGTCCCAGGGTGCTTGGCCTAGATCTGCCCTCTGGATCCTTGCTTTCTGGATTTCCCTTTGGCCCTCTTTCTTGTATGTTTAGTTTTCTTTTCCTGCCGCCCTTTCTTGGAGTAGTTGGGGGTTGACCAGCATTCCATTTTTATCTTCCCAAGGAAGGGGCTGCTAACGATTCTCGCTTGTGTTTTAGCGGCTGCTTTAGAGCCACTGTACATATCTTTAGAGCCACCGTATGGATCTTTAGAGCCACCGTACGGATCTGTAACTTTTCAGTCTCCCTTTGAATGAGATGCACTCCTCGTGTGTAATGCATGGTTCTTCTGTGAGTCATCTCCCTTCTGCCGCTTCATGATTATTTTATATTTGCTGCTAGGCATGTTAACAAGATGCCATTATTAATAACACATTGTTATTGGTTTCCCTTTAGTAATCAATTATCATTTAACCACGTAGCAGTTAGAAATCTGTCTTTTTAAGCTTACTGTCTGCTGCACCACCCTGGCTTTCTGTAGCTCTTTATTTAGACCCAGATTTCCTTTTCTTGGTGCTTCCAGCCTGAATAACTTACTTTAACACATCTTTCAGTGCACATCTGGTTGGAACAGATTCTCTCAGCTTTTATTTGAAGAAAATAAATCTTTACTCTGCCTCTATTTCTGAAATATGTTTCTGGAGTTCCAGTTGGATTTTTTTCCTTTTGCATTTAAAGGTGACACTCACTGTCTCCTGGTGCATGTTGTGGCCAGTGGAGCCCCGAGTGTTCTGCCTTGAGTTGTGGGGTACAGGTCTTTCTCTGCTGTCTAGGATCTCTCCCCTCCAGTGGCTTTCTCTGCCTTGGGAGTACTTGTATGTTTAGTTTTCTGCTTGAGGCTTATTGAAATCTTAGTTGATGTACCTTTCATAACTTTTGCGTGATTTGGGGGCATTGCTTCTCAAAATTCTTTTTTAACAAAAATGTTCTTTAATTTAGTTAATTAATTTATTTTGTGACAGTCTCCCTGTAGCTCCAGTTGTCATGGAACTTGCTATGTAGACCAGGTTGATCTCCTTCTCACAGAGATCCCCCTGCCTCTGCCTCCCAAGTGCTGGGATTGAAGGTGTGCACCACCACATCCCATTTATTTTTAATATATATATACACACATATGTGGGGGAGTATGTGCTTATGAGTGGAGGTCGGAGTTATCAGATCCCCCCAAGAGCTGGAGTTATATTATAGGTACTTGTGAGCTGCCCTATGTGGTTGCTGGGAATTGAGCTCGGGTCTTCTGGAAGATCAGCAGGTGCTTTTAACCATGTGGCCAGGGGCCCTGGCCCTGCAGTCACTCTTCTTGGCCCTCTTCCGCCTCATCTTGTTCAGCTCCTCCTGCTTGCGTTCAAGCCCGCTGGTCCTTCTACTCCCATCTATTCCCATACAGTGGAATGGCTCCTTCAGTGCTTCCTTTTTCTCTATTCTCTTGCCCCTCCCCTTCCTCTGGTGCAGAGGGTTGGACTCAGGGCCTTACCCATGCTAGGCAGGCACATTACACACCATTCCCTTTACATACATAGGGCACATATGGATGTGTGTGTTCCTGAGTGTGTGGTATAGGTGGGTAATTGTAGTTCCTTAGGCACTGTCCATCTTACGGTTTTGTGTGTGTGTGTGTATGTGTGTGTGTGTGTGTGTGTAAAAGAGAGAGAGAGAGAGAGTGTGTGTTTCTCATTGGCCTGGCTGGCCAGTTAGCCCCAGGATCTGCCTGTCTCTGCCTCCCCAGTACTGGGGTTATAAACATGTACCTCACAAAACTGAAAAACTTCTGTATAATATAGGGTCTCTCTGTGAGTGCTGGCATTACAGGCTACCATACCTGAGTCTTGGGCACAGCCACAGAGGGCAAGAGCCAGGCCCATCCCTGTCCCAGTGCCTGGCTGCAGCTCCACCCTACATCTCCACCTGCAGTTGGCACAGGTGCTTCTCTCTGTGCTGTGCTGTCTTACAGGCCGGGGGCATGTTCACTTTCCCAGGGACATCTGTTCAGATGTGGCCCGTGGCCTACCTGTGTTAGTGCAATGGTAGCCAAAGAGGATATCCCCACACCCTGTGAGCTGGATGGGAGGGAACTGGGTGGCAGTGTGCCAGGTGGAGCAGCAAGGTGCCCTGGGAAAGGAAAACCTGGCGGTTTCTGGAGATGGGACTGGGAAGAGCATGATGGCCACGTGGCTGGAGTCGGGGAGCAAAGCTGACTGGTTTGACCCAGGCCACAACAGTAAGGAACCACCCACAGGTGCTTCCCTGGGTGGAAGACAGGGACTTCTTGATCCCCTGAGACCCTTTTCTGTCACCAAAAGCCTTTTTGTATTTTTGAGGTGGGCCACAGGGACAGGACTTGGGCCTCAAGCTGGCTCTTACACAAGAATAGGCAAGAAGGGCCACGTGGTCCTTGTCTTGGGGCAGAGACAGGGTGAGCAGGAGGAGACTTGGGCAGAAAGGCTTAGCCCCTGAACAGGCGATGTCTCAGCAGTAGGCGAGGCTTTAGGTCTCTTCTGTGTTCCCAGTGTGAGTGCTGGAGGGTTGTAGGCCTTTCTCATCTTCTGGGAGGGAGCTGGGCTGGGGCATTGCAGGGAGCCAGGTGGAGCAGCTGCACTCTGGCCCAAGGTGTGCTGTGGCTCTCCTTGACTCGAGTTCTTTGTCACACTCTGAGTCCACTTCTGCTCCAGTTCAGCCTCTATCAGAACAATGTCACCCCCAGCAAATACCTGCCACTTGGCTCACATACCCTCCTTGGGTCGGTAGGCAGTGCCTGGGGGAAGGTCGGGCTGGCATGGTCACAACATGGGGCCTAAAAGTTGTTATGCAGGGGAGAGGGGTTGGCAGCAGTGGGCAGGTGGCCTAGAGTGCTCTGGGAATCAGTGTGTGGGGACAAACATGGTGACTCTGGCTCTTGGCAGGCCCCAGCAATGAGCCTGCGTCCTGCAGCCCTGTGCCTCCCGCGGGTGTGGAGGGGGCCTCCCCAGCAGACAGCTCCTTGTGAGGTAGCCGTGGCTCCAGCCCAGATCTCAAGCATTCTGTTGTGGGCATTCTTTTTAGTTGGTTTTTGTTTGGTTGGTTGGTGATACTGGGAACTGAAGTCAGGGCCTTCCACATGGTAGACTTTCCACTAAGATAAATCCTCAGACCTCTGTTCTGGGCATCTTGACAAATGCCTGGACCCATGTCACAAGCAAGGCCTTCATGTGGGAAGTCCCCCCTCCCACCCTGCCTGGCCCAGTCCTGTGTTCCTGGAGCTTCCCTGGCTAGAACATCCTAGGTGTGGCCTCTGTGTGTGGTGTGGTGTGTTTTGGATGGACTGCTGTATGTAAGGAGTTCTGTACAACACCCTGGTGCTGAGTGTTCCATACCTGTGCCAGTCTACCCTCCCGTGTCCCTGGTACTGAGTGTGAGCCCCGGTGCCCATACACCCTCCTGCACCCCTGGCCACCCATTCTTTCATAACTTTGACAAAGCTGCCATGACATTTTATAAAAGCTTGCTCAGACGTGCGAGTCTTGCTCCTCTGAACACACGGAGGTGGAGGGCCTGTGCGCGGCCTGCCAGCTTCATTGCAGGAACATTGCCGCTTCTCACCACGGCAGTGTCGATGCCCTGAGCAGCATCTTCACCAATTCTGGAAGCCCTCAAGGTGTTCTTTAAGGTTTTGTTAAATTCAGATAAATTTGATCAGAACAGTCGAAGTTTCCGTCCTGATGTCCTTTCTGTTGCTTTAAAACAACTTAGGGGAGAAAGGTTCATTTTAGTGCATGATTCCAGGCCCATTCTTGTAGGGAAGCCAAGGTGGCAGGAACTTGAAGCGGGCTGTCACAGCATAGTCCCGAGCAGGGAGAGTAGAATCACGCAAGCTAGTGTGCAGATAGCTGCCTGTTCTTATTTGGTCCGGGCCTAGAGCACTCTCAAACTGGGTCTTCTTGTACCAGTTACGCAGTCAGGACGGTCCCCTGCAGACATGTCCACAGACCAACCTGATCTCGAATTCCTCCCTGAGATGCTCTTCCTGGATAACTCTAGGTTTTCAAGTTGACAATTAAAACTAACTGTTGCAACCAGGTTAGGCAGCTCTCTGCCCCTAACTCTGCCTGCTGTGTCAGCTCGAGATAAGCCCGCCCACTAGCAGCTTCTGCCTTCTCACCTCCGGCCTTTCTGCAGCCTTACCTACAGACATGGCCTTTCTAGGCGTACCATATAGACAGAGTCATACAGCTCCTGGCTTGTTGTTGAGTGTGGATGTTGGGGCTCAAACTATGGTAGTGGGTGTCAGTTGGCACTTCCTCCTTCTCCTTGCCAAGCTTTGTTCCTCTGTGTGGCTGGGTAATAGCTCATCCATGCCAGGCACAAGGGTGGCCTCTCCTGGCCCCATGCTGCCCTGAGTGCACTGCGGGTTTTGTGAGGATGGAAGTGCTTTCCTCCTGTCTCATGTGCTTCAAATCAGGGCTGTGGGGCACGGGGTCTGGGTGTCCCCCTTCAACACCTCGGAGGCGGGGGTCTGGGTCTGTCGGTTAATGATGGCCTCTGTGGGGCTGGAGAGATCCTCAGCAGTTAGGAGCAATGGCTGCTTTGCAGAGGACCCACTTTTGATTTGACTCCCAGCACCCATATGACAGTTAACAGCTGTCTCTAACTCCAGTTTCAGGGGAGCCAATAAACTCTTCTGACCTCTGTGGGTATTGCATGACATGGGTGCATTTACATGCATGCAGACGATACACACATACACATAAAATATTTTTTAAAAAGAGTGGCCTCTGAGATTGTCTGTGAGGGGTTGTCTTCATTACACCAAGGTGGAAAGACTCATCCACTGTGGGGGGCACCGTTCCCTAGGCAGGGAGTCCTGGCCTTCAGAAGAGTGGAGAATCATGCTGCACTGATCCAGCTTGTATGCTCTCTGCTCTTGGCTGGATGTGATGTGATCAGTTCTCTTAAGCTCCTGCTCTGCCTTCCCTTCCATGATGGATGGCAACCTGGAACTGGAGCCCAATCAACCTGTTCTGTCTTATGTTGCTTTCCCCAGAGTCTTTTATCACAGCAACAGATAAATAAACCAAAAAATAAAAATAAACCAAGACAAGAACCGCCCTTCCCTCGCTGCCTTGGTGGTAGGAGCGTAGCTGTAGGCGGCCATTCCTGACTCTTCCTGACGGATGCTGACCTGGAAGCCAGAGGTAGAGTGCAGGGCACCTGTGTCCTTGGGTCCCTTCAAGAACAGCCCAAGCAGCCGGTGGTGCTGATCCTGCAGGCTGCCCCTCACTGTGTCCTCTCTCAGTGTCTTCCTCCGGCTGCCCAGGGTGCTGCCTGTCGTTCAGGAACTTTGCCAAGGAACACTGGCCAAATCTGCTCCTCCAGGTTTCTCTATACCTTCAGTATGACTGTTCAGGGTCCTATGTATGCAGGAACATGTCCTAGGTTCCTTCGGATCTGCAGGGCTAGCAGAGCAGAGGTCACTGGGGTCAGGAAAGGAATGAGAACCATATCCATGTGCTTAAGAGAGAGGGGAGAAGCTTTCCTCGGATTTGGGGTCAGGCTGCTGGTGGTAGCCCCAGGGAGCCCCTTGGGCTGTCTGGGAGTCTGTCCAGGTGGGCCTCTGCCGGGGGAGTGGTCTGAACCTAGTATCAAAGTTATGGAGGTGGTCTGTGCTGTCCTTGTTCGGGACAGTTTGTGAACGTGGCTGCTGCACCTCTGCACCTGTGCATGGTGCCATGTGCACACTGGCATGCTTGTTCTTTCTGTGACTGCACATGCAGCCTAGGCTCAGAACCTCAGACCTAGACTCAGCCCCTTGGCCCATCTCTGAGGCACACATAGGTGTGTGTTCCCCTCCGTGTGGAAACCTAGATGTACCTGTGGCCACCTGCAGAGACACATGTGTGGGTGCATTCGGGGCAGCTGCATGCCACCTTTCACTCTGTGTCCCAGAAACACACTCTGAACCCTAGACTCAGTAACAGACCCATACCGATGTGCACTCCCCTGTGAACACAGCCTGGGGTAGAGAAGGCTTTGGATTTGGTATTGCCCTATGGAGCACCAAGCCTCCATGATGGGCTCACTGGCCTGTTCTAGGCTGGGCTGGGTTTAGGTCTAGACCTCCAAGAAAGAGGTGTGGAGCCTGTGAAGCTGGACCTCAAGGCCTGGGAGGAGAAAAGGGTCCCCTTGCTGGGTATGTGTGGCCGAGTAAAGGCATCCTGGTGAAGGGCTGGGCCACTGAGAGGCTTGATGCCTTTACTCATCCGTACAGGCCATAGCCAGATTCTTGCCTGGCTTTTCTGGCCTGTGGTGACCTGAGGCCCTACTTGCTGTGGGTGGTAGACTTCTCACTGATTACTGCATTGGGGTGTTTGGTCCTCATGTCCTCCCTTTGACCTGCTCTGTGTCCCCTGTGCAGAGCTGTGAGGGCTGACACCCTGGGCAGGGTTACGGTTAGGATCAGGATCCTCACACCAGCTGTTGTTACCCTCAGCAGGTTCCTGCTCCTGGCACTGAAGACCCTTTGTAGACACTCTTCAGTTCTGTTTTATTGCTTCTGACTCTGATAGCAATACACTCCCATACAAGCATTCACCCATCATAGGGACCTGGGCATTCCGGGCTGTCTTTTCAACTGCTAGTTGTGTGCAGATTGAAGTGACTAGGGTTCTAGAACCTGCTTTCCCAGTCAGGATGTGTGGGACGTGGGCTCTCATCAGCATGGTGCTTTCAGATGGCTCTTACAGTTCTGAGCATTTTAGTGTTAGGATCAGTTCCAGTGATTGTGTGATGTTTAATCTTGGTGTCATGGCCTGATTCCTGAGCTCAGTCACTGATAGTCAAGCAGGTGGGCATTTTAAGGACCTTGGCCACCTACTAGGTTAGCTGAAGATGACATCCCCACATATGGTCCTTGGGGAGGAGAAGGTTCCCAGTTGTGTATGCCATTAACATTTTAGGTTCTGAGACAAACACGGGATTGCCAAGTCCTTAATTTCTTCATGTTGACAGAGGTTTTAAAATAACTTTTATTATTGGTAGTGGTGGGGAATGCTGAAGCACATCACAGGACATCACAGGACAACTTTGTGGAGCTGGCTTTCTCCTTCCATCTTTACATGGGTTCTGGGGATCATATTCTGGTCATGAGGCTTCTGTGTCAGGCACCTTTACCCACAAAGCTATGTTGTCTACCCGTGCCTGCTGGGTTTTATATGTGGGTGAGTGAGCACGCCATCTACTGTGTCCTTCAGGGAGGAAATGGTGTTTCAGTCTTGGCAGAAACAGTCCTAGCTGAGGAGCAGGATAGTCCGTCAAAAGCTTGATGTGGGTCTCACAAACCGAGCCTGTTCCTGCGCAGAGTAGGTGCAGCTCTGTCAGCATCTGTCCTGAGGGGTTCTGCCTGGACCTCCTGGTTACTGTGTAAGTGACCCCACGACTTAGTGGTCACAGGGACAATGCTTGTCTAACAGTGGGTGGCCTAGTAACAGCCCAGTGTGCTGCCAGAGCCTCAGCCGGCCCAGGTACTGGGCTGGATGAATGGGCTGTGATCCTGGAGGCCCATTGCATGCCTGCTGGGTGTCATGCAGGCCTGGAGGGGGTGGAGTTAGAGGTGACCCCAGAGGCAGAGAGAGGGGGCCTCCTGGCTCTGTGGGAGTGCCTTGCTCTCCTTCCCTTGGCTGAAGATTGGCATATAGGGGGTAGTGGAGAGATCAAGGACCCTCTGCCACAGGCTGGTGAGTAGTTACTCTTTGAGGGGTCTCTCCTAACAGCCAGCGTGCTGCTGTCTGAGCTCCAGTGGGGCAGGACCACAGAACTGGTGCCATCTTATATCAGCCTTCCATGACTGAGCATGCCTGCTCATAGCAGGGCCACACCCCTCTTGAGTGCTGCTGGATGACTCTGGGGTGGATTAGTGTGCTCACCTGGAGAGCTGTGTCGTGAGAAGATACAGAGTTCTAGAGACTCTCTGGGGGCCAGAGGCTTACAGATGAAGGCAGGGTCAACTGTCCAGACCCAGACCCTTACTCTCTATGGAGAATCTGAGATCCAGAGGGAGGCCTTCTCCTGGAGCCTCAGAGTGAGAGCAAGCTGGGAAGATACCTACTTCTCTTCTCTGAGGAAGGATGGTATCTGTGTTCTCCCAGGCTTCAGAGATGCTGAACAGTTTCAGATGCAAGGTGTGGTAGACATGGGGTTTCTTAAGAGAAGAGGCTGTTTGGCAGCCTTGGGGCTAAACTTATTCAGGACTTTGGGGACCACAAGCAAAAAAGCCTGTGGAGCTAGTGCTGGGACTGGTGATGGGGCTGGTATTAGAACTCGTGTTGAGGCTGGTGGTTGGGTTGGTGGTAGAGCTGGTAGTGGGCTGGTATTAGGGCTGGTGGTAGAGTTGGTGATGGGGCTGCTTTTGGGACTAGTGGTACAGCTGATGGTATAGTCAGTGGATCTGGAGCTTGGCAGGTGCTGTGGGAAGGCCTGTGTTCCTGCTGTGACCTCTAAGCTACTGCTGGGACAACTTAAAGTGGAGGGTAGGCTATGGAGTGGGGCTGTGGGGCATGCAGCGGTCGTGGTCAGGCTTTCTCACACAGTTAATCAGCACCAGGGACAGCTCAGGGTAGGTTTTGCTGGTTGTCACCCTGGAGTGTATCCAGGCACACTGTCTATCCAGGAGCTGGGCTTCCTGACAGCATGGCAGCCACATAGCCACCTCTCACCTGGCTGCTCTGTCTGATCGAGTGCTTATCATTCAAGGCAGATGTCATGTTGCTTTTTATGATCCTGTTCAGAAGCTACAGTGTCATTCTGCCTGTCTAGGTTCAAGGAGGAGATGGACTCCACCTCTCAGGAGAGAAGTATCAAGTTTGCAGATACTGTTCAAACTACTGTAGGCCTCAGGGCGCAGCAGACGCAGCATGTTTGAGGAGTCGGCCGCTGTTCAGCAGAGGTCCTGTGGTAGGCTGAGGAGGAGAGACTGTGGCAAGGAGGAGATGGTGCCCTGAATTAGGCTGATGCTGGACCACACTGGGCCCTGGAGACCATGGTAGACTGACTGTATTTCCAGAGAAGGTTCTAGAAGAGTATGGTGTGATGGATGGCATGGAAGATGAAGCCATTGTAGTGGGTTCCTGTGGACCCACTCTCTACATTTGTATTGTTGTTGCACTGGGGCTGTCGGGGCTGGAGATGCCAAGGAGTATACACAGGGGCCTCTGGGAAGGGGGCTGGCCTCTGCCTCATTCCAGGTTTGGCCCCTGCTAGGATTAGGCACTGGCCTGCAGGTGAGTGGGCAGTCTTAGGAAGGTCTGTGTGGTGGACGGCTGGGTGTGAAGAGCCACCTTCCAGACCTGCCTGACAGACTCCCGCATAGGCCCACCCTTGGCTCTAGGTATAAGGGGCGAGTGAAGGTGCCGAGTGTGCAAGGGTCCTGGGGCTGGAGACATCCCTCTACCCTTGCTGCTCCGGACAGGCCACCCCAGGCTGCCAGACACTCGGGGTGGCCCCCACAGGGAGTCAGGCAAGGAACATCTGAGAAGGGCCTCTCGCCCTCGTTGCAGGTCAGTGAGCACGGTGGCAGGCGTCACTCCAAGGAGCAGATAACCTGACTTACTTCCTGTAACCCGACTCACTTCCTGCCTAAGGGAGGCTCTGCGCTTCTGCTCACCTTTCTACATACAGGCCCGTGTGGACCCACTGCCTGTGCTGTCTACCCAGCCTAATGTCTGCAGGCACTATGCCGTGCTGCCCCTGCCCTCCAGGATGCCAGGAACTGTTGGGATCCTTCTGAACGGATGTGCCCATGTCCATTCCTGGATCTGCTGGCAGCTGTCCTCTCAACCATGTTGGCTATCAGATGCCGTGGAGATCCTGTGCTCACCATCCACTGTGGAAACCCAGGATGGTGGTGAGCCATCTCTCCTCCACCTGCTCTGCCTGTGTGACATTCAGACACTTTGGGAGCCCTCTCCCTTTTCAGAGTCCCGGACGATGCCTCTGGTCAGGCCTCCTTGGGCAGGTGACTGTGTGGCTCCTACTGGACGACTTACCTTCCTCTGTAGCACCTGATGCTGCCCTGCTTAGGCTTTGCTGTAGGTGTGGGACACACCTCTTCTGGTGGTCCCAAAGGCTACAGTCCCTGGGTTGGCTGGCCACTGGCTCTGGCTCCCTGCTGTGTCCTAGCCGTGCCCCCAGTCCCTCCCTCCCTGGTGTGACTGTTCCCCCAGGCTTGTCTCCATGTGGACGACAGCTTCTGTGTGTATCTACTTCCCTCTGTGCGCAGGACTGGAGGCAGCAGGTCCTCTCTGGCTGTGTGTCTGAGGCCCCCGATGTGCTCTCATTTGACATGTGCTTTACCCTGAGCGTTGGGCCTTGGTTCTATTCCTCTCTGGAACTCTACTGTGTCTCCATTTTCTTGAGTCTTGTGGTTTGAATGGGAAGTCTGCTGTTGCCCTTTCTCCTCATCCTTAGTCTGCTTGTCTTTCTCTCTTTGATTTTGGACCATTTTATCATGAGGCATATTTTATGCACATCCTTTCTTTCTTTCTCTCTTTCAGTCTCTCCCTCCCTCCATTCCTTCTTTCTTTCCTTCCTTCCTTCCTTCCTCCCTTCCCTTCTTTATTATGCGCGCGCACACACACACGCACACACACTTACACTCAAGCACTGCAGAGCACACAGGAATGTCAGAGGACAGCATTCTTCCCTACTTTCAGATGGATTTGAACTCAGGTCAACAGGCTTGGCCGCAAGCATCCTTGACGCCGAGCCCTATGCTGCTACACACACTCTGACATTGTGGAGCTTGAGCTCCATCTCATTCACATCTCTTCACCCACTGTGAGCAGACAAGGCCTCAGCTCTCATGGATTGGGCAGCTCCTCCTCACATTTGCATGGCAAGTGCTTTGCCCTGTCTGCTGTGGCCGTACCACCATGCCTTCCCTCCACGGCAGGCTGTACCTGAAGTATGAGCGCAAGCAAAGCCTTTCTTGTTGTGGCCAACATTCTAAAAAGGGGTTAGCATCAGATCACAGCAGTGGGATAGCACCTAGGACCCTGGCTTTGGCTGTCTTCCTTTAAAGAGTGCTTGGGTTTGTTCAGAAGTGTCGGTGGAGTAGCCGCCCCTTTTAACTTCTGAAGGTGGGCCTGTTGCAGTCCTCACTCTTAGAACAGTGTGCTTGACGTTAAGAACTGGCCTCTTTGGGTCTCCACATTGGACCACACTGTGGTCTTGTTACTAGTCTGATCTGGATATGCAGCCACCCTGGGTCTCCCGCCACTGTGAGTGTTGCCATAGGTAAGTGCACAGTCCTTCTGCACACTGCCAGCCCAGTCAAGCCATCCTCTGCCCACCCTCAGTGTAGTAAGCAGCAGTCAGTGGCTGCTGCTCCCCAAGGCTTAGCCCCTCTCTTCAGCTTGGCAGGACCACCATGCTTTGGGTACATGTCCTGCTCTGTCAGGATTAACTCAGGCCACCAGACTGGGGCTTAACTGATATGTGTCCTGGAGGCTGAAGTCCAAGGTCGAGGTACCAGCAAGCTTGGTGTCTGGCAAGGGCCACTTTCTGGTTACAGATGACGCCTCCTCACTCTGTCCTCATGAGGTAGGTGCAGGAGAATGTGAGAGCAGAGCTGGGTAGACAGGTGAGTGGCTCTCTGTATCTCCTGATGAGGACATGAAGCCTACTCTGAGGGCCCACTTAGCCTTAAAGACCTAGCTCCAGATAGATTCCCCTGGGGATCAGAGCTTAAGTGAACGAACTAGGGGCACACCGTCCAGTACACACATCCTGGCATCACATACCAGAATGTTGCTCAGCCAAAACCCGGGGCTGCCGTGGATGGACTCCCAGTGTCCTCTGATCACAGTCCTGTGCTGTCTCTCCCACAGTGACTTGTTTTAGTGGTGTGACGGGGGGTAAGCCTGGCTCTTGTTCTTCTTCAGCCACCTATGATGTCAGGGGCCATTTTTGATGCTCATTTCCAGGATGCCAAGGTCTCTGCCTCTGTGGCCTCTTACAGGATGGCATTGTGCCCTCTGCCCAGATCAGTGTTCCATCCTGCTGCCAGGGCTCCAGAGCACCTTTGCCCCTGTTCCTGTCGCCCTCCTGGGTGTGAGGCTGGGTGTCGCCCTCCAGATCGCCCTTTGTGCTTCTTTGCCAGGCTCCTCTGCTCACTCTCCTGATCAGCAGACCCTTTTCTATAATGTTGGCCACAACGACCTCTTCCCCTGGCATTCCATTCTTGCCCCATGAGGCCCCACGCTTGCCTTGCCATCTCACAGCCACTGTTGCTGAGGGTCTGTCCCTCTCTGGCCTTTGGTGTGGGCATCAACAAAGCCTCTCAAGGTGTGCAGATGTCATAGGTGCCCTGAGGAGGGGCCACTACAGTGCTAGTGTGCAGCCAGGCACCAGAAGTGGTGGCTGCTGCTGCCTCTATTAGTAATGGTCACGTCAGTGCCTATTAGGGGAGATGTGGCCTTGTCTTTGAATAAAGACTAGGCCATCACTTCCCACACAGGAGTTCAGAACACCTCCCTAGAGGGGCCTGCAAAAAACAGGTGGGCTTTACCCACTAAGGTGCCAGAACTTGCACTAGCCCTGTGTTGGGCATAATGCCTAGCCAGACCACCTGCTAGGAGGAATAGAGGAATGGCTCCTGTGGGTGTGGCGTTCTGCTCTGGCTAGTTGTAAGACCAGCATCTGGAAAGTACCTGCCTACCTGGGGACAAACTTACTATTGGCCGTATTTGGGACCCTACTCCATAAGGTCATTGGCTATCCAGACTTATAAGAGCTTGTACATCTATTCAGTAAACGAGTTTGCAATGCCATGCGCTTAGCCTGCTTCCCATCCAACTCCCAGAGTCTGCGGCTTGACTCTGCATCTACTCACTCCTAACCCCCCGGGCATTTCCCCCAAAGTCCACTCGGGCTGGCCCAAGTGGCTAGACACGACGACAGTAACTGACACGACGATAGACTTGTCTCTCCCTGTTCTGGGATGGAGTTGGTGGCAGACAGGCCTTTGCCCTCTCTGTCCCTCATGCATGTGTGTCTTGTATGTGCATGTCTGTGGTTTTAAGTCAGCCTCACTGAGGAGACCTTTGCAGTTATATATCGTAGGACCTGCTGCCTTTCAGCATGCAGTTAGCCAGCCTGGGGTCACTCTGGGAAACGCCAGGTGTTTCCCTTGCAAACCCTGACTTTGAGTGTCACCACATGCATTCACAGAGCATGTGGTCTGTCGGGTCGGGTTTATTTACCTGCTCAGTGGCAAGTTTAACCCACATTGCCCCATCTTTCTTACTCTGGCGTTCTACCATATGATTTTGTAGCTTTTTCTTCGCTCTGCATGTTTTGGGGGACCCAGGGCTGGTTCCAGTCAGTCCTGCCAGGAAGGCCACTGTGCTCTTCCACAAGTTCATGTCTCCACTTCTGTAATAAAATTGTGGAGTTGAACAAAGTGTGTGTAACCCCAGGTCAAGCTGCCAGGCCATTTTACATTCCTGCTGAGGTTGTGAGGCCCCTGCTGGCCCACTGTCCTCTCCAGTACTTAATAGTTGGCCTTTCTACCTGGAGCCATTCTGCCAGCCTGCTGCAGGACCTTATGGTGTGACTTCGACATATGTTTCATATATGGTTATTGCATGATGTGTCCTCTGGGTACACATCAGTCACTTGGGAATCCTCCGTGTTATTGGCTCTTACCAAGTGAATGTGGAATTTTAAGAGTTCTTTACGTGCTCTCAGTACAAGCCCCTTGTCAGGCACTAGAGTGTTTTCCCTAGGCAGGCTTGTCTTTTCTATTATGTTATGGGAGCTGAGCGCTTGTTTTTTTAAGAATATTTTATTTATTATTTTTATTTTATGTGTAGGAGTGCATTGCCTGCATGTGTATAAGTGTACCCATTTCATGTAATGCTCACAGAGGTCAGAAGAAGGCATCAGATCCCCTGGAACTGGAGTTACAGACAGTTGTTAGCTGCCATGGGTGCTGGGAATTGAACCCAGGTCCTCTGCAAGAGCAGCCAGTGCTCATTACTGCTCAGCTGTCTCTCTAGCCCCAAGAGAGCTGAGGATTTTAATGTCGTTGATCTTCCTGAGTATTCCAGCCTCTGCTGTGGTGTGAACATGCTTTGTTGCTACTTGCTCGGTAAGAGTTCAGCCTGAGTCTTGAACTGATACCATTAGGATTTGGCATTCAGTTTAGCTTTTGGAAGGGACTAGAGCATTGGATTACTAGGGTGGAGCCCGTGATAGAATCATGGGTGAAAAGAGGCCGCAGAAATACACACATGCTTCAGCCATGGTGCAACGTAACCCAAGAGGCCCTTGGGAGAGCCTGTGCCATGCTCTCCAGCTTCCAAAACAGTGAGCTAAATAAACCTCTTTTCTTTGCTAGGTAGCCTGCCTCAGGCATTTCATTACATTAATGAACTCATACATTTGTGGTTCGTATTTTCAGTTTGATGGTTTTCATATTTTCATTTAGATCTGACATAGTTGGAATTTATTTTTGTTATGCAATGGGGTAAAGTTTTGAGCTTATTAAAAAAAATACAGGCATCCCATTATTCTGTGGAAGGAACCATCTTCCCCACTGACTGTGCTAGTGCCTTTCTGGAAGGTTCCTGAGCCTGTTGCTGTGTGTGGCCTGGGCTCTGCATGCTGGCCATTCTGTTATCACAAGTGCCTTCTCCTCCCTGAGGCGGTCCTGGGAGCTTGAAGTCAGGCGGGGGTCGTCAACTGCTGGTCTTTTTGAAGTTGTTTTGGATGCCCAGGACCCTGTGTCCCAGTGTGATTTTAGCAGCTGGTTTTTATCTGTTCGAAACTTCAAGAGGTTTGGTTGTGATACCTGGACCCTCTAGAGCCTCCTCAGAAGGGCCTACAAAACCCAGGTGGGCCTCGCCCACTAAGGTGCCAGAACTTGCACTAGTCTTGTCTCTCCCTGTTCTGGGATGGAGTTGGTGGCAGACAGGCCTTTGCCAGCCTGCCCTCTCTGCCTCTCGTGCATTTGTGTCTTTGTGAGTCTTGTATGCACATGTCTGTGGTTTTAAGTCAGCCTCACGGAGAGCCAGCATCTCGCGGCTTTGTCTTTCAGCCCATGTGCACTCTTCTTTGTATTTACATTTGTTCCTTTCAGCGATGCTGTATACTTTTCAGTTTCTGTATCTTGTTAATGTTTTAGCATATGTTAAATTTATCTTACTGTTTTTATGGTTTTTATACTGTTAAAAGGCTATTGTTTAAATTTCAATTTCTGGATTGGGGCTGTGATTCAGGAACATGGCTGGTGTTTGTACACTGTTGCCCTGCATACCTGTGATTCCTTCCAGTTCTCAGAGGCTTCCTGTGGCTCCATCAGGGCTGCCTACAGATGGCTCATCTCTGTGACTCTAGACACAGCCCTCAGTGGACCTCGGGGGCCATTTTATCCCATCTTCTCTGACACCGACACTCTCAGCAGTGACTTCATGTGCATCACAAGCTGCCCTACAGCACCCCTGCCCCTGCCTCACCCACTGCTTCCTGTTTCTCATGGTACCTGGGGTTGTAGACAGGGTGGTCTGGGCTACAGCTACACAGGGTCTCTAGGTTGGGCCTGACAGTTCTGAGAGCATCCTTGATGGTAGGGGATCTGCAGACACTTTCCTTTGCTGGCTGTTCTCCCTGTGGCAAGTGTTCTTCCTGACCCCCGTGCTGTTTCTTGGGTTTGCTGGCTAATGCAACTGCATGTCCACCGAGGCCACGGCAGAGCGGTCTAATGCCTGCGGGTTACCGGGCTGGGTAAGGGGGCTGGCTTCCTTTCTTGTTGTGTGATAAGCACAGTCAGTGAGGGACAGATTGGAGATGCATCCTGGTAGAAGGTGGAAGCAGACTGCCTTTGCTCCAGGAAGTCGTGTGGCACACCAGCTGCCCCTGAATCAGAGTCTGAGGAGTAGAGAGACCTGTCAGGAAGCTTGTGCTGGGGCCTTGCTTAGTGTCCTGCATCTAGGGCACCGGAGCACCAGGTTGCACTGGGCTACTGCTCCCACTCCTGCTGTCCAGGAGCACAGTAGATCCGTGTCCATGGTGGGGCACTTTGGCTTTGTTGGGAATGAAACATGGCTGGTGTGTGCCATGGTTGGAAGGGTGTGAAGTAACCTCTTAGCGGTATGCTTCAACTGCCCTGCCGTAGTGGCATGAGGGCTGGTTGCAGTGGGTGACTAGGAGGTGCTACACCGGGACATGACACCAGGGACGAAGGAGACATAGGTGCCTGGCCTCTCTGGGAACACTGCAGCAGCTGTTGGCTGATGAGCTATTTGTTGGCCTGGGTGGGGTAGGGCTTTGCTGCGGGGACAGGAAGGATGGTCTTGCAGAGGCTGAGGCCGGAAAGGGTCTAAGGAGATACCCAGACAGCTGCTTGCCTGGTGCCAAGAGGCCAGTCTTGAGTTCAGCTCCAGCTGGACTAGACTGGTGGGATTCAGATGGTCTCAGGCTGTGAGCTTAGAGGTTACCAGGAGGTTCTCAAAGAGAGTGGATGGTGACATTTTTCTGGAGACTCTGTGCTCCAGCATTTGGAGATTGGCGTGGTAAGTGGGTAGCCTTGGTCTCAGCAGAGAGGTGGGTGAGTGACATGTTGCAGACTTCGCAGGCAGCAGGGCCTTTGTCCCCCGGCGTTTCCATGATCAAGGCAGCACCTGTGGCTGTCATGGGCTGTGTCCCTTGAGACACAGGGCCTGGGCCATCTGCAGGCTCTGCTGTGACCTGGGGTGTCAGGCAGGTCTGCTCTGTGGTACTGGAGACCAGTAGACGGGCTTTGAGGACCCAGGGTTGACATGGTGCCCACCCAGGCCATTGCCACGTGGGTCCACAGGCAGCTAAGTGCTGACTTGCTTTCATGTCTGAGTTTTGAGGGTCCTGTGGTATCTGCCAGGATGTAGACACCATACTCTGTTAGGCATGTGTGTGTCAGAGCCAGACTGGAACAGAGGACCCTAGGTGATACTGTGGGTGGGTTGGGGTCACCCCTAAGCAGCCCACAGATGGTATTTTGGGGCACATGACAATTGTAGCTGGGTCTGTTGAGCTGGAGAGACCTTGGCCTGCTCCCTCTGATGATGATATGTGCAGAAGGACACTCAGACTGGCAGGGCTCAGCCAGGTGGGAATCAGAAAATCCTCAGTGGGATCAGAAAATCTGGGGCGATGGTGGATGGCTTCCACCACCCAGAGCTCACCTGTCATTGTTCTGTCTGCTCTGCTCACCCTGCGCACCTGCTTCCTGTCTCTCCTCTTCGTGCCTTCTCTCCCTGTCCCGTCCGGGATCCCGCCCGGGGACTTTCTCTCCCTGTCCTGGGATCCCGGTCAGGGACTCTGCTGCCTCGCTGACTTTCTCCAACAGTCTCTCTGCCACCTCACCCAGTGCCGCCCCTCGCCTCAGAGCTTGCTGTTGTTTCCAAATGCCCTTGGCTCCTCATCCCCTTCGGCTGCCCATCTCCCATGTTCTCTCCACCTGTCTATGCCCTGTGCCCCTCCACCCTAGCAGAACAATTGCTGCCAGTATCCATGCCATGAAGCCGGTGAGGGAGCTGTTTCAGGGCTGGGTAAGGCAGGACTGGAGGGAGGAGAGGAGGGTTCCCTGGAGCCCTGCGGCAGGGCTCAGATATGGTGCTGGCAAAGCAGGGGAGACTGAGGCATGCCAGGGCTCAGCCCAGCAAGGCTTCGTGGTCAGCGTGTTACTCTTCTGGGTGCGTGGTGCGGTGGGGAGAGTGCCCCAGTGTCAGTGTCACGGCCCCACTCCGTGCTGTGCGTTCCTGTGTGCTCCCATTCTCTACTGCTCTGCTGGCAACCGTCCTCAACTATGCCTCCATGGGCTCCCACCTCATCACTGCCCTGCTCCTCACAGTCGCACAGTGGTTATCAGACCATCATCACTGTCATGGGAGCCCTGCTCCATCCACCCTTGCAGGCTGCACCCTCTGTTAGCCTCCCATAGATGGGAGGGTGCCTGCTGTCTGCAGAGCAATAGGCGGATTGCTGCCTCTCAGCCCCTACCTGCCAGTGAAGCTTACCATGCCCAGCCTTACTGGCTGGTCTCACTGCCCTTGGGTGCTGTCCTGTTGCCACTGAGGAGATGCCAGAGTTACAGCAGACTGTCTGCCTGCAAAGCCTAGATTATGGAACAATTGCCCTTGACAGTAGCCTGCACATGTGGGCGTGGTCCTGTGCAGTTACCCAGAGAGTGCAGCTCTCTAGAGACAGGCTGTAGGGGCTGGTGTGGGAGGAGACTAGCTGCACTGGGGCACAACTCGAGTGCTCTAAGCCTGGGTTGTGGCAACTGTCCTGGAGGCCACCAGGGCCATCACACAGAGCCTGAGCCTTTGAACACCAGAGGGCCACTCCACAGCCATTCTTGCTATCTGGGGACTGGTTCCAGACCCAACACTCCATCTTTGGATGCTCCAGCCCCTAAAATGTGGTGGCACAGGCTGCGCAGCCCACAGTGTCTTTACTCAGGAATGCTTCTGGCACCATGACGTCATGAGGTTTGTGGAATCATATCAAAAGAGAGCATGCGTGTGCAGTGCAGGTGTGTCTAGTGCAGGTGAGTATCCAGTGAATGTGAATGTCCAGTGTGGATGAATGTCCAGTGTGGGTGAGCATCCAGTATGTGTGTGTGTCCAGTGCGTGTGTGTGTTCAGTGTGGATGAATGTCCAGTGCATGTGGGTGAGTGTGAGTGCAGGTATGTCCAGTGCATGTGTGTGTCCAGTGCGTGTGTGTCCAGTGCATGTGTGTGTCCAGTGTGGGTGAATGTCCAGTGCGGGTGAGTGTCCAGTGCGACTGAGCGTGCAGTGCATGTGTGTGTCCAGTTTGGGTGTGTCCAGTGCGTGTGTGTGTCCAGTGCATGTGTGTATCCAGTGTGGGTGAATGTCCAAAGTGGGTGAATGTCCAGTTCAGGTGTGTCCAGTGTGGGTGAGTGTGCAGTGCATGTGTGTGAGCGTGCAGTGTGGGTGAGCGTGCAGTGCGTGTGAGTGTGCAGTGCAGATGTGTCCAGTGCAGGTGTGTGTCCAGTGCGTGTGTGTCCAGTGTGGGTGAATGTCCAATGTGGGTGAATGTCCAGTGCAGGTGAGTGTCCAGTGCATGTGTGTAGGTGTCCAGTGCGACTGAGTGTGCAGTGCGGGTGAGCGTGCAATGTGGGTGAGTGTCCAGTGTGACTGAGTTTGCAGTGCGTGTGTGTGTCCATTGTGGGTGTGTCCAGTGTGTGTGTATGTCCAGTGTGGATGAATGTCCAGTGCAGGTGTGTCCAGTGAAGGTGATTGTCTGGTGCATGTGTGTGAGTGTCCAGTGCGACTGAGTGTGCAGTGCAGGTGAGCGTGCAGTGCGTGTGTGTGAGCGTGCAGTGAGGGTGAGCGTGCAGTGCGTGTGTGAGAGCGTGCAGTGCGTGTGTGTGAGCGTGCAGTGCGGATGAGCATGCAGTGTATGTGCCTGTGGGGTGCAGATGCAGGTGGTTGTGTCACGGAGGTGCACTGTGGATGGGAGGATGGACAGTGGACCCCCTCTCCTCCCTCCTATTCCTGCTGTCTGAGAGAGCAGCAGTACCTGCTCCATTACCAGACACAGGGAGGAGGACAGAAAAGTGGGGTCCCCTCCCTTGAGGTTTGCGTGGTGCTAAGGATGTGGATGGACTCTGATGGGGGCTCCATGACAGGGCTGACACTCATCGGACATCCATGACTTCCTGTGGTAGGTGACATGCTCTGGGCAGTGGGCACATGGTATCTGCCCGAGTGGCAAGTGGCTAGAGGACAGAGGCCATAGCAGGCTAGGTGAGAGGGCAGCCAGACAGATGGGTATAACCAAGCTCTGGTGGACAGGGCCAGGCCCCTTCCTTGGTTCAGCAGGAATCTGTGAAGTCACTGGCCACAGCTTTTGGTGCAGGGGAGAGAGCAGCTCCCATCATCCCCATCTTTGGGCAATGGTGATGGCCAGAGCCCTGAGCCACTGCCACCCAGAGTGAGAGCCTCTGGCAGTCCGCTGCTGTGCCTGGATCTTGCTGCCTCCTCCCAAGCTGTGGTTGGAGCCCTTGTTCCCTGGCTCTGGAGCCTGGCAGCCACCATGGCAGTGTGCCCAGGCCCTTCTCCTTCCAGAGAAGGCTCAGGTGTGGGGTGTGCCCCAGGTGGCAGAGCGTGTTCAGTGGGGATCTCTGGGATGTGTGTGGATTGACCATATGGTGTGATGGGCTCCGCTTTGCTTTCTGGCTCCTCGTTCTGTCCTGGGCTTTCTTATGAGTCCAGTGGCCACAGCTTTTCCTGACACTAAGACTCCACAAAGCTGTGGTGAAGAGGGTAGACCAGAGGCCCAGGGACTGCGCTGCACACTGTCTAGAAGCAGCCTGCTTGTGTGTACCCCACCCCCCCGGGTGCCAGGCAGGGGCGGTAGGGTGCTGCAGTGTGGAGGAGATGTCAGCCAGAAACATCTAGAAGGGGCGTGGTCTCAGACTGACCTGATGCAGATTGCTGGGGGCCGGCTGGTTTTCCCTGGTTCAGCCTACCTAGTCATGAAGGAGGGGGCCCCTGACAGCCAGTGTTGCTCATAGCCAGCCTGAGCCGGCAGCATTGGGTTCGAGGGCTCACCTGCTCAGCCCCTGGTTCAAGGAGCATTTCTCCTGGAGTACTAGTGCTATAACCTTGTCCCTCTGGGTGCTGGGGACATGGCAGAGAACGTTCTAGCAGGGAAGATGGAAAGGTAAGTAAGGTGAGGAGTTGATGATGGGATGAGGCATGGCTTGGCCTCATCACTGTGTTCTAGAACCAGCAAGTCAAGATTGGACATGGTCTTCTGAGCTGTGAAATGGGACCGTATTTCTCAGCAGCAGGGTTGCCATGGATGGAAACCCATGTCCTGTGGCAGGGCTGCTCCTGGTTTCTTGGGGGCCATCCTGGCCACACTGGAATAGGATGCTCTAGTATTGGTACCTACAGGCTTGCTGGCTGAAGACATAGCCTGTGATGACCCAGCGTGCAGGCAGAGGGTGTGAGGACACATGGAGAAGGAGGTGTGGCCCTGGGAGGGGGGCACTAGAGTCTCTGGGGACTGAAACCCTGGAACTGGGCAGGGCTAGACAAGCATGCAGTAAGCCCACCTTCTGTTTGCACCAGGAGCGCTGTTGGCCTCACCAACTGAAAACCCAACTCTCAGATGCCATTCAGCACTCCAGAGTGGTACAGAAGGTGAGGGGTGTGAGTGGTGGTCCAACCAGTTGGGGATTCATTTCTTGAGCAGCCATACTAGCTGCCTCGTCCCAAGTTGGCCCTGTACAGCCCCACTCCCAGAGCTGAGAGGGTGTCTCCTTGGAGTCATCCTGCAGGGGCTCCATCTCATGGGCACATCCAGGTGTGCTGCAAAGGGGTTGCCCTCAGAGGTGCTTCCCAGAGGCCTCATGGCACCCGTGGAAGTCTGGAAGAACAGCAATCACCCCAGCATGAACAGCAGGGAAACTGAGGCCTAACAAGGTTGTGTGGGTTAGTGGTCACACTCAGTGAGGATGCTGCCCAGCCCACGGCCAGTCAGGAGATGGAGCAGGGGCAGTTTACGAGGAAGGTGACAGGAAAAGCAAGGCCCTCAGAGGCCTAAGATGACAACTCTAGGACCCATGATATGGGGCTGCTGTGAGCACTGTCAAGAGGGGACAGAAACAGGCAGCCCTGAAGGAGTCTGAAACCTGGTCTCACAGCATGTCCTCATTCTGCCCAGGACAGCTGGACCCTTCTGTAGGTGGAGTCTGGAGTCTGCTGTCCGCGAAGTGTCTTGAGATCTGACCTGTGCTCAGCATGCTGGGAGAAGGATCCATTTCTAAAGCCAAATGAGAGTATCAGGGAAAGACTAGTGCATAGCGGTACAGGTATAGAAGCAGATAGGCTCTGGCCCGGACAACTGACTATGTGAAAGAAAGCAGTGGATGTGGAGCTGGAACCCAAAGTGGACAGCCTGAAGAAAGGAAGGTGGGGCATAAGAGGCCCTGATGCTGAAACCCAGAGGAAAACCTTGACGTCCACAGAACCATAGGGTCCGAGCTCCAGATGGACAGGATCAGAGAACAGGAGGGAGAGTGCTTGCAGAGCCTCTGAGCTGCCAGCGCTTCCTGGAGACTCGAGCTCAGGGGTGAACAGGCTATACTTACCCTTTTAAAAATCACGCTTGGTTATTTCATTTAAAACCGGGAAGACTAGAAACAAAGATGAAATCTTAAAAGCCTAAGAAGCCAGAGAATCTTAGCACATTATAGCCAGAGAGAGGGACACAACTGACAGCTGGCTCTCCTAACAGCGGCAGTGGGGTGTGGAAGACTGAATTGAGTCTTCCTTCTCTGCTTTCTGATTGTTGGCACCATGAGGCACCATCTCACTGTGCTAATATACTGTCAACCTCCAGCTCTGCCTCAGAAAAATCTCTTCAGGTAAAATGAAAACATCAAGAAACAAAACCCCAGAGTTTCAGTCTGACAGAATCATCTCAGAGCAAAAGGAATATGGTCCTAAGTGGAAGCCCAGCCACAGGGAAGTGAGGCCCTGGGGACAGTGGATCGCTTTGCAGGCTGCAGGCCTCAGTGCGGGCTGTCCATAGCAGTGTTCCAAGGTTGCATTGTCAGAGAAGTGACTAGCTGCTCCCCTGGGGTGGATGGGAGCAGGTAACTACTAGAGAAGACATCTGCAGAACAGAAAGTGGACAGAACAGAAGGGCTGATTCTGTGAAGGGTCAGCAAAATGTTGAAACCCCTTCAAGATGAGACAGGACACAGCAGAAGTACAAACACTGTCATCTGCAACAAGGACAGTTCATTTCAAATCCCTCAAGTTAAATAAAAGTTTATACCAATGTGTTTGATAATTTATCTAAAATATGAAAATCTTTGGAAAACTGTAACTTGTCAAAATGTGCAGCAAATCCAGAAAGCTCAATATTTGTTATTTTACAATTTTTATTTATTTATTATTTTATGTGTATGTGTGTTATGCCTATATGTGTGTAAGTACACCCATGTTGTACAGTGCCAGAGGAGGACAAAAGAGAGCATTGGATTCTCTGGAACTGGTGTTACAAACAGTTGCTAGCCACCATGTGAGTGCTGGGAATCAAACTTCAGTCCTTTGCAAGAGCAGTCCGTGCTCTTAACTGCTGAGCCATCTCTACAGCCCCAAGCTCAATATTTATTAAACAAATTAATTCTCTAATGAGTAGGTATCCAACTAGGAGGATCCCAAACCTAGATGATTTTATTGGAGAGTTCTTCTGAAGTTTGAAGAGTAGCAGTCCACACACATGATTCTGGCTTCCAATCTGATGACATCACACCAACGTGCTAACCAGTTGGGTCTAGCAGTGTGAAAAGAAAGACCCATTGCTGTAAAGTAGAGCTAGCTGCAGGAAGGCAAGGTTGATTTGCAATCAGCAGTCAGTGTAACTTATCTCCACAGATAAAGTTCAGGGTGAAGCTTGGCCCCACATAGGAAAACCAAAACCCTCAGCAAACTAGGAATCCACAGAAGGCCAATGACTTGCAGAAGAGCATTCAGAAGCTTGCAGCGGGCATCACACATGCCAGTACGGCTCCTGATATCAAGAACAGCATGGGGTCTTAATGCCTCCATTGCCGTTGCATGGACGTTCAGCAGGTGTAAAGAGACCAGAGAGGGGACTTGGAAGGACCGAGCTGCTTCGTCAGGTAGCCCTGAGTGGCTCTGCAGGGACATTTAGAATTGATATGTGTCCTTAACAAGGTCAGATATCATGTCAGCCTCTGAGAAGACAACCTACAGCTCTTCCACTTGGAAGTGGCATTAAGAAAGTGATGCCATTCTGAGCTGGGATCGCAGTGTGTCTGTGGTCCTGGTACTTGGGAGGGGAAAGTGGGACCATCACTCAGCCCCAGGAGGTGAGGCCGGGGAGGGCAGCATAGTGACCCATTTCAAAACAGTAAAGATGTGGCTGCATCACAGTGACACCAGATGTAGAAGGGGAGCCAGGTGACTGCTTCTGACTTCAGACTGCTTCTGACCCATCCTTATGCTGAGATAGTTGAGAAGGCCTGAGGAGTCCAGGGGCCATGTTGAGAGGAAGTTGTTCTTTGCACACAGTGTGGAGATCCCACATGATCAAGATGGAAGCCTTGGCGGGATTGGTGTGTGTGCCAGCTGCTTCTAAATTGTGTGGAAATGCAGGAGACCCAGAACAGCAAAGATGGTTTTGCAGACCTAAGGAGACATTGATACCACACACACTAGGGCACCAGTGAAGCTGGCGGCATGCACCTGTGAGGCACACAGGTTGCCAGGCATGGGAGATCATGGAGGCTGAATGTGGCCCAGGTGCATGTTGGCTGGTGGATGGCCTGTGTAAGTGGCCTGGGGAAGGGATCTGGGGAGGGGGCCTGGGCAGGAGGAGGTGATCCCAAGGGGCTGGTCTGGGGAGGGGCCCCGGGGGAAGTGACACCTGGGGGGCTGGTCTGGGAAGGTGGCCTGCCTGGCCCAGGGACTGGATGCTTGCTTAGTTGGTGCTGGCTCAGTTGGATATTTGAATGAGAGACAAAGATCCTTCAGAATATTAACATACCTTTTTGGGATTCTAGACATCATGGGAGAGGCAAGGTGGAGCCACTTTTAGAGCACATCTGGCAGTGCTTCCCATCACCACAGCTGCAGGAACTCTGACCAGAAATGGAAATGGCAGCCTTTGTAACACCAGTGAGAGTGAAAGACTGCACTGAACTAGAGGGCTTTCGCACAGCACATAGCTGAAAAGGACTCTGCCATACCTGTAAAGATCTGTTACAAATCGGTAAGGAAAAATGTCCCCAAAGATGATTTCCAAATGACCAATGAGTAGTGAGCATGTACTCAGCCAAATTGTTATTAGAAAACAGCGCTAGCTGGGTGCGGTGGCTCATACCTGTAATCTCAGTACACAGGAAGCTGAGGCAGTGGGATTTCCTTTTTCCATGAGTTCAAAGCCAGTGTGGGATACATAGTGAGTTCTAGACCAGCCTGGGCTACAGAGTGAGACATTGTCTTAAATTAAAAAAAATAATAATAAAAAGGAAAATAAACTCATGATAGGTCACTTCAAACTATCTCATAAATATAAAGAACTCCAGGGCTGGAGAGATGGCTCAGTGGTCAAGAGCACTGGCTGCTCTGGCAGAGGACCCAGGTTCAGTTCCCAGCACCCACAGGGCAGCTAATAACATCTGTAACTCCAGCTCCAGGGGACTGAACACCCTCTTCTGACCTCCATGGGCCTTGCAAAACGCAGGTACACTCACATAAATGTAGGCATGACACTCATACACATAAAATAAAAATAATAAATATTTTTAAGAACTAATTCAAATGAAAAAAACGCCAGGAAGTGCCTGTAGCGGGGGAGGGGGACAGTGGGGCAGAATGTGAGCTTGTGCTCCTGATGTGCGCATCTAGTAGGGTCTACTGACAGTTATCCCTGCGGTCCTGCAGTTCTGCCCTAAGGAAAAGCATGAGTGTACTCACCAAAACTCACGTGAAAGTGGCCTTGAAATACTGCAAGTTGGCACAGACAGCCTGGTAGAGCAGGAAAGTATCCAAGCCGAGTTCAGACTCCGAGGCTTCACAGCAGGCACCAGGATGAGCTGTGGCTGCTGGGGTCGCCAGTGCAGTCAGCAGGCGTTTGGTCTGGTAGTGGTTGGTCTGCACCCTCGGCCCCAGGCAGAGCTGCTCAGTGCAGCGGACAAGCCTCCGAGGTGGGCCATGTTCTCCGACTGCGCACCGCTGGCTGAGCTTTTCTGTGTCTGGTCCAAGAGGGTCAGGCACCCCGTTGCCGCAGGCCAGCCGGAAGTCACTTGTCATCCTCCCGTGCCTCAGGCACAAGGCAGACTTGCCCCTTGCCTCAGCCTGTGCCATTTGGAGAAATTAGAGGCCAGCTGTGGGAGTGCCTTTCTCTAGCGAGGAAGTGAGGCATCTTGACCCCCGCTTCCGGCCAGAGTGGGAGTGTGTGAGAAAGAGCCCTGATTCCCAGAGCCTGAGCCCCAGACACCAGCTAGAGCTGAGTCTGCCCGCTTCCGCTCCTTCGGCAGCTCAGCCAGCACCCTTGACTCCCGACAACACCCATCCCAGCTTTATATCTTCTCATGGGAAAATAATCCCTTCTCCTGTGGTCCCATGGCAGGACGCATCTCTTCCTCCTCTGCTCGGGCTTGAGGCCTGGCTGAGAGTGAGGAAAAGCTGCCTTTGTCGGCTTCTCTCTGGAAAGCCATCACAGGCCCCGCTCCGCACCCAGCACCTGGCCAGCAAATCCTTAATCCCTGCTTCAGAGCTAAAGACCCAAATTGGGCCTTTGTGGGAAGCATAAAGGAGGGCTTTGTCTGCCTTTCAGAAGGCTGAGAGATCCCTTAAAGCCTTTCTTCAGCCCCGTCCTTTGTCCTGTGCGCTAGTGAGGGTGGGCATGTGTGGAGGTGAGGGAGGCCTCCGCAGAGCCTAGCCTGGCAGGGCTGAACTGCCCCTCCTTGCAGACTCAGCCCCACATTCCTGCCCTGTGCCCTTGTGGGGCAGCCAGCCAAAGGCTCAGGATCCTTGCTGCTTGCGTGGGTAGCCCACCATCCCTTACCTTCAGCCTGCAGGGAGCTCTCTCCTAAAACTCGTCCTCCAGGTGAGGTGGCTTTCTCCTTACTCCCCTCCTTACACCCACAGACTAGGAAGAAATCCCACGAGAGTCATTCTTTACCAGGCAGCTCTGACTGGGTGCTAACTGGTCTGTGGCATCTGGTCATGAAGACAGATGAGTTTCTTCCAGCTCCTTTTCACCTGTGTTAGAACAGCATCTGTAGGTTGTCCACAGGCCCTAAAGGCCTGATAGTCACCTGGGGCTCCTCCCACACCTGGTAAGATAGGAGGCAGCAGAGGCAGGTGGGACAGGCCTCAGCCTGACTGCTTTTGGGGCCTGATACTCTGCTGACATTCCATGACTTACAGGGGACCAGGTCCTTGTGGTGTCCTCTCTTGGAATTGGGAGTACCATCTCTTGTTCAAGTGTCCTGGCCATGCTCTGGTTGCTTATGCATCTTGTTCTCAAGGGTGTGGATAGTGGTGCCAAGTTACAAAAACCAGAATCCTCCCTGACCACACCACGGGAATCCTCCCTGGCCATGCCATGGAAAGCCTTCCCTTAGGCAGGCAGGTCCCTTAGTAGGCACGAGATGTATGATCTTCAGTGCTCTGCAGGTAGGTAGGATCACAGGGTGGAGGTGCCGGCTGAGCTTGGATCATAAGTGGGTATAGTGTTGTTCCTAGTTGACAGATGAGGACACTGAGGCCCAGGGAATGCAGTGCCATGCCCTGGCCTCACAACAGGTGCTTTGCTGGGGCAGGACCTGTGCCAGGGTTCGTTCCAAGAGCCTGGAAGCTCCAGAGGCTGCAGAGTGGGAGGGTGCAGCCAAGCACGGCCTGGCACAGGGCCAGTGCCTCCCCCAGCCTCAGGCCCTGCTCACTTCCTCCCACCCACAGGGAAGGGAGGCGATAATTACTGCCTTGGATGAGAGCGCTTGTCAACAGATTTTTAGATCTTTTATTTTATATTCATCTATCCACATATTTGTTTATTTAAAGGCCTCTGCTGACTTCCTTGTGTTTCCGCAGTGCGTAGGAAGGATGTTGGATTGGGAAAAGAACCTGGGTGAGGGCGGCTTCACTGTCCTTCTAAGTGGCATTGGTCATGCTCACTCTGTGGGTGCCCTCTCCCTTCAGATGCTGCGGCCCTCGTCACCAGCTCCGCGGGCAGTGCCTCGGGCCCTTGGTCTGTCGCTGGATGTAGGTGCAGGAGTGTACAGTTGTCCTAGTTTCCTGTGCCCTGTAGGACGGATTCTCCCCAAATAAGCCTGGCCCAACTCGAGTTCAGTGGCAGCTGGCGCTCACCTGCCATCCACTCCAGCCCATACCCATGTATTGCTGTACCTTGGTGTCCCAGATTCTACCCCAGAATGACTCCGGGGATGGGGAAGTACCAGCCATCTCTGGAACTGAGTCCTAGTGATGCTCCAGCCTCTGCTGCCCAAGGCACTGCTGCCAAGGCAGATTCAAGTTGGCTGGGCCTTGTGCTTTAAAGGGATCTGTTTCCCAGGCCTGGGGAGAGGACCTTGGCCACAGCCTCTATAGAGAGCTCAGGAGGCCAGGCTCAGGGTCCTTGGAGGTGGGTGGGACAGATTTTGTTGGAATGCGAGCTCCATCTTGAGACTTCCCTCCCTGACCAGTGCTGGGGAACCAGATGGACGCCAGGTGACTATCTGTCCTGAACCACAGGTCCGGAAGGCCTGGAAATGTGCCCAGACTGTCCCATCAGAGAGAAAGTGGGGTTAATTGGAGAAGTCTCTTTTATTGTATTGAAACATTTGGTGAATTAAAGAAATCAAGGAAGAATTAAATTTAAAATCCCTGGAGTTCCCGCCGCCCAGTCCTGTCATAGGGTGCGCTCATAGGTGGTGGTGTTGGTGTCTTGACTGTGTGTTGACTGTCTCGCCTGCAGCTGGGTCTCTGATGGGTCTGCAGCCCCAGTGAGAGAGTGGACTTGGCCTTCCTCTGCCTGGGCATGTTCCTTGGGGTCAGGCCTGTGTCCCCTAGGCTGGATGTGTGGACCCAGGACATGGCAGCCCTGGCTAAGAGTTTGGCCATGAGTAGCCTGCTGAGCTTTTCTTCACTCGGGCCTGGGATGAGGACAGGTACATACCATAAGACAGGTGGCCGAACCTACCTACCTCACCATACCTGTCTTAAACGGTAGCTGCTGGCTTCCTTTCCCAAAAACATGCACTCCTTGTCAGAGAGCTCAGGCCCTATCAGCCTCTGGGCTCCTGAGGCCCCAGGATGAGCTTCTTTGGCCCCTGGAGCCTCCTCCTGGTCTTAGTGGCAGCCTTGTCCGCCTGGTCAGGACTCAGGAAATATACCTCCAGGATGCAGCGTGATAATGGCCTGTGTTGCTCAGCATTTACAAGCCCCATTTGCAGACCTGACTGATGATGAGAAGATCTTTAAGGGAACTGACAGCATATGGCAGAGCCAGGGCCAGGTGCTGCCTCCAGGTATCGCTGAAGAGGACTTGGAGGTCATCCAGCTGCTGAGGAGGCCATCCTGCAGATGGAGATGAAACCCACATGAAGGGACCCTCAGCCTTCCTCTATAGGGGCTGGGTGGGATTTCAGACCTTATCCCTGCTCTGGCAACTGGAGCTGGACCCTGCCTTCAGTGCCAGATGCCCCTGTGTGTGTGGAGGAGGCTGACGTCTCAGGGCCCATCCTGCTCTTTGGTGTTCCTGGTAGGGCAAGGTGTGCTGATGACCCTGAGCCACTGCAGGAGACAGACCTCAGCACTGAGTCCCACACCCCCAAGCTTGGGTGGTGCTTGGCTCAGAGGAGGTGGCTAGGTGCCTGGTGCCTTTCGCAGCAGGTAGTTTTCAGGCGGTTTGAGCAGACTGCTTAGACCTGATCCTGCAATTTGGTGGTGCTGCCGGCAGCTGTCAGGTAAGTTGTCTGAGGCAGCCAGAGGTGTGGATGCCAGATGCATGCCGCTTGCTCTTGGTTTCTTGAGGTTTGTCTGTGTGTGGTACCTGCTGGAGGTCTGTCTCAGCAAAGCCCACAGATAATCCCCGTCACCTGCTGACTGTGTGGTCTTCTGAGAGGTTCAAAGGGTGAGTGTAACTGAGTCCCTGCTAGTGAAGAAGTGTGTGAACACAATAGCTAGGCCGTGTGGCAGAGACAAGGCTCTGTTGGCCATAGGACCAGCTTGTCTAAGCCCCGCTTGCTCAGACCTCTGTAGTTCTTGGGCTGGGTGAGGACTTGAAGTGGATTGTGGACAGTCCCACCTTCCCAGCCTTGGCTCCTTATTTAAGGTGGCCCTGTGGAAGACACGGGAGCCTTATGCCAGCACTTGGGAGGCATGGGATGGAAGGCAGTGGAGTGGGAGCTGTGCTTGCTGTTCCCACCCCAAGCACCTCACTCACTGGCTCACTTACTGCCTTTGACTTTTGAAGATGGGGAAAATGAAACATAAACTCATCAGCCTCATTACCTCCCCCTAGTTTGTGGCAGGGTCTGTGACATCACAGCTATCCAGGATCGGTAAGGCATGGAGCTAGGGGAACAAGTGTGGGGATGGGGTGGCCTCTGCAGGTGTCCAGGCCCCTCAGGACTTGAGGGCTCTCTCTGGAGTCATCTCTTCAGGGCAGAGAGGATTGATCACTGACTAAATGTCAGACAGGAGGGAGACAGGCCCTCGGAGGGGAGCGAATACCCTGCAGCCAGCGTATCTGGTACCTTGCTTCCCCTTCCCCACCCTGAGGAAGGTCATCAGGACAGACTACAAAGGAGCCCCTGGTCCCTGGTCTCACTGGGTGACTTCTGAAGTTATAAAATAATGCATCATGTAGATGCCAGCACATCCAGGCATCTGACCTTTAGAGTGGATGACCACAAGGAGTCCCTGATTCCTGAGTGTTTGTGGACTGAGTGCTCTGAGGGACTGTGCAGTCTGTGGCTCTCGTAGGAACCGTATCTGTATCCAACAGCTCTTCCCTTTTTGGCCCCCATGTCATCAGAATCAACCCGTGGGACAAATGGCAGGGCTTAGGATGCCATGACCTGGCTTTAGGTCCAGGGTGCCACTTAAGGAGCTGGGTGACCTTGATCTGCATTTGTCTCAGATAGTCCATCTGTGAAGTGGGTAGGTCTATAATGCTCTCTCCTCAAAAACCTACTGGCTCGGGCAAGCTGGTTAGTCAGTATGCATTGTAAGCCGCTATGGGGCTTTTCTGAGGTGTGAGGGGGCATCTTGGATGCAAGGGACAGTGGGAACAGGGAGACCCGGGCATGGACCTGTGGGCCTGTCTCAATCAGGTCCACTAGATTCTGAGTGAGGGTGTCCTGCCTTCTGAGGCTCTGGACTAATCAGTAGTGACTCCTGAGGCCCAGACCTGAGGACCCTGGCCCAGCTTCTGCAATGGGCCAGAAATCGGCAGTGCTGGGCTTGTGGGTTCTCCCAGGGTGGGCTCAGATGTAGTCCCTAGAGAGACTCCCTGTCACCCTCATCTGCTCCAGTTCTCGTGCTTTATCGCGCCCTGAAACACCTGGTGGGCTTTTGCAGGCAGTGCTAGGCCTGCCTACCTATTGTGGTTTAGACATGAAGTGTCCCCCATGAGTCTGAACATTTGGTCCTCAGTTGGAGGTGCTGTTTTGGGAGGCTGTGGAACCTTTAGGAGGTGTGACCTAACTGGAAAAAGTGGATCATCAGGGCCAAACCCTGTCATTTATAGTCCAGGCTGCTTCCTGCTCCTTAGAGAGGAGAGGAGAGGAGAGGCGGTGCAGAGTGTGTCTGCTGCCCCTGCCATGGTGAATGTACCCTCCTTGATAGGAGGCCAAAACAAACCTTTCCCCTCTTAAGTGCCTTTTGTTGGGTATTGGTCACAGTGCCTAGAGAGCTGATTCTGACAAGTGGGGCTGTTACTGTGATGAGTCTCACTGTGCATGAGCCTTTGGAACCGGTTTGCAGAAACAATGTGGAAGAGTTTGGAGCTGTGGACTAGGGGTGCCCTAGAGTGTTGGATGAAGAGCTTAACTGGTGGGAATTTGAGAGACCAGAATGATGATAAGACTATGGATGGTAAAGACTGCTCATGAGATTTCAGAGAGGAATGAGGACTCTTTCCAGAAGTTGGGCTAGAGGCCCTTCCTATTATATTCTGGCAAAGAATCTAGTTGTGTTCTGCCCATGGATTGAAGTTTTAAGTGCAACTGAATTCAAAAGTAATAGACTAAATTGTTTTGCAAGAATGTGTAAGGCAGCATGCCAGCCAGGCTGTGGCATGGTCACTACTCTCTGCGTTTAGGGAGGTTTATTGTGAGAATTCAAAGCTGGAGGTAGAACAGAAAGACGTGGGAAATGTGCAGTTTAGCAACAGTGGGGGTGTGGTTGTGATTAAAGTTGCAGACAGAGTAGGATGGACACAGACAAAGTGGCTGTAATTGCTAAAGTTTTTGAAGCTATTGAAGAGGTCCTGGACTCAGCACTGGGAGAGGAGGAAGCATGCAGGGACGGAAGGACCCCACACATAGGAGGCTCGAAGCTATAAAAAATTCAAATTCATTTGAAAAGAGAGTATACAAGAGGTGTCTGAGAGGGTTAGCTAGGAAAGACCCCACCTACCCAGGCTTAGCATGACGGTGCACAGAGGCTGCTGCTCTGTGGTCCAAAGGGGCCAGACCACATCTCTCACTAGTTGGAGAATGTGTCTGAGTCCTCCACATGGTGCTGGTTTTGCAGATGTAATTCAAGAGTTTCCATCAAACTTCCCAAAGGCCACTGAAGCCAGGCAGTATATACAGGGCCAGAGTCCCCGCATGGAGCTTATGAGTGGGCAGTGTGTGAGCTGTCAAGGCTCTGTAGACACCCCAGGATATTGGAGTGACACAAATGTCAGGTGTTCATCAAAGCATTGGAGCTAGTTCAAGAGAATGCTATGATTTGAATGTGAAGTGCCCCCACAGACACTTGTGTTTGAACATTTGGTCTCTAGCTAGTGACACTATTTCGGAAGGTAATGGACCTACTAAAGTAGACGTGGATGGCTAGGGATGGGGTATGAGGTTTCTAGCCTGGCTCTGTTCCATCAAGATGGGAGGAAGAGAGGTGACCTGCTCTCTGCAGCCTCTGTGAATTGCTCCCAGCCCTCCCTAGCTTGAAGACGTACCCTTTCAGACTGTGATCCAAAATAAACCTCTCCTCTCCTAATTCCTTCATGTTGCAGTGGTGAGAAAAGCAGCCAGTATTCAGAGTGTGCATCTCCGGGAGTGGGGGTCAGAGCCTGGGGCTACCACATGTGCCTCATGCAGCAAGATCAAACTGGACAGTCTTCCCCAGTGACATGTGCAGTCCCCTCTCCCCAGTGACATGTGCAGTCACCTCTCTCCAGTGACATCAGTCACCTCTCCCCAGTGACATGTGCAGTCACCTCTCCCCAGTGACATGTGCAGTCCCCTCTCCCCAGTGACATGTGCAGTCCCCTCTCCCCAGTGACATATCCAGTCATCTCTCCCCAGTGACATGTGCAGTCACCTCTCTCCAGTGACATCAGTCACCTCTCCCCAGTGACATCAGTCCCCTCTCCCCAGTGACATCAGTCACCTCTCCCCAGTGACATGTGCAGTCCCCTCTCCCCAGTGACATATCCAGTCATCTCTCCCCAGTGACATGTGCAGTCACCTCTCTCCAGTGACATCAGTCACCTCTCCCCAGTGACATCAGTCCCCTCTCCCCAGTGACATCAGTCACCTCTCCCCAGTGACATGTGCAGTCCCCTCTCCCCAGTGACATATCCAGTCACCTCTCCCCAGTGACATGTGCAGTCACCTCTCTCCAGTGACATCAGTCACCTCTCCCCAGTGACATCAGTCACCTCTCCCCAGTGACATCAGTTCCCTTTCCCCAGTGACCTGTGCAGTCACCTCTCCCCAGTGACATCAGTCACCTCTCCCCAGTGACATGTACAGTCACCTCTCCCCAGTGACAGTGTCCAGTTGCTACTCCCCAGTGACCATGACCAATCACCACTCCCCAGTGGCAGTATCTCTTTCCCATTTCCTAATGATAAGAATGTCTGTTCCCTGTTCCCTGGCGAGAGTATTTATTCCCATTTCCCAGTGCCAGTATCTGGGTCCCTATTCCTGGTCTTTCTCTAATCACAGTGACCTATCCCTGTTCCCAGTGACAGTGGTCAGTCTCCCATACCTAATGGCATTGTCTGGTCCCATTTCCCAATGGCTGGAAACTCTTCCCTGACTTCAGTGGCCAGCATTCCACCCTGGTAAGTTGTCAGTCCCTTTGTTGTGGTGGCTGGCTTGTCTCTCCTGATGGCAGTTTGCCCACCCTATGATAGTGTCAGCCCTGACCCTTGACTGCTTACTTCCAAGATGGGCTTAGGACTCGGTGAGCAGCATCTCATCATCACATAGGGTGTCTGAATGCTGCGTCTGTCTACTGGGCCTTCTTTCACAGTCCGGGAAGACTTGCACCTGCTGCCTGATGTGGGACTGCTGCTTACTGAGGCCTTTTGACCTTTCCTTTCCTGAGCCATGACAGGGAGAGTCCTAGACCTCTCCCTGAGGGCTGTATGGGACAGAGTGTGTGCAGCCTCTGGAAGAGAGGTTCTGCTGCACTGTGATGCTGCAGGGAGACCGCAGAGGTGCACAGCCCTGTGACACATGTACATATAAGTCTGGGCATGAGCGGCTCTGCCATGCTTGCCTCCCTCTCTCCACTGGTTCACCCTGGATCCCCCCTCTTTATTTCCTGTGTAGGAACGCAGTTGAAAGAAACCCTAGGATCATCCTAACCCTGAGTGACCACCCCAGTGTCGGTAGAGGGTTAGAAGCAAGTGGTGGAATGGATCCTGTCCTTGGTGTGCCCAGCCCTGCTGGCTGCCTGGCAGTGACTGTTTAGCTTGCAGACTGGACTGGGGGTGGGGTTTGGGCTCTGCACAGCCTGTGTTCATCTGGATGAAAAGGAGTAGTCTAGGAAGCAATGTGGCCAATGTGGCCAACTGAGCAGGAGCCTCCTGTTAGCCCAGTACACAAGTCCCTCAGGGAAGAGGATGTTGTCTGCATTTCTGTGAGGGAAGCAAGAAGGCTGGAACCTGGCCGTCTGACCCCAAGGAGACACAGTGTCCAGAAACTGTGGAATTTGAACCTCTGACCAGGCCCAGCTGCCCTCACCAGACACCAGGCTTGTCCCAGGCACAGGCAGTAGCTGTCCCTGCAAGTGAGCTCCTTAGATTGGAATCAGCTTAGGCCAGGCTAACTCCGGCCCCATGCTGGTCCCCTCTCTGGGACTCTTCCCCTGGCTCTGGGTTTGAAGCCGCCCGTCTCTGTCTTCCTAGCCTGGGGTACCTCTCTGGGTTTGAAGCCACCCATCTCTGTCTTCCTAGCCTGGGGTGCCTCCCTGGTATCGGTCCTAGGCAAGAGCCTCAAGTCATCCAGACGTTCAGGTGGCGTGGAGACTCCTGGCTGGCGGCCCTGCCTGGCCTGTGGAGATCGGGGGGCCATCTGTAGTGCTGCTGAGAGCACGCCCCTTAATTGTGTTTGAGCAGTATCAAGCCAGTGTGGATGAGGAGGAAGCGTGATCAATGGGTTGTGGCCAGAGGTGTCATGTCAGGCATCCTTGTCCCCTCCTGTGGTGCCATCCCCAGGGCTGTCTGATGCTGTAGTATTTTCTGTCTACCTAGGCCTATCTGAGAGTTCCAAAGCTATGAAGACACAGTGCACACTGCCAGCCAGACCCCAGCATAGCTATCTCTAGCTTCTGAAGTCTGTTCTGAGGTCCTCCCAAGAGGAGGTCGTGCCAATTGACACATAGCAAGGCTCCTGGTCGAGACATGATGAACTGGGCCCAAGGACTGGCCCTCCATTTCCTTCTTGTCCCCCTGCCAGCCTTTCTTGTATTATTCTTATTGGAGGGAGAGAGGGTCAGACCTGGGGAACCCTGGAGCAAGCTACGAGGAGCTTTGCAAGAGAGCTTCCTATGGATGAGCTACACCAGATGCTAAGGGAGTGATCCTTGTCTGGTCCCCGCAAGGTTCACTCTCAGCCCTATCTGGCCTTTTGACATCCCTCATTCTTGCCACCCTACCCCCAGGACCCACTGTGGTCCTAGCCTCTCCTTACGCCAGCCCTGGGTTCCCTTAGTCCTTTAAGGTCCTCTGTTGGGTCTTAGTCCTCTCCGGTCTTTGGAGCCCTTCATCTTTCCCAGCCCTCCCGTCTCCCTACTTCTGTTTTTACCCCCAAGTTGGAGCCTGGATGACCTTTACCTATGTAGTGTAGAAGGATTAGGGAGACTGCGGCTATAGGGAAGTCCAGTGCCTGAATGTAGCAACTCTGCCTTTCCTGCCCCATCTCCAGCTCCTGCCTGCTCAGGTCCCTGTAGGACAGAACTGTTGTCCTCTGTGTACACTGATAACTAGGGCAGAGCCAACAGGTAGCATCTGGATACAACAGGAGCCTGGATCTGATGTGGCTTGCTGCCACAGGAGCCTGCATCTGGGGAGCACAGACCTTGCTTCAGGCCCTGACCCTGCTGGGCCTCCCAGGAAGGGGACCTGACTGGGCTCTGCTATCTCCTGGCTGCAGAGAGGAGGTAGGAGTCTGGTCCAGGTCCTGGCCCCCCCCCTGCTGGTGTCTGCACCATCTCTTCTTGGAGCCCCAGTTTCTCAGAGCCATGTGCATCAGCACAAACCTGGCTGTTCAGAGGAAGTGAGAATGAAGACCTTTGCCAGCCCAAAGTGAGAAGTGCCACAGCAGATGAGTGCCTGTCAAGAAGAGCCACTGAGAGGTGTGGGCATGGAGAGCCCTCCTACCCTGGGGCCTCCAGATTCTGGTCTTCTGAGGCTCCCCGCAAAAATCCCTTCTCCCAGCATGAGAGCCAGGCCTAGGTGTGAGAGGACTGGCCTGGGGACTGTTAGCTTTGCAGCTCCCTAACACTGGAGTGTGGCCAGCCACACAGCCCCAGCAGACCAGGAGCTGGTACAGCTGACAGTTGAGGCTGCCCCTCCTTAAAGGGCTCACTATGTAAAGACTCCTGGGAATGGAGCGCTCCCCAACTCAGGGGAACCGGCCAGGCCTTCTTAGTGTGGAGCTTGGTGGCTTCTAACCTGGGGCTTGGGGACTATTAATGTGACCCAAGGATTTCTATCCTGAGGCCTCAGAGCTTCTAAAAGTAGGATCTGGGGACCTCTCTTATGAGGATCTTGGACCTTCTTAATGTGGAAGCATCAAGGGAAACTGTATTTTACAGAACTCAGCATACCCCACATGCTGTGTGCCTAGCATGGGGACATGTGTCCTTGTTATCTGTGCACAGCCCCTGGAGGAGAGCTATACATTGTCTGGGAGCCTGGGGGACATATGTGCTCCATGCCCCTGATGGGCTGGGTTGGGGCCAGAGCTCCAGGGTCCTGTGTGGGTTTGATGCTGCCAGGTTGTGAACCTGAGGCTTTGTGTTAGGGTTCTGTGGTGGCAGGGACAGGACTCCCATGCCTAGAGAGGCTCAGAACAGCCTCCTCTCTCCCATTTCTTTGTTCTCTCTTTAACGCACAGCTCCTCCCCACTAGGGACCTGAACCTTGACCATACGCACCTGCTCTGCATAGGGTCAGTTCTGCACTGGACCTCATTGTCCCCAGAAGCTTCTGTCCCAGGACGTGCTCCCTCCTCAGGAGGGGAGTGCTCCAGCGAACACTCACTTTCTTCCTTTTCCCTTCTAGCCATCACAGCTAGGTTGCTGTTGCTCAGTCTAAAAAGTTCTTATGGCAGCATGCGTTTCTCAGTGACTCCCATCTCTTCCCTACAAGGGATCCAAGGGCTACCGCAGGTGGCCATGAGACCCTTGGTCCTCGTCTCTGTGGCCGTGAGCAGCCTGTGGAGGTGCAGCTTGACCCTCAGCATTGTCCGTGGTGTGTTGGCTTATGGGCAATGCTCTGTTCTGCCTGAGTCGTCTTGGCTGGGTCACCGGGAGCCTGTCTGTCCTCCTGGTCTGGTCAGCCTCATATTCTTGAACATCCTTGGGAAGCTACACAAGGGCACTTGTGGCGGGACCTCTTCTGAACTCAGGACGTTGGTGTCCAGCATCCCAGGCAGCCTGAGCCTCTAGTCTGCTTATGTCCAGGACAGAGTCCCTGCTGCCTTTTCACCTCCGCTTCCTACCTTAGCTTAGGCCAAGACCCCAGCACCGCAGCTTCCCTCCCTGTCCTCCTCACACCGCATCCCACTGCTAGCAGGTACTGTTGGAGTGTCCCTGGCCTGCCCTCTACTCTCTCCTCTGGTACTCTGTGTGACCCACCTGCCTCCCCTCCTTCCATCCTAGCTACGGTCCGTTATGGTTCTGGGAGACGGGGACCAGACCAGGCCATGCTTGGGCTTAGCAATTCCTCTAATTTCATCCACACCGAGAGGCTCCCACGAGCGGTCATGTTCTCCTGTGGCACACAGCAAGCCACCCCCAATCCCAGTGACATGAGACAGTGCTGGGGATTTCCATATCAGGCATTTGGACAGGGCTCTGCAGGGCTGGCAGCTGTCTGCTCTATGGTATCTGGGGCCTCTGGTGGGAAGAGTTGTAAGGCTGTGAGTACTGTGGTCAGCTGGAGGCTGGAGCCACTTTGACATCTCTCTCTCTGCATCTGGTGCCTGGGACTCACTGAGCTGGGGCTGGCCCTGAGCTTGTTCCCCCCAATACCTCTTCCCATGCCTCAGACTTACACACACTGTGGCCCTGTACACACACTGTGTTCACACCTCTCACCCAGCTGCTCAGAACTCCAGGGCCTGCGAAAGCCCACAGTGCTGCTTTCTTCTATTTAGTCGACACAGAAGCCAAAACCTTCCTGTTTTGTGGGGAGGACCCTGAGAGAAATCCAGTGCTGTGTTCAGAGCTACCCGGGAGAGATCCTTGGGTGATGTGGCATCTGTGCTGCTTACTGTGGTATAGGCACCATTTATAGAAAGTTTAGCAATTGGATAGACTCCTTGGGCCATAAATAGAACAGGGCTAACCTGAGATAGCCTCCTGTGCCCTGATCTCTTGCTTCTGCTGACCTCGGCCTCTTGGGTTCATACTGGTTATTGACTGAGGCAGAACGTGGGCTCTTGGCCTGAACCCCACATCGGTGTGGTGTGGCTTTCCCTGTGTGCTGGCTTATCCCATGGTAGGTCCTAATGAGGGAGCCAGACATGCCTATGGTCTGCCCTTGCAGGTCATATGGCATCTCTGCCAGGTTCCTTCAGTGTAGACCCAAAAGAAAGCCCATAGCCCATGGCTCTTTTATGTGAGGCTGACCATGTCACTCTGTAGGAGAAGCATGCTGTGGACTGGCCTGGCCTCTGGGCGTTGCAGTTGGTAGAGTTCCTTCCCTTCCTCAGACACTACGTCCTCATAGCCCATGAAGCTCCTGGATCTGGCGCTGCTCACCATACCTCACCCCAAGCCTGCCGCCTGTCTGTCCCACGTTGGAGCAGCCCATGCCTGTAGGCTTATACTTGAGCCCCCGTTGCCTTCTCTGACACACAGTTTACTGCCTGTTTTCTGTTCATCTCCCCCACTAGAATGTGAGCCAGCTGGAGGCAGTGGTTTGGGCTGTTGCAGCCATTGCTGAATTCCCATCACTGCAGAAGATGTGGGATGCTGGCTACCAGCTACCTTGAGAGTAGGGCCCATGGCAGGGGGTTTTATGCTTTAAAAAAGGCCTCTGCAGCTGTTTGTATGCAGATTGATCTACACCTTGATCCCGAGTGAATGCTTAGGTGTTCTGATATCATCAGGGATGGAACGGAAACATCCTGTTGTCTGCCCCGGGTGGGGCCCTTGAGTGATGGGGCTGGAGAGAGAACCCAGGCAGCCTAACTCCAGAATAGGGCTGTCCCAACTGTGATGTTTCAGAGCTGCTTCTTAGTTAGCCCTGTCTCAGAGAAGGATCACTCTAGAGCCAAGTTGCTAAGCCCAGGACCCAAGAGCCAGTGGCTGAGTCCTGACTGAGGCACACCCTCCCATCTCAGGGAAGTGGGCCCTGATCTGTGAGGAATAAGATGGGTGAACTCTGATCCCCCACCAGTGCCCCGCTGGGTGCTGAGCAGTGGACAGCTTGATTTGGATTGCTGCTCTGCCTGATACTGGCTGCTTTGTACACTGGGCTCCCCACACCAAATTCTCACCTACTGGAGGTCCCCAGCAGTTGTCACCTGACCTGGGTGCAGGCTCTGAGCACACTGGCTGCTTTGTTGCCATGACTACATGACAGGCTTGGGAGGGCTCAGGACCCAGTGAGAAGATGCAGGAGGGAAGGGCTGGAGGCCCAGGCAGAGCCTCTGCCACCTTTTCCTGCACTTGGCATGCAAAGCCCCGCACAGGGTGAAGCTGATCTGGCCTGTGATAACTACAAATAAATGGATAAACAAACAAATAACAGCTGGCTATTCCATGCACTGGAGCGGTTGCCTTTGCAGGTAGATGGTTGCCAAACTCTGAGTTAGAAGAAATTGTGAGATAGAGGAAGATGTAGTGGAATTGGAAGTGCAGGTAACACACTGTGCACATGCACACCACACACACACACACTCACACAAGTACAGGAGTGAGATTTTATTATGTCCTGTGTGAGGTGCTTCTGTGGTGCCTGGGAATAAAGAGAGAAGATTCTGTGAGTGCTTTTAATGAGTTCTCATTTTAGAAGCAATCAGAAGGAATAATTACGTGATTTAAACATTTACTAAGTTAGGGTATTTCTCAGTCTCTCTCACTCCGACTCTCTGTTGCCCACGCCAGGGCAGGCAGCTGCAGTGCCTGCACCCTCCAGCATAGTAGCAGGCTCCATCCTGGAGGGCTCCATCCTAGGCAGCCCAGGATTGGGGTGAAGGGCTTCAGAGCCTGCAGACTCCCCTCCTCTCTCAGGCCAGCCTTGGTCTCTCGTCCAGGACTGAGGGTCAGCTTCTACCTGGAACTGGCTCCCAGCTAAGCTCCAGAGGGGGTGGGTGGAAGGAGGTGGGTCTGGATCTCTGGTGCATCTCCCAGTATGCCTGGGGATCAGATCCTGTCAAAAGCTGTCGTCTACCCAGCAGCCAGTGACTGGAGAGACACTGGTCTTTGCCAGCTGCGTGCCCTGGAATCCTGTTAGGGTCTGCCTTGCACACTGGTGACCTCCCCAGTTCTGCCATTACAGGACCACTTCATCCCTCTGCCACAGACAGGTACCAGGCTGGCTGAGACAACCCTGGGAAACACAAAGGTGCAGATGCTGCCATTCCCTCCATGGCAACTTGAGCATGTGGGGCTGCCTGCTAGACGGCCCATCCTCTGATGCCCAGGGTCACCAGGACAGTCTTCAAGGGAAGGGTCTCAGTCCCCAGCTTTGGACCACAGTGTTATGTGGCTGGTTTAGAGCAGACATCTTGCTCCGAGGCCTCTGGTCACAAGAAAGGAAAGGAGTTTGTTTTCGGCGGCTTCAGGTAGCTGTGAGTCTGCCATGTCCATGCTCCTGGAAGGTTCTGAGACCCATGGGAAGGATGACTGCCTGCAGTGAGCCACCTCCTCCCCTAACATGCAGGTTCAAGCTGCAGTTTCTCATTGTTCATTATCAGTGAGAGTTGCAGAGGGTCCGCAGGACTGAGATGGGGGATCAGAGCCAAGGCCAGAAGACATGGGGCTGACATTACTCTAGTTCCTGCAACCAACTCATGTGCCAGCTAGTGCTGTGGTGTCAGTGGTGTGAGCTGGGTGTTGCGTAGAAAGGTACCTTAAAGAGAGATGTGTTCATGTAAAATCTTGGTTGAATTTCAAGAGCCAGGGCATGAAAATGATTCCATGTGCACCTCTGATGGCTAGGAAGCCAAAGCTCATTCTGGATGCCAACACAGACTCCTCCTACAGAAGGTGCTGCCCTTCACGTGGCCTCGCTGTGTTGTCACGGAAGTCTTCATCCCTGCAGTGGCTAGGTTGCAAACTTGCTTTCCATGTGTCTGAGTTGGACACTGTTCCCCATCAACTCTTCTACTCAAGCCACACGAGTAGACTAAGCTCCTAGAAGTGATTTCAGTACTTGGGATCCCTGTCCCTAGCTCTCTGTCCCCTGTAGTTCTGACAGTGCTGTTCACTGGGAGAGTTGCAAGCTGAATTGGGCACCTGTCACCCGTGATGAACAGCAGTATACAGGCCAGCAGCAGCTGGGGGAAGCCAGGCCCCAGACAGTCTGTGAGACTATGACAAGGTTCCACTGAACTGAGAACCCCTTTCACTGTATGTCCAAATGGGTCTTCTCACAACATGGAGCTGAAGTTACCATGACCTACTGATGTCATGGTTTTTTTACCTGGATTTTTACCTGGAATTACTTCTTCATCCTGACTAACTCTAGTTATAGGAGTCTGTGTTGTCCCTCACGGAGGAGTATCCTTGGTTCGTGGAGCTGTGCACCCACACTAGACCAGGCTGTGGGGTATGTAGGGTTCACAGCCTGAGCCCCTGGAGTGAGGGGTCATGAGGCTCTTGCTTCGGCCAGTGGTTTGCCTTCCTGTTCTCTTGCCGAGGCTAAACCCATCATCCACTGAGAGCAGGTGGCACAGTATGAGCTGCTGTGCACATGTTGGCTCCATCCTTGCAACACTTACACCATAGGCATGGTGCTGACCAAGGTCCTCAGCCCCCATGCTGAGGGAGGCTACCATCCCTGGGTGCTGGCCTGCTACTGGTAGTAGTGACTGGGGGTGTGGTTAGCTTCAGAATTGGGTTTGTCTAAGGCATAATGCAGTGTGGGCCTTAGCCAGGCCACCTGCTATGAGGAAGAAGGCAGTGTCTCCTGTGGGCGTGGTGCTCCGCTCCAGCCAGGCGTGACACCAGCCTCCGCCCTGCATCTGGAGAGAACCTGTACCAAGATGATACATCCTGAGACAGAATACTATTGGCCACAGTTGGGAACCACCCCATAGGGGGTTGGCTAACCAAACTCATAAAACCCCCTGCACTTCCTTGAATAAACAAGTTTTGCTGTGGCTCGCCCCCTGCATGCTTCCACCCAGCTCCGGGTTCTCTGTGTTGACTCTGCACCTCTCACCCCCTCACAGCAGAGACCCTGCATCCCACTCAGGCCAGCACTGAGCAGAGGGACCCCAACAGGTTTGGGTGTCTGATCCAACATTTTGTAGCTTTGTACCCTTGCATGCGTCCCATTGCGTAGCCCTGTCTGTCTGTAGACTGGAGTAAGGAGCTGAGTCCCTGAGTGTTTGTGCAGCCAAAGCCATGTGCTGAGTGTCCTGGGCCTGGACCGACAGTGGCCAGGGCCAAGGCTGGAGTCGGTGCCTGGCCTCTGACAGGCTTGGGTCAGTAACCTGGAAGTCTGTGGAGGTGGAACATGTCCAAGGTCAACTGAGCAAGGAGCCATTGACTCATGACAGTGCTAAGCTGGGATCCCATTCCAGAGCAGGCGGAAGTGATGAGGAACCTGGGACTTGGTCTTGTCTGTGACCAGCCAGCCCCTTAATCCTCCTCTCTGCTGCTGCGCCTGCCCCCTTTGCTACCACAGATAAACTGGAGCCAACAGGAGCCAAGACCTCACCCTGAGCTCCTTACTGTCTTCCTGGCCATGGCTGATTCCCATAGAGCCACCCGCCCTGCACCGTATTTAAGCCCAGTAATTGAATTGCAATTGATAGTACATGTCGGTTTAAGATCATACTAATTGCTTCATTTCCCAGAACACTCCTAAAAAGAAAATGAATTTCCATGTAATATTTGCAGTGGGGTGAAATGACCCTTGTGGAAATCAATCCTGGCTCCATGATGAGCTGTGAGTAGATGGGTGTGTTGGGTCAGGGGCCCTGGCACTGCTGCCAGCCTGCCTCCACGGGCAGGAGGAGGGTCCCTCGCCTGGACTTGAACTCAGTCATGAGCTGGATAAAGGAACAGACCTAGCCACCAGGACAGGGGCTTGCCCAGGGTCTCACAGTAGCCAGCGTGGCACTGTGAGATGTAGGTGTCAGCGGACACAGGTGTGAAGCCCACCCTTGCCCTGGAAGGCTGGCGTGGTCACCCCCTTAAGGAGTGAAGTGGCTGCGTGTCTGGCCATTCGCCCCTGGTGTGTGTCCACAGCATGGCCATACCCTTCGTGGTCATCGTGGCTGCTTCAGTGTATGGTGTGGGGAATGTGAGGGGCCAGCTGGCCCAGATATCTGTTCTTACCTGGTGTCTAGTGTCATGAAGCCACTCTGTGCTTGGATGGTGATGGGGCGACCACCCCACCTGCTCACCCACTCACTCCCTCACTGCCCACTCACACCCACCGCTCACCTCCTACCTGCCCATTCCATCTACCTGCTCACCTCCCATTCACCCCCACCGCTCACCTGCTTACTCCCATCCACTCGCACCAGCTCACCCACTCATTCCTGCTCACACATGGCACTTACCATGCCCCGCCCACACACCATTCATCTCCACCTTCAACTGTTTGTTTCCCATAGGTCATATACCCTCTATCCAACATCTCCTGGATTTGCTCAGCAGCCCCTGTGTGGCCCATGCTCATACACAAGAGAGGGTCAAGGCCCTCTGTCAAGAAGTCTCTAGCCTGGGGGAATGGGGCATCTAGAGGAGTGGATAGCGCTGGCCTTTTTTAATAGGCTACCGGCAAGGTGCTGTGAACACTGGCTCTAACTGCACCTGGCCTGGGTATGCCCTGTGGTCTTTTCATGGGCAGAGGGAACTTGTGCTTCTAGGTGCTTAGAACGCCTGGGAATCCGGAGCTGAGCAAGTAGACTCCACCTGCCTCCAGCTGGGATGATAGAGTTACCCCCGCCCCACCTTGGCCTCAGGTACTCCTAACTGGAGAGGGTTGCCTGCTGGGCCCCTGGTGCTGGCCGCATACCTGAACCCTGCCCCGAGCATCTACACCTGCTCTGAACAGGGCTCCTTTTATTTTGCAGAGTGGCTTGCTGGATGTGAACTACATCATCAAGGACTTGGCCTCAGTGGTGCCAGAGCAAGGAGAGGCCATTGGTTGTTACCTGCTTCATCAGCTTTCCTCGTCTCTGACAGGATTTGAGCAAGGCCCAGGGTGAGGCCTCTTCCTTCTGTCCCCTTGCCTACTGTGGACTTTCAAAATGGTGGCCACAGCCATTACCACTTTGAGCTGGCCACTGGGGCTCAGACATGCAGAGTGCAGAATGGCTTGTCCACCCCAGCTGTCTCCTGGTCCACTGGACTGATGGAAGGAGCTTCCTTGCAGTGGGGGAGTGTACACACCAGTAGTTGAGGGAAGAGAGGTGTCCTGGGGCGAGAATGGGTCAAGCAGAGCTGATCTGCCACGAGAGTGGGCAAGGAGGGCCCCGGAGGCAGGTGAGTAGAGAGGGCAGCCGGCTCCAGCATGCCAGGCGTGGGTCACCTGTGACCAGAGGATAGGGACAGCCTCTGATACCTTTCCAGGGTTCACCAGAAGCATTCCAACCTGAGCCAGCACAGGGAACAGAGGTGCTCATGCAGAGGGTGGCGTGCCGCTAACCGGTGCTGTTTGGTGTGCTGCTGGGTCACACCGGCCTGGAACCATCAGGTGTGGACTGGGATCTTACGTGCTGGGTTGCTGCTGCCATGACCTCAGTCACTTTGCTGTGACTTCAGTGACCTCGCCGTGACATCAAGCTCAAGTGGAGGGGCCTTCTCAGAGCTGTGCACAAGAAAATGGGCAAGAGCTCTGTCTCTGGAACAGAGTGGCTGAGATCTTCGCAGCCCTGGCCCCCGGACCCGAGGGGCTGCTGGGTACGTGAGCGCTTCCATACATCGTACCCCTTCACTGCCTCCTGGCCTGGCCAGTTCCAGTGAAGACCCCCAAGAGTGAGACTCCAGGCAGTGGGAGGAAGTGAGGTGGCTCCGCCCTTCTCCTTCTGGAAGGGAGAACTAAGGATCCAGTTTCTTGGCCCTGAACACTGTCTTTTGCGGCCACCCAGCCTTGGCATATGGTAGCCAGGAGTGCCCGTTCTCCCAAGGCCCCTTCCCTAGATCCTTATTCCCACCGTGCTGTAGCAGTAGAAGAGGGAGGCGAGGACTCCTGACGATGCCTCGTGCCTGTTCCCACACACCGTGAGGACGAGATGCCGGAGCCCAGTCTCTGTGTTGCTATAAAATCATGGGTGACAGGGCCTCACCGGATGACTGCAGCACAGGACAGGAAGGCCCAGCACTCCATATCAGCCTCTACCTCGTTGTATCTTGACCTGCTCTGCCTAGGAAGCCAGTGTGGCCACCTGACCCTTGCTCTGTGCCCTGGTAAAGACTCTTGGCCTGAAGAGCTCAGAGTGTGGCTGTGGTTGGGAACCACCTGGTTTTAAAACTAGCTTGTCCCAGCAAAGCCTTCTTTATGCTGGGTACAAGTCCCAGGTAGTCCTGGAGTTTGACCGTGTGGGAGGGTCCTCCACTCTCCTCCCTCCCTGCTGTTGCAGGCTGGACCCAGGCTAGAGGTGGGTGTCTGTGAAGCTGCCTGGGAAGGTGGGGGACACAGTGGGTGGAAGGTGCCTGGCTGAAGGCCATTCTGTTGGCTGGCACTCCCTGGCCTCCTGGTGCAGGCAGCCTGTGAGCCAGTCGTCACTGCTGTAGAGTTGGGGTGAACCCAGGAGGGAGTGTGGGTCTCATTGCCCCTCTCCTACCCCTGCCTTGAGCCCTCACGGGAGAAGTGTGGCCACCCCTCCCCTACAGGCCATTGCTGGGCTGACTTTGAAGGCTCTTTGTCATCCTTTATCATCCTCCTTGGGCCCACTCCAAGGACAGTTTCTGTTCTTGATTGGGCCTCTTTAGTTGAGAGCACTGTGGCCCACATGTGATGCTGGCTTAGGTGCCTGCTGCTGCCTTCTGAGTTTCCTCCTTTCCTCACCACCCACCTCAAAGCCAGGTCTTTCCTGTCCTGGGAAGTTTCTGGAAGGGTGTTGGGACAAAGGCCCAGGAAGAGGCCCAGCTCCCCCCTGACAGCCAACATATAGTGGCCTGACCTTTAGCAAAGTGAAGGACAGCTTCAACACTCTATCACGTGGCCTTGATGGAACTGGAGATCTGACACCTCAGTGCTTCTCTCCACAGTGCCTGTGGCCAGGACAGGTGTTCAGGACAAACCAGAGATGGTTTGGAGATGTGTGGATCTAGGCTTTGGACAATGAGTGGGGCAGGCTGTGGACCTCAGGGATGGACCTCTTTTCATCAGAGATGGGATAGGAGGTAGGCACACACCTTCTCCTCAGGGCAGAATCTTTCTGTGGGCAGTATGCCACAGCAGTTTGTATGCTTTAGGGGGTGTGACTCAGGCCCTTTGTGCAGGTCCCCGATCTGGAGGGGCAGCTGGGACTCAGGAGTGCCCCACCCCTTGTAACCCCCTGCCCTGACGTGGGGCCTAGCTCAAGCTTCTCTGACACCTGGTAGCACAACCTGCCTGACTCTCAGGTCCTAGCATTAAGCTATGGGATCACCTCCCACAGAGAACATAACTTGACTGATAGTCCCGATGCCCTGAGCACCTTGTGGGAGTGGCCTACACACTGCCAACGACGACTTCTTGTGTTTGTTGATTGACTGAGAATTGGAGGCAAGGAACAAGGGAGTGCTTCAGAACCCTGTGATGGGATGGGGACATCACACTGGAGGCCCAGGGACCCTGAGCTAGCCACACCCCTCTGCACCAGTGTAGAGCATGGGCAAAGCCAGGCTGTGAGAGCTAAGGACCAAGGCTGCGAGCTGGCAGAGTGCTTAGGTCCCACAGGCACCTACCTTGAGGTGGCAGAGTGGACCGCTTCCCTCTGGGCCTCCTGCTGTCTGTGGGGACCTGTGGCCCATGAGATCAGCTATGTCCCTCAGAGGCTGACACAGCATTGGGGTGTTCAGAGGCCCTTGGAGGCAGTTGTACTGGAGAATGGGTCAAAGCCCTGGCCCCAGCTGATGAACTTTGCAACTCACTTGGCTGTGTCCCCATGCAGCTCTGGGAACATTGCCTCTCTTGTCCACTGAGCAGTGTCATGCATCAGTGCAATGCATGCTCACCAGTGTCCTCCAGGGACAGCTGGCTACAGAGCTGGGTCTCCGGCTGCCTGGCGTTCCCAGAGAAGCACCGAATCTGAATGCTGGGTGTGCTCTAGTTAGCCAAGCTCTCCCTGTTTGCAGCATGTAGCCTGTGTGCACAGCTTGGAATGCTGGTTTTTTCTGTTCTGAGTGGAGCCATGGCTGCAGGCTCCTCACATTTCCAGGGAATGGCGAACACAGTTGGGACAGAGTGTGTCCCAGGGTTGGGTCGTTGTAGACAGCCATCAGTCCAAGTCCAAGGTTAGGATCCAGGTCAGAGTCTGGACCATGTGGCAGAGAAAAGACCTAGTGAGGGTGTGACTTGTAGTGAGGGTGTGCTTCTTGGGCACCTCAGGCCTCGGTTGCCTTCTTCTGTGCCATGGCACACACACTCAGCTGTAAGTATTCACCTTTCACCATGGCAGCCATAGGATGGAACTGCTGCTGTGGGTCTGTGGTGCACAGGAGCAGGGCTAACCTGGGGTACGTGCCTCCAGGGCTATGGATGCAAATCAACCTCAAGCCTCATCCTCCCTCCTGCCTTCCTCTACTGTCACTGGTATGGTAAGGCACCAGAGCCGTGCTCTGTTAGGTGACTGCAGCTTCTAGAAAAAGGCCATGCCATAGCCCTTTGAACACTCCCCATGAGGGTTATGGCCTTCCTTTAGTGCATAGGAGCTTCAAATAGGGCCATTGGAGGTACCCTCCATGAGGAGATGTGGTGAGGTCAGTGGTCAGGTTAGGGGTTATCCCATTTGCTTCATGAAGCTTTTGAAGGCAGGCTCTTATTCTTCCTTCCTGGGGCTCCCAGAGATGAGACCATGTTTCCTGGTCAGACCAAGGGTCCTTTTGGAAGGGTGGGGTATGGTCCTTTCTGAGGACCCTTAGAGCAGATCCCACTGGCCTGAAGTTGGTTCTGTGCTGGGAGTCACCCCTGTTTCCTCGAGCCTCTGTCTTTGAAGTATAGGCCAGCTCTGGGACATGCTCATGTGTGCACAGTGGGTAAGGGTTTAGGTGTTCCTTTCTGAAGTCCTTGCCAAGTGGAGGCACACTTCCCAAATGATGGGTGTCATCTTTTGTCTTTACACATATTTGCTTCCATATATCTGGAGTAGTAGCTGGGCTCTGGTGAGGACTGAAGCCTCTCATCTCTGACACCCAAGTGGTGCCTTATCCTCTTCTGTGCTCTGGACACAGCACTATCTAGGGAGCCCCACTGGGAGCACCCTCAGCCTTTGCTGGGTCCTGACCCCTCCCCTCAGTGGGTCATACTTGCCCGGTGGGACCAGGATATCTTGGCACACTTTCTACCTACTCCATGGTACCACTTCTGATTGTGTGGAATCTTCTGGTTCTCAGATCTTGCCCCAGGCCTCATCTGGGTAGGTGTGACATCTCTGGATTATGCTGACAACCATCTGGCCTTACCTTACCCACAGGTACTGGTCCCAGCTGTCCTGTGCTTTTGGGACAGGCTGGTCCACATACCTCGATGCCGTGTGGCCAGCATGTGCGGATGCCTAGAGCCCCATGTTCATAGACCATACTACAGGATATGGATCAGGGATTGGTCCCTTTGGTGAGGGAGGCCCCAGGCAGGGAGGTGGGCCACAAAAGGGTATAGAATAACGACAGAGCAAACTTCTGCTCTGACTTCGGCCTCCTCCATAGGCTGTTTTTACTGTATCCAAGTCAGGGTTATGCAGATATCCCCTTGCCTGGAGGGACACCAGGCCCTGTCTTCTTGTCGCCTCAGCTGATCATTGCCCACATCAGGGAGAACCTTGAATCATTGAGTGACTCTTACAGCCCAGCCCTGCAGCCTCCACTCCCCAGAGGCAGACATGGAGGTGATCCCAGAGACCCACAGTAGTGTATGCAGAGCCTGCCTCAGCCAGCCTAGGGCTGAGCACCCCTGGGGCTACTTTGGTGATATCCTTGTGGCCAGAAGGTGGAGTGTCCACTCTTTGCCTTCTGTGGTCTTGCACAGTGGGGAGCAGCACCAGGGCTGCCGCGCGTGTGGAGGCGTCTGGTGGGTGGCAGGTGGGCCAGTGGGAGAGGACGCCTGTCTACTCTTTCTTTGTTCCCCAGCCACTGTCTGGGAGGCTGTGCTCTGCCCACGTGTGGGATGGACATGCCCAAGGGTCTACTCTTAGCCACTGGTCTGAGCCTGCAGATGGACAGGGAGGGCTATGGTGTGGTCCACATGGTGCCCACATGGTCAGTACCATGTCCTTTCACCTCTGCTGCCTTCTCCCTTGGCTTTCTTATGCACCACAGGTGGCAGGGTCTCTCCCTGGCTGGCCCAGAGAAGTCTAAGGATGTGGGGACCTGTCTTCCAATGGCCCTGGCTGACTGCTTCTTCCTGAGTTGTCCTTCAGGCCCTCTCTTATCTCAGGAGGCCGCTGGCTCTGCCTCTGCTCTGCCTGTGGGCCTCCTCAAATGCCTCTGCCTCACCCAGTGACACATGTCTCTGTGTCCTCCCTGGGCTTGGGATGTGACTGTAACCCTGTTCTCAGAGAAGTGGGGGCTCCTGATGGGGAGAGAAACCTGAGGCTGCGGTGCATGATTGGGACTCAGAATGGACCCGAGGGCCTTCTGCCGGCTTGCCGCCTCCGAGATGCCTGACTGACTTGGGTCCTCGGTCCCACGGGAAGGCGGTTCAGTAGCCTTATACCTTCACTGTCTCCTTCACTCAGCCCTTGGCTCTCACGGGCTCTGACCAATCACAGCTTCTCACTCCAGGAGGCTGTGTAGGGCCAGGCAGGTGGACATCCATTCCGTGAGGGTGCAGGGCATGGTGGCAATTCAAGACCCTGAGCTGCCTCCCTAAGACAACGTGTGCTCTGTCAGAGGTCAGGTAGGAGGACTGACTATGCCAAGGCTGGCAGAGAGGCTACCCAGACAGGCTGTGTGGGGCTGGGACAAGGGAGGACTCCACCACGCCTGCTGCCCTTGGGGGCCTTGGGAGCTGAGCAGTGCTGAGGTATACCGTGGGTTGCCCGGTGGGGGGTGAGGGAAAAAAGCCTGCCTGAAGAGCAGCAGTGAGGCGGGAAGACCACCCTCACTGCTTCGGGCCTACGAGGGAAGACCCCCAGGCTGAGTCGAGAGGCCACAAGCCCGAGCTTATGTTCAGCAAGAACTTTCGTGGCAGTAGAGGCAGGCTTGTAGCGGTTTGCCGTGCTTTCTTTCTGTCACCAACTGAGACTCAAGGCCAGGATGGCCAGGCATGGCTTCTGAAAGCTGGCAGATGCCAGGCTGGACAGCTTGTCCAAGGTCCTGCCTGAGTTTAGACCAGTGCTGGGTCTCTGGTGCTCACTTAGGGCTTCTTCTGCCCAAGTCTTGCCTCCTACCTTACATGAGAATGACAACTGACTCCAGGCCTCTCCCAGATGGTGGCCAGCACCTCCATGTAGTGACAGTGGAGGCTTACACATCAGAAGCTCAGGTTCCAAATGCACCAGCTGCTGGGAGGATGACCTCCCCTGAGCACTCAGGGAGACCTGGTCAGAGGGATCTGCCAATGTCTGGGAGCACAGGGGAAGATGTAATGGAGGAGGAGGAGGTGGTGGCAGCCTCAGAGGTGGCAGTGTGTCCTTGGTTCTCCCTGCCACCATCCCACTGCCATCACCAAGCAGAAACTGGTCCACAGTGGAGATGGGGCAAGCAGGACTTAGCATGGAGATGTTCTGTCCATAGCAGACTGGGGCCTCTTTCCCTCAGTTCAGAAGGGGACATCTGATGGCCTACTCTCTAACCCAGAGGCACCCTCCCCACCCCCTGCATGCCTAGAGGTCCTAAGCCAAGCCTTTCTTCTTTAAGCAAGGAATTAGAGGCCCAGAGAGGGTCTGTCCTGCCGCGCACAGCTGCAGACCCTCAGCTACTGCAAAAGGCCTAATTGGACCTGGCTTGAGAACTTGGTCCAGTGGAGAGGATGGCCCATCACCCTCTCAGCGTCTTTCTCATGGTGACCTCTTTGCACTGGCCTTTACTAAGCAGAGGCTGTGCCTCCAGGAGCCTGAGCCCTGGGCAGAGGGGTTTGGGGAACCCAGTTCACAGCTCTCCACATGTAGGTACTGGGGAAGCTTGGCCTCTCTTCCTTCTGGGACATCCCCTGGGAAGCACAGACAGCAAGGGCCAGATGGAAGGGTACGTGAGCAGATGGGAAGCTTGATTGGAAGGACAGAGGAATGCACAAAGGGATGGATTAGTGTGAGGGTCCACAGGCATGCTAAAAATCAGGATGGATGGTGGGTGATGGATGGATGAACAGAAGGGAGGCTGGCAGGGAGATGGATGGATGGAGGCCAGCAGGCTGATTGATGAACAAATGGATGGACAGATGGAAGAGTGGGTGGATGTCTACAGATAGATGGACAGACAGAATAGCAGGTAGAGAGATGGACCATTGGGTGGGTGGATGAAAAGCAGATGATGAGATGCTAGGAGAGTCCAAGATGGTGGTGTGGTGGTTGGCACGGGCTGTGGTCTCCTCCTGGCGATGCTGGGGAAGAACATTTCACCTGTGGAGTCTTAGCTTACTCATCACCTGAATGGTTGCATGCCATGGTCTGTTACATGCCATTGCCCTGCCCCCCCATCCCTGTCTCCAATGGGATTGCCCAGTGGTAGCCAGCACAGCCTAATGTGTCTGCCTCCCTCTGTTAGCTAACCAGGAAGATGAGGCCTCCAGCTACCTTTGGCTACCTGTATAGACTGTGGAGGGACCCAGCCCACCTGAACCTGAACCTCGGGACTTCTGTGGAGTCTTCCGTGTGCCCACCTCCTCACTCTCCCCACTTGGGCCCCAGCCTCAGCACTCCCGGCAGCCACGTGCATGGAGGACCTTTGGGTCCTCCCTGTCCTCAACGCCTCCACCTGCACAGCCTCTGCCCTCTGGGAGGACCCTGGAAGCAGCACTTTCAGGCATCCACTGTTGAGCAGTGGCTCCTGGACCTGACCAGACAGCACGGCACCCTGCTGCCCAGCTGATCCCAGCAACAGAGCTTGCTGATGACCCAGCAGAGCCAGTGACTGACTGGCAGAATTGAGGCCCTCATCCGGACCCTTGACTGGTTGGTGACAGCCCATCCAGCTCAGGAAGCTTCATCTTCGGTCCTGCACAGTGCCCCTGCTGGTGGAGAAGCTCAGGGACCGCTTGTATGCTGCCAGGGTGCCTACTCAGTCATGGAGGTATTCTCAAGGATGATCCTAAAGGTAGAGGAGGAAATACTGGGCTGGGAGAGGGTCTGGCTGGAGAGAGGTGACATGAGGACTGTAGGGAGACACCTCCCCATGGCGCCTTCTGTCTTGATCTTTCTGTGGAGGGTGGCATTCCGCAGGGAGGGCCTCAGCACTAGCCTGTAAAGCAGAGGGACAGTCACAGTGAACCCGTTCTCACACTGCTGTAGCCAGCCAGGCCTTCAGGCCTTCAAGCTATATGGTCACTCAGCAGACATGGAGTGGTTCTTCTTAACATCTCCATCCTTGTTTGTGGGTGTGCCAGGGGCCCTGGGTTCCTTTACTGTTCTGGCCCAAGGGTGCCCTGTCATGGACCAGGACCCTTCCCTCCGTCATCCCCATGACTACAGATGCCTGTGCACACTGCACTCTATCTTGTGGGATGCAGTACCACATTTTCTACCTGTTGGTTTTTCTTACATAAATCCAAAGAAAGGACAGTAGAGAGCTAGAAACTCACTCCCTGCCCTGATGAGTGGCCTTTGCTTCCAGTCTCCCAGCAGGGCAGCCAGAAGATCTCTGGTCTTAGACCCCCCCCATTGCTTCCCTGAACCCCATTGCTTCCCTGAACCCCATGAGCTCCCGCAGGCCTCGTCTCCCACTCCTGTTGCCCACAGCATAGGCTGGACAGTCATTGGAAGCCACATCTGGCCACTGGGGGCAGTGGCTTACCTGACTTCCATGGAGGAGGCAGGAGGCCAAACTGGCCTGGGTGGGACAGAATGCTGTTCCCAGTGGCTCTGGGAGGGCCAAGAGCACAGTACCTTGACATGTGAAAGCTTCCTCTTGGTTTGGCTTTGACGTGGGTGGGTAGTGCCTGTGACCTTTGTCTATGAAAAATCTAGATGTTATAGCTGTGTGTTCAGCTGCCCTTGACATAGCACCTGTCACTCCAGCCCCACCCCTGCCCTGGGGACACATAGTGCTGTGCCTCCTATCTAAAGTCTGCTCTTCAGGAAGCCAGCCTAATGTTCTGCCAAGCCCAGAGGTCCCTCTCTGTGACACTACTCTGACAAGCCTCTGAGGGTTTTCATTCCAGGTTCTTGTCCACTGAAAATGCCAACATGGCTGGTGTTGCTCTCACAGTGAGAATAGTTTCTAGTGTTTTTAACTTTACCTTGGCCTACTCTTGTTCCAGCTGAGCCCTAATCCTATCACACACTGAGCTTGGATTCTCCTTACAGATGGAGCACAACCATGGTCATACCCTGGTCCCTGGTCCCAGTTAGACAACGAGTCCCAACCGTTCTTATGCACCGAGCACCGATTCTGGCTGCACACTGAGCCCTGGTCATCCTCATATACAACCTTGGTCCTGCTCTTACTCTGAGCCCTAATCCTGTTTACACACTGATCCCTGATCCTCGCTATATACTGAGCTCTGTCCATAGCTGGTCCTTTAATCTTTGGGAGCTCCCAGAGGCTGTACTCTGTCTTGGGTGCTAAGGACACCGATGACCAGAGCAGACCAAGGCTGCCTTAAAGCTCACAGTATGTTGCAAAGAATGCACACTAAGCAAGTAAATGCATGAGTGGTAAATATTCTGCCTAGCTGGTAAAACACAGCCAACTGCATTGGATGGAAAATCAGTTTGTCTCAAGAAGACAGGGTGCTGTCCCTTACATGAAGGGAACCTGAGGGTTGACAGTTGTAGCTGGTGGCTAGCATGAGGCTCAGGTGGTTTCATTTACCTTATTCACTATGGCTCTGGTTGACCCAAGATGCTTGTAGGACTATCACTGTCACACTGGTGTCTGAGTAGCCAGAGGTGGGGACGGCAGGGAGGAGGTCATACCCACTCTGGAAGGGTATCTGCTTGCATCTCAGTCCAATTGGCTGGAAATTAGAGGCTCACACTTAGCTGTTACATAATCTGGGGAATATTTCATATTTTTAGCCCCCAGTGGGGATTTTGTTACCAAAGGGAAGACTAGCTGGGCTAGACGCCCAGCAATCTGCCAAACTTGGGTTGGACCAAGTTTGATAGGCTAGGACCCGCGTGGTCTAGAGGGTTGGGCACGCCTCCCTAAAGAAAAGGTGGTACAGCAGGGGCTGGAACGGGAGTTGAGGAGAAAATTAGTGAAGCTTGCAGCCAGTGGGGAAGGAGGAGGTGGAAACATCTTGGTCAGAGAGCAGAGAGAACAGCTCTTCATGTCTGCCCTGGTGCTGGGTAGCAGGGCTCTAAGCAGAAGGAATGGTAGCCTGGGCCTGCCTTTCCTCTGACAGGGCTCCTGCGAGCAGACATCGAGAGTCTGGACAGCACCCAGCAGAGCAGACACTGGTCTGGTCTCCAGCTTAGACATTTGTGGTGAGGAGGCCATCTGGGTGCAGGTACGTTTTCCTCAGACCTGGGCTGGATACTGCTGCTCCAGGGACGAGTGGACAGGACTGGCTGAGACTTACTAGGAAAGGGGATTTGGGGGTCAGACCAGAGCCATCAGCTGGAGTGTGTGACAGCACTCTCTGAGCATATGTGATGGAGTATCAGCTGTATGACGGTTCTAGCCAAGGCAAGCCAAGGCCACCAGCCTTACAGCCCCGTGGGCCATGGCTAGAGGGGCCACGTGAGCATGTGTCCTACAGGTAAGGGGATCTGTCCAGCCTGTGGCTCGCTGAAGACTTCTTGGGACTGGGCCTGAGGAAGGCAGAAAATGTGGGCTCTGAACACCTCCCACCAGGTAGCACAAAAGTGATTAGCAGAAGGGGGAGAGAGACAAGAGTTGAGGGCATCCCAGGATCTGTAGGAGACGAGAGGTTTCTGGGCAGAGTGCCTGGCAGCCGTGGGTGCCCCAGAACAGCCCAGTGGGGCAAAGACAGGAAAGCACTGACTTGGGGCAGCTAGAGCTGTCAGTGACTGGCAGGTTTCTGGGCCCCAGATCCATTCTTTCCCCAACATCTTACTGCCTGGCCCAGACTTCATGGTGTTTCCAGTGAGCCTGCTCTGTCAGACTCAAAAGCAACCTCTCTCCTCCCCTAGGCCCTCAGCAAAGAGGAACTTGGGCAGATCTTCACTAGTGCGGGCATCAGGGGACCTACAAGGCTGCAGCGCAACCAGGGTGATGTGGAGCAAGCAGCCTCCAGTTGCAGGCGTTTGCAGCTGGCAAGGCGTTGGTATGGCAGCTCAGCCCTTGCCTCCACCCATCTCAGAAGGGCTAAAAGGGAAGCAAAGCAGACGCAAGCAGATCTGCGTGACCACGTGAGCCCCAAATCCCAGCCACAGCGGGACAGGCCACGGAGTGAACAGGGGAGGGAGACGTAGTCTTAGAAAAAGCAAATGGCAGTTCAAGCCCCAGAAGATTTCAGCCCCTATTGACCCAGCACGGCAAGGTTCTTATGAAATCGTCTGCAAACTCAAAAGGTGAGATCTCAGCCCTCAGGGGAGGCAGTGATGGCAGTAGCCAGGCATGTGCAAAGAGTGAGTGACTCTTTTGAGAGAGGACTGGATGGGTGGAGGCAGCTTGCTCTCAGTATTCCAGGATCCCTGTCAGAGAGATACAGGGATCACTCTGGCCTTGGTTAGTGATCTAGCCATCCTGAGGCTTGGGGGTCTCTGTGGAGGTGGCAGGTTATACAGGACAGGACAGAGCAAGACTGCTTGCCTCATCGTCAGGAAGCCAAAGGGGAGAAGGACTCTGATCCCAAGTCCCCCTTTGGGAGCAGTGACCCAGGGACCTCCCACTGTCCCCATATCCTGAAATCCACTGCAGTACCATCCTAAGGACCAAGTTTTGAACACGAGTCTTTAAAAAGTATTGTTTTTATTTCTGTGTATGAGTGTGTTGCTTGTATGTAGCTAGTTGCACCCATGTTGTGCAGTCTGCCGAGCTCAGAAGAAGCTGTCGGATCCCCTGGAACTGGAGTTAAGGACAATTGTCAGCCATCATGTGGGTGCTGGGAATCGAACATGGGTTTTTGGAGGATGTCCTCCATACTCAAACTCTAGCAGGCAAATGACAAAGCAGGAAGCCACTGGGAGGGTGTGTAGAGAGATCTCAGCAGCTGGGCCTGTGGCACAGGCCCGTAAGCCAGATACTTTGCTGGGTGAGACAGGAGGTTTGCGAGTTCAGGGCCAGCCTGGGCTACAAAGTGAAGCACTGACTCAAAACATAAAAAGAACCAGGCATGGTGGTATGCACCTTTCATCCCAGCATTTTGGAAGTAGAGGCAGATGTACCTCTGTGAGATCAAGGCCATCCTGGTCTACATAGTGAGTTCTAGAATATCTAGGGTTACAGGGAGATCCTATCTCAAAACAAACAAGCAAACAAAAAGGTAAAAAAAAAAAGGCTGTGGATGTAGGATGTAGTTTGGTGGTGCTGCATTTGTCTGGCATGTACTGTGTCTTGGTTTACACCCCCAGTATGAGGGAAGGAGGGAGGGAGGGAGGGAGGGAGGGAGAGAGAGAGAGAGAAAGAGAGAGAAAGAACAATACTGCAGAAGGCAGAACAAATAGAAACCAGCTGAGATGGAGCATGAGCAGGAGCCTGGTGTCCTCCCAAAGGTCCTTGGAGAAGAGAGTAAGTTATACAGAAAAAAAGCTGTGTGTGCAGACCTTGTTGGAGGGGATCCAGCACTGTGCAGACTTGGGGAATGCAACATATGCCCAGTAGCCCGATGCAGAGACTTCTGAGACCCCTAGCGAGGGAGGGAAGAATGAACGCAAGCCGGGAGGCCACAGTCCCACAGGGGCTCGGATGCAAGTCCTCGACTTTTGATTTGCAACTCCTGAAACTGTCCCAGGACAAAGGCAGAGCAGACATTCCAAAGAGAAAACAGGATTTACCACCAAGAGGCCCTGAGAGGACCTTCCAGAGTACAAGCTTCAGCGTGAAAGGGGGTTTCCCAGAGAGAAGGGTTGGTATGCAAGCACCCAGTGTGTGCAGTGGCCCGCCTGCCTTACACTTGGGAAGAGCTAGTGAGGAGGGTGTCTGCTTTGTGGGATTATATCTTCGGGGCAGAACCAGACAGTGGTAGAATATTAATGGAGAGGAGTTGTTAAAGTACTCTGAGCTCCTTGTATTTGAAGAGAAGTTAAATATTGATTATCTTTAACCTTTATTAATAAATATGCACGATTTAAAAATAAAAAAACCCTCCAGGGTTCGTTCTGCAAAATTGAAAACTTCCGCTTTGCGAAGGCCCTGGTAAGAGGTTGAGAAGAGAAACCACTGACTTAGAACATTCTCAAATCCCTTATCTGAGAAAGAATTCATACCCAAATATGTCAAAAGCCCTCTAATCAGATAAGCTAACAAAATAATCAACTGGGAGTCTCAGTCAGACACTTCCCCCCAATGGTAGACTAAGCTTAGAGGTGGACAGATTCACCAGCCAGTGGGAAATTACACAAAAGCCAAAGTGGTGCGCCATGCACCTGCTGGACCTGCCAAGTGACGCACAGGGCTGTGGAGAGATGAATGAGTGGGCAGCCGCTGGAGGAGGTAAGATGGCACAGTGCTCTGCAAAGCAGGGTGTTGGCTTCATACAAAGTTAAACATAACACTTACTGTACAAACTAACAGTTACACTCCTGGATATTTATCCGAGAGAAGTAAAATCTGATGTTCACACAAAAACTTGCACATAATTGTTCACAGCATCCTTATTTGTAACAGCCTGATACCAGAAGCAAAGGGAACATCTTTCATTGGGTGAATAAGCAGACTATGGTGCTGCTGTAAGGTGGCCTGTCACTCAGGAAGAAAGGTAGCATCCTGGTTGATCTCTGAGGCCATCATGGTTAGTAAAAAGCCAGCCCCCAAAGCCTATATTGCACAATTCTCAAAAAAAGCAATGAAATTGTAGAGGTAGTGGACAGGAAAGCCACTGCTTGCTACCTTGAGGAGATGGGTGGACGGAGGTTGTAATGGGACTGTGCGAGGGTACCCACTATAGTAACAGAATGCATCTGCATTTTAACCACGGTTACACATATCTACGCAGGTGACAAAGTTTTATAGAACCACACGTACACAAGAAAAGGAAGAACTAGGATAGAAAAGAATAAAGTTCATTATGAAGAGTTGCTGAAGGATATTGGGGCTCACTGGAAGGGAATCAGTACAATGAAAGAGGCAAAAACCCTCACTGAATTAAAAGAAAAAAGATAAGAAAGAATCAAAAAATAAAATAGAAAGTAAAACAGGCGAAAGGAAGCACTGATAATAGTTTGAGAGCTGCATAGGCAGCAAGATAGGTGCAGGAGGGATGCTGGATGTGGGCGTGTGAAAACAGACGTGCCAGTCCATGCCATGGGAGAGAGAGCTTGGGTACAATACTGACTTCAAGCAAACATACCTGAAGTATCTGCAAACTGAACATCCCCAATCTGAAATCCAAAATTTGAGGTGCTTTGAAACCCAAACAAGTTGAGCATCCCGATGGCACTCCAGAGGCCACAGAGTTTAGAACATGTTGGATTTGAGACTTTTGAGCCTGTTTGCGTAGCAAAATGTGTGGGCTATCTCAAGGTAACTTGGCAGCCTTGGATACTTATGCTACAAAAAAGCTGAAATTAATATGTTATGACTAGCAGAGAATCAGTGTCTGAAAGACACATCGTCAGTGCAACTGCTGCTCACCAGAGAGGTATCATTATACAGCAGATTGTGACTAACAGAAACCCAGAACTGGTCAATGTACAGAGACCAAGAGGCTACAGACTGTTCATCCCTGATTAGGACGCCTATTTCAAACCTCTACCTCACAAAGCTCAGGGATCACTGTGGAAGAGGAGGTGGAAAGGTTGTAAGAGGCAGAGGAGGTGGATGACCACAAGGAAACAGAGTCTTCTGGACAGCTGGTCAGTTACTCATGTGAACTCGCAGAAAGGGTAACAGCATGCACAATTCCTATGCAAGCTCAAACCAGACAAAATCCCAGCATAGACATGGGGAAGTGGGTAAGAAATCCCAACCTAACCTGAGGAACTTTTGGCAATTGATGACTGCTCAGAGGGGGAGAGACAGTGTCTTACAGGGATGGGACTCTTCATGGGCCCAGTGGATGGACCCAGACTGAGGGCCATTTGGGGACACAAGTCAGACTCTGTAAGCTGTGTTTGATACGCATGCACATACACACACACACACACACACACACACACACAAGAGTACATTGAATTGGGTAGAGGCACTGGGGGTGCAGATAGGGGAGGGGATCTGAATATCACCAAACTATATTGTATGAGAATTGCAACATTCAATACAAATGAACATTTTAAATGAGGCATTTTTAGATGAAAGAACAGTCAGAGGGATTGGAAGGAAGCTGTAGAGAGAAGCAGACTCCAGCTTTCTCTTCATATAAGTTCACATAGGCTGAGTCCAGGCAAAAGCTCACTCTTGGCAAAGACCATTAAAAAGGCATGACCAGTGAGATTGCCCCAAGAGAAACTCACTCCAAATACCAAGTGAGTTCCAAGAAGAACCAGGCCAACAAATTGGGGAACTTAGAGGGAAATTAGACAGATTCCTAGAAAAATAGTTTGCCAACATTGAGTCAAGGCTAAGTAGATAGCCCTGGTAGTTCTAAAGCCATTAAGGAAATTGAATCAGTAAGAAAAATATCTACTGTGCTGCAAGCCCCGAGCCTGGGTGGTTTCAGAAGTGTGTACCTACCTTTCAAGGAAGAGCTGCCATATTTTAGAATCTTTTTCTAGAGCAGGGGCCAAGAACGGAGATTCTTTAATACATAGCAGGAAGTCAAAATTGATGATACCCACATGATGAGAAAGGGCTCTTGGACGCCAGTCTGTCCCATGAACCCAAATATAGTGAACCCAAGTGAGGCATCTGCAAGCCAAATGCACAGCACCAGACAGCATCCTGTGTAGACCGTGTTCCAGATAGGTTTAACCAAGGTGACAGCACTAGTTAGGCATCACTTAATTGATATAAACCCGTGAGTCTAATCCCCCACATTAATGGGATAAATCAGGAAGAATACCTGGTGGTCATTCCAGAAACTTCATGCCCATTACAACTGAAAAAGAAAACCTCGGGAACAAAAAAGCAAACATCCCTTTACTGATAAGAGCAAGCTTTTCCTTTACCGATAAGGACAGTCTTCCAAACCTAAGCACCATTTAACAACACCCAAGTCAAGCATCCCAGCCAGCTCTTTGAAAAATAAAATGAGACAAAAGACCGGAAATGGTCATTATTCATAGACTCCCTGGGTGATTTAGGATTCATAGACAAGCTTGGAAAGATGGTTCGCTCTAAAATGAAAATGAGAGAATCAAATGTACACACTCAATAAACTGTTGAAAATACACTGGTTCTAGCAGCAACAAAAATAATGTGCAACCACAAAAGTTTGAGAAAAATGTTGATGGAGAAGTGGTGGCATGTTATTGGCAGAAAGTAGGCACTTAGAAAATAGGCACACATGTACCATGTTCATGGATGGCTGTCTGTCCCCCCCCCCCCCATCCATTTATAGGCTCAGTTTTAACCAGGATTCCAGTAGTGTTTTTCAAGGAGTTTGGCAAGCAGAAAATTTATGAGTGAATAAAGCACCCCCCCAAAGTATGGGGCATGTTGGGAAAGAAGAATAAGGTGAAACACTCATCCTGTCCTAACCCTTAGGCAGCATGGCCCTGAACATGATGTGTACCTGTGGGAGGCTGGGGCCCTATCCTGCCGCCTGTGGAGGACCCCTGAAGTCCTGAGCAGGCTGGAAAGGTGACTGGCCTTGTGTCCTGGGAGGCTGAGTAGTGAGGGTGGCTTGGAGCCATCTGGCCTTGCCCTGGTAGGGGTGGAGGAGCAGTCAGCTAGACATGGCTTGCATGGCTGATGTCAGCCTTGAGTGGCTTTGTCCAGCTGATGTGGACTTAACAGGACTCTTTGAATCCCACCTTTGAGAGTGTGTGCTCTCAAGGCAGGTCTGCAGAATGAGAGGTGGCTGTGCTGGGTACAGGATGGATGGACACTGAAAGTGGAATTTTCAACATTTGAGGAGGCCTACTAAGCACCAAGCTGGGTGCTGTTTGAGGAGGTTCTGATGGGTCCTAAGAAGGCTTAATAATCCTCTGACCTGTGACCTACCTCTTCAGAGCTCATAGTGACTCTTTCCCATTCCCTGCCTGTTGCTAGGACACAGGGTGAGCATAATTGCTGGATCTGCTGACTTCTCACTCTTCCTGGCACATCCTGGCCCATATCGGTGAGTTCAGCTGTGTCCCGTAGGGTAAGAACTGTCCTGTCACCTTGACATGGCTGTGTGGGGAGTGCTCAGTGCTGACCTCCCTTCCCTCCACTGGTGTAAACTTGTCACCCTAGTCATGACCTGACTGTACATTTTCCTCTCTGAAATTGGTAAAACCAGCTCAACACGCCTCGTGCTTTTGATGGGTGCCAGCTGATGTGAGGCCCTGAGTTCATGGCTGCAGAGGCTAGAGGAAGGGGCTCTTATTGGCTCTGGTGAACCTGGGCGGGAGCACTCGAGGGGCAGAGACTTGGGGAGAAGGGGTCTGTGTGCACGTAGAAAGAAAGCCAGGTTCGGGGAAGGTCCTGTGGGCTCCTGTAGAGAAGGTGGAAGGAGTGTGGGTTGCTGTTTGGAAAGGCCTGTAGAGCCTTGAACCTGTGGGCCCACATTCTTAAAGGCCAGGTCTTTCACCAGGAATACCCTGCCTGGAGGATGTGGGGCCAGCTTTCTTCCTGAGTCCTTTACAGCAATCTTAGGAGTTCCCTTTCATAACCTGAGAGCCAGGAGTGACTACTGGTGGCATCCCAAGCAGGATACAGGCAGGCAGCGCCCTGGGAGAAGGGTTGGGAGCTGGTACAAGGCTGGGAACCTAGCAGGAACCTGCATTGGAGTAGAGTAGGAGAGTGTGTGTTGGGGGCTGAGAAAACTGACTTTTAATTTGGAGGCTGAGGAGGTTAAATAAACACCAATTGGATTTCACAGAGGCTGAGTGGTGTGCCGTGTCCCTGGTACAGAGCACCTGGAGAATCTCATTCTGATGATCAGATTATTATAGATTCTCTCCTAGACTGCTGAGAATGTACATGTGAATTGTGTTTCCAGCTGCTGTGAAAGACAGCTTGTGGGGACACGGGGCTCAAGGAGGTGATCATGTCTGAGTTCAGTCCTCTTAGGCTGGAACCTTTCCTATCTTGCAGAGGTCTCCAGAGGTGCCCATCTGACCAGACCTCCCCTGGGAGAAAGCTGAGCAGAAAAATAACCCCAGGCAGAGATCTGAATGAATCAACCTGTGTTTAATAAATGCCAGAGTCTCACTGCAAGGGAGGAGAGCATGCTGCGGTGTGGTGTGCCTGGCTCCGCTGCCGTGCAGTGTGCTGTCCCTCTGCTGCCCCATTTTAGACTGTATGTAACAAGGCCCATGTGTGAATTGTGTTCTGTCTTCACTCCAGAGTGCCCTTGGCCTGTCCAGATCCCCTTTCTGAGTCTGTACACCGGGATCCGATGCAGGCTGTGTGTGCTCAGCATCCCTGTGGCTGGATGATGGACCCAGCCTGAGCTGGGCTGGGCCACTGGCAGGGAGGGGCTGGGCCATGCTCCTGAACCAGAGGCATGAGTGGACACAGTGCCTGACATGCTGAGCCTGTAGCCACTGTACAAGACAGCCAGCTCTAGGCTCAGCTTGGTATCTGGCTCTTCAGGATCCAAGCTGGTAGATGTGTTGGGGATAAGCTTCAAGGCTCAGTGAGACAGGTGTGGAAATCTGCAGAAGCCTCTGCCCTGAAGCATCTCTGCTCACTGAGGTTGGCCCTTACAGTGGGCTGACTGGGAGGCCTGTTTCACTCCCCACTTTCTGTGTTTGGTGCTGCTCCAGCTGAGCACTGGTGGCTACTCTAGGGGATGGAGCTACTGTCAATGTTCCCACTGTGGACAAGATCAGAAGTGTCCTTGTGGCCCACTAGAAGCCACTACAGAATGGCTAAACAGATGTCTGTCCTGCAACCTGAAGAAGGACAGAGGATAAGTCTATATGGTTTACTCAGTTTGCAGCAGCCTCCAGGGGTGAAGTGGTAGAGGCTTTAGGATCAGAGTACTCCCCAAAAGGTGTAAGAGTGGCCCTCATTGCTGAGTGGCACTGCCACCTATCCTGTCCCCACAGCATCTGGTTCATGGGATTGGGGTGGGGCTTTTGGGGGTCCCTCTGTTAGGTGCTGGCCCGAGTGGGACACAGGGACTGCCATGAGGGGGTGAAAGGCACGGAGTCAACACACAGACCCCGGGAACTGGGGGGAGCATGCGGAGGGCGAGCCGCAGCAAAACTCGTTTATTCAGGGAAGTGCGGGGCGGGGGGGGGGGGGGGGTGTGTGTGTTTATGAGTTTGGTTAGCCAACCCCCTATGGGGTGGTTCCCAACTTCGGCCAATAGTATTCTGTCTCAGGATGGATCATCTCGTGCAGGTTCTCTCCAGATGCAGGGCGGAAGCTGGTGTCACGCCTGGCTGGAGCGGAGCACCACGCCCACAGGAGCCACTGCCTTGTTCCTCATAGCAGGTGACCTGGCTAAGGCCCACACTGCACGATGCCCAACAGGGGCTGAGGTCAGAGAGGTAGAGGTGGTTTCTGAGACAGTAAGAGATTACCAGGCATTCCTCACTCCTTGGTGACAGGTGTGGGGTACACTCAGGGCAGCAGCAGGCATACTTGTGACCTGTTTGTGCACCCATGTACATCTGTGCATCATGAACATACACACGTGCCCAGTGTGGCATGCTGGAGGTCATGCTGTATGCGTGAGAACTTGGATGTTATATGAGGACAAGCGTGTGCACACGTGTGGGTTCCTTTCACTAATGGGGCAGTATTCAGGCACACATAAGAGGGTGGTGACGAGTGAGGCAGGGTTCTCCAAGAGGTTGCTGGTCCTCAGGAAGTGATCCAGTGACTGAAGAGATGGAAGGATACACTGGGCAGGAGAGGGTAGAATGCCTCCGGGCTAGGCCTCAGACCCTGAACCATTCCGAGAGCTCATCAGACCACCCTGGGGTCCCACTCTGCAGAGCCCCAGAAATCTCTACATGGGGGGCTAGGTTCTAAGCATCTTCCCAGCTCTGCCTCCTACTGGAATGTCCAAAGCCCCGAACCTTTACAGAAGCTGCCCAGAGCAGAGGGAAGGGATGGGCAGGTAGAAGGGGCAGGTTGGGAGGGTCCTGTGGAGGGTGACCCAGAGGAGGGGAGAGCACTTCCAGAGGCTCCCCTGGCTGGCAACATGCTCTCCAGGGCCAGCTGTCCCAGGATCCCCAGGCTGGTGGAGAGCTCTGCCCATTCATCTCCTACCTACAAGCTGTCCATCTTCACATGAACTCAGCCAAAGGTGCCCCAGGTAGAGAGTCTGTGGCCCAGAGAGAGCAGGGCTGCTGTCCAAGGTGACCCCGTGGGGCAGAACCAGGAGTGGGGACTGCCTCCTTCAGGGAGATGATGTGGGGATCTGAGGACATGGCCCAGTCAGGGTGTCTGCATGAGGGAGACTGTGAAATAGGGTGCGTGGGAAGGTCCCTTTCAAGGCAGAAACAATGCATTTTTGAAGTGGTAAAGTCTGGCTTATTTCAACAGATGTATGCAAATTACATGCAAATTAGCCCCTTTCTCTCCGGTACCTGTGGCTCAGAGCAACAGAGAAGGCATCCTCCCCTGTGCTTTGCCCTCCTACAGAGAGTCTACATGACCACTCTAGGGGCCTCTTTGCATATTGGATCTTCAGAGGGGAGCCATCTGATGAGTAGCCAGGACAGCTCAGGGTTAGAGGCCTGGCTCTGGGACATGGTGCCCTTATTCAGAAATTGTGGAGAGTAAGGGCAGCTATTACTGTCTACTTAATAGGTGACACTTCCCCTGAATCACAGGATTGTGTTCTAACCCCAGACATTCATGAGTGACTCAGCATACTGCTTAACCCCGCTTCATCTCTACATGGAAGGCTAGGTTCTAAGCGTCTTCCAAGCTCTGCCTCCTCCTGGATGGTCCAAAGCCCTCTGCTATGGAATGTAACTAGTGATTCCTGTCAGGGCTGCTTGTAGCGCACCATACAGACCCCTACTGGTGTCTGTGGTGTACTGGTAGGAATGGTGGAGTTGACTTGCTGACAGTAGTTTCGTGTTGGTGGTAATGGGTAAAATGGCAAGAGTGATGGTTATGTTGTTAATATTGGTGAGGGAGGTGACTGTCATAATGAAGCTGGTGGCTGGTGATGGTGGTACTAGTGATGATGATGATGATGGTGATGACTGCTGGTGGTGGTGGTGATTAATAGCAGTGTGGTGGTAGTGGTGGTTGGTGATGGTGGTGGTGGCGGTGGTGATGGTTATGGTGGTGATGATGATGGTAGTGATTAGTGATAGTGGTGGTGGTTGTGATGGTTCGTGATGGTGGTGGTGGTGGTGGTGGTGATGATGGTTGTTGGTTGTGGGAGGAACTGTGGCAATGTGTTGATGGTAGAGAGTGCTCTGTACTAAGCAGTGTGCGATGAACTGGGTGAATGGAGAAAAACAAGCTCTCTGTCTTTGAGCTGCTCATATTTAATTCAAAGGCTCCCCAAGATGGGGCCAGTGTCCCAGCATACCTCACTGCCCTGTGGCTGCTGGAGGTCTCTACAGGTCCCGCTGGCTTCTCCATCTCACTGTTCTCAGCTTTGCTCCTTAAAGTAGGCATGAGCCTGTCTCTCTACCATCTTGTAGGGCAGCAAGGGGTGAGCTCAGAGGGAGTGCTCTGTGCCCTGCTGAGAGGCTGGATTGGCCTTTTCCTGGGGACAGGACTGGGCAACAGAGGGCATGGGGCACAGGCTTCAGCACCAAAAGCCAACAATGGAGTTATGGCCCCTTGCCCCCCGCCCCATTCAGGCTAGTGATATTAGTGGTGGCTTGGATGGCTCCAGTCTGGGAAGGTGAGACAAGCTCAGGAGAGGCTGGGACTTGCTGCTCATGTGGCTGTCTATCTATCGGCAGAGCCAGTGTTTGAAGCCAGGTCTGGCTGAACACCTGGAGACCTCTGCACTTGACAAGTTAGGAAGTTCTAAAAGGCTGGTGGGAGAGGAAGAGCCAGAAAAGGGGCAGCTCAGGGGAGGACTCCAGAGATGAAACAAGGTTTCCACAAACCCCAACCCCTGCCCTCACTTGCTGTGCACAGAAGGCAGAGTCGGAGCCCTCTGGCGAGGCAGGTAGTGTTTCCATGTGTAGTGTGGGCAGCCAGCAATGGATAGGACTGTTGCTCTGGGTTGTAGTGTGAGGCAGTGGAAGAAGGCTGACGTAGGGGAGGGTCTCCTGCCTGGAAGCGCAGCCTAAAAGGCTCTGAGGAAGCCAGTAGTGGCCTCCAATCCCTGGAAAACCCAGCAGAGTTCAACTACCAAGGCCCAGCTTGCCACACACAGATATGGATCAGTCTCATTAAAAAGTCTCATCATACTGCCAGACTTCCACCCCGCCGGCTCCCCAGCCAGAGCCTGCAGCTCTAGTGCTGTCTGCCAAGGGAGACAGTGGAAGGAAAGCGCTGAGACTGAAAGCCACTCCAGGAACCTGTCATCTGGAGAAGGAGCGGCATTGCTCCTCAGCCAGCTATCCAGGTTTGGCTTAGGTCTGGAGGGGGTTCTGCAGGTGTGTCTGGGCAGCCAGATGTGACAGCCCGAGCTCAATGCCCAACCCCCCTCCAGCTATCTTGTGCTCTAAAATCAGTGACACCAGGGAGTGAGACAGCTAGCATGTATAGAGCATGGCCATGCTCCAGGCTCTGGCTATACTCAGACCCTGCTCCCCAACCCTCAGGAGATCCTGGCAGTGGGCCAGAGAGGCCATCATTGCTGCGGCTCAGAGAGGAAGTGGTAATGATTCTGGGAAGTCACTCACGACCACGGTATTGAGGGTGATAATCATAATGCCACAGACATGATGCACTGTTCTGAGGGTGGCCGGGAGCCTCTGCCCACCTAATGCCTGGACTCAAGGAGTGGTCACTACCTTCCCCACTTTTGTAATTACTGATGCTGTTTCTGTCATTGCTAATGTCCCTGCAATCATTCCACAGGAGCCGTCACACCCTGGGGCTGGAAGGCCAGTGTCTGATTTCAGAGCTCTTGTGTCTGGCTCCTGCTGGGCCTGACAGCCTGCCCAGTCTCTCCTCACATGCCACCCTGAGTGTGGGTTGCGTCTGCCTAAGCCCTCTTCTGTGCCAGAGGATGAATGCTCCGTCAGGCTGAGGCACAGGGCCAAAGGTGGTTGGACCTGTTCTGGGCATCACCTCCCCTTGGTAGAGCCTGATGGAGAACATATACGTCCACACTGGGACTCAGCCAGGCTCCAGGCCTCCCAATTGTCTTTTGAGGTAGGCAGAAGGCATATAGTCATAGAGAATGCATGCAGATGAGATGTCTGGGCCAGAAGTTCAGGTCACAGGACCAGGGTGGAGACTGGTGCTGATGTGCCTCTGACCAGTTCACTGTACAGAAGAATGATCACAGACTGTTCCCTGTGTGCTATCTGAACATGGACTCCATTGATGAGTGCGAACTCAGCAAGGGCCTGCTCAGAGTCCAACCATGGCAGTTACTTGTGGTTTGACATTTGACCATCCGTGAGCTGTCCTTTCCTCTTCTGGAAGACATCCTCTCACTGGGTTAGGAGATGACAAAATGCCCAGACAGCTTCTGGTTGCCTGGCAATTCTTCCCCTGTCTCCTCCAGCACCACCCCAAACCTCAGGGCAGAGCACCAGACCTGACTTACACAGGAAGGTGCCTGGAGACGTTCAGGGTGTGCACTGATTCCCGGATGGTCTGTCCCTCTCCTACATACTGCCAGCTCATTGCAGATCCAGGTGTTGTGGAAGCAGTGCTGTGTGTCTGTGTGCCTGTGACAGCAGAAAGAGAAACAACTGAGGCAAATAAACCGCCCAGACATCAAACAAGCTCTCTCTCACGTGTTTTTTCCTCCCATGGCACAGTCTGCCAGAAGGGCAGCAGGTGAGGGTGTGGGCATCACAGTACCTGCAATAACTGGTTCACAGCCTCCCTTTTGTGAGAATGGCAGTTACCCTGTTGGCAAGAGTTTGTGTTGATGATGGGTGCAGGTTGCCAGCCTGCCCTGTGCATGGGGAGAGGATGCTGAGGTGGTTGAATAAATGAATGAATGAGGGAGCTGGAGTTTTTCCAAAGGGGCATGGAGGGCAGACCTCAAGGATGACAGAAGTTTAGAAGATGGCTCTCGATTCCTCAGGTGGGGAGAGGTGGGCTGGGGGAGAGAGACTCAGTATCTGGGCTTTCCAGAAGCCCTGCTCAAGGCAGGGAGACCTCACATGGTATGGCAGATGTTGGGGGCCATCAGCAGTCTCTGGGAAATGAGACTTTGCTGCCAGTGGAGATGAGGTAGACACGCCCTCCAAGGCCCTCCATGGTAGACTTTGGGACCTGGGAAGGCAAAGTCTTTTGTTGAGATGTGAGAATCCCAGTCTTTTGTGCAGTATCTTTGGGTGACTGGAATGGTGGACCTTACAGGTGAGAGTCCTCGCAACTCTGACTGTTCCCCTCAGACGGAAGGTCCCTTCACTGGCTAAGGGAGGCCCATGTACAAACCACAGTCAAGCTGAACACTGATGCCGCATAATCACGTCCCTATACCATTTGATGCTTTTATGAGGCTGTACATGGCATGTATTTAAGATGTGACACTTCAGTAAGATATGCTGGAACCTTCTGTTAACCATCTTCCAACTTAAGACCTGGAGTGACCGCCCGCCACAGCTGTGAGCAACCAACCCTGGCTCACTTTCCCTGCCTTCAGTTTCATGTCTGTTATCCCCTTGCTTTTGTGAAGTTTTAAATAGTTTTGCATCATTTCATGTAGACAATGCTGGTAAAATGTGTTTACTGCAAAACAATATATTGTTTAACGTTGCCTCATGCCATAATATTTGCATCTTCTCAAGGCTTGCTTTTCTGGATCCACCTTTGTTTCCGGGCTGCAGCCATGTGCTGTCCATAGCTAGGTTCCTTTTCCCTCTGAGGCATGACATTACATAGTGTGAATGTTTCCTAATCTGAACACGCATGTCTCCCCATTTTGTTGCTGTGAACAAAACTGCGAGCCGTCCCTCTTCGCTGACTGCTGGTGGGGTCAGGAGTCAGGTGTCAGGATCCCTCTAGATGTGTCCTCTTGTATGATGTGGGTGCTAGTTGTGGGTGGCTGGGGAGACTGGATGTCTCCAAGATGGTCAGGGTTAACTTATACCCCACCCCTCAGGGTATGAGTTCATTCTGACCATCTTCCATCTTTCCAACATCCCATATTGTCAGACGCCTTAATTTTTTGCCAATCTGCTTGGTGTAAAATAGTGTCTAATTGTGGTCTTAATTTGCATTTCCCTGATTACTGACGAGGCTGGAAATCTTATGTGTTTATATTTGTGTTTCCTTTGCTTTGGAAAGTCTGTTCGTGTCTTTTGCCCATCTTTACAATTGGATCATTGGGTTTTTCCATCTTAATGACTAAGGCATGTCTGCACACATGTGCCATGGGGTTCTGTGGATGGTTGTGGGATCCTGCCTCACCCGAAAGTTCCCTGTGTGCAAGGAGAGATCTGCCTGCCTTTACTTCTTCTAAGCATCCTAGCTCTGACATCTCTTCTGTTCCCCCAGGCACCTTCTGTGAGGAGGTCTCCTCATCTGCTCCTGGCATGCAGCACCCTGAAGTGTTCCCCTCATTGCTACCAGCTGCTGTGTGAGATCTGGAGGGTGGATTTCACTGCCTGTCTCTCAGGAGCACTGTGGGCGCCGTGGGCACTGTGGGCGCCGTGGGCAGGGTGGGTACAGTGTGTGCTCTGGGCACTCTTGGGTCTCGCTCTTGGGACTAATCCTGTAGCTTAGCATTGCCTTGTCAAGAGGACTGGCTAGTTTTCTTTATTGAATTGTACTGAATCACTGACCACCATTTTCATGAGATGAAGTCTGCCTGTCTACGAATGGTTGTCTTCATGAATGTTTCTAAACACATTTAAACAATTATTTTTTCCTATACACCTTTTATTTTTGGGTTTATTCTTAAGCCTACAGCTTTTGTTTGTTTCTATTAATGACATCCCTTCTAAAAGTCACACTCTAGTTTTGCATTGCCAATAATAGGAATGTGCAGGAATTTTGTAAACCGAGCGTCTCATCAGCCGACTGTTAATTTGTCATTATTTCTGTAATCTTCTCAGAATCCCTTTTGGGTTTCCTTTGAAGTAACCCTGTCATCTTTGTCCACAACGGTTTTGTTTCTTCCATCTCGATTCTGACTCCTGTACTGTCTCACATCATGCTGTCTTGGCCAAGGGCCCACCGTCCTGTCACTCAGGAGTGATCATCTGTTCTCTTGCTTTGCTCTCTTAAGAGTATTTACTTTAGGTTTATTGTAGACACTTCTTATCAGACTAAAGAAGTTTGCAAATATTTTATAAAAGTTTTAAAGCAAAATCCTAGATGTTCTTTGTATTGGTCCATTTGTTATTTGTAATAAAATACCCAATGCTGAGTAACTTGATAAAGGAAATAGTTTTACTTGACTAACAGTGTTGGAAGCAGAAAATTCCAAGGTCAGGGGCCTTGATTTCTTCTTCTTCTTCTTCTTTTTTTTTTTGTTTGTTTGTTTGTTTGTCTGTTTGTTTTTTTGTAGCCCCAGCTGGCCTGGAACTCAATGTGTAGACCAGGCTGACCTCAGTATCACAGAGATCTGCTGCCTCTGCCTTCTGACTGCTTGGATCAAAGGTGTGTGCCCCCATACCCAGCAATGTGTGTCTGTTAGGCATAGTGATTTGAATTGTGGTGGGAATCTAATGGAACACAGCATCATATTGAGACCCTTTATTGTGTGGAAATGAGACCCTGTCAGACAGGAGCAGTGGTGGGTCGGGTTCCTAACAGATTCTCAGAAGCACTCTGAGACCAGCATTTCCTCTCAGGGCAGTGCTCTGCCCCTTGGCCCATGGGTCTCCACTAAGCCCCACCTCTTAAAAGTTCCACAACCTCTATTTTTATACTGGGTTCTGAGATCCAGCATATAAGCCTTCAGGGAGGCATTCAAATCCGACCCAAGACATAGCAAGCTCTCTCTCTCTCTCTCTCTCTCTCTCTCTCTCTCTCTCTCTCTCTCTCTCTCTCCTGTGTGTGTGTGCATGTGCGCACGCGTGCTCATTGCAGTGAACGCAGGATCTCACACATGCTAGTCATATGTTCCACCCCTGTCTACATCTCCATCCCTTTTGATAAAATGTTTTAAAACTTTGAACAGATTCTCACTGTTTCCCAGGCTGGCTTTGAGCTTGGGGCTTTTCTGCATCAACCTCCCAAGTCACTGAGATTCCAAGTCTGTTTTCAATGTGTTGAATGCGTGGCTTAGCTTCCTTCCTTCTGTTAATGTGAGCGGTGTTTTTGTCTCTTTGGAGTGAATGCAGCCTTGGCATGCCCACCTTCGTGTTGGCCAGCTGTACCAGTTCTCTTCAGGACCTGGCCTCTGGTAGCACCTGTCTGCACTTCTCTCCTGATCACATCTGATTTGAAATCAAGGTTTTGTTAGCCTTATTGAATGAGTCAGATTTGTTTATCTTTTTCTTTTTTGTTTTTATTTACATGTATGAGTGCATCTGTGTGTTGGTTTGTATGGATGAGTGCCACACCCACAGAGGCCAGAAAGGGTGCCAGATCCCCTGGAGCTGCCTGACATGGATGCAGGGACCTGAACTGAGTCCTCTGCGAGAGCCTTAAGTGCCATTGACTGCTAAGCCATCTCTCTAGACCCTTGTTTATTTTAATATTTATTTTTAATTGACAGATGCCAAGTTGTATATGTTTGCAGTATTTGATGTGATGACATGCACTGTGGAGTAGCTGAATTCAGCTAATTAATGTATCCATCCCTCACCTAATTATGACTTTTATGATGAGAACCTTTCAAATGTACTCTGCGGGTAATTTTTTGGTAAACTCTCCCACACTAGTTATCCTTCCTGTGGCTTTGATAGTTTACTGACAAGAGTAAGTAAAGGAAAGGGTTTATTTGGCTTCCAGTTTGGGGTCCAGTCCGCCATGGGGAAGGTGTGGTGCCAGGAGCAGGGGACCTGGCTTTCTCCTCGTTATTCTGGCCGTGGAATGGTACCGCCTACTGCAGGGCGGATCTTCCCTCCTCAGTTACACTTTTCTGGAATCAGGCTCACAGACACACCCAGAGGTGCGTTGCCATGGTGATTCTAATCCAGTCAGGTTGGCAGAGAAGATGGACCACCACACAGGCATTACCTTCAGTATAAATACCCTGCTGTCAGCAGAGTGCTGGGGCTCTCTTCCTCCTGTCCAACTGAAATGGAACAGGCTTTGTGTGACTTCCCTCGTCCTCCTCAGTCCCCAATGATCCTCCATCCTCCTCAGTCCCTGGTGACCACCATCCTACTCTGCTGGGATGCTGGCTGCTTCAGAGTCCATGCACAAAGGGCACACTGTGGCCCTGCACTTCTCTTCTGGGGCCTGAGTTATCTCACTGAATACGATGTTCACTGGGGGCATCTGGGAAAGTGCAGATGGGGCATTTCCTTCCCTCTGGAGTGGAAGGTGCTCCATTGTGCACACACAGCCTGGTCTGTCCATCACATGGTGGATGGGCATTTGGGTTGATTCTGGTTTGGGCTGCAGTGAAGAATGTTGCAACAGACACAGGGGTGTGGGTGGAGGGGTGGGTGGAGGGGTGGGAGGTGGGGGTGGGAGGTGGGGGTGAGAGGGTAAGGGGGTGGGAGTGGGGTATGGAGGTATGGAGGTGTGGAGGGGGTGTGCCTCCTTTGCTCTGGGCCCAGTGGCAGCTTTGCTAACTAGATAGCAGTCCCATTTGAAGTATCATTTGAAGTATTTTGAGGAATCCTCTGTGCTTTTTGCATCATGGCTGCACCAGTTTACATTTGCACCCTGAGAATGAGAGTTCCCCTTACCTGCCATCCCCTCCATCCTGCCATCCCGCCATCCTGCCTCCCCTCCATCCCGCCATCCTGCCATCCTGCCTCCAGCCATCCCACCATCCCGCCATCCTGCCATCCCTGTCAGCATTTATTCTGTGTCTTTTCCAGTAAGCTGTTTTAATCTGTGTGGCATAGAAGTATATCATTGTAGTTTTGAGACATGCTTTGTCCAGTGCTCTGCTCTGGATGGCGCCCAGGGTCTGCACTTGTGCCATGAGAGCACTCCCGCTGAGCTGTGCTGCCAGCCTGGACTTGCATTTTGCCGATGACCACTGGAGAGATGGCCCGTGGTTAAGAGGACTGGCTGCTCTTTCATAGGACCTAGGTTCAGACCCCAGCACCCACATGGCCACTCACAACTGTCTACTCTAGTTCCAGGGGATCTGATACCCCCTTCTTGCCTCCATGAGCATTGCATGCATAAGGTCCCCTTACACGCAGGCAAAACACTCATACACATAAAATAAAATTAAATGAAAACTGAAAACATCAGATAGAGCTTCTTGAATTCCCTGTTGAACTCATATTGGAGGCCAGATTTCCCGTACCCTCCGGCTCACAGGATGTCTCTTCCCTCTTGACTGCTTCTTATGGTGTGCAGCTTTTCAGCCTGATACGACTCGTTTGTCTGCTTTTGTTGCCTGTGCTTTTGAAATCTTATCCAAACCTCTGCCCGCACCGCACCAACTTCCTGAAGTGTTTGTTTTGTTTGTTTTTGAGACGGGGTCTTCGGTAACCCAGGCTGACCCTGAACTTGATATGTAGCTGTATTGACTCCTAATCCTCCTGTCTCTGTCTTCTTTGTGCTGGATGATAGGTGCGAGCCACCACACCTGGCTTTCCCCTATGTTTTATTCTAGTAGTTTCTAATTTTAGGTCTTCCACTGAAGACTGTAGTTCATATTAATTTAAATTAATTTTTATTTTTATGAAAATTTTATGCATGCATATAATTTATTTTGATCATTTTTGTCTTCATCCTTTTCTTTCCAAATCCCTTCTACTTCCATGTCTTGCACACACGCACACGCACACTCATGCAACACACACACCTATCTCTCATCTTTCTACTCATCTATCTTCTATATATCTACCATCTATTTATCTACCTACCATATAGCTATCCTCTATCTATCTTCTGTCATCTATCTGTTTATGTTATCTACCTACCTATCTATCACCTGTCTATGTATCTGTCTAGAGGGAGAGCAGAGGAGACTACACAGCAGAGACTATACAACACGCCCCCATCACATATTACAGGCGTCTTGTGTAGATTTATTTCTGAGCTCTCTGTTTGGTTCCATAGATTTCTGTGTCTGTTCTGATATCAGTGCCATGCTCTTTGGATTATTATAGCTTTGTTTGTGGTATATTTTTAAGTCAGGTAGTATAGTACCTCAAACTTTGGTCTTTTTGATCAAGATGTCTTTGATTTATTTAAAAGTCTCTTATGGTTACCTTTGAATTTATGATTTTTTTTTCTGTTTCTGTGCAGACTATCATTAGAATTTTGATAGGGATTGCACTGAACCCATATGTCACTTTGAAGAGCATGGACATTTTGTGGCAGTTCTTCTAATTCTTGAACTTTGGGCACTTCCCCATTATTTGTGTGTTCTTCAGTGTCTGTCATTAACATATTATGGATTTTAGCATGCAGATGTTGTACCCCTTTGGTCAGGCCAGATTTATTCCTGAGTATTTTATTTCATATTTAATGCCATTGTAAATGGATTGTTTTCTTGATTTGTTTTGATAGCTCATTGTTAGTGTCTATAGACCTTGTTCTTGTAGTTGGTTTTGTTTCCTGAAAGTTTGCTAAATTTGCATCTCAGTCTAATAGTTGTTTTGGGGATTTAAGTATGTTAAACAGAAACAGAGACCGTTTAACTTTTCCTTGTCCACATCAGATACCTTTCTCTCCTTGTCTTGCCTGGTAGCCTGGGTGAGGACTTCTGGTTCTGCTGTGTAGAAGCAAAGGTGGCCTGGTCTTGGGCCTGCCCTCACAGACAAGACTGTCCGCTCTTCTCATGGAGAAGAGCCTTCCCTGAATGCTCATTATTGTGTCCGGCTCTACTTCCTATAGACTACATTCACTGAAATGGAGCTGAATTTTGTCAGATGCATTTTCTGAAGCTTTTGAGATGGTGACATGGGTTTGCCTGTGTCCTGTGGATATTTGTGTCACAATTTCTGATTTGCTCATGCAGAACCATTCTTGCATCCCAGGGCAATTGTATTTGATCTGGTGAGTGACTCTGATGTGCTCTTGAATTTGATTCAGTAATATTTTGCTAAAGATTTTCACAACTATGTTCATGAGGACTGGGGGTCTGTAGTTTTCTCGTCTTTTAGTGCCCTTGCCCGGCTTTGTGTCTGGATAATGCCAGCTCTGCAAAATCAGTTTGGAAGTATTCTCTCCTCTGTGTTTTTTGGGAAAGATATTCTCTCATTTTCTTTGTTGTATGTTAATATAGTCCACTGTTATGACAAATGGAAAACAAGATTGTCTTTTTAAATTAAAAATTCTGCTGTATGTAAAGGTACATGTTTGTGTGTGTGAAGCTGAGAGCTGAGTATGGGTACATGATGCCTGTGGGCATCAGAGGTGGATGCTGAGTGTATTCCTTGATTGATTTCCACCTTGTTTTTTGGGCAGTATCTCGCACTGACCCTGGAGTGCACCAGTCTGATCCTGGAGCGTACCAGTCTGGGTGGGATGGCTGATGAGCTCTGGGAATCCTCCTGTCTCTGCTCTCCCCAGCACTGGGGTCACAGACACACACCATTGTGCTGGCTTTTCTTTTTTTTTTAAATGTAGTTGCTGGGGATCTTAACTCATATCCTAATGAGTGCATGGCAGACATTTAATGGCAGCACCATCTCTCCAATCCCCATTTTTCTTCCTGAGTTGGTTTGGGTAGGCTATATTTTCCGGGAGTTCGTACATTGTGTCTGTTTTGCAGTGCTGTGGTGTACGGACACTCACAGATCCATGTCCGGTCCACAGTCAGCATTCTCAGGGACACTGCTTGTTTCCCCGTTATTTGTTTCTGAACCGTTCATCCACAGTTTTCTTTTTCGTTACTGTCTAAGGAACTCAGCTAGACTTTGTGTCACTTCGTGCTCGTCTTGATTTCCTATCGGTTTCTGAACTTTCCTTCTCCTCCATTTTCTATCTTTGGTGCACTCTGTAGTTCTTCCTTTAATTTCTTTTTAAAAACTATTTTATTTTTATTTTATGTTTTTGAGTGTATTGCTTGCGTGTGTGTCAGTGAACCCGTGTCATACAATGCCCTTGGAGGTCAGAAGAGGGCGTTGGATCCCTTGAAATTGCAGTTACAGACTGTTGCTAGCCATCATATGGGTGCTGGGAATCAAACCCGGTCCTCTGCAAGAGCAGCCAGTGCTCCTAACCGCTGAGCATCTCTCCAGCCCCTTTCCTTTTAATTTCTAAAGTTGAATCCTTGGCTCACGGATTTTCAGTCTCTCTTTTGGGGGAGAATAGGGTTTGAGACAGTGTCTTTTATAGCCCAGGCTGGCCTGAAACTCACTATGTAGCTAAAGATGATCTTGAACTCCTGTTTCTCCTACACCCATCTCCTGAGCGCTGGCATGCACCATCATACCTGGCTCAAGTTTTTTTTTTTTTCTAACAAATAATTGATTCCATGAATTCCTTTTTAAAAGACTGCTTTCGAAAAGCCTGTATCTTTCAAGTTGTGAAAGTATACAATATTTTCATTATTTCTCAGTATTAAATAAAGCTTTATGCCTGTTATTATTTTCTTTGACCTATTTAATTAAGAATTAACGACACAGGAATTTTAATTTATTATTTTTTGGTCATCTTCTAACAGGTTCATTTTGTTCAGAGTCTCTCTTACGTGACAGGTTCATTGAAATGGTGAGACTTGCCCTGTAACTTTCCATTTCTGTGAATGTTCCCTGTGTACTTACAAGTAGTGTAAGTCTTTTGGTCTTTTTGAGACAGGGTCTCCCTGTAGTCCCAGCTGGCCTGGAACCTGTTATGTAGACCAGGTTGGCCTTGACTCACGTAAATCCAGCTGCCTCTGTCTCCTGCGTGTTGGGATTAAAGGTGTGCACTACCATGACCATGGCTCAAAGAAATGTATATTTCTTAATTGCTGCATGGAAAATGCCATTGGTATGCATTAACTCTAGTTTCAGTCTTCTTCAGCTCTGCCTTTGTTTAGTCTTCTTTATTGGCACTGAATGAGAAAGAGAAGGTAAGCCCTTTGTGGCTCCAGAGGGTTTCCAGATCTCTCCCTACAGCTCCATAAGTGCTTCCTTTATGTATTCTATGGTTCTTTCATCGTCTGCTACAAGCAGAGCACTGGCTTATCACCTTGATGAGTTACAGTTTTCTAGCTTGACCTTTCCTGTCTCAAGTGGCGCCTTCTGTCTTAAAGCCCACCCTTGCCCTGTTAATGCAGCCGTGTCAGCCTTCCTCTGACTGGTACTTCCTGATCTTTCACAGTATTTGGGGGTGCCTTTGCTATGTTTGCTCTAAATAGCATGTTGCTGAATTTTTAAAACCTGATGTTTGGTTAGTTCAGTCCATTATTATTATACCAGGATTGGTTTCTCTGATCTCCTTGATCCTTGTTAACTTGGTTTCAGAAATCTGGTATATTTTTTTTATTACTAGAGTTTTTTTACTTTGTACTTTGAAAAGCTCTCAAATGTATTTAAAAGTAGTTGAAATCAGACACAAGCTGGCGGGCCTCTTTGGCCGGACTCCCAGCTGAAATTTCCCGGCCTGGGATACTTCAAGTTGTGGCTGTAAGCACTGGGATACTCTACGTGGAGCCCCCCGCCCAGCAGGAAACAGACACTCACCATCTGTCACTGACCCTGTTCAAGTCTTACCAATCTTTCTAGTACATTCTTGGTTGGACCGGGATCAAATCAGGTTTATTGGATCATTGAACTTTTGGGTTCCTTAAATCCATTGAGTTAATTTTTTAAATATTTCATTATTTTTTGCTCTATTTAAAAAAATCTCCTTGTGCAGATTAATCTTTTGTCTCCCCTGATGCTTTCCCAGGTCTCTCTAGAAAACAAGGGCAACATCAGGTATTGTCGTGGACCCTTCCTCAGGCATACATGTGCTCAAGGATGCTAACTCACACAGTATTATTACTGCTGTTGTTGTTGTTATATTGTGGTTCTGGGGATCAAACCCATGGCCTTTCACATGCTAAGCAACTGTTTTGCTACTAAGCTTTATCTCCAGTCCTTTCTTAACTTTTTTTTTGAGGCAGAGTCTAAGTTGCCCAGGCAGGCCTTGAATTTGTGATCTTCCTGCTTCAGCCTCCCATGCAGCTTGGATGAGGCACAGCTCTTGTGCATTGCTGTCTCAGACAGGTCTGTCTCAATTCCAACTCGTGTGGTCCAGGGAGTCCTCTAGAAAAGATGTGCTGCCATCGCATTGCTCAGAGAAGAGGCAGGGCGACCTGGGAACAGCTGGTGGAGTGAGGCTGCCACAGAGGGCCAGTGAGGCCTAAGCCCAGGGCTCTGGCTCTGTCAGCCATCCACTTCTCTTGAACCCCATAAGACCCTCCAGGTCAACCTCCTTTCTACGGCACCCTTCTTTCTCTCATGCCCAGCACCCCAGGAGGAACCTCTCCTGCCTCTCAGTTCCTGTTCTGCCATCTGGTGCATGTGTGGTCACTCACTGTGTTCTGTGGATGCTGTGGCAGCAGGGAGGGAGCCCTCCCTCTGCGGGGGAATTTGCTCCTGGTTTTTCCCTGGCCAGTGAGCAGGGCCTGTGTGGCTCCAGAAGAGGTCACTAAGCCCAAGTAGGGCTGAACAGGTGTGGGCCCAGTGCAGGGCGGGCAGGCATGGCACTAGCACCCGTGCACAGGTGAGAAGGTGGGGGTGGTACTGACTCAGGGCAGGGAAGGTCAGCAGAGGGTGCTGGCCAGGTAGGTGTGACCTCCCCACCGACTCTGACTCTGCAAGCAGTTCCGGGGCTGGGTGCACTGGGAAGATGGCGACATTCACAGATGGCTGTTGTCACTTCCTGACCTTGGGGTGTTCCGTTTGTCACAGTGTTTTATAGCTAGGAACATGAGAAGGGCTGGGCACAGACAGAGGTGCCCAGGGTGGGGTGGCTTTGTCTGCATGGCGGCTATGTGCCAAAGAAGCCTGATGTCTCTGGGAGAATTCATTCATCCATTCATGCAGCTGTCCCTGGGCCTCCAGCATGAGGAGCTCTGGAGCCTTGAGGAGCAGCTGGGGGCTTCCATTGTAGACACATGGTTGCAGTGGGGGTTGGATTTTCTCACCCCAATGGGTTCAGAAACTGTCTAGCATGCAGGGAACACCCAGTGAAGACAGTACAGGGATGCTGGGGGCCCAGGTCAGGGCTGGCAGGTGCTCTTGGGCTAGTGTTCCACCTTGGACTAGGTGCCCAGCAGGTGCTACAGCCCTCACTTGTCTCACTGTGCCCAGACAGGCCTGTCTGGCCCAGCAGCCTCAGCATCTGCCTCTTCTCTGAACTTGGCCTTGGCAGTAGGGTAGTAGATGAGCCCTTCAGAAGGCTCCTGTTTGGATTTCTGTCTTCATTATAGAAGCTCCTTGCAGCAAAACAGAGATGGAGTGGAAGGGAAGTTCCCCGGCCTCTCACTTCTACAGAGAGCACTGACAAGGGTAACTAATGGCTGTGACACATGGCCAGTGAAAGGTTTTTGCATTCACAGCCTGCAGCCTTACCTGCTGGGGCTCTGTCTCTGCCCTCTGCACCCAGACTCAGCTGGGCAGGATCACATGCAGCTCCAATCTCTTTCCACCAGGCAGGAGGCTTGATTGCATGGGCTTGCCATAGCCAACTGGTCCTGTGCCAAGCCTTGGCCAGTTCCCTGTGGTGTGGACTATATCCACAGTCTGTGCCTTTCATTCTGCCCAGAAGTTGTGGTTTTAGGAGAAGGGACATGGGTCACCTACTCTGATCAAAGAGAGCCAGAGTCACTGGGAGGGCAGTAAGCCTGAGAGACATGGGCCCTCTGGTTGGGACTTAAGTCAGGTGAAGAATGGGCTTAGGACACATTACATGGCGTATGAAAAGGCCCTGGGCCAGGGCTGGAGGTATATAGAGTTTTAAGGAGACAGCCTGGCTGGCAAAGGAAGGTGGCAGCATGGGCTTAGAGGGGTGGTGTGGAGAGAACAAGACCTGCCCAGGCTGCTTCTGAGGATCAGGGTTGGTGACCTCAGGGAGTCCTAGATTCGCAGGGGGCCAGCTGCTTTCCAGACGTTGTGCCTTCATCTTCTCCCTCACTTGGGAATCACAGGTCACACTACAGATGAGGAAACTGAGGTTCAAGGTAGACAGACCCTCCCCTCCCCGCATCCCAGCACTCCTCTGTTGGGGACCTTGGGAAGAGATGAGCTGCTACCCCAGCGTGTCCTGCTAGGCACATCATCCATCCATGTTCCATCTCGCAGCAGAGCTTCTCTGCCCTACAAGGCCAGACACTCCACGGCCTGAGCCCCGTTCCTCAGAGCACCACTCGCCTAGGTCTTAGTTGCCATTGTGCAATGTTCCTTCAGGACAAACCCATCTCAGTAATTACAGTGTTGGGAATCTACTTCGAAATGGGACATTTGGGGGCATTTTTGACATGAATACTTAAGAAACAATTCATTCCACACCCATCCATCCAAATGGCTCCGATTTTGAATAATTCTTTTGAAATGGAGTCTAAATTTGTACAAATAGATGTTCCTGAAGTGTCATGTGATCTAAATGCATTTGCATGTCATGTGGTCTGACTACATTTGCATGGGAAGCAGCTCCTGGAGTGTGGGAGGGGCATGGGCAGCTGGGTGGGAACAGTGGGGGAAAGAAACCACTTGCTTGTCAGGAGGCTTGATTTCATGGGCTTGCGAGAGCCAACTGGTCCTGTGCCAAGCCTTGGCCAGTTCCCTGTGGTGTGGACTATATCCACACTCTGTCCAGAATCCAGCCGCCACATAACCACCTTGGGGCACTTTGGAGAGTCACTGTGTTTCTTTGGGATGTGTGTCTTGACCATGGAGGCTGGCTGCTGAGGCCCTGGTGGAGCAGGTGTCTCTGCACTCCAGACCTGGGCTCCACCCAGCCCCGGTGCAGGCCGATCCCCCAGATGTCCCCTCTTCCTCCCTGTGTGTATGGTGACCGTTCTCCACCCCTACGTCCCTCCGTCCCCACAACCTTTATCCCTGCTGTTTTCTGTCTCGTGTTATAGTTGCTCCTCTGCTGTCTGGGTCCAGCTGCCTGCTATGTGTTAGAACTGGCACCCAGACTGGTTGGAGGGGGAATGGGGGCTTCACTTGTATGAGAATGTCACCTCTGCTGTCTAGCCACATGCCAGCTCACTGGCCAGATCTCATTCTCTCCTTCCACAGTTCTGCTGAGGGAACAGCAGAAATCTCTCTATGGTAATGCAAGTCCCTAGCTGGGGTCCCTGAGAGCTTCTACGACAGCCCAGGGCAGGGCTGGAAGTGTGCTTTGAAGAGAAAGCAGGAGCTTTCCAGTGAAGAGCAGTACAAAAGGGGACAAGAGCTGGCACCAAGGTTCTGAACATGTCCCTCAAGGTCCTGACTATTCCCCCAAGGTCCTGACCATGTCCCCTAAAAGTCCTGACCATCCCCTCCATGACCTGACCATGCCTTCCAAGGTCCTGACCATGACACCCCTAAATTCTAACAGGGATAAGGAGCAGACAAGGGAGACCACCTCCTCCTGGAGATGACCACCATCAAGCCTGTGTCCCTGGAATGGTCTCTGAGTTCTGCCTAGCCAGAGAATTAATGAAACAGTGGCTGTACCATGACCCCTGACCCTGTAGATGACACTAATCAAGAGAGTAATTGAGGCTAATTGGATCCCCACGCCAGCACCCTCTAGCCCCTCCTCACAAGCTGTCATTTAGGAATAATTAGCCACGGAAGATCCAGAGTGCTGACGGCCCATAGTGGGGAGTCTGGGTGCCAGCGGGTCGGGAGCCCATTCCAGGTGTGGCCACGGCAGCGGGGAGCTCCTGACGCCCTGGTCCACTCTGCCTGCTCTGAACTCTCAATGCCCTTCCTGTGCTTTCACGTGCTGCCTTGCCCAGAAACATGGCTATCCTCTGACTCGGCTCCTGGTGCTGTGGAAATCCCTTCCCCACACCCAGGCTCATCTGGCCCAGACCTGAGGTGACCTCATAGTCAGTCTCCCATCTGCCCTGGCCCTTCCTAGTATTGCTCTTTGCTGTCCCTGCCTGTCTATGGGCAGTTCGCAGTGAGTTGGACCATCTGATGCCACTGTGAGGCGTGTTCTGGGTCTCAGTGTCAGTCCCAAGAATAGGTGTGATGCGACCCGTGGGCTGTCATGAAGGTGGGCGCGCACCATACCCAGGGCTCCCAACACACAGTATGGCCAGGCCAGTGCTTCTCTGTCTGAGCAGAGCATGCATAGAGCACCTGGTTACCTGTGCTGGGTGGGCAGCAGTGTGCCTATTGGGCAAGTTTCCAGGATGTGAGGTGGCCAAGGAGGCTTCCCCAGTGTGGAGAGCAAGTGGGGTTCATGCTGTCCTGAGGCTCATGCTGGACTTTCTGGCCCGTAGGGTAGTGTGCTGCTCGCTGGCTCCCCATCTGCCTGGCTCTAGGGATTTTCATACCAATTTGCAGCCTTGAGAACAGCTTTAACTCTACAGAAGCCATGCCTGGTCCTCAGTCCCTTGCGTGGTCTCCCCTGGTGCTGGTAGACATGGTGGCATTTCAAAGGAAGGCTGATCTCACCTCCCTCCCTGTGGAAAAGATCAGGGCCATCACCAGTGCTTTCCCACCAGGGAGCTGTGCGGCCAACCTGGGCTCTGTTCTGTGGGGTGTAGCTGGGCACCATCCCCCATGTCTGACAGTGCAAAGTGTCAGTATGGGCCCAGGTCAGGTGAGGCCCATGAGGGCTCAGAGCCCCCTGGTGGGCAGCTCCTGCCCGGCTGTGGTGGCTGCAGGGGCCAGAGCAGCTGGCGCAGAGGTGGGGGCTGCAGAGCCCTCATCAAAGGCCTGTCTCTGCTCGCCATATGTCCCAGCCTATGCATCTGGTACCCCTGGGCCCTGCTGTCACCACGGTGCCCACCTCTTCCCTTGAAGTTGGGAAGGAGGTCCACAAACCTTCCCCAGTGATGGTTTGTGGACAGGGTGGTGAGGAGGAGGCTGTGGGAAGAGCCTGGTGTGGCAGGAAAGGCTCCAGGCAGCTAGGTGTGGGTTCTCTACTCTGCGAGCAAGCCTGGGGTCCTTCTGCTGTCACTGTGGTTTGGGATCTCTCTCCTGCTCCCTGTGGAGCCCAGTGGGGTTGGGGACAGTATCGGCATAGAAGAACAGCAGAGGACAGGCTTGCCCTGAGATGACAGACAGAAGCCAGCGCTGGCCACCTTCCCAAGAAGGTAGAAGATGCCAGGCTGGGCAAGACAGGGGCACATACTGACAACTGACAAGGAGCAGGAGTCCAGGGTGGGGTAGCTACTGCCTTTGGCTCTGAAACTGGGTGTAGATAAAGGATCCATTCTTCAGGCAGCTTCTAATCCCACCCTGGCCAATCCCCTAACACAGCTAACCTCCATCCTACATTGGTCAGTTCTCTGATATAGTCCACTTGACCCCACCCTGGTCAGTTCCCAGCACAACTCACTTGTCTTTCTCTTCCTTGAGATCTTTGGCCTTGCGCCCAGCACGATTAGGCGCATAGAGACCATAGTGTCACACATAAATGAGAATATTCAGAGAGGGTTATGTGTTTGGCATTTGTCAGGCCACTGGCCACAGACTCTGCTTGACTCTCCTTTGAATTAAGGCTCAGCTGCCCCTGTGGAGGCCAAGGCATCATCCTCTACTTACCAAAGACACAAGGATACAAGGTGCCAAGAAAGATCCTGACCAAGATCCCCACTTCAAAGATCCCCCAACTCTAGTTCAGTAGCTTCATGGGTCTCCCATCTCTCACCCTTTGTTCCTGGCTCCAGGGCCAGCCCAGAACGGTTCCCCCCAAACACACAGATAGCTCTAGATGCTGTCCTTTGCAAAAGATGCTCTGTCTAACTCTGTTCTGGAGTCCAGACAGCCCCGGGATTATGCAGCCCAAAGTGTATGTGAGCTGAAGGACAAGAGGCTGGTGAGAGCCCCTCACCCTCAGGACCTCTGTTCACCTGGCCCTTTGTTGGCTGTTGATGGCCTGCAAGCCCTTTGATGGGGCATCCACAGAGAGAATCTTGACGCTGGAGCCCCGGCCTGACTCAGGGTCCACAAATTCATGACTGGAGCCAGGGGCACAGGGCCAGCCACACTGTCCACAGACCCCTGACTCCCTGTGGGAGTTGCAATGCTGGGCTGCAATAAATAGAAAATTATAGTATCCGGGCAGTGATCAATGAAGTATTTTTCACAAGCACAAAAAAGTAAGGGGCTAAATTGAGGTACATAGCAAATCACGTTTCTAATGTTTTCTGAAAGCTGTGAAATATCGACCCTACCGTCATCGATTTCCGTTTGGGAAGCCTGCAGGGGGAGTCTCGGTCTTCAGTCCCACCGCCCGCTGCTGTGTGCACACATACCTGTGTTCATGTGTATATACATGTTTGTATGGGCTGCCTGAGGCCAGGAGGGACATGCCCATCTATCTACAGGCTCCCCCAGCCTAGGGGTCTCTGTCTGTACTTTGAATTAGACTGAGCTCGTCATACTCAGGCAGGAGGCCACACTGCAGCCAGGGTTCATCTCACAGTACACCGAGTAGGTGCTTTCTGTGGGCTGTCTGTCTTGCTCCTCACCAGCTCAAGAAGGGGAGTGCTGGGCCCTACTCTTGGGTAGGGAAGTTGCCTTGCAAGGAGCTGTAGGGTTCGCTCAGGAGCTGGGTGGCACACAGGGCATAGGACTGGCCTCTGTGTGGGGCACAGGATCCTCTGTCTCAGCATCCTTGGACCTTCTGCCCTGGGCTGTCAGGGATGCTGAAGCTTCTATCCTGGAGGGGCTGTAGTCTTGTGACTTCCCCTAGCTGAGCCTTGGGTTCTTCAGTCTGTATGGAGGGGCACGAGGCCCCTTGCAGCAAGTCTTCACATCACTGGCTACAGGAGGCCTCACAGTGCGGGCAGCCAGTGCTGTGACTCTTCTCCTGTCTGTCTGTTCACTGAGGCTGTCGCTGCTACACGCTCTGTTATGGAGATGAGACTTGAGTTTGTCTGCCCTTTACTTCCACCCTGCCTTCACCAAGCAGACCATGCCACAGGAGAGGCCAGGGGACTTCCTGGGTGTTGAGTGGTGGTGGTGGGCTCTTGGCAGAGGATCTGGCCCAGGCACAGGTGCAGATGCCAGGAGGCGAGTCCTAGGGTGCTAGCAGACACTGAGGGACACTGGGCCGTGCTCAGGAGAGGGGCTATTGGGATTGAGAGGTAGGAACCTCCTGGGAACCCTGTGTGGGAAGAGAGTGGCCAGGCCAGTAGGGACTATGGTTTGACACTCACTCTGGTCAGATGGCCCTGGGAGCCATCTCATTGGCTGATCGGTCAGTGGGAGCAGAACTCTGCCAGGAAAGGTAGAAAAATGAAAGTGGAAAGATGGTGGTGGTCAGTTGTGTCCCTGTGGGGTGGGGGCAGCAGGCAGCGGCAGACTGGGGCTGCCAGTAAACCCGGTCCTGTTGAACCATGTCACCTGGAAACAGCTGCCAGCCCAGGCCCTTGGGGGTGGTGAGTGGGAACCCAGAAAGGATAGCCTGCTCCTGGTGGCAGGCTGAGGGCAAAGGGCAGATGAACCAGGCCTAGAGGGCCTCTGAGCAGAGGAGCTGGGTGATGTTCTCCAGGCCTGGCTGTTCACAGTTCTTGAGTGTTAGAGAAGCCCGTGGGTGACGCTGTGCAGCCATGGCTGCTATGACAGAGCACAGATTTCCTTTCCTCCCGGCCTGGACTTAGCCTTCACCCTTCTGCTCTGTGACCTATCCCAGCCTGGGTACTGACCTGCATTCCTACCAAGAAGTAGGTCTCAGCCCTTACCATTGCCAAATCCTGGTCCTCAAACCTGAACTACTCCTGTCCTGACCTTTGACCCTAGGTTCTGTTCTGAATCCCTAAGCAGGGTGGCAATTGCCCCGACCCCAAGGTCCCATTCCCGGCCAGTTTAGCACTTTGGGGCCTGGGACAGCACCTAGCCACATTGCAGTCATGGTCTGTCCTGGAGTACTAGGTCCTCCAGGTGACCAGGAGTATGGCTTGTAGCTCGGCGGGGTGTGGTGGAAGGACAGAGCCTCCTGTCTCCTGTCTGTGGTCTCAGTTCCCAAGGCCATCCAGCCTGTCCCCCCACCCTCCTCAGAACCTTTTATCTCCCCCAGAAATGGACATGCAGGAAGTGAGTGGAAGTGTTGGGGTTAGGGTACCAGCTCCTTCCTGGGGCAGGGGAGCTGAGGATGCCAAGATCAAGGGCCAAGCTCAGAGTAGACCACTGTGTTGGATGATGGTCCCAGGCTCCCCTGCAGTCACCTGGGTCACATGGCAAGGTGGTAAGGACAGAGGACACTGACAGGAGGTCCTGTGTGGGCCCTTCCTTCTCCTTCCTCTGCCCTCCGGTTCCTCTTCTTGCTTCTCTTAATGGTTCCAGGATGACACAGAAGGCAGAGAGGGGGTCCTGCCATCAGGGTCCCCTCGGAGATGCAGGAATCCTGTTCCCACCACAGCGAATCCCCACCAAGGACACACCAAGGAGGCAGGAACGTCTTGAGCATTTCTTGACGGGGGGAAAAGTATTTTATTTTTTTAAATTAAAATTTTTAACTGCAGCAAGAAAGACTTCAGAGGGACATAAGGAGGAATCCCCTGGGGTGAAGGCTGCAAAATGAATGTTCTGAAAATTGGGATGCACTCAGCGAGAGTCCCCCTCCCTGACTCACTCCCCAGCTCAAAGCAAGCAATTTTGCTTCCGGGTGCTTCTCAGTAATTGCAATAATAAATTGAATAATTAAGCTAAATCCACAGAAGAGAATTAAATATTAATTTCTAATAAGCTCTTTGGTGGGTGTTGCCGGCAGAATGCAAACGTGCTCGTTTCCTCTTGCACGGACTCCATGTCTTCCCACACCAATGTGAGGGTTGACACTGAGCCACACCCAGCCTTGCTCCGGAAGGGCAGCAGTCAGATGTGCCAGCCTGGGGCCTGGCAGGCTGCCATGACCTCCAGACTAGCATGGGGCTCCATGAAAGGCAACAGGTGCCTCTCCATCAGAATTCGTCTCTTCGGTGACTGAGATTCCTTCTAGGCTATGTGCCCAGTGCCATCTGGCAGTATGGTAAATGGGATGGACAGATGATATCTGTGGGGGATTTCAGTGACCAGAGGGACAACAGTGGCTCCCAGGGACCCTGATGAGCCAAGTTCAGTTCTGCATGACACCTATGATTCAGGAAGACCTTGAACCTAGACAGGCCAACCCAGGGAGCCCACAGGTGGTCTGGACCCATCCTACAAAGATAGCAGTGGAGGGTGAGCCCTGACCCTGTACACACACTGAGCCCTGACCCTGGTCACATACTGTTCACTAACTGATCACATTTGGAGCCCTGAGAATCTTCACATCCTGAGCATAGACTTATCGTACACTGAGCCCTAATTCTGGTCATACTGACCCCTGAACCTGGTTACATGCTGAATTCTGGTTGTAGTCACATACTGACCCTTGATCATGAGATCATGTGCTCAGACCCGGGACACACAGATCCTGATCTGTCAGTCAGTCCCAAGCTGGTGTTCTGGCTGTAGATTAGCTCTGACCTTCCAGGTAGAAGCTCATAAGGCCCAGACACCCCCTGCCCCATGACCTCCAGAAGCAGAAGAAGTACATATCAGGTTCTCTCTCTGGGCTGCTGGTGTTGGGTACTGGCCCTGTCTCGGTAGTGGTAACAGGACCCTATGAGGATGGCCCGAGGACTGGGACAAAGCAGGAAGGGGCAGCACCTACAGCTGCAGTGGGAAACGAGCCCAGGGAGCATGGTGACTCCCCCAGATGGCCCTGTGGTGTCCTAGAACCTGGCTTGGCATTGGCAGCCTCAGAATCAACTGCATGTTCCCTGATTCAACCCAGTGTTTGTGTGGTTCTGTTGGTGGGATGGGGCAGAGATGTGGGTTCGGAGAAACACTGGGCAGACCCCAGCCTGTGGAACCCCCTGTCACAGACTGCAAAGCTGAGCCCCACAGACAGATGCCCAGTGATTTGAATTTCAGAGAAAGAGCAAGTCACTCCCTACTGTAGCCTGCCCCGAGCAACTCTCCTGGTAGATCACAGACAACCAGTGGTTCACTGTCTTCTTTCTTTTGAGGCCCTACCCACTGCAGGTTCTCCAGGCAGCTGTGTTATGGAGAAGCCCTCCATGGTCTTTCTTCTCTGGGATCTGAGGACCCAAAGGAGCCAGGGAGGCAGAGAAGGCACAGCTGTCCCTGACCCAGAGACTGCTCCAGCTAGGGCTCGAGGAGCCTGGGAGACTCAGCCTCAGTGGCACATGAGGGAGAGGATGACGGAGGGGGTGTGGCTTGTTTGAGGGGGTGGGGCTTGTTTCTGAACGCCAATCGCTGCTTCCTGGGCAACTCCAAGCAAAGCCTTGGCACCTCTCTGAGTCTAGTCACTCTGGAGAAAACAAGCGCCTTGGGCCGGCTGTCTTCCATGTCTCACCTGTTCATTAATTCCTTCGTTCACTCCACACTCACTTAAATAAGACACTGATAGTTAAGCACACAATCCAGAGTTAACCCAAGTGGGAGCCTCCATAGTTCTAAAGTCCCAGCCATCTGTCCCTGGGTGGTTACTGTTGACGTGCAGCTGGACCTTGCTGGTGGTCTGCTCACTCCTGTCCAGACCCTCCTGACGCCCCTGCCCCGGCCTGCCTGCTACTGCCCCAGTACCCACAGGCCCCAGCATTTCTCCTTCGGGTGTTGAGTTCCAGCACCATGGACAGCTTCAGCACTGGTCATAGGCTTTGGGGCCTGGCCCTTTATGCCATCCACAGGTTGGGATGGAGTCCCTGGCTGCCCTGAGATCTGCTGTCTAGCCAGCATGTGGTGCAAAGACCAGACCGAGAGAGATGGCCTGATGTGGAAGGACCAAGAGTCTGGTCCCCAGCCAGCTGGGAATGGGGGCCCCAGGACTCTACTGCGTGCCTGTACCTTTGCCCATCCATGCAAACTCTCAGATTCTTCAAGGCCAGAGTGTGAGGAGGATTGTTTAAGGTTGGAAGATGCTCTGCTCCCATCTCCCTGAGAACCTGTCTCCCTGCAGGTCCTGCCTGGTCCTGCAGCTTCTCAGAAACCTTGCCTAGGACACCTGAGTCTTGCCCTTCTGCCCACCCAAGTCCTGACCTGATCCTTCTCTGCACATTGCCAGCATGGGCCCATCTGTTCTAGTCCAGAGGTCTGTTCAGCGGCCCTTTAAGTGCCATATGGCTGAGACGCAGCCTGCAGAGGAAGAAGTAGGACATCCAGCCCCTGGGGCAGGGGGTGTGATGACAGGGCTGGGGGAGCTTTGGTCCCAAGGTGGTGAGGAGGTCTTGCTGGGGGGATCCTGGGGACTGATGAAGCTGGGAACAGCAGTGATGGGGAATGGTAAAGAGCACGGCTGGATCTGAAGGATGTGGAGAGCCCATCTGGCCTGCCAGAGGCTGGGATGGGTCTGCACAGGACCCAAGAGACCAACCAGCCCCATGGCCCCAGCCAAGACCTGACAGTCCTGCAGAGTCATGCAGAGTTTCCTGGAACTACAGAGCCCACTTGAAGGGTGTGAGCTGAGTGTTGGCTCGTTTATCGTGGAGGAGAAAGAGGTCAGGTAGAGGGCTGACCTGCTCTGGATGAGGTGGGGAGCAAGTATGGGGCCTGCTCTCAGGCCTGGGTTTTCCCCCTTGATATCGTTTAAGGGTCTTCAGCATCCAGGTGATAGATGGATAGGTCGGCACTAGATGAGCTCAGCTAGATATGGGACAAGGAGGGGAGAGCATGAGGAAGAATGCCTGAGAGGCAGTTGGAGGGGTCTGGGGGGTCTCCCTGTGCAGGGCAGAGCATGACGGAAGAGGCAGCGTGGGTGCTGGGAATCAAACCTGAGTCCTCTGCAAGTGCAGCCAGTGCCCTTAACCACTGAAACATCTCAGGCCCAAGAGACAGATTTTTAGAGGAGTTGAATGGTCCAGGGAGGATGTAGTATACAATTCTGGCTGCTCAAACAGACCTAATGTGCTGAAGGCTGAGCCTAGGACCCTCCCTGGGGTGGAGCTGGTCGGGGGGGATGGGTAGAGGATGGAGGGTTCACACTGCTACACCCTGGAGCTCCTCCCTCACTGGATAGCTCCTGGGCAGGGGCAGTGGTAAATGTGGGGAGGGCAGCTCCTCATGACCCATTGGGATTCTTACAATGGGCACCTGGGTCCCTGACACCCCCAGGCCCTGGCCTGGTTCCCTGCCAGCCTAGGGCACCCTTTTCTTCCCCCTGCAGGGGTGCAACTGTCTCCAGGCTGGCAGCACTTGGGAATTGCTCCTTCAAAGGTTAGTGCTGGCCACTCCAGCCCCATGGTGCTGGTGCAGGTAGCCTTAGTCGGCTCAGTCCTCAGTGCCCAGCTCTCATCCCACCTTCCTGCCTCCTGGAGTGCCTGGACCCCAGGAACCAGCTACTGGCTGAGTCACCAGCTTCTGCAAATCTGTCCTCCTCCAAGACCCAGGTGTCCTCACAGCCCAAGAGACTTGCTTTTCATTGCCCTACCTCTGCTTCTGCTCACAGCCAGGTAATAAGGTTTTGTCTCCACTGGGCTTTGATCGGGGACTTTGAAAGGACAGACACCAGTGTATTCACTCAAGGAGGAAAGTGAGCACAGCAAGGAGGGAGGGACCCCTATGCTCCAGCAAAGCCATGAGGGGAGGGTTCTGGACAGGGCCATGAGGGCAGCCCCTGTGTCTAAGACAGACAAGCCACGTGGATCCCAGTAACCGGAGGCTGGCTGGACAGGAGAGGGGCTGAAAGAAGGTCAGGGGATCTGGGCTCCAAAAGCTGCATAGGAGTTCACTGACAGAAGAGACTCGGGAGAGGAGCAGATGAGAGGAAAGGAACAGACCAGTCTTCTCAGGGCCTATTCCCTCATCTGTGAAGTGGATCTGGCCATGCTGCTGTCCTCCCTTGGTGGGAGGGTAGTAGGACCAGGCTACCTCTCCATGTTGGGCCACTCTCCAGCCCCAGAGAAGCAGGAGGACCCGACTGCCCTGAGGAACTGGGCCTCAGAAGTGCAGGATGGAGAGCTCCCTGTAGGCCTGAGTCAATGTGCATGGTTATGTATGTGCACTGTGTGTGTGTGAATGTGTATCTGGATATGATTGTGTGTGTGCATGAGACTGTATGTATACATGTGACTGTGTGTGTGTAATTGTGAATGTGCATGTGACTGTGTAAGGGAGAGTGTGTGTATATGTGACTGTGTGCGTGAGACTGTGTGTGCGCATGTGACTGTTTGTAACTGAATGTGCATGTGACTGTGTGTTCACGTGACTGTATGTGTAAGGGACAGTGTATGTACATGTGATTGTGGGTGTGGCTGTGTATATGTGACTATTTGTGTGTGTGTGACTGTGTGTGTGTGTAACTGTGACTGTGCACGTTACTGTGTAAGGGAGAATGTATGTGCATGTGACTGTGTGTCCATGTGACTGTGTGTGCATGTGACTGTGTGTGCATGTGACTGTGTGTGTGCATGTGACTGTATGTGTAAGGGACAGTGTATGTACATGTGATTGTGGGTGTGGCTGTGTATATGTGACTATTTGTGTGTGTGTGACTGTGTGTGTGTAACTGTGAATGTGCATGTGACTGTGTAAGGGAGAATGTATGTGCATGTGACTGTGTGTGTATGTAACTGTGAGTATGCATGTGACTGTGTGTCCATGTGACTGTGTGTGTGCATGTGACTGTGTGTGTAAGGGAGAGTGTGTTTGCATGTACATGAGTAGTAGGTGTGTATGTAACTGCGTGCATGTGACTGTGTGTGTAAGGGAGACTGTGTGTGTGTGTGTGACTGTATGTGGGCATGTGACTGTGTATGTATATGTGACTAGGTGTACATGTGACTTGGAGGGGTGGGAGGTGGTGTAATGCCCAGTGCAGGTGGGCTGGAGCAGGAAACTGGCCTGCTCCCAGTGTGGCTCTTGGCCTGGGCAGCCATTCCCAGCTCTCATGCCATGACAGGCTCCCTGGGGAGTGGCAGTCTGAGTATGTGACCTACTGCCCCATGGGCCCTTTGGCCTTGATGGATGGGTCTGTATGTTCCATCCTGAGGTTCAGGATGGGCCCAGCTCTCAGAGACCTTACTGCTTCAAGGTTACCTTAGGGACGTGGAGGGGAGGGTCACGGGATGCTGAACAGGCTTGTCCCCACAGCTGGCCAAGGTTCAACAGCACAGGACTGGAGCTTGCTGCCCCTTCTAGGCCATGGCTGTGGCCCACAAGGTGCATCTTATACAGGTCTGCTCCCACTCAGAGCTTGTAGGTGTCTTGCCTTCATCTCCTACCTTGCTGAGGGTCTAAAACCCCAGTCCAGGCTGCTTTGCCCCGGGACAGCCTTCAGGTCCTGGAGATTTTCATGTTGAGTTTCTTGGCTTTTTCTCTCCCAAGAGGCCTGGGAATCTTGATACCATGGGGTGGGGACAGGTGGGTGGACAGACACCCCCAAGCCTGAGCTTCTGGGTACTTTCCCAGCCTTGCAGCAGTGGTGAGTGCAGGCCCTGGGGTGTCCTGAGGAGGTGTCAGGAGCAAATTGGATTTTACACCTCCTGGCTGCAGGTGTGAGGAGCTGGCAGCGTGGCCAGGGCAACTGGAGTACGTGCGGGCCTCTCCAGTGCTGAGCTGAGCAGCTGCGGCCAGACTCATGATGTGCCTCGAAGGGAGGGAGGGGCAGGGCCAACCAACCCAGACCTAAAGCTGCAGGATCTTTCCTCTGCGGCTCTCCGCATTGTGGGTCCCACTCTGCCTTGTGTCCCCAGTTGAGAGCTGCGGGGCTGGAACTCTGTCCACAGAGTATAAGGGGGGATGGGGCTCAGGGTGGGCTTACCTGCAGGCTGGCTGCCAGGAGCAGCGAGGGCAGGGTTCCGCCTCTGCCCGAGAGACTTTGTTTGGACCTCAGGGTCTGGGGTCTCCTGTCATGGTGGGCTGTATGGGCCCCCAGCCTGCTAGTCCTCACATGCTGCCGAGGATGGCTGCCCGAGCCCCTGCTCTGTCAGCACTTCTGGAGGAACTGGGGGAGCAGGTTTTCCAGGTGAGAAGTTCAGTGGAGGGGCCAAGGAGGGCAGGCTAGGACAGTGCTGACAGCCACAGCTGCTGCCGCCTGGCTGGACCCAGCGGTGCCCCCTTCAGACCTGAAGTGTCAGGATGACCTTCAAGCCTCACTATCTGGAGCAGCAGGAGGCCCAGGCCATGTGGCTGTCCAGCAGCGCAGGAGTGAGGTCCACCTGGGGTGCCCGTCTGGTGTGGGGATAGGACGGATCAGGGCTGACACCAGTGATGGCCACAGACACTCCCTGGGAAATCACCAGGTCAGGCAGGAGATGGCCACCATTCCACCTTTCTTGAAGGATAAGGACTGGGGCAGGATTGGTCTTTCCCAGGTCTTATAGCCTGACAACAGAGCTGACAGACAGCTGATTTCCTTGTGCCCCAGGCCAGAAAGGTTCCTTGGGAACCCAAAGTGAATTGCTTAGTGTTTCATTTGCAACTGTGGGGTGAGGAGTGTGGGGTCAGGGGTGAGGAGTGTGGGTCAGGGGTGAGGAGTGGGGGTCGGGGGTGAGGAGTGTGGGGTCAGGGTGAGGAGTGTGGGGTCAGGGTGAGGAGTGTTTGGTCAGGTGTGAGGAGTGGGGGGTCAGGGTGAGGAGTGTGATAGAGGAAGGTTTCTAGGAGTGTGGGGATGCACAGAGCATGCGGTGGTACCCAGCAGGACAATAAGATGCCTGTGCAGCGAGAGGTCCTTTCCAGGGCCTGAGGGCATCTGCGGCCTCCTCCCCGACACCCCTCCTCTTTAGTGCCCTCCATGCCCTCCTGTTTGGCTGGCTGTGGATGGTAGAGGGCTTTGTGTGTGCACAGTCCTGCCTCTAGCCCGATTGTCTCTCCTCACTGAGCTTGGTTTTCTCACCTGTAAGTGGGTGGTGCCCATGAGAGCATCATGACCTAGGTCTGCAGAGCATGTGGCTCAGACTCTGCCACCTGGTGGGCCTGGTACCATCATGCATGGCCTGATCCCCTCTGGATACCTCAAACAAGAGCCTGATTTACCCACCTGGGAGGAAGGTCACACCTGGGTAATCCCTCCGGGTCAGAGGCCACTGCAAGTTCTGCACAGCCCTGTGGGCTCTGGGGACCCTGGGGAAAGTGGGCGGCCAAGTTCTCCTGTCCTAGTGTTTCTATACCACAGCTGTTCCTCTCCTCCGTGTCCTGTGCGGTGACATCGCTGGAATCTACCATCAGGACCTGGAGGTGACCCAGGCTACTTCCTCCCTGTCCTTACCCTACTGTATGACATGAGGAACCCTGTGCAAGCCCCTCACAGCTGCTCCCTCTCACTCTCTCGTGACCCCCTCTGTGCCCTGCCTCATCTAGGCCCTCACTCTCCAATCACCCAGCTCACCACTGGCTTTTGCCTCTGACATGCCCAGGTGACTGAACTGCCCTCCCTCCCATCCTCATTCCCTCTATCCCCCATCCATCTCTTCCTCCCCATCATACCTCCATCTGTCCTCTCTCATCCATTTTCCCATCCTTTCCTTGAGCTTTTCCCTTTGCTCCCTGAACCCCACCCCACACAGCTGGGCTTGGCAAGTCATGAACAGTAGCTGGGTTGTGTGTGGGGGGGGAAGGGGAGGGTCTTCTTTACTCAAGAAGTAAAGCATGGCCCTTGCCATCGATGCTCTAGAGCTGGGGAGGTGTTTGAGGGACCAGCTCAGCCACACTTGCTATGGGACAAACAGTGCAGGACCACCCAAGGACAAGTCTATGGGGTCAAATGGCCATACCTTCTGACTGGGGGCTATGAAGGCTTCTAGAAGGGACTCTCAGTTGGTAGGCAGGGAAATGGGACGCTCCCTACATCCCTGCAGCAGCTGAAGGCCTGTGCCAACCTTTGGTGTGATAGTTCCAGCCTCCCTCCTCTCTTAAGCTGCCAATTTAAATACCCAAATTGTTTACTCGCTGAGATCAATTGACAAGGGACCAGCTTGTATTTGTGATTCAATTGACTATGATACACTGTATTACAATTACAGCTCGGATGGATTTCTTTTTAATTTATTTTTCTCTTAACATTCTTCTCCACCAGTAATTCTGAGACTAATTGTCCTAGTGCTTGCCCTCATCAGCTCTGAGAAGGGTAATGGATTGCTACAGCTCGGGGATGCCATGTTTGGAAGCTGCCAGCTGCTTCTCTGTCAGTCCCTCTGTCCTTCCCTCAGACTGGCCAACTCTGTGTGCCTGCAGCCCCAACAGGCTCCTACCCACAGCGTGGGATCTGGTGGATCCAGGATGTGCAGTCTCAGGAAGGCAGGGGACACTGACTGTGGCTACGCGTTTGTTCCCATTCAGGAGGCCCGCTGAGGCTTCTATCCGCTCTTCTCCCTGGACTTCAGTTTCCCTGTCCATGAACTGGGTCTGAGGCTTTTAGCCTTCCTCCAGGTGTGACATGCTAATCTTGTTAGAGTACAAGAGGATGGGGCCAGAAAGGTGGCTCAGTGGTTAAGAGCACTGGCTGCTCTTGCAGAGGATCCAGGTTTCTTTTCCAGCATCCACATTGTGGCTAACAACCATTATTAACTCCAGTTCCAGGGGATTCAGTGCTTTCTTCTGACCTCTCTGGGCATTGTATGACATAGGTGCACTTACATACATGTAGGCAATACACTCATAGACATTAAAAAATTAAAAAAATATTAAAATACAGAAAAGGAAGGGCAATGACCCTGATTGGACTACCATTTCTTATTTTTATTTTAATTTCATTACATTTTTATTAATTAATTAATCTAGTGTGTGTGTCTATGTGTGTGTGTATGTGCACACATATGTGCCATGACTTGAGAATAGAGGTCAGAGGGTCCTAAGGATTGAACTCAGGTCCTCAGGCTTCATGGCAAGCACCTCTACTCACTGGCCCACCTTGCTTGTCCCTGGACTGTCAGTCGTTTCTCTTTGGGTCCCTCTGTCCTCTCTCTGTGTCTGTAGCCACACTATCATGTTGAATGTCCTCTGTGTCCCTGAGGGACAGCCCGTATCGTGCTCTACGAGACGCAGCAGCTCGCGTTCTGTCTACTGGGCCCCATAGCCTCCATCCTTGCTGCTTTTTACGTTTTCTTTCTTTTGGGGCATGTTGGGAGGTGGCTACACAAAGCCACAGCATGTGGAAGTCAGAAGACAAATTGAAGGGCTTGGTTCCCGCCTCCTGTGTGGGTCCTCAGGTTTGCAGAAAGTATCTTTTACCCACTGAGCCACCCCTCCATCCTGACCCCATCCTTCACCTCAACTTCTAACTGCTTACTTCGGGCCCATGTGCTCTGGGGCTGGTGGGCTAGGAGTCACCTGGTTCAGCCATCCAGGTAGGTGCCGTCACCAGCCCTGCTCCCAGCTTCGAACGACAGGTGACTTGTCCAGTTCTGAATGTTCTAAACTCCTGGAGCTTGCATAGGTCCCCAAGATGGGCTGCGGAGGAGGCTTCTTGCCCTTCTGTGCCTTTTCCAAAGATGGAATCTCTCAGCAGATGAGGACAACTGAGCCAAAAGATCAAGACTTCCACCCCAACCTGAAAAGGGCTTCCTGGGGTGTGTAAACCTGCATGCGTGCATGTCTGCATGCTCAGGAGGACTTCTGTGTGTGCATGTGGGGAGTGTGTTCTCTTATGTGAGATGAGATGAGTGTAAGGTGTTCTGGCCTGCCCCACCCCAATGCCTGGGAGACCTACCACTTCACCTCCCTATCTGAGCCTCCCTTTCAAATTTACGATGTGGAATAAGATAGAGGGGCACTGGCTGGCGAGATGGCTCAGCAGATAGAAGCACTTACTGCTAAGCCTGACGATCTGAGTTCAAGCCCCAGGACATACATGGTAGGAGAGAATTGACTCCCATTAGGAGTTCTGACCTCCACATATAGACTGCATCATGCGTGTGTCTGCACACATTGAATAAATGTAATTAAAAAAATAGGGCTGGAGGGATGGCTCAGCAGTTAAGAGCACAGGTTACTCTCCCACAGGACCTGGTTTGGTTCCCAGCACCCACATGGCTAAAACCATCTATATCTCCAGTTCCAGGGAATCCGAAAGCCTCTTTTCCACAAGCATTGCACACATGCACTTACATACATTCGAGAGAAACACTCATACACATAAAATAAAAATAAAGGTTTTAAATTTAAGAAGAGAAAAAGAATGAGGGACATCTGGACAGCCTTTATGTCCTCACAGAGGAGAGGTCTAGAAGGGGTCAGTCACCTCCTCTGAAAGACAAGTGTGCTGAGGGGCAGGGGCAGCCTAGCTTGCCCAGGGTCAGCTGCGGCTGTTGGTCCCAGAATCCAGATCTCTGCATCCCATGGGCCCTGCTGCCCCCCCAACTTCCTCACAGGAGGACACATAGTTTCTGGGGCTCTAAACCACTTTACATATTGGCCTTCTGATACACGTGTCTCTGGTGTCTCTATGTTAAGTGTGTGTGGCAACAAGCTGTGGTAACTCCATCTTGGTTTGAAAAACTCTCAGGATGGACTTTTTTTTTTTTTTTTTGCTATTTTGAGACATAGATCCTGAGAGGTTAAGGTGGCACTTCCATTACTGGGTGACACAATCACAAGAAGGGGAATCAATAACAGGGTGAGAAGGGACTTGGGGAGGGAGCTCGGGGAGGTACGGGCACCACAGCTCAGCCCAGGCTTCTAGGACAGTGGGATGGGGCAGAGGAGCACCTAGCCTGTGTCCTACACAGCCCACAGTCAGACTGCTGCATACACCGGGCACAGAACCCTAGAACAGACAAGACATTCCCCAGATCTCTAACTGCCATGAAACTGGGACAGGCTCTTGTCCAGTTACTCGAGTTTCTGCCCCCAAATATGCCAGTCATCAGAGACAGAACCCTTGCTTGACAAACTCAAGGCCAGCTACACAGCCTCCATGCCCAGCAACTACCTCCGTCCTCCCTTCCCTGCTCAGCTGGCACCCATGTAGCCAGTCCCTGGCAGGTAGGGCCAAGCCTGTCATTCTCTCACCCTTAAGGTCCAGTGTGGCACGTTGGTGGCTGGTCAACCTAGGAAAAAGCCATCAGGCCCTTCTCTTGTCAGGCAGGTTAAGGTTATCTGTCTTAAGCTTTGGGTGGATGACAGGGTGATTTCTGCAGGTGATGAACTGGCTGGGCTACCCAGGGGATGAGAACCCTGTCCTGGGGACATATCCATTAGTAGCCAACTGCTCCTGGGACACCAGCTCAGTCAGAGATGCCAGGACCAAGTCTAGCCCACTTAGGCTTGCTGAGGTCCTTCCCCTAGTGTGCTTCTGTGCTGTGCTGCACCCAGAGGTGTTTCTCTCTGCTTCTACCCCTATCTAAGGCAGGTAAGTGGCTCCCCAGGGTCCCACAGCACAGTGAGATGCCAGGAGCTGGAACCCAATTACACCCTGGCATTATGTATGTGGCGTCCCCCGGACACATTGATCCCTCAGGGTGACAGATCCGTTATGAATCGGGTAATAGACCAGCTTCTAAATGAAATATATTGGATTTTCAGGCTTCTGGCTTATATTGGTGTGAGTGGAATGGGGCAGATTTATGAAGCTGGGTAGGTGGCTGGGGTTCTGGCACTGTATCTGGCTTGTCACAATGTGAGCTCTTGCACCTGGACCCCAGGGGACTGGGAATGGAAGTGTAACCCAAGAAAGGCCTGAGTGGGCCTAAGGAAGAACTCAGAAGAGGCCAGAGGGCAGTGCTGGAAGAACTCAAAGCCAGGAGCAGGATCTTGGTGGGCCTGCACCGTGGCTGGGGTCCATGGTAGAAGGACTGTGTGACCCATGGTCCCACCAGGGGGTCACCCGAGCACTCTTCAGTGACTGTCCCTCACCAAGAGTCAGTGGCTTAGTTGTCTCACGGCAGCGAGGACAAGCCAGGCTCAGGGGAACAGCACCCTGTGTACCAACTAGTTGCCTCATTGCGATGTTTACCTGGCAAAGAGGCTTAAGGAAGGAAGGGCTCATTTTGGCTCAAGGCTTGAGCAGGTAGTCTGTCATGGGGTGAGTTGTGGCAGCAGGCGCATGAGGCACTGGTCACATCACACCACAGTCAGGGAGCAGAGTGATGAATGCTGGCCCTTAGTTTGGTTCCTCCTTTTTATTCAGTCTGGGTTCCCAGGCCATAGAATGGCACAGCCCATATTTAGGGTGGGTCTTCCCATCTTAATTAACCCAATCTAGAAACCTCCTGAAAGACTTCCCGGGAAGCCTGTCTCTTTAGTAATCATAGATCCTGTTGTGTGGACAGTCAGTATAACCATGACATCCATTTCACCCTGCCGAGGGATAAGCGGGGACTCCACAGTTTGATGGACTAGCTTGTCAGCCTTCTCTTCCTATGCAGCTTTTTGGAAGCAGGACACTCAGAGTGAACCACTTGCAGGGTTCTGCTGGCCACACAGTACCAGCATGGGACAGAACCCTTGGGGGAACAGTGTGCTCTGATTTGCTTGGTAGGACACAGTGATGAAGCTCAGGCCTCTAGCACAGAGCTGGAGATGGAAGAGCGTGTTGCTCGTGTGTGTCCTGTGGTTGCACAGGGCTCTTCAGGCCCAGCCCATTGGCATTCAGTGAGGGATGGGTCAGAGGGCATTAGGGGACTCTCCCAGTTGGGGATGGGTAGGACTCAGTGTGCAGACTATGTCTAGAGTCTAGGTTTAGTGTGTGACTAGGGTCAAGGCCTAAAATGTGACAAGGAAGTCTCAATTTGGGGACAGGACTGTTAATTTAGCCTTTGTGTAGGATGAGGTACAGTATACAACTGGGACAATGTGAGCAGGGTCAGGGCTCAGTGTGTGAGCGCAATCAAGGATCGGTATGTATCTGTGATCAGATCTCAGAGCAGAGCAGTTAGATGAGATGAGTCTCTTGACCACGGGAACTCAACCCTTTGTTCCTTGTTCCCTGTGGGTGTTAGTATGCAGCCAAGACTATGGAAACCGATGCTGAAACTCTGGGCCCAGCAGGCTCCCTCCTGGGGTGGTTCCACAGATGGTAGCCAGGAGTTGTGGGCTGGTTCTGGGAGTCACTTCTGAAGTATAGTCTGGGCCAGTACACTCATCCACTGATGGAGCGGGTACTGAGGACACAGACTGTGTCTCCTCCTCAGTAGATGCACAGCCATTGTGTTAGTTTTCTGATTTCTGCTGCCAGCATCCCAACTTGACCCAGCACGTATTAGTTTCTTAGTTCTTGGGGTTGGAGATCCAAAATGAGTGTTCAGGTTTAAAGTAGGCCTGGGCAGGGCTAGAGACTTTCCAAGGACCAGGGACAGTTCTTCCCCCAGCTTGCCAGGCTGTCTTTGGGCCTTGGCTAATGGCCAGGCCGTTATTGTCCTTTTTCTTATTCCCCACCTACCCATGTTTCCCATCCTTCCTCAGAGGGCCCCAGTGACTATGTATTACAAGGTGATCACCATCACACTCCCAGTACCCTCCGAAGTGCAGATCCGCAGCTTGCAGAGGGACGCTCTCTGTTGTCTGTCATGGGTGTCACTACTGTCCTTTCCTAGAAAGTTTCCAGTTTCACTCTGGCCAACGGGAAACACTTTATAAATACACTGTCTCGAAAGAGACAAGGACATTTTAAGGGAGGAGCTCTTCTGTGCGCACTCTTTGTGATGTTGAGTACTGATTGGCTATTGACAGGATCTGGAATCACCTTGGAGACAAATCTCGGGGTGTATCTGTGAGGGAGTTTCTGAGGTGGGAAAGACCCACTCCAGCTGTGCTTGGTACCAGCCCATGGGCCGGGATCCCAAACAGTGAAAAGGACAAAGCTGGAAGAGCAGCCACCTTCATCTGCTTCCACAATGTGCCCAGCAGCCTCAGGCTCCTGCTGCCACGCCCTTCCCGCCATGATGGCTGGTGTTCTTCCTGGCTCTGAGAGTATCTGATGCTCCCTGCCCCAGGAGTCCAGCGGTCTGCTCCCAGTCCAGCAGCTACGGGGACACAGTGTCCAGTCTCAGCTGATGTGACACAATTTGGCAGCCTAGGCAAGCACAGGGGCCAGACACACAGCTCAGAGCAGGCAGGTTTGCAGGTCTCTGGCAGTGCCTACCTGTGCTTAGGAGGTGGGGGCCACCACTTTGCAGAGGGCCCAAAGGTTGCACTGTGGAGGAACCAGTGCCAGCCGTTCTCCTGGGAAGCAGTCCTGCCTCCTAGTCCTGCCCTGCTGAGTGTCGAGGCACCCTCCCTACTGGAGGTCATTTTCGGCCCCCTCCCCAGGTGCCCCCCACTGCAGACCCATTCCAGGGCTGTTCCGTGAGTGCGTGCCTCTTCCTTACCCCTCGGGCTCTGCCTCCCTGACCCGTCCACGTGTGCTTTTCAGGGGTACTCCATCCCTGCCTCCCTTTCCAGGACCTTCATCCTTGGTATGTCTCTTAGGTTCCAGGGGATTCTGTAGCCTAGGGCAGAGCACTGAATGTGGCCGTCCAGGGCCCCTGAGGCTTCGGCTCTGTGGTTGTGGTAAGAAGGCGTGATGGTAAGGGGTGAGAGTGTGATTCTGAATGTCGGAGCAGTGCCTGGAGCCCTGAGGAATGCTTCCCCACCAAGCAGGACGCAGCTTGCTCTTAAGCATCAGTATTGATGAGTTGACAGTGTATGGGTCTTCTGGGAAGGTACCAGACACCCAGTGGGGAGGGGGTAGGGTGGGCTTAGGAAGATATGGTGTCCCAGATGGGCAACTTTGACAGATCCATAAAACTGTGTGTTTGTAACCATTGTGATCCAGAAGCCAGAACCTTCATAAAGACTGACCCCAAGACCTCACTGCCAGGCCAAAGGGTTGGGCTGTGTCCGATGGCACCTGCATCGTGACAGTGATGGGGAAGCCAGGGACTCTCTGTCTGCAGGGTCACAATGGCCAGAGGAATCCTGTGTTAGGGAGGTGGACAGAGTTGGGTGAGGGTGGGGCACAGTACCAGCTGTGAAGCTCTTGGCAGCTGCTGCCTCTCCGCTCACCACAACAAGTCTGAGAACAGGGTGGGTGAAAGGGCCCGGCTTGATCAGGAGCTCAGTGCTCCCCTCAGACCCTGACATCTGGAGCTTCCCATGTCACGTGCTCCTCCTCCCCCTCCTCCGCCCATAAAAGTTTAAAGGCCCTTAGAGAGAGCCCCCCCACCCCCAATCAGGCCTTCTTTCTCTAAATAGACCGAAACATGATGATTTCATGAACAAATCCAGCCATGCATTATACATTTTGAAATTCTTAAGCTAACAAAGTGACTTTGGATCTATAAAAGGCGCCAGACATAAGTATCCCATTTATTTTTGCCTTTGGAACAATTCTTCTGTCCCTGCCTGCCCCCCAAGGCCTTGGCTCGTCTTGCCAGACAGGACCAGGCTCAGCCCAGCATACTGCAGGGCTCTCTCAGCACAGCAGCCTCAACTGTTACCAGCCACCCTCTCAGTCTGATGGGTGTATGCAAGTAAGTCCCGGGCCTGGCACCAGGGACATGCTGAAGCTGTTATCGTCCTGTTTGCCTTCCAGGCCATTCACGGACTAGGCTCTGGGCAGGGTGAGGGAAGACAGGTGCTGCTCTCAGCCACCTGCCAGGATCTTCCCAGGCTCGCACCCAGTGACTACCTGCCAGGATCTTCCCAGGCTCGCACCCAGTGACCACTAGGGTTGGGGCAGAAGTGGTTCAGTTTGAAGCATGGGGTCCAGGTGGATGACGGTGAAGGCTGAGAACCAATGTCTTGTCCTCTCTCTCTCCCTTCCCCACACTGTCTTCCCATGGCTCAGGATAAGTCACAGATGCCCTTACTGCAAATGCCTAGCCCAAGCTTCTGAGGAGCCGCTGGTGTTTTATCCCCAGGTGTGTCTCCAGCATGACAGAGAAGGACCAGCATGAGGAATGGAAGGGCCCTGTTTGCAGATCTACACTCTTTCCCCACTCAGAAGCTGGGGGTAGTAGACACTGGCCTCTGGCAGCAATTGACACTGAACCCCCTGGAGGATCTGTCTGAGGTTCCCAGAAGACAGCACCCTATGCTGCGTGGGCCTTGTCTGGCTCTGGAGAGTCATGAGGAGCCATGTCCCTCAGAAGATGTGGAGAGCCAGCACGTGAATAGGCTGGCCACTCCACATTGCACCTTTCCTTAGGCAGGGTCTGTTTCAGGTCCTTGCATTTGGAGTTAAGGCTCACAGAGAGGACCTCACTCCTCATCGGGGACTCTCTGACTGGTGCTGGAGTTTGAGGCACAGACATGAGCCCAGGGACAAAATACTGACCTGTGTGTGCCTGGGCTTCAGGACCTTCCCAGGAGGGGCGGATCCTGAGAAGGGGGTGGAACCTGGTTTGCGGATAGTCTTAGGGACTTTCGCATCCACTAGCCTATGCCTACCTACCAAGCTTCCTGTCAGTACATATGAGTGGAATGAAAGGTTGAAGAAATGATTGGGTATTTGAATCACCTGGTGGTCAGGTGGATGCACAGGGTGTACAGGTACACAGGGGATGCTACCTGCCTGCTCTGGGTTGCTGTAGCCAGCCCAGCCCTGTCCTTGCTGGGCGCTGACATGTCTCTGGACTGGCAGTTGTTTGGTGGCAGTATCAGCTGCACTCTAGACATTCTGCCTGGCTGCCCCATCCTCACCTCAGTCTTTCTGTATACACGTGATGTTATTTGCTTATGGAAACTGCTGCCCCCTCTCCGCCAGGATCCTGGCCACAGAGCCCTGACCCTGGCCCCGGGGGAGGGAAGAGCAGATGGAAGCTGGCTGGTAGGCTACAGCAGAAGAAGCCTGAGGGGACAAGTGCCCCATGGACCTTAGCAAGCCCCTGTGACCAACCAGGGGAGCACGGCACAGCAAACACCCCTTAGCTCACCTTCCTGTCTTGCTTGACTCTGTCTCTCAAACCATGGCCCAGAGGGTGTGGCAGCCATCCTAATGAAGGCCTCCATTTTGTAGTCAGCCTACTGTGCTGGACCTGTCCCTTAAGACACTGCCCTCCCCTGGGTCTGTTGGGCCTTGAGAACTCCTGGTCTCATCAGCTAGAACTCCTTGGCCTCCCCTGAGGTCCTGGACCCCCAGGGGTTCCATATGGGCCAGGCCATCTGGACCGTCCCCACATCCCTGGGCTCAGGAGAGTCAGTGCTGTCCTCAGGCAAGCTGTAGATGCTCCCTAATTCTTATCCTGATCCCACACAGCTTGCTCTTACTGAGCTCTCTGGTAGAGGCTTCGGCGAGAGAGAGCTATACCCTTGAAAGCTGAAGGAGCTAGGCCTTATGGGCCAGGGTAGGTGGGGCCTACCGCAATGGGCAGATGCAGGGGGCTGGCTTTTATGGGACTTGAACCTTAGACCCAGGAACCCAATGTCTTCTATATAGTGACTATCTACAAGTGCTGACAGGGTCCCTGATCTGCACTTAGGTGGTTCTGTCCCCACCCAGGTAGGGAAAGTCAGACCTGGGTCTGCAGGTGGCTGTGGACGTCCCTATTCAGTTATTCTCTGGTTCTCTCAATTGTCCATTCAAAGTTCGTATTGAAGGTCTTTGTGGGACAGCATCCCTGACTGGGAGGGAGAAGGAGGAGGAAGGGATAGAGATGGCTACCTCTCTGAGGAGGCAGAGAGCCTGGCAGGCCAGAAGGCTGCAGCTCAGTGAGTACTGTGGTAATAGTGATGGTAAGGGTGGTGGTGGTGAAGGTGGCAACATGATGGTGAGGGGCAGACACGATGGTGAAGAGGACCATGACCACTGGGATGATGATAATCATGATGGTGGTGACTGAGACACGACAGTGAAAGTGACAACGGTGGGACTGGAGAGACGTCAGTGGTTAAGAGCACTGACTGCTTTTGGGGAGGACTTAGGTTCAGTTCCCAGCATCCACATGGTGGCTAACAATGGTCAGTAACTCCAGTTTCAGGGAATCTGTTGCCCTCTCTGACCTCTGTGGGCATGGCTGGACACAGGCACTTAACACACATGCAGGCAATGCACTCATACACATGAAATAAAAATAATAAATAAAATATTGAAAAATAACGATGGTGATGATAATGGGGATTATGATAAGGGGTGATAATGAAGATTAATAATAGATGTGGTGGTGACTATGGTGATATCGATGATGTTATTAGTGGTGATGATGGTGTTGATGACAGTAGTGATGGTCATAATGATGGTGATGGCTGTAGGGGTTGTGTTGGCGATGATGATGGGGTGGTGATGGTTTTAGGAGTTGTGGTGACAGTGGTGATGATGGTGTTGATGGTTGTGAGAGTTGTGATGGTAGTGATGGTCATTGTAGTAGTTTGAATGAGAAATGGCCTCCATGTGGGCTCAAGTATGTGAACACTCGGTCTCCATTTGGTGGTGCTGTTTGGGGAGGTCATGGAACTTAAGAGGAGGAGCTTTGCTGGAGGAAGTATATTACTGGGGTTGGGTTTTAAGGACATATATCCTGTCCCACTTCCCAGTCTACTTCCTGTGCGGGGATAACATGTGATCAGTTAGCTTCCTGTACGTGCCCTCCTCACCTTTATGGACTCTCCTTCTAGAACCATAAGCTAAAAGAAAATCTATCTTCAATAAGTTGCCTTTGTTCATGATATTTTGTCGTAGCAATAGAACTGAAACCAATATAGTCAGGATGATGGTGATGGTGGCGATGGGGATGGTGGTTGTGACGGCATGATGATGGGTATGGTGATGATGATGATGATGATGATGATGATGGTGATGATGGTAGTGATGATGATGGTGATGCTGGTGATGATGATGATGGTGATGGTGATGATGGTGGTGATGATGGTGATGCTGGTGATGGTGATGATGATGGGTATGGTGATGATGGTGATGATGATGATGGTGATGGTGATGATGGTAGTGATGATGATGGTGATGCTGGTGATGGTGATGATGGTGATGGTGATGATGGTGGTGATGATGATGGTGATGATGATGGTGATGATGATGATGGTGGTGATGATGATGGTGATGATGATGGTGGTGATGGTAGTGATGATGATGGTGATGCTGGTGATGGTGATGATGGTGATGGTGATGATGGTGGTGATGATGATGATGATGGTGATGCTGGTGATGGTGATGATGGTGATGGTGATGATGGTGGTGATGATGATGATGGTGATGATGGTGATGATGATGATGATGATGATGATGGTGATGATGGTGATGATGATGATGGTGGTGATGATGATGGTGATGCTGGTGATGGTGATGATGATGATGATGATGATGATGGTGATGATGGTGGTGATGATGATGGTGATGCTGGTGATGGTGATGATGGTGGTGATGATGATGGGTATGGTGATGATGGTGGTGATGATGATGATGGTGATGGTGATGATGGTGGTGATGATGATGGTGATGCTGGTGATGGTGATGATGATGATGATGATGGTGATGATGATGGTGGTGATGATGATGGTGATGCTGGTGATGGTGATGATGGTGATGATGATGGGTATGGTGATGATGGTGATGATGATGATGATGGTGATGGTGATGATGGTGGTGATGATGATGGTGATGCTGGTGGTGAAGATGATGACAGCAATGTTGGTATGATGATGACGCTGGTGATGATTGTGATGATGATGATGGGGTGATGGTGCTAATAATGGTGGTGATGGTGTCAGTCATGGAGGTGTTGGTGATAATGATAATAGTGATGGTGATCTGGTGATCATCGTGATGGTGGAAGTCATAATGAGGTGTGATGACTCACCGGTGGCAGGATGACAGAGGAAAGTGTTCAGGGTGAGATCTGATAGTGATGGTGTGACAGTGTTGCTGGAGACACTGGGCTGAGGACTGTGAAAGCTGTGTACTGATTACACAGCAGCTCTGTGCCACTATTTAGTCCTCATGCTGAGCTGGAAGCTTATGTCTGCCCATATTACAGAGTAGGAGACAACTAGGCCTTCACTTGTCATGTGGTGATTTGTTTTAGAGTCAGTTTTAACACAGGGAACCTGACCTCCAAATACCTGCTTTTGCCTGAAGCATCAGGAGAAAGCAAGGTTCCCTGTCTGCCTGGACTGGGTCCCAAGATGCCACCACCCCTAGCTAGCCTTGGCTTTCTTCACACATCTGCAGAGGGCTGGGGCACCTCGACCAGGTTTTCACTTTCTCTGACATCTGAATTAACCTCAACATTAATTTCCTGATGGAATGTGAGCACTGGGTCATGTAACCTGAGCGCCTGGGATGAGCTGCGACATTTCCAGGGGGATTATTTCAATGTGCTAAATGGGAGACTTAAAGGTTGCTTATTCCCCTGCAATCCATGAACTATTCTATGAGCAACTCATAATGAAAATAATTGAAGTGTCAGGAAGAAAAACAAGAGCAAGAATAAGAGATCTGGTCAACAGCTCTCTTATCACTACCATCCTGACCTAGAGATCCCATTGCTAGTGTTATCGCCAGCACCACCGTGACCTAGAGATCCCATCCTTAGCGTTGTTGCCAGCACCACCCTGACTTAGAGATCCCATTGCTAGTGTTGTCACCAGCACCACCCTGACTTAGAGATCCCATCCTTAGCGTTATCAACAGCACCACCCTGACCTAGAGATCCCATCGTTAGAGTTATCGCCAGCACCATCCTGACTTTGGCTCTCTGACAAGACACTGATTTCTGAGTGTGGTTCTGGGTGGATAGGGGAGGGAGAGGGAGATAGTCACCGAGTCATAGATGCCCCAGCTGGGACTGTGGTGAAATTCTCAGAGCCTGAGTCTGTGCAGAGGGTATCTCACTGGCAGAACCACTCTAGGGCCTCCTGCACAAGGGCTTTTGGGAGGACTGAGCCCTGGGAGCCTTCCAGAACTGAGCTTTGAGTCTCAGAACTTAGCTTTGATTCAGAGAAGCAAAGCCACTCTCCCACAGTCACACAGAAAAGGCAAACTGGGGCCCAGCTTTGGGATGTCTGGCACTGGCTCTTCTGGGACTGGCTTTGAGGGAAAGAAACTGGGAGAGACTAAGGCAGATGGGCTGGGACCAGATGCGATGGACAGGAGATATGTGTTGGCCCTCACTTCTACGAGAGGGTGGCTAGATGTGTGACGGCTCAGTAAAATGGCTTCTGGGAGTCACAGGCCTGAACAGCACATTGAAAGGCATCAGGGCAGGCATGAATTTGTCCAGGGGCCCAAAGTCTATAGCCAGTGTGGCCTGGTCCTGGGGCTGGGTTTGGGCAGAGTAGAAAGTAGCCATCAACAAGTAGCAAAAGCAACTGATTTTGATGGTTCCAGAAATTTCTAGACCCCCTTATGCCAAAATGTCTCACCAGGAGTGCCTGGGGGTGAAGATGGCCAGAGCTAAGACACCCTCAGCAGCCTTCTGAGAGACACTTCTGACTTCTAAGGCCAGAACCACTGAAGACCTTGCTAGTCTATGCTGGGACTCTGGTCCTGTGCCCCGGCTGCTCCTTCTGCTGGTCCTTAGTAGTGAGGCAGGTGGGGGGCCATCAAGTGACACATGGTTCCTCATTGTGTGCCTTGGAGGGTTCTGGGTGCTGAGAGACTGCACTCCTAGTGGGAGGTTCCTAAGGGTTGGATTTATCTGGAAGAAGACATGGGGTCGGGGAGGAGGATTGGGTTTAGAATGCCAGTGTCTCCTGCGGTCTGTGTCCCTCCCAGAATGCCTTGCTCCCATTTGCAGAGATAGATAGATAGATAGATGATAGATAGATAAATAGATGATAGATAGATAGATAAATAGATAGATAAATAGATAGATAGATAGATAGATGACTACAGGTGTGAACAGCATGGCACCCTAGCCTGGCCCCAGGACCGGGTCACGTCTGGTCCTGACTGCGGTCTCCTGGCTGAGATCATACTCTGTTCAACCTGCCACTCACTCTCATGACTTGCACTTCTGAGCACAGAATGCCCACATGCTGTCACAGGGAGGATTATATCTCGGGTGGAAGAGGGGGAGGAAACCAGAAAATAAGACTTCACTTCAGGGCCTTGCAATGGGAAGCCTAAACACCTTCCTGGGAGAGTTGAGGGGACAGTGGACTCGGCTGCCTCAGGATTGCACAGTGTCTTGGTGGGGTGCTGATGGGGACTGGTGAGCACCAGGGGGAAGGTGGCTGCAGGGCTCTGGGCCTGCCTGGGTAGGCTTGGAGAATGCAGAGCATGGGGCTCACCTTCCAGTAGGCACTGCTTCCTTGCCTGTCCTCCCTCCTTATTACAGGTGCACCAGCTCATAATGTGTTTGTTTTACCCGGAATGCTATGTGTAAACTGACTACTGGTGGGAAGACTGTGGCCTCTTCTTTCCATCAATAAAAGGAAACTGTGAAACTGAACTCAGTGAATAAGCCATAGTGCCTCCCTCCCGTTGGGGAGACCTCCACCCAAGCCCTGCAGGATCCACTGGAAGAGCAGAAATGAGAGCAGAGTCCTTCACAGGATGACCCAGATCATTGGAGGCATCCGATGCCTTAGAGCAAGGTGGGGGCTCTGGCCTGGGGCCCCCACATGAGCAGCAGAACCTCTTTTGAGCCTCTGTCTGTAGCCACCAAATTCTAAGGAAAGGTGGAGACTCATTTGGAGCCAAGGGTAATATGGGTGATGGTTGGTTTAGGCTGAAGGCAGAGAAGGGGTTGTATGGCTGGGTGGCCTCCCATCTGCTTTTGCATGATGGGCTGCAGCCTGCCGGGCCCAGCCTGGTCCCACTTCCTCCTTTCACCTTGAGATCTGTGTGCTGTGCAGTCAGGTGGGCCCATGCTTGCCTCTGGGCTTTGGACCGAGCCTAGTCACTCAGCTTCTTGAAGCCTCAGGTTCCCTGCTCTGAAATGAGGCAGCATGCTGATCACTGGCAGCTGGGTAGCAGCTTGCCCCACAGTGGACTGGAGCAGCAAGTTTAGATGTTCTGTGCATCCTTGCAGGAACCCAGGTTGTTTGGGGGCTCTGAGGTTGAGGGCTCATTTTGAAGAATCAGCTGGGCCAGGGCTTGGTTCCCAAGATCACTCAAGGGGTGCTGGCAGGCTCAGCCCTGGTCATCTGGGCTTCTCCACAGAGCTGCTTCTGGACACCCAGCTGGTGTCCCAGGATGCAAGAGATCAGGAGAGTCAAGTGCACCCCAGGAAGGAACCTCTGGCTAGCTCAACCTCACCTCACTCCTGCCCACCCTGCAGCCCACACTGAAGGAAGGGAATCACACAGCGTTATGCGTACATCTCAGAGGTGCCCAGGACTGCAGCAGCACCTGGCTGGCAGAGAAGACCTGAGGATTAGGAGAGAGGGAGCTCCTCTGAGCACACTGTGCTGCTGTGCTCAGCGGGCATGAGCTGTCCCCCATCGCCTGCCACCTCTTGCTACATCACAACTCAATCCATTAGCACCACCGCCTGCACCATCCCAGACTCTCCCTGGGTGTCAGGTTCATAGTGATGAATGAGATTGCGGCCCTGCCGACCTGAGGATCCCATAGTTAAAACTGGGGGTGTGGACTGGCCCTAGTGGGCCAGGAGGCAGCAGAGGGGGTAAGCTGCAGCCTCAGAAAGGGCTCTAGCGCATGTGCCTGTGTTCCCCAGAGGCCGGCCTCCCGGCCAAGCCCTTCCAGTGTGGCCAGACTTGATCGGACGATTAACCTCGTGTTCAGAGCTACCGAGCCATGAATCGCGTGGGCAGGAGGGTACGTGTTGCCTTTAAACGAGCCTTATGTAACAAGGCTGTTGGGAACAGCGGACTCCCGCACAAGCCCTTCTTTTAAAATAGATCGCTTGTCTTTATATAGCCGAATGAGTCTTTGAGTCTTTCTTCTGGCTCTGCCGTCTTACTGAGGCGCTGATGTAGGTCAGATATTGCTTGGTGAGAATTAATTAATCTATAATTGTATCGAAAGGGAGAAAAACAAGCAAGTGTTCTACCTATCCATAGAGCCCAGGAATTAGCATTCCAGGAGGGACTTTGGAAGGACTGGAGGTCACTCACTATGGCTCCAGTCTACCATTCTGCTGTACCCATCTCTGCCCCCGCTCCTACCCCAGCCTGCCCTGGATCCTGGACAGAGTGCTGGCTTTGGAGTCAGGCTGAAGGTCTGCTTCAGTTCCGGAGCATCACCACAGACCCACATCCATGGGAGGGCTGTTCCCACAGCCCACAGTGTGGGAGTTCCCAGAGCCCCTTTGGTGCCCAACCCTATATGTCACCACTTGGCTGCTCCAGGTCAGCTGTGCCCAGAGGTCTGGCTCCTCTGCTCCATCGAGCTGTCCGCTCCTGCTTGCTCTGCCCCCATTGCTCCTAAGCCACTTGGCCTGCCTGGTGTGCTCTCTCTGGGACCTCCTCCTCACAGTCAGCACCAGTTGGCACACCACGCACACCCCAGGTCATTTGCTGTTTGTTTGCTGGCTGCGGTGTCATTTCGACACCAGCAAGACTGGAAGACGTTGTCAGCCCCTCTACTCGCTCATCATAGGCTCTTAGAGGTGGGTCCCGTGGGAATAGCTCTGGCCCCACATGGTTTGTCCCACTGTCACTGCCCAGTGTCCTCTGGGAGGCTGCGGTCCTGTAACTAGCTACTGCCCAAGCAGAATGTAGCTCTAGGGGAGTCGACAGCAGGCTGGCAAGTTCCTGAGTAGAGTTCCTGTGGCTGCTGCCACACTTGTTGAAGTCCCACCCAGGCCAGTGTCAAAGACCCCGTTCTAACCTGTCACCCAAGGGTCACTTTCCTGAAGAAGTCATTAGATATGAACCTTAGGTATTTGTTGGCTTCAGAGAGATCTGGAACCTTCTGGATTTACTCAAAATGCAGATGGGTCCTGGTGGGAGCTGGAAGCTTCTGAGATCGAGTTGGACACAGATACTGTAAGCATCCCAGGCCCGGTCAATGTCTCCAAGTGAAGCCTGAAGGCCACTAGTGCTTGAGTTATCCAGGACCCCTGATGCCACTGCCTGATCTATTCAAGTCTTCTGGGCTGTGGAAAACTGGGGTCTCCTGTTCCCCATTTTAGAATTCTTGGTCCCCATTGCAGTACTGGGCCTCCTGAAAATAAAGGAACTGGTGTATTGTGGATGGGTCTATTTCCTGTGACTTGACCCAACCAGTGCCAGCCTTACCCTAACCAGCCAGGCATCCATTTAATTAAGTGTCTCTGGTGCGGGGAGGGGCTGCACTCAATACTCCAAAGGCTTGTGGATCCTTACCACAACCAGGTTGACCGTGGTCCATCTGGCAGTGGTCAACCCCCAGGGCTGAATGAGTGGAGGGCCTCGCTGATTCCCTCCCAGGGTGGGAGGGAAGAGCAGGGCCAGATGCATGGACGCTGCTCTGCAGGACCAGCCTTCAGAGATTGCTGGCCTTTGGGAAACATATTGTCTTAGAATTCCAAACCCCAAAGAGCCACACTCTATAACCCCAAATCCAGTGTCCACTGGTGTCCAAGATGGGTTTGCTTTGGGATCCCCCGTGGACACCAAAACCTATGAATGCTCAAGCCCTTTGCATAAAATGGCACAGTGCTCTACATGGCTTACTCGGTCCTTCCGAAGGCTTTGATTAGTCTCCAAGTTCCTTCTCGCAGCTGCAACCATGAAGACACCAGGTAAGTAGCTATTATATTGAATTGTTTGGGGAGCGAGGATTAGCATGCTTAGCATGGAGGTGATTTCCCCTCCAGATCTTTTCCAGCTGAGGTTGACTACATCTGGGGATGTGGACACTGAGCTTACAGATGGGACTCCAGTGAGAACACGAGTCCTCTGACAGGGTGGTGGCTGCTGTGTGCTGCTAGCTGAGGGCCTCACAGGATCCGCTTCAGCTTCAAAACGTCACTACAGACCCACACCCCTGGAGGGCAGGTCCCACAGCTGTACACTGCTCTGTGACCTCACTCTGTGATCTCAGATATGCTAAGACCAGTGGCCCAGTGTCCAGGTCTCCGGGAGCCCTGGGAAGGGCTGTCTCACCTCCACCTTGTTTAACCTCTCACAACAAAGCCATGTTCTAGGACTGGTGTCCACTTTCAACAAGTGGAGAAACTGAGGCTGGGGAGTCAGGGTGACTCTGTGGCCTCACGGCTTGAACTTGATGTCTAACAAAGAAGAGGTAGGGACAGGTTTCTCCAGTGGAGTCACGGCCCAGAGGCTCTGTCTTCCCCTGGCTCAGGTGGGTCTGAGGTGAACTGCAGACCTTGGATCATGAATGGCTGGTGAACAGTCAGTTGGGTTTTACCTCTTGTGTCTAGTGAGCAGGTCTTCTAGGCACACACTCCTAAGTGTGTTTGTTTTCAAAACAAGCTGAGAAGCCCTCAGCCACGTGACCTTGGTCTGGTCACCTTGCCCTCAGAGTTTCATCTCCCTCACCACAAAATGGGGCCATTGGAAGGGCTAGGCAGGACCAGGTGGCACCTGTGAGTCAGTCATCACCCGGACTGCCCTGCACCCCTATGTCCTCATGTCCTCCCTGTAGGTCTAGGTCCTGCTGTCCTCCTCCACAGCCTCCCCCACAGAAGCCTGCTCAGGCTGGGCATGCTCCCTCCTGGCTGATTTGTTCATGTTCTCTGTCATACAAATGTCAAGGAAGAATTTAAATGAGGGGAAACCGTCTCAAAGGTTGTGTTTCTGGCAGAGTTTCAGATGCTGGTGATGAGGGCGATTCCAGGGCTGTATTCAGCTTACAGCAGGGTGGGGATACAGGCCAGCGTGGGCGCAGAGTGGGGGTGCAGTGCAGTGACACGGTGTGGAGATGTGGCAGTGTCTGTGACTTGGTCACCTTCTGCTTCCGGTCGCACAGTAGCCTGAACCTGTGTCCCAGCAGCACACCACTCCTCAGACACAGAAGTGGAGTCTGACTCAGGACCCCCCCAGATCCTCTCCCATCTCTCTTGTCTTTCTGTGGCCCCTCCAGACCCTTCTTGGGTCCTCTTTGGAGCACAGTCTGTCTTGCCCTAGTTATACTGAGCTGGCCTCTGGGGTCCTCAAGGCCTTGAAGCGTTAAGAATGGTTCATTGCTGGTATCCTCGATCTCCGTTTCCTGGCTCAGAGTCAGTGGGCCAGGGATTTTACTGGCAGCACCTGCTTGGGAACCTGGGGTGTGTGTCCAAATCCAGGGAATGGGAAGGGACTCTGGGCTCCATCCTGGGGGGCCAGGCAGCTGGTGAGGAACTTGCTCTGGCTTTCCATAGTACTTGCAAAAGCTGTAGTGTGGTTTGTAATTTCAGGGACATCAGACAGTAAACAAGTTGACCAGCAGTGTTGAGAGAGAGTAGCCCTGAACTCATGGAGGGAGGTCCTTGCAGCCTGAACAAGGGGCCAGGTAGAAGGGAGGAAGATGGAGAGCCTGTGTAGGGACCCCCGGAACTGTGGCAGCAATCATGGGCATCTAGATTTGAACTCGAAGGGCCGGATTCTCAAGATCCTCAGCACGGAGCTGAGGTTCTGATTGTGGCAAGGACTCACTTAGATTAGGAGGATCCACCTCTGAATTATCTCTGGGCTCCTGCCTTGGGGCTCACCCTCATAAGAAGCAAATGGGACTGAAAACAGCTCAGCACGAACAAAAACCACATAACACACACCTTCCCGGCTGCCTCCAGCTCTGCCAGGGAGAGTGGGAGAGGAAGGGGTGGCAGCCGGCGCGAGCGGAGCGTGTGGCGGTAATTAATCACTTTTCAATTAGCATGCAGGAGCCGCTGTCTGAGGACTCGGAGCAGGCTGGCTCTGCGTTGCTGTGCCAGGCTCCGGATACATTTTTATAAATACTGTGAGTTGAAATAACAGTACGGGGCTGAACAGGCATCCCGACCAGAGTTGGAGACAGTGCAGCAGCGAGGAAGTTGATGAGGCCGCGGCCTGGAGCAGGGCTAGCTCCTGCAGGAGGCCTGGCCAGCAGCCTGGATGGGGTCCGGGGTTCAGGCATACAGCTGGTATTTCGTACGTGTTTCTTGTGTGGCAGTGTTACGGGGGGACATGGATAGTCTCAGAGCAGGCAAGGATTTCCAGAAGGCTGTTCTGAGGGATGGCTCCTGCTCCTTCTGGCCCTTGACCATTGGCCGGATACTACATGGGGCTCTAGTAATTGATACTTACCTTTTCCCCCAGTCTGGGGAGGCTTAGAGCAGGTGCTGCTGACCAAAGGCAGGGATCATGCTGGCCAGTGGCCTGGCTGGAGAGTGCTGCCTGGAGTTGGTGGCCATTTAGACCTCGCTGTACCCCTGCCTCATCTCCAGACCTCTTGGCCTACCTAGACATGGGTAAGAATTCCTAGAGGGACGGAGACTAAGTTGACACCTTCCTATAACACCAGGTACAGAGAGAGCTCCCCACAGGCCCCTGTGCCCTCCCTGTCTCAGGTGGCAAGTGCCAATGTTGAGGGCCATTGTCACTGCTTGGGTGGCCTTTGGGGTCAGGCCATGTCAATGACCCAGGAGTCTCTTTAGGCAGTGCGCAAAAGACAGCACAGTGGACCAGCACCAGCGTACCCAGTTGGACATCTGAATCTCCTTAACCTTGACTTCTGTCTCCCACCTCCAGAGGAAGAGTTTGGTTCTGTTGTGGGACCCTCCCTGCATGTACCAGGGTGCCCCTGACAGATGTGGGGTGAGCAGCTGGCTAGTGGGTGCTGAGATGTCAACTGGGTGCCAGTGTTGAAAGTCAGTTTCACTGAGAGACACTGAGAGGCTGGAACCCTAAGCCAGTCACGGGCGGTGGGGGAGGGAGGCTTGGGAGCCACTGCCGTTAGATCAGGTCACCAGGGTAAAAACCCCACGATGGGACCCTGGTGGCTGAGTAAGAAGGTGCAACTAGCAGAGACAGATGCTCGGGAACTTGCATCACTCTGCGTAACACCGTGCCACCTCAGGACTTTGTCAGCTGGAAGACTGTAACTATAACCATAGGTCGAGATGACCACCTTCCCTTCGTAGCCTGCCATACTATCGGCGATGGAGAAGTGGCTGGCACAGTTTCCAGAGGCCAGGCCCTCAAAGCCAGGCAGGCCTGCCTCTGAGTGCAGAGCGAGCCTGGTGGCAGGTTGAGGGAGGGGATAGCTGACACTCCTCAGGGTCCCCTAAACCCAGCTCCTACTCTTAGGAGGGAGAGGCCCTTGTGGCAAGCAGACGTTGATTCCTGGTCTCCGAGTTATTTGTGTATTCCTGCAGGAGAGCTTAGCCTTTGGGTCTAATAACTTGTCTAATTGGCTGCTGTTCCGGAAGGACTGACCAGTGAGCCAGTTCTCTGTGGCTTTCACTAGGCTGAAACACCAGGCCAGAGGCATACCCGCCCGCTTTGTGTCTCCAATTCTTGTCTGACTTTCCACGCTAATTTCCTCATTACCAAGAATTAGTTTGCAAATAGCAGAGGGAACTTTAAGGTCTGCCTTCATCTTCATAAGGAAGCTCATCAGGCCCATAGAAATTCAGATCAGAAGCCACCGAGTCCCTGCGCTTGGCAGACGCCCACACGCACGTGCCAGTGCTAATTCTTGCTAAATAACTTGCTCTTCATCAGGCCACATATTATTTATGATAACTATTGTACCATTTAGATGTCAGCAGTACCATGTTAATTACAGCTGCTGGGATTGTCAGTGGCACAGAGAGGCTCAAGGTGATATGGGCCCCACAACCCTTCCTCCCCTCCCATCCTCCCTCCAGTAGTTCTGGGCAGGCAGGCACTGATCAGCCAGCTGACATATGCGGCAGGCAGTGGGTGCCACAAGGACCCTTCTCTGTGGCCAGATGTTGGCCTGGAGACATGGCCATTTTCAATTCTAAGGTGATGGAACTTGAAACCAGGTCTGAGTAGACCTCTTGCTATGAGGATAGCAGCCTGAACCCAGGGATGCTCCGCCTCCAAGGTGGTGTATGTGTATGTTCTCATCGTGGCCCAACCTGAGTGGGTCCTCACTTGCTTTTCCACAGACAGTGGCTCCAGTCTCCAAACAGCTCCTGGGGACCGTAACGCTTCATGGTCCAGGCGCTGACTACCAGCCGTGTGTTTTTTCTTTACCTAAGGTGTTTTCCAGTGAAAACCAGCAGAAGGGTGGGATGAGGTCTGCATCCGGGCTCTCACCTCTCACCACACTGCTCCATCCTCCGGCTTCTCTGTGGCCATCTTCTGTAAGAGAGTCCCAATGCCATGAGGAAGGTCAGCTGACACGACACACGGCATGTGGCTCACATAACACAAGCTTGCTTCTCAGTCCAGGGCTGGAGTCTGAGATGACAGCACCAGCAAGTCGCTCCCTCTAAGGCCTCTTTCTCTGTTGTGAAGACAGTGCCTCCTTCAAGTCCTCACTGATCATCTCTGTGTGTGTGTTCATGTCTGGTCTGCCTTTCTTATAAAGACACTAGTCATATCTCCTTTTAATGACTATCTGCAAATACTGTTCCACTTAGGTCCTGGGGTCAGGACTTTAGCATGTGATGGTGAAGCCCAGTCCTGCCCACTTCCCAACTCTCAAGTTGCCTCATTTATGCACAGAGTAGCTATAGGGAAAGATGTGACCAGTTCCAGTAAGTTACCAGGGAAGATTTATACACAGCAAGACTGGGGGTGGGGTGCTCCTATGTGGCTCAGTGCCTCAGTTTCCCCACTGTGCTATGAGCACAATTGATTTTTTGACCAGCTTGTACTAGAGTTGGGAGGATAACTCACTCTTTAGGCAACCGGCATCACTGAGGGGTGTGTGCGTGCGTGCGTGCGTGCGTGTGTGTGTGTGTGTGTGTGCACTAAGCCATCACTGTCTAAAGCTACTTGTGCCCTGAGGACATGCAGAACCCACCACCCTAGGGTCCACTCACTGCGGGAGAGAAGTCAGGCTTCTGGCCTCCAGGAGTGATGTCCACCAAAGCACCCTAGGACAGAGGTGTGCACAGTGCCAAGCACCAGCCCTTGTCACTGATGTCACGGGCAGGAAGCAGGCGTACGTATGGAGGAGGCTCTGTGATTACAGAGATATGTCCAGAACCTAGGCTTCCCTCTGGGATGGGGGGACAAGTGAGGGAGGCTGTTGCGCAGCTGCAGGGACAGTCCCACAAGGCCATGAGGGAGACCATACAGGAGGTGAACGGGCCAGCCTTGGCCTCCCCACCAGTGTTGGGCCCTTGCTTTGTCCTGGTGGCTCTGCAGAGTTTCCCCTGGATCATCCTCACCCTCGCTGTCTGTAAGTCATTTGCGTGGATTTGCATACATTGTTGCCTTGCCCCTTGATTGTTTCTGCAGAGGCATCTTGAGTCACACATATAGTCCCCTCCCCGGTCTTTTCTCAGCTGCCTCGGTTCTGACCCAGCCTACCCTCCTCCTGGGTTTCTTTTAACTTCTCATAATCAAGCTGCTGTGGAAGGTGGGCCTTCTATTTTTATTTTTCATTTCTCACTTAGTGGCTTCCTTCTGTGGGAAGCCGGGGGCTCGCCAGCCTTTGATGGCCCCAGGAAAGCAGACTGGGGATGGTGACACTTGGATGTCCCCACTGGCAAGCATCTGTTACCCAGCAGGCAAGATGGCTGCCCTGGCCTTTCTTGACTCAGCAGGGAGGATGCTGCCGGAGGCTATGGGGACGGGGAGGGTCGGCACGTGTGGCTTTCAGCCTTTGGTCCTAAGGAACTGGTGAGGAGGCCCTGACTTGGAGACTCCAGGTGCCTTCCTGGGCCCAGGTAGGGGTCTGAGGCCTCCTTTGCCTCTCTGTGGCCTTGCACGTCTCTCTCCTGAAGCGGCCAGTCTGCTAGGTTGGGCAGTAAGCCACCTGCTTTCCTATTATCCCTGGCTCCCTCCAGACCCAGAGTGAACCTCACACCACACACGAGCCACATATCCTCTCTTGCCCCTTCTCCAACTTCTTCTGGAAGCATCTCCTCACACGCTCCACTAATTCCAGATTCCAGCTGCCGGGCCTTTCCGGCCCACTCTCATCAGGCCCTGTCTTAGAAACCCATGCTCTTCCCCATGTGAGTACTGCACTATAGGATGAGTCCTCCTGTCCTCTCACAGGTTCTGGGATGGGGTAAGACTCGGGGAGCACCTGGGAGACAGACTGGAAGCCTCTGCTCCATAACCATGTTCTCAGGCAGTGGTTTCCTAAGGTCTCAGGGACCAACAGGTGCATCAGCCTTGGAGCACAGACGTCCCCCTCTAGGAGCCTGAGGTCCTGGTGTTGATTTTCAGCCTGGAGCAGGAGGTGACCAGAGACATGGGGGCATGGAGTGAGGGTCAGCTGCTTGAGGACCCTGCACGTGATATGGCTTTGAGAGTGCAGGCCGGCAGCCCCACCACCCCGGCCTCCAGCCCCGTGGGATGCAGCTCCTCTCATAGGTGATTGCACCAGCTGGTGGCCAAAGGTGTGTGACAGGACAGGCGAGAAGAAGTGAGGCCAGTTTGGTGGTTTCTGTGGCTGCTAATGGAGGCTGAAATTGGTTCCTGGCAGAACTGGGTGTGAAGTGCAGGGCATTTGGGGGCAGTGGGATGGCCCCGACAGGAAGGCTGTACTGAGACTCTGGAAGCCAAGTCCCTAACAGTCTGGGATGTCCTGAATGTACGTGTGTGGGGATCTGGGTATTAAGCAAGGCAAGCAACTCTAGATACCCTAATGGGATGGCAGGTGTCTGACCTGCTCTGCCTGATGTGATAACCTGGCCCCAGGAAATCACTGTAGATATGAATCTTCCTTTCTCCCATCCCAGACCAGAACCAGGTTTTTGGGTTTCGTTTCCTCATTCCTGAACTTCCACGTCAGCCCTACAACCTTCCCGCCTTTACCCCAAAACCCCGCCTTTCCCACCTTCTGTAACGTTCAGGAAGGCCTCCCTATATAAACCCCTACATTGGCTCTAATAACCGAACTACCCACCGATGTAGCCTCCCAGGAGGGAACTCCTCCCGCCGCACTCTGAGCCACCTGAGGCCATTTTCAATCGTCCTCCATTCTCTGGCATGGCTGGAGCACAACAGCCATGCTGGAAATGGAGACGCACCCACACACCTGCAGGACAGAGGGCAGAGTGCCTGGGCTGCACACCTGGCTTTTCAGAGTCAGTCCGAGCAGACCTGACTCGGTGCCTGCCTGGTGACCTGACAGCCCTAGTGGATTCTGGTGGGAGGGGAGGGCCTGAGGGCATCATCGTGCCACCACGGGGCTTGCTGGTGGTCTGTGTGAGAGACACGGGAAGCGTGGTGGCCTCCAGAGCCCCATCCTCCCAAGAGAGCCTCATCTACCTCACTTGCCCTAGTGCCGAGCACATGACTACCACTCTACCGTCATGGAGCAGCTGCCGGGCACCAGGGCCAGCTGAGGTCTTGCCTCAAGGATGGTCCAGCTCCCCTGACCTGTCATTTTCAGACTTGACCTGCAGTGCTGGCCATAGACACCTACTGAGACTGGATATCCATGCTCCAGGTCCCTGTGTCCTCTGAACTCCAGGACTGACTCAGGGCTCCAGGGGGAAGTAACAGATACCAACCTCCTCCCAGAAGGCAGGAAAGGGAGGAGTGGTCTTGGCCAAGGAGGAGGCCAAAGAGACTCCCAGAAGGGAGGAGAGGCTCTCGGGGTCTAGGAAGAGGGGTGGGGTGGTAGGAGGAGATTGTTGGAGAAGTCCCTCCCCCAGGCGATGGTGGCTGTGTGGGAGAGAACTGGACCTCCTGCCCTTGTATGGAGAGGGCTCTCACTGGTGGTTATGTCAAATGCCATGGTGCTGGGCACCCAAAGCACCATCCATCTTTTGGAGGCTTGTGGTTACTGGGGTATGATAACATGCACAGGCACCGGTCTCAAGCAGGGCTGGGCTCCTGTCCCTGGCTGATTATGGTCACTCCTGATGGCAGCTCTCCAGGTCTTGTGGGTGGACGTGAGGCTGGATCTCTCCTGCCCTCTTGCTCACTTGGAGGCCTCTGGTGGGCAGGACCATGGTGGGGCTCATATCACTTTGTGTGGTGCTCTCTGCAGGGTCCCAGCTTGCCTGTACCTTTCTCTCTAGAGAGGCAGGAGAAGGTGGGAATCTCTCTTCCCTAGCTGACAGCCAACTCTGAGGGCCTTGGGTGAGTAATAGCAAGGCCTCACTCCCCTGGAACAGCCCTCGAGGTTCTCACATGTCCTTTTGATTAATATGAGAGCATCTCAGCTAAAGTTGGAGTGGGCAAATCGTCTTTCTAAGAGAAGAGTGTCTAACCTTTTGATCCTACGACAACTTCACAGTCCCAAGTTACAAAACAAAATCCCAAAAATCTTATTTTTGTGCATGTGTGTTCACATGATCTGGGTACAGTTATATGTGTAGGTATGTATGCACATGTGGGCACATGCATGTGGGGGTCAGAGGGTGACATCGGTTGCTCTCTGATGGCTTTCTCCTTTGTATATTGAGGCAGAGTCTCTTGCTGAACCAGGGGCTTGCCCAATTAGCTGGCTTTACTAGCCAGCTAGCCAGCGCTGGGATCACAGGTGGGCTGCCACGCCCATCCAACATTTTCATGGGTGCCAGAGAGATGAACGCTCTTGCTCAGATTTGTCTGGAAAGTGCTTTTACCCACTGAGCCGTCTCTCCAGGTCCCAAGTTTCATAATGTTTTAAGTAAGTTTATAATTCTGTGCCAAATCACTTTATCCTTGACCTAGTGCAGGGTTTAAATTGTGCTGAAACGCATATCTTGAGTTGAGCATATATAGTGGATATCAATGCCAACTCTTGGGGCGCTGAGGCAGGAGGATTGGTTAAAGGTCAACTGGGGCTACCTAGTGAGAGACCTTATCTCAACAAAAGAAAACAAAACAACCAAACCAAACCAAAACTGCTCAGATGTACAGTGTCTTAGCACAGTGGTGTGTAAGTGCACAGCTGGGACCGTTGGCTGTCAGGAGTTCACATCTTGCACCATCCCTGGATCTTCTCACTTGGCAGGGAGAGCTCTGTGCACCTCGTGCTCTGCATCTCCATCCCTGCACTTGATTCCACTCCATCTCTGATTTGTTGCTCTGGGGACTTCATAAGAAAGGAATCACACAGTGCCCGACTTCTCCTTGGTGGCTTACTTCACCGAGCATGCTGTCCTCAGGGTTTCCCAGTAGGTGTTCCCTTCAAGCCTGAGCTGCGCTCCACAGAGTGTGCCTCATCCTGTGCTCATTCTCACCTCGTTCAGGGGCAGCAGCAGCTTCCGTGGCTCCTGGGAGCAGAGCGTCACCCACAGGGTGGACAGGCATCTGAGCCCCTGCTTCCAATTCTTTAGGCTGCCCAGATATGCAGAAGTTGAATCTTTGGGGCTGATAATGGTTCCACACTTAATTTTTTTGGGAACCACCAGGCCATTTCCCTGTCAGCCCACCGTCTTTCCTCCCATTGGCAGAGAACTGGGGCTCCATTTCTCCATGTCTTTGATGACGCTGGCCATTTTCTGGCTGTGTTAGGAGCTGTCCCGGCACATATTTGGGTATCTCAGCATGATCTGGTTTGCCTTTCCCTCCTGGCTGGGGACCGAGCATCCTTTCACATGCCCATTGGCCTTCTCTGGACCTTTTTTAGAGAACTGCTACCCCAGTCCTTTTGCTTGCCTTTAGACTGGTTGCAAGTTCTTTTGTTAAGGTGTGGGGGCTGCTCCTTGGTGCTCTTTCAAAGTAAGACAAGGATGGATGGGTGTGGGGATCTAGGACATCTGGTGACCGTGGTCATGGTGGTGAAAGGAGGAAGTGGGTAACAATGCCTATGAAAGAGATGTGATGATGCTGTGAGTTTGTGGATTGAGGAGGTGACTGGGGTGGCATCGTCGACAGTGCTGGTGGCGAGACATGGTGGCACTGTGGACCAGAGTGTGCCCTCGTTCCATGGACTGTCTGGACTCCGGGCTCCACAGGGGCTTGATCTGTGAGCAGAGGAGGGATTAAGAACTGTGCCGCTGTCACTAAGTCCAGGGACAGGATGACAGGTGGGGAGGAAGTGTTTACTGAAGACAGGCTTTAGGAGCTGATCCCTCTGGCTTGGAGGAAATTACAAGCTATCCTATCAAGCATAGTATCGACTGAGGCTGTGGCCACAGCTGACATTCATCCGCCGTGTTTTGACATTAAGGAACAATCATGCAGTCCAGATTTGCGTAAATCCTCAGGGGAGAGGGTCTAGGGACGGAGACTGAGCACCACAGGGGAGCTCTGGGATAGGGGACAGCTGCTCCGCCTACCACTGGTGCCAGCTGGAGAGGCTTCCTGCTGGCGGGGGCCACTACCGCCGGAAACAACACAGCTGGCTGGGATGGGGGTCTCTGCAGGGTCGCATGGGGTAGGGGACAGGCCCCGTGTGGTGGAAGCCAGGGCAGCGAAGTAGGAAGAGCCTACCACCCTTGGGACATGTGGCTTGCAGAGCGGAGGCACCTGTGAGTGGCGTCCAGTGTGGGCTCTAGGCATGGCGGTGGAACAGGAGCACCCGGGGTGGGCTCAGAGGCCCGGCTCCACATGTGTCGTTTCTTCTGCATGCTACTGACCCTGGCCCCAGTGTGGCCCTCAGTGTACCTTCCTGGCAAGGTCTGTCTGTTCAATCCCCCTCCTTCCTTGATGGAAGCACTCCCTTGGCCTCCGCAACTGGGACCACTTTCAAAGCCCCCAGCCCTTAAGGGATCCTCAGGGTTCACTAGACTTACTCTGTTTCCTCACACTGAAGGGTGAGTCCTAGCCTCGTCCTTACTCTACCCAGTTTCTGACATGAGCTCACTTAGATAGCATATCTGGTGATATCAGAGGGCCCTGGTAAGGAAGCCTGCCCCAGTGGGAGGTCCCAGCAGTCTGCTGGGGCAGCCTCTGATCCAGCAGACCTGGACTGTGAGGATGCTTACACAAAGTCCAGGGCCAGATGGAGAGGGACGGTGCTACTTCTGATGTGAGGGGTGAATTGGAGACAGAAGAACGGAGAGACACTGGGCAGTCAAGACAGATGGTACCAGGCAGCCAGGTCTTTCTGGTTTGCACAAGGACTGGAGGGAGGGACAGAGGGAGGAAGGAAGGGAGGGAGGGAGGAAGAGAGGGAAGGAGGGAGGGAGGGAGAGGCTGACAGAACCCTCCTTTGTTTTCAGAAACTACCCAGGCTGGGGCTCTCAGAGTGGGTGGGTATGGTCAGAAGTGTGCCTCAGTCATGTGCCATCCTTGTTCTAAGGCCCAGGCTAGGCAGAGACTGACTCCTCTCACCAAGGAGGGGTGGACCCAGGTGAGTAGACCAGAGCTGGGCCTCCAGTGTCCCTGCCTCACACATGGGGGAGCCCTGTCTGCCTGCCTCATGTCATACATATACCATCTATGTATACCATGCCTTTTCCACTTCTGCCGTTCTGAAAAACATAGTGCGGCCACTTAATAAGCCACAGGCGGAGGTTGCTATCGACCTGAGGGCCCTGGGCTGCTCACAGCAGAAGAAAGTCAATTTTCCCCTTGAGTTCTGAGGATAGCTATTGAACACCTACTACAGGCTGGTGTTGGAGAGCCTCATCCAGAGGGCAGCGGCCTGCACTGGGGGAAGCTGGATCATCTAGTCTTGTGCTCCATTCACTGTTCATTTATCAGGGATGCACTGAGCTGGTGGCCCGTGGACCTCATCTCATTCCACCCTCACACTTGTCTCGTGGGACCTGGGGATCTTAAGGAGTTTGTCTGAGCTCAGCCAATGTGAAGGATTTTGCCAGAGTCCCCAGCTCCAGAGCCCTGGCATGCTGGTGCAGTTAGCAGGGGACCAGGAACAAAGGCTCCTGTGGCCAAGGGGACATTGCTTCCTCCATGGCAACAACATCTCTGGCATGGGCATGCATGGTCCAGGCTCTGTGTGTGGGTTGTGGGTCTTCATACCTGGTAGACACATCATTTCCTTGTGGGGAACAGAACACCCTCACTGTCATGGTCAGAAAGGCATGGGACTGAGAAAGCCAAGAACAGTAGCTCACCCCAGGCAGCTGGCCTCTCTTGGCCTCACAGCCAGTATCTCTGGACTGCTGTGCAAGGCAAAGGGGAAGCAGGCACTGACGCCTTTCCTCCTTGCCCTGCCACCCAGTGCCCACATCTCCCAGCACATTCCTGCTTTTTGGCTCTAAGACTTCAGGGCAAAGACAGATGTAGACACAGGCAGCAGTTCCTGGATCCCCAGGGGTTTCCTGCCAGCTTGTCTCTGCAGGCATCTGCCTGTGCCATGGTCCCTCCCTACCACCATCCGTCCACACCTATCCATCCCTCCCTTTTCTACCCTTCAATGATTCGTCCATCTACACCCCATACACCAATCCCTTCATCTCTCTCTCTCCCTCCATCCATTCAGTTACACATCCATCTGCACTCTGTCCAGCCATGCTCCAGCTGTCCCTTCCTCCCTTCCACCCTCTCTCCCATAATTTATTCTTCACCCATTCTTCCATCTGTCCTTCTATCCTTCTCTCCCTCAATCTTGTAATCCACCCATCCACCTACTCACCCACCCTTCCATCCATCCGTCCATCCATGCATGCATCTATCATCCATCTATCACCCACCCACCCCCGTCCACCCGTCCGTACATCACTCGTCCATCCATCCACCCACAGCCGCTCTTCCTTCCTCTGGTCATCGATCCCTCCGCCACCTGTTCGTTTTCTCGCTCTCTGTGCGCACTCCCCTCTTTGCCCTTCACATGTGACCAAGTGCCTGTGAATGAAAACAGCAGAGCAGCGCGTTGCCAGCACAGCATGCTGTCAGGTGGGAGGCACACAGAACGGGAAGGATGTGCTCACTATTGAAAGCGGCCTCCGGACCTTCACGTGGGGCCAGGAAGAAAGGGGAATCGGCTTAGGGCTGAGGCGGGGCTGCTGGGCTTGCTCTGCTGGCCCAGGACAGAGACAGCACTAGAGCCCTCGCCTGACTCAGGGTCAGCCTCAGGGAACAAGCCTTGCCAGGGGTGCTCTAGTCCAAAGGCCACTTCAACATAAAGGGTCTCATCATTGGGTCTAGCACAGAGGGTTAACCAACAAGTAACAAATGCCCAGTGCCTTTGAGGCCTCTGCTCATCCGGAGGACCCGGGCCACCTCCTCCACACTGCCTCTCGACCTCATTCCGGCTACAGACCACTGGCCAGTGTTTCGTAGTGCTGGGCTCAATCCTGGTGTCCCTTGGCCAAGCCATGGCTTGTGGACCTGAGGGAATGCATCCCATTTGTATGTGGGCCTCTGCTCCTGCCGCAGCCCTCCGACACCCTCCTCTCAGGCAGCCCTGGGTGAGCCTGGCTCTGAATTGCTGTTGACTGCCGAGGGGCCCTGGCTAGTGGGTAGCTCCCACTCTGGTCCTCTGTGTCCTCTGTGTTTCTAAAGCCTGATAATGTTGTGCCACCGGCCTGTGAGGGCCCCTTCTGCCCCAGAATGTCTAGGGGTGCAGCAGAGGGGGACGAACATGAAGGCCCACTGGCCCGTTCTCTGTCCGACATGCAGCCATGCCATCTCCAGTCGCAGCAGGATTCTGAACCAGCAACCAGCTGAAGGATGACTTTCCCAGCGTCAGTCTTAAACAGTCCCAGTGCCTAGACCCAAGTCCCTGATATTCTGCCACACCCTGCCCATTGCACTGCCCAGTGCCGTTGTGGTTGGAGAAAGGACTCAGGAAACTGAGACACAGAGTGACCATGTAGCTGTCCTCAAGCAGTAGAAGGGCTCATAGCAGAGTGGACTCTCATAATTAGCATCTGTTTGGCACCTTCTGCATATCCACACCTTTCTCGTCTGTTCTCGTATCACAGACGGGCACATGGGTTAAGGGAACTGAGCCACCCAAGGTCAATGTCAGGAGGCTGGGGCAGGGCCAGGACCTGAGCCTGTCTTTCTTCAGCATCCATACTTGCTCCCGCCTAGTCCTAGGACCTGAGTCCTTTCTCCAACCTGTCCATCCATTCATCTGTCTGTCCATGCATCCATCCATTTAATTTGTTCTTCAGGTCTTAGCTCTGCCACCTGCTAGGGCTAGAGTTGGCATGTGCCTTGCCCCAGCCCATGAGTCAATTGCCAAGCACTCACCGCACAGTGCTCAGTTCTAAGTGACCGTGCCCAGCCAGGCAGAAAGTGAAGGCCCAGGGACTGTGGAGGGCTTAGCCAAAAGCTCTGAGATTGCTCAGTCTTCAGGTCAGAGCCTAAGTCAGAGTTAGAAAATGGAATGAATTTGAGTTTTAAGGCTGTAAAGGTAGGCCTGAGGCTTACTAGAAACATCCAGACCATGGGACCAATGCTGAGAAACCTGTTCTGTCATGCAGGCTGGGGCTGTAGGAGACACCAAGGGCCTTGCAGTAGGCTGAGCAGTGTGAGACTGCATAGTGGAGGCCCCAGTCAAGTGCACACCTTGTGTGGAGAGACACAGATCAGAACGTGCCCAGAGTGACTCATGGAAGGAAAATTGGGCAGGTCTTTTATGGTTCTGTCTCCTAGTCATGCCCTGTGGTCATGCCAACCAGCTACACTGCACACTCCTGCCACTGTAGATGGAGCCTCTCTGATCACCATGCCTTCCCCATCACGATGAACTAACCCTCTAAAGGCAAGAGCTATAATCCACCACTTAGGTGCTTGTCAGGAACTGTGCCACATCATGAGAAAAGTGGCTGACACAGAGCAGGAGAGGGCTGGATGCTTCTTCCATATCAAATAGCCCACTCTCTCCACCCTCTCCAGAACTGGCTGCTCTCTATCATGCGTCACTGTCCACAGACCTCGCCCAGGCCCAGGTCAGCCTGCAGTGTGCACCTGCCTCCCTGAAATTTGGCCAGATTCACGGAAGGGCTGAGTTCCCTTCACTGGCTCTGGAGGTGGGAGCCTCAGATGAGACCATGTATGTACTGAAGGGTACATCCTGGATATCTGACAGGAGTACCATCCTGGATATCTGACAGGAGTACCATCCTGGATATCTGACAGGAGTACCATCCTGGATATCTGACAGGAGTACCATCCTGGCCAGGATGGTCTTGGTGTGGCTATTCAAAGCCAGTAACAGCTTTTACTAGGTTTTCTATAGGTAGTCCTTCCAGACAAAGGCAGAAGAAGGGACCCAGTGATCTTAGTACTGCCTGTAATTAAAAAATACATTTTATTTATTATTTTTATTTTATTGTGTGTGAATGTATTGCCTACATGTATGTAAGTGCACCCATGTTGTACGATGTCTAAAAGACCAGAAGAGGGCTTTGGATCCATTGGAACTGGAGTTACAGATGGTTGTTAGCTGTCATGTGGGTCTTAGGAATCAAATCTAGGCCCTCTGTGAGAGCAGTCAGCCCTCATAACTGCTGAACCATCTCTCCAACCCCCACCTGTAATTTTAAATTTCTTCTTTTGCAATTTTTGTGTGTAAATGTATGTATGTGCATGTGATTTATACCTACCTGTGTGTGCCAGTGATGTGTACAGGCCAGAGGAGGACACCAAGGCTCCTGCTCTATCATTCTTTGCCTTATTTCTTTGAAACAGACTCTCTCACTGAACCTGGAGCTAGGCTGGTAGCCAGCAAGCCCTAGCGCTCCTCCCGTCTCTGCCCCACAATGCTGGGCTCACAGCTGTGAGAACACGGCCCCGCTCCATTTTTTACATGTGTTCATGTTTGTGCATGAACTGAGTCATCTCTCCAGGCCCATTATTTTTTATTTCTTAAAATAGAAGTCAGGCACTGGAAGCCATATACCTATAATCCTAGCACTTGAGTGGTAGAGGTAGGTTATCTCTTGGACTTTCGAGAGACTATTTCAAAGGATCAGGAGTTCAAGGCCAACCTAGGCAACATGAGCCCATATCTTTAAAAAAAGAGAAAGAAAAGAAAGAAAGGAAAATAGGATTAGCCGGTCAAAGTGGTGCACACCTGCTGTCCCACCACTTCGGAAGCAGATGCTGGAGGATCAGAGTTCAAGGTCATGCTTGACCATGTAGTGAGTTGAAAGTCAGCCTGAGCTACTTATGACTCTGTATCATCAGAAAGAAAGAAAGAAAGAGAAAGAAGAAAGAAAAGATCAGAGGCCAGTGTGGCAGAACACTGCCACCCAATAATGGATAATGCTGGCATTTCATAATGCCACAGTGTGGTTTGTGGGGTCATGTGACTTTCTGGTCCTATTTAGATATTTTATAGGACATTTTAACAGCCCCAGGCCCCTTCTCCTGCTCTGTCTGACCGTGTCCCCATGCATCTTGGCTTGAGAGATCTGCTCTACAGAATGGGGTCAAGCTGTCCTCGTGTGTATGCGAAGGTCTTTGTTACTCTCTGGCTGGGGTAAACCTGTCCTGGCCCTGAACTGCAGATCTTCCGGGATGGGCCTCCTGTTCCGATAGGCTGGGCTTTGGGCCACACCCTGTCGTAAGCACTTAGGGGTAGGGGTGCCAAGTTTAGCAAAGAGAAATATAGGACACCAGAGGAATTTGAATTTCAGATGAACAGCATGCAGGTTTTTTGTCTTGAAAGAGCGCTTCATGCAGTATTTGAGACACAATTATAGTGAATCAGTATTTGGGGAGTCAAGAGTTAATCTGACCAAAGAAAGACTTGGTCCTTTGTCCTCAAGCTTAGGAGTCACCGCCGTGACCTTGGTTTTCCTGCCTAAGTGTTTGATTCCTGGAGAACTTTGGGCTAGGCTGCTGCTCAAGAGAAGTGGGGAGATGAAAGTCAGCTCCACCCAGGTGGCTGACCCCCCAGTAAGCATCCTGCACCCCAAGGCTCAGCGAGCCCTTGGCTGGCAATGCTCCAGGCATGTTGTCACAGGGAGAGGGAAGCCATGCCCTGGTTACTCTCTAGAGAGGTCAGGGAAGTTCCTGACACCGGTCCTGGTTGGCAGGCCTATTGCTGTGGGTGTCAGTTGTACTGAGTCCTCGGAGCCTGTTCAGGGAGGTGTGACCCATAAGTGGTCTTGCAGACCCCTGAACTTGCAGTTGGCATCAGGAGCAAGGGCAGTCTTGGGCATTCCTGAGCCATGCATGCTTGAGTGGAGTTCAGACTCGAATGCATTTGCCTGGGAAACAACATCTGAAAAATCTTCCCACCTTTCTGTCAGCCCTGCTCCTGCCCCTGGGAGCTGTTCCTGGCCTTGGTGAAGAGCTCGCTGTGTCCTGAGGCCATCTTTGGATTGAGTTGCTCGTCCCTGTGCCCTGACTTGAAGTGACTCTGTCCACAGAACACGGTCAGCCCTCTCAGAGAGAGTGCCCAAGGAACAAAGCTGAATGTCACCACGGAAAATGGGGCTGGTAATTCATCTCTGCAGAGTACCGGGAGACCCTGGGACTTGTACTGACTGCATCCTGCCACATATGGCCGCCACTGGGACACACCCCCAAATTCTCCTTTCTGCGTGGAGTGTGAGGCCCGCACCAGGCAGGGCTCAGGGACTTCTGTCATGGGGTGTGGTTTTGTGAGCTACAGTACACCCTTGCCACGGCAACAGCTAAGGTCATCATGTAGGGTACACTCTGGTTGGGGTGGTTCCAGGGTGGAGAAGCAGAGCCTGCAGCAGTGATGGCAGATCTGGACTCAGCAGAGCCAGGGAGGCTCGACTGGGGCAGGAAATTCTTGCCCTAAAGGAGGCTTGTGGGGCTAGCAACAGTGGGGCACTGCGTGGACACCCTCTGCCTTCCAGCATCGTCTACACAGGTCTGATCAGCTCTGGGAGAGGGAGGGTGGGAAGGACAGTGTCGTCAGACTTTGACAGTAGCTTTGAGGACTTGCCTCTCCATGTGAGAGACGAGAGCAAGGAGCATCCTTAGAAGATGCTGCAAAGTAACGAGGAAGGGCTGGAGGAGAAGAACAGATCTCCACAAAGGACAGACACCCTCAAACTTCATGGGCTACAGCGTGAACCAAGGAAAGAGACAGAGGCAGGAACAGAAGGCCCTATGCATAGCTGGGGGCTGTGGAGGACTCCACAGAGCCATGCACAGTGATGCTAGATCAAGATGCAGGCCAGGCCGGCCAGGCCAGCCACGGGCAGTATGCTGTCACCGGGTTGTGGAGGTTGATAGATCCTCTGACTCTAAAGTCGGAAGGCAGAGACTGGGATAGAGAAACAGGGAATCTGAGAAAGTGGCTGGCCTGGGAGAAGCCAGCAGGTGCTTCTGATCACTCGAGATGATGGGGATGCAGGGGAATGAATATGTGTGAGCCAACCAAGCCCTGCATGTGTGCGTGTGCTGACAAGGAAAGAATCTTGACTAGTGTAAGGCATGTCGACCGTATTAGTAAACCACGCCTATGGAGTGTCTATGAGGGCGTTTTCAGAGAACATTACTCATGAGGACTCTGCCCTGATCAACAATTTTATCCACTGATGAATTTGAATCTGAAGTGATGGAACTGTGGAAGGCAGGTGGTTGGAGGAAGCCTGTCACCAAGAGTGTGTCTCTGAAGGGTGGAACTTGACCATGCTCCCTTTCTGTCACTCCGTCTCCACTTCCTGTCTGTGGGAACAGCCTCTGCCACATATTCCTGCCCCCGTGATACTCTCTTTCCCACAGGCCCCAGATGCAGCAGAGACAAGAATTGCATCTGAGCCCTCTGAAACCACTGTCAAAGAAATCCTCCTTCCCTTAGTTGGTTGTGGCCGATATTTGGTTGGAGTAACTAGAAGCTAATTAGCAGAAGAACCAAACTTCTAGCCAGATCTCAAAAATAATTCTGTAATTATAGGTAAAAAAGTGGAAACTGAGCACACATTTCTGTCAGACAAGTTTGTCCTCTGATTTCTCCTCCATGAAAATAGCAGCATCAGAAGCCAGAGAAAGAAAGAGAGAGAGAGAGACAGGGAGAGAGAGAGAGAGAGTGCCTGCGGTGTTAGAATAGACTGAGCCTGGGTCTAACACACTAAATCTGTGTGACTCTGGAGTATGAAGGACGGCTGGTCCTTGAGCATGCATTGGAAGACCCTTCCTCCCAATATTCCACAGACACGGAAGTACCAGAACACACTGAAAAAAAGATCTGGCTCTTAGATGGCTGACCACCTGGGTGTGTGTCTTGAAGACAAAGAGAGGCGGGCGCTTTCACCACGCACACCCTAGTTTTAAGGTGATCTTGACAGGAGCAGGCAGGTTGCTGAAAGGCCTTCTTTTAGGAAAGGTATGCCGAGGGGTCTCTTCAGATACAATTACAACATGTAGTTTTTTCAAAAAAAGAAAAATTTGGGGCTGGAGAGCTGGCTTAGTGATTAAGAGCACTGGCTGCTCTTGCAGAAAACCAGGACTTAGTCCCAGTATCCACATGGCAGCTAACAACTGCACATAAATCCAGTTCCAGGGGATCTGATTTCTTGTCCTCTGCAGGCACTGCGCAACACGGTGCCCACTTACAGACATGCAGGCATAATGCTCATACACATAAAAAAAAAGATAAAAAGAAAAATTTAAGACTAGAAAAAGTTATAGTCTGTGAGTGCGCCACCCTCAGGCGGTGGGTGATAAGTAGACTCTCCCTTGCTGCCGTTCAGAATGTTGAACTTTCCACAGAAAAGTGCTTAACACAAGAAGAACAATGCTCATTTACTTGTCCTTAATGCATTAATTCATTAGACATTTAATGACCTCCTTTCTCCTTCTTGTACATTGCAGAATACAAAGCAGGACAGAAACTCTCTGGCTTACATGGGAGAGGATGGCAGAGCAGGTGGGTGGAGTGGGTGGGGTGGCTCCTGGGGCAGGCATTGTGTGCTGGAGACCAAGGAGGAGCACTAAGCCCAGGAGGGCTTGTGGACCCTGACCCCGGCGCACCCACAGACAGGTGCTCTAGGTGAGCCCCTTTGTCTTGAATGCAGATGCTTCTCTGAGCCAAGGATGCTGTTGAGGGAGTGGCCAGGCGAGAGGGGGAAACGTCACCCATTAAGCACTGTTCCATGCTTAGCCTTTTCTCCTTCTGTGGAGAAGAGCCCAGCGTGGTTCCCAAGGGAGGGCCTGGAGCAGCCATCTGGACACACCAGATTTGTAAGCATCCCGTTAGAGAGGCAGAAGGAGCCTGGATGGACAGCCCAGGAGGAGAGAGGAGGTTTCGTGGGCCTGGAGGGCTCGTGGGTCTGGAGGGCTCATGGGCCTGCATTCTCACACCGGATGGCTGCTTCTGGGTGCTGAGAAGCTGGATAGATGAAGTGGGCACGATCCCTGCCCAGGGGCTCCCAAACTCAGTCATAAAGACTAACACAAGGCTCCAGAGCATGTCTTCTCCAGAGCAAGTTTAAGCAGCTGCAGTCCCTCCATTCCAACCACTCAGCTCAGTTGCCCTAAGGACTTCAGGCCCTGCCCTCCGGCTGGGGCCATGTGTGTACCCTGGAGCTGGTGTGGGGTATATGGTGTGTGCAATCTTCATGCTTTTACAGACATAGGCTACAGGGACTGTCTCACATTCCCAGGCTCACTGGGCCTTTCTGCTTGGCAGTGTGTGTGGCAAGCAGTGGGAGAGAATGGCCTGGAAGAGCTTCCTGAGCTGCAAAACCCTTCTTCCCATGGCCTCACCACCATGATTGTCTCTGGCATAGTAGAGCCTGGGGGGCAGGCAGCTGCTGCTGGCTGTGAGGAGTGAAGGTTACTGGCTGTCTGTGGAGATCTTACGGGCTTAACTCACAGCTTGGGGCTCCTGTGAACCTAAGGAGAGCTGGCTGTGACTGGTTCCTCTCTTATGTATCTGCTCTGCCGTGGGCTGGCCATGATCTGACTTGGATGGCATCACAGTAACCACAGTGAAACGAATACGCAAAGGCAGAGTGGGGCAGGGGAGAGTGCATTTTCCAGATGTTTGATCCATGAGAGAATGAAGGATCTGGAACATTTGCTGGAGTCAGGAGAAGCCGGACACATGGCAATTGCCACACTGCTGCCCACAGTTCTGCAGAAAGTCCACTCGGGGAGGGGGCTGATTAAAGACCTATCTGCTGAATGAAGGAGCTGAGGGGCTTTTTCTTTGGCACTGGAGAACTTCTCTCCTACCCGGCCATTGCAGCTGCTGTGCCATGCCCACCTCATGGTGACAGCATTTCGGGCTGTCACCGCTCCCCTCACAATGAGGATGGCATGTGCAGTACGCCAGCCCGTGTGACAGAGCCACTGTCTTTGTTCCCATGTTACAGTTGAGGCTGGGCAGCGTGTGTGAGTCTGGAGGCAGAGCAGGGACCTTGTGTCCTCACTGGCAGCTCTCTGACTTCTGGCTGGGATCTTTGAGGCTCCCATAAGTCCATTTCAGGGACTTTATGAGTAGGAAAGTGGCAGGTGTGCTTAAATAGGAGATCGATTCTTCGGCTCCACACCCTGTGAACCGCCTGCTGCGGTTTCACACGGCTGGGCCAGTGCAGTGCTTTAGCCCCCACTTGACTGGTGGGAAGGAGCTTTGCCATCTGGAGCCCACCAGGTCCTTCGTCTCCCTGGGCCTCCTTTTCTGCCTCTGTGCAGTGGGTGGTCCCTGCAGAGGAATTGAGAAGTGCTGAGGGGGGCTGCAAGCTGTGGACAACGTCAAAGCCTCTGCTTGCTGCTCTGGCCCTGAACTCCCATCCTGGCTGTCCCACCAGTGGACCTCTTGGACTGAGGTCACAGACAGGCCCCTCTTCCCTTGCTACAAACTACACCCTCAGAATTTCCTGAGGTTTTATGCCTCTCTTTACCTAACTTAACTTCTGAGATGTGAAGTCTCAGACATGGCAGATGTTACATTTTTATTCCCATTCACAAGTGGGGAAACTGAGGCCCAGGGCGGTCCAAGGTTCCACTGGTAGAATTAGGACTTAAACTCTGCCTACAGAGTTCCTGCTCATAATGATGGACACTCAACAGTGTCTGTTGGAAGTTATCACTGGTCACATAGCATTCCAGAGCCAGTAGGGGAACAGACCTGGGGCCTCTGACCCCTTTACACTGTGTCATTCAGTGGATCCTCCCCAGACTCTCAGAGGGCTGACAGGAGGCACCTTATTGCCAACAGATTTCTTCAGGGAAGAATACCAGGTTCCAGGGCCATGTGGCAGACAGAGGCTCAAGGAGCACTGGCTCAGCCCTGGCTGCTCCTCTGGAGTTATGGATTCCACCCTGGGGTAAACAGAGGTGAGGTCTGGCCTTCTTGGTCCATACAGCCCTGTATATGTTCCTTCTTTCTCCCCATTAGGGAAACCAGGAATTCTGTGGGTCTCCAATGGCTGGGGAGAGATGGAACTGACTTTAGTCTAGCCAGACTGGGCAATAGATATCTTGGCCCAGCTCTAAGCCAGAACCTCACCTGTGATGGCTCCTGCCCGGTGCTCCTCACTGCCTCACAGAGCTTCAGAGGGCAGCCCGTCCTAGGAGCCTGCTCTGAGGCAAGTGTGGGCTTTTGGGCCCTGTGAAGTCTCTGCTGTCGACAATGCTTCCTTTTCACACTAGGCGGGAGGGGAGAGTGGTCTACACCCCCTGTCATAGAAGCAGAGCTGGAGTTCACAATCATGAGTGGTGGGATTGAGATTCTCATGGCCCCAGGGGTAGCTTTTTTCCATTCTTCCTCTGGGGTCTTAGCTGAGGGGTTCAGAGACATGGGACCCTCCCAGCTCTGAGGAGGGGCAGTAAAGACTCCATGACAGGTACCTTTGTATGGACTTGGACAGGCTTGACGGGTTCACCGTGAGGTAAGCTGGGATGGGGGCAGCTCAAAGTCAAAGTGTGGGTCTCCAAAGGATCCATCTAGCATCCAGGTAGATTGGGGAGGGGTCTTTCAGAGACATTCTGCAGGCACAAGAGATCAACAAGAGCCTGGACTTTGAGGCAGCTCAAAGTCAAAGTGTGGGTCTCCAAAAGGCAATGGGAGAGCTACAGAGTGGTGGCTGATTCTCACTAAAACCTCTGTGGAGAGGGACAGCCAGGGTCAAGGGTCGAGGTGACATTGGCACAGAGACCTCAGATGAGCTGGAAGAGGCTGGACAAAGGCCCTGCCAGGTCTGATTTGATATCTCCAAGGAAATAGAAGTATCTTCTCTTCTCTCTGAGTGGTTGACAGAACCACTGTCTCCAGGAGGCCTTGCAGAGATTGTGGCGGATGGAATGGATCAACTGATTCTAAGCTCTTCATTTGTAATCTATTGGGCCATTTTTTCTTCCATCCATCCACTATCCATCCATCCATCCATCCATCCATCCATCCATCCAACCACTATCCATCTACCCAACAATGTTCCTTACTTTCTTACTTTCTTCCTTCTTTCTACTAATACATCTCTACTTATCCACCTACTGATCCATCTATCCATCCACCCAACCATTGACCAACCCATCCACTCACCCATCATTTACCAACTGACTCACTAATCCATCTATCCGTCCATCCTTCCATCCATCTGTTTATCCACCCATCCATCCATTCACCTGTCTATCCATCCACCATCCAACCATTATCCATCTGTCCATCCATCTGTTTATCCATTCATCCATCCATCCATCCATCCATAAATCCATCCATCCATCCATCCTTCCACCCATCAATTCATCTATCTGTCCATTCTTCCAACCATCCATCCATCCATTTGTCCATCCAGTATCATTCATCAGTTATTTCCTGAGTGTCTATTGTACGCTATGCATCCTACTTACCTAGAACAGGATGGAGGGATGGGGAAACAGGGCAGTTTGCTAAGATCAATAAGACAGTTTCTACTTCCGAAAATTCTCCAGCTCTATATGTTTCCCTGATAGTCCTGGCAGAGTTGGTGTGGGGAAAGCATCCCCAGTCACACATGCAGGTTTGGAAAATAATTTCCTGTCCTTTGCTCAGGATGGCTGTCTTTTGTTCTAGCTAGCCCTTGAACCAGAAATCATTTTTGCCTTTTTTCCCAACTTCCAGACTCTGAGACTTCCTTCAACCCTATCATGGAGGTTATCAGTCACAATAAAGGATCAGAAGTCACAATAATGGATCAGAAGTCAGCTTTCTTGGTTCAGGCTTAAGATCTCCCACTAGCCCCTCTCGGCACTTGTGCCTTGGTTTGCCTACTTCCAGTCAGGGACAGCCACTAGGGCTTGGAAGACTGGAAAGACTACCTGGGCTCAGTCATGTGTAGGTCACCTCGTGGTCGGCTGCTCTTTCCACAAAAGCCAGCTCCCCACGTGCGCTGGCTGCACCCCACAGGCAGATCTGTGGCTACCACACAGCTCCACCCCATTTGAACTTGCCCAAAGGGCTTTTGAGTCTGTGCTTTGTCTTTCTTCTGGGCTTGACTGGAATGATGTTTCTAGAACAGGCCACCAGTCCCGCCTTAGTTAGCACAATGGCTGTGACCATGACTTGGGCACAGACCACAGCCGAAGCTTGCTAGTCCTCTGCTCAGGTTGTAGCATGTCTTCTAAATGCACTTTCTTCCCAAGATGCTGGGGGCCGGGCTGGGATTGGGGACAGGCTGGCAGGGCGGGAGGGCTCTTGGGCTCTGACCCCAGGCGTTCTGTGACCCTTTAGTCTGATTTGAGCTAGAGGGCATGGGTTTGGAGGAGTGGGGCCAGGGCCCTCTGCTGAGGCCTATGTCCTTTCTGTGCCCAGAGGCTCTATTAAACCAAAGGGGCCTCTCACCCTGAGGATTTAAAATGCTTTTAAGAGGCGATTACTCAGAGTTTTGTCATTTCTGCTCCCTAAGTGCTCTTCCCTCTCTCACCCTGACCTCAGGGACTCATTTCCACATGCTTGATTGGAAATGGGGCTCTACCTCCACAGGACTCAGGGACCTCTTCCTGGCCTTCTGCTCCCAGGCTGGTGGGCCCTGGACTCTGAACAGTGCTTGCCCCATTTCCCAGTTGCTGGGGAGGAGCCACCAAATTAACCCCTTAGTCTGTCTATTCTCTCCTGCACCATTGATGCTGGAGATTCTGGGAGAAGTTCTTGTCTCCAGTGGTGCCCCTATATAGCCACCCCAAGGTGCTCAAGGAGGACCGTCCACAGTGGCCTGCCTTCAACCCATCAATTCCCTGAACTCCTTTGAGTCCTCAGGTCTCCGAGTTGTCAGGCCCAGGAGCCTGCCAAGATCCTTCCTGGGGCCAGTTTGTGGACTCTGGGAGACAGTGCTCTGCCTCCTCACACTAGGCCTATGTGGATACTCAGAATCCTGGGGCAGCTTGAGGCCCTGGAGGGGAGCATGCAGGAAGGCAACACAAGGCATTGTCTTCAGACCCCAAAGACGGTCATGGGCTCTCAGACCTCGAATCCAAGGAGAGGCAGTTCAGTGCACCTGGGGTGTGGAGGAGACTCCAACTGGAATACAATCCAGAAAAGAGCTTCCCACCAGTCAGCTGTTCCAGGGTTGACAGACCACTGTGGTGAGCCAACTGTTCGGTCAGCGCCCCATGGGCAGAGAGAGGTGAGTGGCCCCATGTTGACTGATGGTGCCAGGGGATTCCTGCAGAGAGTGTTAAGTAGAAACGTAGATAAAGTCAGGGCTGGAGAGATGGCTCATTGGTCAAGAACACTTGTGTTCTTCCAGAGGACCGGGATTAGATTCTTAGCACCCACATGGTGCTGACTACCATGTTCCAGGGAATCTGATGCCTTCTTCTGGTCTCTGTGAGCATTGCATGACATGAGTGCACTTACATGCAGACAAAGAACCCCTGTCCCCACCTTTGGGTGTGTCTGTGGGAAAGCTCGACACCCCCCATGAGGACGCCCAGCTTGATGGGAACCCCAGAGTAGAGCTGTTGCTCTAGAGCACCAGAGACCCTGCTGGATGTGAGTTTCAGGCAAATGACAACTTTTCGTGTGAAGTGTGTCTCATCTAGTGATATTTGTTAATGGACGTTCCTCCAAATGTCCTATATTTCCCTTTGTGTCTACTCCAAGGTACCCATGTTTTTGAGGAAGGCTGGCTTCAACCTGGCCTCTCTCAAAGCCTGGAAGGATACAGAAAGACCTGACTCCTCTGTCCTCTCAGCGTGCACATGCCCATCCCTGCTTTTAGGAGCATCAGATAGGAGAGTGGAGAGCTCCATGGACCATCCCAGTTCCTTGAGTCTTCCCTCAGCAGCAAGTGATCCAGGTTCTATGTGACCATCTTGCTGCTGAGCTAATGACTCCTTGAGTCAGGGCCCTGTCCAAACCCTTGGGTAATCTCATCCTCTGTGTGCAGCAAGCGCAACATCAATACAGGGTCTGTGTTCCCCAGGTGACTAGACAAAGGATGCTGAGTGATCCATCAGGTGGCCAGTGCTACTGCTGGGGTAAAGGAAAGGGTGAGTGGGCCGTCTGGTCTGCAGCACGCCTTCAACAACAGAATTGTCCTGTTCGATATCCACAGCCAGAGACTCTCTCTACAGAAACTGAGGCTCCAGCAGTGCGGCCTCCCCTCGGGTCACCCCACACCTTAGCTCTTCCTGTTCTGAAGTTCATGGAATACCTATGCCTGAGGAACCAGGCAAGGGCCTTTCTGCTCCATGGCCATCCTTTCTTTCAGGACTCCATGGGGGTGTTTACTGTCCCCTAAATGCCCACATGTGATGGTAAACACTGTTTGGATCCAGAGCAAATTGGCTCTAATTAACCAGCCTCCAGATTATAGCTTGGAGGCTCCAGTGGAAAGGAAGGTTCTGGGAGGGAGTGGGGAGCACTCATCAGTGTGGCAACCGGGCTTTCATCTCCCAGACACTGGTGCCCCTCTGCTGTGCCAGAGTCCCCCCGCCATTGATTGCCCACTGGTGGAAGTGGGTACCCAGACTGTGTGAGGACTCTTTATATATGATCTCTGTGTGTATGTGGCTTCTGTGTGCACGTGCAGATGCACACGTGTCATGAGGTGCATGCAGAGTGGGGGTCACTGTCTTCCATCTTGTTTGAGATAGGATCTCTGACTCTTCGCCATTTCTTAAGCTGGCCCTCAAGCTTCCTAGATTCTCCTGTCTCTGCCTCCTATCTAGTCCTAGGAGCACTAGGATTGCAAATGTGCCCTTTTCCCTCTGTCTTTACATGGATTCTGGAGATCTGAACTCAGGTCCTCATACCATGAAGCAGGTGCTTTACCTACTGGGCCATCTCCCCAGCCTGAGTGTATGAAGCTTTGTGGCAACATCATGTGCCTGACTGAATGAAGCCTGTTCTGAAGAACTGTTCTGTGTGACTTCAGCAGCTGCCAGAGAGCAGGCTTGAGGACCTCTGAGGATGGAGGCAAGGAAGCAATACCTCATCCCAACAAAAACCATCAAACCCAGGCGCACCATCACTGCAGTTACCCCCATCACCATGGTGACCGCCATCCACATGACTGACCATGGTTACCATATCACATCACCATGGTGACCACCACCCGCGTGACCACACTTACATTGCCACTATCACTACCAACCCCATTCCCGCCACCATCGTGGTCATTGCAACAGCTGTCACCATGATTAGCGTTAACACTATCACCGTCACCTTGGTTACCATGATCATCACCACATCACCCTGAGTATCACTGTATTACTATCACCAGTTGTCTACCCCATCCCTATCAGCATTCAACACCCACCTGACCATGGTTGCCATGGTCACCATCACCATCTCCTGTCTGTTGGATCTACTTCCTGATGCTGTGTCTGGGGATGCTGACCACTATGAGATGGTCTGATGATCTGCTTTCCTGTCCTCTCTGGAGGCGCCCCTAAGATGGGATGGGAGGAAGTGAGCCAATTGTGTGCCCCTGGCTCTCTGCCTGTCGGAAAGCTCTCTTTCCGAGTTGCCCCTCAGAGTGTGGGAATGCTTCCAGTGGCCATTGGCCCTTCTGAGCCCCTTAACTTGTCTGTCTGCTACAAAAGTCCTTTATTGTATACAGTTCTCTGCAATGAACCTGTCTAAGATGCCTATTTCCTTCAGGACCTGGACAAGGTCATCTTCTGCCATCAGTGAGTCACTATTGACAGAGAAACTCCACCAATCCCACATAGCCCATGGCTTCCCACATAGCTCCCTGTAGGGGATTTGAGGTGTCTGCCTCTCCTGCTGGGGTTTTGATGGAAGCATCATATAACAGATGAGGCTCAGTGATACTTCTGTACCCCTGGATCCAGCCTGGCCTGACACCTGTGTCCCTGGGTCTCTCAGATACAGAGCCAATCCAGGTGCCATGGCTTATACCAATTAATCTGGGTTTCAGCAGACCCCAGGATAACAGCTGTCCATTGAATACCAGGGGTAAGATGAGGGTCTCTCTCACACTCTTGCCTTGCTGACTGGTCAGTGAAGGCTCTGAGAAGGAGCAGGAACAATGCTGAACTGGAGAAAGACCCAGCTTTACCTCCCTCTCTGTCTTGAGTTGAGGTCTCTTGCTGTTCAGGCTCAGATTGTGATTCTATAAGGATGTTTACATGACAAAGGGGCAAGGTTACAGTCCCTTTCCCAAGTACCACCCGTGAAGACTGGAGGACGGGTTATAGCTGCCAGAGTCTGGCCTTTTCTGGATTTACCAAAGTCTTGTCAGGATGACTACTGCCAGGATGGGACCAGAACAAGGAGGACCAAGAACTGCAGGGTCAGAAGGTTCAAGTTGATGGCGTGAACCTGTAGTTATCCAGAAGTTATGTGACATGAGCAAATCCCTTAACCCTTGAAGCCCCAGCCATGTTGCACAATAAAGGTAGAACTCTGAGGCTGCAGGCTGTGTGGACCTCAGACACTTGAAGTTCAGGTGGAACCCAGACACGGTGGCTCCAGATGCCTCTGTGCTTGCCCCAGCAGGAAGATGCCACTCCTGACAGAAGCTGGCAGAGAGGAATTGGCCAGGCAGCCCTTAGTGGTCCTTGGACACCAGTTTTCAGGACACAGCATCCCACAGGGACTTTGCACGGTAGTGGTGAGCGTCAGGGTAGGGCTGCCTCTCTAATGTCACCCATGATTCAGAGTGCCCAAGTCAGCTGAGATTTTTCTCCTTGTGATATCTGCAAGTAGCCCACTTATAGTGGCCTGGTACCCAGTGCTCACGGCAGCTAGGCTTGCTTTATTCTGGCGACGTCATGCATACATACACATGCTGAATCTCCTTGGCTATGCATGAGCGTGTCCCAGAGAAACGAAGACTAGACATGATGGGGGCTAAGCTGCCGGCTTCACACCGCTCGGGAGTTTCAAATCGCTTTCATGCTTGGCAGCAGCCGTCCTCTAGTGGCTGCTCTCACCAGGCCCCTCCCAAGCAGATCAGTTCCAGCTCTTAGAAGCCAGGCTGAGGTATCCTTCAGCACCAGCCCTTGCATGGCCCTTCCTCCTGGGCCTTTGCTTTCTCCCTATATGTCTGCCTGCAGTTTGAGGGTCACAGAGCCTAGCCAGGAAGTCTCAGAAGTTTCTCTCCCTTTCCAGGGTTGGATGAGGAGCAGGTGTGCTGGGGTAGCCCCACTGTGGGAGGCTCATCTGCACCACACAGGCAGAAGTTCCCTGTAGCAGGCTTGTGATTCGCCAGCCCAGCTCAGTCCTGGAAGACTTCCAGCACCCTTGTCCGGGGATCCATTCTGGGTCAATAGGGAAAAGACTCTAAGAGCATGGTCTTTTGAAAGTTCCCTAGGTGGCCTGGGGGCCCCACAGGTGGAGCCCTGACACAGGCTTCAGAGGACAGAATGAAAGAAAGGTAGCCTTGGGTAGCCATTTTCTTAGAATGGAAGCATTCCCTCCTAGAGGAAGTTTATGAAAATGACAGTGTTCGGGAAGCTCAGCTCACAAAGTTCTGACACTTGCAAGGCCCCTCCCCGTATATCTGTATCTACAGTTACATACATACATACATACATACACATATATATGGAGAGGCAGACAGACAGACACAGAGGAAAGGTAGCATGGGAAGACAGAGGCAGGTGTTGGGACAATACGGCCACAAGCCAAGGACAACACGCACCATGAGAAGTCGGGTAGGTCTCCCGCAGACTCAGGAGTGCGCCAGCCTGAGGCTTTGACTTCGGATGTCCTGCCTGGGAGGTCAGGGAGATGTGTGGTTGTGAGGTTGCCTCCTCACCTCAGTTTCTCCAGGGCAGCTCAGGGTCCCGGGATTCCTTAACCTGCCAGCATCCTGATGGTCACTCACTCCTCTGTGTCCCAGGGTCCTAAAGGCTGAGGTCAGGCCTAGGCTGCTGCAAATGGGCAGTGTGGCCCAGGGAGAGTCTTGGCGCCTCATTAGGGAAGAGTTCTGATGGGCATTCCAGGGGCATTCCCTCTGTACCGGGAAGGTTCTGATATACAGAGGTGGGTGACAGGTCACTCCTCGGGGCTTACTTATTCGTTCCAAGGTTAGCTTGTCACAGGCCCTCCTGTATAAAGTTCACATGATCATCATGGTCCTGATGTTGCTGGGTCTGTAGAAAGGAAGGCTCAGAGGGTTGGCAGAAGTTCTCTGAGGGGACATGTGAGTTTCTTCCTGAATTGTGATGAGGAGTGAGTCACACAGAGTTTTGAGGAGAGACTCCAAGACCAGGACAGCAGATGAAAAGGCCCCAGGGTAGAGACACGCTTGAACTTGTTTAGGAGACAGCACTAAGGGTGGAGAGGCGAGGCTCTGACCAGAGGCCAGCTCGTGCTGTGAACTTGAGAATCAAAAGACCCCATAAATACTGCCAGAGGAAGCAGTGGTTGGATGGTGTGGACACAGGGGAGCCCTGACTGGGATGCCAGGCCCAGGGTGGCAGTGTGCCAGGCTCTGTGAGGGACCACACTCGTCCCTCTTCTAACGCCTCCTCCGCTCCCCTCCCCTGCTTTTCCCAGATTGGAAGACTGATGACTTCCAGGTGCTTTGCTTCCCATTGGGGCTCTCAGGGCCTCTGAGTTGTCCTGTCATGGGCATCCAGAACCCAGGGCTCCTGTGCATGTGCGCGCATGTGTGTGCACAAGTGTGCATGTGCACCTATGCATCTGTTCACGTGTGCTTGTGTGTGTTTTGGCCTGCTGCTACTTTTGCAAACCCCACAGTGCAGCAACCTGTGCCATTAAAGCTCTAGTTACCTCATAGGCTAATTATACAGAACTGTCAGTAATCTGGTTTTACGGAGCATGGAACCCGGCACCGGGCCCTGGCTCTCTCTGTCCTTCTCCACTGTCTGAGAACACTGCTGCTTTGTTCTTGGGATTCCTGCTCACCTTGGCCAGAGCCAGGCAATTGCCAGTCCGTAAATGTCTGCTGACCCGGGTGTCATCTCTTGAGCTGGGAGGAGGGTACGGAAGGCCAGCAGTTTGGCTCTTCAGGCCACCATCATCGGATCCAGACCTGTGACCTTGGGTTCAGAGACCCACGCCTTGCTCCTGTGTGAGCTGTTCCCTCGGATACTACATCTGCTTCCCCTCTCTGCCCTCAATTCTTTTCCACATAGGCTATCTCTTCCCTGAATGAACCTCAGTGTCATGAATGTGGACCAGTTTGTCTGCTGTGAGCTGTGTACCATGGTGGTCCATGTGGACGAATCTAGAACTCCCACACATTGGTGGGATGACCCTGGAGGGCAGGCAATCCAGCTCTCAGAGCTGGTAAGAAGGAACATACCAGATTCAGGAATAACTCAGTCCTGCCAGTAATAGTCCTTCAGCCTGCACAGCTGGCCTGGTGGTCTCTGAGGAATGACAATCCTACAATAAACAACTTGTATGACAGCCCAGAGTGATAGGTGGTAGCCAATTAGGATTCAAGCTTTTACCTGTTAAAGGTACACTGTCAAAACAAGGAGCATCAGTGGCTGAGAGGGACAGCGGGGCAGCTGCTGTGGGAGTTAAGCAGATATGGGGTGGAGGCCCTGTGAGGACGAGAACTTTCCCGGTCCCTCAGCCTACCCCAGTTCCAGGAGGCCTGTGGGCCGCAGGACAGAAGGAGATCAGAGACCCTCAGTCCTTGGAGACCCTGCTGCTCTCCAGCAAGACCGTGAAGCCAGCCTTTCCTCAAGACCTGACTTTTTAAAAAAAGATTAATTTTACTTTAAAATTATGTGTGTGTGTATTGATACATGGACAGAATGAATGCAAGGCACCCGCAGAGGCCAGCCGGGGACATCAGGTCTCTGGAACTGGAATTACAGGCGACTGTAAACACTCAACATAGGTGTTAGGAACTGAACTCAGGTCTGCTGGAACAGCAGATGCTCTTAACCATGGGGCCATCTTTCCTACTTCTATTAGTGTCTAAATACTTCAACTTTCCAGCCCACTGTCCCTGGCCCATCAGTCCCCCACTTAGCTTCTGCTCCTGGACAATAATCTCTCACCACAGGCAGCCCTGACCTGGTCTATTGCTCCCCATGCCACAGCCTCACCCTGAGAGCCATCATCCAGGAAGTCACAAACCATCTCATGACCTGTGGCCTCCTACTTTTGACCCCTTGTGCACCTGTCAGGATTATTTCTTATTAAGCATTCAAGTCTACCCTGTAAGTCCTCTGTGTTGTCTCTCTCTCAGGACAAGAGACAATCCTTTTCTCATGGCCATGACCAATGTCTCCCATCCCACAAAAACATCACCTTGCTGACTACCCCCAGCAAGCAAGCCTCAGGGCAGTCCTCTGAGTCAGCTGTGTTGACCCTCATTTTAACAGGTGGTAGAACCCAGGCCAGCACCATATGGTGGCTCTTCCTGGGGTCCTTGGTGCTGGGTGCTGCGGCAGTGTCCCTCACTTCACCAGTCCAGACATGCTCCTGGTCCCCGTCGGTGCCAGGCGTTGCTGCACAGGTACATCTTTGAGGAAATCAGAAGATGCCCATCTCTGTGGTGGGCAGCTCAGGTTCCTTCCTCTCTGTGACCGTACGACTTACTGGCCGAGTTGGGGTACCTTGAAGGTGCTGTCGCTAGTGCTTACCTTCACAGATGATGGCAATCTGCCAGGACTTTGGTTCTGCGGCTCACCCAGCCAGGGCAGGCTGCTGCTGCCCTGAACTGCCCCTGTCTAAATGCTGCAGCTTCAGGTTGGCAGTCCCTGTGTCCACAGCTGCTTGGGTGACTCTGTTGGGTGACTCTTCCAACAGATGTGAGCTCTGCCAGGCTGAGGTTGCTTCGAAGCCCAGTTGTGGTGCTCCATCTAGCCATCCCAGCTGCTGCATGGCAGGAGTTAACTTTCCAACACTGAGTGACTTATATGACATGTCAACACAGCACCTAGGAGAACGGAGAGGCACCAGAAACGTCACTTTAATTACTCTTCTCAGATGAGGTAATGATCACTAATGTGTATCGGGTCCCATTAATTAACTCTCTGACTTTAATTAACTTCTTGCCTATTTCACCTGACATAATATATTATCACAAATGTCAAATGTGCAGAACATTTCCCTCTTGCAACAAAACAGGATGCGTCCCAGAAATGTTGCATTTTTGACACAGGACAGGAAGGAAGTCCTCTGTGAGGAGTGGACAGGCCACCGGTGGGACACAAAACTGTCTGACTGGAGTACAGAGCTTTCTAAGTGTCTACTAAGAATTCATAATCATAATCAAATTTGTTCCTAATCACACTGCCGTGACTTCTTGCAGCGTTTAGACACATTGCTAATGATAAACACAGCCGCAGCACACCTCAAACAGCAGGCCAAGGGTTTCAAAACAGACAACAAACCAGAACTTCCTTCTCATCCTAAGGGCTCCCTGAGAGCAAGCCAGACATGAGAGCCAGAGGTCAGGGGCTCTCAGGGGTCCTTCCCAGATGCCTTAGGTGTGTGGGCAACACCAATATGCCAATGGCTGCTGCCCCAGCTCACTTGGGTGCTTGCTGCTGTCCCCAAAACTTTGTTGCTCTGGGATGGGGAAGCTGGTCTTCATGATGGCAGCTGAAGACTCTCAGCACATTGCTCCCTTTCCCTGCCCAACTTGTCCCCAGGGTCATTCTCTGATTGTCCTCCTCATCCCTCCTCATTCCTCCTCATCCCTCCTCGCCCCTCCTCATCCCTCCTCGCCCCTCCTCATCCCTCCTCATTCCTCCTCATCCTTCCTCATCCCTCCTCGCCCCTCCTCATCCCTCCTCGCCCCTCCTCATCTCTCCTCGCCCCTCCTCATCCCTCCTCATCCCTCCTCGCCCCTCCTCATCCCTCCTCGCCCATCCTCGCCCCTCCTCATCCCTCCTCACCCCTCCTCATCCCTCCTCACCCCTCCTCATCCCACCTCGTCCCTCCTCGCCCCTCCTCGTCCCTCCTCGCCCCTCCTCATCCCTCCTCGCCCCTCCTCATCCCTCCTTGCCCCTCCTCATCCCTCCTCATCCCTCCTCATCCCTCCTTGCCCCTCCTTGCCCCTTCAACCTCTAGCTTCCCCAGTTCCGGGGGAAGTACCCCAGGGCTGTGCTCTCTGGAAGTAAGGATGGAGTTTCCCAGCCCCTTATCTCTCCATGTCCTGACCCTAAGGCAGAAACCAAGGAAATACAAGAGTGGTGGCCAGAGTGGGCCTTCGGGTTTAGCTATGGTCAATACTGGAACCCTGGCCAGGCTGTGACTTTCAGCCTCTTTGGGGCAGGTATGGGGAACAAATAAGTCTCTGACCCCAAAGTCAGAAGTGACTTTTGGCTGAATTTCATGCCTCAGCATGCATCTCAGGATAGAGAGCCGCCAGGCCCAGGTTCCTTCAGTGGAGCCCCAGCACAGCAGCCTCAAATCACCTCTGGATGAACTTCCAGGAAGCCTGTGCAGAGGTGGTCCACGCCGTGCCTGTGAATGCACTCTCAGACACATGCATGCACCTATACCTGTGTAGTCTTGTGCATGTGTGCACATTCCCCCATGCACACACACGCACACATGCACACAAGCACAACCCACACCCATGCTCATACCCACAAACCCACATTAGCATACCGTCTACCCATCTATACCTGTGAATAGCCACACATAGTCGTCCATGCACAGCAGACCTACAATCATGCACACATACATACACATATGTTCTCATGTGTACTCATACACACCCACGTACACAGATACCCATATGTGTGCATAAGCACAGATTTCAAATGCACATCCATGTGCATCGGCACATACAGCTCTTCACACATACAAAAACACACAGAAACTTTCACATATATAACTGTACATGTGGACATAAGTACATATACATGAGGTCTGCGTGTTTGGCCAGGAAAGGTGTTAAGGGCCACAGAACAGGAACTGCTGGCCTGCTGTAGGCAGAGGTCTTGTTTCTAGTCTCAGCTTCCTTATCCGTGCTGAACTCATTTCTCTTGTTTGGTGAAGTACCTCCTGGTGCCAAGAGCCTGTGGGCAGGTGGGACCATCAACCCTCAGGGCTGTGGCACCTGCTGGGAGGGACCCCAATCATCGCACATGGGCACAGCAGGGTGTGATGAAGAAAAATCCACTGGACTGGATTGAATGACAGCCTGGGAGTAAGTCAGGGGCACCAGAGAGTGAGGAGACCTTGGACGAAGGGAGGTATTGGGACACCGATCCCAGCATAACCTATCACATGCACATGGGATTTACAGGTGGTCCTTAGGCTCTGGGAAGCAGAGTTCCTATCTCAGCCCCTCTTGGCCCAGAAGAAACTTGGGTCAGAGGAAAATGTGCTCTTTCTGGAGCAAGCACCCTAAACATGGACTGGGCTGCGTCGTCGGAGGCGGGCAGGCTCTGGTCCTGATGTGGCTCTCTCTGTTTCGACTGCGTTGTGCTCTACCAGTGCTTCCTGCCCAGGCGGGATCCCTGGTGCACGAACAGCCCGTCCTCACTGCTGGCAGCCAGGGTGCGAAGCTGCCCGTCAGGGACGTTGCTGGAGGCGGCCTTTGTACTTGTGTCCGTGACTGTCAGAAAAGGGGGTCCCTCTTCTGAAAATAAAATTCCCATAAGCCCCCAATTTAAGAGGCTTGTTTCTTGCAGAGATTTATGGAAGCACAAACTCAGTTTTCCGACCCTCTGAGCAAATGTTCTTGTCTTTCTGAGTCAGGCTTCCTTCTGTATAATGGGAAAATTAAACCCAGCGCTCTGAGCCCCACACAGGATGGCAGCTCTGAGCCTCTCGTGTTCTTGGGTGACAGCTCCACAGTCACAGTGGTCCTCCCACTGCTTACAGTTTAAAGGGATCTTTCAATCCACGTGCCACCTTTGTCCCAGCAACCTTCCTGGGGAGGACTCTAAGGCACCAAGGTGGCGGCCACTGCACAGAATCATGATGTCAGTTGGTGACTGCAATGGATTTGTTCTGGTGTCCCTAGGCCAGAGCCTGTCCTCCAACCTGTCCCAGCACTGCCAGTCTGTGTCTGTCAGTAATGACCCAAGTGGGCCAGGCAGGGTGCTATGGCATGTGTCAGAGAGGCTCCCAGGGCCTGAAGTAAGAGTCTTCATCCTAGAGCCCTGCCTGCAGCTGAAGGCCCAGGAAAGGTGAGGGGCTGTGTCCAGTGGGGCGTGGTCAGTGTGTAGTACTAGGTAGACAGGGAGTTGTGGGACTGGAGTGTCACTCACCTCACCGTGGCCCCCCCCCCCGGAGTCCTCCCATTATTGCCAAAGTGCTCCTCCCCTGCAGGTCAATCCAATCCAGACCTGGGGCGACTAAATCACAGGCCTGTCAGGCTGATGGATGAGCTGAATGGACTGGCGTTTTGGCAAGCATCCAGGGTAGAGGGGCCTCTCACGGGAAGCGCTACTTTATAAGTGCCTGTCACCACCCTCACGTCAGTGGGCTCTGTGGACTTGTTCATTCTCTTTCTGACTTTGCTGTCCACTTGGCACCTGCTGTCCTTGTCCTTGGAGCTCAGTGTCGGGTAGGGAAACACACATCTGCAAGGTGGGGATGTAAATGTTCCCACCCACAGTTTCCTGATCCAGGTAAGGGCTGGGCATTCCAGGCCTGGGTGTGTGCCCTGTAAATGCTGAGACCCTCAGCAGCACCAGGAGCCCAGAGCTGACTTTCCTTGGATGGAAGATGCCTGGCCATGACGGTGGTGGACAGAGCTTGGGCCTGAGGAAAGTGCGACAGCCTGACACCACTAGAGAGCTGAGATCTCACCTGAAAGCCTTGCTCAGCTTCCAGGATAGCCACAGGGTAGGTGATGGGTTGGTAGGGACCAAGGCCAAGGCCACCTCTGAGGCCACACAGCATCAAGGCATGGCCACGCATGCCTGCTCAGCATCGTCTGCGGCTGCTTTGGCCTGTATCCTGGCCTGAGGACCATCCTTCTCCTTCACATGCTGAAACTGCGTTGCTGGGGGGTATTAGAGGGCCTTTGGACCCTCAAAAGGAGCTTCAGAGAGATGACTGGACCAATAGCTACTGAGCTTCTTTGTGCTCAATGCTGGAGTTGCGAGGGAAAGCGCAGGCTGGGTGTCGGGGCCAGCGACCGGCCGCAGTGCCTCCCCGGCAGGAGGTAGACGGAGACCACTCGGTTCACATTCCCCAGAAAGTTTGGGTGGGAGCTGGGCTCCAGGCCTCCGTCTGTGCGGCGCAACCCATCTGTCCCAAAGTCTCCTTCAGTGGCATCCTCTTCCTCTTTGGGCCAGCCATGGGTTCAAGGATGTAGGAGTTCAGCCCTGGCTTAGAGCTCTCAGCAGTCTGGGGATGTCCCTCCTCATCCAGCCAGCTGCTGTCAGAAGGGAAATGACATTATCTCACCAAGATTCAGGAAAGCCTCCCAGCAGAAGTGCTACCACAGTCGGGCAGGCTGTGTGATGGTACAGGTGGGAGATGGTGAGAGCATGGGCAGCAAGGGGCAGCAGGCACCTGGAGACAGCTGGCAGCTCCCGTGGTGGGAGGAGCAGCCGCCAGAGATGCTGGGAGGAGGAGGCCAGTTTAGCAGAGGTACATCAGGCAGGGAGGCTGGATTTGATATGGAAGAGGATGGGAAAGGGCTCAGAGAGTGAGTGTTTTTCTCTCTTCTCTCCTCTTTTCTTCTCCTCTCTTCTCTTCTTCCTTTTCCTCCTCTTCTTCCTCCTTCCTATGTATGTAGTATCTATGTATATGTGGTGGTCTGGCACATGTGCATGCAAGTGAGTGACCCTAGGAGTCTGCATGTGGAGGCAGAGGAGGGCGACAGTTGTCTTCCTCTGACTCTCCACCCTCTTTGTGAGGCAAGGTCTCTCACTGAATCCGAAGCTCTTCTGAGCTTGGCTGGTCAGCCAGTGAGTTTCTGGGATGTGGCTTTCTCATCACCCAAGGCGGGGGTTATGGAAATGCAAAGCCATGTTGAACGTTTACATGGATTCTAGGGATGTGAACTCAGGTCCTCTCACTTTCACAAGCAAGTGCTCTTATCCACTGAGCCATCTCCCAAGCCCCGAGGCCTTTCTTCTTAACCCTTGTGATCTCTGTATTTAATACAGCATCTCAGACATGCCAGGAGCTCGACTGGGTGGGTGTGTGGATGGTGGATGGTGGATTGTGAGTGGGTGGGGAATAGACAGATGACAGCTGGGGAGTAGGGCTGCTGTATAAAGGTGCCCCAGAGTGATGGGGAATGTGTAGGAATAAGTGGTTAGAAGGACTGACGATGGGCAGGGTGGGTGAGAGTGGAAGTGTGGGCAGTGGGTCTTGTGGATAGTTGGGTGAATTAAGTACACTACAGAGAGCAGAAGGGTGGGGACCCTGGCCTGGATCTGCAGTTTCCAGAGCTGTGTGTGAGGTGGCAGGACGGTTCTCTTTATATGCTCACAGGAGTGGCCATCACCATGAGATGGAGCTTGCTCAGAGAGCACACCCTTCATCACTGTGCTGTGAATGTGAAGTGTGCTCATTTAAAATGTCCCAGGTTTTGTCACCTAGGCTTATGTATGTGTGTGTGTGTGTGTGAGAGAGAGAGAGAGAGAGAGAGAGAGAGAGAGAGAGAGAGAGAGAGAGAAAAGAAGAAGAAGAAGAGGAGGAGGAGGAGGAGGAGGAGGAGGAAGAGGAGGAGGAGAAAGAAGAAGACTGGGGTTTGTGTAGGGAACCCACAAATCAGGGCTGCGCCCTGGTTGAGGATTGTCTGTGGGTCTCAGCCATCTTGGTTTGAGACACTGGCCCTGGACCTGGTGAGACTTTTATCTAGTGGGAACCAGCTCTGGAAGTGGCGCCTACCTCACTGCCCAGCCCCTGGCTCTCCAGGGGTATGGGTCTGCCTCCTGGGAGCCCTGGCCCAGTAGTGGGTCAGGGCTCAGATCAGATTGGCTCCCTCTTCAAGGATGTGCTGTTGACGCAAAAGACATCGGTCGTCTGACCCGGGGACAGGCTGCAAACATAACCGGGGTGCTCCGTGCTCCTGTACAGTGATGTAGCTACTGCCGTGAATGAGAGAAGGGTAGCTGTGAGGTGGTTTTCAAGGTCCTCGAAGGAGGAAGAGCAGATTCCCAGCACAAGGAACCAGCTTGGGTTGGCTGTGAGTGTGACTCCACCAAGGAACCCAGGGCCAGTGCCCCACTCCCGGCCCTTGGGGCCTAGACACACTCTCAGCGGGCAAGTCTACAGCCAGTCACTGTGGCTGGGTCACACGGCAGCCAGACCTTGAGTGGAAGCATGTGAGGGACAGTGCAGAGCTGGACTACCTGGGATGGTCTGGGCCACATCTACGGTGATGAGAGATGAGATAGATGGTCACCAGAGCCCCATACCCTGCTGCTCCAGCAGGCAAAGCACCACCCTTGGGGTCCCTGCCGTTATTATCCCTTTGGGGTCTCCTGGTGAACCAGAAGGAGTTTGTGTCAAGAATGAAGCCTGAGACCTGGTCAGAGGCTGGTCAGTGTCCCTGAGGCTTCTGTGGCAGAGTGGCCCAGTGCCCCCCGCAACCTCCCCAGAACTCCCGATCTGCTGAACACTGAACGTGGTGGGGACAGTCACAGGTCAAGCGGATTCCTGGTGTTCTGGATAGATACGGGGGCAGCTGGGGCAGGGGCTAGTTGAGGCATGTTCTTGAAGGCCCTGATTCCAGAGACCCTGTCCTGGCTTGACGCTCTCCCAGAGGTGCTGGCCAGTGACGCATAGTGGACAGAATCTCCTCTTTGCAAGATACTGAGCAAGAACACTCTGGGTCAGAGAGTGCAGGATCTAAGTGCACAATGGCTCCCGCAGGCCCAGTGGGTCACTCTCCCTCCCAGTCAGGCTCTTCTCTCCTCCACTCACCTAAAGAGAGACATAGCTTTCTGGGTGCTGCCTAGGGCTGCAATAATGGTAGGTCTGCATGACAAGCGTGGGTGAGTGTAACCATTGAAGTCCGGTCACACTGAGGCAGCAGGGGCAGCAGGTGTCCAGGTTTAGGGCAGCAATGCATTGAGGTTTCCTGGCTCAGTGCTAAGATTCTTGGGGACACGGGAGTTCACACGTGGTTCCTAGGAAAAAACAAATCTCCCTTCTCAGAGAAGGCCCTGGTATGGGGCCACTGGACTGAGTGTCACACGAGTGAGCACATCCAGCCCAGGAGGCGTGGAAAGAGGGGCTTCTTACCCTGGCTCCCCCAAAATGTCTGTCAAGGGTCCAACCTCAGAGCCTGTTTTGTGGCCTTATTGGGATAGCATCTTTATAGATAGAACAAAGGGAGGATGTGGTCTTCTATGAGCAGGATGGACTCCAGCTAACCACTGTGTCCTTATAAGAGGCAGGAATTGGACAGGCTCATGGGAGAGTGTCACACAACCATAGAAACAGGGACCGGAGTCACCAGAGCTGAAGAAAGGCTGAGCAGGTTCTCCAACACCTTACAAGGATCCATCCCTGTGTTGTTCTAACCTAGATTCTGACTTACAGAACTGGGAGACAAGTTTGTTATGTCATGGTCACCCAGATGCAGTCCCTCATCCCAGCAGCTCCAGAAGATTGACACACTCCCTTAGCCTGACTGGAGCACAAATCCATGTGTCACACTGGCCTCCTCTGTCTCCGTCCTGAGACCAACAGGACCACTCCAAACCACAGGCATCGTCAGGACCTCCATCACTGCTCTGTGGCAATGCTCAAGGCATTCCTGCCTGGGACCATTGCTGGCATTCTGTGTCTCGTGTGATCTTCACAGCAGGTCCTGATGGGGAGCATGCCCTGTTGGCCATCACTGCCAAGAGGCATTGACTCTGTCTAAAGAGCCACATAGAGGCCTCCTTAGCCTCCAGGCCCCCATCTCCATCCACCATCTCTCTTCCTGATCTGGACCACTTTGAAGATGCTTTGGGCCTACATCTGTGTGGGCTCTGGACACTGGAGGTGGCTCTGCAGAGAGAAGTCACTACCTTTGTTCACAGAAAAGATCCACACCCAGATGTAACAGCTCAGTCCTGCTCACCGAACCCTGACGACTCCTCGGATCCCCAGATAAGCTGTCCTTCGAGCGCTCCTGCTGTCTTGCTATCTGACTTTATTTTGCCGTAATAGAGGGAACGATGCAGTTGGTAATGACCCGTGACAGCTGCTATAGTGATATTCACAGTCTTGTGGCGAAAGAGAGAGAGAGAGAGAGAGAGGAACACTTGATAAGAGTATGATTGAAGATTAATAGTTGTCGGCTGACAATTCACAAGGAGCAGGCTGTGAGGAGGTGGCCACTGGCAGAGCCATCTGAGCTATAGAGCTGGGTCCTGGGCTGGACCACATAGTTCCTGTAGGGCCATGGGGTCGGCTGGCTGGGGCTCTAAGTGACAGTTTTAGGAGCCTTTGGCCAAGATGCTAGATGATCCCAGTGCAGAGGGGGTAGATGGAAATTGCTTTGGAACTATTTATTTATTTATATGCCACCATGTTTCAGGCAGGATTTTAAAAGGCTTAGAAATTGCTTTGTTAGAATCCCTGATAATCCTCATATGGGTCCCAGGTGGGTGCAGATTTTATAGCAGCCACGCGGTCGGAGGGCGTGGGAAGTTGAGCGAGGGGCCAGACCCTCACTGTCTGTGGACAAGAAACCTAGGTTTACTGAGTTTTAGTGACTTGACCCTATGTCAGGTGGTAGTGGGGAGGCCAAGTCAGGACTGAAGATCATCCATTGGTCCATGCATCCATTTATCTGTCCATCCATGCGTCTGTCCATCTGTCTGCATAGAATTCCATATCTTGCCATATCTGAGCTTTTGATCCCCAGAAGAAAATAACCCCAGTTTGAAGCTGAGAGGAGTTGCTGTTCACACAGGCAGGGCAGGTATGTGGTCATCTGCGCGCTCAGCCTTACCTACCCGGCCACCCTGAGGCCTGAGGGCAGAGGACAGAGGCCTTGCAGCAAGACAGGAAGCTATGCCTGCCGGGAGAAGGTGAAGACATGATCTGCAGTGGTGAGTACCCAGAGCCACAGAGGATGGATTGCATGCACCTAGCCAGCTGAAGCGCCGGATGGGACCTGAGAAGACCCGGCGGGGCTGGCGGTGCGAGCGCATGGTAGGTGCTCCCAGTGCGCTCCGTGACTGCACATGGTAGGTGCTCCCAGTGAGCTCCGTGACTGCACATGGTAGGTGCTCCCAGTGAGCTCCGTGACTGCGCATGGTAGGTGCTCCCAGTGCGCTCCGTGACTGCGCATGGTAGGTGCTCCCAGTGCGCTCCGTGACTGCGCATGGTAGGTGCTCCCAGTGCGCTCCGTGACTGCGCATGGTAGGTGCTCCCAGTGCGCTCCGTGACTGCGCATGGTAGGTGCTCCCAGTGAGCTCCGTGACTGCGCATGGTAGGTGTTCCCAGTGAGCTCTGTGACTGCGCATGGTAGGTGCTCCCAGTGTGCTCCGTGACTGCGCATGGTAGGTGCTCCCAGTGCGCTCCGTGACTGCGCATGGTAGGTGCTCCCAGTGCGCTCCGTGACTGCGCATGGTAGGTGCTCCCAGTGCGCTCCGTGACTGCGCATGGTAGGTGCTCCCAGTGAGCTCCGTGACTGCGCATGGTAGGTGCTCCCAGTGAGCTCCGTGACTGCGCATGGTAGGTGCTCCCAGTGCGCTCCGTGACTGCGCATGGTAGGTGCTCCCAGTGAGCTCCGTGACTGCGCATGGTAGGTGCTCCCAGTGCGCTCCGTGACTGCACGTCGTATTATAGACAGCCCAGTCAGTCGGTGCACAGCTCCCCACAGCTACTATGACAAATGATTCCAAAGTCAGCGTCTTAAAGAACAGGAACTGGTCCTCACACCACCTGGAAGGCTGGGAGTCCAAAGTCAAGGTGTCAGTGACCCAGGGTCCTCCAGAGGCCCATGCATGACCCCACCCTGTCCCTTCTGGTTCGGAGCAGCCCCGGAGGTCCTAAACCATGTCTACCTCCCTCTAGCCTCAGTTCCATTTCCTGTTTTCTTTCTCTCCATCTCTCCCCCTCCTCTCCTCTTGCTGTTGGATTGGGGCCTTCCCTAAATCCAGGGTGCTTTAATCTCAAGATCCCTCATTGTGTCTTCAAAGACTCTTCCCCCTTGAGGCCACATTTGCAGTTTCCAGGGATGTGGGAGGGGACCTCTTTTGGGAAGACACTGTTGCCAGTGCAGAGCTAGGATGAAGCTGGCCCTTTAAATCAGGAAGTCAAGGAAACAGCCTGCTGTGTACCTAAGGCTGCTGTTCCAGTGGAGCCTGGGGGCCTGTGAGGGGTGGCTGCTTGTTCTTGGGAGGGGTTCCCACCAATCATGGGGTGGAGGCTACCCAACTGCAAGAGACCCAAGACCAGTCTGCCTGGGGGGATTCCACTCTAGTGAGGGCCTCCATGCCTGGTTTACACCTGGTTGTACCTGGGAGATCCTCCTTCAGAGGGGTGTGTGTGTGTGTGTGTGTGTGTGTGTGTGTGTGTGTATGTGTGTACATGCAGACATGTTTGTGACTCTACAGACATGATTTAGAATCCACAGTTCAGTGAGAGGAGTTTGGCGGGAAGAGGCAAGGCTTTCTTCAGGAATAAGATAGAAAGCCGGGGTTCAGAGCGGCTGAGTGTGGCCTCTGAATGTCCCTGCTGGTACCAGGCTCCCTGTGGGGCTCAGGCAGTGCTTGAGGCCTCCCTCTGCCTCCTGGGTCTTCAGACTTCCCTCTGCTTCTCGCTGGTGATTCTTTGTTCTGCTTTATGCATCTTCATAAGCTCCCTTAAATCCTTTCTGAACAAGGCAGAACATAAACAGATAAATAAATAAAATCCCCATGCTGCAAATTTCAAAGCCTCTTTCCCAGGGCTCTGCTCATTCCAGGAGAGGCCATTCATAACTGCTGACAACTCCCCGTCCAGGCCTGGGCGCTTCTGGGCTCAGAAAAATGAGCTTGTTTGGAAGCCAGCTTCATAGACATTTACGAAGTGACTTCCAGAGCCTCTCACAATGCTCCCAAAGCAGGCAGCCCCAGCTCTGTCCCTGTCCTGCAGGGTGACTGAGGACTGGGGTGAGGAGAGGCAGCATTGCCTGCACCCCAGGCTCTACCTGAGGCAGACTGTGCCCGCTGGGAAGGTAACTGGTCCGGGCTGGGTTCCCACACACAGGTCAAAGATCCTAGGTGCACCCAGCCCAGTCCAGCACAACTGGTGATACCCGAGGACCTGATGTGTCCTGGTGCCCACACCACATGCAAAAAGCTCTTTCTTAGCTGTAAACTGTTTGAAAGCAATCCCTTGCCTTACCAGAAGAGCAGGGACCGGGTGCTGAAAGTGTTTGTTCAGAGCCACACACTGGGCCCGCAAGTTTCCAAGGCAGAGAAGGCATCAGCAAGTGCTCTCTGCTGACTGAGAAACCCAGAATGTCACACTCTAGGTAGAGGCTAGATTCAAAGTGAGGAGATGAGAGATGTGTGTGTGATCTGTGTGTGCTGTGCAGATACGTGCGTACATGCGTACACATGTAGTTTGCATGCAAATACACGTGAGGTATGTGGTCTGTATATAAACTTGTACAACTGGGGTGTGTGTGCACATGAGCATGTGTGCTATCTGTGTGTACATACATGTGTGTACATGTGTTTTGTACAATGTACTTTGTACATGTTCATTGCTAGCCACATGTGTGCACATGTGCACTGCTGTGCAGAGGTATATACACATATGTGGTACATGCACCTATAGGTGTACATATAAATTTCTGTGCAATGTGTATGATAGGAGGGTGTGTGTACAAGTTGTATATTTGCATGCATGTGAACTATGTGTATGGGTTGTATGCATTCATGTGTGTGAGCATGTGCAGTGTGTGTTTACATATAGGCACATATGATGTGAGCTCTTGGATTTGCTTCTGGACTGGATCTGTTTGACCTTTAAACTGATGCTCTTGCAGCTGCTCCAGATGTAAACCAGTTGCCAGTTCTGAGTATGTGTGTCCTGGAGCCGACCAAGACAGCATCGCTACAACCCCACATCTCTGCAATCCCACCACAGTTTCAGATGCCTCCACTTGCTCTTTTTCTGGCCCACCCAGGCCTGGTGGGTTGTATTTCAGAGGCAGGAGGATTCCGAAAATAAATCACATTCTGGGGCCACAGTGATGAACGTGGCCTCTGCTCAGAGCTCTGCCTCCTCCCCTCCCACCCTGACCTCATGATTAGGGCATCTTCACTTGGGTGAGTGATAGAGATGAGACAGGGTGCAGGTGCAGTGGGCCCGGCCACTGTATTTCATGTGTAACTGCACAATTTATTTCAGAGAATGCACATATTTCAGCAGTAAGGGCTTCTATCTCATAGTCTGGAGTCACACAGCCACCGGGTCGAGGCTGGAGCAGTGGGGGTTGAGGGAATTCTTGAACACATGAACCTAATGTGAGACATTGATGGAGGAACTGGGAAGATGGATGGGTGCTGGTGGCTGATGTGGGGCTGTGGTTAATCAGCTGCCTGTGGACACCATGTCGTGAAAATTCTGTGTGTAGACAGAGCCCTGGGTTTGGGGCAGACAGTGGTCCATCCTGATCTTTTGCCAATGTCTCTGTTCTTCAGTTTCCTCACCTGTAACTGTAGGGACCTGAGGATGTCTCCTGTCTTGTCCACCTCACGACGCTCAGCAAGGACATAGTGTCCAATTGCTGCACAGCGCAACTCATATGGAAGTGAAATGATTAATGAAGGTCATTGTCTCCAAAGCCGTTTCTAATCCTTTTATGCAGAATGAGGGATAATCGATGGTAATTTAAAACCCCACATATTCATCCTTCTCGTGGAGAAAAGCAATGGATGACGCCACTGGAAGGAAGCCAAAATAGGTTTTGGTGTCTGACCTGCTGGTTGAGTAGGCAGATCGTAGCAGGTTCAGGTCAGCAGCCTCTCGTGGGGTCAAGCATCCAGGGTCTGTCGGGCATGGAACTTTGCGTTCTTCAGTTGAATGAGGAGTTCTGAGAATCACTGCAGACCCCGCCCAGCCTCATCTCCAACGACTCCATAGCGCTTGTCTCTCTGTGATTTGTGTGGTTGGTGTCCGCTGCCATTCCCAGGCCACAGCCAGCATGTCTCTTGGAACCTGGGGTGTCCCTAAGTGTGATGACCCTGCCGGTAATGTGCCTCAAAAGGCTGCTGCCACTGAGCTGCTCCCAGGTTTTGGGTGGTCTCTGCACCAGCAGGCACAGCTGGTAAGCCTGGTGAGCTTGTTCGTGGGCTTGCCCTAAGATTCAGGGAGAACTGCAGGGTAGGAGTGGCCATACTGGGGCTAGTCCAGGCTCTGCCGCTGCTTTGCTGCACAGGCCTGGGCTCCCTCAGCCTTTGTTCCTTCAGGTGCCAGTGGGGCACTGGGTTGTATCACTTCCCCTACGCCATGTATGCACAGCTACTAGGAATGTGATGCTTTTTATCAGTAGAGTCTACAGATTAATAAATTAAGTCCAGATGAGGCAACAGACACCTTTACTGAGTCATCACATCCCTCTAAGAAGGAAGCTTGGGCCCAGAGACTGTGGGCATGGAGAGGTTGTGTGAAGATGCTACAAAGGTTGGGGTCACAAGCCTGCCAACCAAGGGACACCAGGGTGGCTGGTAGCTCTAGAAGGCAGAAGACAGGAAGGTAGACTCACCTCAGCATCTTCCAAGGAATTCTGCGTCCAGGGAGGCATGAGAAGCAACGCCCACTGTGCAAGCTGTGGTCACAGTTCTGTTGCACAGCCTTATTCTGTCACGTGGTCGTGAGGCTCGACCTTCTGGAGTCTCTAGGGGAGGAGTGAGATGATCAGGCAGAAAGCCCCAAGGCCTGGTGCAGCAAACCCTGAACCAAGGGCAAGAAGATCATGGTCAGGGGGTGAAATAGTGTGTCCTACCTTGGCCCTGCACAGGGCCTCTGGTTCTGCAGGACCTGGCACTCTAGAGGGAGAGCTGCTCTCCGGGAGGCTGACCAAGCGTCCTGCTCCCTACACTTCCTCTAATGTGTCTCACAGGCATTTGGCCACAGCTGATCGTTCAATCACTCCCAGGTTTACTCTGGCTTAGATTTAATATGGGCTCAGGGAGAGAAGAGAGCTGCTGTTGCTCACGGTCTAGTGGGGTCACAGAAATGGAAGTGGATGACCTTTTATAAAGTGCCAAGTATAGAACATGAAATACACATGAGGTTAAAGGGAAGGAGGAGGGGGAGGGGAAGGAGGAGGAGGAGGGGAGGAGGGAGGAGCAGAGAAATAGGCAGCTTCCCGAGGGAGGGGACAGAGGGAGGGGACACTGAACCCATGGGGACAGGAAGGTGTGTGCCGAGAGCCAGCCTCTCATGAAGAGAATGAGCAGTAAGGGATGCTCCAGGCGTAGTGTCTCTACAAGTAGCACCCAGTATCAGAACCAACGCGAGCTGCAGTGTTGGTGGGTTCCAGGTCTGCCCAGATAACACCTCATAGGATGACTTTTTGACCACCAGCCTAGTGTGCCCCTGCCCCACAGCCTGGAAGGATGACAGGCTTTACAGTATCTTAAGCAGTGGTCACGGTGTGGGTGTGGGTGTAGCCTCATTTGCATTTCAGGGAGAAACATGCGGGCATTATAGAAGGCAGAAGGGTCAAGAATGAAGGTGAGGGCTCTGCCAGAAGGCTGCCGCCATTATCCTGGAGAGAAAAGACAGAAGACCCAAACTCAGGACTCAGGTTTAGAGTAAGGTTGTAGAATTCCAGCTTAGTGTGAGGGTGTAGAGCTTGGACTGTAAACTCCATATGGCTGGACATTGTCTGGGCTATTGTTACATTTGAGCCAACTGTATAAGAGGAGGCAGGTCCCTGGCAGTATTTGTTGAGTGAGTGACACATTGTATTCTCCCTCCTCCCCTTCCTCTTCCCCCTCCCCATTTCCTTCCTCCCCCCCTTCCCCTCCTCCTCTCCCTCTTCTTCCTCCTCCTCCCCCTCCTTCTCCTCTTCCTCTTCCTCCTTTTCTTCCTTTTCCTCCTCTTTCTCTTCCTCTTCTTCCTTCTTATTCCTCCTCCTCCTTCCTTAATTTATTTAAAAATATTTTTGAGACAAGATCTCAGTATTTATCCCTGGCTGGTCTTGAACCCACTATGTAGACCAGGCTGGCCTCAAATTCACAGAGATCCACCTACTACTGCGTCCTGAGTACTGGGATTAAAGGCATGCACCGCCATACCTAACTCTTCCTCCTCTTTAGATAGGATGTGTGTAGCCCAGAGAAGCTTTGAACTTAAGATCCTCCTCCTTCCTCCCAAGTGCTGAGATTACAGTTATCCCCATGCCCAGGTGGCCAGAGCCTCTTCTTGGCTCTCTGGACACCTCAGCTCCCGCTTTGCTGTCCCATGCCTTGCTATCTTTCTGACCCTTCTGCAATCCTTTTTCCAAAGACCCTGTGATTAGATCGGGCAGTCTGACGTCATTCTCTATAGTGGGCCTAGCTTGCTCATTACAGGGTTTGGCAGTACCTGTCTCCGCCTTCCAGATTCTGGTAGTCCCTCCATCTGTGACAGAATAGTCCCCAGACCTCAATGAATGTTCCTTGAGACTGACATGGGGCCCGGTTTGAGACCAACAATTTGGGGATGGACATACTGGCATTGGAATCCAGGACAGGTTAGCCCTAGATTCTAACGGTCCACCATGAGGGGGCAGGGTCTGTCCCTGTTCCCAGCTATTAGCCAGGACCTATGGGGATGGGTGGAATAGCCTTGGCCTCAGCATGCGCCCCCTGAGATTTGGACAGCCCCAAATGATACCAGCTGTGTCTTGTTCCTTCCCAAAGTCCGAGATGGGCTGGCTGAAGAGCTGCTGCATTTCCCCCGCAGATTTACTATTTTTCAATTGTATCACAGCATCCTGTCTCCCACAGTGTGACTTCCTTCATGTGCTGACCTTGGGGAGTAAGAGCAGCATGGCAGATCTGGAAGTGTGCATATTAGGAACAGTGCACATGGGCAGGGGCTCATTGCTGGGTAGCCCATGGCCCCATTTTGAGTTTAGACTTAGAAGAAACTGGGAGTAGGTCAGGGGTGCTACTGGAGGGAACCTTCTGACAAGGCATCCTGGTCCTGGGAGCCTGAAGTCTCTGGGTGGGACAAGGACACATGCCTCTCTTCTTCCAGGAAGAGGCTCTGGAGAAGCAGGTGGGTGTTGCTGCTAGGAAGACAAGATTCTCAAGTGTTGGGGTGACATTAGCAGGTTTGGGAAAACCACCTTGGGGGATTCTTTTTCCATCCCCTAAGCAGAAGGTAACATTTACTCAGTAAGTTCAGGTTAAATTACCATATTAATTATTCAACAGACTTAATGCCATCAAACCAGAACCTGGGTACCGGATCCAAGGGGGAACCGGAAACTAAATCAATGGGTCCAAAGACATTGGCCACTGTTGAATAATTAACTCTCCACCCTTGACGTTTGCTGGTAAAAGACCAAGACAGAGCAAACAGTTTTACTATATCCAGGAGACACAGTAGAGAGACAGATAGATAGAAGACAGAGAGAAAAAGACCCGTGGGTGGGTGGGTGGACAGATGGATGGACAGACAGGTAGGTAGATAGATAGATGATAGATAGAAGATAGATACATAGATGATAATGGATAAATAGAGAGAGAAATAGATAAGCAGACAGATATACGCTAAGTAGATTGCCAGAGGGACAGGCAGATAGATTCTGGGTGACTCCAGCTATGTCTCTACTCGAGACCCCTCCCCCTTGATTGTGGTCATCCTGTGCTTGGAGTCACAGTACTAATCGGATTTAAAAGTGGCCACAATTTCATGCGTCTTTCAGCATGACCTGTGGTAGGGATGGCCCCAGTGTACCCAGGACAGGTTTTAAGTTGCCTATTTATATCCAAATCAATTCTAAGTGGGTTGGAAGCCTGGCTTAATCAAATCTGTCGTCCTTCATACAGAAAGATGAGACACCTGACCCCTGTTCTCAGAGGAGGCTGGGCCTCCCTGGGGAGTCCAGCGTCTTCTCTTTCTGATCAAGGAGCCAGAGGGATCATGATGGAGTGCTGGGTTTGGAACAGCCTCGGGAGGTATGCGGAGTTGCCTGCCCTTTCCTGGTCACTGATATGCTCAAGCATTAACCATAGTGCTGAGGGCCAGGTCGCCTGAGTAACCTGAATGTCTCCCATCTCACTATGTGATGTCCAGGGTCCTTTACCTCTGCAAATTGGGGCACCTTTGTAGAAAGTGGGGTCCCAACAGCCCTGGGAGGGAAGGAGGAATGTCTGCCCCCGACAGGCTGAGCGAGGAACGCTGTTCCACCCCAGAGACTGTTTCAGAGACTGGAAAGCCCTGGCCCACAGTGACCGGCCCTGCAAGCCTTTTAGGGACTCTGGACTCTGCAGAACCCCTCCAGTGGGTTCCCAGACTTCTGAGGTCTCACTCAGGCTGGGAGGCAGCGAAAGGGGCAGCACTTCCCCACGAGGCCCAAGTCCAGGCTGGTGGCTTCCAGAGCTAGGAGAGCAGCTCTCTGTGTTGAGTCCTCCTCACTCCCTGTTGCCCCATCCAGACCTGTCACATGATGCAGTGAGATGGGACTGCCCCCTGTGCCCCTGTGTCGTGGGGCCCAGCTGAGTGCTCACCAGGCGTCCCTCTCTGGATCGGCATCTCACAACGCTGCTTCACCCCGGGAGCCCTGCTTTTGCCTTCCTCATCTTCATGGTCTTCCCTTCTCTTTCCGCCCTTTGCACTCTTTTGTTGAAACTTTTTGAGTTGATGCCAAGCCCAGGGCTGGTCTTTGGGGGACAAGGTGGTGGCAATCTGAAACCCTGCTTAGTGTCATGAGGCTCAAACACATGGCTGGGCTGTGAGAAGGGTCCGGTTGATGGAGGGTCCTGGTGTAACCCAAAGGAAGGACTGGGGTCTCCTTTCCTCATCTCCCCTCCTCTACTTCCCCCCATTACTTCTCCCTAAGACCATCCTGAACCTGTTCTGATGGACGGAAAGAACTGGAGATATACAGCATCTGTGCATCTGGCATGGGCAGGGATATGCTTGGGATTCAGTCCTGGGTTCAAACCTTGTGTTTGTCAGGACTCTGAATGGCCTGCCAACAGGCCTCTCTCACCTGTCTCCTATCTGTAAAGTGGGGACAACTAATAACCAACTAATGTCTGGGCCTCAGGGAGCTGTGGGGGTCCAATGATATTAGTAGTATAATAAAACCATGGGGGGTCCTTACCCTAGCGCCCACCCTGGTGACAGTGCCCCCCAAAGCCTCTGAATGTGAGCCCCTCTTCTCACCAGTGATGCCTGGCTCAGGTGAACCTTCGGCTTCTTTAAGGTCCATTTGATCTTTCGTGTGTCCTGTGATGACCATGTGGGGCCAGAAACTGGGTGCAGATCCAGGAGGACACGGCCCCCTGCCTGAACAGCGGCCTGCTGGGTAGCAGCAAGCTCCAAAGCAGCTGTGTCTATTCTCCTTTCCCTCATGGGGCTGCTGAAAGCCCACGTACTTCTCTGCAGGCCAGTATGGCTCGCACCAAGCCAGGACAGACTACAGGCCGTGCGCCTGGAGGGGTGCAGAGAAAGACATGGTCTGCGAGACTTGGGTGCATCTGGAGACCTGAGAGCCTCCTGCCCCAGGGCTTAAGGGCTCAGCCATGTTTCCGGTTCCGGGGACGCAGCATCCCGCAGAAACAGCAGGCCTGTTATTTCCACCTTCCAGGTCAGGCTCCGAATCGACTGTGGTTGACCAGAAAGCACTGCTTACCTGCTTGCCCTCCTTAGCCCTGCCCTAATACAGCTTCTACAGGGACTCCTTTCCAGGGCTTGCAGAGCATGGCAGCCCTGTCTTGATCTCTCCCAGTGAATGGTTGCAGAGAGCAGGGACGTTTCTGGGCAGCAGAGGGCGCTGGGCAGGTGCAGAGCTCTGGGAGGAAGCAGGAAGTAGTCAGGCAGGAAGGTTGTACTGTGTGGCCCTGGGAAGAAGGTTACAGTTCCCTCATCTGTTCCAGACACAGGCTTCTGAAAATTGCCTGACAGGGACTATCTAAGGGAAACTCATGCTGCTGAGGAGCACTGACCAGATTCAGACATGAACCTTCTCTCCCCTCAGCGTCAGTCGCAGTATCCAGTTAGAGATCCTGTGCTTGCCCCGCCCACAAGCCTCCTATCCCTTCTCCTGGGCACACACTGAGCCACACCATCAACCTGCAGGTGTGGACAGGTGGTTGATGCGGATAAGGGCCATCTGTGCCAGGCACGAGGCAGCAGCTGTGTCTAGTCATCCCCTTACCCAGCCGCCCATGAGGGTCTTCAGGCAACAGAGCCACAGGAGGGAGTAGTCCCAGCTAACCCATCTCCAGAGAACCTCAGCTGACCTTGCTTTAAGCTGCTCAGTGGGAGGAAGCCGGTCCCTACCATGCCGAGCTGCTGAGCACTGGGGTCTACCGTGACGCATGCCGCCTGCCCTTCAGTGCCCCGCACATCGAGAGCCCTCATCGTCCCCCGCAGGGCAGTGAGCTGGTTAGTGTGGGGAGTGCTGGCTGGGTACACTTGCGCTCACAGCACCCCACATCTCTCTTATGAGGACACAAAGTGTTCCCACCAGAACCATGGTGGATGCTGTCTTGTGTATTGTGCAGGTGAGGAAACTGAGGCACAAAAAGGGTTTCAGCAACTACCAAATGTGATGGCCAGTTGATAGCCAGGAGGATGACCAAGGGGCAGCTGAGGACAGCTCTGCTCATCCCTGGATGGGCCTCAGCCTGTTCTTTGTTGGAGCTGTGGCCATAGAGCTGCCTCTGATATTGCACTTGTGAAGCCCCTCTGCATAGCAGCATAGGGTGCTGGTGATAAATGTGACAGAGCCCAGTGGCCTCACAATGGTGTGGGGAGGACAAAGAGCCGCCCTTGAATGCAGCCTGTGCCTGCATCCCTGGATGGCACCGTGTGAACAGCTGAAGAGCTGGAGGGGGGTGCACCCTCTCTAGGAGACACTCAGGCCGAGGCAGGCCCAGGGCCAAGAGGGAAGAGGCCAGTCACAGATAGCTATACTTGCTGACCAACATATTCTCCTAAGTGACCCTCTCCTCCTGGGTGTCCTGCCATACCCTATGCTCTGGGCACTGAACTCAGCCTTCTGGGTGAGGGCCAGAATGGTGGGGTCAGGTGCAATAGGCAGATGGAGGGCAGCTGCTTCCAGTTCTAGAGATAGCTTGATGTCACACATTCCTGATCCTACCTTGGACACAGGCAGAGGACAGAGTATCTCAGGCAGGTCACATCGCCTACATCCCTAGAAGCATCAAGGTCTGCAGGGTCACAACTCAGACAGGGCTGAGGTCATTGTGAGGTTGGCTCCCCTACCACAGGCCTCCCTTTTCCTTGGGGGTTACACTGGGGTCCTCCTAGGAGATGGTGTCTGCAGTCATAGCACACTGTACAGCATAACACAGCTCTCTCCAGCTGTGGGTCCTGCTCCCTTGCTGGCCCTGAAGTTCCTGGGCACCTGGGCCATCAGGACTCTGGCCTGGGGCAGTGGCTTAAGGACAATCAATGGCTGCAGTAATTGCTGCTTCCTGGCTGGGGCAGTGATGAATGGGGCCTGCACTGTGTAGTTCAGGGATCGATACTGTAATATCTTCATATGCAGGCAGGGGAGGACGGTGAGGGAAGCAGGGAGGCCCTTGCAGACAACCCTGGAAGTCTGCGGAGCTCAAGGATTCGTTGCAGGACTGCTGGGTATGTTGAACTCAGATGAGCCTGGCCGTGAGGGGAGAAGTATTAACTAGTGGGAAACAGCATGAGGCCTGGGGTCCGGTAACCTTGGCTTGTTATTGGTGTCTGGGCCTTAGTTTTCATACCATAAGATGTTGGGGCCACACATGCATGGAACATTGTGAAAGATATCCCACAGTGCAGTGTGATTAGGCATCAGGGCTTTCTGATGGAATGTGAGACCTCAGTATTTCATTGCTTTCTATTCTGCAGTGAGTGACAGTCTAGATCCAGAGTCCCAGTCACCATTCAGCTCTGTGGAGGGCTGGTGGGGGGTGATCAAGACCCCAGGTGCTTGGAGGTGGACCTTGGGAGGCTGAGGGTGTTGGAGAACCCTGCACCCGAGGCTATAGGGCACAGCACTCCCTCAGGAGGCCTCAGTGTCCGGCTACTCTTAATGTTTCAGGCTCTTGATGAGGAGCCTTATTTGTCATCTCACAGAGAACAAAACTCATGGCCCCGTTTCCAGACTTGTCCCCCGAGCGATGTCCTTAAGAAGAAGCAGCTCCGGCTCTTTCTGTTTGCTGAGCTGTGAGTGTCACCCATTTGTGAACCTCCAGCACCTGCTTGTACCAGGCCTGTAGATAACCAGGGGCTGCTCCCAGGATGATTGCCAGTCAGTGGCTGGCTCCCAGGCTGACTGCCAGTCAGTGGCTGGCTCTTGTCGCTCACCTTGAATGAGGAAAAGACACCAAAGTAGGAACTCAGAACCCTGTAGAGTAGCTAGAACGGCTGCTGCCCACGTGACGGGGAGATGCTGTCCACTTGATGAGGGGACAACCTGTGGCCCAGGACACCTCACCACAGGACACCATCTAATTGTTGGAAGGACAGCTTCTGACCTAGGACCCTGTCCATCTGATGGGGCACAGCCCCCTGCCAGGGACACCATTCATTTGATGGGAGGCCAGTCTTCAACCTGCTTGTCAGAAGGGCTAGACAGGAAAGGCAGGGGAGGGGATATTCCTCTGGGAGCCTCCAGTTTCGGTAACCCCTGCCTTCCAAACAGCCAATGGTGTAATAGGACTCACTCAGGACTACCCAATGGACTCTCTGCTCCACGCATCCTTGTATGACAGGTCTCACTTGGGGAGAGGCTAGCTGGACAGGAAAAGGCAGGCCAGCACTCAAGATCTGCACAGTCACAGGCTGCAGGGCAGAGCCACACACTCACACACCTGAGTGGTCCTGTGCTGCCATGAGCTCTCCCACCTCCCAAGGGCAGCTGGGCAAAGAATCTGCAAAAGCAGCCAGCAGGTCCTGAGCCAGGGAGAAGCAAGGACACGAAACATATGATGGCATGGGGAGGGGACAAGGGGACTTGTATATTTTTGAGGAAGACTCAGGCCCTACCTGCAAGGCACCCTTGACACTGAGACCCATAACTAACCCAGATTACCCTATAGAGGGCACAAGCTACCATACAAGGCCCAGGCTGCCAGGGTCTCTCCAGTAGCCGTGACCTCAAGGATACTGAGATCAAACCCTCCTATAGGTTTCTGGGAGTTCTAGTCAAAATGTCACAGCCCCTGAGCTTCTGAAGGCAGCCACAGGAAGAGAGATTTTCCTATTTGGAGAGGCCCAGAGCAGCAGAGGTTAGCCTGGAGAGGTTTGCCTGCTTGAACTCCCTGGTGTCGGACCACTGGCCTTCACCCCCAAGTCTCTAGCCCAAGGCCACTTTGTCCTAAAGGTCAGGCAACTGTCCTTTGTGGTGGGCTGTGGAGAGACCTCTCCTTTACTCAGGCCGTCATTGGACTACGAAGTAACTGTCTTTGAGCTTGGCCTATCTGCAGAAAGGCTTAGACATCATCCTGAACCAAGACCAGAGCCCACTGGCCGAGGGTCAGGGGGACTGCGCAGATCCCTCCAGGCCATAGGCCTCAGGCCGCTATGGGTCAGCAGAGGGGGAAGCCAGAGAGAAATCAGAAAATGTCAGTGTCTCCCACAACCCAGTCCATTCAGATTCATTTCCTTCCTCTAATAGACCCCAAGTTGTCACCCCTGCTGTTGCCAGATCTCCATCCCATCCCAAGCATGGCTGTGCCCACCCAAGAATAGTAAGGACCCCTCAAAGGCTAGAGAATGTGGTGGGTCACTGACATTAAGAACCTCAAACACCCACAGTGGTGAGGGGTAGGGTTGCAGAGTATCCTCGGAGATGCAGACATTCCCTGCCCTTAGGGACCAAACACAGAGACAGTGCAAACTTGACCACTGCACAGCCACACTAGCCTTCTCCTGCCTCAAGGGCCCACAGCACCGTCTGCCATACACACAGGTTCTAGATTCTTTTTTTGTTCTCTGGTTTCTTGAATACGTGCCTTTTGGAGGGCAATGTCGGATTCTGCTATGGCACCTTGCTCAGTCTTCCTTTTGGAAGATTCCTAAATGAACTAACCCCTGAAACTTCCCAGTTCCAGGAGAGGAGAGGGCTGGAGGGGGCTGGCTGATCTGACCTGGACCTATGACCCCCTCAGTCTGTGCCCTTGATAGACTGTGATGAATTTTTCAGGCACTGATATTATTCTGTTTATGAAGCTCAGGAGCCTGCCTGAGGTCACACAGTCCAGGGAGTTTGGCTCTGAAGCCTATGTGAACAGAAAAGAAACTACACAGTCTTTGGAGCTGGCTTTGTGAGCTTAGGCCACACAGCAGGAGGAAGAACATCCCTGCTATGCCTGGAACAATTTTGTGAAAAAAGAGGAATGAGGCTTTGGGCAGACAAGAGTTCAGGGTGTGTACCCCATCAAGGACAGCTGGATTCCTGGGCTGCCCTATCTACTGTGTGGACAGCAGCAGGGTCTGGGGTGCCCAGCATCCAGAAGCGTGTAAGAATCTGTGGTGCACAGGGCCTTGTGTCATACTGGGTGCTGTGGATCTTATATTTCTAAGATAACATGGTTCTTTCATGTGGTGGACCAAATTTGCAAATGTGGCTGAATTTTGTCTTGTTTGAGACAGGGTCCTATGCAGCCCAGGCTGACCTTGAACTTGCTATATAGCTAAGGCTGGATTTGAACTCCTGATCCTCCTGGATTTGCCTCCTGAGTCAAGATTGACAGGCCCCTTTGGACATGCTGGGGAGTGGAAAAATGCTCCATAGGTAATGCATCAGGTACAAGCTGGATGGGGAGAGCAACCTCAGAGCCTTCAGTGGCTATGATTCTGTCACGGAATGACCATAACACCTGCTTGGCTTGCCTTCAGAGGAGCAGTGCGCTTATACCCTGGTTCTCAGCCTCCCAGCCTGTGAACTCCACCAGGCACAGACACTTCATATGTGGGAGCTGAGCTCTGGCGGGCTGGAGAAGGCCTCCGCCCAAATGCACAGTGAGACCTGCTCTGCCCACACTTTAGGGAGCACCTTCCTCTTTCACCCACTAACTGGCCGGTAACACACAGTGAGGTGTTCTGATGGGGAGGGAGGCCAGGTGGGAGGGTGTGTCTCAGGAGCTGTAAGCTTCTCTTTCGGTTTGTGAGGCCTCATTGTCCTGACGGGAGTCTTGCCACACCTCAGACATGCTGTCACTCAGTTATAGATGAGGCACTGCTCCAGAGCCCAGACTGGTTATAGGAAAGGGTGCTGGTACCATTCTGACCCCAGCTCTGTCTCTGGCCATCAGGGTCAACAGCAGGTGTGCCCTTCCCGTAGCCCGAGCAGCCGTGCTGCGTTGGAGTGCAGCCGGGTGCCAGAGCCCCACAGGGCATCGAGCACCTGGCATATGCATGAGACTGTGATACCCACTGTACTGGCTTCCTTTGTTCATCTGGAAAGCCCCTGCAGTCAGGGCGGGACTACAGAAAATGTCTCAAAACAGGAGCAAAGCTGTCCAAACTGAAGAGAGCGAGTCCCTGGAATCAGATGGGCTCCCACAATGTTGCTGTTGCTCATATTTGTTTGGGGAACCCCTCTGGTGCCACCTGCATGGCTAGAAGGGCCTTCCTGACTGCCCCCCAAATAATGCTGTCCCAGAGACCCTGCTGAGGACAACTTGCTGTGTAGTCATCCAGCCCTCCACACTTTGTATGGAAGCCTCTGACATAGGACTTCGGGGGCTGGGCCGGGCTGGCTTATCTCTGTTTCCAGGCTGAGAAACATGTTGGGAACTGATGGACAAGCCCACCACAGGACTTCTGGCTACAGTTAATGCCTTGGGGCAAAGCTAGGAGACACAATCTTTCGTTCCTGAGGTGGAAGGGACCTCAGCACTTTCTAGTACCTCCCAGCTCCCCTGAAGATCCAAGTTTCAAAATGCCGCCAGTAACAGCAAGCTCACTGTCCTGGGACACTGTCCTCTTGAGAACATAAGCCTCAGGAGGGGCTTCCTTTGGGCCAGAGCATCCCCTTCTGTGGCCCCCAACACTGCTCCATTGATCTGGGAAATATGGAGTGAGTGGGGTGATCCTTTCCCAGAGGCGCTCTGCGTGTGACGCCTGGCGGTGGCTGAGTGAGCCACCTGGGTGGCAGGGAGCTCAACTGTTTCCTTCCCTCCCATGTGCTAAATGAGGACATGACATTGTGATCACTGCAGAAGTCAGAGTCCTCCCATTGCCAGTGTCTGTCAGCCCCACTGTGCACCTGCCCCACTCTGTACCAGGTGTCTTATTAATACATCTCCCTTGGTTATGTTTTAATTACATTTTTAAAAATTTCATGATCTATTTTGATCAGTTTAAGCCCCCTCCCCTAATCACACCCCCATACTCCCTGCTCAATCCCAATCTCATGTACTCCATTACACAGGCTATGGGGTCTGACTTGTGTCCCCAAGTGTTTGTGTAGGTCTGTCCCTAGGAGCCTGGTCAGCCTGCCCAGAGTGTGCCTGACTGACTCTCCTGCTCCAGCAGCTATCGACTGCCAGTAGTTACTCAGCTGGGGTTAGGGTTTTCTATCTCCTTCCACACTTCTGGTCTGGGATTTTGTCTGGCTCGGGCTTATGTCGGACTTGGGCATGCTGTCACCACTGTTGTGAGTTCATACGAGTAACTGCCCAGCTGTCTGGAAACTCTGTTTCCTTGTGGTCATCCACCAACTCTGGCTCTTACAATCTTTCTGCCCATGTTATGCAATGACCCCTGAGCCTTGGGAGGCAGAGGTTTGGTATAGGTGTCTTATTCAGGGATAAGCAGTCTGCAGTCTTTTATTCTCTGCACTGTTGGGAGATGCATTAATCTGTGGGTATAGCAATAAGTCTTTAGGAGTCAGTTTTAAACTGTATCCATTTAGCAGAGTATTAGTAGTAGGTTCTCCCCTATCAACTGTCTCCTGTCTAGTCACAGATTCCTAGACCTGATATGAGTGTCAGTCAGGCATAGGCACCATCTTCTGATGTGGACCTCAAATCAAATCAGAAAGTGGTTGGTTACTTCACAGCATCCGTGCCACATTGCACCAGTGGGCCATCTTGCCAGATCAGTTTTTGTAGGTCATGGGATTTGCGGCTGGGCAAAGTTCATGATCACTCCTCTTTTTCAGTCACACGCTTAGCACCTTCCAGCATTAGGAAAGCTAGGCAGAAGATATGAAGCTCTGAAGCCACCACCAGCTTGATTTCCCCTTGTTTGTTCTACAGCCCATGTGTGTAGTGTCTCCAGCAACAGGGTCTTATTAAGTTCTTGTAGGAAATCAAGAGGAGGGGCAATGAACAGGGTTGTCTGAGGGACTATAGGACCCTGGTCAACGGCTTCAGAAGAGGGGTCCATTCCTGGCACTGGCCTTTTTCTTCACTGACCTGCGGTGTCCAGCAGGGTGACGCTCCTCAGTTCTTGTGATTGTGACAGCATGGGAGACAGTATTTCCTCCCAAGGAGTGAAGCATCTGTTTCTGGTTGCTTCTGGTTACCAAGGAAGAAGGGCTGTGCTCTGGAAATCATAACACAGGGTATGGCTGTGAAGAACTCAGCTTAACTCCTCCCACTGCAGAGTAAGAGATTCAGTTACCAGGGCTTTGAGGGAGGAGCCAGATCTCAGACCCAGTGACATCTCTGTGGTCACACAGCAGGCAAACTGCCAAACTTGAACTCAAGTCAGTCAGGCACAAACCAGGTCCAGGGCCCTAGAGGTGGGAGCCCTGTCCACAGCCCCTCATCATCTTTTGATGATTCTGGACACTCAGGTTTCTCAGAAGGATGACATTCCCCTGTTAAGACACCTCCTTGACCAGGAACACAGACATTTCTGTAGCAAAACATGTGATGGTCAACTCTCCAGAGGTCTGCTGAGGGCACCACAGCCTTGTGCCAGGTTACTGTGGTGTTTTCCCTCCAGTGAGTCAATCGGTGGGCACATTTGGTTGTTAATGATGTACATCAGGATCAGCCTGCAGCCAGGAGTTAAAGGGGATGTCTGGAGCCGTGGGTCTCAGGATGGCTGGTGGATCTGCCTGGGGACACAAGATTCAAGCCTGGTCTATATCATGTGCCTCTGTGTCATTCAGATTTTATGCCAAATACACTTTTGAGTAAGTACTGAAAATGAGAGTATGAAGAAGGGATTGATTCACTGGGGAGAAGGCAGCAGGCCCTGGTGGGACTGGGGCAGGGACCGTGATGCAGTCTTCTATGACTACCCACCTGCATGGCAAGGAGGCTGCAGTCTTTGCCAGTGGCCCATGTGCAAATGTGCGTGGATGTGCTTCAAATGACTTGTGACAGTGTACATGTGTGCTATGCATGATTTCTGAGTATGCAGGTGTGTGAGTGTGCAGATGTGTATGGATATTCAATGTGTGGTTGTGCAGATGTGTGTGGGGTGTGTATATATGCAGTGTGCAGAATGTGAGCATGCTCAGGCATGCAATGTGTAGGTGTGTGGATGCGTGAGGGTGGCAGGAGTGTGTATAAATGGGTTGGTGTGCAGACATGTGTGGAATGTGTGCGGGAGGGGAGGTATGTGTATATGCAGGTGTGTGGGTATACAGGTGTGTAGGTGTGCAGATGAGTATGGAATGTGTGCAAGTGTGCTGGTGTATGGGATGGTAAGTATGTGTGTGTGCCAGTGTGTGGGTATGCAGATTCACAAGAGCGTAGGTATGTGTGTATAAGTGTGTGTGTGTGTGTGTGTGTGTGTGTGTGTGTGTGCGTGTATGCAGGTCTGTGAGCATGCAGGTGTGTAGGTGTGCAGGTATGTGCAAGTGTGTGGGTATGAAGATGTGTGTGCACATGTGTGGGTATGCAGGCATGTGTGCAAGTGTGTGCAGGTGTGGGTCTGTGTCCTGGCTCTGCCCCTACCAATTCTGTAACCACATCCTACTCTGCCTCAGTTTCTTCGTCTGAGAATCCGCAGTCTCCCACAGCTGTAGATGGTCAGTTGCGGATGGTGTCAACCCAGCTGAGTTCGGCTGTCTGGTCCCCATCTTCTGTGGATAGGTATGGGTTGGTGCGCTGGGCCTGGGCAGCCTGGGTCTGGCTGGGACTCTGGTAGACCTAAGTCCAGTCTCTCCTATGATCTTGTTCCATTTTTGGGAGGAGGACATTTTCCTGAGACCAGTCACCTGCCCCTTGCCCTGTGACTGAAACAGGTAGATGTTAGGAGCCTTGGCACAGCTGGCTTATCCCCTATCCAGGTCCATTGAAGCACATGTTTCTGAGAAAGGTTTCACACAGATGAGGCTGGACAATTATTCCTATTTCATTAAGTGCCACTTAATTATTAAAAAATTAACGAGCCTTTTCAACTGTGCGAGACACCTCTGATTACATAGACACTTGAAGTCAATAAATATCTTTAGAGAGCCAATTACTGCGTAATTAAGGGCCTGCACTGATGACAGGCAGGCGCTCCTCACAGATCAGATGCCAGATACATCCTGGTGGCAGGCAGAGGCATGGGCAGGATGTGGGGCTTACTGGCTAGCCCCTGCATAGGCTGTGGGACTGCCTTTTGTGGGGCCCTCTCCTGCCTGGCTCTGTCCCCAGGGAACCTTTGCTGGGCAGAGGGCTCCATCCACACCTCCCTGTGCTGCCACCCCCGTGCAGTCATCACACACGTCGTCCAGCCTGCACTGGCCTCAGCTGCCGTCCTCAGGTGCTCTGGCCTGTCTGTGCCAGCCCATCTTTCTCACAGGGAGAGAGGGGATACCCGGAAGGGTCTGGGAAGTAGAGAGGCAGAGATGCCCCCTGGCTGGACACTAACTGGTCACCTGCACACCCAAGTAGCCAAGGGCCCCTGGCAAGTCTGGACCTGTCGGGGCAGGAGGTTCTGAGTGTGAGCCCCTGCCTCTGGGGTCTCTCCTCCCCTCATTCAGGAGAGCATGGAGCATGTCAAGCACCCTGGAGTTCTGTCCTGGAAGGATCTTGTGTCTGGGAAGGCTGAGTGAGGACTATGTGAAAACCCAGGCTGGATGCCATAGGCAAACTGATGGGATAATTAAAACTTCCACGGGTGCCGGCCTTAGTCCTCTTTTCTAGAACCTAGAACCTCCTAAAGGCAGGTATACGGAGGTTCGAGTGGCATTCATGGACAGAGGGACCTGGGTAAGTGGCAAGCTGATGATGAGCAGCTCTGTGACCACTGGCCCAGGCAGAGGGGGCAGAGAGGAGAGGAGAGACAGGAAGGGAGGGAGGGAGAGCAGAGAGAGTGGGGGAGGAGAGAGAAAAGAGAGAGGGACAGGAAAGAGAAAGGGGGAAGTGGGCGCCGGGGGGGCTTCCTCTCTCCGAGCCCCATGCCCATCAGGCTGACGGGTCATCAGAGGGCCCGGCCCTGCTGAGGCGGGTCCCTGGCTGGGCCGCGGCAGACTCTACGCTGAATCCCACCTTCCTCTGCCCCAAGAGTCTCCCAGCAGCAGAGCAGGGCTGGCTCCTCATGGCCTTTTGGGAGTGCTCCCTCCCACTCCTCCTATGAATCCCACCAACCAGCAGCATCAAAATGCTCCAATTCTTATGCAAAAATGCAGAATATAAGGAATGTTACTCCCATGAGCCTTTGTACTGCCATCACATTTTCTTGAATGCCCTTACGTCCCAGTTCATTCTTCCAAACCCTGGCTGCTGTATCACAATCACAGCTGTTGTGCAGGTCTCCTTGGGTCTGTGCTTTGATGGCTCCTCTTTCCCCGTCACTAACCGGCATCCAGTGGGCTGCATGCATGCCCTCCTCCACCAGGGCAGGGGCTCCAGCAGGCAGGGTCTTGGTTTCCTTTGCCTTGAGGCCTGTACAGCTCACAAGTGTCCTTGTAAGAGAGGTAACTGCCCTTAAGTCAGGGCCTTGCTGGTATCTTTCAGAGAGCGTGATAGCATGTCTTGGAACCTCCACAGGTCACACGACCTGCAGGCTTAGGTTGGGTGCAGTGCTCCCGCAAGGAGGACCCAGTCTGGCAGGAAGGAGATAAGGCTATGATTTACCTGATGGGATTTTACTAAATCACTGCACACTGCCTTCACAGCTCTGAGAGAGGCTCTGCCGAAGAGCCTGGTGGACTGGGAGGATGGGTGACTGCACTGGGGCTGAGGAACAGAGATGGGTCCCCTCAGTCCTACCCTCTCAATTGCCACAGTTCCTTTTTTTCCTTTCTGCTAGTCATGAAAGGCTCTCCTCCTTTGTCCCTCCATCCAGCTGTCAAGTTGGAGCACTCTGTATCCTGCCACTTAGTGAATTACATCACGCCCATCCCATACATTCGGAGATAAAGGCACAGAGAGGCTAAGCTACTGGTCCCAAGTCACACAGCTGCAGATGGAGTTGCTGGTGCCTTCCTAGAAGAAGCTCTACCCTAGGTAGCCTACAGACTCAAACCTTTCAGAGGCAGTCCCTGCAGTCCCGTGAGTGTCCAGCAGGTGTCCCTGTTTGCAACTCAGGGGTGGAATCCCAAGGCTAATGGGTGGAGAGGGACAATTAGGGAACAGAAAGTGCAAAGGACCTGGGGCAAGCAGGAAACAGGATGACCTGGAGACAGTGCACAGGACAGCCCAAACTCAGGGGCTGAGAGGGTGTCCGTCCACGTGGGGCTCCAGTGGGCAGGGCGAGCATGTAGGGACATGCTCAGTAAGTAGTGGTGGCCCGGTGTGGTCCTCTCCTTGCTCTGAAGGGCGGGAAGAAGCTTGACCCTTTTGCCCTGGTCCAGGAAGCCCCTAGGCCTCTCCCATACTTCCCAGGAGGGAGAGGCCAATGGTTTGCCAAGGTGTCAAGGTGACCTCTGGCAGCCACCGTCTCCCTGTCTTGCTGTCCCCTCTTGGTCCCCACAGGCACAGGATGAAGCATGCGTCAGATCCCTGTACCCAGACCCTGCCCCTTATTGCAGGGTGATGTGAGTAGGGGCCCACCTTCTCTGAATCCAAGGCTACTGTCTGAAGAGGGAGGAGGAACTTTGAGGCTCTGCTGGCCTCTCCCTGCATGTAAACCATGAGGAGAACATGAGGGTGGACTCTGTCCCAGGTCCCAGAGGGACCTAGTCAAAGCTGTCAGGGTAGAGACCCTGGTTTGCAGTGTTTGCAGTGGCCAAGGTGTGTCTGCCTGGGGGCTGGTTTTGAGCAATGGGGGTGAAGTCACCACGTAGCCGTTTCCACAGGGATTACACCCACGTGGAGCCACGTAGCCGTTTCCACAGGGATTACACCCACGTGGAGCCACGTAGCCATTTCCACAGGGATTACACCCACGTGGAGCCACGTAGCTGTTTCCACAGGGATTACACCCATGTGGAGCCACGTAGCCGTTTCCACAGGGATTACACCCACGTGGAGCCACATCCAACTTTTTGTCCTGGATGCTGGGGATCCTACCTCAGGATCTCAAGCTTGTGCCACAAGTGTTCCTTCCCAGGAAGCCAGCTCCTTAGCCCTGAGCATATTTTATGATTCTGTGCAAGATAGTTTTAGATGTCAACTTGACACACCTGGGTGGAGGGAGCCTCAACAGGGGAATTCCTCCGTTAGACTGGTCTGTGGCCATGTCTGTGGGGTAATTTCTTGATGGTTGAGTGCTGTGTAAGGGCCCAGTCCACTGTGGGTAGTGCCACCCCCAAGCAGGTTGTTGTGAAAGCTGGCTGAGCACAGGCCAGGGGAGCAAGTCGGTAAGCAGCATCCCTCCATGGCCTTTCCAGCTCCTGCCTCCAGGTTCCTGCCCTGAGTTCCTACCTTGGGCCCCTTCAGTGATGAACTGTGACCTGGGAGATGTAAGGTAAATAAACCCTTTCCTCCCCAAGTTGGTGTTGGTCAGTGTTTTGTCTCAGCGATTGAAGGCAGACTAGAACAGATTCTATCTATTTTTTGTGGGTGTGTGTGCCATGGTGCATGTGCTGGTCAGAGGACTACTTTTTGGAGTTGGTTCTCCCATTCCACCTTTACATGGGCTCCAGAGATTGAACTCAGGCCTCCAGGCTTGCATGGCAAGTGCTTTGCTGGTGGAGTATCTCCTCAGCCCTATTTTATCTTTTTAAGAAGCATAGATTTAGTATATATTGTAGTCTGGTTCTATCTCCAGTAATGCTCAGCCACTGTGTACAGGTTGTGTCTTAGTTACTCGTCTCATTACTGACAAAGGCAACTTAAGAAAGGGTTTATTTTGGCTCACGGTTTGGTGATCCCGTCCATCAGGGCTGGAAGGGTGCTGTCACGACAGGATCATAAAGCAGCTGGTCACATTACGGTGCAGTCAGAAAGCAGAGAGACGTGAATGTTGGAACTCAGCCCAGTCTCTCCTTTTTATTCGTTCTGGAACCCTAGCCCATGGGATGGTGTTGCCCCACATTCAAGGTAGCCCTCCTGCCTCGGTTAAGCACAACACATCGCTACCATTTTCTCTTAGCTGTCTTTTAAACCAGGGGTCAGAGAAACACCAGCAGCAGGCTGTTTTGTAAATAAAGCTTTATTGGCACATGGCCATGCTGTTTGCTGATGTGTTCAATATGGCCACTTTCACACAGGGCTGCAAATGGGGTAAGTGCTGGCAGCAGACCATCTGGCCTGTGAAGACTAAAATATCCTCTCCGTCACAGTAAGAAAGCGTTTGCTGACCACTATTCTAGATCCTCTAATACTAGGGGATGGATCTCTTTTCCTTGTAGTCATTTCATTCCCAGGGTCCTTTGCTCTATTGCTGCCTGTTTCTGCCCAAAGGGCTGTTCTTTGTCCTTCTCAGAGTCCATCAGCCATGAGTTCCCAAGGTTAGCCACAATCTCTCTATCCTTCACAAGCTCTTCATTTTTATGGTTAAAACCTTCATATTTCTTTTAAGTTAGGGGTGTCATATTATAATCACCATGTCACAATCTCCTCCAACATTGAGAATGATAACTCTGGGCCCACCTCTATTGTGTATAATGCCTTCACTCCATCCTAAAAACCATTTGCCTTCCATAAAAATTTGATATGTACGTCCACAAAGGTAAAGATGACTTAAAAATCCAAGGAAATTAGCAGTATCTAGGTAAAAAGTTAACCCTCACTTAGCATTACCAAATATCCAGACAGGATTCAATTTCTCCCAATTGCTGCCTAAGGGTTTACCCCCAACTTTGAAGGATGTTCTGAAGAATTTAGTGTCAGTAGTGTTCTCTGTTTAATTACTTCAGAGATCTGTTCCATCGCTCTCTAACCCACACAGTTCTGACGAAAGTCTGCTGTGATCCTAATCTTTGTGCTTTGATATGTAAATGCTTTTCCTCTGATCTTTTTCAAGATTTTCTTTTCATTTTTGTGTTCGGGATTTGGGGCAAACAGAAATTTGAGTATTTGGAGTGGGAAAGGGTCAGGTAGATAACTTATCTGTGGGGGTCTGGGTATTGAGCAAGGCAAGCAACCCCAGATACCCTGAAGGGATGGCAGGTATCTGGCCTGCTCTGCCTGATGTGATAACCTGGCCCCAGAAAATCACTGTCGATATGAATCTTCTTTTTCCCCACCCAAGACCAGAACTGTTTCGTTTCCTTGTTCCTGAACTTCCATGTCAGCCCTACAACCTTTCTGCCTTTACCCCAAAGACCCCACCTTTAACTTTCTCGCCTTCTGTAACGGCCAGAAAGGCCTCCCTATATAAACCCCTGCCTTGGTTTTGATAACCGAACTACCCACCAATGTAGTATCCCGGGAGCTCCTCCTCCCACCACACTCTGAGCCACCTGGTTGATCATCCTGCATTCTCTGGCATGGCTGGAGCACAACAGCCGTGCTGGAGATGGACCCACCCACACTTATGTAGCTTTTGAACTTTTGAATATGTGCTTTGGTATTTTTATTAGTGGGAAAAAATATGGCTGTCATTTCTCCAGCATTTTCTGTGCTGTTCCTTACTCTCTTTCCCTCACAAGGCTCTGATCACACTTACATGAGACTCTCCGTGTCACCCTGCAACCTCACCTGCTCTGCCGTGTTTCTTCATCTTTCACTGCCCTCTTGTTCTCGGCATGCTTTGATTTGGGGAAGTTTTGTAGATATATTTCCAATGTATTGAATTTTTCTTGACTGTAAAGTCTACTGATGAGACCTACCCACAAGGTGGGGATAGGGTTTGGCAGAAAGATTTTGATTTGCTTTCAGGGAAGACTTTATTGGACTTACTTGGGGATAATTTTGAATTTAGAGAGAAGTTGAACAACACTGTGGTAAGTATCTGTGTGGCCTCCCTCCCTCCATTGTGAGGTCCTTGATAGGCAGTCCCTGTTAATGGCTAGCAATGAACACTTGAGAATCAGTCTCTGATGGACTCCCAGCCACCAATACAGAAGGATGTCCATAAATGGTATACAAGCCAGGTTGGGTATAAAACAGGGCAGTCAGGACTCTGCCATCCCGTCACAACATGGCCATTTCATATAACCACATTAGGTGAACCTAAAGACCGCTATACCATTGAAACACCTGATCTCACATAGCCATGGATATCATGACATCTAGAAGATCCACGTCAGATTCAGCTGAATATTAGCTTTCCCACAAGTATCTGCCTGCTCCCAATTCAGAGCATGACACAAAGTGGTCTTTGACTGTCCTTTCTTCGTGGCCTCTCCCAATCTAGTCCAGGTCCTCAGACTTTGATGCCTTTGACTCCTTGGATGTCCCTCTGACTCAGAACTGAGCACTATGTCAGAAGAGAGCTGTCTTGGAGTAGTGTGGATGTCCACTGAAAGAATCCCATAGTAATAGATATCTGGGGAGAGATTCTTTGAGTCTATGAAAATATCTCACACCTCCTGCATCTTCTGCTGATTCCATAGTTGTCAGCCGATCTCACAGGAATCAGTATGGTACTTGCCTGTTTTTTCTTCTATTTCTACTGTTTAGGATTCTTCTGCAAGAAAGTTTTGTTCCTTTTCCCCCACCTATTTATCTATCCAACTATTTTCTATGTTAATATAGACTCGGGAACAGTCATTTTGTACTTTGGGTTTCAATCCAGTATTATGTTAATTACATATCTTGTTGCTTAAATTGTTCCTGTGTTGGCAGCCTGCAGCCCTTCTAAGCTGGCTCCATTTGGCAGCTACTGGCATGGCTCACTGTCTACCTATTTTTCATTATCTGGCCATCATCTCTCTCTACATCTGTCTACCTATCTATCATATATATCTATCTGCCTGCCTATCATCTGTCTTTAGTATCTATCCATTATATCTATCAATCATTGATCTATTTCTATCCATCTATCTATCATCTGTCTATCATCACCTATCCATAAGTTCATCCATTAACTATTCATCCATCTATCATCTACACATCATCCATCTATATCTGTCTGCCTACCTCCTCACCTGTCTTTAGTGTCTAGCCATCTGTTATATCTATCAATCGTCTATCTCTCTATTTCTATCCACCTATCATCTATCATCTATCTATTATCTATCATCATCTATCCATAAGTTCATCCATTATCTATCATCTCTCTACCCATCTACCATCTATTCATCATCTATCTATATCTATCTATCCATCCATCCTTCTATCATTCATTTATCCACCTGTCTGTCTATCCACCTGTACTCTGGGTTCATAATATACTTCTTCAGCTCCAATCACAGCATTACCCACTTCTCCAGGGAAGCTGGCAATAGTGTTTAGAACCCAAAATCTAGACCGGACATGCTTGCTGCCCTACAGTGTCCCAGCTTCTGAGCCCTCTCAAGGGCTGTACTAGGAATTTTAGGCATTTGCATGAACCCACACAGAGGCATATTTCTTTCTCTAGCCCTGTGTGAAACGCTGTGCATGTGGAAGGCAATGAGCAGGCTGCCATACCTGCCTCCGAGTGCAGCAGCCGTGCAGGGTCTGTGCATGTCCCTCTTCTTATTGGCCATCACTGACCGAGGGGCCTGCCTCCCACTCTCCACACATATTTATTCTTCAGCTCTGGAGTACCTCTCTGCCTGATTACCAGCTTATCCCCATAAGAAGCAGGAATCTGCTGGCACACTGTGTTCCCCGGCTGTGCCTTCCGTCTGGAGCCTCGCTGTGGGGTCAGTCTCTGCTTTGCCAGATGACACAGGTCAGTTCTTCCCACCTGTCCTGTCAGGAGGTCAAGCCATATGTTTGTAATCCTGTTGGATCCGCCTGTCCCGCGGGATGCTCCATCCTGAGGCTCTGACATGCTGTCGGGCAGACACAGTGACGTTTCCTCTCTGTGGTGGACATTCCTTCAGGTTGCTAAATGCTGTCACATTTGCACCATCTCCAAGTATCTGGAGCATGTCGCTGACCTGCCACTACCTGGGGGTCCCCCTGATAAGCCCTCTTCTCCCCGACGGGCTCCAGCAGCTGCTGATCTTCTTCTCATTCTCAGCTTTGTCTTTCCCAAGTGGCCATAGCCGTGAACTCACAGGGCTGCGCCTTGGGGGTCTGACCTGGTCGCCTCAGTGGCAGGGATGTCAGGGCCGTCTGTGGCCAGCTCCTCTGCTTGCACTCCGACGAGCAGGGCTTTTCTGTCTTTATTTTTCACTTTAGTCATTTTGACGGGAGCGGTGTTGGTCTTCACTCCCACACCTGTTAAGGGTGTCCGCTGTCTTTTCTACGGCCGCTTTGCCATCTGTCGGTCTCCTTTGCTGAAGTGCTATGCCTGGTACTTTTCTTGCTCCTGTGTCCAAATCCCTGACAGAAGTAACCTAAGGGGCAACACTTCATCTGGCTCAGCGTTTCAGAGGGTTCGGGTCATCGTGGTGAGACGGCCTGGAGGGGCATGCAGTCTGTGATCACCCAGGTGTGAGGCAGTGGGTAGGGTCACATCATGGCAGCAGATAGAAAGCAGAAGGGGACTGAAAGAAGGGCCTGAGTGCAGCCCTCAAAAGTGCCCCTCCAGTCAGGTACCCACCTTCCCAGCCAAGCCCACAACGCTGCAGATCAGCTCCACAGCTGGGGACCAGATGTCCAAACACCAGACCCTTCAGGGATGTTTCAAACCACAGACGTGCTTGGAGGATCTAGGAGTCGCTGTTTTTCCATCCTGCCATGGCACTCACTGGTGGGGAAACTGAGTCCTAGAAAGTGGATGACTCCATGAGCAGCCACCAGGGCTGGGAAGTGACTGCACGTCTTCCTTTCTCTACAATCATTCCCCAAGTCTTCTTCTGCACTTACTTATTTTTTTCCTAACATATCCTCAGCATGTGCAGTTTGGGGCTATTAATATATAATTAGACATGGCTTTGAATTTCTTCCTTTATCTCTAGGGCACATGTTTATTTTAAACCTAAAATGTCTAACAGAAAGGGGGTTTGAACTGTAGAGATACTCTGAGCACTTAGCCACAGGGCTGAGGAGTCCCTTAGGTGTAGAATAGGGAACTGAAATGTGTGTGTGTCTGTGGTGTGTGGGTGATCACAGGACTGCACTCAGGCTAGCGGCTCCAGGCCCCGGCTCTCCGTGGTTTTATATCCTGAAGAATCCTTCCGCGGCTGTGACTGCAGTATCACCAGTCCTGCTGTGCTCTGGTCCCGTCTCCTGTTTCCGAACGTGATCTTTGCAGGTACCGTGCATGTGACTTTAGCTGGGATGGGACCCTCAGAGCCTTGGCAAGGGGTCCTGGTGAACTGTACAGACAGGTCTGAATCATCCTCACACATCATGGGCATTGAATCCCATGAGCTGGTGCCCGCCACAGGCCAAGTTCAACTTCTGCCAGGGTGTGGCCTCAATGAATAAAAAGGAGAACAGGAACTGAACAGCATTCAGCTGTCTCCACACCCTGACTACATGCACGTGACCGGCTGCCTCATGTTCCTGACGTGTGTGCCTGTCCCGCAAGAGGAAGCTGTGCCTTGGAATGGTGAGCCAGAACTTCCTTAAGTTCCTTTTGGTCAGGGTTTTTTAACAACAATGAGAAAAGAAACATATGCTATCTTACAAGTTCACAATATTTTCAGTTTCAAACAAATAGTGGCTTGGCAAGTTCTATTTTCCCATCTATGTTTCTGTGATGGGGAGGAAGGCTTGGTTCTTGTTCGGTGCGGCGGCTCTATCCCATTCTGGGCTGTGGAAATCAAAGTGGCCCTATTAGAATGCTTGAGCATGCTGCCATCTCCTCCTGGTCCCTTTACTGGCTCCCATTTCACACTAGTTCAAAGTAAGATGGGGTTGTGGTGGGACAAATCCACCATGGGACAAAGACGATGCAAGGGGAAAGAGCGCCCAGCCCTCTCTGCTGTGCCTCTGCACCTGGTGACACACGTACCTGGATTGTCTGCCTTGGCTTTCCTCCTGGCCACTGTGGGCACCTACAAGCATCGAGATGATGAGGTCAGATTTCAAAGGCTGACCTGGGGAGAGAAGGGACTGCTGAATGCTATGCTTCCTTCCTATGTGTAGAGACTCGAAGTCACACTGCCCCAAGTCAGGGCCCCATTTTGAGTGACCTTTGCAGGCATTTAATCTGAGATAGAATCTCTACAAGGTGGGTGATGGCTGCTCGCGCTGATGACACCTGTTTTCTGATACCCTCACTGCTGCTGCTGTCACTGGTCCTGTCTGCGCAAGTTATGGGAATCACAGGCGTGGCAATGGTTTGACTGCCTGGAGGCTTATGGGGTGAGTGGTAACCTCTCCCTTCCCAGATCTCCCCTGGAAGCACTGTTACCCTGCTTCTTACCTGGGGAGCACTGATACCCTCTGCTTTGTACCTCTGCTCCAGGCTATCGTTCCTCCCGGTCAGCAGGAGCCTCCTCTCTTTGTCTTGCAGACGTTGGTGGGCTGTGGGCACTGCCTGGTCTACTCTTGGTGCAAAGCTTGCATCTTTCCTTTCAGGGGTTCTAGTGTAGAAGATTTTATTGCATCTTTTATTGTGTATTTCATACAGACCATCTCAATCAATCTTAATCACTTTGTACCCCTTCCTCATTGGCGCCTCCCACAGTCCTCCTGGAATTCATGCACTCTGTCATTTATGTTAAGGCCTACTGGGTCAAGTTCATGTCTGTCCCTGGACATTCCTCAGTGCAAGTTCATCCACTGAGGTCTAATCAGTCTATGTAGCGTTTCTCCCCTTAAGAAGATCAGCTCTTCCTCACCCAGCAATTCAGCTGCCAACATTTCTTCAGCAAAGGTTGGGGTCTGATGTCCATCTCCCAAGTGCCATGCTGGGTTTTTATCTGCTTGAGTTTGCATGAGTCTTGAACATGCCAGCGTCACGGCTGTAGGTTCACATGAGCAGCGTCCCAGGAGCTTGTAGGATTCTATTTCCATGTGGTCACACGCCTCTTCCTTGGCTCTTACAATCTTTCTGCCTCCTTTTCCACTACGGTCCCTGAGCCCTGGGTGAGTGAAGCTTAATAAAGAGTCCTGTCCTGGGACCCACACTCTGCAGAGTCCTAATCTCCACGCTTTGGCCATTTGTGACCTTTTGTTTTCCTGGCCCTTTGTTACATGAGGGAGCTTCATTAATGAGAGTGGAGAGATTCATTCGTGTCCTCTTTACCCCTTGTCCTATGCTGCGTGAGCCTTAGGTGTAGACTGGTGCAAAAGAAGCTTCTTTGATGAGTGGTGACTGGGACAGTTGACTCTAAATATAAGTATAAAAAATACCAATATTAGTAAGAAGTTACATTAGTCTATAGATGTGACAGCCTTGGGGACTTCTCTAAGATCTATGGCATCTTCAGCTGTGCGGATTTGGCTGTGATTACTGCACCACCCATGAGTTTCCTCCCGTTGAGCGGGGTTTAAGTCCCATTAGGAAGCCACTGATTTCCCCCAAGTCAAAAGTGCGACTACTGCACCAGTGTTGTATGCTGTGCTAGTAAGCTTTTAAAATTCTAACATAGTCAGAAGCCTTGTCTGCGAAGGCTACAGGCTTTCTAGAGCTTTCTGAAGCTTGTGTAATTGACTTATCTATTCTTATATCAAGTTTATGAAGACATGATCAGTCCAACATTTTCTCCTGCAAGTTTGTATTTGGCTTCTAGAAAGAGGTTTGTATTTGTGCCTTTCCTGAAGGAAGGGTCTAATTTTATTTAATTATGGGGCGTACTTGTCACAGCTTCATTTGAAGAGTGGCTAAACCCCTCGCTGTGGTGACTCTGTCTGGCACACAGCCACACTTTTTGTGTGCAAGCAGAACAGTTTCTGAGCCAGTCCTACCCACTGAGACCATGTGAACGCCAAGGGCACACGAGCTAGCTACTGTCACTGTCTGTGTCAGCCTCTGCCAGGCCACATCCATCTCTGCAGAGCTCCGCCGTCTAGACCTCCTGTCCCCTGCCCTCATGTTTCTGATTAGTTAGTGGTTTCACGAAGAGCCCTTGGGGCCTGATTGGAGCAGGGCAGTGTGGGGAATTGCCGTGCCAGGGTCCTAAGTTCTCCTTGCATGGACTAGCACCTTCAGTCCTTGCTGGCGGTACACTGTGTTCTGGTCTCTCCAGTCCCCTTACTTCCCACCCTGGGGGTGCTGGATCTCCAACTGCCACCGGAGGAGAGCACCAGTGTTGGGCACGTGGTCCTGCTACCTGTGCTATCCACAAACTCTACGGGACAAGACGGGTAACAGACAGCCCCTGTCCAGGCCTGCAGAGACCAGGCAGGGCTCAGTTTTCTGGAATCTTCACCTGCCACATAGGAATTCTCACTGAAGGATCTGAAAGGGTGAGAGAGCCCCACTCCCCTGTGGAAGCCTGGCCTTTGTTCACTTTTAATGCAATATCACTTTGTTATTAAATTAACAGGTGCTCCTTGTATAAAACTCAAGTAAGGCAGAAGTGTGGCCTGCTCTCTGGAGGCAGCTCTGTTTACAGCTCATTGTGTGCTGTTCTGAAACTCTTTTCAAAAGCCACTTTATTGGGGTGTGATTGACACAAAGGCAGTGCAGGTTTAATGTGCACAACTTGAGGAGACTGCAGGTAAGCGACCATCGCCGGTGAGGGTCCTCAGACCCCGTTGACTCCAAAGCTTCCTCCTTGCTTGTTTTTATTGTTGTTTTATGATAAGAACACGTATAGTGTCTATTCTTAGTAAAATTTTAAGCATGTAGTATAGTCAGCTACACACACCATGCTGTGTCCTTGATCTCTAAGACCTCTTAAACTGCAAACAAAACTTTGCACCGTTGGGCCAGCATTTCTTTCCCCGTCCCCTAGTCCCTGAGAGCCACCATCCCACTCTCTGCTTCAGGGTCTGATTCTGGTAGATTTACCACAGAAATGAGACCAGCAGTACTTGCTGTCCTGGACCTGGCTTGTCATGTTTTGTATACTATCTTCCAGGTTCGTGTGTGCTGTACTGAGTGAGAGGATTTCACCCCATTCATGGCTGCATAGCATTCTCTCGTGCCTGTGACCCAATTTCTGTTCATCCAGCCACTTGCTGAGGGCACCCTACCTGATCCCTGTCCTGTGGTTCTGAGTGTTGCTGCCATGGACACGGGGCAGGGGAGTCCCGACAGAGCAAAACTCCCTTGTCTCCGTGTCCTTCCCACCATGAAGTCCTGACAGGTGTTCGGGGACCTCCCTGATGCTTAGCAATGGCATGTGACTTCACACTGGACCACCTTTCTGCCTTCTTTGGGAAAGTGGCTATTTAGATTGTTTGCTGGTTACAAATCAAGGTATTACCTCCTGCTTGGAGGAGGCCCTCACACAGTTTGGATTTATCCCTTTATCAGAAACATGATTCACCACCTGCATTTTCTCTTGTGCATAGGTTTTACTTGGTCACTGGTTTCCTGGGCTACACAGCATTTTCGTCTAGTTATTTTCATTTCTGCCTGTGTTTTCAGGGTCTTATCTAAAAGGTCAGAACTCAGAGCCATGTTGTAAACCTTCTCATCATGAAGTGGAGCTCCAGAGTGAAGCGTCTGATGGGGCTGCTTGGAATTCAGGGTCTGCAACCATGCAGACTTTTATACTCTTCCACTGATACCCAGCACTGAGAGGCAGAGACTTGGAATGAAGCAGCAGTGTGGGAGGACAGGTGTGGGAGGGCAGGTGTGTGGAGGACAGATGTATGGAGGACAAGTGTGTGTAGGACACGTGTGTGGAGGACAGGTGTGGGAGGACAGGTATGTGGAGGACAGGTGTGTGGAGGACAGGTGTGTGGAGGACAGGTGTGGGAGGACAGGTGTGTGGGAGGACAGGTGTGTGGGAGGACAGATGTGGGAGGACAGGTATGTGGAGGACAGGTGTGGGAGGACAGGTGTGTGGAGAACAGGTGTGGGACGACAGGTATGGGGAGAACAGGTATGGGGAGGACAGGTATGGGAGGACAGGTGTGGGAGGACAGGTGTGGGAGGACAGGTATGGGAGGACAGGTGTGTGGAGGACAGGTGTGGGAGGACAGGTATGGGGAGGACAGGTGTGGGAGGACAGGTGTGGGTAGGACAGGTGTGGGAGGACAGGTGTGGGAGGACAGGTATGGGGAGGACAGGTATAGGGAGGACAGGTGTGGGAGGACAGATGTGGGAGGACAGGTATGGGGAGGACAGGTGTGGGAGGACAGGTGTGGGTAGGACAGGTGTGGGAGGACAGGTGTGGGAGGACAGGTATGGGGAGGACAGGTATAGGGAGGACAGGTGTGGGAGGACAGATGTGGGAGGACAGGTATGGGGAGGACAGGTGTGGGAGGACAGGTGTGTGGGAGGACAGGTGTGGGAGGACAGGTGTGGGAGGACAGGTGTGTGGAGGACAGGTGTGTGGAGGACAGGTGTGGAGGACAGATGTATGGAGGACAGGTGTGTGTAGGACACGTGTGTGGAGGACAGGTGTGGGAGGACAGGTATGTGGAGGACAGGTGTGTGGAGGACAGGTGTGGGAGGACAGGTGTGTGGGAGGACAGGTGTGTGGGAGGACAGATGTGGGAGGACAGGTATGTGGAGGACAGGTGTGGGAGGACAGGTGTGGGAGGACAGGTGTGTGGAGAACAGGTGTGGGACGACAGGTATGGGGAGGACAGGTATGGGGAGGACAGATGTGGGAGGACAGGTGTGGGAGGACAGGTGTGGGAGGACAGGTATGGGAGGACAGGTGTGTGGAGGACAGGTGTGGGAGGACAGGTATGGGGAGGACAGGTGTGGGAGGACAGGTGTGGGAGGACAGGTATGGGGAGGACAGGTGTGGGAGGACAGGTGTGTGGGAGGACAGGTGTGGGAGGACAGGTATGGGGAGGACAGGTATAGGGAGGACAGGTGTGGGAGGACAGATGTGGGAGGACAGGTATGGGGAGGACAGGTGTGGGAGGACAGGTGTGTGGGAGGACAGGTGTGGGAGGACAGGTGTGGGAGGACAGGTGTGTGGAGGACAGGTGTGGAGGACAGATGTATGAAGGACAGGTGTGTGGAGGACAGGTGTGTGGAGGACAGATGTGGGTGGACAGGTGTGGGAGCACAGGTGTGGGAGGACAGGTGTGGGAGGACAGGTATGGGAGGTGTGAGGAGGAGGGAGGTGTGGGGAGGAGGGAGGTGTGGGGAGGTGGGAGTGCACGTGCCCACAGCGTGCCTACAGGTTTCTGCCAGAGAGGCCCCTCCAGACTCCAGACCCGCAGAGACTCATTTTCACCATCTAGCTGTTAGCACGTTGTTCTTGTTTGGGGCCAGATGATACTGAGTTACTTTTTTCCACTAAATGGCCAGTTCCTATTCCCCGCAGCCCTGCGTGGAACAGACAGACTGCAGCAGAGCTCAGGCCCGAGAGCAAAGTGCTTGCTGGACAGGGCAGGCATACAGCTGGTGCTCAATCTGTGCTGCTTCATCATTTGTTCTCGTGCACTGACCCAAGCCTCTTCTGCTGGGTCACTCGAAGAGGCCAGGCTTCGACATTCTCAGGACTGCAAACAGTTTATTCAGTGGGGGCCTCCTCCTCTTAGTTCTTCTTACAACATTTAAAATAAGTTTATACACTTCTTTTAAATCATTTCAACATTCATTACCAGAGTACTGGGAACTCATGAAGAATCTCAACAATACAACAGAAACTTCCAAACACAAAGCAGAAACTCGGGTGCTTTTATTATCATTTTATTTTATGAGCATAAAGATATAGTTTTTAGAGTTGTTATTTTAAAAATTTGGTTCCTATTTTTCTCAGTGGTTATTATGAGAAAATATTGATTTTATACTGTTTTCATAAGCATTCTAAAGACTCACAGATACTCCTAACTATGTCAGTTATAATGAGTTTAACTACTTCCTTTGTTGTACAAATAGATTTTTTATCTTCTATGGTGTAATATTCTTTCTTTGAGCTTTTTTGTGTATACAAGGATTATTTTTTTCAGGATAGAGTTCTATAAATAGAATTATTTATATAATGATACAGTGTGCATTTTAAAATCTCCTTTTTAGTCCTGTGGTTTTTAAAAATTTCACTCTAATATTAAAAACACTTTATTGTGGTAAACAGACATAGTACAAGGTTTATTGCTTGTATTAATTACTTCTTTTCTGTCATGTGACTACACAACTGTCAAGAAGCAACCTACAGGAGGAATATTTTATCTATCACCAGGTCCGTCATGGTGGGGAAGGCATGGCTCTCTGGCAGTGGGAGTGAGAGACCGCTTCTTCACATCTTAGTAGACCAGGAAGCAGAGCCATGACAAACGGTGGGGCAGGGCTATACGCCCCAAAGCCTACCCCTTACTGACCCGTTTCCTCTAGCTAGGCCTCGCCTCCTACAGGGTCTATAATCTCTCAGAACAGCACCACCACTGGGGACTAAGTGTTCAAACGGGCACCCTAACTGCGGCAGCACCTTACAAACATACGGCAGAGCGGCAGCAGCGCAGTCACAGTGCTGAGCAGCCTGGACTGTCCCCATGGATCACCACAGCTATCATCTTCCCACAGTGACCCTCTGCTCCTCAGAGCTAGCTGCCCCTCTCAGCCATCAACCTCTCACACTGCCAGTGCTGAGGTCTTCCGGGGGAGATGGAGAAGTGGAAAGTCACATGTGGGGTGAACTGTGCTTTGCACACGGGTACTGCCCCAGCCTGGGGCAGTTTCTGAATGACAGAAAACCCCAGATGGGGCCTGGAGGCTGCTAAGTGCTGCAGCTTGGTTTGTGACGACTAGTGTGTTGTCGGGAAGCAGCTCTTTGAGCTCATGGATGTCAGGGTCCTGGAGGAGCGGCCCTCTGGGGCAAGGAGGTAGTCATGAGGGTGGAACAGCCATCTGGGACTAGTGCAGAAGTGCAGAAGAACCTGTGCAGCAACCAAGAGTAGACACTGGAGGAATAGAGTGGGGTGGAAGTCATCAGCCTTGCTGTTTCAGAGCTCACGTGTGTGGGTTAGACACTGGCCATTTACCCAGCAGGAGTCCATGAACTTAACATGCCAGAACAACACACATGCATTACTTCAGCTCCTGTGTGTCTTTGCTTTGTCTCAGTGCTGCGGGCTGTGGTTCTCACACACAGGTATTTATTTCTCCCAGTTCTGGGGGCTGAAGGAGGAGATTGAGTGCCATGGGCGTGGGTTTTGGTGATGAAGCCATTCCCACTGTAGTGACAGGAGACCTAGAGACCTAGAGAGATGCTAGATAACTTGCCCTTTGCCAGCAGGAATAGAAGCCCCATGTCTCAGGTGTCAATAAGAAAATCACTGAATATGTGTGTGTGTGTGTGTGTGTGTGTGTGTGTGTGTGTGTATGCCTGCCTGTGTAGTATATGCTGAAAATAAAAAAAAAGAGAGAGAGACAATGATGTGTCATCCGAAGTGACTCAAAGGAAGCCTGTGTGATGATCAGGCAGACTAAGCTTCATGTCAAAGAGAGTTATCAAGGACTGAGAGGGACACTGACATGTGAGAAAAAATAATCCAGTTACCCAAATGTAGTAACATGTAAAATGTGTGTGCTGAACAGCACACCCGCAAAGTGTGTGAAGTGAAACCTGATGGAGTTACCCAACCTATCAGCAAACTCACCAGGTTCAAACTCACCAAAGAGTCAGTAGCTCCCACTCAAAAACTGGGACAACAACCAGGTGTGAAATCAGTGAGGAGGGAGCACTGGCTGACTGAACCCCATTACAGAACACGCCCTAGCGGGGCTGAACCCCGTTACAGAACACATCAGCAGACAACAGCAGGTGGCACACCACCTTCAAGCCCCATACATGCATGTTTAGAGAGACCACATCCTTGGCCACACAGAAAACCTCAACAGTTTTGAAAGAATCAAAATCACAGAGTATTTTGCCTACAGTGGAATTGAAGAAGTCACTAACAAGAAGGTGACAGAAAGCTCTGTAAACTGTAGGAAACAACACACTTGGATTTGGTCAAAGAAGACATCTCAGGATCAATTTAAAAAAATAAAATAAAATAAAATGAGACCTGAATGAAAATGCAACACATTGAAATGTATAGCACAGCTACTCACACATGACGAGCACAGCAACCAAGGCAGAAGGAAAGGAACAGTAAAGATGAAACTAAGATCAGTGCCCTGAAAATGGAAAACAGTGAAAGAAAGGCTCTCTGGGAAGATCAGTAAGGCTGACAAAACTCTGGAAGGAATGGTAAAAGTGTCAACATACACACAATTCCCAAATCACAGTTGGGACAAGACACACTGCACACATCCAAAGGTGAGCAGGGGGATTACTGGGAACAACCCCTCACATACATCTGAGAATTTAGGTGGAATGAACCAGTTCCTTGAAAAACACAAACTATCACAACACACCCTGTGTGGAGCAGATGCTTTGAAAAGCCCTACAACTATTAGGGAAATTGAATTCATAACTTAAAAACTTCCCCCAAAGAAAGACACAGTCTCAGATGGCTTCAATGGAGAATTCTACAAAGTGTTTAAAGTGGAATTAGTGCCAATACTACATAATCTCTCCCAGAAAAAACTACCCAGGAGGGAATACTTGCTAGTTCATTTTATGAAGCTATTATTACCAAAACCAGAAATATAGCACAAAAAAAGAAAACCACAGACCAATATTCCTCATGAATATAGATGTGAAATTCCTTAACAAAGTATAATCTAAAAGAATTTAGCAACATAAAAATAATTATAAACCACAAACTGGGGAATTTTAATGCAGGGATGCAATGCTGACTTCATTTTTAAAAAACAAGCAATATAACCCACCACATTAACATGTGGGGAAGAAAAAGCAAGATAATATCAATAGATGCAAAAAATCATTTGACAAAAGTCAATATTCATTCATGGTCTTTAAAAAAAACCTCAGGAAAGAAGGGAAGCAACCTGAGAAATCTCTGTAGCTGACGTCACTACATCAAGTTAATAACGAAATCAAAACACGTCCTTTCCAAATTGGGAACAAAATAAGAATGTCTACTTTTTATAACTTTTATTCAACATAGTATTGGAAATTTTAGCCAGTGCAATAAGTCAAGAAAAAGAAATACAAATTAGAAAAGAAGAAATAAAGCCAGCCCTATTCACCAATGGCATAACTGCCTATGTAGGAAGCCTCTAAGAAACTCCAAAAAGATTCTGGAGTTAATGAGTTTCAAAAATATCAAGACACAATATCATAAAAACAATTGCCTTTCTGTATACTAGCCATGGACATGTGGGTGTTTCGCTTAAAGTACAAAGCCACTTAGAATCACTTTAAAAAACAAAGTATTTAAATATAAATAAATAAAAACATACCAGGTTTTAATCCTGGAAACAACATCGTGCTGATAAAAGGGATAAAAAGAAAAGTCTAAATGGAGGGATATACTTTACCACGGGCTGGAACATGCACGTGATAAAGGTTCCATGGTTCATAGGCAAGACTAACAAAACCCATACTAGAATCTCATCAAGCTAAAAGAGCTAGAAACAAGGCCAGTATGTTTATGTAGAAAGGCAAAGAAACTGTCAGTGTGAAACAATTTTGAAAAAGAATAAAGTGGGGTCTGGTCAACCTCAGAACTGTTCTATGACCACGGTAGTTCATGTTGCCTAGAGGTGGCAGAGGGCACAGACACATGACCAACAGAACGGGAAACACAGGCATAAGTGTGGAAAAATACACCCAACTGACATTTGGCAAAGGTACAAGATCTATTTGATGGAAGAAGGTCAGATCCATTTACACACAGTGCTGGAACCAGTGGGCATCCAGATGTAGGCAAAAATGTAAACCTTTACCAAAGTCCCACACCTTAAATATACACTGGCTCAAAATGAAGCATGTTAGTATACACAGGAAGTGTACATTATTTTGTTTTTAAGAAAAACATTAGAAAAAATTCCTTAGATCTTGGAATAGATAAAAATGTTCTAGACTTCAGTCCTGATTAGCTTTAACTGTCAACACAGCTGCCATCATGAGAGAGAGGTTTCCGTTGACGGAGTACCCAGATCAGAATGGCTCCTGGACATGTCTGTGGGACACTTTCTTGATTGCCAATTAGTGTAGGCGGGCCCGTCTCACTGTGGTACCATTCCCTTGGCAAGTTGGTCCTGGGTTATACAAGGAAGCTGGTTAAGCGTGGCCCAGAGAGCCAGTCAGCGCGCAGCATCCTCCATGGTTCCTTGCACGTCCTGCCCCGGCTTCCATCAGTGATGGATTGCAGCCTGTGAGCTGAAATAACCCTTTCCTCCCCTAAGTTGATCTTGGTCAGGGTGCTTTGTCACAACAACAGAATGGAATTAGAACAACTTGGCTTTGAAATCACATAGAAAGGAAAAATAATGATAAATTAAAGTTCATTAAATTTGGGGCTGGAGAGATAGCTCAGTTGTTAAAGGCACTGGCTGCTCTTCCAGAGGACCCAGATTCAGTTCCTAGCATGCATATGGTGGCTAACAACAGCCCAAACTCCAGTTCCAGGGGATCTGATGCTCTCTTCTGACTTCTGCAAACATTGCACTCATACACATAAAATAAAAATAGTAAATAAAATGTTTTTAAAGTTTATCAAAATCTAAAACCTTGTTTTGTCAAAGATCTTGTTGAGAGAATGATGTCAAATTCCGCAGCAAGAAATGGTATTTGAAGGCCATGTTATCCAGTGAAGGACTTGTATCTGAACTACAGGAAAAACAACCCAACTAAACAGCAGTGTGTGGAGACATTTCAGGGAACAAGACACACAGATGGCAAATAATCCCACAAAAAGATGTTCAGTGTAATTAGACAGTATGGAAATGCAATTAAAACCACGATGAGATGCCGGTCTGCACCGTTCTGATTGGCTAAAAGGGAAAGCAACCTCAAGTCCACCTGCCAGGGGAGTCTAGGCACCAGGTTCCTCATGGTCATGGTGGGGTCAGCAAAGGGTACAACCACTTGGGGAAGGGGTTCATTAGCTCTCCAAAACCATGGGATGTGGGGTAGGACCCTTGAACTTGAACAAGAAACTGGGCTTCCCTCAGTTTGCCCTCACCCAGCTCTGGAAAAAGGGGTACTGACTATGGCCTCTCCTGGGGTCCTGACCTTGATGGAAAGCAGGCTTTAAGCCCAGTGCCAGCCTGGTGCTCCGCTCTACTATGCCAGCTCTTTCCAGTGGTGTTTTAGGAGGACTGATTGATGTCCCCTCCCACCCTGTCTCCCTCTTCTAGGCTCTCCCTCCTCCAGACTCAGCACCAGGATTCTTGACTCAAGGCTGCAAACATATTTGGTTCAGGTTCAGGGTCAGAGCTTAGAATGTCCATTTATGGGCACTGTGAACCCCAGAATCTGACTGTGCCGGCTACATCTGGGACTGAGTGTGGAGGGATGGTGCTGGTGTCACAGCTCAGGGACTGAGTGTGGAGAGACGGTGCTGGTGTCACAGCTCAGGGACTGAGTGTGGAGAGACGGTGCTGGTGTCACAGCTCAGGGACTGAGTGTGGAGAGACGGTGCTGGTGTCACAGCTCAGGGACTGAGTGTGGAGGGACGATGCTGGTGTCACAGCTCAGGGACTGAGTGTGGAGAGATGGTGCTGGTGTCACAGCTCAGGGACTGAGTATGGAGAGACAGTGCTGGTGTCACAGCTCAGGGACTGAGTGTAGAAGGATGGTGCTGGTGTCACAGCTCAGGGACTGAGTGTGGAAGGACGATGCTGGTGTCACAGCTCAGGGACTGAGTGTGGAGAGATGGTGCTGGTGTCACAGCTCAGGGACTGAGTGTGGAGAGACAGTGCTGGTGTCACAGCTCAGGGACTGAGTGTAGAAGGATGGTGCTGGTGTCACAGCTCAGGGACTGAGTGTGGAGGGACGATGCTGGTGTCACAGCTCAGGGACTGAGTGTGGAGAGATGGTGCTGGTGTCACAGCTCAGGGACAGACACCTTTGTGCCTTTCCTTCCAGCAGTCCTCATAAGTTTAGGTGGAAGGCCGGCTCCTGCTTCAGGGCTAGTCTCTGCAGGCATCAGTAAGCATTGGGTACTTCCCAGTGACCCTCAGGTCCCTTGCAAGTACAGGCCTCAGCACATTGGATTGCCAAGCAGGCATGGGTCTGTAGGAAGTTTCTTTACATCCTCTTGCCTCCAGGGGTGAGGAAACCCCTTGTCTTTACAGACCTCAAGCCTGAGCAGAGTACCTGAGGCTGGGCTCTGTTGGTTCTACAGAAAGGAAATTTGCCTCATTTATCTGGCAAAGTGACTGGTGGCACTTGACAGGTTTCGATGCGGTGAAGACAGCTGCGGTGAGGACAGCAGAGTGCGGCTTTGTTGCCTTCGTGCATCTTCCCCGTAACCGAGTGTGCTCTCCATCTCACATCCCTCACCCACTGAACCTGGGGCTGCTGATGGAGCGTGTGTCACCATTTGTCAAGCCATCCTCTACCTGGGGGCAGTTTAATGGCCAACAGGAGCTCTGTTGAAATGAGGGTCGTGTTCAAAATCATCAGGCGCCAGCAATTAGTGTCATGAGCGGATGTTATAGGCTGGGCTGGCGCCATGCAGCATGATATTAACCGAAGAACCTGGTGTTGAGAGGGAGAGGACGAGGAGACGCAGTATACTTCCTGGTGTTCCCTTTAACTGCATCGTGGTCCTGTCTAGCTGAAAAGGAACCATCCTGCCATCCTGCACTTACCCAAAACACTGGTTTGCATGTTCCTGGCCCAGGCTCACCCTCTGCCCTGGGGTCAGCCCTCTCTGTCACCTCTCATTTACAGGCCGGGACACAACCTGACACAGAGCCCTTGGAGTCGTGCGGCCTCCAGACTATGGTGTCAAAGCCTGAGGCCCTTCCCAGCTGCCCCCTTGCCTCCCATCTGCCTTCCTGTGCTCATGGAATTTCATTCTGCCTAGGGGAGGACACATGCCAAAGACCGGGTTATCACAGGCCTAGTCTGACCCCAGGGATACGCCTGGGTCCCAGAGCGGCAGCTGCATGGGCTCCGGCCAAGGAGAGCCCCTTTCCTGGGATCCAGATTTGGACATGAAAGAAAAACGCTCTACGTGGAAGTGTCCAGAGCAGGGCTAGTCCAGGGCTGCCTGGCTTCCTGCAGCTGCAGAGCTGGGTCAGCCTTCAGTGAGAGCCAGGGACAGGAGGAGCAGCCGAGGGGAGGCTGCAATGGGCAAGAGCAGCCTGAGGGACTGGGACGTCTCTGCAGTGAAGGCTGCTGGAGGCCTGTGGTCCCAGCTGCCTCACTGTCTGTGAGAAATAGGCATCCTGTCTGACTTCTTGAGCCTCAGTTTCCCCGGTGTAGAATGAGACAAAGGCAGGCCCCATCTCAGCCTGTGGGCAGGATCTGTAGCTGCATGGCAGGGTGAAGGCCCACTGTGAGCTGAGCACTCAGTGACTGATGCTCCTGGCAGCCCCATCATGGGTGTTTCTCTCCCCAGTCCGCAGTGATGTCACGACTAGGGCTGACTGGGCAATGTCCTGTGTTCTCACACAGACTCGGGGGAGGAAGACACGAAGGAAGCTGGCTTTGGGGTTTGCTTGAACCGCAATCAAAGCTGTAGACATGCAGAGACCCTGAAGCAGAGAGAACAGGGATGGAGAAGGCACAGGGGAGTGGGAAGGCCTGCTTGAAGCCCCTTAGCAAGTCAGGGTCACAAGACCAGGCTAGAGCTGGGCTAGAGATGGTCTTGACCAGGCCCACATAGGGCTGTTGGTGGGAGGCACAGTTTCAAAGCTTCCCTCTGAGAGGCGCACAGAGGCCTGGGCAGGAAGGGGGCAGGCTGGGGAAGAGGTCCCTTTGACCCAGCAGCTCCCCGTCCCTTCCAGGGACCCCTGGTCTCTATCTCTGCTTGTTTTAAAGCCCTCCCAGGCTGCTGGTGTTAATTTACATAACACTCACCTCCATATCTTGAGAAAGAATTAAAGGAGACAGGCGACTCCTGATGGTACCAGAGGCAGGTGAACAGGGCAGTCTTGTTCTCCAACAAGCTGCACGGTGGGACCTAGTAATGGAGGGAGCTGGAGCTCCTTGTCCTTTCTTTAAGTTCTATTCCAAGTCTACTCCAATGCATGAATAGATCACCCGCGCATCCGTCTTCTGTCTGTGGATCTCCGGTCTCCCGCTCTTGACCTAAGCAAAGCTCCACTGTGGACATGCACTAGTGTGCAGGCGTCCACTGGTGTCCCCTCCTTCCTCATGGGCTCAACTTGCTGCTCCCTAACATTGCTGAGACTCAAGCTGAAGCGGCCAGGATGGCCGTGTGTGTGTGTGTGTGTCCATGTCGCGTGCGGCAGACACTGTGTGTCCAGATGTCCACTGTGGGTCCTCCATGGACATGTGTAACAGACTCCGGGGCTACCCTCTGGTCAGGGCCAGGATGCCTACTTTGAACTGTCAGGACATGAGCTTCCCTCGGTGCCATGTGCAACAATTTACCTGCGCAAGTCCTGCAGGCTTGGTGTAGTCGTGATTTTAATTTCCTTCCTTTCTTGGAGGAGCGACAGCTTATCTCCTTGGGTTTGCTTGGCGTTTGAGCTTCTTGCTCTGTGAAGTGTCTTTTCGTGCGTTTGTTCATTCTGCAGCATGAGGCTGGGCATTTCCTTATCGTCTGAGCTACTTCACAATAACTCCCACCGGTGTGCTCTGCCTCCCCTTTGTCGTGCCATTTCAACGCGTACAAATGTGATTTCACGCCGTCAGGTGGGTGCTCCCACCTTTGAGGTCCAGAAGCCCTTGTCTGGGGGGCCAGAGAAGTCTGTACTCCAGCCTGCTCCCACTTCCTCCGGGGCCTCGTGGAGAGTCTGGAAGTGAGGCTGGGCCTGAGGTGCTTCCTGGCCTCCAGCAGGCCCAGCTTGCTTCTGCTCTGGAAACATCTCTGCTTGGCAGGCCACCTTGCCTGTGATCTTCCCTATACCCTCCTGGACAGAGTCTCTAGCAGCAACCTTTCCCCTTGGCCAGCTCTGGGCTCCCATCCTGGTCACAGTTTGTTTGACCCTGTGCTGGATCCCAGTGCTTGCAGGTAGAATGATGGGTCTGCTCAGACCACTGTCACCAGGGCTTCCACACTGGGCAGATGGGGGAAGAAGGATTTCATTTTTCAGTGCTGTCTTGGAGTCACAGTTCTCAAAGCCAGGCAGGTGGGATGGGACACTGATGAGAACAGGAGACGGGAACATGGCTGCAGGGCAGGGACCATCCCTGGGGTCTGCAACCCAGGTGGGAGGCAGGGAGGGGAGAGAGATATTTGGGGTGGCAGTCGAATCAGCAGGACAGAGGGAGGGGTCAGGAGATGGATGTCACATAGCCAACACAGGAGCAACACAGGAGTGTGTGTCTCTGCCCCGGCCAGCTGTCCTGATTGCTCAGAAGAACACGGTTGCCTGACACACTCTGCCCAAGAATGTAAAGGCCAGGACCACCTTTGAGGCCACTGAGAAACAGTCTCCACACTGACCTGCTCCCAGAGCTCAGCCTTCACCACCCGCATAGCTTTGTGCCATCCACCGCAGTGACAGGCCTGTGTGACAGGCCCATGTGACCAGGCTTGTAAAGATGGTCTGAGTCTTCTCTGGAAGGTTAGAGGGCTGTAATTGTCCTGATTCAGGTCAGGACAGAGATGTGGTGGCTGCCTGCTCCATGCTGGTCCCAGTTACCTAAACTGTTCCCATAGGAAGAAGAGCAGCTCCTGTCATGTCCCCCAGGGTCCTGTGGACATTCATGCCAGCCATTAGAAGTCCCCACCACCCTGCAGAGCCCACAAGCATTTAATGGAGGGGCACCAAGGCCAAGAGTAGCTAAGTGGTGGATGTCAGATCCCATTAAGTACCAGGAAGCTGGGTGTGAGCCAGGTACCAACTGCAGAGGTGGGACATGTGCCCCTAACGGGGAGCTTGTAGTCCTGGGAGGGGTGGTCCTCAACATGTTTATTTCAGCACCACCATCTTAGGACCTACTCCCGCCATCTTCCCCTGCTGCCCCCACCCTCCCTGTGGTCACCTCTCCCTCAAAGTTTGCTTGTGTGCCACAGACGTCTCAGAATGCCTCTCTGCTCTGGTAGGATGTGGATTCTGCTTTACCAGGGTGAGGGGGTGTTCTTTGTTTTCCACTCCCCCAGTCAGGCTGGTGTTTCTAAAACTTTCCTTCTGGCTTGTACATGTATACCTTTGTCTTTTGTCTGGGTGTGAGGCTTGTTCGTGTTTTAGATATTAAATGCCAGCAGCCCTGCTACAGGTCCGGCAGTGCCTGGTGTACCTCTTACGGCGGGTGAGTGAGCGTCCGACGGCAAGGGATGACTCTGCTGGGCGATGTGCTCCACTCAGGGTTCTTTGAGCGTCTGAAGCACACTGTCCTGTCTTCTGCACAGCACACTGCTGTCAGGAGCCTCTGTCGCACTCTTGTTACTTTGGGGATCGTGGGCTCCTGCTGTTTGCAGGAATATCCTAAAAGCTTTAAGAAGCTTATTGAATTTTTGTGCATTTCATACATCTTGATCATATTTAGAGCCCCTCCCCGGTCCACACCCTCCAAAGCCCCTGCAGATTTCATGCATTCTGTCATATATGTTAAATCCTATTGAGTCAAGTTTGTGTCCCCAATGTCCCTTAATGTGAATCCATCTATTGGAACCTGGTCACCCTGCCTAGCATCACTCCCTTAAAGAAAACCAATTCTCCCTCACCCAGCAGTGATTAGTTGCCAATAGTTCCTCAGCTAAGTTGGGGCTTCTTGCCCATTTCTTCTGTTCTACGCTGGGTGTTTGTCTGGTTTGAGTTGGCATGGGTCTTGTGCTGTCACCATTGCTGTAAGTTCATATGTGCAAGTTCCCAGAAGCCTGGAAAGCTCTGTTTCTCTGTGGTGATCCACTACCCCTGGCTCTTTCAGTCTTCTTGCCTTCTCTTCCACAATGGTCTCTGAGCCCTGGGTGGCAGAGGTTTAATACAGGAGTCTTATCTGGGGACACACACTATGCAGTCTCTTATTCCCTACATTTTGGCTAGCTGTCACTTTCTGTGTTAATAACCATCAGTTGCACGAGGACGTTTCACTGGTGAGAGTTGAGGGGTGCATTAGTATTCTTTCTGCCCCCTGTTCCACTGTGTTCAATGAGCCTTAGGTGTAGAGGTTCCATTGTAGATGTGTTGCTGTGGGCTGAGCATCTCATAGACACTCACTCTCTGCCTTTGATCAGTTGTGGAAAACTGTACTAGTCTCCATCAGTCACAAAAAGAAGTTTCTTTGATGAGTGGTGAGAGATATATTTGTTTGTAAACATGAGAACATATATTTAGCATATAGCAAGAAATTATGTTTCTCTAGGGATATGACATAGATTTTTCTCTAGGATCTATGACCTCTCCAGTTGTGCGGATATGGCTGTGTTTACAGTATAACACATGAGTTCCCTCCCACTGAGCAGAGCTTAAATCCAAGTAGATAGCTGCTGATTGAAATTTAATTTATTTTTATTTTATATGTATAAGTGTTTTGCCTGCATGTGTGTAAGTGCATCAATGTATGAAGTGTGGAGGCCAGAAGTAGGCATCGGATCCTTTAGAGCTGTAGTTTTGGGTAGTTGTTAGCCTCCATGTGGGTGCTGGGATTTGAACCCAGGTCCTCTGTAACAGCAGCCAGTGCTCTTAAAGGCTGAACCATCTCTCCAGTCCCAGGAATCTCTTGGTCCTGGAGTTGTCTTAAACTCCACTTGGATCTGTCTAGGAAGGATTTCTTATTGCCTCTGCTTGGCATTTTATGAGGCCTTTTGTATTAGTTACCTGTCTCATCACTGACAAAACAGCTTCCTACCAGAAGCAACTTCAGGGAGGGAGGAAGGGGGGGGTGTACCTGAACTTCAGGGAGGGAGGGAGGGGGTGTACCTGAACTTCAGAGAGGGAGGGGGTGTACCTGAACTTCAGGGAGGGAGGGAGGGGGTGTACCTGAACTTCAGAGAGGGAGGGGGTATACCTGAACTTCAGGGAAGGAGGGATGTACCTGAACTTGAGGGAGGGAGGGGTGTACCTGAACTTCAGGGAGGGGTGCATCCCAGTTCAGCCCTTTATGGTAGGGAATCACAGTGGCAGGAACATTGGAACGCTGGACACACGATGCAAGAGCTGTGCAGTCCCATTCTTTTGCCTGGCATAACTTACCCTTGGCTGTCTGTCCTGCCCTCAGACGACATTTGTTCCTGTGTGTGCCATACAGGGGCGCTGGTTGCTCCTCCAGAGGACCTACGTTCTGTTCCCAGCACCCATGTGAAGTGGGTCACTACCACCTGTAACTCAAGCTCCAGGGGATCTTACGCTCTCCTCCGGCCTCCCCAGGTCCCTGTGTCCGTGCAGCACGCACTCCCATAGATGCATACATGTAAACAACATGACAAGAAATCTTAACGACACAGCAACATCCCCAAGTAAATCCTACCTTTTAGTTCTGAGGGAAGTGCTACCTTCAGCTGCTGCTCAGGACCACTGCCCAGGGCCACGTGGCAAATCTGATGAGTGGATGGATGCTGTGCTTGGAAAGTGCCCTGTCCTGAGTCACATGGCTAAGCCTGAAGCCTGTGACTATTCTGGGAGATGAGTTGTTAGGCTGTAATATAGGCCTATTGATGGGGAAGAGAGGGAGCACTGGTCAGCTGGAGGAACTTCTCAGAAGATCCCTTGAGTCAGGACTGCATGATTTTTAGAAGTGAGCCAAGGCCTGTGGCCTGTCAGTCATCAGAGGGTGCTGCCTGCACTCTGCCTGCTCCAGGAAGAAGGGTGGGAGGAGCTCCGTGTTAAGCCTGCCCCCAAACTCCTGGTCGAGGTCACTGGGTGCTCTGGGTGGAAGGTGCACTGTCCTCTAGTCCTCTAGGCAGGTCAGACAGAGAGGCTTACCCACTGGTGGGACTCGGTGGGCCTGCCTCATCTTAGGAAATCCCTGGCTGCCATAGCCAAACCTGTGTAAGGCTTCTGCAGGAAACGCTGAGGCTGAGGCTGTCCTGGACCCGTTCTTCTTTCTTCCAGGGCTTATTGATAAACAGCACTCTGGAGAAAGCCCAGGCAGGGAAGCCAAGATGAGAAATGTCACTTACCAGTAGGAATTTCATGGGCTTGTTTCAAATCTGCCGGCTTGGGAATGGGGCCTGATGGATTTTGCGGGAGTCTAGCTGTGTTCATTTCCTACCAAAATGAGGGTCACATCGAGGGCTAGGAGATGCAAATCAATCTCTCTCTGTCTTCTCTCTCTCTCCAGATTAAACAGTTTACACCTGTGACTCTGCCTTCACGCTGATAGGTTTGAATGCAATGTGAAAGCTAAGTGTATGTTCTCCAGAACACATGCACACACACGCACACACACACACATACACACAGACATGTGGATACACACCTACATACATGGATATCCACCCAAGCACATGCATACCTGCTTGTTCCCGTGTAATAAGTTAATGAGAACACATGGACTGCACAACCATGCAGACAGGCAGACACATGAGCACATGTTCCAGCACATACGACCACAGCAGCTCACACAAGCATCCGTACCACTCAGCCCCTGCAGAGATGCACATAGGTGGTGCACGCACGAGTTTGCACTCACAAGGGCAGACAAAGCCCTCCACAGAGAGTCCCCAGTGGTTAAAAGTCAGACATTAAAAGCATTAATAAAAGACATTGCCAGAAGTTCAGTTGCAACATTGATTTCCTGGTTGTCAGAGCTGAGTAAATAAACCCCAAGTGGCATTTAATACCCGGTCTGTTCACAAAAGAGCAGCTTTGGCGAGCAGCAGAGCCAGTAAACTCTGACAAAGCAGAGTGGACTGCTGTGGGCTGTGATCCCAGGACCCCTCCTCCCCGACAGCCTCAGGGTCTCTCAGTTCCATTGTTGACTGACTTACCTCAGCCAGTGGTGCTCTTTGTGGCTGGGAACTGCCACCACGGTCCCAGGGACAGCTCAGTGTTCTTCTCCAGAGTCAGTAGAGGCTCCTTGAGATCTCCCAAGATCTTCCCACAGCCAGTCTCAGGTCCTTGGAACCTTCCAGGGGTGATTGAAAAGTTCTCCTTCCTGTCCCACCCAAACCTAAGATGAACTGGGCTCATCCTGAGCTTGCCTTCCGCCACCATCACCTCTAAGGTGGGGCTGAATTGGGTCCCCTGAAATGCCTGGGTTGAGGTACTAAGTTTGAGGGTGACTGCATTTGTAGACAAGGTCTTTACAGATAGAGGTGACTGAGTTAAAATGAGGTCACTAGGTGGGCAATGGGACTGGCATCTTTATGAGGAAAGGAGGGCAGAACAAGGACACAACAAGGACGTCACGTCTACGGCCCGAGGGTTGGCATTGGGAGGAGCCAGCCCCTCCCCACCTTCATCCCAGACTGTAGCCTCTGGCCCTGAGATGTCAGCTCTTGCCCTTTAAGCTTCTTTGTCTGTAGTATGTAATTGTGGCCCCAGAGAATGCCATACTTAACGCCTCATGGTATCATTAGCTGACCCTACTTAACCTTACACAACACCCTGTGCTATCCTCAGGTGACCTTGACCCTGCCCTGATCTGGGCGATACCGAACCTGCACCAACTTTAGGGATGGCTCCAGGCGAGCCCCTGTCTGCCATGCACAGCGACGCCATAGATCCTTTTGCTTGTTCATGTCATTGCAGCTCTTGGAGGCTTTCGAGTCCTGGATGTCAAAGGCCTGATACCCAGCTGACACCATCAGGAGGTGCTAGGACTGCAAAAAGGTGAGGCCCCTTCAGGTCATTGGGGGTATGGTTCTGAAGGAAATTATGGAACCCTGGCTCATCTTTCTGTCTTTTCAGTCGTGAGATGAGCCGACATTTGCTTCACCACACCGTCCCTGCCGTAGACCCACAGCAACAGGAATAATCCACCCAGCCTTCCCGGGCTGAATCGAATCAACCTTTCCTCTCTGTGAGCGGATGCCAGTATCTGGTGCAGTGGTGGGATGCAGACTGAGCGCTCTTCTTGCCGCCGAGTAGACTCACACACAGACTCACACGGCCTGCCAGCGTGGCCGTCTGCCTGCAAGGTTTCCTTCAATGTGGCTATCTATGGGATCAGTATCCAAGGACGTTCTCAAATGGGTACGACTGAAAATGTCTTTGTTCTTGAAAGGCATTTTTGCTGGGGATAGCATTTCACTTGGTCGGGTTTTGTCCTCTTCAGATGTCACCTCACCACCATCTTCGTTATGCTTTTTTCCCACGAGAAATTTAGGGTTATCCTTGCCTTTATTCCTCTGTATGAAACATGTCTTCTTTAAATATATTTTATTGATTATTTTTATTTTTGTGTATGAGTGTATTGTCTGTATGTATATAAGGTACCCATGCCATGCAGTGCCCACAGAGGTCAAAAAAGGGTGTCAGATTCCCCTGGAATTGAAATTATGGACGGTTGTTACCGTCATGTAAGTGCTGGGAATCAAACCCAGGTCCTCTGCAAGAACAGCCAGTACTCTTAATCACTGAGTCATCTCTCTAGCCCCAAAACTTGTCTTCTTAAAAAAAAAAAAAAAAAAAGGCTTGATCCTCCTGAGTGGTATTGAGTGATTCGAATATAGTTTGGCGTATTTTATTCGTACTGAGCATTTGTTTTGTTTTTAAGCTATTTTGTCTGTGGGCTTAGCTTTACCATTTGGAAAATTTAAAATTCTCGCTCTCTGTCTCTACATGTATGTCCTGGGTGGTTCCTCTTGTCTCATATCAATACATGTTCGGCTAAACTTTAGAGTTAACTTATTTTTCTCTCTGCCCTCCCTTTGAGGTGGTTCTCTTTGCTGGGCCAGTCCAGGGGTCTTTGCTTCTGCAGTGTCGAATCTGCCGTTCATCCTTCTCTGTGATTTTCATATCTGATCTCAGTTTCCAGCTCTCCGAGTTTCACGAGGGCTTTCTTTTTTTATTGGCCATGTTTGTTTTCAGAGTATTTATGTTTCCCCATAACTCTGCATATGGAACGCAGTCTGAATGAGTGTTGAATGCCTCGTCCACTGCCTTCGGCATCTGTCCATTCTGCGTCTCTTTGGCTCCTCGTTGTGGTTCATATCTCCCTGCTTCTGTTCAGGTCTGGTCTTCTCTTTTAGTCAGATTCTAGGCACTGTGACTTTTACCTGCCAGGTGAGGGCTGTTTTGCATCCCATTGGTCACAGTTGGTTTTAATGCCACAAATTAGAATCACCTAAGTAGGGAATTATCTTAGTTGCCTTCATTGATGTGGGAAGACCCTCCCCAAATGTGGGCTGCACGTTCCGGCAGCGACTCAGATAGAAAGGGATGTGGCAGGAGGAAGATCATTCACGTTGCTTGTTTGACTGCCCCTCTCACCGCCCAGCTGGCTTACTCGGCTGCTGCCTCCTCTGATAGCAGAACCAGCATTTCCAGGCCTCCATCACTGACTGAGGACCAGCGGCTCTCCAGGAACCTCCAGGCTTTTGGCACCAGATTGGGACTGCTAGGCATGCAATCCCAGGGACTGAGCAACTCCTGGGCTCTCAGCCTCTCGTGTGTGATTTAGCTGTGGTTACTATTTTAAAGTAAGCTGATCAATTATTTTTCTTTCTTTCTGTCAGTTCCATTCCTCTAGAGAACTCTGACTTACATAGCAGTGTCTTCCTGAGCTTTGTTTTGGAAAAGCTTTACCATTTTCAGTCTTGTCTTGAAAATTTGGTAGGTGTAACTAGACTAGTGTTGAGTTTAGGGTGAACTGAGGCAACACCAGCCTGACCTGTGCCCTCTGGATGGAGGCTGTCCAGGGAGCACAGCAGAGCACTCTGTTCCTGGCCCTCAGTGAGCTGAGCTCTCCCCACTCCCTTTGAGCTGCTCTGCTTATGTCCTGGCTATGGGGAGTTTCTTCTTGTGTCTTCAGTGAAATGTTGAGAACAGAGTCACCGTCTGCAGGTCTCAGGCCTGAGTTCTCTGCACCTGTATCCTGTCTGTCACTCTGGCCATGAGTAGCCCTCTCCACCCCTGGACCCTCAGACCCATGTCTTCAATTCAGAGGGTCCACAGCTCTGCCTGACCCCCCGTCTGTCAGGACCCCACTATGTGAGGAAGCGACTTGTGCCTATGCAGCTCCCATCTCTCCGGAGCACTGTCTTTCATTGCCTAATGTTAATGTCTCAAAACACATGGGTTTAGTTTGCTTATTTATAGCTGCTACAAGTTGCTTGTTCCTTGCGTTCTACTTGTTAGAATCTGAATGGACCCCAGAGTGGACAAATGGTCTGGAGTCCATCTGGCCCATCTTCCCGCAATCTTGGAAAAGCCCTCTGCCCTTCTCCACATAATTTTCAATGCTCCAATCTTAGTGATATGTGTGTATGCATGAGTGGGCATGTGTGTGGGCATGTGAGTGTGTGCACACATGTAATACAGTGAGCTTCAGGAAGACGAGACTATTGAGAGACAGCCTGAGCTGTAACATAGCTGGCAATTCTGGAACCTTCTCAGATCGTGTCCCCCAGGGTCTGCCCCTCACCTGGTTCTTGGCTTCCCTACTGGAGCCTGGCAGCATTGGGCTTCTTGCTCTCTGAAGCTTTGCCATGTTTCCAATATAATATGTGTCCTGTTGAGAGTTGACAGATGGGAAAAGGGTGTCACCAACCTGCCAGTCACAGTGCACACGTCCCTTCTCTGAGGTCTATTAAGGATATGGCTCATCAGTGTCTCTCTCACCCTGGGCTGCCGAACAGAGGTAAGATGGCTTCCAGGGTGGCACCATGGGTGTCTGGCACAGGAAGGCTGCTCCATCCACTGTTGAACTGATGCCCACAGGGGGCACCTGGTGAGCTTCACCCCAGCCATAGAGTGTGGTTTCTAGGAAGAGCATTATACCCAGGAGTCTGAGCACGCCCGTGGTGTACAAGGCAGCTAACATGGCCCTAACTAACATGGTTCTGTCTGGCACCAAGCTCACAATTTCTGTGCTTGACTTGCTGCTTCGGAACTCCAGTGGCAGCCAGTCACTTTTGGGTCCCAAAGTTTCCATCCTCAGCAGGTAGATCCAGAGCCGCCCTCCTCTGGACTCTGTCCTCACTCTCGCTCTGACTTCCTGGTGTCTCACTGGGACGCAAAGTAGAGTTCTGAGGGCTCAGGAGGTATCTGGCTGCCACCTATTCTCCAAGCCCAGTAGATCTTCACTGTCCAAGTCTGTCCTGGTTTTAGGCTTAGGAGATCCTCTCTAGTGGGTCTGCACTCAGGAACCTGAGGGGCCTTTGCTCCAGTCTCCTTACCTCCTAGAGTCAACGTTCCTGCCCTGTGCTTGTCTGTTACCTCCTACCTCAGAGGCAGGAAAACTGCTCAGAGGACTTCAGGGGAGCTGGGACCTGCTTCTTCTCTGCCTTTTAAAGTTGTCTCCAGGCTAGGAACTGGGGATAGTGGGTCTCTCTGTCCTCCTCTTGGTGTTTCATTTCTGTACAACCTGGTGCTCCACGCCTGGAAAAGTTGCCAGAACCCTGCCCTGGGTTGCATGATTGGGACAAGAGGGTGAGCCCAGGGTGGGAGGCTCAGGGTGGTTAGCAGGCTTCTGGGTTGTCTGGGAAAGGTGCAGACAGGCTAGGGATGACATCCCTCCTGGGATCCAGGTGAGTTGCAGGTGATAAGTGAGAGGACCCCCATGTCCTGGCTATATTCCATCTTCTAGAGATTTATTTTTAATTAACACACAACAACCGTACCAGTTTGAAAGACATGATGTGATGTTTTGATGTGCGTGCATGCTGTGTAACGATAAGATCGGGGTAATAGCATGTCCATCGCCTCTAACGTTTATCATTTCTTTGTGGGGAGATGTTAGCATCTGCTCTTCTGGCTATTGTGGAAGATATGTGCTCTATGGAGCACATCAGAACACTGCACCTTTTTGCCCAACCTTGTGCCTTCTGACAGGCCCTTCCTCCCTCTCCTCTCCACTTCTCCCTGTAATCTGGTCACTATTTTACCCTCAGCTTCCATGAGACGGCCATGTTTAGTGTCCTCATGTGAGCAGGATCACCCGGTGTTTGTCTTTCTGGGTCTGGCTTAACAATGCATCCTCCAGTTCCAACTGCATCCTTGAAAATGACAGGACTTCATTTTTAAACGGCTGAACAGTGATCCACTGTGTTCGCAAATAGCATTTTCTTACCCATCCACCCATCAATGGGCACTTAGGGGGCAATCCCACTCCTGGGTATTTATGCAGTCAGAGCACTGAGAGAAGCCTGGATCCCCTGGCTGCAGCACCAGCCAGGATGAGGTTTTATGTTTTAAGATCCAGGCTGCAGAGCTCTAGAGAGTTGGGATGCAAGCTTGATCGGGTAGAGAGAGCAGTTAGGAAGCCACCTCCCAGCCAGGCTTAGCACCAGGAAGCCTGATACCATCCACCAAGACAGCCCAAGGCTGCTGGCCAGGGACATGAGCAGTGGTGTTTTAGACACTCTGGGTTCATTGAGTTTATGCAGAAATTGCTGAGGCCTAAGACTCTCCTCATGGGCTCTGACAGAAAACTTGGGCTAGCTTCTATTACATTGTGGGGACACGTGTATGTGTGAGTTTGAGGACCAGAAATGATGGTGCAATGCCAGGGGCCTCTGAAGTAGGGCAGGTTAGAAGTCTCCTGGCCCCTCGAACTAGTGACTTCCTCCTAATGCAGTGGGGACATCTCATGACTGCTCCAAAGATCTAAGGCCCCTGTTAGGTTGGGTATAAGTGTGACATCTTTGCAACGCAGCCTTTGGTTGTCAACAATCAGGCCCCAGTGTCATATGTGGATGGGGTACCAGGACAAGCAACCGGAAGCCACTGGAGAAGTGGGGCAGAGTTCCCAGACCACCTGACTGACCCAGACCAGGGTCCTCCCTAGCTCTCAGGTGGAGCCCAGGCAGGAAGCAGGCTTAGCTCGGACACAGCAGTCTAGCCTCCATCGGTCAATTCACACCTGTTTTCAGCTTCCTAGTCTGGTCAGCTGCACCCGAATCTGCCTTTTGCAGTGGGATACAAGTCCCGTCTCTGGAGTCTTATGTCTGCAGGTTGCAGATCTGCCATCTCCCCACTCGAGTCCTAGGCTTCCAGAGTCCCATCCCTTACCTGCTTGCAAGGTTCCTGAAATATTGGAGAATATTTTGTGTCCCTGACTCCAGCTCTCATTTATAATAAGTAACAAGTGCCAAGGTCTCTCCACCCCATATGTAGCAGGCATTGCCTTAGAGCTTTCCACAGCACACAGTGACCAGTCCATAGAGCTAAGCATATTGTTACCCCTTCGTTGAAAGAAGCTATGCTTCAGAGCAGGATGAACCCCAGGAAAGTAGGAGAAGCCACCACTCCATCCAGCCCAGAGAGGGCGTCTACTGTGGCCTGTTCCATCCAGAAGCCCAACTTCCATCCTGCTCCTGAGTCTGATCCTAGCCATTCACTCAACACTAATTGAGCTCCTTCTATGTTCTCCAAAATCTGCCTGCAGAGATCTCATGTCTCAGCAGACAGACAGACAACAGATGGACATCAGACAACATAATTTTAAAAAGTGATTGCTCTGCAGCAATGTGGTGAGTGGGCTTGTTGGCTAGAAGGTCTCAGGTCCAAGGGACACTGGAGTAAAGGTCTGGGTACCAGAGGGGCCATTGGGGAAATCATGTAAGTGCGTGCCACCTTTGACTGTGTGATTTAGAACAGTCTGGTCCCTGGAATTGCATCACCTATCCCTTGAATGTCAGAGAATCCTGCCCCAGGTCTAACAACTTGACACTGGGGCCCAGGCTGCCTGAACCAAGGAAAGCTGAGCTGCCAGAGGCCTTCCCTCAGCAGCTGTAACATGGAGACTCTTATCGCCCTTTTTTGGGTGAGCAGAGGTCACCTCTATGCGGTCTTGAGTGCCTTCCAGGGAGCATTCCTGGGCAGGTCCCTGTCACCGGGACACCTGAAGGTGCTGACCGGCGGACACTCGTTGAAGATATAGTCAAGAATCTATTCCCAGCCTCTTTGGTGCAAGCTCAGAGTGACCGTGAGGAGGCTCAGCTACACAGGGTGCCACTGCCTCAGCCTGCAGCAGCCGGTGCCTGCCCGAGACAGACAGCCGCGGTGCAGTTGGCAGGATTTCTGAGGCCTGACAGGGTGGCCAAGGACTTTGGCCTTGCTGCTGTCATGTGGCACTTTGGAGCGTTTGGGAAGGTCACAGTGCAGGTGGGGACCTGGGTCCTGTCACTTCTGTCAGTTCCAGCTCTGTTCCCGGGGCCAGGCTGGGACCCTGAGCCTTCAGATGACGCATGAGGGAGGAACTGCTGTGTTAAGCCCCCGGGCCTTGATAGCCGCTGGCAGCCACACCACACAGACTGGCCTTTCTCGAGCACTGTTCCTCATTTCCTCATGGTGACTAGGAGCTGGAGGGTGGTGAGCTGACGGCTGGGATTTACCGCCAGTCCTCAGGGTGGGGAACACCAGGGGACAGGTGTCTGCGTGGGAGGCCGCAGGTGACAGCTCCTGCCGGACAGGCTGTGATGGAGGGTGGGTGGGCACAGTGTAAGGACTTTGGTGATCCAGAGCCTGGGCACATGTGCCTTTGCCACAGCTGGGCTAGGCTCCAGAGACATGCATCATCCGGGGTCTGGAAGACAGGCAGGAATCTAGGCTTCTGGGACCATCCAGATACAACCTGGAAACTCTAGGGCTGCCCTGTAGGATTGTGGGAAGAGTCAGCCTGGCGGGTGGATGTCTTGACTTCGAAGGAGGGCAAAGCTGGTACCAGAGGCTGGTCAGGTAGAGGCATGGAAGAGGGACTGGGGGAACCGTGATGTCAGGTAGCAGACACTTGGGTAGAACTGAGGAGGAGCGGCCGGAGAGAGGAGGCTGGAGTCTGTGTAGGAACAGGAAAGGGAAGAACTGACAGGATCCTGGGAAGGGCTGTGTGTTCTCTCTTTTTCCTCTGGATGGCTTACTGTGTCTGTGGGTGCGCATTTGCACTGTTTGGAGGTTCAGAATGCTTGCCCAGCACCCTGGGAGCCTGCAGGGACGCTCTGATCACGGTGCCCTCATTCCATGACGCCTCACTAATGCTCCTCACTCTCCTCTTACACAGACCTCTAGGGGTGCTGCCCTGCATCTCTCAGACCCCCATGTTGTGGCTTAGATGTCTTCCTCTCAAAGACCCCCCAGTCTCTGCTCTGGAAGGCTGTCACACCTGTTCCTCTGTCTCCAGTACACAAGTCTTCCAGAGCACCCTGAGTGGTCACTGTTCAGTGCGTCCTTCGTCCCTGGACTCAGCATTGGGGGTGCCAGAGAGAGGGGTGCAGGGAGGGGGTGCAGGGAGAGGAGTGCAGGGAGGGGGGTGCGGGGAAGAGGGGTGCAGGGAGGGGGTGCTTTATTCTCTGGACCAGCCCCTGTCAGGAGGGGACCTACCCCCACGTCCACAGTAAAGGCAGTTGCCTCTTCTTGGCCTTCTGGGGTGCCAGCCTATATCCCAGTTGGTCCTGCCCCCACGCCCAGGAGGGCAGATTTACAGTGTGGGCCAGCGGGGAATGGGGATGTCTGGAGACCCTGATCCATGTGGCAAAGGTAAACTGATTCTGTAGGGCCTAAGGGTCCATGTGTCCACCTGGGCATATTTGGTTTGGACTTCGGTTTGCAAGACTAAGTCAGACCTGTGCTGGTGGGCCTGTCCCGCGGGTGAAAGCATTGGGTGTTGTGCTGGGTAGCTTTAATTGTCAACTTGACAAATTTGACTAGAGGGAATGTTGATTGAGGAATTGCCTCCATTGGACTGGCCTGTGGCCCTCTCTGTGGGGCATTTTCTTGATGTTGAGTGGTGTGGGAGGGCCCAGCCCACTGTAGGAAGGTGGTCTGGTGTTCTATAAGAAAGCAGGCTGAACACAGGTCAAAGGAGCAAGCCGTTAAGCAGCGTTCCTCTATAGTCTGTGATCAAGGTTCCTGCCCTGAGTTCTTGCCTTGGCATCCCTTAATAATGGATTGACTATGCTTGTAAGACAGATAAACTCTTTCCCCCTAAGTTGGTTCTGGTTAGTGTTTTTATCACAGCAATAAGAAAGAAACCAAGACAGGTTTGGTATTAGTGCAGGGGGATTGGGCAGGAAAGTCTTTGACCATTTACAGTCAGAGAGTCAGGCAACCAAGAGAAGGAGGATGTCTGAGGCAGGAGGGGCTCAGTGTGGGGCTCTGAAGAACAAGGTGCAGAGGAGATGGTACTGTTGAGTGAAGGGATGGCTGGTGGAGGCGCATGTGATCATGCATGCATGCCCGTGTACATGTGTGCCATTCCTGGTTGGTATTCAAATCGAAGTAACACTGGGGACTGTCCAGCTGGAGACAGCGACAGAAAACAGGCCTCAAGGCATGGAGCGATCGAAGGGTGGCTGCCTTCCACCAGTGGAACTCTGTGCCGCGGTGGCCCTGCCTCCTACACTTCACAGACACAGTGGTGTGTAGACACTACCACATTGACAAGCACATTTGCTCATGCATGTACACACAGGCAAATGCACATGGAAACTATGTGCATTTGTACAACGGCATGCCCATACATCCATTTATTCAAACACATGCCACCCACAGTTGTCCAGGCCAGGGTGGGTACCTTGAATGGTACCACCTCTTTATTCCCTACCCTGGAAGCCACCTGTGAGGGACTGGATGTTACAGCTCTTGGTGTGTGACTATTGATGAATGCTTTAGCTGTGGTCCCACCAGCAGAGCGCCAGCTCGGGTCACGGTGGAAGTTGCCAATTTCGACTTTCCTTTTTGCTTAATTAAGTCCAAGCTGGAGCCAGGGGCCCCTTCCCTACCACGCTGGATGAGGGGCTGTGGCGGCATGCTTGTAGACAGCCGGAGTGAGGGATCTAGACCACTTGGAGAGCCTCCCAGCTCCACTGTGCTAAAAGATGTGCCTGACTCAGCCATAATGCTGGTGTGAGCACCCTGTGGGTATCTGGACCAGCAGAGCCTCCCCTTTGCCATGGTACCCCAGCTGCCTTGAGAAGGACAGGTGCAGGGCCCAACCCGCGGGAAGCTCATGGCCAAAAGTTTTTGATCAGAGCCTCATCTTCCCTTTACCTCCTGTTTGAGTGATAGTGGCTTAGTGGTCATCTTGGCCTTGAGCCCTCACAAGGACATTAATCAGCTCACGTGGTCTAAGGAGAGGAAAGAGGGTGCATACTTTACTGCTGGCCTAATCTGGAAGGGTAGCTTCTGCGACACAGCTAATGGGGGTGCCATGTTCCCAATGGCTAGCGGGTTCTGGGCAACCCTGACAGAGACAGGAAGAGAGAAGGGAATGTTCCCAGCAGCAGGAGTGCCCCGCAGTGGCCGGCTTTTAGTTAGGACCTGTTCCCAAGTCCATGTGCTACCCCTCATCTGTGGGCTTATCTGGTAACCAGGGAAATGGGGTTCTGGGATATACCCCCAGGCTGCAAAGCTTGATTGAGGGGCAGCAGGGCGGGGGTGGGAGGGAGCAGCCCAGAAAGGATGCCCTCAGTCAGGGAATTTGCATCTCAAAGACAATGAGAACTTGCTGCCAGCAGATGCCTGCGTCCCAGAGAAAGGGCAGAGAGGACACACGAATTTCAGAGGCTGGGCAGAAATATCTAGATGGGTGTCTGCAGTGAATGGGCAAGCCTTCCCTGGCCAGCTCACATCCCACCTCCTCCTCAGGCACAGAGCTGGCCTCTCTCTAAACACCCCTTCAGCAGGCCCTGAGAGGAGTGAGGGCCACTTCCCCTCCTCCTGACTCCTCGGCCTGGCCCTGCTCTGTGGCCTGGTCCCAGTCCCTCCAAGTCTGTACACACCTAGGCTGAGTACGGGCTCCTCGCTGAGGTGGGCAGGATCAGCATCTCTAGGGGAACTCACATTGCTCAGAATCAGATTGAGTCCCAGCAGGGGGAGGCTAGCCACCAGGCCAACCTGTGGTATCAGTCTTGGGAGAGACTGTGGGAGTCACTGGTTCCAGCTTCATCAGTAGAAGAGAAAGTAATGTAGGGAAGACAACTGCCCACCTTGTGCGCCAACTGCTGGCCAAGCTGATTCCTCCTTCAGAGTCAGAGAGGACTGGAGGAGGACAGGCCCCAGAGGCTGAACCCCGGGCATGTGCCAGTGGCAGTCAGGAGAGAGGGAGAATAGAGGGTGGGCTTCAGAGCTTGCTTGGACTTCTGAGGTCCCTGGCTGACTGAATGTGAGTTGGGTGAGTGAGGAGCCAGTGAGCGGGCAAGCCTGTGTATGCCCGCACAGTGAGAAGCAGCTGTCAGCCGTCCAGAAGGCTGGCAGAGCTGGCCCCAGGGGCTGGGAGTCTCAGCCAGTTGCCATTTAAGCCTTGGCAGTTGGAGATGCCCTTAGTGCCAAAGTCCTGCAGCAAAGGGGGAGGTAGGTAGCAAGAGTGCCAACTACCTCCCAGGAGCCTGGCAAGCTAGTGCCCTGGCCCGCTAGCTCTTCTGCCGTGCGCACCGTGCTTTGTGTGAGGACCCTGAGGGCTGGGTTCTGTGGCAGCAGGTAAGGTCTGGGGAGAGGGGGCCTTGTTGGGGGATGAGGTATCAGGGTTTTAAAGGATGAACACCTGGACAGGTGTGGGAAGGACTGAGGCGTCAGAGTCCTGAGCAGCCCGGAGCACAGGACCCGGGAGTGTGGGTAGTACAGGCACAGCTGCGTGGCCTGAGTGGCTCCAGCAACACAGAGCCGGCCCCACCTCTGCACCAGCCCTGAGGGTTCCTGAAAGGTGTCCCGAGCCTCCCTGCACCCATCCTCTGGGACACGCTTCCCTTGCCCTGGCCCACATGCATGGCTTCCCTGTGCACAGCCTGCCAACCTTGGCCAGCAGCCCCTGCCCAGGACACAGCAGTGTACAACCCCCACCCCTGCCGAGGATGAAGCATGCTTGGCCTCCAAAGCCAGGCTTCCTCTGTAGCAGCCTCTTAGGAAGTCATGATCAAAGTGCTGTACATCCTTTCATTGTCTTAGCTCACTCACTCCATGCTCTGCTACCCGCCCACCCACCCACTCACCCACTCATCCACCCACCCATCCACTCACCAATCCACCCACTTGCTGACTCACTCCATCAGCAAACACCCTGCCCGGCCTTCTCCTGACACGGGGCTGCGGTAAGGACAAGCTGGAACATCATTCCTGCACAAACAGGGCTAAGTCCACAGCAATGAGGCTGGGTGGAGCAGGCAGGGATGGACGAGGGAGATGTGGAACAGGCATGTCTTGTATCCCTGAGATGGGGATATCCTGGAGGAGAGCGAGAAGGGAGAGATGGGAGGGCTCGGGTGGCTCTGGAGGAGGGCCCAGGCTAGGAGGAGGTGGCAGGTGAGCAGTTATGACACCCAGAGTAAAGGGGAATTGGGCCAGGGAGGGAGCTGAGCCTCTGAGTCACTTCAGACCTCAAAGCCAAGACAGGGCTCCAAGGCCTCCAGAGCTTTCGTGGTGCTCTGCTTCTCTGACCCCTCTGATGCTTGCTGGAGCCCCTCTGCTGGCTCATTGGCAGCAAATGGAGCTGTTTTACCTTATTTGATGGGAAGAGAGACAATGATGGTATTTGGCCAACAGTGATTCAGTTAGTAATGATTTCAGGAAGATCGTCCTTTGTTATCCAAGTACCATCACGGGGTCTTCAAGAGAGGGAGGCAGAGGGGGAGCAGAGAGAGATCCAGCAGGCAGAGACTCAGAGGAGAGGCCCAGGAAACAGATGGAGAGGAGAGACAGGAGAGAGGGGGAGGGGGGGCTTAAAGGAGAGAACAGAGAGATGTAGAGAGACAAAGGAAAGGAGGGGCCGAGAAAATGTAAGAGAGACATATGCAGAGGAGAGCGACAGGAAGGAGAGATGCGTGAGGGCTCTGAGGAAAGCCAAGTGGAGAGATGGCAGGAAGAAGGCGCAGAGATGTGCAGCCCCCACCTGAAGCACGCCAGCACCAGAGCAGGAGGCCAGGCCATGTCCTCTGCCATCTGCCACCGCCTGGAGTCCTGGTAGAGCTGACTCAGGACCTGCTCCAGAAGAGGGAGAGGGGCTCAAGTGCTAGGCAGTGGCCAGCTGACTTCAGGTGGAGGTGGAGAGTCAGTCTCACCTGGGGGACCCCAGAGCACAAAGGAACTTGGTTCTACCGGCCTTCTGGTCCAGACTGGCACCCTAGCAGCCCTGGATCTTCAGATGTTTATTAAGAGGCCTGGAGTAAGGTCTGGAGGTGGCAGGAACCTAAAGTTTTGCAGCCTTGTAGATGAGAGGCATGCACTGGGACCCACTCAGCATGGAAATGCAGAAACAGGAGCTGCTGTCACATGGTACTACCTACCCAGGACCTCAAACCACTCCTCAGCTGGTAATGGAGGTGATGGTGCTGATGATACTGAGGATAGTACTGATGATCCGGGTCTTTGGGTAGATCCTTGGAACACAGCTCATCACCCCAACCACCTCAAACTCTTAACTGGGAAACAGTTCCCTTTCTGGTATCAGTATATGCATAACCCCCTTCTTTGGGTTAGCCCTCTCCAATCTCTCTGGAGTATATATTTTGTTTTGCTAAGCCAACCTTCCTCAGTGAGAGACTGGCTGGGCCAAGGTCAAGGACCCTATCAGGGCCACGATAAAGACCAAGATCAAGTCCCTGTCCTCTGCTCTACCTCCTGCTGCCGTGTATCCCCTGGGATGGATGGGCCAAGGGGACACATTCCTTCACTAGGAAGTTCTCAGAAGGAGCTGAGTAGACAACGGGGCGGAGCAGAGGTGCTGACATCTTCCGTCCCCACAGGGCCAGCTTGTGGGCAGTGTTCTGTATGTGTGCGTAGTTTTTGCCTCCTCACAGTGTGTTCTCCTCAAACTCTGGGAGAAGAGCAGGTAGCAAGTCTGTGGAGGAAAGAATTGGAGCTAGTGCAGGAGGAACTGGGGCGTCTCCCACCTGCAGGAACACCTCCAGCTTGGAGGATGAATGGAGGCTCTGTCCTACAGAAGACAGAGACTATGTAACCAGCTCAGGCTGACCCTGTGACTGTCTCAGCAGCTCTTCTGCTGCCCTCAGTGCCAGGTGGGGAGATGACAAAGAATCAGGAGCCATGGACACCTCAGAGAAGGTGTGGGGACCCAGGAGAAGTGCACTGGTCTGCTGCATTGCCGAGCCCCTCAAGGGTGTGTGATCTGAGCCCCTCAGGTGGCCTTGACTTATTGCAGAGCCAGGCTGCCAGGTGCTCTAGACAGAGGGCAAGGGCCTGGGTCAGGGACACCATGCAGAAATGACGTCACAGCAGTAATGAGGCTAGAGATGCAGGTCCTCAGCAGGGATCACTGGGGAAGGACAGGAGGTGGAAATGACCCAGGATAGGGCTCTGGGCCGGTACTGACTCTTGCAGGTATTAAGTTGGTGTCGACAGGGGAGGCTGAGATGTGGGTTTGTGCGGAGAGATAATGAGCCAGCTTTGGAAAGGGAACAATTAATCCAGGGAGAGGCAGGGCATAGCTCTGCTAGCTGTACCTGGCAGCTTGCTGGAATGCTCCACTAATCGGCTTAGAGATTTATGTAAATCTGGATGTGGGGCGTTTTGATTGGCTTGTGGGAATTGTCCAGCCACCAGCCCTCATTTTCTCCCAGCACCCTGGCTCTGAACATGGCTCCCTGATGAGATCCCTCAGCCAGGACAGGATTTTAAATGCAATTAGGACCAGAGCCAAAGGAGATTTCCACAGGACAAAGTGCCCAGGGCTGGGCTACCCTGTACCTGTGGTTACTCTAGGGGTGACACCGGGGAAGCAGGATGCTGACAGCCAGAGCCTGCGGTGCAGGTACTCTGACCCCAAGCACAAGCTGACCTCTGGCCTTATTCTCCACTGTGCTGTGACCCCAGAATCTCCACATAGACTGAGGGCTGACTTTTACCTCAGCCCAATTCCTATTTTGGGCCAAACACTAAGTTCTGATCCTGTCACACACTGAGCCCTGACCTTGCTCATACACTGAGTCCTGATCTGGTCACATACTGAGCCCTGATCTTGATCACACTAAGCCTTGACTTTGGTCACACACTGAGTCCTGACCTAGTTACTCGTGGAACTCTGACCCTGGTTACATACTGTCTTGATCTTGGAAATTTCTGGCCCCCTGTCCTAGTCACACTGAACCCTGATCCTGCTTATACACTGAGCCTTGATGCTGCTCACTCACGGCCTGATCCTCTGGTCACAGGAAAACTATGATCCATATGGGTTGAGTCTGGTCCCAACAGACATGGAGCTGGAGCAAGCTGCAGCTAGAAGCTGAGTCTCTCTCCTGGCCCTGTGTCAGGCCCCAACAAAGGCTCCCGTCCTGGGTGGAGTCCCAACCCTCAAACGGGAGCACCGCAATGGAAGCCGGAGGTCTCCTGGACTGAACATTCTGCAGTCTTCTGGTGTGGTGACAAGTACCACTTGTGACCCTATTTTCTCGCCGCTGTCTAAGGGGATGAGCCCAGCCATCCCGAGTGGCAGCCGTCGCTTTTGTCTACATTCTGTGGGTTTAGCTACCTGACTTCCCAGCTGGGCAGTGAGCTGGAGGGCAGGCCCTTAGTCCTCCTCCTGGCACCTTACATGGGTGGGATATGAGCAGCGGAAGCTCACTGCCCACAGAACAGAAGCCAAGGTCCAGAGGCCGCAGATGTGTCTGGTGAGGGCTGTTTCCCAGGTTGTGAATAGAGCCTTCTCACACCTCATCTGGAACTTCCTAATAAGGGCTCTTATCTCATTCCCGAGTGCCCCACCTCAAAGTCTAGTCATCAAAGGACCCATCTTTTCATAAGAATTTGAGGAAACACAAACATCCAAACCACAGCACTAGCCCCAAAGACATCTTATGCTAATAGAGAATTTGGAGAAATTCTAGCCGGCAAATGAACACTGACAGAAAATTCAGCGAGAGTCCTCTAGTGAGCTTAGTCTTCTTGTCAGAGTATCCAGCAGGCGAGTACTAGGGGGCTCATCAGCTTTTCCCCCCACCTAGGCTACGCAGGAGACGGGGAGGGAGACTGGGCCACCTCAGGATCTCTGCCACCCTGTCCTCCATCCTCTGTTGGGTCCCAACTGCCCAAACATAGGTCCTCCTGTCCATCCCAGTCCCAAGGTCCTCTGTGACTCTCCAGCACTGCACTACAGAGATCTCAAAAATGAGATACTTAGGCCCCAGGATGACCAACTAAGTTCAGGAAGAAAGTACCAGAAGTATTTCTTTTTCTTTCCTATCTTTAAAAATTCTAGTGGTTGTGTACTCCACAGTGCTCTGTATAGACTGTGGGGCTCTGGGCTGCGCTCCCTGAAAGAGGTCTGATGTGACTGTGATTGGTTAAGAAGCATCCCCAGGACCCAGTGGTTGAACCAGGACAGGAAGTGTGGAGGGGACGGAGTAGTAAAAGATGGTAGAAAGCTGCGACCATGGGACACTGGCTTAACCTCTTGTAGTCTCTGGGGCAGTGGGGGCTTTGTCTAGGGCTGTCCCTTCATGAACCAGGACTGATCAGCTTTAAGATCCCTAAGGGCTTCTCGGGGGAGGAGAGGCGACCTACATACAGTTCCTTCCAGCCTAGGCAAATGGTGCAGGCTGAAGGTGATTTCCAACAGACACGTGGGCAGGTATGGGGTGAGTGCCTCCCCACTGTGTGACAAGATGCCAGATGCCAGTGATGCCGGGGGGCGGTGTTCCAGGTATGCCCATGGGGACCACAGAAGACATGTACAGCGGGCTACTACTTTTAGGTCCCTAAGATGGCAGGACAGTCGCCAATGCTCTAAAACGGCTGCATAGGCCACTACCAGGAAAATAAAACCCCAGCATTTCTTAGAAGCCCTGTGACTCCAGAGTGCTTCTATCAGACCTCACCCCTAACGCTAGCCCTTCCGTTGGTCTTTTGATATCTCCCCCAGACGTGTCAGGTGTCTGGTGTCAGCTGCTCTGGCCAGTGCACCCCCTTTCTCCACCCTGACTCACTTCTGGTAGGAACCCTTGCCGTAGAGCTGCTGGCTGCTGCGCTCTACTCTCCTGAGTCCCCCAACATCCTGCATTCCGACCCACGGGAGTGGTCTTGTTCAGCGGTTTTGACTGCGCTCAGCCCACAAAGGCGTGCCCCAGAAGCTCTCCTTGTCTATATGCCTGTCCTTCCTCCCTCTGCATCATGACCCCAGGACTGGGCAAGCTGCTGCCCTGGCACATTCTAGATCTCTTGCCACATCAGGCGGGTTGGTAAAGCAGTAAAGAGAGTACATGGCCAGTGCAAACTGCAGGGGCGTGGTTAGAGAACAAGTGAACAGCATGCAAAAGATGCCCAGGGCCTGGCTGGGGTGCCCCTGCCGACCCCTCCCCCGGAAGCTCATTCTCTTGGCTGGTCAAGTGGCAGAAGGACTTGGCCAGTATCTCTAGCATCTTCCAGTCAGTCCGGGGCACCAGGTAGGGCTCAAAGGGCACCCTCAGTTAGGGGACTGTGGACAGAGAGCCTGGGCTCCCCAGGATGACTCCAACTCTACAGGGAGGATACAGGGGCTCCTGCCATCCTGTGGGGTGGTCAAGTTCTGAGGAAAGCCCACTGCCATCCAAAGCTGTGTCTCCTGCATGCAGCCCACCCCAGCACCACAGTGGCTCCTTGGTTCTCCTTGGGCTTGGGGCTCAGGGAGGTTGTTCTCCCATTTTGCCCTTGAAAGACTCTGAAATGGGGCCTGAGACCAAATGTCCTCTCTCTCATCCCCATTGCAAACAGACCAGCTGCCGGGAACACAAGGCATTTTGGATGACTCAGTACTATGGGGTGACAGGGCTGGGCCCCTCCTCTGACAGGACTTAGATTTGGGAAACCTGCCCCGGGAAGGGTCTGTGCTCAGCAGGAAGGTAGCTGCTGCCTGACCACAAAGTCCAATGGTTTCTTTGGGTCTGATCTCTGCTGCCCGACAGTGAAAAGTGGTGTGTGCGTGCCTGTGTGCACCTAGGGTTGATGGGCTTCAGGCTGCCCCAGGGCCTCCCTCTCCCAGTTCTGGAGGTCAAAGCACAGAGCTGGTGCCTGGAGCTAACCTTGCCACTAGCACTGACTCCCTCAGACTGGAACAGTAGCCTCTGCCCTTTCCTGAACATCTGTGCCTATGGCATGAGTGCCATCAAGGCAGCGCCCACCTGTGAACAAAGTGGCCGGGGACACAGCTTTCCTCCATGTCTGGGGAGAACCGCTGGCTGGCGCAGTCAAGGCTCTTCTTGGAAGGTGACCTAACAGGAAGCCACAGGGAGGAAAGACAGATGAGATAACGGATGGGCTGCCAGCCTCGCTATGGCTGGGGGCAGTGATCGTCAGAGAGCCATGGGCACCTGTACCTCCAAGTGCATGGCCCAGAGAGACTAAGGTGAGGCCCTCCTCAGGAAGCCCCAGCTCTGTTCTCCCTTCTTGGCTTCCCAATATTCCCAACAAACTGCTCCACAGGTAGGTGGCTATGTGCAGGGGTGTGGTGAGCCCCTGGGTACCCTAGTCTTTCGGGAGCGGATGGAGACTAGGCACAGGTCAGACTAGCTCAGTCTACAAGGTGCAGCCCAGGTAGGCCAGAGCCCAGGAGCAGGGAGGGTTTTTTGTTTGGGGGTTTTGTTTTGTTTTGGAAGAGACAGAAAAGAAACTTGAAGGACCATTGACTGGGACACAGACATAGGGATGAAGCAAGCTCATTTGGTCAGATCTTAGTGTGCCCCAGGCTGTGGGACAGCCACCCCACACCCCTAGAAGGATGTGAGTCCCGGGCTGAGAGACTGGATGAGACTCTGGCAGCGGGAGCTGCGGTGAGCTCCCAGGCAGAGGGGGTGCCTGTACGGCCGTCTCTCAGGCACCCCCGGGAATGGCTATTTCCATTGTTGAGCTAGGCCCTCTGCCAAATGAATTATCACCTGTAATCCTCATTCTGGGACACGTTCTTGCTATTACCCCCAATTTGCAGCTGAGGAAACAGGCTCAGAGAGGTTAATTTGTTTGCTTGGCTCACACAGCAACGAGACCGGAGCCGAGGTTGGATTGAAGTGCACGCCTCTGCTTGCTCTCAGATGCTCCGTCTTTGGCCTTCTTTGACTGACTTCTTTGGAGAAGGCACCATCTGGCACTGAAGGTCAGACAGGCTCTCTGCTCAGAGCCACCTGAGCACTCAGCAGGAGACAGTGAGGCAGGGTGGGGACCAGCACTAATGTGGGTGCTGGGAGCATTCGACTTCAGAGGACTGCCCCATGGGCATCCCTTGGCATCCCTCCCAGACCCTTCCCAGTCCCAGAGGAGTGCCAAGGAGGTGTGCAGAGGACAGGAGGCCCCCAAGCCACCTGCAGTCATGTTCCCACTGCCCTCAGGAGGCCAGGGGAGGGGAGGGGCCAAAGCATCGCCTCAGGGGGTCTCAGATAACCTGAGCCCTGGAGCCAGGGGCCGTGTGGCAGAGGGCCCTGGGGCCCCGGCCCACCACTTCCCCACCGAACCTCCATGGTGCCGGCAGACTGGACTCCTCGTAGCCACTGCACCCAGGTTTGGAGACATCCACTCTTGGTCCTGTTTTGGCCTATTTCTCCCTTTGGGGAATACTATACATTGGGGTCTGCAGGGCACCTTCACACAGACACCGTGCAGGAAGTCAGTGGGTCGTGAACCAGGTGGCTTGAGCTCACCCTTCTCTCCATCTGGCCCAGAAGCTCTCTCTGGAGAGGCAGCTCCCTCCTGTCTCTTCTTTCTAGCTTTCTGGACTTGGCAGATGTATTTCAGACTATGGACACCCTCATCAAGACTTTCTCCACACCTACCTTGTCAATGTCCCTTCGAATTGTGGACTCTGGAACTGCACCCAAGAAAGGAGTGGCCAAGTCCTCTCTGAGAGGCCACAGAGTCCTGGCCGCAAGAATGCCCAAGCGTAGGGCATGGCCCTTCTCCCATCCAGAGCAGGAGCTCCTGGTGAGTCAGTGAGGAGAGGCTGCCATCAGAGTCAGGGTGGGAGCCAGAGGAAGCTGTGAGTGTTGTGTGATTTCCCGCTGGGCCGGCTGACACAAGCACAGGGAATCTAGTGTGATGGATGTGCCCAATGGGTGCTGTTGAGAGCCCTGAGCACATAGGAGTCAGGGGCCTGGGCCAGCATTGCCAAACAGATCACCAGTTTTGCCAGCTGGCTCGTTGCCATGCCGACCTGGCCCACTATCTCTCACAGATGGTCTATATGAGCAGAGAGGATGGCAAGACCAAGGGTGCCATGTGCAGGGCCTAATGACAGGGCCTGGCCACACTCACAGACCTACTCCCCGACTAGGAGCCAGCCCGAGGCAGAGAGTTGGGTGATAGGGATGTGGCACTCTGGTGTCTCCTAGGACCCCAAGGCCCATACTGCCTGTGTGCACACTTTGAACTATAGGAGACTGTCTCAGAGCCTTCTTGGCCTCTACCAACAGACTGAACTCATCCAAGCCCGTTGTCAACATGCCCCCTGCTGTGGAATTCTCTTACTTCAGCAAATGCCAGCACAAGCCTGGCAGGAGGGAGTCTTGTTGACTGTGCATAGACCTGACCTGAGCTCAGGGCAGAGACTGGGTTGAATAGTATTACCCCAGAATTCATGTCTGCCTAGACTCTCAAAATGTGACCTTATGTGGAGAAAAGTTCTTGGCAAATGGGATGAGGAAAGCTGGGCTGACAGTGAATTCAGGCAGGACCTAAAGGCAACACTGGTGTCTTTTTAGAGCGAACAGGACACAGAACACAAGAAAAGCCACATGGAGACTGACGCAGAAGTTGAAGGCAGTGGTGACACCTGAGTGCCCGGGCAATGCCAGAAGCATTGGAAGCTGACAGAGGCCTGAGACAGAGCCTGCCTCAAGTCTCCATACCAGCCACAGCAGCCATAGCTCCATCCCAGATGTAGTCTCCTGACCCAACAGGGAAAGCATTTATCTGCAGTAGGCCACCAAATTGTGGGAATCTGTCTGGCAGCCCTCAGAGCTGAGGAGAGTCCCAGATACTTCGTAGGAAGTTGGGTCCCCTTGTCCTTTGGGACAGGCTGAACTGGGATGCATGCTGGCAAACCTTGTCTGCACAACTTAAAGCCACAGGGAATGAGGCTCACAGCATTGGAGGTCATGGGTTCCTTCCTACCACAGCACTCAGGGACCACCGCTGACGACTCAGCTACACCTCTAAATCTTGCTTGCTCCAGGTGAGAGAGGAGGAGGGATTCCTGCTCTCACAGCTTCCTGTTTCACTGTACCCCATACACACACCTCTGTAGAGCATGTGCCACCTGTCACCAGCCACGTGGCTTCACCCAATTACAGGAGAGGCAAGAAGGGCAGGTCTGCTCAGAAAGTGAAGGGACCTAGCAGGCAGCAACAAACACTAAGGTCTGCCTCAGTCATCGAGGACAAACTCCCTCCATGAGCCCAGGATCTCTCAGCCTCCAGTCACTGTGCCACACTGCACCTGGTACCTCCCTGTGCAGGGTTGTCAGAATGTATGCAGTCAGAAACAGATGACTTGATTTTGAATGCTGATTCCGTCACAGCCCTTGAGCGCTGGTGAAGGGACCAAAGGGAAGAAGGATGGAGAGATGGAGGGTATATGTGTGTGTGAGAGTGGATGGATAGATGGATGGATGATAGATAAGGAATGGTGGATGGATGGGTGGTAGGATGATAATGAAGAGTGGATGGATGGCTGATGGATAGAGGATGTGCAGATGGAGGATGGATGGGTGGGTAGATGGATGGATGGAGAAATGGATGGATGGTGGAGACAGAGGTAGATGGAGGATGGACTGATGGATAGCACATGGTTAGTTAAATGGGTGAGTACACAGATAGGTGGATGATGGATGGAGGGATCAGCGAGTAGATGAGTGTATGGATGGACAGATGGTTCAGGGATGAAAGCTACATGGATGGATGGTGGATAAAGAACAGAGAGATGGATGCAGGAAGGACAGGTGGATGGCTGACTAGATGGCTGACTGTGTGGATGATGGATAGATTAATTCATTAATTGCTTGCTGTGTGCCAGATATTTCTATGAGTCAGCTGATTGAATCTGATGTCCTCATGTCACTGTGTCTATAATGGAGAATCAAGGAAACTGGTCTCAAATACCCACATGGGGTGTTCCTAGGGTCACAATGGAACTAGGCAGTGATGGAGGTGGTTGTCTGTGTGTGGTTAGAATAGTAATTTGGCAACCCCGTCATCCAAGAAGGCCTGGGTATAGGGCAGGGTGGCCTTCATGTGAGGCTCCCACAGCTCACCCAGGTACCTGTGAGTAGTACTGGGCCTTTTGTTCCTTCAGGTGACAACAATAGCGACTTGGTATTGCCCCCATCCCCAGCAGGACTGTGAAGGAGGTGGCACCCTAGCTCAGATCCCACCAGAGGGGTTGGAGGCTGAATCCTAGATCAGTGCAGGCTGAGGAGACAATGCAGAGTGGTGCTGTCAGAAGGAGGCTAAGCAGGCAGATGGGTTCCCATGTGACCTAAGGCATTTGACAGCAAAGGAGTCTGACTGCAGTTCACATGGGCGAGTGGGAGATACCAGGCTGAGAACGCTACAAACTGTAGGATTCCAAGTCTATGGCTTTCCTCAGAGGACCAAGCAAAGATTCAGCAGGCCCCAAGGTTGTTGGAGGTGACAGGGGGACACAGGGGACTTTTGGGCATCAAGTCTGCTCCTCGTGAGGCCATGATGGGTGATCCACGTCTTTATCCTTTTACCTAAACCAACAGAATCCGGAGTAAACCCTGGTGTGGACTGTACCCTCAGGCAGGAGGTATTGCTAGTGTGGTCAATTGTATGTGGGGGTTGCAGCATATGGGAAAGCTCTGGACTGCTGCTTCATTTTTCTGTGAATGAACCCACAGCTGTTCATTAAATAAAGGCTGAGAATGAATTCCTTGCTCCTCAGCCCGTGACAGGAGGCTGAGGCTGGATTCATTTCTTTGTACCAGGACTTTCCAACTGTCATTTCAGATCATTACTTCCTGCTTTAGAGTTGGTGAGACTATGGCTGAGGGAACAGAAGAGTTCCCAACTTGAGACTCCCAACTCAGGACATCTCTTTGTCCTCTGCCTGGAGAGAGGTGATCCAGCCATGCCCCAGCAGAACTGGTGACTCAGTTATCACTCCATGCGCGCACGCGCGCGCACACACACACACACACACACACACACACACACACACACATCTGCTTTAGCCAAGAAAGAAGTCTGCGGGCTCTCTGTGCCCTACACCTTCACCTTTGAAGAACCACAGCCATCCTGGGCCAGGCATGGCTCAAGGTGCACAAGATTCTCAAGAGTCTCCTCTTATGAAGCCGGTACCCTAGAGCCTCCCCAAAGATAAGCACTCAGGCACATGCACATTTACTGGGCACAGACCAGTGACACCCTGGATCAGCGCTGTGTGGATGGAAACAGGCTGGTAAGGGCGGCATTGCTGGTAAGGTCACTTGGAGGTGAACACGGTCCAGATACAGGGACGAGCACTGGCCAAGGCTGAGGGAATGGTTTTGTAAATGCCCTGGGACCAAGAGGAGTTGGGTTAAGAGGAGGTCAAGTTATGTACTGGAGACGACCGTAAGGAGGCTGGGTATAAATTTGAGCAAGAAATCAACTCCAGTCCACATTGCCAGGGGCTTCCTCCTGTGCGGAGCACAAGCCATAGGAGAAGCGAGGACCAGAAACCTTCAGGAAAAAGCAGGAAGTGGAGGTATCTCGGGCTAGGAAAGATAGGAATTAGAGGTATCCCGGCTGAAGAGGAGGTGGCTTGGGCCTGGGGAAACAGGAAGTCGAGATGTCACCAGTGGAAGAAAGGAAGTAGGGTGTTTCAGGCTGGGAGGAGAAGCAAGTTGTCTCTGGCGGAGAGAGGGAGAGGACAGGAATTGTAGGTGTCAATGTCCAGGTTTCTAGAAGGCTTTAGCCAGCAGATAAACTAGCTGAAATGGTAACTGTGAGTGTGGTGGGTACCTGTAGGATGGCTGAGCAGGGCAGTGCACCCCTCCGGACTCTATCGGCTCCCCGTCACGCTGCTACCTGAGGTCTGTGGTGGTTTGGGTGAGAACACCCCATAGGCTCAGGGCTCTATGCTCTTGGTCCCCAGTTGATGGTGCTGCTTGAGGAGGTTTGGGAAGTGTGTCCTTGCTGGAGGAAGCACGTCACTGGGTTGGACTCTCAGAGTTCCGAATAGCCATGACTCCTAGGTTTCTCACACTGCTTCACGTTTGTGATGGAGATATGAGCTCTCAGGGTCCAGCTCCAGCCCCTGCCGCCACAGCCCCCACCGTCATGTCCTCTGGCTGCCATGTCCTCCCCCGCTGCCATGCCCCCCGCCATGCCCTCCTCCGCCATACCCCCCGCCATGCCCCCCACCATGCCCTCCTCCGCCATACCCCCCGCCATGCCCTCCTCCGCCATGCCCCCCCCGCCATGCCCCCCGCCATGCCCTCCTCCGCCATGCCCCCCCGCCATGCCCCCCGCCATGCCCTCCTCCGCCATACCCCCCGCCATGCCCTCCTCCGCCATGCCCCCCGCCATGCCCCCCGCCATGCCCCTTGCTGCTATGTCCCTCCTGCCTTTATGAACTCCCACTCTGGAACTGTAAGCCAGAAAAACCTCTTTATTCCATAAATCTGCTTTCATTTTGGAATTTTATCACAGCAACAGATATCACATCACAGGCTTTCAGAGCTCCATGCTGTGATACTTGGCACACACCGGGTGTCCTTTCTACAGACAGCACTCTGAGCCTCTCTGGAGATTCCAGGGCCTCTGGGTTTGACATGTGAGGACAATGTAGTTGGGGAATGTGAGGAGTGTCCGGAGCTCTAACTGGAACTTATTCCATTCAAGATGGCATCAGAGGTCCACAGGGAACTACTCTGAGGACAGCAGATGGCCGACTCGGGTGGAGCTGTGGGCTGTGGGAAGCAGGACCTCAGAAAAGAGACCCTTTTCGTTCTGAAGTCTCACATGGGATCTTGAATATAGTATCTGAAGAACACCTCCATTTGGAATAGACTCATGCTCAAACCTCAGTTTTTTTTTTTTTTTTTTTTATGAGAAGCTCAAATTTGAGTGGACAGCCTGTACTGTATCTGTCGACACTACTGAAAGACTGAGGGAATGTCAGGGGAGGAATGGACTAGAACAGAAGTCCCTTGTCCTGAGGCCAAAGGGCTGAGGAGTAGGGAGTGATCAAAGAAGCTGCAGGTGGTCAAGCCAGCCGGGTGGAACTAGGTTTCCAAATTTGGGGCCGTGGGTGGTCCCCAGAGGACCAGGACAAAGGCTCATGCTTTGTGCTTCATCAAAAGCACTCTGGCTCATGTGTTTGTGAGGATGCTGGGGAGTCCCTGGGTGGATAGTGGAGAGGTTGGAAGGCTGTGACCCTCTGGGATGGACCTGGTGTTGGAGATGTGGCAGGGCCAGCATGCCCTGTGATTGGAGACTTCAGGTGAGGGGCGGACTGCCCCCCACAAGCTCTGGGCCAATGTCTCCCAGAGTCTACCAACAGGGGCCAGTCCTCAGCACCCTGCCACCCATCTGGCCTCAAGGGCAGAGGGAGAAAGGTCCTTCAGGAAACCACCCTGTTCCATCCACTGCACAGAGCCCTTCCCAGAGGCCTCAACCCCTGGCGGAGAAAGGAGACTGAAAGCTTGGAAAGCCACACAAGGAGGCTGCTCTACAACCCAGGAGCCAATCTGGGTGGATCCAGCCGGCAGACAGAAGACAGGCTCACAGTCTTTCACGGACTACCCTCTCCTGCCCAGAGTCTTTGTGTGACTGGAGCGTTCTTCTTCTGATCCCTTTCTTTTTATACAAAGGAGAAGCCACACAGAAGGCCCAAAGCCACAGCGACTCGCCTCCAACTCATTTCGCAGTCCAATTATCTAAATTATTGCTTTGCCCTGGCACAAAAGGAGGAGGCACGATTTAAAAGTCGCTGGGAGATAAGTGCTCCGTGGCCTCCCCTGTCAACAATGCATAATAATTTTGATCAGGCGCTCATCACGTTTCAATAGCAGCCACAATGGCAGTCACCGGGTCCCCGGGGACTTTATTTTTAGCTCCAAAATCACAAAGGAGGAGCCAGGAGGAGACATCACACGCGGCAGCCTGGGCTTTTGAATGCCACCTCCTTAAGGCCAGCCAAAAATCATGCTTGGCTCCCAGAGAGCAGAGAGCAACTTGGGAACCGTCAGAGGGGGAGGGCCCGGGGGGAAGTGGGGGCATCCTGGAAGGCGCCCTGTCTTGCCTTGTGTGAGCCTGTGCTGTTAGCTCAGCCCCTAGTCTGGGCAGGGGATGGGGCAGGGGAGGTGTGGCCTTTGTCCCAGAGGCGTTACTTCCAGCCAAGTTGGCCAAACCCACAGAAGAGAGAAGGAAAACTAGCAGCCTGGAGGTGAGAGGGCCTCCGGGAGGTGGCACGAGCCTGGGCAAGCTCTCTTGTTTTGATGGCTGCAGATGGAGTGGGAACAGGGGAAGGGTGTTCTGGGTGGGTGGAACTGTAAATGTTAAGGCCTGGATGGACAAAGAGCATGGGGCTGGTGAGCCTGGTCCAGAAGGGAGAAGGTGGACAGAGGGGGAGAAGGACAAAAGTGTATGTCTGAGGGAGGAGGAGGCAGTTTAGATGCTGAGGCTGGTGAGGAGCCCCAGGCAGCTTGGGAGATGGGGAGGGATCAGCCGGTACCAGATGGACTTGGGCCTCAGAGGTGGCATCCTTCCAAGGTTTTGGGTCAGGGGAGTGGGGAGGGGGGAAGGGGTTGACTGACCCTGTTCTCTGCTGGTCAGAGACCTTAGAGGGAGAGGGCATGACCTGCAGGCTCAGTCGGAGCAGACTTCTCAGGAAGGGCTCTGGGAAACCCATGAACCAGTCCTCAGACTGCAAAGATCCCTGAAGTCCCTGGCAGGATGCAATGTGGCCCTGGTGCTGACCCTGGGCCACCCTCCTGCGTTCTGGCTTCCTTGTGTCCTGATGTCTCCGGACACTGGCTGACTGAGTCAAGGCCAGCGTCCACACCTTAGCCACAGGAGTTGGGAAGTGCTCCCAGGATTCTGAATTTTTGTTGTTGAGGGGCTCAGAGAGGGTTCATGTCCTGAGAAGTCCAGACCCTGACAGGGTCTGCCACCCCTTTGCTGTGACCACATCTCTCCAGGCTTCCTTTGCCTTGGGCAAGTAGTTACTCAAGATTGCATCAGAGCTGGGAGCCTTCGTTTTGTTTAAAACTGGTTACATTAAAATACAGAATCTGAAATAACTACCACTGGTTGTCCCCTGAAGCAGGAGGCTGTCGCAGGACTTGGGGAGGGGGATAGACAAAGCCGGACAAAGGGCACTGGCCTGTCTTGTGCTTCTGACAGAGTCGATGAGGAGGGTATAAGGGCCAGCCAGACTTTGTACAATTTTGGCAGGCTCTGGGCTGCCGGGTGGTCCCTGACTGACCAGCACTTGGCCCGGTGACCTGGAGAAAGGTGCAGGCCCCTGCGCAGGTGATGGTGGCAGAAGGTGTGTAGGCACTGCAGAGGCCGCAGCATGACAGAAATCTGCACCATCGCTATGGGAAGGGAGCGTGGGAAGCAGCTCAGGGGTCAGCTTCAAGTGTGAAAAATAGACCTTAGGAGAGCTCAGTCCCCCCACCAGCCTCTCCCAGTCACCAGCCAGGTGGTGGAGGGACATATCACACCTGGTGCTGACCCACTCTGCCTTCCTAGGTGCTGGGGAGCGGCAGGACCTGAGTCTGGAGCCTGGGCTGAGGCCCCCTGATCACTGTCTGGCTGCCAGGCCCAACCTGGTCCTGATGGTGGTTAGAAACTTTCCAGAATGATTTTCCCAAATATCCTGTCTTGCTGTGGCCTCTTGGTCCCAGTTTCCAAGCTTGGCATCTTTGTTCCTCCTTTCTGACCTCCTGACAGGTTTTCTCCTTATCCCTTAATGGGCATACAATGTGTGGGGGCAGGTGCCACTGCTCTGTGTCCGCGGGCTACAGGTAGGAACCTGATCCAGTCAGTGGAGAAAGGCTGGGAGCAGGGAGGGAGGGTGACAGACAGACGCAGGGGTTGTAAGGGGCCAGTTCCCGGAGAGTCAGCCAGTCTGCCTCAGTAGAGGGGAACAACTTGAAGTCCTGGACACACGGATGCCGTGACCCCAGGTGACGTGCATCACCCCAGGTGACGTGGCCCTGTGTGACCCCACTGCTGGGTATTCACCAGGACCCATGCTCCCAGACAAAGTCTGAATGTACAGGTTCTAGACCCTAGCTACCTCGCAATCTTAGGCCTCAGCCTCTTAGATGACAAGTGACCTGTTTGGGGTGGAATAGAAGCTTGAGGCCTGCTGGCATGGTGGCTCAGCCGGTCAAGAGATTCTGACTTCTTGACAGTCAGTCAGTGTTAGCTTCAAATCCACAGTCATTGTCATTGAAGAGACCTAGGTTCCGTCTGGCTTCTCGGTCCAGCTGGGCAAAGCCTGTCACTCCCTCAGCCTCTGCCTCTCCCATAACTTCTCCTATCCCAGAAGCGGATCCACAGGGCAGCAGGGGGCCGTTGGGGAAAGAGCCCAATGTGCTTCTGCCCAGTGGACAGTCAACAGACGCTTCACCCAAATCTCCTCATCCTGCGTGCCCTTCCTTCACAGGCCGCTTCCTACCTGTGGGAGTCCTGTGACTTGCTCATAACACAGCTCTCAGAGGCCTTTGTCCCTCATGATGAGGCCAGACACAGAGCCCTCCATGAGCTCTTCTTTCCTCGTTCCGCTGTTGGGCTCCCACCTGGGACCTGAATTCACTGTGTAATGATTTGGGTATGTGCTTGTCCTTTGGGTGCTGTGGCAGACCTGTCCCATTCTTGAAAACAGCCTAATAGGAAGTCCCATTTTGTTGCTTTGTTTTTTATTTTCATTTGTGTGAGTGCATGTATTTATATTGTGAGAGTACACATGTGTGCAGATATGTGTAGGGGCCTTGTAGGAAGGGGCTGGACTCAGGGAGAGATTTTTGTCCCTAGGCTTTGGAACCCTGTGGTGATTCTGCAAGTCCTATTACCATTGTTGACAAATGTGCCTCAGGATGGTAGAATACATCGGCCCGAATGCTGCAGAGTCTCTGGACATGAGGCTGAAGTCACTAGGACGGCTTGCTTTTTAAATATGTCCAGCATGTGCGCCAGACCTCAGAGCATCCCTCTTGGCCTCCGAGCTCCATGATGTAAGTGGTCCCCTTTCTATCTGTCTATAGCCCATCCTATCTAGGGACAGTTGCCAGTGCCCAGAAGACACACGCACCTCCCTGGAACCTGAGGAGAGAGCAGTAGCAGAGGTTGCCAGAGGAAAGACTGGTCAGAACAAGACTGAGGCCTCTGTGCATTGTTCAGAGTGTGGACCAGCCAAGAATCAAGAAGTGATGGGTGGGGGTCAGGGAGGGGTAAACCTGGGACCTTGGAAGACTCTGTGGCCCTTGCCTGAAAGGGACTCTGGCTGGGGAATACATGATGCGGATGTCCTGAGCAGAAGCAACAACCATGAAGCTCCTGTGTACCCTACCCCCATCCTAAGGGGCATTGAGATAGCCAGCAGGAGACCCAGAGCAGCTTCCTGCTACCATGCTGCATGTCTTGACTTAGCTGCCAGGCACGGGACCAGGTCATAAGTGTAGCCTGTCCCTGGCCCCTCCAGCCTGGCCCACCAAACTCGATGGATAAGAATATTCTGTGACTTGCTCAGTGTGGGCATTAGGGCACAGTCCGTCTCTGCCATGTGGTGGGTAGGAAATTGCTCTTGGCCACGGCCATAGTGAGGTCACAAGCGGGGTGCACTGTACTCAACTGTAGCCACAGCAGCCTCCACCCTAACCTGTGTCTCTGGGGCAGCCTGAGGCCCAGTAAATAGCATACTTGGACTCGAGGTGGGAGACCAGCATCTTCACACCCTGGCACTCGGCAGACTGAAGAGCTGTGACCTTGAGCTATGATCTTGAGTGGTGTTGCTGGATGACTCTCAGAGTTCTTGTAGGCATCTGGCTCCATCGACAAGGAGAGGTGGGAAGCAGTACCTCCTGACTGCGCAAAGACACTTTTGTGGATGCCTCTGTAATCAACATGGCCAGGGGATGGTGGGGAGGGTGGTAACCCACACAGAGGAGGCCGCAAGCCTTGACTGCAGGCAGGCCACTGAAGGGTCAGCGCCAGAGGAGGAATCGCCCTGCCCCCACAGTCCACTCTAAGACTACCATGAGATGTCAGAGGAATGAAGTCCTGAAAGTGGTCAAGTGGAAGCAGCCCTCTTGGCCACCATCCTCATCCCTGTAAGTCCGGGGTGTGAATGTTAAGCACCTGCAGTCCTGATAACTTCACTGACACATAGTGAACCTCACTTAAAGACAAAAGGCAGCGGCAGGCAGGAGCTGGCTATCACTGCAGGAGTCTGAGTGTGCGCCTGTCTCCCTGCTGTCTGGGCTTTCGGCCTCTGCTGCAGGTACAGCCAGGGTCCACATCCCTCCAGTGTTCCCAGAGTTGAGGACTGACTGAATAGCTTGGCCACTGGATGGGGCTTGGGTGGATCAATGTCCTATGTCACTCTGGGGACAGCCAGACATGTAGTGCGCAGCTGGACCACAAGAGAAGCCAGGTTTTGCTGCCTCGGTGCTGCATGTGACTTCATGGCTGGGGAGTCTCGGTTTGCGTGTTTCCCCACCCAGTTCTGTGCAGCTGTGAGCATGGAGAAAGAAGTCAACTAGACTACAGACAAGAAGTCAACAGCCAGGGTGGTGCTGAGACATGCTGACCGGCACAGGACTGACGGCGCACTCTGGGATAGATGGTCACCATGATCTGGAAGGTGTATCTTGGCCTCTGCTCTGCCCCCCAAGAACAAATGTGGTCATCACCCAGGGAGCAAACGCCTATCACATGTCTCCAAAGCAGTTCTGGAACTTCCAAGGGGCTGCAGGAAGATCAGGCGGTCTGCTTCATGTGGCTCCCAGAGTCAGGAAGATCAGAAAGGTGGGATACAGGGCACAGCGGCCAGGGGCGCTGAGTCTACAGCATCAGCGATGTGGGTCCTGGAATGACGGCCTTGCAAGTGAACCCCAAAATGCTGACAGCAGGATCAGTGGGGCCCAAAGAACTTAAGACCTGCCCCTCCTCCACCTGTAGAAACAACCCACACTTGGGGAGGCGGATGGACCAGCTGTCCCTGAAGCCCTGCTCAGCTTCAAGTCCCCCAGCTGCACTGAGAGCTGCCCTGGGCATCCTTTGTCTGTCTCCTGGCTGGTGATTGACTTACTGAATGGTGGCTAATGAAGACCAGACTGGGGACTTCCTGGGAAGTGACTGAGACCGTACAGAAAGACAACTGCTAATTACCAGTACCAGCTGGTGGCCCCAGGGGATCATGCTGACAGCAAAGAGAAGGCTGAGAGGGCCAGGCAGGGAGAAGTTTCCGGAAGGCAGCTTACCCTGGAGCCTTCTGGACCTGGGCACTGGCTCCATGGAGTCTTAAGTGATGGGTCAATAGGTCACGACTACTCCCTGGTCTATCCTGGATGAGCCTTGGAAGAAGCGTTCCAGCTGCCAGCCTGATTCTGCTGGTGTCCTCCAAATGACCTTGGACGTTAGACTGACCTGGCCTTTTTTCCTTCCCCGCACCTCCAGACACCCACAGCTCCTCTTCCTTCTCTGGCTCAGAGCCGCCTCTCCCTGTGCTGAGCCTTTCTCATACCCCTGGTGCCCTTGGGTCCAGCCTGCCCTCCGTCTGGCCACTACCCCTTCATGGGCCCCTCTGCCTATCCTCTGGGCCACATTCTTGGTGCTGGACTTCAGAACATGGTGGGCCCTGTTGGTCTGGGATTCTTCCCACGTGGGCCTGCTCCTACTCCAGCAGCCCTGAGGGGCCCAGTCCCCCCTTTTCTCCTTTCCCTCTGTTAGCTAGCCTCACCATTCATGGATGTGTGCTGCCACGGGGCAAGACAGACTTCAGTGGCCAGAATGGTTCCCCTGAGCACCACTGTCCCTTCATCTCTCAGATGCTGAAATTCACTGGTGTGGTTGTGCATGCCTTTAATCCCAGCACTCAGGAGGCAGAGGCAAGTGGATTTCTATGAGATGGAGGCCAGCCTGGTCTACACGGGGAGCTCCAGGCCACCTGGGAATTCAGGGAGACCTGTCTCGAAAACTACAACAAAACAAAACAAAGACACTGAGATTCTCAACAAAACGAAGAGAGTCCTGAGCCTGCCTCCCCATCTGCCTCCTGTGTGGCTGCCAGGGACTGCCGCCTAAATCATTACGTCAGGTGGCTTTGATCATGGCCAGTGCTGGAGTCTTCTAGAAGGCCACAGCCCAGGTGTGGGCAGGCAGCTCCTCCTGCAGGGATCAAGGGAGGCGGCTCTGGCCCTCCCTCCCCTTTGACATTCCTTGCCCTGTCAATAGAGTCTCTCCCTGTCCCTCTTCCCCCACCCCTCCTTTTTAGGAAGTATGCAGAGCTGTTAGGTTGGGGCCCCCCTAACCCAGTGTGGCCATACCTTAACTAATGACATCTCTCAGACTCTCTTCCACGCAGAGTCATGTTCTGAAGTTCTGGGTGGGCGTGAATAGTGGGCCACACTCAGCCTGGCACACTCCTCTTCACAACTTAGGATGGAGGCTGTCAGGAAACCGCACATGAGACGGGGAATGGCTGCTCACAGCAGTGCATGAACTCCACTTTCCCCCGGGTCTTGTCCTGTGGCCTGGGCCACCTCAGCCAGGGCCACATGACTGAGGAGGGGTCCCTCCTCGCAGCAAGAGCCATGCTCTGTCCTCCGGGAGCTGAGCCTCTGTGAGATCATGTCTTCGCCCTGCTTGCCAAGAGGAAGCCCCTAAAGTCAATGGTTTTGTGCGATAGCTGCTTCTCTCCATGACTTGAGCAGGGCTTTGAATCCCAAGGGAGGCATCGCCCACTCATGCGTGTCTACGTGAGCATGTACACACATGTGGTGTGTGTATACTTGGTGCCTCATGTGGTCCTGCACTGTGAGTCTCTCTGCTTTGTCTCAGACGCAGCTAAGAGCCTGGCAAGGAGATGAGATGGGGAAGCACACTTCTCGGGCAATTACCCACACCTCGTATAGTGTAATGAGCCGTTGAGGGGCCCGGATGGAACATTTAGGGGGGTTATTGAATGTTTCCTCACAGTTTACCCAGTTGTAGGAATTAATTGATTTATGGGATGGAAAAGCGCACATGTGAGCCTATCTATGCACAAGAGTAGGCACCTTTCAAATGTGGCTTTCTCTCTGTGTGAGCTTGGGACAGTCAGGCTGTGGGCCTGAGCTCCCTGGCGTTGGCATCTGTGGTCTACTTCTGGGTCTGAGCTGCCTGTACTAGTGGCTGAGAAGCCACCAAGGGCGTGGCCACAGCCTGCACCCACAATGAGGACAGGTCTGCAGGCATGAGAGGGTCTGGTCAGGACATTGCCCTTACTTTCCCCAAACCTCAGTTAATCCCCTTACCTCAGGGAGCTGTACTGTGCCCAGCACTGTCCTTTCACCTGAACGTACTCATAAACTTTCTTTCATTAATTGTTGTAAAGATACTGTGGAATATTGTGAAATCAAAAGTTAGATATAATTGCTTTATTTTCCTTTTCCTTTCATTAAAAAAAAGATTTCACTGTTTTTTATTTATTTTGTGTGTATGAATGTATTGCCTGCTTGTATGTAAGTGCACCCATGTCATGCAATGCCCACAGAGGTCAGAAGAGGGCATCAGATCCCCTGAAACTGGAGTTACAGATGGTTGTTAGCAAGAATGTGGGTGCTGGGAATCAAACCTGGATCCTCTGCAAGGGCAACAGTCAGTGCTCTTAACTGCTGAGTCATCTCTCCAGCCTCCCCTACCCTTTTAACATTTATTTATTTTATTTTTATGTGCGTGCCCAGAGATCAGAGGCCAGCCTTCAGGAGTGGCTAGGATCACAGTATGCCACTACAACCAAGGATTATGTTTTCTTCTACACATCAAGACAATTCTGTATCTAGTCACTGGACAAGTGTTCTTGTAACCTGGGAGTTGGTCACAGGTTCCTTGAGAAGTTCTGACATTTTGGAGATAGCAATGGGGCACAAGGAGAGAGGCAGTTTGCACTAGTCACATCTGTGACCAGAGTGACACCCAGAACAGCAGGCACATTGAACCCTTGAGCCCAGCCAGACTAATGTCCCCTTTGCTTTCAAACTTACTATTGTGTCCAAAAGCGAGATAGGTTCTACACAGGCTGAAGCCTTCTCAGAGAAGCCAAGGAAAGCAATAACCTCCTTGGGCCTAGCCCCTCTGGCTCCTGCACTCCGTAGCCTGCCCCCCAGTATGTGAGGAATGCTCTGGAATAAGACGATGAGATCCAGGACCCAAGGATGATTGGCTGGAGTGAGGAGCTAGGACCCAATCACACTTGACTATTGTATTGAACTACAGTAGTCCCACCCATATTGGGCTGGGCCCTGTGTTGCTGTATACATGCTTCCTGTGGGCTTGCCTGAGACACTGCCCCCTAGGAGGCCTGGGGCTGGTAGGAGAGGAGCAGGAGAGGCAGAGAGAGGTGGCTCTTCCTTCCATCCTGTCCTGTGTCCTAAGCAAGACTGACAGAAGTCCTGGGAAACTCTCAGACTTCTAGAACACCAGGTTCTTCCTTACTCCTGGGATCTCCACGTGGTGGGTAGGGTTTGGCCTTCCAGAATGATGACGCTTCAGGGGAGTGGACTGGCCCTCCCTCAGTTCTGGCCAGACTACCAGCTGCCTAACTGGTCCCGTTCTGGCAACACCATGTTGCCTACCTTGGCCCAGCCTGTTTACTCTCCCAGATGTGCCCCTAAAATCATGGGCAGGTCCTCCTTCCAGCTGCTTGTTTCCAAAGACCTAGTACTCTGACTGCCTTGACCCTGAACCCCAGGGAGCCGGACCTCCTTCAGGCTGGGCTGTGGACGCTACCAGGAGACAGGCCTCCCTTGCCCTGACTTGGGGCCTGGTGGCCTTTCCTGACACACCTGAGCATGTTGGCAGACAGCCTGCACAACCACAGTCACTGAGTCTCCACTCTGGCTAGTTTTGTGGTCCCCGCTTTTAGCCAGCAGATTAAAGGAGGAGAGATTTGCATAGCAATAAAAAAGTAATTAAAATCAGCAACACATGAAAAGCAAGAGTCCCTGGGAAAGACGCCTCCCCTGGTCAGGAAAGATACAGTGAGTGGGTGGGGGTGGCGAACCAATTAACCAAGCCTGTTAGCTGTCCATTATCAGCACTGGGTGCTGCAAATATAAATATTAATTGAGGCAGGGCCAAGTTGCTAGCAGCCAACTGAACTCATAAATATCCCCTCGCACAATTAATGGTGACGAAGTGTGTGTGTCTCCACGGCAGGGCTTGGTGAAGTGCCCGGGGAAGACTCTAGGCAGGAAGCTGCATGCTGCCACCACAAATCTGTCCCCGTTCATCCATTTCAGACGCGAGCACACTTCCCCGAAAGTATCTGATCGCATTCTGAGGTCTGAGTTACGATCTGTCAGTTTATTCATTTGTTCATTATTTACTGAGGCTTAGACTATGTGGGTGTCCACGTGCTTCCGTTCCACATTCGCTGGTGGACTGGTGCCCCATCAAGTCACCACCGAGTTGCTGATTGAATTAGGGCTGTCTGACACTATGGAGGCAGCAGAAGGCTCATCTTCTGTGCTGTCACGTCGATGATGACACTCATCACTGGATCACTGGATGTGGATGGGTGAGTGAAACTCACACAAGGGCCCCAGGTTGCTTGCTCATGGCAGGCATGGTGCCTCCAGGAGGGCTATGCTGTCTCCATACCCTCCGTGATCTGCCCTGGAAAACAAACCAAGATGTCCCTCGACCTCTTTGATTCCACAGACTCCCAAAGACCTGCTGTGACAAGTTGAAGGATGGAGTCTCTTCCCTCGTCCTCTTCCCAAACTGGCCCTCAGGGACAGCAGATTGACTCCACTCACTCAGATGCCAGCCTGTGACTTAGACTCCTTGAACTTCTTCCAGTCTGGACCATTCTGCACCAGACTTAGGGAAAGAGAATGATCTCACAAGGGCCCAAGGTTGGCCCCTCTCTGCTCTGGCTGTTACCTCACTTCTTAGTAACCTGCTTAGGAAGCAGCACACTCTGGGAGGAGAGTTTGCCATGTGAACTGGAAGCAAGAAGCATAGAGCACCAGCTGACCAAGACGAGCACCGGACTTCCAGAGCTCAATGACAAGGGGGTCTGGCCTGGGCCACCATTCTCCTGCATCCCTCCTGCCCACTCTCCTCTCTCTGTCCACACAAAGCGATGAAGTGAGTGTTTGTAGAACAGGGAACAAGATAAAGGGCCTCTGCCCTCATGTGGAGAGTGGATGGGGAAGATTTGGTCAAATGGTGACAAGTGCCAAAGACAGAGAACCATGACAGAAGGTGGCCAAGCAAGGAGCCTGGTGAGGTGGCCCTTGAATTGGGAGTTCAGGCTGAGAGAGCAGGAAAGAGTTGGGGAAGGTCCTCTCTGTCCTGAGAGGGCAGCATGAAAGAAGAAAGCCCTGGGGGCACGCAGCTGCGAGGGACCTGGAGGGGAGATTACACTGGGGGACTTTAAGACGTCCCAGGAGGTTCTCCCTGGCCAAGTTCTTAGGGTGCTGGGAGCCACTACAGAGTTTAAGTAGAAGAGAGAAGCACTGACTACTTTGCCAGAACTGACCTGGTGCTGAACACAGAGAAAGAGAGCGGGGAGAGGGAGAGAGGAAGGGAGAAAGAGAGGGAAGGAGACTGGAGAGGAAGAGAGAGAGGAAAGGAGAAGATAAGTAGAGACTGAGAGAGGGAGAAGGAGAGAAGAAATGAAGACAGGAGAGACAGAGAAAGGAGGGAGGCAGCGGGGGAGACAGGAAAGAGGACGACGCGGAGGGAGAAAGGGGTGGAGAAAGACCTAGATGGAGACAGGGAAAGAGAGGTAAAGAGACAGAAGGAGACAGAGTTAGAAATGGAGATAGTGACACAAAGATAAAGGGGAGGCAGAGACAGAGACAAACAGAGACAGAGAGACAGAGACAGAGAGACAGAGACAGAGACAGAGAGACAGAGACAGAGAGACAGAGACAGAGACAGAGGAAAGCAACAGAAAAAGAGGAGGAAGAGGAAGGGGGGGAGGAGGAAGGGGAGGAAAATGAGGGAGAAGAAGAGGAGGAGGACGAGGAGGAGGAAGAGGAGGAGGAGGAGGAGGAGGAGACTAGGGAGTAGCACAGTGAGATGAGGCAGCGGCAGGCTCCAATGACATGGCGGAGGCTGGGCCCAAGGCGGTGGCAGGTAGTGCGTGGTGGTGGACATCTTCGTTACTTTTGAAAACTTGTTGCTCTTGAATTGGACGCTGTTGGTTGATGTGGACGGAGGTGTCAGAGGATCTCCAAGGCTCCCAACACACAAACCCATGCACAAGATCCACCCTTCCCTTCCCCGAGGCTGAGACGAGGCGGGTGAGCAGGTGCCAGGGGACTGCTGAGTGAGCTGCCGGGACCCCAGCTATGGCTGGCACTTTTGAGTGCTGCTGTCTGTGATGCTGAACTCAACTTTCAGTCAAGAATATCCCAGAGCCCGGAAAGGGTGCTCAACATGGAATTCATGACTTGGCATTCGGCTATGTCACCTGCATGTTTAATTGCTATTTTATCACCCATTAAATCACAAGCATTACATAATCTGCTGGATCCCATCTGTACAGCAGGGTGGAGTCTAGAGGGGAGGGCTGAAGAGAGGGGAGAGGCTGGTTGTGTACGCAGAATCTATCACATGCAGGCACACTGAAAGGAGGCCTTCAAGGTTACCTCACAGCATTCTCTGGTCACCACACACCACAAGAACTACAAACATTGTTCATTGCTCAGAGAAGTCAGTGGACTAAAGTATGCTCAGCAGGTGACAAGGAACAGTGTCTGACCAGCTCTACCTACATGCCCTTTGTCCCCTTGCAAGGACGTAGCCTCCATCCACATGACATGTCATCTCTTGTTTCTTCATCCTTTCTCTCTTCTGCCATGGCTTTTATGAGTCCATTGCAAGAAGACAGACGAGGATGGGAGGAGGCCATTGGCATGGTGGGAAGATGCTGGGGAAGCCTGTGTTCTGTGTGATGGCTACCTGGAAGACAGTTTGTGTAGTGTCTTAACTTCTCTTCAAAATGAGTCTTTACAACATGTGAATGTGTTCCCCCACATCCACAGCAAGCAGCACTGATGGCTGCCTCTGCCAAGATGCCTTCTCTTCGGGTAGAAGCACACAGCCTGTGGTGGCCAGGAGAAGCCTCAAAATAGACAGGATCACGGCCATGAGGATGCACTGCTCAGAACTCCAGCTGCAGGAGAAGGGCCCACCCAGCTGCCTTTGGGATCTGCTGCCCCTGGACCCCAAGGCTCCAGTCTCTTGTTTCTTTCTTCAGAGGTGCTGAAGGCTATCCCCACGTCTGCCTTTTCCATGTTCGTCCCTTCATGCCTAGGGGTTCTTAGCTGACTGAGAAAGAAGAGGCAAGCTCCAGGTGAGTCTTCAGTGCAGAGGGCTCTGTGCCAAGCTCTCTCTGCCCTATGCCTGTACTGCTGTGCTCTTGGATCTCCATAGTCCTGTGCTACCTGTATCAGTTACATTTCTGCTGCTGTAATAAGACATGGCCAAGGTAACTTATAGGAGGAAGAATGTATTAGGCTTATGGTTCGAGAGAGATGAGTCCATCATGGTGGGGAGGCATCCAGAGCAGCTGAGAGCTCATATCATCAAACAGGGAGAGAGAGGGAGAGAGGGAGAGAGAGAGAGAACTGGAAATGGCAGAATGTGCATTGGCTATGAACTGTCAAAGCCCTCCCCGAGTGCTTTGCTTCCTCAAACCAGCCTGCTCCTCCTAAGCCTCTGTAAACAACACCAGTAACTGGGACCAATTGTTTAAGTATTTGCAACCTATGGGAGATAGTCCTCACTTGCACCGCCACACCACCGCACCGACTCACCGCCCTTGGCAGCTCCCTCTGGGTGAAGGTTCTGGCAGCATTCAGGGTGTTGTAACTTAATGTGACTTTTCCCCTGTTCACTCCTCTCTTAGATTATAATTGGAGTCAATCTCCTACGTAGAGAGATGAGATCTAGCTATCAGATCTATCTGTAATCTAGTTATCTATAATTTATCATCTATCATACCTATCATATCTAGCATCCATCTATAATCTATCATCTACTGAGCTATTCAATCATATGTTGACTTATCATTGGTTTATGTCTATCCAGCTATCTCTTCATCCTTTCATCATCTACCTGTTTATATCATCTATCTACAATCTATTTATCTATCTATAATCTACCTATCTGTAATCTATCATCATCTATTTATCTATCTATAATCTACCTATCTGTAATCTATCATCCATCTAATCATCCATCTCTCTGTCCATCATCTACCTGTGAATATCATCTATCTATCTACCTCTCCACCTAGCAATCATCTACCAACTATCTCATCTATACATACATAGAGAAGAGTGTCTTGGAACAGAAAAGTCACAGCTGGACTCCCATGGCTTGTACCCACCCTGTTTCCTGGCCCCAAGTGCACGTGAGAGGGGACTTCAGTCTGTCAGAGTCAAACCCTGCTCCCCTTTCAGTGGCAGGGAGACCCTCACAATTCCTGGACCTCTTTCAGCTTTGAGATCTCTATCTATGTCATAAGGACAGTTGTCACCTTTTGCAGGGCTGCTGGGAAGAGCTAGTGAGGCATGCGTTTGCCATTCCTGATCTCAGACTGCCTCGGTTTCCCATCTGCGAAGCTGTGTAGGGTCTAGGGTGACACCCATCACACCTCTAGGTTCTTGCTCGTATTTTCTGCTGGGTAGTGACATCAGCTTTGTCTGACTGGGCCCAGTCAGTTTGGCTCCCTAGAGTCCAGTGCCTTACTGAGCCTTCAACAGGGGGCTATATAATTCTCAGAGGCATGTCCCCTGCCCTCCCAGGCCCTGGAGTCCCAGTCAGCAGAAACTGCGGATGGCCTTCTCTTCCAATTAGCTCCGCATGTCAGGCTGCAAATTGACAAAACTGTCAGACAAGCAACAACAGGGAGAAAAAGGTTTTAATTAGTTCTTCATGAAGATCAGGAAAAGTGGTAAGAAGAAAACGCCTGAATCTGCACGAGGTTCTTTGAACTATAATTAGAATGTGGGATTTGAAAGCCGCGCGGACCCATTAGCTCTGTGCTTGCTTCTCAGAAGTTGAATGGAAGGAGAGCGTGGGGGATGCTGGCGATGGTCACGTCAGTATAAAGACACATGTTCTCTCAGTTAAATGCATACGGTTTCCCTTTTCATCTCTGTGTGTGAAACAAAGTCCCCCTGAGAGCCATCTTAGCTGTGCGTCACACCTAGAACACGGATACATTGTCCACCCACCAGGTTTCATGTCTAAGCCAGGTGCTGGAGGCTCAGGTAACTGGCCAGCAAGGCTGGAGGAGTGAGGGCAGAGCATCCTGGGGCGCTGTGCCGGGAGCAGAACAGCAGCAACCTGGTCCTCAGCTCAGACAACAACAACCCAGCCCATCCATCTCAGACCCACCTAGAACCCCCGAGGGGCCCTTACAACCCTGGGCAGCAAGTTCCTCCTTGGGAAAAGGAAGAGGGTGGCTTAGGGCTGGAAGCCAAGTATCTCTGAATTTCTTGGTAGAGAATACCATTATGAGGAAGCCCCAGCTCACCTGAATTAAGATGGTTCAACTCTCACTCATCCTGTGAGGCCACCTGAGGTCCCCCTTATCTCACAGTCCTCCCACCTCACCACCTACAGGATTTCCTTTCCCCCGAGCTCTAATTAGAATAATTACCAACACAGAGATAGCACGTTCTGTGTGCTTTCTAAGTCTTAACTAGGGGAATTCTCACATCATTAGGTGCATTTTATAGATGGAGAAACAGAGAAAAGAGTGTTGAGTAACTTCCAAGGTCAGGCAGCTGCAGGGAGCTGAATCCAGAGCTTCACACTCAGCTGAGACCTAGCCTCATGACTGGTCTTTTGTTTTGTTTTCTTCTTCTTCTTCCTTCTCCTCCTCCTCCTCCTCCTCCTCCTCCTCCTTCTCCTCCTCCTCCTCCTCCTCCTCCTCCTCTTCTTCTTCTTCTTCTTCTTCTTCTTCTTCTTCTCTTCTTCTTCCTCTTCCTTACCGTATTTGATATATAACAGATGTTGACTTAGGTGCATAGTTCCATTGTCTATTCGACCTCAGGCAATGCTGTCCTGCAGCTGCAAGATGTGGTCATTGTAACTGAGAGGGGGAATGCCATTCCTCCAGTCCAGGCCCGGCTGCTGCAAATTCTGGGCTTGAACTCAGAACTCTTGTTAAGGTATGTGGGCCTTTGTGTGGTGTCTATGCCACAGTTTGAATCCTATTGCTCACGAGTTCATATAATATTCAATATTTACTTAGGCAAAACACCATTCTGAAAAATGCCAAGCTCACAAAAGAACAGTCTGATAGGAACTGGACATTACCAGGGCTGGAGGCCTCACCGTCTCCTGCTGGTTACCATCTCCTAACCTTGACTATCAGAGCTTAGTTCTGCAGGCTAGCTTCACATAGCAGAGGATTGGCTTGTGTCTTCTTGCGTCTGCCTTCCTTCTCAAACTGTCGCAGAAAAGGCAGCTTTTTTGTGACTGCTGTCAGGTGCAGATATGCCAACAAGAAGGAAGAAGTCTTAAAATACCATACACTCATCAGTAGTTGGTCCTGTCAGAGTTCTGAGTTCAAATCCAAGACCCAGTCACTAAGCTCTAACCTGAGGGAATACATTTAAGCTTCCTCGGCTACACTAGTCCCCTCCTCCGTCTCCAGGACAGCGTTGCTGGAGGCTAAACAGTACAATTGGTGTGCCTAAGCCAAAGGATTCCACCAACAAGATCTATTGGGAAGACTTCTTTCTCTCTCTGGCTGTACATTTTAGCCATATCACACCTCTGCCAACATTTACTATTTTCCACTTAAAATCTCAGCTATTTAGCCGGGTGTGGTGGCACACACCTTTAGACCCAGCACCTGGGAGGCAGAGGCAAGAGGATCTCTGTGAGATATTGGCCAGCCTTGCTATGTCTACATAGCAAGTTCTAAGCCAGTGGGGGCTGCAGGGAGACCCTGTCTCAAAAAGACCCCCAAATTAGCCATTCCAGTTGGGGATGTGGCTCAGTGATGCAGCACTTGCTCAGCATGTACAAAGCCCTGGATTTGGTCCCTAGTACCACAAAATAAACAAAAAAAAATTAAAAATAGAGGCTAGAGCAATAACTCAGTTGGTAGAGTGCTTGCTGTGCAGCATGAGGACCTGAGTTGGATCACCAGCAGAATAAAATAGTTAAGGGTGGTGGTCCATGTTTAGAATCCCCAGGGCTGGGGAGTGGGAGCCGGGCAGGTCTCTGGGCTTGCTACAGCATGCCTGATGTAATCAGAGTGCCCAGGTCCCAGTGAGAGGCTGTCTCAAAAGCCAAGGTGGACAGCTCCTGAGCAGCAGCATGAAAGGTTGACTACACACACACACACACACTCACATGCACACACATTTGCATACACACAGACACAGAGAAAGAAACTTATACACACATGCATGCATATAGAAAGAGAGACAAACACAGACACACATGTTCACACACATAGAGACACACACAGACACACGCAGACAGGGCACACACACAGTCACATACAGACACACACATGCACGCATACACATAGACATACCTGCGCATGTACACGCACACACACAGATACACATACACACAGACACACAGAGACACACACATGCACACAGACAGATAGACAGACAGGCACACACACAGACACACACACACAGACACACACTGATGCATACATGCACACAGACAGACAGACAGGCACATAGACACACACAGACAGGCACACACACAGACACACACACAGACACACACTGATGCATACATGCACACAGACAGACAGACAGGCACATACACTTGTTAATGAGCTGTCTCAGGTATGACACTGTTCTGTGGATCTTATTTTATTTTGTTATTTTATGTGTATGGGTCTGTTGCCTGCATGTGTGTAAGTGCACTCATGTTGTACAATGTCCATGGAGGCCAGAAGAGGGCATATGATCCCCTGGAATTGGAGTTACAGACAGATTTTTGTTGCCATGTGGATGCTGGGAACCAAACCTGGGTCCTCTACAAGAGCAGCCAGCACTCTTAACAGCTGAGCCATCTCTCAGGCTGTGTTCTGTGATCTTAATGTGCGCTTTCTGGATGACCATGTGGCTGAACACATCTTTGACTGTTTGGTTTGTCGTGGTCCCTGCAAAGTACCCAGCCAAGTCATTTACCATCATTTAAAAAATGGTCATTTGTGATTTTCCCAGACACACTGAAGTTTTCTTTAAAATATGAGCCTTTGATCAATATAAAGGATAGAGTCTCATAAAATCCAATGTGTTAATCCTTTCCTTCCCAGTGACCCCTTCCCGTGGCCTGTTACCTTCTAGAAGCTTCGCTGTCTCACTTTTCTCATTTAGAATTAAAATCCAGCTGGAACTAACATTTCTGTGTGAGTTTTAAACTGCTTTCAAGTGATTTGAGTGAACGGTGAATTCATTTTTACCCCGTCTGGATATTGGATTAAACTGACATAATCTGTTGAGAAGCACGTCTTCTCTTCATCTGGGTTGAAGGATTCCTTTGCGGGAGGGCTGCAGGCAGATGTGCCTTCTTTCAACAGGGGAAAGGCACTTTCCTAGACAGATCTTGCTTCCTTGTGTATTTAAGAGATCTGTGGGTTTTGTCTGTGTTATCAAGTTATTGGAATCAACATTCTTCACAATTCTTCCTCGACGCCCTTTCAGGGCTGGGAACCCCTGAGGTTACGTCATCCTTCTCCCTCTTGATATTCACAATTCACCACTGCTTTCTTCCTGACTGATCTGGTCCTGGGCTGAAATGGCCTCCCCATCAGCTTTTGGGTTCATTAATCTGCTTTTTGATTTTCTGTTCTCCGTCCACTTGTTCCTCCACTTCTGCTTGATTTCAGCTACATTTTCTCTCCTTTAACTGGCTCTTTAAGGCAGAACAGAGAATTCTGACTTGACCCTCTGCCTTTAAATCCCAGTCTTCTCTCTCTGAATTTCCCCATCTCCCGTTCAGCAGTGCCTTACACATTCTGGTATGCTCTGCTTTCATTTTCTTTACGTTTAGAGCACTCTCTAATTTCTCTCTGGATTTCTTCTTTGATGTGTGAGTTATTTAGGAGTGTATTGTTTGGATTTCAAACATTTGGGGCCTTTCTGAGGATCTTATTGCTATTGATTTCTGATTCAAGTCCATTGTGATTACTGAACATACTCTGTGTCACATCTTAGCCCATTGGTGGGGCTAGAACAACATATCCCAAGCTGGGTGATGTCAAAGCCCATTGCTCACAGTTCTGGAGGTCACAGAGCCAGGCATAGCAGTCTCTGTGTCTTTGAGGGCAGCATCCTCGCAAGAGGAGAGACACTGCTTCCTGTGGTGGTGAAAAGTACGCTTCCTGTGGTACGTGGAGTACAGTGTGAAGCCTCCTCTGAGAGGGCATAAGCCCACTGACAGGAGATGCATCCTCAAGGCCAGTCACCCTATAAAGGCCCTGCCTCTCCATGCCATCCACGGAGCCTCAATTTCACATAAGTGTGTGCAGATCACAGCATGTGCTTAAGACCATGCAGAGGTCAGAGTTCAGTGACCCAGAGGACGTTGTGTTATATGAGTGTTCCAGATACTCAATATAGCATGTGTTGTGTGGATGACACATGTCCATCGGGTCTCTCTTCTACTTCCGTTCCAGCCCTCCCCTTGTTCTACCAGCTGGGGAAAGCCACGTGCAAATCCAGCATTCCCCACTGTCTAGTCTAGTCTGTTGTCTCCAGCAGGCTTTGCTTCCAGCACTGTGCAAGTCTCTTAGGTTCAGAGACATTTAGGTTTGCCACGTGCTCCTCACGAGGTGACCCTGTGATGGATGGCGCTAATCATCAACTTGGCAGAATCCAGAATCACTTGGGCATGCCTGTGGGTCTTTATCTCGAGTGCGTTCGTTGAGGGGAAGACCCGCTTCTGTGGGAGCTGTCATTCCCTGGCTGGGGTCCTGGGCTGTGACATGGAGAGGGAGAGCTGAGCGGCAGAACACACTTATCCCTTAGGTTTCCGACTGTGGATGAGATGTGAGCGGCTGCTTCAAGATTCTGCTGCCCGACTTCCCTGCCATGCTGCACTGTACCTTGAATTGTGAGCTAAAATAGACCTTTCTCCCCTTCTAAATCATAGCAACAGGAAAAGAAACTAAGACAATCCCATTCCGCATTGTTCCCATACTTTAAAGTGTCAGGTTATTTAAATTTTATTTTATTTTTTTGCAAAATAAAAAACAGAGAAACCACACAAACAAACGTGTGATTTACATTTATTTTTCTTCAGCAAACATGAGTTCAAGAAAGAGAGCTTGGTCTCAAAGCAAGAAGCCCCACCCAGGAGCCCCACTGCAGCCGGCCGCCTCAGCTCCATGTAAACATCAGCCCAGCATTCACCGGAAGGAACACCTAGAAAGTGGTTTTATCATTCAAATGTGGATTCCTGGACAGTAAAGCTTAGTCCTGCATGATGTTTTAAAAATCTGACATGTCTTTTGAGTGTCTTCCATCCTGTAAATCCCCTTCTTATTTCTCTCCTCTCAGCCATTGTCTGCAGGGAGGCCTGGCGCCTAGGCTCGCAGCCTCCCTCTGGGCTGGATTCTGCTGATAGCACTTTCCACGGACATCTCCCCTGTTTGTGCATTCCTGCATGCTGGTGTCTGAGCCAGGACTGGGTCAGACCAAAGCTGAACCCCCTGTGAAGTTGTTATTTGGTGTCTGGCCAGAAGTGGAGTGTATCTTCTTGCTGCACGAGCAGCCCCCGGCTGTCAGTGCCTGCAGCCTCTCTCTTTTCAGGATTGCTAAGGGTGGTGTTCCACTTTGTCCTCTGTCTACTTTCTTTCCAAGAATTTAAGGGGACAGTCACCATTTGCCCATCTCTTAGCTCTCCTAAAGATCTTTTTTCCTCTGGAGGAAAGAATTTTATCTTTCCTTCCAGTATGGGAATCCAGATAATGAATTTTTCTTCTCGTTTTAATGAAAATATTTTTATTTGAAGCAGGATTTTTGAGGGCTTTATTTGTAGGCTGAGGTTTTACAGACATTCCTTCCATTGTCTTCAGGCCCCATTATTCTGGGAGAGAAATCAGCTATGACTTTTTCCTCTGCTTTCTACCCCCAAACCACCCTTTCCCTGGTCCATTTAACTGTGCTGTTTAGCCATTTGACGACGGTGCATTTCTTGGTGTTTTTGCTTTATGTTTATTGCCCTCAATTTTGTTGAATTTCTTTTTTTAATTTAATATTCATATGCATATGTGTTTGATGTGTTAGCACACATGTTGTGGCACACATGTGGTGGTCAGAGGACAGCTTTAGAGTATCAGTGGGTTTCACAACGTGGGTTCCAGAATTGGAACTGGGGTCATTGGGTGCTTTACTGGTACCCTGAGCCATCTCACTGGCGCAATTTCATCGAATTTCTTGGATTAGGGATTGGCATTTTAGTCCCAGTTGGGCAATTTCTACTAATAAGCCTTTAAAGATGGTTCTTTCTGTATCCTTACCCCTTTGTCCTGTTCCTGGATGCTTGTGTTAGACATCTCCATGCTGCCCCATGGGTCCCTGACATCCCCCAGTCTTGATTCACACTTGTGTTTGATTAGACTCTAATCCATGGTCATACCACTCCAAAACGCCTGATTCCATCAGCCAGATGCCACTGACCCATTTTAAATTCTAACAGTTTTTCTGAGTTCATTTTCCACTGACCTTTGGAGCTTTGGTGTTTATTTTGCTTACATTTCCTTGGTCACAGTTCACCACTGAGGGAGCCCAAGGTAGGAACTCAGGGCAGGAACCTGGACGTAGGAGCTGGAGCACAGGCCTTGGAGGAACACTGTTTACTGGCTTGCTCCCCTGGCCCGTGCTCAGCCTGCTTTATTATACAATACAGAACAACCTGTCCAGGGGTGGCACCGGCCAGAGTGAGCTGGGCCCTCCCACTTTACTCAACAATCAAGAAAATGCCCACAGACATGGCCACAGACCAGTCCAATGATGAATTCCCCAACTGAGGCTCCCTCAGCCCAGGTGTGTCAAGTTGACACTAAAGCTATTTGGATAGGACAAATGGGTTACTTTTGATTGTTAATTTGACTGGATAGAGACATAATTGGGTGTACCTGCAAACATTTCCAGAGAAGATTAACTGAGGTGGGGAAAGACCTGCTTTGAATGTGGGTGATACTCCCCCATAGACCAGAGGCCCAGACAGAATAGACAGGCAACCAGGGGTTGGCCGGGTGCCATGCCTGGAACCATGGAACCAGCCAAGAAGGGACTGAACCATCAGCTTTCCTATCAAGTTGTTCTGTCAGACATTTTGTTAGATGGGTCGCCCTGTTGATCCTACACTTCTGTGGCCTGTGACCATGTAGTTTACGTTTTAGGGTATAGTTCTTAATCTTAACTGCTTTTAAGGTTTCCATCAAATACTCAAAGCATCTAGCAAGGCCTTCAGACACGGTAAAACTTGAACTTTCTGTTTTGTCTGCAGCAGTCAATCTCAGTTTTATTTCAGTGAACTCCTCAGGATCTCTCTCTCTCTCTCTCTCTCTCTCTCTCTCTCTCTCTCTCTCTCTCTCTCTCTGTGTGTGTGTGTGTGTGTGTGTGTGTGTGTGTTTCAGAGGGCAGCCAAATAGTCCAAGGCCTACTATGTGGCTCCCTTCATGTTGAGGACTTCTTATGGTGGTATAGCTTCCTGGCAGTCTTGAATAGGAATCTGACTTCTCAGCCCCGTCAGCCTGCTGCTACCCTGGTTTCCACCGAGCAGGCCGTGCACTGGGGAATCCCCCTGGGAGAAAGGCCAGATGAATGCAAAACTTGCCCAAATTAAATCCCTTATCTCCGGGTCTGCGCCGCCTCCGGCACTGCCTGCTTCCGTCACTCTCCGGCGCCTTCCAACAGTCATTTTAATCCTTTCCCAGAGTTTATAATTGCTTTTGGCAAGAAGGTTAGTCTAATATAAGCCACTTCCCATTCTGGGAGCTGTGAAGTTCTCATGTGCTTCTGTTTTACATGCATGTGCAGCCTGCCAGCTCTCAGTATGATCACCCACGCTCATCCTTCCCTCACTTCTCCTCTCCCTGTGAGTGACCCTGCCTCCCCTAACCCTCACAAACATGTCCTTCAGAATTGGGATTCAGAGCTCAGCAGGGTGCTCTCTAGACAGTCCCCTCACCAACCTGCCAGCGGTAGCCTGCTGTGGTGGCCACGAGCCTCCTCTGGGACCTTTCCACTCAGGGGTGACACGTGCCTTCTCCATCGAGGGGGGAGCTGCTGACTCAGGGTCTCTCATTCCCAACCCCTGCCTTGCTCAGGTGTGGGATCCCTGCTAGAAGAGGTGTTCTGAGCTGCCTGTCTACCTCTCGGTAGTCCGTCTTCTGTTAGCAATTCATTGTTCTTTCTGTTAAGACCCCTCGTGAGTGTTTGTGGTATCCTGGCTGGGTCCGTTGTGCCTACACAGCCTTTCCCTTGATTATGTTTCTCAGCTGATATTTATTGTTCCTGGCTCTCTGATAAAATTCTCAATTTGGTTATGCATTTGCTTGAATGCATTAACTAAAGTCATTTTAAAACCAATGTCTGCAAACTTCAAAAATCCAGATTCTGTGCAGTCCCCGTTTGCACTGTCTTGTTTTTCTTTCCTAGTCATTTCATAGCTGATGTGTTTTGACCGACTACTGAGCACTGTACCTACAGCGTTGTGACTCCGCATGAGCTCCCCTTGCCCAAGCATGTGCCATCTCCCGCCCACAGGGCGACATGGAAGACGCTGGCCCCAGCTGGGGCCGGGGTGTTCTGAGGCCGGTCTGTTCCATCCTGTGTTCACTTTGGCCCCCAGCCCTCCCGAGTCTCTTCTGAGGGGAGGCCCTCAGCAGGCCCTTGCTTTCCTGGCGTCCACTCGCCTCTCAGCAAGGGGCTTTGTGGCTTCCTAGCCCTGAGCAGTTTGATTTCTTGAGGTTTGAAACGTGGCAGAGTTCCCAAGAGAAGAATCTGCAGACATGTGGGCCACTCTCTTTCCGTTGGTTCTGACCTGCTTCTCTGGGTAGCCCACGTTTCTCTTTGGTCTTCTCAGCTTGAGAGGTGCAGCTCCCTGCCTTGATTTCCTCCGCGTTTCCTGTGCTCAGAGGTTAGGTTGGCGCCCGGACTGGCTCTGTTCTGTGTCTTCAAGCAGCACCTTCTCGGGCATTCCCTGCCCTTGGGCTGTGGCAGGCTGGGCCAGTCTGTGGCACTCCAGCCACAGTGGGCATCTGTTTCACGTAATTAGCTTTCCCATAAGCAGGCTGAGTGCTCCTGTCCTCTGCTTTCCTCTGAATTTTCAATTTTACACAACCTAATTTGGTCCTGAGTACACTCTGGGGGTCTGGCAAACATGATTTTATGTAAAAATAAATAAATAAATAAAAAAACAAAAACTGAAGCAATTACTTGAATTATTTCAGTGAAGTCGTCTTTGGTCTTATTTGTCTGGACTGCTTGTACAAAGTCCAGGCAAAATGAGGAATAATTTGGCAATGCTTTGGAATACAGAATACACAAATGTTTGGATTTCTTAAATAAATATTATTTAAGCGGTGCCATTCCTCACACAACGCAGTTTCACCTGGACAGCCGTGTGCGACACCACAGCCCCGCTAAGCCAGTGCTCCTGTGCCGCAAGGTCTAAGAGGTGGACTCGAGCCCAAGCAAGTTTTGTAATTATAACCTCACTTTCAAAGGAGAGTAAGCATGCTCCCAAGTATGTCCTTAATGTCACACAATGGACCTAGCCTAGGGACACTCAGAGCCAGCATTTGCTAATTTGGAAATGAGATAGACACCAGTAGAAATTTTAGTTCTAAGCTAACGGGGTTCAGCAAAATTTATTAACCTTCTCCACAACCTGGCTATTCACCACTTAAAGGGACATTAAGCCTGACTTCCAGGATTCCTCATGGGAGTTAAAAGAGGCAGATGTACGTATGGGTAAGGGCAGAGGCAGATGTACGTATGGGTAAGGGCAGAGGCAGATGTACGTATGGGTAAGGGCAGAGGCAGATGTACGTATGGGTAGGGACAGAGGCAGATGTACGTATGGGTAGGGACAGAGGTAGATGTACGTATGGGTAAGGACAGAGGCAGATGTACGTATGGGTAAGGGCAGAGGCAGATGTACGTATGGGTAAGGACAGAGGCAGATGTACGTATGGGTAAGGACAGAGGCAGATGTACGTATGGGTAAGGACAGAGGCAGATGTACGTATGGGTAAGGACAGAGGCAGATGTACGTATGGGTAAGGGCAGAGGCAGATGTACGTATGGGTAAGGGCAGAGGTAGATGTACGTATGGGTAGGGACAGAGGCAGATGTACGTATGGGTAAGGACAGAGGTAGATGTACGTATGGGTAAGGACAGAGGCAGATGTACGTATGGGTAAGGACAGAGGCAGATGTACGTATGGGTAGGGACAGAGGCAGATGTACGTATGGGTAGGGACAGAGGTAGATGTACGTATGGGTAGGGACAGAGGCAGATGTACGTATGGGTAAGGACAGAGGTAGATGTACGTATGGGTAAGGACAGAGGCAGATGTACGTATGGGTAAGGACAGAGGCAGATGTACGTATGGGTAAGGGCAGAGGCAGATGTACGTATGGGTAAGGACAGAGGCAGATGTACGTATGGGTAAGGACAGAGGTAGATGCACATATGGGTAAGGACAGAGGCAGATGTACGTATGGGTAAGGACAGAGGCAGATGTACGTATGGGTAGGGACAGAGGCAGATGCACATATGGGAAAGGGCAGAGGCAGATGCACATATGGGAAAGGGCAGAGGTAGATGTACGTATGGGTAAGGACAGAGGCAGATGTACGTATGGGTAGGGACAGAGGTAGATGCACATATGGGTAAGGACAGAGGCAGATGCACATATGGGAAAGGGCAGAGGTCCCAGGAATGCTGCTCTTTCTTCTCCTAAGCTGCATTCTTTCTTGGCCCCATAGAAAGCCCCAACTCTTACCTCCTCTGACCCCACAGCTCCTAGCTTTCCTATAACTGTCCATTTCCTAGAGTCTGGAGCTCAGCCTGGTTCATCCTGGGCAGAGTGTGGCTGGGAGTGGGCACTCAGTGCAGCATTGTGGAGGAAAATGGAGCCTGCTGCCTTGTGTGCTCACAGCAGTATTCTGCTCTGTGCTAGGCCACAGGGCTACAGAGAAGAGGGGACCCTGAGTCCTCCCGCAAGGGGCAATGGTTGCCATGGAAATAAGAAAGGTGGGAACTCTGAAAGGGGGATTGCTGGGCTATTGGAGAGACCCCACATCCAGGAAAGAGGTGGCAGGTGGGCGGTGGGTAGAGAAGGGTCTGCTGTGCACGCTGGTGTCAGAGGGCGGTGGGTAGAGAAGGGTAGGATTAGCTTTTCTGAAGAGGACCAGGACGAGATGAGACGGGGGCAGGGCAGCACGACATGAGGCAGAGGACGGGGCGGAGGGCGGGCAGCATGGGACGAGGCGGGTGTTCTGCAGTTGTGCCTGTCAGAGCAACAGGATTCTCAGCAGTCTCAGTGACTTCATCTATCCAAGTGGGTTTCTTTTTTACATCTTTGTATGTATGAATGTCTTGCCTGCATATAAGTGCACCCGTATCATGCAGTGCCCGTGGATGCCAGAAGAGGGTATTAGGTCCCCTGGAACTACAGTTAAAGATAGTCGTTAGTTGCTGTGTAGGTGCTGGGAATCGAACCCAGGACTTCTGCAAGAGTAGCCAGTGCTCTTAACTGTTGAGCACTTAACCAGGGGCACTACACAGGAAGGAGGTTCCCTCAGAGTAGGGGCTCTGGGGTCATGTGATATACAATTATATTCCCTCACAGTCAGAAGAACCCCTCTTCTCTGAAGTGGTTTCCGACACAAGTAAGAGCAGGAGGCATTGTTGCCACGCACTAGGGGACCGACAGGGCTGGGCCCAGCACAGCTAGACTCACACAGTGAGCCTGGCTCAGGTGTCCATGATAAACACCCTTGGGGCTGGACCGACTGACCCAAGAGATTTTCAAAGGAGTGGGTCCCCCAGGAAAGTGGCTTTACGAGGTTGTTTGGGGAACTTGGACCCACAGCTTCACTGATAACCTTCAACTTATGCTATGGTCAGGGTCAGCCAGGCTCTTCGAGGTACCCCTGGGATCCAGCATGACCCTTGGAGGTCAGTAGAGAGGAGTGGGGACATTGGAGCTAAGAGAGCACACCAAGTCTCCACCTCACCCCTCAGGCGTCCCTGAGCCCTGTTCTCTACCATGCTGGGGCAGAGACTTCTGCCTCAGTTTCCTCACTGTGTCATCTGAGCTCTGCCTGTTTATTTCCAGTGCTAGGATCTCTGGAACGGGGCCAGCCTGCAGCACAAATCTTGACTGCAACCTAAGAGATTTTCAAAGGAGTGTGCCCCCCAGGAAAGTGGCTTTTCGAGGTGGTTTGAGGGATTTGGTTCACTGATGGCCTTCAACTTATGCTGCAGTCAGGGTCAGCCATGCCCTCTAGGACACCCCTGGGATCCAGCACCATCCCATGTCTGCCTTGCCCAGGCCCCTGGCTGATTAATTCCTAACAGTGAGGTCTTCTTATTCTTGTTTTGAGACGGGGTCTCCTATAGCCCAGGCTGGCCTTAAACTCCTAATCCTCTATCCTCTATCTTCCAAATGCTGGGATTTCAGGTGTGCACCCTTGCACATGTAGTGGGGTTACTACCCCTAAGAGCAGCCGGAACCTAGCTCCAGTGCATGGCTACACCCTCTTCCCGGATGTGACCCCCTCAGAGACCCTCATAGGTCACCCCTGACTCCATCCCTCAGTCTCACCAGCCCAACCCTGGTTTCCCCTTGGCCAGGTACCACCCATATCTGGGTTCCCAGAGAGGCAGGTCCAGCACCAGAGCTGCAGGCCCAGCCTGGTGCTGGTGTTGGTGCCTCACACATGCAATCATCAGCTCAGTACACTGCGTGTTGCTGAGTGTTTCTGGCTGGAAACTCAATGCAATGCCAGCATGGCCAGAGACACGTGGCAGACAGAAGCATCACAGGCACGGATCCTGCCCCTCTAGCTGCCATAGCTTTGAGCTCCGAGCAGACATTTAAACTGAGCTGTGCTGCTGGCATCTTGCCTCATCCCCTTCCTGCCTGCCAAGAGCCCCACAGGTTGTGAATCTGCTGTCTTGTTCCCCCAAACCCAGCACTGGGGTACCACAGACAGCCATTTGGCCTCAGACTACATCTGGCTTTGCCTTGCTGCTGTCCCAGGGCTGAGTGACATCCTCAGAGATAGTGAGTAATGCTCAGGCTGAAATTTCTGAGACTTGAGGCTGTGAGCTTAGAGCTTCTTACTACACACGGATTCCCAAAATGGGAAAGACAAAGAGAAGGAATGAGCCCGGCCCCAGCTCCTAGATCCAGCCTTGCCTGAAGCAGACATACACTCCACCCCTCTTCCCCGTCATTCCTTGAGTCGAAACCTTCTCCCTCTCCTTTCTCTTCTTCCCTTCTCTTGTGTGTGTGTATGTGTGTGTGTGTGTGTGTGTGTGTGTGTGTGTGCCTGTGTAAGAGAGAGTGTAAGAGAAAGAGATGGACTGACAGACAGAGACAGAAACAGACAGCTCTGAGCATCACATCTAGGTGATACACAGTTTTCTCCTTGACCTCCAGAGGCTTCCGTGTGAGGCTTAATGGGCTTTTCCCCGTGGTCAGCATTTCCTGTCTACCTCATGTTCTAGGGCCTCTCGGGAATCCTCCAGTGGTCCTCCCTCACTATCTGACACAGAGGGGCAGGCAGAAGGCCAGAGGTTGGCTCCACAGAGGGACTTTGGGAAAGGTGAGGTTCCCCCAGGGAGGTGTCAGTCTGGTCCTGGAAGAATCTCCACAGAGGCTCCTGGAGGTAGCCATGAAAGGGTGGGGGAGGAGCAAGGGAGTCGAGCCTGCCCCATCTGTGTGACTCAGAGTGACTTGGCATGGTGGCATTTTTTCAGCCTTCTGTGTGCAGATGAAGCTCCAGTGACCGGAATGTGTCAAAATGAGATGCTGGCAGCCATGCCAGCCCACAAGGGTCCCCACTCAGAGCTGGCATTTTGCAAAATGCTGATGTGGCCGAAAGCACGTGTGTGTGGCTAGCAGCAGCAAGATGCTTGCAGTAGAACAGATGGTTCCGGCCAGACCCTGGTGTTTTCAGGCTGCTCCGGGCTCCTTTATGCCATCTGCTCCAAGGGTCTTCCAGTACCCCGAAGACAAGGTCAGGGCCCGGTGGAGCGGGGCACAGGCATGGGGCAGGGTGGGCACGGCACCAATCACAGGCCCAGATCTGTGAGCAGCACACTGAGAACTCAAGGGATGTAAGTCTGCTTTTCCTACAGAAGCATATTGTTTCCAAGGGGATGGATGACAGGATGGGAAGCAGAGGGTCTAGACTGCAGCCCGCAACTTTCCAAACCTGAACCACCTTCTGCTTCTGGATTTCCACAGCACTTGCTCTTAACCACTCAAGGCAGGGTTACAGGAGTGGTCCTCTGTTCCTAGGTGGAGTGGGGGTCAGCGGGGGAGGGGGAGAAGTCCTAAGAAGCTGGGCTTGGGTGTCAAGGTTAAGAGAATAAGGACAGTAAGGGGACCCGAGGAAAGGCAGAGGCAGGCGTGTCTGAGAGCGACGGGGGCTCCTACGTTGCCATGTGCAGGCTGTGTGTGCAGCAGCACGTGCTTCTGAAAGGTCTGCCCTTCCCCCCAAAGGCCTGTGCTTACATCTTGGATCAGAACCTGGAGGGGAGGGACAAGAAGGGAAATGAGGAAGGGAGAAAGAAGACTAGAAGGGATCCTGAGAAGTGCCACAAGCCAAGAGTACAAGGCCACCCCCGGACAAGCCCACCCCCAGCACAGCCATCCCCAGAACCCTCAAACCCACCCCCAGCATAGCTAGACAGAGGAGCAGTCCTCCCACACTGGCACCGAGGGGCTCCCAGGACTTGAAAGGTAGCCCAGATCTCAGCCTCCTGCTCTTGTGGCTAAGACCCACCCTCAGGGCATTTCCTTTGGGCCCCACACCTCGCGTGGCCTTCACATGAGGCTCCATCCCAGCTGCTGGCTCTGCTCCCAACATGCCAAGGCATTTCTCAGGGGACCCAAATTCCCCCCCAGCCCCAGTGCCCAGAACTCTGGAGAAGGCCATAATACCCAGTGTCAGATGCCACCCTGCCCTGTGCTTTCTGCCCAGCTCCCTGCTGCCCAGCCTGGGCCCCGTTCCAGGAGTGAGGGCAGTGGGAGCAGAAGGGCCCGCACTCCTGCCTCCCCCTTGGCTCCGCCTCCTGTTTCTTTCATGCAGGCCTCTCTGCTGGTCTGCACAGCCCACTCTGCTGGAGCTACTCCCTCCCCCAGCACCGGGACCTGCTCTCGCAGTGTCCTGTGGGTATTTGGAGGTTCAGCAGCAGCAGCAGCAGCCGGGCAGAGCCGGAGACACAGCTCCATAGAGCTGCCTAAAGCAGCCTGAGGGGTTCTGCTCAGGGACGTCTGCTCAGGTGAAGACAGGATGCTTGACTTTGACACAGAAAAGAATTTCAGCACCAACCATTATAAAACCGAGGCTCAGCAGTTAACACTTGCTGCTCGTCTAGAGCACCCAGGTCCAGTTCCCAGAACCCACATGGCAGATCACAGTCACCTATGACTCCAGCTCCAGAGGGTATGATGCCTCTTCTTGCCTCCGTGGGCACTTGTACACACATCTACCTACCTACTGCCTACCTTCACACACAGACACACACACACGCACACACACACATACACACACACACAAATAAATCTTAAAAAAATAATAACAGAGTTGGAGTGTATTAAGAAAAGGTTTTAACATGAATTTAAACCTGGGGAGAGGAGAAAGTGGAGTTCAAAAGAGGAGCACACATCCCCGAGAGGCCAGGCACCAAGGGCTGTAGGGAGTTAGGGTGCTTTTAAGGTAAATAAAAGTTTATAATTGGACTTGTGAGATTTTGAGTTAAGTGCAGATTCACATCTGGGAAAAGGATAAGAGGAGGAGGAGGAGGAGGAGGAGGAGGAGGAGGAGGAGGAGGAGGAGGAGGAGGAGGAGGAGGAGGAGGAGGAGGACATGAAGGCCACAGATGCTTCGGCTGTAAGTAAGCATGCTCACTGCTGTTCTAACATTCCTCTTGAAAAATACCTCTATAATATATTTTCTATTTGGACCATTTTCATGGTAAATGCTGACTGTGCTGGAATTCATGGTTCTAAGGTGAGAGACTTTAACCAGACTCTGAGGTGAGGACGTCTTCCCATCTCATGTCCCCATAACTTGCCGTTTCTATCCTGTATTACACATCTCGGGGTCTGGACCTCCTTCTGGGTGGTCCTGGAGCCGGTATCCCATTGGTGCTGGTAGATGTGTTTTCTGTTGCTGCACTGGGCCGCCATGCTGTGGCATAAAGCCAGGCTGGTGTTGCTGGGGATCAAAGCCCATGTACACCTGACCTCTGACTTAGGAGCCGTGGATAAGGCTGTCTGTCTGGAGAGACACAGACCCACCCACAAGGGCTGGGTGCTGGGTTCATACAGCCCAGCCCTGTTCCTTGTCTGGCAGGCTGCCCCAGCAGGAGGGCAGTGGCAGGGAGAAGAGTGTGACCTGCATCCGCATGCTGGGATGGGGTCTGAGGGAAGAGCACACAGGCCTCGATGCACATTCTCAGCCAGGGGTACAGGACTGATCAGGGACTATGAGTGTTGATGGAGACAGATGCTCAGAGGAGCTCACTAATCACATCAACTGGCGGCCGGCGCAGTGGGTCTGGGAGCAGAGCGGCCGGGCAGCTTGGCTCCCCACCGCCTTCCGTTCAGCCTCTGAGCCTCAGCCACCTCGCCCATGAAGGGAGCTCCACGGTACTTGTCTTTACTAGCTCCTACCGTGGGCTGCACACAGCCACACAGGCTCTTAGTCCAGTAGCCATTCTGCAAGGACATGGGTGGGGTCAAGCGGGCTAGTGTGGCAGCTTTGTTGGGCAATTTACACACCTTGCGATCTTGGCCTATCTCTCCAGTGGGGTTAGTTAATCAAGAACTGCCTGGAAGAGTAGAGGGTGGGCCAAGGAGCTGAGTCCGCAGGAGGCCATGCAGGAGGGATTCCAGCAAATGCTAACCGTTACATTGTGGTCTCTGTTCCAGGGCTCATACTCTGCTGGAGAGATGGATGTGTTCGAAGGTTAGCACAGGAGAAGGATATGCCTGGCCAGAGGCCCAAGCCCAGTGAGCAAGGCAGGGCGACCACTTCTGTGGAGGGCCCCTTGGCAGAAGGTCTCTGGGTGCAGGGCACTAGGGCTGTGTAGATAGAACTTGGGACTCTCAGAAACTATCCATCGCCAGGTCATACCGTCAGGGGAAGGCCTCTGCTGTCTAGCACATGTGGCCAAAGAACCTCACTGCCAGGGTTCCGATTTGGTCCTGTGAAGAGAAGCTGGTGGGGCGAGCAGACGGGACAGGGGGCGACCAGAGGCAGTCTGCCTGCCATCTGCCTTGGCCAGAGCTCAGTGGTCTGCTGAGCCAGCTTTGCAGAAGGACAGGGACTTTGATGACCTGTGGGTCCCCAGCAGGGCAAGGAAGCCTCAGGGATGGCTCCCATCACCTCCTGCCTCTCATCTTCCTGCATAGCTGAGCACAGTGAAGGCTGTGTCCCTATGGAGGTCCAGGTAAGGAGCATCCAGGCTCCCAGGAACAGGGTCCCAACAGTGCCAGTCACCCCGTGTGACCCTAAACCAGTTGCCCACCTCTACCAAGTGGCAGTGTGTTCAGTTCCCAAGGCCAGCATGGGCAGGGGAGGGGTGAGGCCCCAGCAGGTACACACACAGCCTCAGGCCTTCTAGGATCAGCTAGCTGTCTGAGCCATGACCATGGAGCGACAGTGGGTTGTGGTGGAGTGACTCAAACCTAGGTAATGAATGTTGTGATTTTGGTTTCTGAGAGAGACAGATCAAGCCCCACGTCTCACCATGCCTCAGTTTCCCCACTGCACATGAACAGGTTGGAAGAGACTGCTTGTCGGCCTGCCGTCAGCTCCCATGTGCTGCTGTGTGTCTCACCAGTTGATGGAAGCGGCCGGAGGGCTGAGCGGCTAAAGGCCACAAGCCCTAGGGCATCTTTGGAAATGGAGGCCGGGCAGGATCCATGGGTGACATTGGACATACTGCAGCCTGGCAGGGCCACATGTCATTGGGCCCCTGCTTCTGTGGGGCCTTTTAAATTTTTCTTTCTCTGTGACACCCTGGTGTCACAGCGACAGCTGTAATTGGATCTGAGGACATGGCTGTCAGCTGTCAAGGAGGAGAGAACAGGAGATGGCTGTGTAGCCTGTGACAGAATGCAGGAGGCAGGTACCATATGTGGGTGAGGTATAAGGGCTCACAGCAAGGAGCCTGTATGGGTACTGTGGAGGCCAGAGGGGACAGCCAGATAGCCCCGGGTCCCCTTCTACTTCTTCCCCTTCCAATCAGCCTGTTGCTGATTTATTTGCCATGGATGAGAGAGGGATGAACTGAAAATAGGACCAGAAGAAGAAGACTACCCTTCCATGATAGTTTTTGCCAGAGCAAAGCTTTCCCCACAAACTTGATGGTGCATCTCAGGAAAAGAGGCCAAGAAAACCCAGCTCCCCAATTCTGCCTTGAGATGTGTATTACACCACAAAGCCACGGGACTCCAGACTGGGCCTTTGTAACAAAGGACCTCTCCAAGCAGAGACAATACCAAGAGCCTAATGTGTCCCTAGATTCACATGGGGAAGCCCCAACCCAGTAACTGGGAGCACCGTAGAGGCAAGTGCGTCAGCAAGGTCATTCAGAGGCCCGGATCCTGTGGGATACAGGAGCTAGAATGCACAGGGGGTATCAACTGTGTAAGGACAGAGGCCAGAGACGGTGTGGTGTGCACATATCAGGGGCAGAGGCCTCAAGAAGAACCGACCAGGCCTGGATGTCGGCCTCTAGACTGGTGAAACTCAAATATCTGTGTCTAGTTACTGAGTCTGGCAGCTGGTCGCAGTGGCTGAAGTGAGACATCACGGGGACACAGAGTCATGAGAGGAAAATGTTTTGTTCAGAATCTTAGGTCAGGCCCAGTACAGCCCAGCCATGAGCACCCAAGTCAATGCCCTGATTCATGGAAGTCTCTGCAAGCTCAAAGATCCTGAAGAGTACAGGGTCTATCAGAAGACTAAAAAGAAGTTGAAGCCTGCAGGTGGGGGGACAACACCCTGAATGCCACGATGCTCTCATCCCACCCCATGCTGTACAACACGTGCATGCACGTGGATGCATGTGCACCTGTGGTGTATCGTGTGCCACACACAGGCACGCTTGCCCGTGCTGCTAAGGTGACTGAACTGAGTGAGGCCAACCCTCTCTAGGAAGCACTCTGCCCAACAGTGATAGAGACGTGTGCAGAGCCTGGCGTGGTGCTATTATGCAGCTATTAAAATGGATGAGGCTCAGCGTGGCGCACTGACCCGAACGATGGCCTCTGCAGATTATTACGCAAGCTAAGAGTCTCTGGGGACAGAGGCTGTGGGATTCCATTCTGGTCCAAAAAGGAAGGCTGTACACTTACACCTGTAAATATACATACATATAAATGTATATATTTGCACTGCCCTGCATTTGTATGAGATTAAAGAAAACGAGTCAGAGGATGAATGCTGTTTCATCTCTGCGGTGACCTTGGTGGGCTGCGGTGGGAGGGAGGCTTGCATTTTTTCTGTGCATAGTCCTGGGTTCTTGGGAATTCTGAGTGTGGTGACTTTTGTCATAGAAAAACCAATAAAGGGGAGTTGAAAAATGTGGAGGAAAGGAAGGGAGGACCCTGGATAGGGCAGTAAGTCTATGCGGGGAGCCAGGGCTGGGTTAGAAGGCCACCCTAGGATGGGCTCTGTGCCTCCTGAGGATACTCCCCAACTGGGCTCTGGAGTGAAGGGAAGGCTGGCACTCTCAGGTTCTATGGAGGCCAAAGACTGGAGGCAGGGAAGGAGGGCTAGGATAATGTCACCCAGAACTTCTTTGACAGCTGCCTGGAAGGATTTTTCATGAGGCTGTAGGGATGGCAGAAGTGGGCACAGATCACAGAGGACCCAGAGGACAGCGGGCTTCCAAGACCTAGCCTCTAAGTTTGGGCTGGCCTGTCAGCACAGACAGGGGCTCCAAACATAGGGTCTCCTGACTCTGCCATGCATTCTGTAACTCTGGATGTCCCTCCCTAAGACTGTCCCTGTTTACCCCGACTTCCGCTGCCCGGACCTCCCCGCAGCCTCCGAGGGAGCTAGAGAGATGGCCACTGCTAACAGCTGCCAACTGTCGGTATTCCTAAAAGCACCTCTTCCTCACTACCCATCCCAGTGTCAGCACTCAAGCCTCTCACCCTCTCCTCTACCTTACCTCTCCTGCCCCCAGACGTCCTCCAGTTCTCAGAGTCGCCCCTGCCCAGCAGAACCCTCCTTGTTGTCCACTGTGGTTTCGTTCTCTGTGTCACATGGTCTGGCCCTATGACCAGGTGGGGAAGGGCCTGCTGGCCTGTGCTGGCCTGTGCTGGCCTGTGCGGGCCTGTGCTGGCCTGTTCTCCCACCACTTCAGAAAACATACCGAAGACCTGTAAGACGTCTGAAACCAGACCCCTGCCCAAGTCATCACAGGGCTTCAAATATCTTCCAAGAAGGGCCAGGTCAGCTGGTCAGTGAGCAGATTCTGGCTGGGCACACTGCTCAGACCTAGGCTGTCTCTACTACCAGCAAGACCTGGGCACAAGCAAAGCCTCTGTGCTGCTCTGGGCCTCAATTCCCCATCAACAAGAGAGAAGTGGTTAGAAAGACACTCTTTGGAGTCCAGTAGAAGCAGGCTCTCTGTAGCACATGTCTCAGCCCCAACACAGTCATCAAAGCTGAGTAGCTCCTTGCTGGCAGGGTCACCCTGACAGGATGTGGAGCTGCATTCCTGGCCTGTACCCAAAAGATGCCATCGCTCCCTCTCCGCCAGGGCCGCCAGGAGTGTCACATGGCCACCAACATCGCCACATGGCCCTGGTGGCAGAATCGCCCTGGGGTGGCCGCCTAGGCCCCAGAAGTTTCTTGTGATCTTTTTTTTTTGATTTAGGGACCGAGCTGGAGTTCTGGGGTCCCCCAATCCCCAGATATATATGCAGAACACTGCGTGTGTGCCCTTCTGTGGGGAAGAGATCTCAGGAGTTACAAGTCCTTGAAGTGGTATGTCCACCACTCACGAAGACTCTCGGTGACTTGTGACCTGCCCCAGTGTCCTCGCATACAGAAGACAGCGAACGTGCTGTAAGTGCGGAAAGCCGTGCTTTCTCTTGGGCTCTGTCACGTTTCTTGACCTCTCTTCCCTGCCATCCCTCATTCTCTTTAGAAAAATCTCTTCCTTAAATTGCCCCTTTATCTGAAGTAATCCTACTGGGTTTCTAAACCCCGCTGATGGAAGAGAGCTATTACATATGCAATCTCCCGCATTTATTTACATATCAGCAGCGGAAGGGGGGCCGATTTTTCATCTGGGTGACACAGCTGTGCTTGTAAAAAAAAAAAAACCAAAAACAAAAAAGGGCGTCTATTAAAAAGGCCGTCCCTGGTACAAGCTGCAGCGTCTAATTGGCTTCTCGGGGACATTTTTTTTATTATTATTATTTGCTCGGGGAACTGTTCATTTGAGCAAACGATATTAAATGACTATTGTCTCAGTCTTTAAGGAATTACTAGCTGAAAAACAACGTAGCGATGTCAGCCATCGCGTATGGAGACTGCGGGCACGGAGGCCGTTTGCGTGCGCCTGTCGTGTTGCCGATCGATAATAAGCTGGTTTCAGTCATGGCCTCTCTAAAGCCACTTCTGCAGAACCTACAATTAGCTGCGTTGGGCTTTCCTTCCCTCACAGCAGCCACAAGGAATGGAGGGGTCATGTGGAATTCAGAGCTCTTAGGAGTATCTGTGGAACTGTGTGAGGGTGAGGGGCCACACGGGGAGGCTTCGTGGTGACGTTGTGGCTGCACCAGGCCCTGACCTTCCATTGAGTCCTGATGAAATGAGACAGAGACCAAGGCCCAGAGCTGAACACTTAAAATTCTGCCTCACACCGAAATCGCTCCCTGCTTCCCATTTTGTGCGTGTAAAGTGGGAATGACAGTCATTCCTTCCTCACAGGCCACTGCGCGTTTCAGGAACTAATGAGTGTGACAGACCAGGGACAGGTTTTGGGGCCGTGTGTTTGCTATTGTAACTCTTGTGACTCACTCCTAGGGGCTCAAAGAGATGTTTGTTACATAGTAAACATGCAGCTAAGCCTGGGGTCTCAGTGGGATGACTTTATCCTGAGGGTACTGGCAGAGTCTGGGGACACTTGACTGCCACGTCCGGAAGGGAGGGACATGTCTGTAAGGGGTAGAGGCCACGGCTACTGCTGGGCATGCTGACCACACAGGATGGCAGGATGGCTCCACCGCAGGGAATGGCTGGCCACATTGGTCAATTGTGCCCAGACAGGAGACAGAAGATCAGAGTGATGGGAAGGAGGGGTGTTCAGACTCGGGAGTGAAAGTGAACAGAGTGGGGGCCCTGGGTATCTTGTCCACTTCTCTGCAGCCTCTCAGGCCATGGGTTGGCTATGTCAAGGCCCACGGGTCTGACAGGTGCCTCCTGAAGCCGTCCCTATTCCCCAGATTCTGACCATGTCTGAAAGCCCGGTATGGCGGGGCTGGGCGAGGTCCAAGGCTCGGGGCACTGACTTTCCTCCGTACTGACCTTTGCCCATCTCAATGACCCAGTGAATAGTGTCTCAGCACCACCACCTCATCCCGTGCTCAGCAAAGCACTGAATCTCACCCTGGGGGTAAAGGAAGCAGGAGGATGACTGGTGAGTCAAGGGGGTCCGCTAGGCTGTGGGCATCTCTCTGGCCACCGTCACCATGGTGAAAGCAGCCACTACTGAGCCCGTGGCACCATCCTGAGTAGTGCAGGCACCAGGCTGTGGGGTGAGGTAGTGGTTTCCTGCAGAGATGAGGACTGAGCCAGGCCCAGGTCAGAGCATCTGTGGACAGACCTGGAGTTGGGGCTCTCAGAGCTGTTTTCGGGGAATGCAGGCCTAACTGCAGAAAGCCCATGGCTCCCCCTCACCCACCCTAACCTCCTTGGCTCTGTCTTCGGGGTTGTCAGTGGTGTTCTAATTAGGCTCTACATTGACACACAGAGAGTCTCTGTGACTTCCCCACCACGGACTCCTTCAGTGCAGCTCACGAAAAGCCCGGGGGTGGTTTTCATCATGCTCCTAAGCCGCCTCTGGGGAGAAAATCTGACATGTGGGATGCATTGATGAGAGGCAGGTTTGGGGCCTCGAGGAGTCGCACACACCCTGGAAGAAGGAGGGAGTGGAGCAAAGCCGGCAGCCTATAGAAGAGGCCGCGGCCCTCTGGTTGTCACCTGCATCCTACCCCCACCTCATCATTTCAGGTCAGAGCTCCTGCCTTCAGAGACTTCCCAAACCATGAACAGGCACACAGCAGTCTTCAGAGGAAACTGAAACTTCAGGGAGAAGGGCGCCAGGAATGGGCTTCCCAGAACAAAATGTAGCATCTCAGAGGTAATTTCATAAAAGGAATCATCAGACAAATATATCATCTCATCATGCTGATTTTAACTTCAGAGTTTAAAATAACCTTTGCTCTGATGTTTATTGGGTCTGGAAGCTGCAGGCTTCCAAAGAAAGGATGTGAGCGGTGCATCTGAGTCTGCTTCAGACAGCCACAATGTGCTGAGACAGGATGTGCTGGATCACTTGCTGGGTCTATCGGGAATGGAGCCATCGCTGGGGACTGGATGATCCCTGGGCTTCTGCTGATAGAGCCATCCATCTTTCAAAGTCTGCCCAGGGAGGAGCATCGTGCATCTGTAGAGTAGCTCATGGGTACAGTGCTCCTGGTATGTGTGAGACCTGGAGTTTGGTTCCCAAGTACCCATAAAAGGCCTCCATTGAGGAAATGAGAACTCAGGGGTTGAGCATGGCCTTCAGCTTCACCCCCGCGTAGTGAAACCTCTGCCTTATGGTGCCTTCAAGGAGAACACGGGACAAATCTGTGCCACACCACCCAGCAGTGTCCTGGAGACAGCAATGACAGAGTCCAGATGCGTCTCCATTCTTGGAGCCTCTTTGGAGTTTCTCTTCTGCAATTTGTGGATCTGCTGGAAGATGTTCAGAACCTTTGTGAGGCAGAAGGACCCTGTGCTTCCTTCAGGGAAAAAGGACATTGGCAACCAGGACAATGGCCTTTTCATACACCCTACGGAACAGGGGGTTCTTTCAGACCTTGATCCTCACCACAAAGGTGATCTGTGGAGTGCCTATGTTCACCCCTAGCTGTCTCAAGGCACTGGCCTGTTTATCCCACATGGTGGGGATGTCTCTGTCTGCCGATCACTGGTCTTCAGTGACTGCAAGTGGTCTGGATACTGTGTGTGGACGGGGTGATGGAGGCTGACACCTCTCTGTCTTGGGTGTGTTCCAATCCTGTTAGAGTGAAAGTTTGGGTGGGCAGATCTTGATAAAGCCCCAGGTGGGTTGGACCATATGGTAGACTTTTTGGCCAAGGTAGCACCGGCACCCTCCACCCTGGCTTCATGCCCTTTGCCCTTTGCCTCAAGATGATCAAGTCTCTCCCTGACTGGGAGGCAGAGGATGTTTCTTTCTTGGATCCCTGGCCCTGACACACAGACTTCAGCCAAGGAGTCCACATGTCCCAAGGTGTCAAAGCCTTGTTTGGCCTCTGGAGATTCTGCTGCTAGCCCCTGAGGTAATCTGTGTGAGCCTCTATGAGGCAGAGAAGGCCCAGCCAAGTGCCAGGGCCAAACGCCCCCAGAGGAGCAAGGCCTGCTGATGCCAGTGACTGCCTGGAGAAGGGTTGTTAGGCCGCAGTGGGGTGGTGCATCTCCAAGGTACATGCTTTATTTTCTGCATCCTTGGCTGGCTTCTTGCTTAGAGTCCCCTACAGTCAGTGTGGTGAAGTGGCCTTTGTTAGCTCCTGCTTGTGGAGGTCATCCCCGGCTCAACTCAGAGAGACCAGGGAGGCCTCATCCACTCATCTTAGTTTTAGAGAGTCCTCTTTTCAACTCATCTGAGTGGAGACTTGAGGCTAGGGACAAGGGTACAACCTAGGGGTGGTTGCTGGGAGTCCACAGAGCTGATGACATCATTCCCATACCCAGACTAAAAGGCTTTCAGACTCCCCACTAGCCCTGCCTGCTACTCAGAACCAGACTCCATTTATTTCCAGGGTTAAAGGCCCAGTGAGGTTGACTCTTTGGACTCTTCTAGGAAGAACCCTCTCCTGGGCTATTCCCTGGGGCCTGGGCAGGGTCAAGCTCCAGGACTCCTGTCTCTTTCTGCTAGGTGGGGGAACCCAGGCCAATGAAATACTGAGTCAACGAATGAATGGTTTGGCCACTAAGAGAAAAAAGGCTGCAGTCGAGGCAGCAGCCTGCACAATTACCCAACCAGCCAGGTCTTTCTTCCTTACTGTTCCCTTGGAAATAAACAGTATTTAAATACCTTTCAAGTTCAGGTAATTGTGCCATGGGGGCAAGTAAGATCAGTCTGCTCTGTCCTTCCAACACAGACAGCAATGAAAGTACAGATTTACAGGCACTTCCCACACCAGGCAGCCTTCCACATGCTGTGTTGTGCCTCCCTGGGCCTCTGAGCATAACAACACCATGAGCTGGGGACAGGTGGGAGTACCCAGTCATTAACCTTTTGCCCAAAGTCACCTGGAGGCTGGCAAAAAGCCCCCACAAAGTGCTAAGTGCCATTCCCAGGCATTGCTCTATTTTAGGCAGTGGCTGGAAGAGATCTGCAGCCCTGGCCACCATCCAGGCTTCCTGGGAACTGCTCGGGGACCCGGGGGAGCTGCTTCCTCCTGCACAGCCCCCTCGCCTTCTGTGGAGTATACATCCAGCAGGGTCCTCAAGAGCATCAAACGAGGTTAGGCAGGTGGAAGCCAGAGAGACTGCAGAGCCCTGCGCACACGGTGCCGCATAAATCATCATTTAGAGCAGGAAGCCACATCCTGTCTGGGGTTAAGAGGGGAAGGCAGTGCAGGGGAACTGTGCAAAGAAGAGGGAAAGAGAAAAGATGTTGCCAAACACAGGCAGAACTCACATTTATGCAAACACATGCAGAGGTGGGGTATTTGTACAGAGAAATTAAATAACAGTTTAAAATAAATAAATTAATCATCTTGAAGGTGTTGTGGGAAGGAGGAATTTGGGCAAGTCCTAAGCCCAAGGTCCATAAGCTAGAACAAAGGGAACAAAAGATCTTTAACAGCATTCTGACATTCAGTTCTGTGCCTTGAGGCGATAGGTCCTGGTAGAACTAAAATCCAAGAGAAGAATGCAGATTTTTATGTCCTGCGTCATTACAGTACTGTGTATGTTATTGTGTTCAATTTCGCTGCTTTATATGAAACCACGAATCCCACTTTATGGCTCTGGAGAGTCACCCTGTGCCTTGTGCCGTCTATCGGCATCTTGACTCAGCCACCAATGTGTGCCCAGGTGACAAGAAGAGGGAAGCATCACACATGCCAGCCCTGGCTCCTTCCCAGAGGCGGGATTCACTCCCTGCAGGTCTCTCCCCTGAGACAGGGCTGCCAGGAACGCAGGGATTCCCTCCTGCTCACTCTGCAGTGGGGCCTGCTCTGCTAACGATGGTCACCTCTGCCATCTCCTCACTGCTGCATAGACCAGCAGAGCGCTGTGCTCTTCCCACAGGCAGCCTTCATTCTGACCTTTAAAATATGTAAATGTTCTTATTGTCCCTGCTGGCAGATGGAAGCTGTGACTCAGGGGGACAGGAGCTGCAATTCTCCCTTTCCCAGTGGCCACCAGCACTTACTGCCATGGCAAGGGGGAGGTCAAGACTGTCCCTCAGCCCCTCCTTTTATTGGTACCCAGCTCACAGGCTTGACTCACCAGGACCTTAAATCTAACACAGAGCCAAAGAACTTTAATTATGCCCCAGGGAACCCGGGCTCTCCTCCCCACCTCCATCCTGCACAGGGCAGAAGAAAAACATAATAAACCTCAGTGAAACATCGTCAATCCATCAGCTTGCCCGTGAAGCCACAGAGAGGAGCTTGGTGCCGGGAAGTTATTAAGTGTGGAACGAACGAGTTCAAATTAATTGGTTCAGCTCTGACCTCTGGTCCCTGGGAAAGGTTGGGAGTCCTGACGACACATGACAGGAAAACTCAACCAGGCAGACACAGTAATTGATGGTGAGTGGACCAGCTGGTGGTCCAGGAGCAGAGCTTTCCTGCCTGGCCACCTGACCTCCAGCAGGTTCTGCTGCTGCCAGCAGGGAGACCCGTGGGAAGTCAGCTCCTAGGAAGGGGGCCACAGGAGGTTGGCAGGAACCACGAGACACAAGTGGGAGTCTCAGGGGACAGGTAAGAGCCACTGATGGTATGACCCAGAGCTTCTGGGTCACACAGAGGAAACCACGGTCCCTGGCCTGAAGCTTCACTTCATCCCAGACACAGCGACACAGCTGCCGTTGGTACCTCAGGTCTTACACACAGCTGCTGTCCTGTCTCATTCTCATGGGCACCTTTGGGACCAGGGCCCACGCAGCCACCATGGTCCTTGGAGGTTTTCTTGTTCATCCAGCCCTGACCCATTCTCTCCTGCTTCTCTCTGGTGGCCTCTTGGTCCCCGGCATGCTGCTGTACTCTGGTGTCATCTCAGGCTCCTCTTGACCCATCGTGACATCCATCTCATAAACACTCCCATGCTTCAGTCCCCATCACTGTGTCCACAGTCTCCAGGCCTGTTCACACTTGGAGAGTTTCCAGCCTGTCCTCCCCAGCTTATCTGAAATCGTCACCTTCCGTGAGACCTTTCTGGGAGCACAGACTGGATTCCCGTTGGAGAGCTGCACGCCTGGCTCTGACATCACCTGTCATTTGTTGCTGTAGATGAGAAATCAGAGGCCTGTGTTATATTTGCTCCTCTGCAGTGTAATTCTTTTCCTTGACACAATGCTAGAGGATGACAAATTCCTTCTTGGAATCTCCGAAATAGCACAGTAACTGGCAGGTCCCTGGCACTGCTCGGATGCTGGCGGGTCCTTTGACCTCTCTGCTCTGTTCTTTTGCTGTCCTGTACTGTTTCCTTCAACCCATTCCGGGCTGTCGAACTTCTCCGTCCAAAACATCTCCACACTTGGAGATCTTAGATCACCTCTCTGTCCAAGCTAGTAAAAACAAGAGTCAGGCTTTTGTAATTTTCCGTTAAGGGGGAAGGAAGCAGGTCCAGGCTGGAGTGAGTTTGATTCTGAGGTGGTGCCTTTCCCCTGTGTTTAACCTACAGCCCCTGCTTCTCCCCCTGGCGCTGTCTTTCTGTCTTGGTTTGACTTTTCCCAGTTTTTCTGCTCTTGTTTTGCAGAATAGGTGATGTCATGAAACAGGTAGGGAAGCTACCTTTCTAGAAAGTTCTTTTGGCCTTCACATAAGCCTTTCCCCAAAGCTTCTTCCAGAACATTTAAGGCAAAGCAGTTTATTAACCAAGATAACAATCATATGCCCAGAACATGTATGACACACACAGGCATTCCCAGAGCATGTATGACACACACAGACACTCCCACGGAGACATGAGTGTCCACAGCATCTAGAAGACCAGAAAAGGAAACATTTCCTGAGCCCCAGGCTCCCAGCAACCTCTGTCTCATGACCCTGAGGAGGAGTGGTCCAGTGCGGGGGGGGGTCATCTTTCTTCTGTGTGCTTTCCTTTCTCTGTGTACATCCTCAGTATGATGCTCATTTTTGCCCGGCTTTGAACTTCATAGTAAGAGAGAAGGCAACTGTGTGCGTCCCATTGGGACTTGCTTTTGTTCCTCAACATTGTATTTAAGAGGTCAGTCCGAAGAATGCATGTGGCTGCAGCCAGAGCACTGTATATCCAGCTTGGACTTGCCACCAGGGTTCTGAAGGATTTGGGGGGTGGCAGTGGCACCCTGGCACCTGCGTCCAACTTCCCAGACTCACTCTCAGATTGTTCCTGTCAAATGATGTCATGAGGCCGGTCTGCTTCCTGCAGCCGCCTCCGATCACCATCTCACCACACCCCTAACTTGCAGATGGCCAGGCCTATCCACTGGCCATGACCTTCACTGGGTCTGTGCTTATCTCTCCCCACGACCAACATTTTCATTTTAATGCATGTTTTTTCAAAGACCAGCTTTGGACCTTGACCTTCTGTTATCTATTTGTCTCCCATTTCATTAATTTATCTTACCTTTATTATTAATTTTACGCCTCTGTTATTCTGTTTGGTTTATTTTGCAAGGTTCCCCACCCCTGCAACTTCCAATGATGGATGTTTATGACATTAACGCTGGTCTCTCTTTTATCCTCACAGCAGATTTAAGACTGTCAGTTTTCTTCAGAGCTTTGCTGCAGCAAGCTCTGCGCATGCTCATTTTCAGCAAGTTTTATTTTTCTATTCTCATTATAGCTTAAATTATTTATTTTTACTTTATGTGTATGAGTGTTTTGCCTGCGTGTATATAAGTGCATCACATATATGCAATGCCCCCAGAGGCCAGAAGAAGTCATCAGATACACCAGAACTGAAATTATGGACAGTTGTTAACCTGCCTATGTGGGTGCTGGGAACTGGACAGCCAGTGCTCTTAACTGCCGAGTCATCTTCCTAGCCTTCATTGTGACTTTTTATTCGACTATTGGTGAAGATATGCCTCCCCGGAGGGTGTTGAATCTCCTCTCTTGAGGTCTTAGGGCTCTGTGAGTCCCTTAAATTGAGTTATTTGCCTTGAGGCTTTCCAGAGCACCCAGAAGGTGTGAATTCAGACTCTTGACCCACTTCAGGACTATTTGAATTTTCCCTGCTGGTCCCTGGGACTGAGTCAACTCATTTTCCTCGAGCCATACCAGGGTAGGGGATGGGTTGGTAGCTGGTTCACACCACATGGAACCTATGGTCCTTTGAAGGAAAAGCTTGTTGGAGCGGGCAGGTCCTAGCAGACCCCACCCACTGGGCAGATCTGGGCATCTTCTGTTCCCAGAGACCTTGAGAGCCAAGTGCAGGGTCACCCAGTTGGAAAGCCATCCAGGCTGCTGCATTTCCAGCTCAGCATTGCCTGTCCTTGGTGCTGAGGGAGGTTCTTGTGAACATGCACGTATCTGTGTGAGCAACCTCGACTAGCAGCACAGGGTCGCAGTTTCTGGACACAGCTTTATGTCCCGCTGTCATTTTACGCCCTGTTCACTTAGCCTCCAGGATGGCAGAATCTATGTCTTTTCTGCTCCATATGAAAGTGCTGGCTGTCTTACTTAGTCCCCATATTTGCTTTTAACAAGCCCAGATCTTTCCTGCCTGGGAAACAAACCCAGAGGCGTGACCTCAGCCTTCTCCCCTGTGAGCTTCAGTCCCGTTCCTGCCAAGCTCCCACACCTCTTTCCCTAGCCATCTACCCAGAATGCTTCACAGCCAACCTTCATTCTGCACAGAACCGTGGAAGCTCCTGAGGCAGTGGGTTGCCAGATAACTTCCTGCTGAGTCCCCACACCCCTGCAGCCCTTCCCTCCTTTCCGGGTCACACTTGCCCCTTTAAGCACTGTTAGGAGACAGGACGCTGCCCTGTTTCCCTCTGACCCCAGACCTTCCCAGCTCCTCTGCCAGGCCTCCTGTGGGCTCCAGCTCTGTGTTGGCCTCCAACTCTGCTCTTTCTTAGGCCTTGTGCTATGTCCATAGTTCCACTTCACTTCTGGGCTGGTCCCCCTGGACCTCCACTCCACATTGCCCTTTGTCTGTGCCTCAGCCCTGAACAGCCAAAGCTTCCTGGAAACCTGGATGCACCACACCCCAGATGTAGCGTCCCACAGTGATCACGCCACTCCTGCTGCCACCGGCACTCCACTGTCTTCCGGGTCATCATCGCTGTCATTAGAATTCTAACCAAAGAGACCGATGAATCTCTGTGAGATAAGGCCAGCCTGATCTACATAGTGAGTTCCAGGTCAGCTGGGGCTACAATAAGACCCTGTCTCAAAACACACACACACAAGCAAAAAAGTATCTTCAGCTAATTTGGGGGCTGGAGAGATGCCTCTGTATATAGTTAGGAGCACTGGCTACTCTTATGGAGGACCTGAGTTTGATTCCCAGTACCCACATGGCAGCATTCATAACTCCAGTTCCAGGGGACCTGACACTCTCTTCTGGCCTCTATGGGCTTTGCATGATACAGGTACACTACCTGTAAAATACTCATACACATAAAATAAAAATAAATCAATCAAAAAACTGAAAACTAAGAGGATTCTGACTGGCCACAGCTTCTCATTCCCAGTAGCTTAAAGCCAGCCTCCTTGGGTGCACACCCTATCTGCATTGAAGACCCAGGATCACGTGGCCCTGGGCCTCCAGGTGCTAGGATGCAGCTGCCTGCAGGGTGGAGGTTCCAGGCCTGGAAAGTGAGGGTTGGCTCTTGGCTAACACACTTCACCCCCAGCCGCATGCTGAGCCGTGCCTGCCAGGATCCTGGGGGTTCTTGAGGGAGCTTCGCATTCATCTGCACTCTCTGCCATGTCTTCCTCTGTTTCCATAGTTTCCTGCCTCTTTGCAGAATTCTTGGCCACAGCACCACCTTGGGTAACCTCAAGCCCCACCTACCCCACCAAGGATTGTCCTGACCCCTCCACAGATGCCCCCTGCCTCTCTTTGCCTTCGTTAGGGAAGCGCGGTCCTTGATATGTAATAGGTACCTAATGGGCGGCTGGATGACCAGTGATCCTTAGAAGCAGGGATTACCTTGTATTTAATCTCGGACTCCCACAACCAGGTTACCTGCCTCATACCTCAGGTACCCCCATTTCACATCCTGCTCAGCATTTGTCAAAATAACAACAGTGGAAATTTTATTACGCACCTGTTATACATCAGACTCAGCACAAAAGCCTCTCCTTGAAGTAACTTGCTTGATCATTTAACAGCCCTGGGGCACTCTAATCCTTCACCAAGGGATCAGATGTTGCTCCCTGCAGTCTCAGCCTTGAGCCAGCCTCACATGCCCTGGGCAGAGGTGGAGAACACTTGGGCAGGCCCTGCCCAGCATATGATTGTCCTTTTGTGTCTGTTGAGGCTGGCGATTTGAGCTTCTTCCCCTCTAAGCCTCTGGCTCCCTATGCAGAGACCTTCCACCCAGGGGATTTTGCGGCATCTGTTTCATGAGCAGATTCAATCAACGGGTCTCAGAGGTGGAAGGGAAGTGCAGAGGAATGGAAGGAACAGGCTTTGGCAGAATTCTGTGGATCAAAGTGCCTGCAGTCAAGATTCAACACCAGTGACTCCTGCACGTTCATCCCTAAAGATTGAGAAAAGGATCTGAGTTCACCTGGGGGAAGTCTTTCTTATCTCCATCAGTCAAGTAGCAAAGATCCAGAGAGACAGGGGGAGAGGAGCCCTGGGGCAAGGTAGGAGGCCTTCCTCCTGCTGTCCCCAGAACCCTGGAGTGCAATCTGTGGGCATTTTCTGTGCAGGGTCTAAAAGTGTGACGCCCCTGGGAGTTACCTTACCACTACTATTGATAAAGATGCATCTGTCTGTGGGTGTGGGAGGGCTGCCTCTGAGAACAGAGACCTGCAGGTGGCTCTCTTGGGAGCTGGACTGGCTAGACCTGAAGAGCCAGCAGAGGTGGATGGGGATTCAGGCCCCGGGCGTCTTTACCTTCTGACATAATGGAATCCACCGAGGCAAGCAGGGTTTGTCTTTGGGAATTCTCACCAATGCAGTGACAGTATCTGGGTCTGATAGGGAAGGCAGGTTCTTTGGTGAAGAGAGGCTCCAGGACGCTTCACACAGCAAATCCACTCTGTTGCAAGGCTGTCTCGGTGTGTCCCCAGACCTCCGGAAGAATCTGCGACCTAGCAGGAAGGAGGGTGCCTAAGAGGTTCCAGTCCGGCTCTGGTGTTCTGAGGCTCTGGGGTAGAGCAGATGCTGGTCCAACCAGAGACCCCCGAGTCTGGGGCCAGGGGAGCTGAGATGCAGCCGAACTGATTTCAAGGTGTGTGCTGCATGTGGCTTGAGTGAAGCATGCTGGGAGGGTTAGGCCACCAAGGAGCCTGGGGGTCCAGTGCATCCTGTAGGAGGTGATGACACCCTGTTCTGTCTCATGGACAGTGCCTTGGCTGGTGGTGAAGCATGCCTTCCAGCAAGAAACATTGGCTTCTATGTCACCTCCATTTTCTTCTACGCCTCCATTTCGGCTGAAGGAGTAGACATGGGAAAAGCCTCCCACCTCCGCTCTCTCCTTCCCTTTCTGTTTCTCCCAAATCTCTGGCCTCAGCACAAGAAGGCACTTGCAGCCCCCCTCAACGCCCCACCCCCGCCCCGTGCAGTCCCCAGGTCGGGAGCCTCTCTCTGCAAGAGAATTGACTGCTGTGGACTCCAGGAAGAGACACTGAGAGTCAACTGTGGTACTCGCAGAGCTGCGGCCTCTGAGGAGTTCTCAGAAGAGTGGTATGACCTCCAGGAGTGGTGTGTGTGTGTGTATGTGTGTGTGTGTGAGAGAGAGAGAGAGAGAGACAGGGAGCCAGAGACAGAGAGACAAGGAGAGAGAAAGAGAGGTGAGAGAAAGGGAGAGAGAGATCCTACTTTGACTGTCTAAGTCCTGGCCACAGACAGGATGCTTGTCATCGTGGGGCCACAGAAGTGCCCGCCCTCCCGCCCTCTCTGGGCCTGGAGCTGCTGCTCCTGCCTTGCCTGTCTTCCTGGCTTTCCCGGCAGGCCATGTGTTAATGTGACACCACTGATGTGTGGTCACTGACCTGAGGTCCTGGGCACCAGGCATGAGCTTCTTTCTCCTTACACCACCACTCTGCTCTGGCCTCGTACACTCAGTCAGGGTTCTGGATTCCCACACTCTGCCCCACATGTCCACTGGCGTCCACACCGGCCCTTCCCGTGCTTCGTAGGAGCCTTTCTCTGGCCCTTCTGCCTTGTCCCCAGCCCGTCCCTAAACCCCTAACTCCGGTATAAATCATTTCTGGGAAGGCCCCTGCTGACATGTAGGGGGGGTCACCTGGGTGGGCGGATACCCCAGCGTCGACCCTCTTCCTCTGACCTGGCTTTCTCCTGTCATCTAAGCAGGAAGTGGACGTTAAGTCATCCTTGGTTCGGAACATGAAGTTCCCATCTCCCTGCATGGAGCTGCTATAGGCAGCAGCGGGAGACCCAGCACACTCCAGCCGTCTCTGCTTTCTGGGTCACCATCCCATTACGTCCTCCCTCCTGCAGTCACAGTTCTCTAGACAAGCCTCACATCAGCTTCTTCCCACCCCCACCCCACCTCCATGCCGACCCATCCTCACACCTGTCAACTGGCTCCCGCTAGCATGGCTGAGAGCCGGGATGGACAAGTCTGATCATTCTCAGACTGTAGCCTAGCGGGCCGATGAGTACGTCCACGCTCTGTGCCTTGGTGGTATGTTCCTGTTCCTGCCTTCCCAGGACTTCCTCTGCTGTCTGCTGCACTCCTGCCCCTCTGCTAGCCTCTCCTGGCTGATGTCCCCTGAGGCTGGCGGGAGGCCCTCGTCCCTCACCTGAGGCTGGCGGGAGGCCCTCGTCCCACCGTCACAGGCTGTCCTTGGGAAACCCCCTCACACCTGCAGGGCTGATGTCCGTATTTATGCTGACGACTCCAGTTTGTCTCCTCTGCGCTTCACCACAGACCAGGTCCCACCAGGAAACAGATGGTGTGCTCAACACAGGATGCAGGACAGGGACTGTTTACAAGCATGTGGGCTCTGTGAGGAAAGCCAACAGAATTCTCACCACAGGGGGCCAAATGCACCCCAGGACTGGAGATGCCAGGGGAGGGGGAGATGCAGAATGCTCCAGAGCTGGAAAATCGAGGTTGAAGTTGGAGTAGAGGCCCTGGCTCAACATGGCAAGTGAGATGGTGGTACCTCAACCGCAGTTCATTCTTGTCTCTCGTCTCCCCTGGTTATCTCAGAGGGAATCATTAGAGGTGGTAGGTGACAGGAGACAGTCTGGATCCTGGGGGTAACAGATGGGGAGACCACATCCACACACCTCTATTACTTGTGTGTCCTTGGACTAAGTGGCCTGACCACTCTGTGCCTCAGTCTAATCATAAGCCGAGGGGTTTGTGAGTATAGAGTCTTTACATGGGTGATGTATGTGATCACTTTGAAATGTGTCTGGTACACAGTGAGATGTATGAATGTTAGCGGTGAACACTTGATCTGTCTGCCAGTGAATGCAGTGACTTCACCCCAACCCTATGCTGCCTCAGTGTCTGGCACCCACTGGTTGTGCCACAGGCTTGCCTAGACAGCACTGTCCCCTCACTTGATGCCGGCCACAGGCCAATCCCAGTGACCTGCCATCCACACAGATCTGCTTCTTATCCTAGTCCTCTAAATCACAGCTCCTCCACAGTCTAAACAGCTTCTGCAAGGATTGACCCTTCTAAGTGTCCCTTTTAGGGTCCATCAGTCTAAATGGGGTCACTTGCTCAGGCCTGGACAAGCCTGTAGCCCAGGGAGAGAGTCCCTATGACTGACAGACACACGGAATTCTGCCCTGGTCCCTGGTAGGGAGATGTCTACCTGAGCTCAGTGTCAACGAGCCTGAAACTGGAGGAGGGCTGTGCTAGTCATGTAGCTCCAAGATCCAGGCCAACACATCTGTGTTTGTTTGCTTTTCTGTTGCTGTGACAGAAACACTGACCAAGGGAACTCTAATAGGAAGAGTTTATTTAGCTTATGGTTCCAAAGGAGCAAGAGTCCGCCATGGCGGGGAGGCACGGCGGCAGAAGCAGCTAGAGTAGACACAGTCCCTCAGTTGTGAGGTGGAGTTACTTTGTTCTCCTCTTCTAGAGGACAAAACCCAAGGGCCTCCTAGAGCTTGGACAGTTTCTAGAGATGTTGGTGGTGGGCGGCAGGGTGACTTCCTTTCTGAGAGCCTTGGGAAGAAGTTCTGCCACTTATGGATCAGAGGCCTCTCCCAAGTGACCTCTCCCCCCCCAGTGCAGCTCCCCCCACCCCCGCCCTCAGTGCAGCTCCCTCCCCGCCTCAGTGCAGCTCCCTCCCCCCAGTGCAGCTCCCCCCCCCTCAGTGCAGCTCCCCCCCGCCTCAGTGCAGCTCCCTCCCCGCCTCAGTGCAGCTCCCTCCCCCCCAGTGCAGCTCCCTCCCCCCAGTGCAGCTCCCTCCCCCCCCTCAGTGCAGCTCCCCCCACCCCCTCAGTGCAGCTCCGGGCGATGGAGACCTGCTGTAGGGACCCTGATAATGGTCAACAGCACCTGGCTCATGGGTCTGCAGTGAAGCTGAGTGGGATGGGGGCCTTCTCAGGTCACAAAAATGAAGCAGTAAAACCTTAGTGGTGGTGCTGGAGAACGGGTGGTGCAGGGAAGGAGGGTGGGACTGTCCCAGGCAAAGCTCCCAAGGGCATTGATATGGAGTGAAGGGTGGGAGCCTAGGCTAAAGCCGCACCCTCTTCCCCAGCTCCCTGCTGTTCTCTAATTACAATGACATTAGTGATTTGACATCAAAGAACATGGGATGTACCCCCCCCCACACACACACAACAGTTAGGGTTTAATGTGGAACATGGGGATGTACCCCCCACCACACACACACACAGCAGTTAGGGTTTAATGTGGAATGCCCCTCCACAGGCTCAGGTGTTGAAGGCTGGGTCTCTTGGTAGCAATCTGTAAACTTAGTTGGAGCCTAGCAGAAGAAAGCAGGTCACTGTGGGCTGGTTCTTGGGGGCTTATCCTGAAATGAAGGGATGTTTTCTCAGGTAATTGTCACAATGAGGATCTCTCTCTCTCTCTCTCTTTCTCTCTCTCTCTTTCTCTCTTTCTCCTCTCTCTCTCTTTCTCTCTCTCTCTCTCTCTCTCACACACACACACACACACAGACACACAGAGCTGATGACTGACCATTGTCTCTCCAGGTCATTTGTCTTTCAGGGACAAGATGTGTGTGTGTGTGTGTGTGTGTGTGTGTGTGTGTGTGTGTGTGTGTCCTCCCAGAATTCGTATGTTGAAATCCTCATCCCAGGTGATAGTTCTAGAAGGACTTTAGGGAGGTAAGTAGACCTGGAGAGCAGAGCCTCATGGTGGGGTCAGGTCTTCTAAGATGAGGCTGGTGCCAGAGCCCTTCTCCTCTGTCTTCTGTATGAGGATACTATTAGACGATGCCCTCATCTATGACGCAGGAGGTGGCCTTCACCAGACCCCAAGCCTGCCTGGCTCTGGGATCTCTGGCCTCCAGAACTGACAGTGAATGTTTGACTCTCCCCAGGCCCCGGTTTCTGCTATTCTGTTTTACAGTGAGGATGGGCTGAGGCATCCCCTTTAAGGGAGCTGTGGCCCATCACTCAGGATCTGGCTGTCCGCTGCAGGCTGTGTCTACCTGCTACTCTGTTCCTTTGTCCTTTTTTTGTCCCAAAAGGTGAGTGACAGCATTGTGCTCTTCATTTCCAAGAGCTGAAAATGAATAAGCGCCCACAAATCTGACGCAGCCGCTGTCCCTGGTCGGTTTTTCTGTAATTAAAAATCACCCCATTTGAATTTTGCCCAATGCAGCTGCCTCCTTCCTGAAACTTTACAAAGCTCGGTGTGTTAATGAGGATGCAAGCTAATTACTTGTGAGATGATTAAGAAATCACACTGGGACAATTGATGGTTCTTTGCAGGGGGCCGCCAGGCTGCTCTGGCCTCTCATCCTCCAAGGTTTCTTTCAGCAGCTTGGTATCTGATGCTCCTCAGACAGCTCCAAGGTCAGGGTAGAGGAGTCCTCGGTGATAGCGAGGGCAGCGAAGCTCTTGTGGGTGGGTTAACCTCCCCACCCTGCAGAAATCCCACAGCCCCACCCCTTGGTTTACCCCGATCCCTAAACCTGGTAAGATGACCTCGACATATCTCATTTCTAGCAAGTTCCCTAGCTGGCCAGAGCCCTGTCAATCAGCTTTCCGTGTCTGGCAGGCTCCCTCTGTGGACTGAGGGAGCCCTCTTATTGGCTCTAGACACCAGACAGGATCTGAGCAGCTCAAAGAGGTGAGAGAAAGAGAGGCACTGCAGAAGGCATCTCTTCAGACCAGGCTACCAGTGGGCAAGAAGGACAGCATTGAGCTGCCTAAGTCAGGGTGGAGGATGAAGAGTGACCCCCTGAGAGATAACAGGCCAAAGATGGCAGCTTTGCACTGGACCCTGAGAGTTTGATTGGGTTTGTCTGAGTCACAGAGAAGGAACTCACGGTCCTGGGTCCCCTTGGTCCAGCAGCAAAGTGCAAGGCCAGGCTTGGGACCATGTGGATCTTCTCTGCTTTCAGAGGCCCATACTTCACTGAGCCACTGGAGAACTTGGGCTTCCCTGGACCTGGATCTTAGGAGGGTGGGCAAGGGCCTAACCCCGATCCTGCTCAGTCTGCCATGACTGAAGGGATCAGAGGTTACTCTGTGTCCAGGGCAAAGACCCAATGCATGGATGTAAAGCTACAAGCCAGCAATGTTTATTGGAGAGGTCACAGGAACCTGCCAGATGCTGGGCTCAGAGGCAAGGGATTTTTGTAGGAAAATTAAAAGCACACAGATGTGTGCACACGTACACACGTACACACACACACACACACACACACACACCCCTGTTTAATCATGATTTTCATCTGACAAGGCCTGGCATTAGATGACTTAAAAATAGGCCTGTTTGAAGCCATCACTGGGCCGAGCCTTTCTTTGATTTTGCTTCTAATTATGAAAGCTCTCAGGGGGAGGCCTCCAGCTGTCCAGCTCGCCCTCCTTGCTCTTGGGAATGTTGTGGCTGTCACCAGCTTTCCACTCACGTCTCTGCCACTTTTGAGGCCCTGAGAATAGAAGTGGGGTGCCTCTTTGCTGTGGGGGCCCCTGCAGTTCCAGACAGGAGAAGTGGCTCCCTGATTGTCCTCTCAACTAAAACCCAGGCAGCTCTCTGAGTTGCCTGCAGAAGCCAAGTTGGTTCCCCAGGACCCAGGATCCAGAAAGATACAGCAGCATCCCAGGGGGCCTCGGGAGCTCAGGGGTCAGTAGGGAAAAGGCTTGCTTTCCCAGAATTCCACCCGTCTCAGCTACTTACCTGGCAAGAAGCAGTGGGAGGGGAGGGCTTGTTTTGGCTCCCAGCAGAAGGGACGCAGTTGACATGTTGGGAGAGTGTGGCTTAGGACCAGCTCTTGAGGTAAAAGGCAGCTTGTGCCCCATATTAGTTTCCTTTCTGTGGCTGTGATGAAACACCATGACCAAAAGCAAATTAAGAAGAGAGGGTTTGTTTTGGCTGATGGCTCCAGAGGGACTGAGTCCATCATGGCGGGAAGGGCGTGGCACAGTGGCAGCAGCAGGAAGCTGGCTGATCACATTTTCATCCACAAACAGGAAGCAGAGAGAGCAGGAGGTGAGGCAGGACTATAACCCTCAAAGCCCACTCCCACTGATCTACTTCCTCCAGCCAGGCTTCCCCTCCTGAAAGTGTCTTGACCTCCTCAAACAGCTGCGCTAATGGAAACCAAGTGTTCAAATCCATGAGCCTGTGGGACACAGCTCTCCTTCAAGCCACAACTCTCGAATCTGGGTGGAGCAGAGACAAGAGGCTGCCCTCTCCCTTTTGATTCGGTCCAGGACCCCGGCCCATGTGAAGTCCACCACAGTCTTCCCCACTTAGTTAATTCTCTCTGGCAGTGCCTCACAGATACGCAGCCAGAGGTGAGCCATGTTAACGCCCTAGGCATTTATTAATCCAATCAAACTGAGAATGAAATTAGCCACTATTCCACCTTTTCAATGTGCAAATCTGACACCTGTCACTCCCACTGTTCTCCATCACTTCATGGACAGGACCCAGTAGCCACAGTGAGACAGTGGAGGCTGCCAGTGGAGCCCAAGCCTCCAGCTGTGGCACAGGACTCCTCCCTGCTTTCTGGTAGGCTGCTGAAATAAGACGTCAAACCCCAAACTCAGGTTCAGAGTCTTCGTGGCTAGGAAAAGAAAAAGGCCCGGCCTCACCATGGGGACGTGGAGCGGGCCACACAGAGCCCTTTAACTTCTCTAGTCATCACTTTCAAATGCTTCATTCTGAAACCACTGTAGACTCACAGAAAGCTGCAAAGATGGTGCCAGGTCCACTGAGCCCTTCACCCAGCTCTCCCATGGTTGCCCAGACACTGCTGTGCGGGTTAATACAGACAGTGGCTCACTGCCATGACCAGGGATCTAACAATGGAAGAAGGTGGGTGAGTTCTCTGACATCTGACAGCACCTACCCTTCAGAGTGGTGAAGACAAAACTGCCCCTCCCCCTCGAGGAGATCCACCTGTGACTGACCCTGTGCGGTCACCCTTGCCCCTAGTCACTGCTAACCTGGTTTTCCTTGTTAGGGTTTTGTCATGTCAAGAATGTTAGACTCACAACTTCATCAGCACACCATTAGGATCCACTCGAGCCACTGTAGGTATTGAAACTGCTCCTGAGTCCTTCTGGGTGGTGCTCCTGGGTGGTGCTCTTGGGTAGTGCTTCTGCGCTTTCTTGTCTGTGTTCCAGTGTGTTTCTCCTTCTGGACTGTGCTCCTGTGTGGTGCTTATGGCCTATTCTCTCCCAGTAGTCTTCCCAGTCAGTACTCCTCCCAATGTCTTCCCAGTCAGTGCTCCCAGGCTGTGCTCCTGGGTGATCCTCCTGGTTAATACTCTGAGGAAGTAGCCTATGGTGTAAATGGACCAACCTGTTTAACTCTTCACATAAGTAAAATCACTTGAGTTATTTATAGTTTAATCCTCTAGAATCAGAGCTGCTGGAGTACTCTGGGGCAGGGGTGTGTGTATGTGTGTGTGTGTGTGTGTGTGTGTGTGTGTGTATGCAGGCTTTTCTTTTTCTGGGAGGGATGCCCTAGAAGGAAGGTGCTGGGTCATGAGGTAAATACTAAGTTGATTTTTAAAAGAAACTGTCAAGCTATACTCTAAAATACCTCTACTGTTTTACCTTCCTACCTGAAGTCTACAGGACTGCTGCTTTCTTTGGACCTTTGCCCACATCTGATGTTATATATGATATGTATATGTACGTGATGGTATATATATGATTTTACCTGTTTTGCTGTCTGCCTTGCAGTTTGTCATGTTAAGCGACTTCTTTGATTTGTACATCTATGTGAAAGGAAAAGGCCTTTCAGTCCTCTGCTCACTTTCTAAATCAATGTTTGTTTTCTTAATTAAAATTATAATGCTTTCAAGAAATATTTTATTTATTATTTTTATTTTGTGTGATGAGTATATTGTCTCATGTGTGTAAGTGCACCAGTGTTGTGCAATGCCTGTGGAGGTCAGAAGGAGGTGTTGGATCTCCTGGAACTGTTGTTACAAATGGTTGTTAGCCACCATATAGGTGCTGGGAATTGAACTAGGATCCTCTGCAAGAGCAGCCAGTGCACTTAACCGCTGAGCGGTCTCTCCAGCCCCAGAGCTTTTAAATACACTTTACGTATGAATCTTTTTTGGCATGTATGGTTTTGTGCAGTCTCTGTGTTACATTTTCATCCTAGCAGATACTTTCACATAAGAAAACCTTTTTTTTCCCCAAAAATTTCCAATTTTTTTTCCAAAAAAAAATTTTTGCTGAGGTTCAATATCATTTCTTTCCATTATAGATTGCACTTTTGATGTCAGATCTAAGAACTAGTCAAGGTTTTCCCCGTGTTAACTTTTACAAGCGTTATGACTTTACATTTACCTCTGTGGTCTATTTTGGGCTCCTTTTTATGTAAGGTGTAATGTTTACATTAAGTTTCTTTTTATTTTCCTTTTTTCACTATCTGGTCCCATCTTTTTGTTTTAGTCCCTTTCAGTCACCATCTTAGCTACTGCAATCTATCTGCCTTTCCATAAACTTTAAAATAATTTTGACTATTTCTATAAAAATGTCATACTAGAATCTCAAGTGGAATTTCATTGTTTACACATTAATTTGAAAAAATTGTTATCGTTTCGATGCCGAGTCTTGTCACCGATGAGCATAGTATATCTCTGTAGATTTGGACGTTTTAAAAATCCTTTTATAGGCATTGTTCATTTTTCAGTGTGCAAACTAGTTTATTTTGTTAAATCCATATCTGTTCATTCTTTTGGGTTGGGTATGAATGGTATGAGATTTGGTTTCTTGATACCCTTTGCTAGTGTTTAGGAGAACACACTTTTGCAGCTTGGTCTTGAGTCCTGTGACCGTACTCGTCACACTCTCTCTGCAGCTTTGCCCAGAAAGGTGTGTTTTTTGCTAAGGTGGAGTCTATAGGTTCTGTAGCATGGGGTTCTGTGGGGCCTGAGTTCAGCTGACTGGACTGGCATTAGGTCCACTGGAGCCCAAAGTGGACTGAATCATCTGTGGGGTGTGACTGGGTCAGACTCTGCAGAGCTAATGCCCCTCCTTGGCTGCTGGGTATTGATTGGGAGGCTGAGATGCTCAGAGGACCCATGTCAGGGTCTTTAAGTTGGTGGTGTTGGCAGTACCTAGGAGGCCCTAGATCTGCTGTCCTCCAGGAGCAGGGAGGTCGGCGGCAGATACAAACCTCTGGGTAAGTGCTAGAGAGATGTACAGAGAGCGTAGAGCTCAGTGATGAGGACCCTCCTCCCGCCTCTGCCTACCTGTCTGCAGAGTCAATGACTATGGCTTGCCGAAACCCAACCGCAGCACCACAGATCAGGGTGTGGGAGGGAACCCAGGCATGGACACAGGGAAAGCCAGCCGTCTCCACAGGGAGGGGTTGCAGCATCCTTAAACAATAATTCTCAGTGATTAAAAACAATTGTCTGCATCTAGCCATCCAAATCAACATTATGTGCATTTTGCTCCAGAGTTTTGTAACATAAAAAAATAAACAAGTTAAATAAAACTGAAGTTGCCTTTGTTTTCCTGGGGCCCAGGGAAAAATCCCTCTCTTACCTGTGGAGACTGACCTTCTGGTGACCTTCTGGTATGCATCCATCTTTTTATTACACCAGAATCTGCGGTTCTGTGAAGAGTATGTGGTACTGGCCTTGGGGTGTTTTTTAAAATCCCCTATGATTGATTTGTAAATTGAGACTTGTGGCAGATAACTATGTGTCCTTCTGCCACAGCTCACTTCTTTCCCTCGGAGCTGCTGTGGGAATTGATCTTGGCACTCCTTCCACCCAGAGCTCACAAACACCTTGTAGCTGCAAAAGAAGAGAACCTTGATGTTGGGATTTATTCCAGTGCTGGCTATCTAAATGCTGATGTGAACACCCTCATGTGGATCTCTTTGCACTATTCTTTTCTAAACTGCAGTTGGACTGTGTGGTCCCCCTGGGTCCCAGCTTTGTATACTATGCCTCATGACCTCGTATGTGGTTGCATAGCTGAATGTGGGGGAGTCACAAAAACTTTGCTAACAGTTAAAAGTTTCTGAATGTGCAGTGACCCAAATTAATTCAAAAGCAATGCATTATGAATGTAAGGTGTTTCTAGCTGTGCCGCCCTCAGGGCTCTGCTGAAGCCTCGGCTCCAAATGCAAAACATGTGCACTTTGCACCGCGAATGCCGCACCCCCACTTGCCAGGCCACACAATGACAGAAGAGCTATCTGAACACGGTCACTCAGATTCCAGACTCGATTTGTTGTGAACCGTAGCATTTCTGCTGTACAAGGTTCTTTGCTCTTACAGAATGTAACAACTTATGGAAAACAAAGACTTTTGAGATTTTTTGCTGTCTCCAACATATCAAATTAGTATATCTTTGGATTGTGTTGGGTCAGAAAGTTTTATTTCATAAATTGCTGTTTGATCTAGAAGCCTGTTATTTTATAAGCCAATTAAAATATAAGCTGAAAAATAAGAGTTGGAGATATTCTTCATGGCTGGATATGCTGCTTCAAGAAGCCATAGACAGTAAACAGAAATCTCTGATATAGTGGTGGGATACTTCCCAGTGAGTCATGATTGGTCAGGCAGGTTCCAGAGGGCTCCCCAAAATACAGGCTCTTGTCCTTCCTCTTGGTTCCCCCCAGAAGAAAATGATAGGATCCTATGCTGAAGATACCACATACCTTGGCTGCATTATAGAGACACCACACTGGAACTGAGCTGGAAATCTCCTCTTGGCTGGCTACCTTTCACAGTGCAGGAAGGTATTATATGGGCTGCTGGAGGAGAAAAGGCATCAACAGTCTTACCATACTGTGAGCCCTGTGAACCTCAATGCCAACCTGTCAGCAAAATGGGCCCGTAGTGGCAATGGTGGAGCAGCTGTTACCGGAGCAACCATCCCACAGTGTGGTCCAGCCTTCCGCAGTGTGGCTCAGCATCCCAGGATGCAACCAAGCATCCCACAGTATTGCCCATCCTCCCACAGTGTGGTCCAGCCTTCCGCAGTGTGGCTCAGCATCCCAGGATGCAACCAAGCATCCCACAGTATTGCCCATCCTCCAACAGTGTGGTCCAGCATGCCACAGTATGGCTCAGCTTCCAGCAGTGTGATTCAACATCCCACAATGTGGACCAGCCTCCAACAGTGTGACTCAGCATCCCAGGATGCAACCAAGCATCCCACAGTATAATTAAGCACCCCATGGCGGGACCCAGAATCTCAGTATATGGCACATGATGGTGTGGTTGAGCGTCCTCTGTGTGATCCAGAATTTGAAGGTGTGTTTAACCCAGTGTATTTATCCCTCCCCTGATGGCGGTGCTTTGGTAGTTTCCATATTTGGGTGATTTCAATAAGCATTCACATACAGACTTTCGTGGGAATATAGGTTTTAATTCCTCTTGAGAGAAATACCTGGAGGTGGCTTTGATGAGTCATATGGTAAATGTTCCTTGTATTCATTCAGAATATGCCAAACTGTACCATGGCGCCATTCCACCAGCAAAGTTTAGAACTCTGGGTGCTCTGATAGTGACTGCTAGTGTGTGTGTGTGTGCGTGTGTGTGTGTGTGTGTGTGCAAGAGAGAGAGAGAGAGAGAGAGAGAGAGAGAGAGAGAGAGAGAGGAAGAAAAAGAGGAGGAAGAAACAGAGAGAGCATGCTGTCATAGCCTTGTTACCTGACTGTTTCCGTAAAGGTCTCTAAAGCATTTTGCCCATTTTTATTGGCAGACTAGCTTTCTTTTTTAAAAAAAATATTTTATTTATTATTTTAAGTGTATGAGTGTGTTGTCCACATGTATGTAAGTGCACCTATGTCGTGTAATGCCAGAAGAGGCCATCAAATCCCCTGAAACTGGAGTTTTGGGTGGTTTTAGCCATCATACAGGGTGCGAGAAATCAAACCCAGTCTCCTCTGCAAGAGCAGCCAGTGCTCTTGACCTCAGAGCCATCTCTCCAGGCCTGCACTAGCTTTCTTCTTATCAAGTTATAGTAACCCTTTATATCTCAGATACAAATTCTCTGTCAGGCATGTGATGATTCCCAAGCCTGTTCTTCCAGCTGCAGTGAAAATCCCTGCATTCTTCAGGGGTTTCCTTCACACAGCTGGGCACTCCTGATAGAATCTAACCCACCACAGTTTTAATTTTGTCTGTAGTACTTTTGTTGTCATATTATATTAAACCCTGACAAAAAGGGAGATGGAGTTGGTAAACTATTTCGAGAGGATCAGGGAGTACATTTGTAGGAGTTTGTGGGCTACATCTAACCACATAACCCGTCTCACTCAATGGTATATTTTTGGGTTTTATTTTGTTGAGAGAGAGAGAGAGAGAGAGATGGATCATGTTTAAAATGTAAAATCATTTGTAACTAATCTAAAAATGGGTTTTAGGCTGGATTTGGGTCAAGGACCATAGTATTTTCCTGGCCTCTCCAAGGTCACAAAGATTTTTCTCTTATGCTTCCTTCTAGAAGCTTCTGTGGTCCTTCCTGAGTTCATTTCTGTGTAGCACTCAAGGTGGGCTCCAAGACACAGCTTCTGCATACAGATGTCAATTGTCTCAGCACCATTTGTTGAAACTCAGTCCTTCCTTCAGTGTAAAAGCACCTGCTGTGACATCTTAATGAATGTGCCTTGGCCAGATCTGTGTGGCTTGGTTATAGACTGTCTTCTGCTCCATTGTTCAATGCTTTTAGGGACTGTTTTGTGATTTCAAGCAAATTCAAGATAAAACTCGATCACAATCACTAAGCCCCCATTACCAGCAGCAAAAGAGGCCTGCATTTACTTTAATGGCTGTTTGATATTCTGATACACATGGCTTTTCATACGTGTTCCCCATCACAAATGCCACTGTAATGACCTCACTCACAGCTTCCTACATGCCCTTGGGGGTGGGGTCTAGGGGCACTGGCACATGGTAGGCATAACTGTCCACTTTAAGTGGCCAGTACCTGCTTACAGGAGTGTTTGCACCCTTGGCATGCATGTAGGGATGAGAGGGAAGGGGTGCTAGACACAGTGCTGAGTGGGTCAGTGTATGCAGAAGCAGCTTGCATCTCACGGACTCCTGAGAGTCCCAAGTGATCACTCATGTTGCTAAATTTCTACCCAACTTGGCACACCTTAATGGTCTGCATGTGGCTCATCCCTCTGAGGTTCACTTGCTGGAAGCTTGGCCCCCAGGGTGGGGCTTGTGGGAGCACTAAGAAAGGCTAGGGATTGGTGGAGGAGTCATGGCCTCTGCTCCCTCATCTATGGGTTACATTGCCCCACGGAGTGTGTCATGTCTGGGGCACTTCTCACAACTGACCACTGCAAAACCACTCCACGCAGCCAACCCCTTCTGCACGCAGCTGGCTATTTCCCCACCATGTTGTGATGCAGCTAGGAGAGCCTCACCACATGCCAGCACCTTGCTGTTCAGATTTCCAGCCACCAGAATAATGATCCAAACGACCTCTTCTTTAATTAGATACTTCTGTCCAATAGTCTGCTGCAGTCAACACAAAATGGGCCAGACCCATAGGTGTAAAAATAATTTTTCCCTGTGGATTTAATTTAATGTAAACTAATGACACATACTGTACCACCTCTGCAGCAACTCAGACTGAATCTCTGCGCAGAACTTTGTAAGAGCAGCTTACTGCCAAACAGCCCAGCGACTGACGGGCACTGCTCTGCTCACAGGATCTACCTGCTTGATGTCAGTACTACTCCCCAGAGGAGCCCCAGACTAACACGCACGCACGCACACACGCGCACACACACACACGGGGTGGGGGGCCCGTGCATCACTTGTTGAGCGCTGTCCATGGCACTGAAACAGTTCACCCGCCTCTTTCATGGTGGCCCCATCTGACCTGGTGTCCGAGTCTCACCAGTTCTTGGTGCCCTGGGACACACTGATCTTGCTCCTGCGGTGGTGTGAAGCACTGTGTGTTGCTTAATTGGCATTTCCTTAATGGCTGAGTCTGTACTTCTTCCTCTGTCATTGGCTATTTGGGAACCCTGCTTGGTGGATTGAAATTCGTCTTTTCCCCATGCTTTGATTGTATGATTTATTGTTTCTCCAGGACTGATAAATGTTATTCACATATTCTGGACACAAGAGCCTTGCTGTCTGGACTGCACATTGCTCCCCGCTTCATACTGCATTTCTTGCTTTATGCTACCTTCTGCAGGGGGTGGCAAAGGTTTTTGTTTGTTTTTACATTATGTTGTTTTATTCTTAGGTCATCGTGAAGATGTCCTATAACTCTTCCGAGAAGTTTAAAGGCTTCTTTAAAAATCCTAATTTTTGTCTTTAGTCATGTGGAATTCATTATATTGATCAGAGTAAGAGAAAAAAATCTAATTACTTTTTTTCTTGACAGAAAGCCCCCATATGAAGTCATCCATCTCCTCTTCGCTAACTCTCAACACCACCCTGTAATCCGTCAGACACCTGCACACATGTCATCCAGGCCACTCTGGGTTTTGTTTTGTGCCATTGATCCATTGGTAACTCCTATACCAACAGGGTTCAGGGTTCACTCTGTCTCCCTAATGCTTCTTGGTTTTGGGTGTACAGGCCTCCTCTTGAAGCCCACTTTTTACAAAATTTTTCTATTCTTTTGCTCTTCCACATAAATTCTGGAATAGATTTGTCAATTTTCATTAACGAGACTGTTGGGATTTTGATTGAGATGCCACCAGATTCATTAATTAGTTGGGGGAGAATGTCACACTGGCCACACAGTGTCAGCTCATCCATGAAAAGCTTCCGTGCATTCAGATGTTTACATCTGTTAATAAATTTCATCATTTCCTGTTCCTCCCTCTTTTTCTTCTCTCTCCATCCCTCCCTCCCTTCCTCCCTGCCTCTTTTGAAATCCTTCCTTCCCTCTTCCTTCCTTCCTTCCTTCCTTCCTTCCTTCCTTCCTTCCTTCCTTCCTTCCTTCCTTCCTTCCTTCCTTCCTTCCTTCCCTCCCAGGGATTGAATCCAGGGTCCTCTGCATGCTACACAAGTATTCTACTTTTATTCCTTTGCTGTACTAAAACACTTTGATCAAAATCAACTTAGGGGTGTAAAGGGTTTCTTTGGCTTGCACTTCCAGATCACCATCTATCACTGAGGGTCAGGGCAGGAACCAAGGAGGGAGCTTGAAAAAGAAATCATGGGGAAGATGTTTGCTGGCTTGATCTCTTGCTTGTTCCAAAGCTTCTGGATTCTTATACAGCCAAGGCCCACCTGCCTGGGGAGAATGCCACCCACAGCAGACTGGGCCTTCCCACATCAATCATCAAGACAATCCCTCATAGACATGGCCACAGGCCCATTTGATTTGAGCAGTCCTTCAACTGAGACTACCTCCAATGACTCAAGGCTCCGTAGAGTTGGCAGCTGAAGCTAATTATGACAGCAAGCACTCCACTACTGAGACAGTTCCTCAGCTCCCTTTACTTTTTCATGAGACAATGCAATCTTCTCAGTGTCAGTCTGACTCAGCCTAGAATCACCTGGGAAAGGGGGCTCCATGAGAAACGTGTAGGTTAGGTTGGCCCATGGGCATGTCTGGGGGGAGGGTTATCACTGTCACTATCACCTGTTCTCTGAGCAGGGGATCCTGGATTGTGTAGAAGTGGAGGGGAGCCGAGCAGGGCATGCACAGATAATTCATCACTCTGCTCTTGATATAACGAGATTAATTTTCTCAAGCTCCTGCAGCTTTGACTTCCCTGCTATGATGGACTAGAACCTGGAATTCTCCCAACATTGCTTTAACCAGGGGATTTTATCACAGCAACGGGAAATCCAACTAGGACAAACAGGGTTTCTCTAAGCTGTCCGGGCAGGCCTTACCCTTGAGTTGTCCTGACTCAGCCTCATGAGCAGCTGGAAACTGCAGGCCTGTACTACCAGGCCCAGGTAGAAATTTTCTTCATAAAAATTTCTTGTGTATCCTATCGAGCATCACAGGTCTACAGAAAACCCGAGTCTCCATCTCCCAGCAGCTATCAATCAGTTGTCAATAATTCCCAGTCAGGGTTGTGGCTTTTTACCCACTTCCAACCTCTGTGCTGGGATTTTATCTCCCTGAACTTATATGTAGGTTTTACACACACGGTCACCATTGCAGTGGATGGACCCATACTGAAGGGCATTTGTGGACGTAATAGGCCTTAATGAAAATGTGTGTGTGTGTGTACATATGTGTGTGGGAAATACATAGCATACATGTAAAGCAGAGAACATTAAAATCGGACAGAGGGCAGTAAAGGGAGCTATAGAGGGGGAGGGGTCTGAGTACAATCGCTGTATGAAACCCTCCAACAATTAGAAATTCTTGACTGTCTTTCATTACATTTCTTTCTAGGCAGTACGCACTTGGTGTTGCTGAGGTGATAAGGACTTTTCTCTTTTGTGCGTCTTACTTGCTCCCTGATGGTGCATGGGAAAGCCATTGATTTTTTTGTTAAGTGAAAGTTCTATATTCAGCTCCATTTTCCAATGTTGATCACGCCGGAATGCTGCCAGACTCTCTCCTCAGCTCCAATGGCCTGCCCACATCTCCTGGATTTTAAAGCAGACAATCATGTAATTTGCAAATAGCCACCTCTAACTCATCCACCATCTGTAACTTTCCCTCACGCACTGTGCACAGCAGCCTCCGCTGACAGAAGCTCGTGGCCCCATCATGGCCTTAAGCCTTTTTCTGACTCAAGTGGAACTCCTCCAGGCCAACCACTGTGTTCTTGAAATACGCCTTGCCTAACACTGATCCTGCCAGGATCGTACTATAATTAATAACTCATGCTTTGATTTTAACCTTTCTATCTACACACAAACCCCGTGTAGGCCCCGTTCAATCCTGTTTTCAGCACTTAGGCATTTATTCAGGTTCCTTGATGCTACACTGAACTTACGTCTATCCTCTTATTTTGATCTTGCTGGCCTTTGTTTTTCTTTTTCTTCTTCTTAAAATCTCTGCTTTTGTTTGTTTGAGTATCATTACAAATAACCTGGGCTGTGTGAGCCACACAAGCTTTTGTTTTATCTTCACTGTTCTGAAGTTTAGGGTGCCTGCGGCAGAGGCCCAGCAGATCTGGTTCTGGGTGAAACTGTCTTGATGGCCAGCAGACAGACAGCCACCTTCTTGTGTCCTCACATGTTGGGGAGCAGAAAGGACAGATGCTCCCACCTGCACTCACAAGGGCACTAATTACACTGGGAGGCTCCACCCTCATGACCTGTCACCTGCCACAGGCCCTCCTGATGCAGGGAAGATGAGGCAAGATGCTACACCAGGAATGTTCAGGAAGTAGTTTTTATTTAAGCTGTAGCTTGGTCCAGAGGACTCAAGTCTCCAAGTCTGGACCTTGAAGGGAGGAGCCTTTGCATTGCACCTTGGTTGGCTGGTTATTGTATTTATTTTTTTATTATTTATTTATTGTCTTTTTGAGATAGGCTCTCCGTGTGGTCCCGCTGTCCTGGAATGGGTTATTGTATTTTTAGTTTGATTGACTAACTGCAAAAAGTTGTTAGTTTTGAAAAATGTGTAAAAAGTCCCCCAAAAGTCTGGTCTGAGAGAAACAAAAAGGGAGAAACCCATGGGACCAGTGAATCCAGCTGATAGTGTGAAGGTTTCAACCACAAATCTGTCAGCTGAACACGTGTGGACACGCACACACACACACACACACACAGAAAGAGAGACAGAGACACACACACGTACACAGAGAGAGACAGACAGACACACAGAAAGAGAGACAGAGACAGAAAAATTCACATCCTGGATTTTTTCTTAATTTTTCTGTTACATCACAGACCACTCCTACCACATCATATGGGGATAGGTTTGCCTTAGGAATGTGGGGGACACCTGGGACTCTACCTATACTTCTGGTTCCTGTTGCATCGACAACTTCCAACCTAGTTTGAGAAAGTAAATTCTATTCTAAGCATTTTAGCCATCATTTAAAATGGAGACAAGCATTCTTATGTCATGTCTCAAGAAGAATGGAATTGTTCAGAATTTCCATCTCACTGCTGACCAAGGTCAGGCGTTCCCTCCATTTTCACAAACACAACCTCTCACCATTAGTTACTATTTCTTTGGGTTTTGTTGCTGTCCTCATTGTACACAAGGTCTGATGTAGCCCTGGAATGACCTTGAATTTGCTGCACAGCAGAAGGTGACTTTGAACCCCAGTCCCTCCTGTCCCCCCTCCCCTGCGGGGATGACAGGCACGCATCACCACACCTGGTGTATGGAGTCTGGGGTCAGAACCCAGGGCTTCATGCATGCTAGGCAAGCGTTCTACCAACCGAGCTACAGCCCTACATCACTTTTGCCATCCTTGAGTGGTGATCCGGCTGGGCACAGAATCCTGGGTCAGACACTTCTTTCCTTGGTGATTTTATTCTATTGTTTTGCTTTCTTGCCCCCAGCATTCTTGTGGCTGGTCAGAATCTTTCATCTGAAGACTTACATTTTTCTTTGACTCTAAGATGTTCTTGGCCAAGGTCTCCATAAACATCTCCTCTCTCCCACTCACTCTGTCCCTTCTGAAGGCACATTAGCCTGTGTCCCTCCCAGCTCCCCTTTGAGCAGCTGCCTCTCTGCTACATTGTGCATCTCTTTTAAGCATCTCTTGGTTTGAAGCCTTTCCATCTACTCATAACTGGGGAGGGCTGCCATTCTGAGTAGCTCAGATGGCCCTACTGCACGGAGCTTATCCTCACACTGTCCCTCGGGGCCTCCTTTATGAGTTCATCACTTGCCAACCAGAAGTTCTCTGCCACCCTGTCGTGTCACATCATCCACTGTGATGACGGAGGTGAAATTCCACTAAGCTTTAAGTTCCATCCTCCCTTCACCGTGGAATCTTCACTGCAGTGGCAGTTATAGTGCCAGGGTTGTGTGGGCAGGTCACGGGGGCAGCAGCAGTGTGGTGACCGCGGCAGTGTGGTGATGGAGTAACAGTAGTTGGAGTAGAGCATTAATGGAGCACACAACGGCAGTGACAACACGGAGGCGCAGGTGGTGACAGCTGCCGAGCTAGGGCAGGCTGCGGTGGTGTTCGGGGGTGTGGTAGTGACACTGATGGTCCAGGTGGTGACAGCGGTGGAACAGTGGTGACAGCGGTGGTACAGGTGATGACAGCGGTGGTACAGGTGGTGACAGCGGTGGTACTGGTGGTGGTGACAGCGGTGGAACAGGTGGTGGTGACAGCGGTGGTACAGGTGGTGACAGTGGTGGTACAGGTGGTGACAGCGGTGGTACAGGTGATGACAGCGGTGGTACAGGTGGTGACAGCGGTGGTACTGGTGGTGGTGACAGCGGTGGTACAGGTGGTGACAGCGGTGGTACTGGTGGTGGTGACAGCGGTGGTACAGGTGGTGACAGCGGTGGTACAGGTGGTGACAGTGGTGGTACAGGTGGTGACAGCGGTGGTACAGGTGGTGACAGCGGTGGTACAGGTGGTGACAGCGGTGGTACTGGTGGTGACAGCGGTGGTACTGGTGGTGACAGCGGTGGTACAGGTGGTGACAGCGGTGGTACTGGTGGTGACAGCGGTGGTACAGGTGGTGACAGCGGTGGTACAGGTGGTGACAGCGGTGGTACTGGTGGTGACAGCGGTGGTACAGGTGGTGGTGACAGCGGTGGTACAGGTGGTGACAGCGGTGGTACAGGTGGTGGTGACAGCGGTGGTACAGGTGGTGACAGCGGTGGAACAGTGGTGACAGCGGTGGTACAGGTGATGACAGCGGTGGTACAGGTGGTGACAGCGGTGGTACTGGTGGTGGTGACAGCGGTGGAACAGGTGGTGGTGACAGCGGTGGTACAGGTGGTGACAGTGGTGGTACAGGTGGTGACAGCGGTGGTACAGGTGATGACAGCGGTGGTACAGGTGGTGACAGCGGTGGTACTGGTGGTGGTGACAGCGGTGGTACAGGTGGTGACAGCGGTGGTACAGGTGGTGGTGACAGCGGTGGTACAGGTGGTGACAGTGGTGGTACAGGTGGTGACAGCGGTGGTACTGGTGGTGACAGCGGTGGTACTGGTGGTGACAGCGGTGGTACAGGTGGTGACAGCGGTGGTACTGGTGGTGACAGCGGTGGTACAGGTGGTGACAGCGGTGGTACAGGTGGTGACAGCGGTGGTACTGGTGGTGACAGCGGTGGTACAGGTGGTGGTGACAGCGGTGGTACAGGTGGTGACAGCGGTGGTACAGGTGGTGGTGACAGCGGTGGTACAGGTGGTGACAGCGGTGGTACAGGTGGTGACAGTGGTGGTACAGGTGGTGACAGCGGTGGTACTGGTGGTGACAGCGGTGGTACAGGTGGTGACAGCGGTGGTACAGGTGGTGACAGCGGTGGTACTGGTGGTGACAGCGGTGGTACAGGTGGTGGTGACAGCGGTGGTACAGGTGGTGACAGCGGTGGTACAGGTGGTGACAGTGGTGGTACAGGTGGTGGTGACAGCGGTGGTACAGGTGGTGACAGCGGTGGTACAGGTGGTGACAGCGGTGGTACTGGTGGTGGTGACAGCGGTGGTACTGGTGGTGGTGACAGCGGTGGTACAGGTGGTGACAGCGGTGGTACAGGTGGTGACAGTGGTGGTACTGGTGGTGACAGCGGTGGTACTGGTGGTGACAGCGGTGGTACAGATGGTGGTGACAGCGGTGGTACAGGTGGTGACAGCGGTGGTACAGATGGTGGTGACAGCGGTGGTACAGGTGGTGGTGACAGCGGTGGTACAGGTGGTGACAGTGGTGGTACTGGTGGTGACAGTGGTGGTACAGGTGGTGACAGCGGTGGTACTGGTGGTGACAGCGGTGGTACTGGTGGTGACAGCGGTGGTACAGGTGGTGACAGCGGTGGTACTGGTGGTGACAGCGGTGGTACAGGTGGTGACAGCGGTGGTACAGGTGGTGACAGCGGTGGTACTGGTGGTGGTGACAGCGGTGGTACAGGTGGTGACAGCGGTGGTACAGGTGGTGACAGCGGTGGTACAGGTGGTGACAGCGGTGGTACAGGTGGTGACAGCGGTGGTACAGGTGGTGGTGACAGCGGTGGTACTGGTGGTGACAGCGGTGGTACAGGTGGTGGTGACAGCGGTGGTACAGGTGGTGACAGCGGTGGTACAGATGGTGGTGACAGCGGTGGTACAGGTGGTGGTGACAGCGGTGGTACAGGTGGTGACAGTGGTGGTACTGGTGGTGACAGTGGTGGTACTGGTGGTGGTGACAGCGGTGGTACAGGTGGTGACAGCGGTGGTACAGGTGGTGACAGCGGTGGTACAGGTGGTGACAGCGGTGGTACAGGTGGTGACAGCGGTGGTACAGGTGCTGGTGACAGCGGTGGTACAGGTGGTGACAGTGGTGGTACAAGTGGTAGCAGAAGCAGCAGTGTCTGCAGCAGCCACAGTCCCAGCTCCATGTAGAATGACGATCCCTGAAGGCCGCAGTATCAACATATGATCAGGAAGTGTGTCCTTGTGCTTCTCTCTTGAAGGCGTCACTTTGTCCAGCTCTCACTGTGGCCCGAGAGGGTGGCACTGTGATCCTTCCTCCATCAAGAATGGTACTCTGAGCACAGACAGACTCAGGGATGAAGGGCTGACCCAGTGCCAGTAGATGCCCTGGGAGGGAACAGGCAGCCATGGCTGGCATCCTGTGCAGAACCTGAGCAGTGTGGACAGAGTGGTGTGTATTCTCCAGCTAAGTGGCAGCTGTATGGAGCCCATGAGCACCCTTAAGGGAATCTTCAGAGACCCTGGCACGAAATCCTCAAGATGAATCTCCCACATGTAGAGAGCTGGGCAGGGGTACCAGGCAGGGCTCAGCCTCGCAGAAGGCAGCTGGAGTTAGCGTCTTCAGATGGCTGTCCCAAGCCGATGGCACAGCCAGAGGGCACAGAGTGAGCACCAGAGCCATGGCATTGGAAGATGAAGAGAAGATGCCAGAAAAGCAGGGGACTGGCCACAGCAAGGCGGGACCTGTAGAAACCAGAACAGGCAGGGAGGACCCGAGTGTAGGAGGCCTTTTGTCAGCTGGTGCCAGGGTGGCTGTGCAGTCATCAGGACCTTGAGAACGGACAGAGACCTCAGGATCAGGTTAGAAAGGCTGACTATAACCCACACAGTCCTGTGCGCCTGAACTTGCTCTGTTCTGCAATCGTGTGTCTCGTGAGGACACGGTGGGCCATCTGTGGGTTTTGCTCACATCTTGATTCACACAGAGGGAAGAAAAAGGACCTTTGGTGGCCGCAGCTCCCACTGTGTGGGGAGAACAGTATGAACGAAAGACTTACTTTGACCAGTGACGTGGCTGTGATTTAATTTCAGCCACTGGGTTAATGAATGAATTTCCCCTAATTTCAACATTGAGTGCACCACATTCATCTGCTCTGGGGTGTGCAGACCTGTCAACACCCTCAGGTTGCTCACAGGCATAATGCTGTCTGTTCCTAACTAGATTAGGGGCTGCGGAAGGCCAGCCTGTGCCCTTCCTTTAGGACTCTGTTCACTACCCGCTGTGCCAGGACTGGGGATCAAAGCTGGAGCTCTGAAGAATAATGGGAGTGCTTAGGCTGTGAGAAGGGACTGTAATGTTCCACAGCTCCAGACGGCAGCAGGACACAGGTGGAGAACTCAGAGTCGGGTCCTGGGGTGGGGATCTCGGGATGCTTAGGTAGGTGTTTACCTGTGCCATCAGGAAGGGCTGGGGATGCGACATGAAGTACACAGTCACTTCCACAATCTGCTGCCCTGGGAAGACAGTGCCCAGGAGTCAAAGGTGGGGTGGTGAGGCTGGTCCCACTGCCTTCTTAGTAAAGAGCCCCGTGGACTTCAGGCACAGGGGGCTGCCGTGGAGAGTGCTTGTCACAGAACTAGAAGCAGATTTTGGCAGCTTGGGCAGAACTTCTCAAAAGGAACTGTGCATGCCGAGCCCACATGCAAGCCAAGCCTGTGTGCTCGCCGAACCTGACACATTCCCATCCTACGGGTCAGGTTCAGCCATGATGTGGGTTTGGTGACTGTCAGATTTCTACCGAGATCCCAGGTAATAATGAAGCACCCGCCACAGGTCCATGCTGCTAGAGAAAGTGTACAGAAAGTGCGGTCCAGAAGCCAGCAAGAGCTTCCCCCAGGTTCAGCCTCCAGTGTAGACACACGACCCTGGCACGATGTGTCTCTCCTCCCACCTCATTCCATCCTTTCTTTCATTTATCCTCCTGTCCCCCCAGTTATTCAAAGGAGAGACTAGAAAGAATACTTTTAACAAGGACCTTGCCTAGTCTCAGGTGGATGAATACAGTGTCTAGAAAGCTTGTGGGGCAGACCACCTCCTCGAGGAAGTCCACTGAGACTGCTCTTGCCCAGTGAGCATCTCTCCCAGCTCTGACCAGGTCTAGGGTCTGCTCCACTTGGGGGTCAAGCATTTCCATACAAAACTGCCATCTCTGGGACAGAGCCCATTTTCTTCTGTTTCTCCCATGAGGTGCCACTCAGGTTGGCTTCAAGTTCACTGCAAACTTCTGATTTGATTACAGGGTACAGGGAGTGGTTAGACCTATCCTGGTCACTGGCACCCCATTATATAAGCAGGGAGACCACAGGGCTGTGTAGTTAAATGATACTGCAAAAGTTGAGGGTCCCTCACTTGAGGACACAACCCAGGCCCCCAACAGAGCCAGAGGATGTGCCAGGGAGGAGCTGAGAATCCCAGATTCCCAGGACAGATCCACATATTCTGTGTGATCTGGAGGAGGTCGCTTCATGTCTCTGTGCCTTTAACTGTAATGCAAAACTGTGACTCCAAGGTGGGGTCTGGGGAAGAAGTAATCAGGCCACCACGCTCTGCAGGAGACTATTCCAACTGCTTAACAATACAGGGCTTGATAACGAAGAGTCTACCAGACCCAATATAATCTAAAATTAAAGAAAAATGAAATGTATTAAAAATGTATTGCAGAGCTAATGGAAGATGCCAGCTTGACAACCCTGAACTCCCCACACGTCACCCCAGACTCCACACATCGCCCCAGACCCCACACATCACCCGAACTCCACACGTCACCCCAGACTACAACAGGCATACTCTGGGCTGGCGACTCTCACCCTGGACTCCTCACTGGTCTGCCCAATGGGCTCGAAGGACAAGGATCGAAGGGTGCTAGCTGCCTACAAATCAGCAGCCTGGGCTGCCTGACACCCCCTTCACCTGTGTCAGTCTGGATGGACGGTTTCGTCTGCCCTCCTTGGAGACCTAGTCCACTTGCAAGCCATCCACAGGCCAGCCAGAGCATGGCTCTCTGCTGAGTTCTTCTGTAACAGTGACCTTTACCCTTGGAGTCATTTCCAAACTCCTGTCTGGGCAGCACAGACTTCTGTTCCCCAGAGATGTGATCAAACCCAGAGCCTTGTTTGTGCTAGGCTAGAACCTTACCACTAAGTCACACCCAACCTCTCAGATTCACTTGTTTTGCCTTCTTAGTCTGGGTTAGCTTTGAACTCACAGCAATCCTCTTGCCTCAGCCTCCTGAGTGTCTGCATTACAATAGCAAAGCCACCATTCCTTAGTCACATTCATTTATTTCTTAAAAATTTAAATTTAAATTTCCTGCTAGGAGAGCTGTGCTTGCATTACAGATGTTACAGCCCAAACAGACATCCCGGAAGTCAGCCAGGGCCAAGTCTCTTGGGCAGCATGTGTGTCCCCTCCAGCTGTGCAAGGGTCATTCATTGATCACATGTGCACACTCTCCTGAGGAGGCTGCAGGCCAGCAGGAGATTTGGGAGCCTCGTATACACAGCAGAAGTTAGCTACTAGCCTCTAATCAGCCTCCTGTGACACCTTCCCAGGCCTGGCGGGAGAAGGCGATGCTGCCTCGTGGCCTGAGTGACCATCAAGACCCAGAGGCAAGTATGTGGTACATGCCCTGTTAATCGTGTCTGCAGTTCCCAGGCTTGACCAGTCAGAGTCGAGCATGTGACCCAAGCCACTCCCAGCAGGATGGCCGTGGCACACGGAGGAGAAGGCCTGGAGTAGACGGCTCCTGCAGGCTGGAAGGCTCAGCTGTCAGGGTTCTGAGGTCAAAATGAGTGATGCAGAGAAGATACCATAGTACCCGAAGTGAGAACCCTCCTCCTCCACCTGTTGTATTAAGTCACACGCATGAACATAAATCTATACACGCACACGCACGCACTCACACACGCACACTCACACGGACATGCACACATGCACACACTTGCACACATGCACACATGCATGCACACATTCACAAACGTGCACAATCACACATACGCACACTCACACACACGGACTTACACGGACTTACACGCACTCACACGCACACAAGCAAGCACACGCACGCATTTGCACACATGTACATACACGCATGCACACCCACACACGCACTTACACACATGCACACTCATGCGTGAACATGCACGCACACACACACGCGCACACTCACACACACTCGCACACACACATACATGTTCACACGCATGCACTCGCGCACTCACGCACACACTCACTAACGCACACACAGGCACGCACACACACGCAAACACGTGCGCACTCACTCACACAGACACGTGCACACACACACGCACACACGCACACTCGCACACAGGCATGGAAACACACACACTCACACACGCACACTCGCACACGCACACGCATGCACACGCATACGCACACGTGCATGCACACGCACACACGTAGGCACCAAGGCACACCATATTTTCCTTTCCAGAAACCACTTTGAATCATCAGCCCATCCCCATCTGCCACTTACCCAATAGTAAGTTTCCTGTCACTGAACAAGACGGAGGGAGAAAGCTCAGGTCCAGATGGCCCCACACAGCACAGAGAAGAAAGGGAGAGGGGGCAGAGGGAGCTACTCAGGTGGAGAAGAATAAACAGATAAAGTAGCATATCAAGGCCCAGGAGAGAGGACACCAAAGCAGACGGAGTGTGATGTGAACAAGCTCCAGCAGCAACGGATGACTCCTGGAGCCTGCTGGAGGGGAGGGCGATCTACAGGGAGACCAAAGCTCTGCTCTACCCCAACAGAGGGTCCTCAATCTGTACAGACGCTTTGGTCGGTCCCCAAAGTGTGGACCGTTTCCTCCCGCTGAGCATGAGCGGGACATAACCCTTAATTCTAACAGGTGGAAGGAGAGTTTGCAAGAGCCAGATGGAGGCGCCTCCTCCTACCCTTCTCCCCCTCCCTCCTTACTGCCCCTGGGTAACCAGAGGCCATGAGTGAGGACAGCAAGTGCTCTGTGGAGGTGTGGAGGACTCCTGCCCAGCAACAGCCCTTCTGCCTGTGGAGCACTCCTATGCTAACGCTCCTTGGGATGGATCGCTCCTTAGACCCAGGAGCTCAGCCTCTCTGCAATCCTCATCTCAAGCTTGGCGCTCAGAGATGCTCCTTGCCGAAAGCCAGGGAGGTTTGGGGAAGAAGCACAGAACTCTGGAGCCGGGCTCTCAAGGATTGGCTGACCAACTTCTCTGGATTTGCTTTCTGAGCATATCTGTCAGAGACGATGAAAACAAATCTGCTGCACTATCAAATGGCCTGGGGAGAAAGAAGGCCTCGCAGAGCCCCAGGAGGCAGCGAAGGTCAGCGATTGGTTGGTGCCGATAGCTCAGGAGCCTTACAGTGTGTCTATATGGTTCAACAGCAGGCGACACGGGTCACAGTAGGTGACATTGGCTATGGCAGAGATAATTTTCCTGCTGAGCGCATGGAGACTGGACTAGAGAGCAGTGCCAGAGTCATGTCAGCTCAGGGCTAACCCGAGTGCCAATCTGTGACTCCCGTGTCGGAAGGTCTTGGGCAAGACCCCACCACCTCCTCCTCCTCATCTACAGGAAAGGAACTTGCACAGGGACTGCTGCAATTTATAAGGAACCAATGGGCTAGCCTGTCTCCGAGGCACCTAGGAAGGAGGGTGACATGGGTGGCCTAGGGAACCTGTGGATGCTCTGGGAGCAAGGCCAGGCACCACAGGGTGGAGTGTGGGGAGCAGGGTGTCGGGCTTGCTGTGGGAGTGTGGAACCCATTCCTGTGAGGCTGACGTAGAGGCACAAGGTGTGGATCCCGACCACTGAGGATACGGGAGTAGTCTACAGGCCTGGGCTGCCGCTCGGCACCCTCCCCCCACAGCCCTTCTCAGGGAGGAGCTTGGGAAACCCACCAGCCCTTCTTGACCAGACTCGGCTGTCTGGTGCTCTCTTCTCTCTTCTGGCCAATTAGTGTTTTTCAGTCTTGAAAAACAAGAGGCAAAACAAAAACAGGTCCTGAGAACACGGGGAAGGCCCCAGGCAGTGACGTCCGTCCAAGCAGGCGTTCTGCCGAACAAGGTTCTTACCTGCTCTCCTGCGCTCACTTCCTGTCCTTTCTCCCATGCCGCTGTGACCCTACTTACCAGAACCTTCTCTCTGGCTGGGAGGGAGACTATTGCAGAGGCAGAGGGAGGCACAGGACACCTGACACCAAACCCATGCTGTTCATTCAGCTACTGTGCTAAAGACACCTTGCTCTTAATCCCGGGAGGGTCCAGGAGCCAAGCTAGGCAGGTTCTGGGACCCAGACCTAGAGAAGGGAGGATACTCTCTGTAAGTCCCATGGAGGGGGTGATGGGTGGGGCGCTCTGCCTTTGTCCCTCTTCCATCCTGTGATGGCCACCCACTGTCTTTGAAAACCATCCTGTGAGGAGCGGGGCTAACAATGAGGGAAGGAAGGGGGACTGTGTGGTGGGGTGAGAGGCTCCCCTCAGTTTTCAGATGAGGTAATAAAAAAGTTCAAGAAGTGGCACCCAGGAAGCACTCCATCTGAAGGGAGCTTGATAACTACCACAGCAGTTGACTCTTAGGGGAGCAGAAGGCTGTCCCCGAACTCGGGAGGGTTTATGGGTTCTACCTGGGAAAAGAACCCGGTAGACTGGAGCTGAGTTTGTGAGACAGGCTGACTGGCCTCCCTGGGCCATAACGTGAGGACTGTGTTGTGAGTAGAGCATCCCTCTTGGATACCATCACATCCAGCACTGCCAACTTCTCCATCCTCAAACCATCTGCCCTGCCCTGCCACAGACCCTGGACTGGTGGCCAGTGAGGTGGCCTTGGGAGAGGCTACCTGGTCTCTGATGGCCTGGGATGTGGTCAGCATGTCCTGCAGTCTCTCCAAGATCATTTTCCTCAGGCATATTAAATGTACCTGGCTGCCCCACCTACACTGAATTTACCCCAGGGTCACTGGGAATCCACAAAGACTGCCATCCTGGAGCACCTGGACAGCCTGACATGCTCAGCCTGGAAAAAGTATAGCTAGCCAAGAGCTTCCTGGCCCAGTTGACAGACTGGACAAGTTCTCCCAGCCTGGCCAAGGCTTTCCCAAGTCCACCTCTGGCTCTCAGCTAGACAGCATGCCTGCCTCCATCCTCAGGCCAGATCAGACATTGCACAACATTATTAGTATTTGCAGCCCACACCTACCATCCTCAGTGACTATCTGTCCTCCGTGACAACCTCCTTTCTCAGGCTCTGGGCTGCACACAGGTCATGCTGTGAGAACCTATGGGAGATACCATAGGTCTTGACTCAGCTGTAGCCTTGAGCGATTTCTTTCCTGAGTGTGGAGTCAAAGGCAAGTGGCCCAAGGCTCTTGCCACCTGTGTTTGAAGACAGAGCTGTGAGCCACCTCTTCATCGACAGCCTGCGTACAGGTACAGTCTCCCAGTGCCTCTGGGCTTCTCTTTCTGAAACCACTACATGACATTCCTTTTGTCACACATAGATGAGGCAGGGGCCCCGGGGGTCCAAATTCCCTGCTCAGAGAGGCCCACGGCTATCCCCCTTACGTGGAGGCTGAGAGGCTTCTTTCCACCGAGGCTGTGGCTGACATTGCAGGCTGCTTTGGCTGCAGGAGGCAGGCATGCAACATGACACTGGTGGCTTGTCACAGCAGTGTTAAGGCACCTTCAGGGTGTTTCCTGTGTCTTCTTCAGTAGCTCCAGTCTTTGCATTAACTCCACTTTAACCCAGAGCTCCACTTTCACCAAGATCACAGGGTTGAACACAGAGCGGGTCTTTTGGTTGAACTGAACACACCTCCTAGGTGAGGGCATCATGCTCCTGAGAAGGGATGAGAAGGACACCACAGATGTGGTCTTGGTCATCAGTTGGAGAGCTGGAGGGAAGATTATCACAATCTAAGTGTTCCTCCGGAAGGCATCCTGGTCAAATCCCTGGAAGCTGTGGGTGTGGCCTTGGGCAGATGTGAGCAACCCCAGGCTCTTGGGATGGGAAGGCTGTTCTAGTCCGAGTTTTACTGCGGTGATAAACATATGACCAAAGCTTCGCAGGAAGGAAAGGTTTTATTGCATCTCAGCCTTCCAGGTGACAGTCCATCACTGAGGGAAGCCAAGGCGGAAAGTCAGGGCAGAGCAGGACCCTGGAGGCGGGACTGAGGTACAGACCACGGAAGAACGCTGCTGGTTGACTTGCCTCTCCTGTGCTCAGCTACTTTTTACCCAGCCAGGGACAGCACCATCCACAGTGGGATGGGATCTCCCAAGTCAATTAGCAGTTGAAAATGCCTTGCAGATGTGGTCACCAGCCAGGCTGATGGGGGAAATGCCTCAGGTGAGGTTCCCCCTTCGCAGGTGTATCAATGGAGAACTGCAGTTGCTCGGCATGGGCCGTCTTTGGCTATCTGGGTTGGCGGCATGCTGTGACAAGTGTCTATGCAGAAGAGAGACGGGGAGCTTATCCAGGCTGGAAAGGAGGGCGTATGCAATCCCGGAAGTCAGAGACAGGGAGGTGTAGCCGCCAGGGACACCCGGAGCCTCTAAAGCTGGAACAGGCAGGAAGGACCCCTGGCCTGCCGACACCTTGATTTCAGACATATGGGCTCCAAAAATGTGAGAGGAACTTCCTGAGTGGTGTTTTTGTATTGCCACCGGCATCTGTAGGTCACTGACACAGAGATCGGCTCCCAGAGTCTCCTACCTGGGCTCGGTTCCTGTGCAGAGCTTGCTCGGTCTCAGGTGCACCCTTGGTTCACACCACCTCTGAGCTCTAACTTACTCCCGTAGAAAGTCACATGGGGTTCCTACACAGGGACTCTGGTATGGGCTGCAGCAGGTGGCCAGTCCTTCCTGGGGAGACCCTCCCATGTCCATGGGGCACCCTAGGGTTCCATCCCTGGGCCTCTCCGCCACTCCTTTCATGGCCGCTTGCTTTCTCTTGGGCTTTCCTTTAAAAAATGAAAAAAAAATTCTGTTGCTGTTGAAGTGGATTCATGCGCGCAGAGGACACGAGGGAAGCGTGTCCATTGGGATGCTGTCTGCTGTCTTCCCTGACAGCCCTGCCCTCCACTTCTTCCAGGCACCCCACTTCCTCACCCATGTGCCTCTGTACACACACATGTTCTCAAAAATTGGTGCAAATGGTAGCAGAGAGTCTGAAAGTCCTTCCTAAATGTCAAGTGAGGTTGGGAGCTGGAGCCCCAGCAGGGGACAGATACGTCTTGTTCCCGGTCCCGTTACCCATGGTCCAAGGTGTGGGGCCTTCCCCCTCCTTTACTGAGGAGCTTAAATGGTTTCTGATTTTCACAAATAGCACTGATACAAGAGCCAACATTTCATATATATCTGGGCATGTGTGCTCACACATGCGCACACACACACCCCTGCACAACCGGAATCAATCTCATTTGACAAATTCATCAAATTGTCTTTCAAGAGTCATCCTGCAGTGTGACACTCATGCAGACTTGGGTCCTCCTGTGACACATTTTCAAGAGCATTTGGTTATCTCAGTCTTTCTGATCTTCAGTCCTCTGGGCCCAGTTTCTGTTGGGTTGACTTGCCTGGTTGCTGCTCATGTGGAACGCCTCTAGTGCCATACGCCCTGAACTGACCCCTTCTTTCGGTGGTTTCCCTTCTCACCACTGATGTGTGGATGTTCTTTATATATTATGGGTATTAGTCCTTCCTGTCTAAATACTCAAAGTAGAATTTTTTTAGATTTATTTCTGTCTTTTCAATCTGACTTTCAGTGTCTTGTCTATTAGCTTTAAGACCAAGATTCACTATGTATCCAGTTCAAACAGGCCTAAAACTCACTATATAGCCCAGATTGGTCTCAAACTCACGATTCTCCAATGGCTTGCATATTGTAGGTTGCCTTTTTTAGAGGATTTCTAAATTTCTCAGCTGTGACAATATGATCCTGTCTTCTTGTGGTTTTATTCACCTGGAGAGCTTCTTTGAGCCTGGTGTGAATCTTGGAGCTTGTTTCATTTTCTGTTGCTCTATAACATTCCCTCATATAAAAGCAATTTAAATGAGAAAGGATTTATTCCAGGTTACAGACCATCATTGGGCAGGGATTTGAAGCAACTAGCCATGTCACATCCACAACTCCAGAGCAAGTAGTACTGAATTAATGCATGTTTGCCAGTGTTAGCTTCTTGTACAATTCAAAATCCCCTGCCCAGGGAATGGTCCACCCACAGTGGGCGGGTTCTCCCACCACAATTAACTCAATTAAGGAAATCCCTCACAGACACTCTCAGAGGTCAGGTGGCAGCTAACACTGACTCCACAGTGTCTTCCTCATTTACATTACTAGTCACCCTGACATAGATACCTGCCCAGCTCCTTCTGTCTTCCGTGACCCTGGTGGCATCCTCAGCCATGCAGTGCTAGGTGTGGGCACAAGGGCCTGGCTCTGGACCTTTTGTCCTTTCTCTGCCATTAAATTCTGCAGTCAAATCTTCTGCTCCAACTCCTGCAATTCTCAGTGGTGAGACATTTCGCCCATGTTTTCTCTTGGGTCCTCTCGGGTCTCAGCCCTTCTCAGCTCTGCCCAGTCAGCCCCACAGTGTGTCCCTAAGGAGATGGGTGCTGTGTGAGGCCCTCAGACCACTGTCTTTCACCTCACCTGCAGATCCTGGACAGGAATTCTTAGACAAAACACATCACACGCCAGGGTGGTTCCCGCTTGAAGGAATAGCTGTGTAGGTTGAGTTCATGCTCTTAAGTCTACAATTAGGACTCTAAGCATCTTGAACCAGCAGCACTGTGCAGTTTGGGGCACACTACGAACGGTGACCAGGAGCGCAGCACGCAGCTGAAGAGTCCCAATGCCTTTGACTCCGCCTGGTGGCGGCCTGGCACACTCGGCTGGAAGACAGGCCTGCCAGGTGGGTGCCTCCCTCTCCTCCACAGGCTCAGTTCAGTGCAGGGATGACAGGACACAGGACACCTCCCAGCCAAATCCAATGCAAAGCCCATTTCCTCCCTGCCAGAGACCGTGCCTCACTCCTGCCCGAGTAAGGTGTCTGCTCACGAAATCAATTTCTCGGCTCCTGCACAGCCCCAAGCAGAAACGACAGGAGTTTTATTGATCCACGCCCTCAGCATCCTGCTTACTGGATAAATGGGAGCCAAGCCGCATCCCTGTCTCCCATGTGTTCATGTTCACTCACCAAACAGGCTTGTCCCAGAAGACAGGGGTACGAGCCAGAGTCCCCGAGAACCTCAGAATGTCAGGACTCCTGCAGACCATGAATGCCGTGTTGCTCTTTTCTTCGTTTTTGAGACAGGGTTCTGTTTTGCAGGCTGGCCTTGAGTTTGCTGTGTGGATGAGGATGTCTTTAAACTTCTGATCCTCCTCCCTCACCTCTTAGTGCTGGGATCCAGGCATGTGCCACCATGCCCAGTTTATGTGGTGCCAGTGATCCAACCCAGGGCTTCATGATTCCTAGTCAAGTACTCTCAACTGAGCCACATCACTGTCCCCAGGGTGCTCAGATCTTCATCACCACCATCATGTTTTCGGTCTGCACTGTGGGCCTACCCGCTTCACCTGCCAGCATGCCTGCCACGACATAAGTGTGATCTGAGAGCCCCTGACTCTCCCTTCAAGCTTAGTGTGGTTTCGCCTCGCCTGCCCTCTGTCTCTTACTATCATGGTAAGATGTGGCATCGTTTCATTGTGTTCATTACCCTGAGAATAGGGAGCAAATGCGTGCTGCATCCACAGAGGCTCAGCTGCAGAAAGAACTTGACATCTTCAACAACAGCACCCCCAAATGTGTCAAGAGCAAAGAACAACACACATTATGTATCTCCACTCACTGGAGGTTCTGGAAGTCATAACTGACTAACCCGTGACAACTCCACAGCAACAGGTGCTTCGGGGTAGGAGGGGGCATGCCAAATAGTGTAAGATGAGTTCGGCTGGAATGTTCTGGATACAGCGGTCACGTCTCATCAAACTGGACACCTAAGATTTTACAATTCATTTGAGACACACTGTACCTTAACCACGATGACAAAGCTGAGACCCCCGGGGCTAGAAGATCTCATACGTCTGAAACAATGGAACGGGAGGCACTGAGTGGCCACACTCCCATCAATGCTGTCAAACACATCAAGGCAGAAGAAGCCAGGCTTTCCAGGAGTATCAGAAAGCAGGATCCAGTCCTGGAGAAAGGGGACTTCTGAACGAGACTGTGAGCTCTCTGCAGTCTATGTAGGGACACCTTTCTAAGCATGGCATTGAGACCTGGGCCTGGGCAGAGCACAGTGGTCCCTTTGAACTGAGGAGGCAGAAGCCAGTCTTTAGGGGACCTGTGGTGGCTGGCCTCAGGTGCTGCAGCTCAGGCAAAGGCCTGCCCAGAGCAGGGTTCATGCTGGCTCTGGGTCATTAAAGTCCCAGTTCACAGCCAGCAGCTACAGCCCCCAAGACAGAAGAGTGGAGAGCGGAGCCCAGGCTTTCTGCCCAGCCAGAGGCACCAATCAGCACAAGCTCAAAGTGGTCAGCTGATCGCAGAAGAAGCAGCATTTATCAGAGATGGAAGAAACACAGACTCCAAGTGTCACCACAATCACCCAGTGACCAGAGTCCAACTGAAAGCCACCTGGGGGGCTGGAGAGATGGCTCTGTGGTTTGGTTCCCAGCACTCACTTGGCAGCTAACAGCCATCCTTAACTACAATTCCAGGGGATCTGACGCCCTCTACTGACCTCCTCAGACATCACATGACACTGGTGCACTTACACGCACCAATACACACTCATACACATAAAAAATACATAATTAAAAAAAAAAACACTTAACAGAACAGAGGAGCCACCTAGAAAAATGAAAGGGTTGGTGGACACAGACCTGGGATGGCCCCACCGAGAGCAGAGAAGAGGGGCCCAGCAGCAGTTCCCTCAGGAAGATGTCTTCAGTGAATTAGAGGAAGCAAGAGCTCAGGAAGGATCAGAAATGTGGTCTCTGCAGAGAAGCTGCAACTGTGAGGCAAGACCAGGAGGAAATTCTCTCTCTGTTGATGTGTGTGTACACATGGGGGCGAATCAAAGAAATTGTGGTGTGCTGATGCTGGGAACACTCAAAATCCTCTCCTCTCAATATTTTGAAGTATCCAGTAGGTTATCATCAGCCATAGCTGCCCAGATAGACCTCAATCCTCCCACCTACAGATATGGACACTCATTCAACATCCATCTTTTTCTTTTTCCCAGGCCCCTCCCTCTCTCTCTTTCTACTCTGTCCATGAGGGTAGCTTCCATCTTCCACTTGAGAGGGAGGGAACACACAGTGCTTGTCTTTGTGTGCCTGGCTTATTTCACTGATGCAATATCTTCCAGACCCATCCACATTGCTGTGATGACAGGATTTGATTTTCTATGGCTGAATAATATTCCGTTACCTACGTAGTTCACATTTTCTTTCTCCATTCAGCCATCTCAGTGGACTCCATATCTTGGCTCTGTGAGCAGGGGCTCCAGTAAACTGATAGGAATTCTTCAAATGAAAGTTACAATGACTGAAATGAAGAATTCACAGAAAGAGCTTCCAAAAATTGGAGCTGGCGGAAGAGTAAGTGAACTTGAGGATGGATCAATAGAAAGTATCTGATCTAGAGAACGGAAGGGAAAGACGAAAGAAAAATGAACACAGCCCTGGGGCATGTACAATAATATTAAATGGAGATAAGTATTTGAAGAAACAACAACTGTAAACTTCAAAATTTGATAAAACTATTAAAACCCTATATAAAAACACAGCAGAGAGTTAAAAAGTATGAAGAACCCAGCGATAAATGCTTACTAACACCCCGTGGTAAATCTTAGCTCCCGTCACATTTAGCAGGCAATTGAATAACATAAAATGGTTAAATTTTTAGCTCAAGAAGCTAAAAAAGGAACAATCACCAAACAAAATAAATTGTAGAAATAGAAGAAGGAGGATAATACGGGTAGAAGCGGGCATTCAGAAATAGACCACGAAGCAGCCAGATCCCTTTTGATTTGGGCGTTGTTTGAAGCTTTTTATGGTGAAGGATAACAAGAAGGACTGACCTCTGACAAGAAGAATGAAGGAGATAAATGGAGAACTCAGAAACAGCCTTCTATGGTGCAAAAGGGGAGGCACAGCAAACGCTTTATGTCGATGCACTCAGAAGCTCCCAGAAGCAGACAACCTCACAGGAGCAAACAGCAACGCTGCTTCTGTGAGCCGTGCTCTGGGAGACGTCAAAGCCATACGTGCCACATGGTTAGCAGTCACGATGGGCAAAAGGCTACATGTCTTTAAGGAAAAGACAACGTGGCCCAGATGGGCAAAATCCATTGGTGGGATATTAAAGGGGCGAATGGCTTATATACTGAACAGAGTCATTGGAAAATCTCAAACTGAAGGGGGATGGTTCCCTGAATTCACCTGGTAAGATCACCACAGCCACCAGAGCAGCCTGAGTGGAGGCTGGCCATGGATAGATTCAAGCTCTTTACAAAGCCACAGCTTCACATCGTAGGTACAGTCAGCAGGGCCCAGTAGATAAATAGGTAAGTTTCCCAGCAAATGAACACACAGAGACTTGAACTTGCATTCAGTGTGGTCAGATGCCTCTGACTGTGAGATGGGAATGACCTAGCATTCATCCAGGTGGGATTAAACAGTAGGGCCCCTGCTCCTCAGCTACATGCAATGATGGAACATGCAGATGGTCAGGAGGAGGGTGAGTAGGTGAGACTCCCAGGTCACAAGCAGGGGCAGGTTGTAGAAAACATGTGCCTTGTTTAATCCTCTATGCACGGATGGTTCCAGTGATATCCTAACACTGTGGCTGGATCAGGGTCAGTTGTCATGTGGAGTGGGAAAGTCAAAAGCAAAAGATGCCAGCCAGCATTTCTTGGAGGTGAAGTTGGGAGGCAGGGAGTCAGGAAGCCAGTTTTTCTTACCAGGGGAGACCGTAAGGAGGTCGCCAGCACCTCCTGAGATGTTCAGAGTTCTTACTTAATCTTCAAATAGAGTGACTAAATGTGTTGTACCCACTGTGGGTCCTGGAACAGAAAAGAACATCAGGAAAGACTGAGGGACCCTGACCAAAGCCTGAGCTTCAGTTATCGTCTACCTGGACACTGGCACCTTAACAATGGCCAAAGATAACAGTGTGATATGCTAACAGTAAGTATGCTGGGGTGGATACAGAAGTCCCCACCAGTGGGTCTGTGGACTCAGAGCTCATCTGAAGTAAAGTGCTTATTTAAGAAAAAAAAAGCACCTAGGACTGGAAAAATGGCTCAGAAGTTAAAAGTACTGGGTGCTCTTGCAGAAGACTTGGGTTTGGTTCCCAGAACCCATGTAGTGACTCACAACCATCTGTAACTTCAGTTCTAGGAAATCTGATGTCCTCTTCTGGCCTCCATGAGCACCTGCACACATGTGGTTCACATCCAGGCAAAACATCTATTCATGTAAAAATAAATAAATCATGCAAATTTTAAAAAGCAAAGTTACAGGTCCTTCCCGGTCTCACAGTTCTCTTCCTCACATGCTAACACACCTTTCTGACTGACCGGCTCTAACATGTGGTTAATTTTGGTTGTCAGCTTGACTAGGAGATTCATAAAGCATACCTCTGGGTGGTCTGTGAGGGGATTTCCACAGAGATTAGACCATGAGATCCAATGGTTCAATCCAATGAGGAATTCAAACTTGGCTTGGACTACTACAGGTGGAGGACTCTGGACGGCAGGCTGCGTGGAGGGAGTGGGGGCGAGCCCCTGGAGCCACACCCCTCACCGCCCCTCCCTCAAGTCTCCCCCGTGTTTCTCGCGCACCATGATATGATTTGCTCTGGGTCTACTGTCTTGTTCTTGTCTGTTCTTGTCTTACACCTACCCTGGTGTTCTGCCCTAGCTAATAGGACCAAGAAACTGTGGATTGAATGTTCTGAACCCATGGCACAAAATTCAAATATTTTCTCCTTTAAGTGTGCGTGCCAGGCATTTGTCATGGCAATAGAGAAGGCTGATCGATGAACCACCCAACCGAGCCCTCACCCTATCCATAGGCCCACCCAGAAGGTTCTGCGTTCTCCAAGTCTAGCTCATGCCTGCACTTTGCTCAAACCTTGGCATCCGCACCAGCTTCCACTCTGTTCTACTCTTCCTGTGGCCTCTGGAGAGCCAGTAGCTCTGAGCATCCTGCCTCCAGTATGAGCTGAGCACAGCCCCAAGGGCCTGGCTCTGCCAGGGCTCCATGTCCCCTCGAGGTTCATCTCCTCACCCCCACCATCATTTCTCCATCATGTCTCAGTCCTGAAGAAGCCGCAAGTCCCCCGATGAGTCTGGGAAGGTGGAAAGGGCCCAGGATCCAGCAAGGGAGGCCTGGAGAGCAGATTGGGCCTCCCTTCAGCGCCACTCTGGAAGAAAGACTGGCACGGAACGCCTTGGCAGGTGACAGGCCAACAGCAAGAGACTCAAGCAGTGCCAGTGTGGAACCAACTCATCCGGTCCCAGATGAGGTAACATCACACTTGCCCATAGTTCTGAGTCCACGACTGAGTTGGCGTACCCCTCGAGTTCCTTCAGGTAAACTGAGGTACCTGAGTCTGAAGATTTTCCCCAGGTCCTCTGTCCCCCAGTCCTCTGCCCCCCAAATCATCTGCCCCCCAAATCATCTGCCCTGTCCCTTGACTCATCTGTCCCCTGGGTCAGATCCTCTGTCCCCAGGTCCTCTGTGTCCCAGGTCTCTGTACCCCAGATCCTCTGTCCCCTGAATCATTGTTCCTCAGTTCCTCTGTCCCTGGGTCCTCTGTCCCCAGGGCTATTTGGGTGTTGATGTCCCCCCTGGAATGGAGGGCACAATGAAGCCTTGGAGGATCTACTCCTCAAGGTCTCCATTGGGGGCGCAGGGAGTATAAAGAGGCAAATCCTGAGTCTCCTAGCTCTTGTCTCGCTTCCAGCCTGGGGCCTGGAGCTCTGTCTGTCTGTGGGAAGGCATGCACAAGCATTGGCTAACACCAGACAAGCCATCTGTATTCTTTACAAGACCTGGAATTTTCTTCTTGGAATCCTTTTCCCCTCTGGGAAAGACATTTAGTTGGCTAATATTTTCATGATTAGATGTGGATGGCTGTTAAAAATAAATTCTGTCATTGGTAACAAGTGTGAGTCAAGAGGCTGTGTGACTCAGCAAGATCCCGAGTGTGCATATGCCCATGCATCTAGATTGGAGCGCTTCTGAAAGTCTTACTCATGCTGCAGGCTACAAGGGGCCCTGCAGCTGGAGGGTGACAGTGGGGTGGCCTTCAGTGGGGTGACTCTGGAGATGTGCACTCCAGACCCACCATGGCAACTGTTGTTTTGAGGAAGTGGAAAGCAAGATGGGCCCCGGGAGAGGCGGCCTAGGTTCAGCCCTCCCTCCTCCCCACTGTCCCCCAGACTGTACCTGAGCACCTCTGCAATCCCCCAGCTCCAACTGGATCAATCGGGATGAGGGCAGTTGAGAACAGGATCTGCCCATTCCCACCACCCCTGCCCAGGCTGGACCCCATAGCCACCCCTCAGCTGCCTGCTCAGCCTACCACCCTGCTTCCACTGAAAAGCCCCACAGTACAAGCCTCTGAGGGTCAGCTGGCAATGGCTCACAGCAGGGACACCGAGGACACAAAGGCCAGCAGTGCCTTCCCACCTTGGCACTGGGATTTTCTGCATCTCTGGCTTCCTGAGTCCCCCCGCCCCCGCCCCCAGCCCCACCCCAGGCCTACAGTTCATGCCCTCTAATACCACAGTCTTGCCTCTGCTCTCAGGTGGCCCTTGGGGGCAGATCCAGAAACTGTGCTCACCAGCAACACCAGGGAGAGGGTGTCCCTTTCCTTGGACATTTCTATTCCCACTCAGGCCTTCTATTAGCAGCACAGGAAAGGAACAGCTGGCTGGGAGCAGTGGCCAGGCTGGCTGGAGCCTGTTGAGCACGTTTGTGACTGTGAGACTTTTACCTGCCCCCTGCTTTGCTGGGAACAGGGTTAGAAAACCATGTGTGAGACTTCCAGGAGATGCAGCTGACGTGTGGAGTGGGGATCCGGTGTGGGGTGGGGCTGCGTGGAGGGTCCGGGACCCACCGGGGAGTCTGGGAACCCTGGTGGTGCATGTGTAGCAGGTCCCCAGCCTCACCCTGTTTGTGCCTTCAGATCTCAGCTGGGTTAGAGCTGGGTCCTGTCTGTGGATCTGACTTCTGGGGATGCAGATGGGGGTTTAGAGAGAGCCTCTGGGCCAGGTGCCTGAGGACAGGTGGCTTGGGGCAGCTGTGGGCTAACCTACACAGTGGTGTGGGAAATGCCCATTCCCAGGCCACCCCACTGCCCTTGTGGCTGCCATACAGCATTAAAGAACGGGCACACGGAGGTCTCCGCAGGGAAATGACCTCGAGCGGGTTGCGGACATGTAACTGTCACCTCCTTGGAGCCCATCTGGAGTGGAAATGCCTCTTCCAGATGAGTCTGTTTCCCTCCCTCCCCACTCCACAGCCTCTTGGCTGTATAACCATTCCTCAGCCTCCACGCTTCCTCAGCCTCCACGCTTCCTCAGCCTCCACGCTTCCTCAGCCTCCACGCTTCCTCAGCCTCCACGCTTCCTCAGCCTCCACGCTTCCTCAGCCTCCACGCTTCCTCAGCCTCCACGCTTCCTCAGCCTCCACGCTTCCTCAGCCTCCACGCTTCCTCAGCCTCCACACAGGCAGTTGCCACCACTGCTGCTATCAGCACTGTGGGCTCTGAGGCCTAAATTACCGGCAAAGGGAGATAGATGCTAACCCTTCCCAGCTCAAATTGATTCTCACCCAGGGCTGCCGGCACTTCTCCCTGGTGATCACTGGAATAGCTTCCTCCCACACATAATGGCCTTTTATGAGCTCCTGATAAGAGCAAAGATGAATATCCAATTGCACACCGATGGTGTGAGATGGGCACAGACGTGGGGTGTGGGCGGAGGGGAGTAGACAGGCATTTCAGGGGCTCTCTTGTCCCACTGCCCTCGTGGCCTTCCAGGAAGAAGCTGGGTCATCAGAGCTTGATTTTATCTGAATGGCAGGAGCCCCTGGGATGGATTCCAGGCTTTCCCTGCCTCCTCCTGAGGAAGGAAAACCACTGAAGGTGCCGAGGAAGCCACCAGCACTCCCTGAAGTTCGCCCTGCTCCACATGGCTCCATGCAGAGGAGAGACCTGAGGCACAGGCAGGCTGGGAAGTTGCCTGAGGCTACCCAACTAGTGTGGTCAGAAGGGTGATTTGGCCCTATCATGACCCACACATCATTTCTCTGACCTTTGTTCTCCTTCCCACACCCCAATTCTGCTTTGACCCCACCCTCCCTGCCTCTCAAAGCCCTAGAACTGCAGGCTGAGCTCAGGAATAGCCTAGAAAGAACAGTGTGTATCCCTTGGCTCGTGTGTTCTAGATAATGATGCTTCTGTCAGGGCTCATGAGGACAATGGTCCATGTCATCGACTCCTTCTGGAGAACTACCAGGGTCACTGGAAGAACACTGTACTTCCATCTCAGGCCAGGACTTTGTGTCCCTGCTGGGTGCTGTGTGGCTGGCCAGACAAGCAATGCACGTATGCTTTCAGGGCTCAAGTCCCCCACGGATGGAGAGAGGCTGAAGAGTCAGTGAGTCAGTATCTCTGGAAGGCCCAGTAAAGGGATTTGGCAAACAGTCTGTGCTCACCACATGCTGAAGTGACGAGACGAGGAACCAGGACAGCAGCTGACAAAGAGGCCAGCCTTACAAAGGCTCAGCACTGGAGGGAAAGAGAAGGGGCCCGGCATCCTGCTGCAGAGCAAAGAGAAACCGTGGCATAGGAGCGCGGGTGGGAAAAAGGTGCAGTTGGATCGATTTCTGTACCCAGATGTCCAGCAGGGCCTCAGAATAGACCACAGAGAAGGCCAAGCGACCATACTGAGGACACCTGGCCAGCAGGTGCATGGGAGGCAGACGGGAAGGACCAGTTTGCTTTGGGGCTGTGATATCTTCTCTGGAAACTTAAGATGCCATAGGTTGAAGCAACGTACCTCCGGGCTGGAATGCCGTGTCCTTCTCATGGCCAAGTCCACTTTGAAGGTTCTGGAGGCAATGTCATCCTCTGTGATAGTTAGCCATCACTGTCAATTTGACCTGATTGAGGATCACCATGGAAACACACCTCTGGGGAGGTTTAACTGAAGAGGGAAGATTCTCCCCTGAACATAAGTGGCACCAACCCATGGGCTGGGGTCCCAGACCAACCCTAAAGGAGGGAGTGAGCTGAGCAGAAACAGTCATGGCCCTCAGCTTCCTGACTGTGGATACCCTGTGACCAGCTGTCCCATGCTCCTGCCGTCACACTCTCCCTGCCACGATGGATATATCCTCATACTGGGGGCAAAATAAACCCACCCTTCCTTGAGCTGAAAGCAAGAAAAACAAGCAATCCTCTACTCACCGGCCAGCCTGGTCTCCTCAGTGATGGGGATGAGGACAGTTGAGGAGGGTGTTGGTGACTGATACGCTGACAATAATGGAGATAGTGATGGTGACATGATGATGATGGGAACAGGACAGGGAGGGCATCAGTGGCATGATGGTGATGGTCCTGATGGGGGTAACGATGGTGTTGATGGTGAGGGTAATGACGATGACCGTCGTGGGACGGCATCCATGGGGATGATGGTGGTGACAGTTATGGCACTGACGGGATAATGGTGATGTGATGGTAACAGTGGTGAGGGTGATGATCTTGATGGTGATGATGGTCATGTTGAGGGTGGTCCTGATAAAAACAGCTATGGCATCAATAGAGGTGACAGTGTTGATGTTGATAATGAGCGATTTTGATGATCACAGTCGTGTTGGCGATGGTAAAGATGACAACGAGGTGTGTTAAGGACAGCAGCAATGCCTGAGCTCTTGGGCTAGGAAGTCTGTTGAGTGCCGGCCAATCCCTCCCCCATGAGGTACCCATCCCACAGACAGAGCACCGATGCACACAGCGTTGCATGCAGGCCACAAGCAGGGCACGGGATTTACGCCCTGTCTTCCCGTTCCAGGGCCTGGGTCCCATCAGCCTCTGATTTCCTCCTCCAGAACCCACCCAGCCTCTAACTATATCCTGTAGGAACTGACAACTAATCCCTGTTGGGCTTGACGCCTTCCATTGTCAGCCCAGCAGCCAGTGTCGTACATCTGCTAATTACATGTTTTATTGTCTCCTTTGCAGTTAAATATTGCCTGAGCCTATCGTTAAGCAAACCCACCTCCTCCATGGATTTATTCTCCCTGAACTTCTGCACCTAGCCTTCTTGGTTGGCTGGGGACATATCCTCTGGAATTGACTCTCCTCTCTGTCCTCCAGACACGGCCTTCAGTAGCCGTGTTGTCTCTGAGTTACTGTTGGCTCAGCTTTCCTCGGACACACTCTACAGCAATGTCTTTAACCAGAAGGCTGTTCATACACCATCTGTATACAGTTCCTTTGGGGTTTCTGCAGGGTGGATATGTAGCTACACTCTTAACCTGACTTTCACCTGGTTCCTGAGAGTTGACCACCTACCCTGACGCAGTGTTTCTTTCTGTGTGGCCCCTTCCCCTGCAAGGCCAGCGGCAAACTTACCACTTTCTCCATCCTCCCTCAGAGCTCCTGGGCTCCCCACTGCCTGTGGCTGTCACTTGAGGTCAAGCTTCTTCCTCTAGGACACACCTCTGTAAGCCATGTTTTTCTCCTCCCCCAGTTGCACCTGCCCCCCAAGGCTTTCCACCTGGGCCCTGTACCCACATGGTACAGAAATCACCTAGGACTCCAAACCCCATCTCCTGACGTGACTTTGACTCTTGATGCCTCATTGCTCACTGTAACTTCAGTACTTAACCTGAGTGAGCTTCATCCTCACCCGTCTCTACTCCAGGCACCTTCCCAGTTCCTGCCCATTGTTGATCCCACTGTCCTGTACTGTGGATATCCTTGAACATGTGGGAAAGCCCCACCCAAATACCTGCTTCTGCCTTCTCTTGCAGTGGGTTCTGCCATGAGGACAGAGCAGAGGGTCAGCTCTGAGTGACGCATCTCTGGTCCCACCTGCCAGGCTTCCCCCAAGCTGCAGTCTGATGAGTGCCAGCCCTCGGGGAGCCCTGTATGGTCCCTGGCTCTCCTCTCAGCCTCATTTTCCTAATACGCCGATGGTTTCAAATCCCTATAAGATGCCAACAATCTAGGGAGTTCCATCAGAGACTTTTAGCCAGTAACATTTGTTTCTCTATCCAGGGAGAACAGGAACTGGACAGATAGGACTCCTAGATCCCCCATCCAGACCCACATGTTCACCTGCAGCACAACCTCACAGTCAAGGTCAAATCGAACTTATAGTAAGGTAAACTTTTTCCTCAGGCTCTGGCTTCAAACTTAGCCCTGGCTTTTAAAAAACCTCCTGTTCATGTTAGAGAAGAAATACTCAGTATAGCAAAGGGCCCCAGCGGAGCCTACGCAGGAAAAGCGAATCATCCAGTCCCTCTCTAGCCACGATGCCCTCAGGTTTCTGTCCCAGCCCCACGTAAGTGTCTTTGGCTGTTCTCAGCCCACAGCAAAGGGCAGGAGGTACCTCAGCCAGCTCATTTTATTCTCAGCCCTTGTCCCTAGGTGTGGTGCACGGCGGCAAGGAGTCCAGGAACGGCCCCGCGTGGTCTTGCCTCTCTGCAGACATTCTCAGAAGCGTTCCTCTGAACCTCCCTGCTAGACTGCAAGGCTCTGGTACTTCCAATCCTCCAGCGACCACTGGGGACCACCCAGGAACTGGTCAGTCCTCTAGGGGCCCCTCAGGCAGATACTTATGTATCCTAACACTCTTCTTACCATCTAAGTGTCGTTCGGCTCAACAAGTCCTGAACAGACAGGTTAAGGAACTTGCTTGAGCTCACACAGCTGGTACAGGGAAGAACAGGCTTATCTTCTCCCCGAGAGGGTCCAGACCTTCTGAGGTAGGAACAGGCTACACTTTGCCACAGTCGCATGGTTACTGGGATCTGGTTACTGAGCAAGCCAAGCAACTCCAGATACCCTAAAGGGATGGCAGGTGTCTGACCTGCTCTGCCTGTGTGATAACCTGGCCCCAGGAAGCTACTGTAGATATGAATCTTCCTTTCCCCCACCCCAGACCAGAACCAGGTTTTTGGGTTTCATTTCCTCATTCCTGAACTTCCACGGCCTTCCCACCCTTTACCCCCAAACCCCACTTTAACTTTCCCGCCTTCTGTAACGGTCAGGAGGCCTCCCCATATAAACCCCTGCATTGGCTCTAATAACCGAACTACCCACCGACGTAGTCTTCCAGGAGGGAACTCCTCCCGCCGCACTCTGAGCCACCTGAGGTCCCGTTCCATCGTCCTCCATTCTCTGGCATGGCTGGAGCACAACAGCCATGCTGGAGATGGAGACGCACCCACAGTCCCAAGCTTCAGAAGGGCCACAGATGTCCACCCTGCTCTAGCCCAGCATGCCTCACCTTGTGCCACCACACCATTCAACCCATATCCCTCCTCCTGCTCTCCCTGCCCCACCCTGTACCCCGTGCTGGCCAGCCAACCTCTCTAGACCACCTCCGGACCTTCCTCCTCCTGCACTCACACCTCTCAGGAGTCAGGGCTAACAGCTCCTCTGGTGAGCACCCCAACTGCCCCAGCACTCTGCAGGCAGGGCTGGCAGGTCTCAGAACACTGGCCACTGCATGCCATGAAGTGTGTCTCATTTGCCGGCACCTGCATAGGCTATGAGCAGCACAAGTCCCTGGTGTGAGTACAAGGTGTGTCCCAGGGCAGCTGAGGCCTCCTTGACATGTGAACATACAACCCTAGGAAGCAGGTTCAAGGTACCCACTGGGGAGGGGAGGAATATGCTAAGAGACAGAGAGCATTTTCAGCAGGGGTGGGGCCTTGCTAGAACCTCCTCCTCAGGTCCACCTGCCCCACACCCCACTCACACTGCATGCAAGTCTAAGTGTATACAAGATTGAGTGTGAGTGTGAGTGTGTGTGTGTGTGTGTGTGTGTGTGTGTGTGTGAAGCTGCAGTGTGCGGCTGTAAGGTTCTGTCTGTTTGCGACTCTGTGTGTGCGTGTATATGTTTGCACAGTGCTCGGCCAGGGCATGGGACACGTTCCTGACAGTGTCTTCCTGAATCCCACAGGAGACGAGGGAAGAACAGGCTTCCTGGCTTTCCCTAGTTAGCAGTCAGGTGGAGGGCAACTCAGGCCGCCCTGAGCCCAGCTGCTAGCTTCTCTGAGACCCAGCCCTTCCAGGCCGTCACTCCCACTGCGCCTCAGACACAGCTGCCTCTGCCCAGCCCCAGTGTCCCCATTACCCTTCAGTGGACAGGAGACTGTCTTGTGCTGATATTCCCACTATGGCCAGGGTAGGAGCAGCATCCTGGGGACCCTGCTGGCAGCACCCCTTACCCCACACCTGCTCAGGACAGGAGCCAAGCATTTGATGGTTATGGCCAGAGAGGGTCTAGATCCTCATGAGCGTTGTCTCCCTCAGGGTCCTTCGTGGGCCCAGGTCTTCTCTCCTCCAGGGTCTCATGTACACAGAGTGCTCATAGGTGCCTATCAGCTCATCAGACCAATGGAATAAAGTAAGTCCTGCAGGATTTGCACAGCTGTAGGACAGCTGGAGCTAGGCCGCCCGCCTTCCAGGAGGCCTGGGCGGCCAGCCGATTGGATCCAACAAGACGGATGCAAGGGGCCCCATGAGCAGCCTTTATCTTCTTCATAATGCATTTCTTTAAATTAAAGTCAATATTTGTTCAGTGCAGAACACTTGAGAAACAAACAATGGAGGGAAAAGATTGCCTGTAATTGCACAGTGTAGAGACAAGAACTGGCACTTTGGGGGTGCGCTGTCTTCTGCTCTAGCCCTTCTCACTCCCCTCCCCTCTCTCACACTGTGTTGGTCTCTTCGGCTGTTGAAGGCATCAGGCGGTGGTATCTTCTTATCCAGCCACAGGTTGCTTGCCATGCTTCTGCTCCACAGTGGCTGGACCTGTCCCCTCTGGGTCTCAGCCTCTGTGAAAGCCTGCTCCAGCCTCATCTCGGGCCTCTGTCCCAGAAACCTCCTTTCCAGCCCATTCTCCACCCACGCGGCTTGCCTTCATTCTTCCAGGGTGGTGTGCAGAATGACTGGCCCCTGGATGGGTTGTACTTCTTCTGTGTCCCTGGACATGCCTCAGCCTTCCTCCACCCACTTCCCTGAGGATGACCCTCTTCTGTGCATGCATCTCTCCAAAGTGTGCGCCCACCTTCCTCACACTTCCCTGACAGCAGATCTCTTTACCCACTCAGATGGCTGGATCTACCAGACTGTGCAAGAGAGGACTCTGACTCCATCTGTCACCGCATCACTCCTGTTCAGCCTGGTTCATGGTACGTGGCAGGCGGGGTGGCAGATGACTGGATGAGTGAATGGGAGTGGGTGTGTGTCCCCACCACGCCCATTTCTGCACACACGTTTCCACACACAGCCACGGCCATTGCCATCTCTCCAGGACAACAGCAGCTGTCAGGGGGGTACTATGCATCATCGCCTGTCCCCCTCCGCATGGCCACTGGCAAGGCCAGTCACATGAGCCCACGTATGTCACATTGAACAGCGGCCCATTACCATGTTTGGTGCTGTTGAGTGGAAACGCATGTGTCCTTGCTCAGATTTGCAACAGTCCGTAATTAATAACTGCCAACAGTTTCTCCCCAGTGCTGACCTCTTCAATGATGCCTCTTGGAGACCTCTCACCTTATGAGCGGCTGTGCTTTGCCTGTGTGTGTGTGTGTGTGTGTGTGTGTGTGTGTGTGTGTGTGCGTGTATCTTTAGCTCATTAACTCTAAACACATCATGAAATATTTCCCCAACTTACTGCTGGCGTTCCACCGTATTCTGGAGACCGTGCAGTCAGTGAAACGGGAGTTGGATGGTCTCATCTTTGGGTTTCTAGTTAGACCTGGCCTCTCTGAAAGCCACGTCGGCCATGGTGGGTCATGGCAGCTGTTCCCCATCCAGCCAACCCTGGGGAAACTCTGAGTTTAACATCTAGTTTATAATGTTTCCCAAATAGTACAAACACTTTCCTTTCTAATTTTAGTTCAGTCGTTTTTTTCTCCCCCTTGGAACAGTCATGAGGCAGATATTTCCAATTCATTAAACCTCCCACAAGTGTTTTAAATTTCATTTCCAAGATAAAAATCCCAAAGACAACAGAGAAGATGAGAACACACATTCATTAACATGCACTTGCCTCCCACGCCCCTCTCCAGCTCCCCCAGATCTCTCCTTCCCCATCCTGGAGCCTTCTGGGAGCAACTCTCTAAGCCATATGTCCTTTGGGCCACAGGCTTGTGGGTTAAACAACAAAAACATTTCAACTCTCCTTCTGGAGGCTGGAAGCCCAAGATCAAGGCGTGGTAAGACTGGTCCTCCCGAGGCTGCTCCTCCCAGGGCCACTCCCTGAGGTTGCAGATGGCTGTCTCCACCAGCCCTACCCTGGTCCTTGTCCCTCTGCACCTGCCCACAGACAGGCCGTCTCCGAAGGTTGCCTGTCAACCAGACTAGACCCTACCCCCATGAGCCTTTAACCACCCTTTGAACGGCTCTGTTTCTAAACTGTCCCCACTGTGAGGTGCTGGGGGCAAGGACTTCAAAGGGCGAGTCCAAGGAGATTGCTTCTGCAGCCCTTCAAAGCAGACACTCTCAGACTGGGGAGTCGTCCAGTCACTCGTCTTCCTCTGTGACATATAACTGTGATCCTGAAAAGGCACAAGCTCTTCATTTTCTTTCAAGCCAAGTGTCCTGCTAGCTTATGCTGTTGTCTACGTTGTGGGTTCTGGAGCATAGCAACACAGCTTTCTAGACAGGGTGGGGTCTGTGGCAGCCTGAGGAAAGTCACGTTGCCTTCAATGTCCGTGGACTGGGTTGATGGTAACACGTGATGGGGTTTCAGGGCAAGTTAACCCAGGGTCAGCTCCCCTGGAAGAACATGATGGATTCCACTTCCTTCCTTCAGATCAAGCCTTTCACTTTTCTCCATGTTTTGATTCTAAAATACAGAAGACGGAAAGAAGGCCATGTCCTGGCTCACTCCAGCCCCAAGGGCCACCATGCCAGCTTAGGTGTGTGCATGTGTGCAGATGTGTAAATGTGTGTGAGTGCGTGTGGAGGGGTATGGCTGTGCATGTGTGAAAATGTGTGAATGTGTCTGAGCGTGTTTCTGGGTGCAGATGTGTGAGTACGCATGAACGTATGGGGATATGTGAATGTGTGTATGAGTACATGTGTGGGATGTGCATATGCAAGCATGCATGCAGGTGTGCATGTATGAGTATGTGTGTGGACGTGTATATACGGATGTGTATATTTGTGTGTATATGTGTTCATATGAGTGTATGTGTGTTTGAATGCTTGTGTGTTTTTATGTGTATGTGTGTATGCTTATATGTATGCGTGGATGTATATTATGTGTATACATGTGCATGTGTGTGTGTGCGTGGACGTGTGTGGGAGTGCAGATGTATGTACATGTATGTGTCTATATGTGGATATGTGTGCTTGTATGTTGTGTATATGTATATGCATGTGTGTATATGTGTTTGTGTGTATGTCTGTACATGTGTATACGTGTGTATGTGCTTGTGTGTGTGTCTGTGTGTGTTTGTGTGCAGATGTGGGTATGTGTATTTGTGTGGGTATATGTATATGTGTGTTTGTGTATATATGTGTATATTGTATATATATGTCTGTATGTGTGCTGGTGTGGATGTGTATGTATTTGTGTATATATGTATTATGGTATGTATGTGTGTGTGTGTGTGTGTGTGGTTCTGTGGGGGTGTTGTACACACTGAAAGAACTAGTCCTCTGTCTCCTCTCCCTGGAACACAGCCCTGGTGCTTGGTGACAAACAGGCTTTGCCTGGCCAAGAGTTAGTCAGAGGCTCCAAAGACTTCTCCCTTCCCCTCCAGTCAACTTTGTTGTAAAATCAGTTTCAGCAAAGAACTCTGCTGAGTTGGTGTAGCAGGAATGCCCATACCTGAGCCCCCTTGGCATCTGCAACAGTTAGCTGTGATATCATCTTGACTGAGAGTTGCAGAGGGTGCTCACGAGGTGTACCCAGGGTGCCCACCCCAGGGTGCTTCTGTGAGTGCTTTCAGAAAGGGTTAACTGAGAGAGACCACCTGTTCTGAACGTGTCCTCCGCGTTCTCTACTGCGATCTGAACGTGTCCTCCACGTTCTCTACTGCGACAGACTCAGGAAGGACCCCCCGGAGAAGAGCAGAGCCACAATGGAGAAGGACCCTGGCCCTGGGGAGTCACATTCTCCACATCACACCCACAAGGCCCGAACACATTCTCTGGCTTAAGTGTGAGTGGTCGTCTCAGCAGGTGCCATCAAGCTCTCAGGTTCTCACTCATTATGAAGTGTCACTTCCTGTCTCTAAGAATTCATTGAGTAGTGTGTAATTAAAACACTCCAGCACATCAGGCTGAATTCTCCAAACTCTCTTTCCTGTTTGCTTCTAGAGAAGCTGTGTCCTAGGTTGAACTGGGGACCCTTCACTCATTAGACAACAGGCAGCTTGTGATGCCTCACTCATTAGACTGTAGACTGTAGGATCTTTCTGGCTGACCTTGGGTGATATTCACTGCCTTTATTAAATGAATGTATGATGGGCTGGAGACCTGGCTCAGTTCGTGAGAGCTGCTCTTACAGAGGGTGCCAGTCACTTCCCAGCACCCACCTGGCGACCAACAACTGTCTGTAACTCCAATTCCAATTCCCTCTTCTGACCTCTGTGGACATTGTGCCACATGGGTGCACTTGCTTAGACACCTGCAGACAGATCACTCGTACCCATAAAAAACCCTAATTTTAAAAATAAAAAGTAAAAGTGAATGGTGTGTTATCTAGGTCTCCCACTGCAACAAGAGTGCAGATCAGCCTGCTACCTTCCTCGCTCTCCCCTCTGCTTCGGATCTTCGGACTTCTACTGGATTCCCTGGTGCCCTTAGCTGGTGGATCCACGACTCCAGCCTTCTTTCCAACGCCATCCAGTGTCCTTGTCTCTGAACTCCACATCTGTAAGGGTGGCCCTGCCCCATCCCTGCCCGCTGCTTCCTCTTGCTGGTACCCGCAGCACCTTGGGTTTATGTAGCTCAGGTTTTCATATTGGCATTTGGTTCTGTTGCCAAACCTAATGCCTTATACTCTGTTCCTAGGCTGCCCTTCTTTCCTTCCTTCCTTCCTTCCTTCCTTCCTTCCTCCCTCCCTCCCTCCCTCCCTCCCTCCCTCCCTCTTTCCTTCTTTCTTTCATCTTTGTTTTTAGTAATTCAGTCCTTCTCAAGCACGAACTTTGTAGGTGGCAGCATCCGCCTTCCAGTGTCCAGAAGTCGGCTGCCCCTGCAGAGCGTTGGTGAGGCGCATGTCAGTGTGTCTATGCTTCCAGAGAGGAGTGGGTGAGAGGGATCAGTGGTGCCATTCACCGTCCCAGTCTGAAAAAGAAGGGAAAAGGAGGGGACTGCTGAGCGCAGCAACTCCTCCTTCTTGGCTTCCTGCTCCTCCCAGGTGTGAACACGCGGCCCCTCAGCCTCCGGCAGGAGCAGGTCCCAACACCCTGCCTTCCCCACCGCAATGGACTGTCCCCTCACCCTGAAGGTTTAAACAATCAAAAATTATTAGTGTGTGTGTGTTTGCATGTGTGTGTTTGTGTGCAAGTGTGCATGTGTGTACGTGTTTACACGCGCGCGTGTGTGCACGGGGGGTGTGGGTGAGTGTGCGTGCGTATGTGCCTGTGTGAAGACAGGGGCTTGAGTATGCCATGGCTCACATGTGGATGTCAGAGGACAACTTTGCGGAGTCAGTTCTCTCCTTCCGCCTTTTTGCCGGTTCTGGGGACTGAACGCAGGTGTGAGGCGTCCTGGCAGACACTTTCACTGGCTGCGCCGTCTCTCTGCCACTCTGAAGGTTCTGCGGACTCTTGCCACCTCCTTCCATCTGTTCCCCTTGTCTTTGTCACGGCTCCAGAGCCTGTGCTATGACTTCCACCCTGCCCTCTGCTTTTCTGGCTGACTAAGCATTCTCTTTTAAAATTTGTGTTCATCATTTTCCTGGAGCACATCCCAAGTTACTTTCTAGGAGAAGTCAAATGAAATTGGGCCTCATTATGAACAGGGTTCCCAGGTCACAAGGAGCCTGGATGTGTCTTTTTCCCAGCCTGGCTATGAACAGCACCCACTGGTTACGGCGGGCAGTTGTTCAGAATAGAGCAGTGCAATTGCGTTCACTTCCTTACAGATGACTCGACCCTCCCTCAGAAGTCCCTTGAACTGCGCCCGTTGTTTTCTGTCCTTGCTCTATGACTTTGTGACACTGCCTTGCTATGAGTCTGGTTACCAGCCCAGGGCAGGCCCTTCCTTTGCAAGGTCACTTCGGTCCCTCATCTGTTTCCTCACAGCATCTCCGCACCTTCGAGTTCTGAGCCTGACTCCTTCCTGGCAAAGTTCTTCCAGGGCCCCAGTGTGTCTCAGAGCCCCATTGCTGATTTGAGCTGCTGGCTGTGCGGTGTGCACTAGGTTTGTGTTTTTTTTTCTTCTGGCTGTCCTGTCCTTCAACTTCTCTGAGCACTGACCTGGTATTTTCAGAGGACATATTGAGAATCTTCCAAGTCCTCTGACCTTAGGTGTTTTCAAGGCATTCTCAGGCTTTCACATGCTGGGCCCTCAATTGCCCTGACTATTCACACAGCAAATGTCAGGACAAGGCTGTGGTGTATGTCTCCTGTGCTGTGGCTTCGAAGAAGGTTTGCCCACCTCATACCGTGCTAATTTGAAGAGGGCACAGACACGGGTGATCTGTGAGGGTAAAGTGAGGGTCTCGAGGCCCAGGGTGGTGCACAAGCCTCCTCTGTGGGATCCACCCACGGGGACTGGCTCCTGGGGGTTCTGTTGCTTCAGTGGTAACTCCCCCCCGCCCCCGAGAGTCTGCACACAGCTGGCATCTGGTGGCAGGTGCCTGAAGAACCATCCAGTGGGGTTGCCGTAGGTACAGTGACCACCCCGGTGTCCCTCCTTGTGTTTTCCCAGCTCGGCAGCTCCTGCTGCCTGTGGGTCCCTTGCCTCCCTGGGACCCCAGGGGTGGGCTCCGCACCCTGGTTCTGGGCCGCGCAGCCTCTTCCTGCTGTTGCAGCTCAGCTCCCTGCTCCCTCTGCCTCCCAGAATGTTATTTAAATCTCTTAGTCATTGTTGTGGAGATTAAAATGCAGTTGTGTATGCAAAGCACAGGGAAGCATACCTGGCACTGAGCTTCCGGATGAGTGATGATTGTCAGACGACTAAGTGAAGTCCTCAAGCCAGCCAGGCCCTTCTTCAAGGAGACCACGGGTAGGAAAGCAGCCTCCAGTCCCGGCAGCAAGGTGTGGGTGTCAGCTGCCCAAGCCATGGCCTTTGGCTTCCCATACATCCTGCTCTGTGCTGGACGCGTCTGCATGTGGGAGTGTGGTCCCACGCAGGGCACCAGCTTCGCCAGCTCCTGGGCACGTACCTGGTCTCTTCTCAAACGTGTTCCCCTCCCCTTCTTTCTCAGTGCTGGGCCCTGGCACATGGCCTGTTTCTAAGAATGGGGGAGGAAAGACAGTACCAGCTATGGGCACCCTTAGAGGACGGAGCTCTTTCCCACCCTACAGGGCAAGCAGATGAGGGGAGGCTTGCACGGGGACTGGAACACGAGCTTCTGAACGGAGGCTTCCTCTGTCCGTCTTGGGGACTGATGCTGGCACAGGGGCTCGGATTCTGAGGGGATCCGTGACCTCTGTTCCACAGTGTCCCTCTGGGCCTCCCATGACTGTGTGTGGAATGAGCAGTGGCTTCCAGTCACACAATACAGCGATGGTGACAGACGGCCCTCAGGATTAATGCCCTGTGTTAAGACTGTCTCCCAGCCTGCTGAGCTCATAGCTTCATGGACTCTTACCGTCCTCTAGATGCTGCAGGTGGTCCTTAGGGGCCACAGTAGTCCCAAGACAACAGGCGGAAGGAAGCCAGGGCCAGGCAGCCACAGGGGAGTGCAGTGGAGTCGAGATAGGACGTTTACCCTGTCCTCCAGAGGACAGCCAGCCGGGCCCTGACTACAGCACACATGCACTGTACTCCTTCCCAGTCCCCAGAACCTGTGGACTTAGGCCTGTGCGGCTCTCAGCTGCCCAACCCTTTGGTCTTCATGTTTCCTATCATGATGACTGGGCTACCACGTGTGAAAATGACCCCATCCTGGACACCACGCATGGTGGCAGGCAAGGGGTAGGTGCTGTATCACATATGAGGGCCACTACCATCACAGAGTCCCTGGTCACTGGCTGTGTTTCTTCTAAATCTTTTAGTGAGCTGGCAATGGTCTAGGCAGAGGCCAAGTCAAGGAGGTCTCACAGGGCCCCTCGGGGCCCCTCAAAACTGTCACCCTGCGCTCCCAAAGGATCCCATTTTCCACCAGGTAGAAAAGGCCCAAGGGCTGTTGGAGCTGATACAACTGATCCCAGAGATAAATGGCCTCATTCCCCGCGTTGTTCTCCCAGCACAGGTGGTGGCTCTGTCCGCTGACCGCATACCTGCCTGGTTGGAATAACCGTAAAGGCTGGCATTTATAGAGGTGGGGTATGTGCTCATGGGAAATCACATGCATTAGGAACCTGCCTAAATCTCACAGCAGCCTTATGGAGGAAGAACCCTTGGCAGTTGCAACCCTGATGGGGAAACTAAACACTGGCCTCACAGCTAGAAAGAGTGGAGCGCGGACTTCACCTGCTCTGATGGTTAATCTTCATTGTTCCAGAGTGCCTGGATTTAGAATCACTATGGGAACAAACTTCTCAGTGCCTCTGTGAGGGCATTTTTAGAGCAGTTTGACAGGTAGGAAGACCCACTCGGGATGTGGGTGGCACCATCCCTTCAGCTGAGGTCCTAGACCACATAAAGAGGAGAGAGTGAGCTGAGCACCAGCATCTGTCATTCTCTGCTTCCTGACTGGGGGCACCATGTAACCAGCTACCTCAGGCTCCAGCCTTGCGCCTTCCGCGCCAGTGACGGGCTGTCTTCTTCAAACTCTGAGTCAGCATAAACCCTCCCTCCCTTCGTTGCTTTGTTGTCTTCTGTCACAGCGACAGGACAGGTGCTGGATACACCTGCTGAGCTGTAGAACGCCTCCAACCAGAGACCGGCAGAGCGGGTCTACGCCAGCGTGAGAAGGGTGCGCTCCGACTCGCGCCAAATCCATCTCTTCACCCTAAACCTGAGCTCTGCACCCATGACTTCTACCTCACCTGGTTATTACAGGAATAACATGGCACCTGAGGGCCTTGAGATACACATGACCCGTGGCCTGCCATATGCCAACTTTGCCTCAGCAAATCACAAATATTGGGCATAGTAAGTTGACAGTATGTTTCTTCATTGTTTATAAAAATTAGACATACACTGCCCTTTTTGATTTCCAATTAATTCTATTTTGGTGTGGATTATTCAAAGGCCAGTAACCTGTTGAACTCAAGAAAAGGGAGGATCTTTTCTGTTTAAAATCACAATATGGAGTCATCCCATGATTTATGAGAGATTTAGTCTCATGATTACTTCAAATAATCCATTTAACAGTTCATCAAAATACAATTTCAGTTTTGTTTGGATTTTTAGAAGTCAGCACATAATTTCTGAACGTAAGCATGTTTCTTAGGAGAGATTGTGAAAGGTGAGGTACTACTGGAGGGGCTGCCCACCTGTCTGGATGATGGGTCCTGTCCCTAGGGTGGCAGACAGCTGCTCCTTCAGGGATACTCTGAGCAGTAGGGAGCACAAGGGAACAGACACTCAGAGTCAGGCAGCCTGTTAGCTGTCCAGAGCTCTGCTGGGAAAGTGACCTGAATTCGGAGAGTCCACTTGATCATCCCTGAACTGATACCATCACCATTGACCACCTCTGACTGGGTCACTTACACAAGACAGTGTGTCCGGGTGCGAAAAGCAATTCCTGCCCAGGAAAGGTGGTTCTCTGTGGTGGTGACCATGACCCTGTACCCAGGGAGGAACCCCAAGTGACCACGAGTGGGCCTGTCTTTGACTCCCAGTCTATTAACATGGAATTATCTGGAAAACTCAGGCTCATGTAATATTTCAGGGTAGTTCTAGCACTTCCTAGGAAAGCAGACCATCGAGACACTCCGTCCTCAGTGTGCTGAGGGATTAGCCATTTGCACACACCTGCTACATGCTGGAGCGTTACCAGCCCTGTCCTCACAGCAGCAAGCTACTGCACGCAGATGTACTGTTTCTCAGGGGATGGAGGTGAAGTTCAGCAAACCCAAGGAACTGCCCAAGGTCACACTGACGAAGGACTGTCTCCCCACTGAGGTATTCAAAGAGCCACAAATCACGGATCAGGATCAGAGCTATGTAAATGGGATGTGTCACTTGGCCCTCGAGTTTTTTATCTTTCTCAGCAGTATGCCTAAAGTAAAACCTGCTTCCAGAGTTTTTGTAGACGTTCGATGATCCATCAAATAAGAATGTGCCTAGCACGCTTAGGGTACACGCAGTAGGGACCTAGCGGATGTTTAGGGACCAAAGTCTAATGAGGACTGATTTAAAGCAATTTTAGGGCAATAAAAAGGAATATGACCATTTTAGCTGAGGAGTAGGGATTAAGAATTTATGGAGCAGAGAACTGAAATGGGCCTTAGCAGAGGAGGAGACTGGAGTGGCCTGAAGGCTCAGAGCACAGTGTTCTCTAGAATAATGGAAATCACTGGACTGGGGAGTGTGGAGAATTTAGAGGGCACAACACCTTGGGCACCCTGCTGCAGAAAGTCCCTGCAGGAGCTCAGAGAGGGATTCTGAGCCCAGGATGGTGACGCAGCCATTTCTGGGTCCTCCCCGCCTGGGAGGGCACTGTCATTTCCAGGTCTAACCACTTGAGGGACTAGGAATCCAGTGATTTTCTGGCAATAGTGAATGGCTACCACACCCCCTCTTGAAGTGCACACTGCCACAGCTGGTCTCCTGGGTGCCAGGATGTACTCTGATTGCCACAGACCAGCCCTGACGATGCCTCCAGTCAGCAACTCTCAGTGAAAAGAGCTCAGTGGTGACGATCACTCGGATCACTGAGGCCAAAAAGAAAGGTGGGTCACGAGAGAAAATGCACAAGGAGCTGTGCGGTGAGAGGTGCTGGGTACTGTGCATGGCGAGGGCTCAAAGACCTGAGCTGAGCAGAGTCCCACCCCCTGAGACGGCACATCTGGTAAGTGTCCCAGAGGCTCTGGGCCCAACCAGTGGGTTGAATTCCCTCTAAAATAAGGTTAATTTTGACCTCAGAAAGTCAAGGAACAAGAACTTGGAATATTAAAATAATCCTGTTTTAGATAACATAACAGAAGCCAGAGACTCTTTAAAGATATTCAACAAAATCCAGCACTGAAGAAAATTAACTGCACAAGTTTACTTCTGACTGTTGAAAAGTCCAGAAGGAAGGTCAGTTCAATGACACAGACTTGGAAGTAGAGAGACACGGAAGCATCAGGCCGAGAGTGATACCCAACGGACCCAATTGCCCCTGCAAAGTGAACCTTGGAAACACAGAGGAAGGAGACAGGGGATGGAAACACCAAATGGAATCGCTGGGTCTGACGATGCAGCCAAGACTGGGCCAAAACCCTCACCAGGTAGAGGGAACAGACGAGAGGGAGACATGGTGATCCCAGTGAAATACAGTAAAAAAGTCAAGCACGGAGGCCGAGTTTCCCAGCTGACATCTGCTCACAGTGACTGGCGGATGGCGATCGACTATCAGAGATCAGGGAGCCCAGGTGAAGGAATGATGGCGAAGCATTGTTCAACTTTCAGAACTCCCACAAACCGGGGCACGGCGATGTACACCTTTAATCCAGCGCTCATTCAGGGGCAGAGGCAGGAAGATTCCTGTGAGATTGAAGCCAGCCTGGTCTACACAACAAGTTGCAGGCCAGCTTCTACAGCAGGTTGTCTCAAGAAAATTCCCACAAATCCAAGCATCTTAAAAATATATGTGTGAGTGTTTTGCCTGCATGTGTATAAGTGCACTGTGTGCATGCAAAGCCCACGGAAGCCAGAAGAATATGTTGGTTCCCATGGAACTGGAGTTACCATGGTTGTGAGCTGCCACCTGTATACTAGGAACCAAATTTGGGTCCTCTGCAAAATCAGCAAATGCTGCTCTTAACCACAGAACCATCTCTCCAGTCCCAGATCCAAGGATTTATTTTTGTTTTGTTTTCTGAGACAAGATTCCAGAGCTAGCCTAGAACTCACTATGTAGACCAGGCTGGCCTCAGTCTCACAAAGATTGACCTAGTCTCCCAAGTGCTGGTACTAAATGCATGCCCCATCATGCCCAGTTCATGCATCTTTTAAACACCAAGCAGAAAATACTAACATACCAACACTGTCACCATTCCCATCACCACCATCACCACCATCACCACCACCACCATCACAATCACAATCACCACTACCATCATCATCACCACCACCACCACCAACACCAACACCACCATCACCACCACCACCATCACCACCATCACCTCACCATCACCATCACCACCATCACCACCACCACCACCAACACCAACACCACCATCACCACCACCACCATCACCACCATCACCACCACCACCACCACCACCATCACCACCACCACCACCATCACCACCACCACCACCATCACCACCATCACTACCACCACCATCATCACCATCACCACCATCACCACCATCACCACCATCACAATCACAATCACCACTACCATCATCATCACCACCACCACCACCAACACCAACACCACCATCACCACCACCACCATCACCACCATCACCACCACCACCACCATTATCATCATTAACATCATCACCACTCTCACCACTCTCACCACCGCCACTATCAGCATCACCATCACCACCAGAGCCATCCCCATCACCACAGTCATCCCCATCGTTATCGCCATCATCACTCTCTTAGTTAGCTTTCTGTGCTGTGATAAAGACACTGACCAAAATCAACTTGGAAAGAGTTCATTTCATCTCCTGACTCCCAGTCACGGTTCATCACTGAGGAAAGTTAAGGCAGGAACTCAAGCAGGGCAGGAACCTGGAGGCAGGGGATGGAACACAGACCGTGGAGGAATGCTGCTGGCTGGCCTGTTCCCCTGGCCTGTGCTCAGTCCGCTTTCTTATAACCCAGGACCACTGCCCAGGGGCAGCACCACGCACAGTGGGCTGGGGCCTCCCACAACACTCAGGAGTCCAGAAAATGCCTCACAAATGTGGACGCAGGCCAGTCCAATCAAGGAAATTCTCCCAAATCACAACCACCATTATCATCACTATCCCTATTACCACCACTATCACCATCCCCAACCACTATCATCACCAATACCACAGCCTCTGCCATCACTGTCATCACCACCATCACTAGCAGAACCATTACATCATCATCATTATCATCACTGCCCCACCATAGCCACCACCGTCACTCTCATCACCACACCACCACTAACACCACCAGAATCACCATATCAATCATCTCTATGACACAGATAAAGGAAAGATTTAAAATTTCTCCAGAGAGAAAGAAAGAATTCAACAAGAATAGAAGTTAAGAATAACCACAAGTCGGTGTCATAATTTATGCATGCTAGAAGACAACAGAATGATTCCTTCAAGTGTGAAAAAAGGGTGAAAAATACCCTGTCAATCTAGACATGTCTGTGCAGTGAGAGGAGCCTTCAGAAGCACAATCCGCACACAGTTCTTCAGACAAACAAAACCGTGAAGAGACGCGGCCTGCAGAATGACACTTCAGAACTGCCACAGGAAGTCCTGCAGGTAGAAAGAAGCTGAGAGCAGACGGAGACTTCGGTCTGCACTGAAAGAGGCGTGCTGCGAAGTGGGGACTGCTCTTTAAAATGATTTCAAAGACAACTCAGCACTGAACGTGAAAGCCACAGTGCAGTGTGGGTCATGGCACAGGAGCACAAGAGAGTCCAGGAGAAGACGCTGGCGAGGCTTCTGTGTTACATGCAGTGGGTGCTATTTGAAGGCAGATTAAACACACACGTAACACACACCAGATCAGATACAAGAGGGAAAAGCCACGTTAGAGCTAAAAGGGAACAGTAGCAATAAAATGAAATTCTAAAACACATTCGATGTAAAGAGAGCCAGATGGGACAAACCAAACCGGTAGCAAGACAGCAGGTTTAAATCCAAGCACACGGAGAAGGTGTGCATACAAGGCAATGGATGGCAGCTGTACTGTGGACACTGGATGGGCATTGCATTAAATCCAAAAGATAAAAGCATTCCAAGGAAAATACAGAAATTGTCAGACTAGACCAAAAAAATGTAAGATTCGACTATTTGCTACTTACAAGAAGAATCTAGCTTTAAATAAAGTCACATAACATTTTTAGAAAATAGAAATATTTGTAGTGGTCACAATTATATTAAAAGAGCATGGGGGCTGGAGAGATGGCCCAGCGTTAAGAGCACTGGCTGCTCTTGCAGAGGACCCGGGTTGAATTCCCAGCACCCACATGGCGGCTAACAACCATCTGTAACTCCAGTTCCAGGAGATCCAAGACACTTTTCTGACATCCATGGGCATTGCACTTCCTGAGTGTGCTTACACACATGCAAACAATACACTCATACACATAAAATAAAAATAATAAGTAAAATATTTTTAGAAGGAGACCTCAGAAAAAATATTAGTGAAAATAGGGCAACGCAAACGGGGTAGGTCTGTCAGGATGACAGTGATCACAAATGTGTAAGCATTGAGTGACGGAAGGAAAAGACTGGCTGAATTCCAGAGAAAGATGGAAGAATCTGCAGATGTATTTAAAGATTTCAACCCCCAACCTCTCTAATTGTTACTGAGGTTGTACAAGACCTGTGAATGACCACTGACAGACTCGATCCAGTGCACCTTCACCAAAGGCACCAGGCAGAGCGCATGCACATCTCCCAGGCACGGGAATGTCACCAAGAGTTGCCCCACAGAGCTGAAGAGATGATGACTCAGCCAGTGAGTGTCAGCTGAGCACGAAGACCCCAGTTCACATTTTAATCCTGTAAAAAGCCAGCCACTGTGGCACACATCTGCAGCCCAGTGCTGGGGAGCAAGAGACAGGCAGATCCTTGTTGCCCTGTGGCCAGCCAGTCTAGATGAATGGGGGAGGTTCAAGTTCATTTAGAGACTCTGTCCCCCAAAATAAGGTGTAGAGCAGCAGAGGACTGACATTGACCTCTGGCTTATACACACACACACACACACACACACACACACACACACACACATACACACGGTCACACACGCAGGTTCCCAATATACAGGCCATAAAACAAAGCAAAAATCACCAGCTGTGGTGAAGCATACCTTTAATCCCAGTACTCAGGAGGTGGAAGAAGGTGGATGTCTGTGAGATTGAGGCCAGCCTGGTCTACATGATGAATTCTGGGTAATCTGGGACTACAACAGGGGAGACCCTATCTCAGAAAGAAGAAAAAAAGAAAAATATCCTTAAAAAGGAAATCATATTAAGTGTGTTCCCTGGCCATGAAAGGATTAAATCAGAAAAAAATTAACAGTCATATCTAGAAAAAAACCAAATATTTGGAATTTAAATTATACTTCAGAATAGAGCTGAAAAGACCTTTTGAACTGACAGAAATTCAAACAACCACGTTATCAAGCATGGGGATACAGTTCAGTCAGGGCCCTGAGGGAAGCGTCAGTATCTGGTGCTTGTTTTAGTAAAGAAACAAGTCAACTCAAGGAGCTATGCTTCAACATGCAGAAACCAGGAACAGAGTGAGATAAGTCTGTGAAGCGTTGAGGGAGCCGCAGCGAAGGAACGGACATGAAAGAGGAAGCGGGACAGCAATCAACGCTTGAATGAAACAGAAAGATCAATAGCCATTAAAAGCATCACGCTAGTGTTCTGGAAGGAGGGAAGCTACACGTTTCCACGTGAGGAACAGACGGACGGAGTCGGACGGCTGCCTCGGACTCCATCGATGTGGGCAGGTCAGGACAGTGGAGTGCCAGTGAGAAGACAGGAGTCATCAAAATCCACACAAGAAACTCTGGCAAATATATCTTCCATGTCTGTGGGAGGAGACGAACCAAGGGAGAAGTCTCTTGGGGGATCCCCAGGCCAGGGTGCTGCTCCTGAGGGACTGCTAAACACTAATGATGTCCCTAAGAGTGAGGTCTCCAGGGATCAGAGGACAGGCAAACACAGACAACTATGCTGACAGGACCAGTGTCAGGAGGACTCTGCAAGCGAAAGCCAGAAGCAGGCCTCTCATGAGCACAGGTGTGTATCTTTAGGGAAACTTCGGTGCCACCTGTGGTGCCACATGCCCATTATCTCAGCACTCAGGAGATGGAGACTGAATTCAGGAGTTCAAGGCCAGCCTGGACTACATAGTGAGTTTGAGATCAGCCTGGGCTACATGAGACTGCAAGAGAGAGAGAGAGAGAGAGAGAGAGAGAGAGAGAGAGAGAGAGAGAGAATGTAGTTTCAAGCTGAGGCACATACAAAGGATAATATACCATCACTAAGTGGGGTTCATTCCAGGGTTCCAAGCTTGAACACAAAACCATTAACAACCTGAAAGTCAGCGTAACACAAAGCATTATAAAAATGTGAGAGGAGGCTGAGCACGGGGGTGCACACCTTTCACCCCAGCGCTCAGGAAGCAGAGGCAGGCAGATCTCTGCGAGATCGAGGCCAGCCTGGTCTGCATAGTGAGTTCCAGATCAGCTGGGGCTACAGGGAGACCTTGTCTCCAAAATAATATTTGAAGAGATTCAATGTACCCTAGTTAATGTAGAAAAGCATATAATAGAATCTGAAGTAAGCTTCCTCTGCCTGACAAGACTGTGTAGATGAAATCTGACATCACCTCCTGAGGCTGGTGCTCAGTGCCCTTGCCACAACCCCACACCCTCTACCCCCGCCATTCAGAGTTGTACTAGTGAGTTCACGGAGGCAAGCCATAGTGATGAAAGGACCCAGGTTGGGAAGGGATAAGGGCACTGTCTCTATTGGCAAATGGCATCCTGTCAACAGAAAACCAGAAAAGGCCAGTAAGGGCTCAGGGGACAAAGGTGCCTGTTGCCAAGCCTGACGACCACCCGAGTTTGATCCCCAGGTCCCACACAGTGGAAGGAGAGAACCAACTCCCGAGAGTTGTACTCTGACTTTTATACATGCACTAAGTCAACACACACACATGTATACACACACACACACACACACACACACACACACACACCTCTCACACAATCAATCAATGTAATTTTTAAAAGTTTTAAAAAGAAAAAGAGCCTCATTTGTATAAAGTTCAATCAAGGGAAAACCACATCCCATGACAATTGACACGTGGACTAAACAAAATGACAGGTCTAAAAATAGACTCACCGTCAGCTCAAATGGCTTCTACCACGACACCAAGGTAATTCAATGGCAAACAGTATCTTTTTCTCAACAGATGATGTTGGAACAATTGGATCTATGTGAGAAAATGGATCTTGATCCCAACTTCAAGTTATTAGCAAATATTGAAATAGATGATGCAATTAAATGTAAAACCCAAAATTTTGAAACTTGTATACAAACTGAAGGTGACACCTTCACCGCCCTTATGGAGACTGACCTGGGAGAAACAGGATTTAGCTCTCAAAGAGGAAAAGAAAATGTTAGCAAATTAGACTTCAATTTGTGCAGAAGCTAAGACCTTCTGCACAGAAAGGACACCATTAAAATAAAAAGGCAAACTGTGGTGCAGGAGGAAATATTTTGAATATAGCTACCTGAAGAAGGTCTTGTAATCAGGCAGTGGGAAACCCTTTAAGTTTTAGGGAAGCAGTGCAGTAAGAAATTGCCCAGATCTGCATACCCCTGAATCTCAGGGTGGAGGCCAGCCTGGACCAGCAACCTTCTGAGTATCGGAAGTGCCTGCATTGATGGCAGGATTTTCGGTAACACCAGTAGAAGTGCTTCCATGACTGGCGTTTAGAAGTGATCACTGCCACACACACAAAAACGAGCCCAAATACTTCAACAGACCCTTCAGAAGGAAAAGGCAGACTGATTGCCAGTTGGGACACACCAAGAAAGGACAGGCTGAAAACCACAGTGGGACCAGGTTTCCTGGAGGCTGTGACCACGAATCAGGAGGCCCAAGAATGGAGCCGTGGAACCGGTGGGGGAAGCCTGGCTATTTCCTGCTTAAATATACACTTACTGAGCCACGTGAAATTTCAAGCCTAGGTATTGAGCAAGCATAAATGCATCCATACATCCACAGGAAAATGTATCCCTAACATTCATCACAGCTTTACTTAAAATAGCCCCAAACTAGAAACGACCCAAACACTCATCAGGAGGTGAATGAAACAGCAACCAAAGAAAATATTAGCTAAATTGGGCTTCATCAAAACTGTAAACGTTTGTGCTTCAAAGGACACTATCAAAACATCAAGGAAACAAAGCCCACAGAATGTGAGAACATTTTTGCAAATCATGTATCTAATATGATCTAGTTTTCAGAATGTATTAAAATCTCTCACAACTCAACAGCAAAAACAAACAAACCAATTTAAATGGACATGGGACTTGACTAGACACTTATCCCAGGAGTCTACACCAGGCCACTAAGCCCATGAGAAGAGGCCCTCGACAGTTACGAGGGAAATGTAAAGAAAGTCATGGGCCTCCCTGGCCCCTCCCTGGCCCCTCCTGGGTGGTGCTGTCCACAGAGACGGGGAGTGGAACAAATAAATGCTTTGTGAGGAGAAACTGGCCTTTATGTGTGGCTGGTGAATGTAAAGTGTACGGGCTGTTTCTCGTCACTATAAAAATATCTAATGTAAATGACGTAAAGAAGCCAGGTGTGAAGCACATCTGTAACCCCAGCCCTGGGAGGGTTGAGACGGGTAGGTCCCTGGAGTTCACTGGCCGCCCAGCCCAGCTAATTGGTAAGCTCTAGGGTAAATGAGAGACCCTATCTCAAAAGACAAAGTGGAGAGCTATAGAGGAAGACACCCAGCACACACGCACATGTACACACACACATACCACACACACACACATACACACACACACACACACATGGGTTCATGATTTCAGAGGTTTGGACCCACAGTTGGCCATCTTGTTTGTTTCTGGGCCAAAATGAGTCAGAACATTATGGGAGAGATTGGTGAGCTCGAGCAACTCTCCCCTATGGCAGAGGGGAAGTCAGGAGAGACATGCCAGAAGGGGCCAGGGCAAGATGCCATTCACAAACATGCCCAGTGACCTACCTCCCGAAAGCAGACTCCACCTTCTGCAGCTCCACCATGTCCTATGGTCTGTTGAATCCAAGTCCTCAGTGGCGTTCATCCACAGAGCTCCATGATCCCCTCAATTCCCAAAGCCCTAGTTAAACACCTCTCACACTGGGAACCAAGCCTTTAGTACGTGAGCCTCTGGGGGATATTTCATGGGAAACAGTAGATAATTCATAAAGAAGTTAAGTGAAGGGACTGGAAAGAGGGCTCAGCAGTTAAGAGCACTGGCTGCTCTACCAAAGGACCCAGGTTACATTCCCAGCACCCACAAGGCCACTAACAACCATCCATAACTCCAGTTCCAAGGGGTCTGATGCCCTCTTTTGGTATCTATGGGCATTACATGCACCCAGGCACCTACATACAGGCAAAGCATACTCACAAAACAAAAAGAAATAAACTTTTAAAAAGAAATAATGTTCAGAGAAAAAAGCTGTGTCATTATTTGATGCCAGAATTCCAATCCTAGTTTATACTCAAGAGGATCATGAGAAAAATCACATGAAAACTGAGACACTCACAGGAGCATTATTCATACAAGACAAAAAGTGGAAAACAACCCAAATATGCTGTAAAGTGCAGGAGTCCATGCAGCAGAATATTACTAACCCGTAAAAGAATGAATTTTTGGCACATGCTGCATCACAGAAGACCTGGAAATACCGCATGAAAAACGAACCAATCACATGACTGCACATGGTGTGATGTCATGAAAGTCTCCAGAAAGGGCCAGTCCAGAGTCAACAAGTAGGTTAGGAAATGCTGGAATGCAGGGAGGGGACAGAAGATGACAGTGAGATAGGTGTAAATATCCTAAAACTGTGTTTTTTAAATTAGTGGGTTCCACAGCATTTGAGTTGCCACTCAGTAAAGCTCTTAATAAATTGGAAAGCTGGGGGCTGGAGCGGTGGCTCAGTCGTAAGGAGCAGCTGCTCCCTGACCAGAAGACCAGGGTTCAGTTCCCGGCACCCATGTCATGCGCCTCACAACTCCAGTTCCAGGGGATCTGACGCTCTCTATGGCCTGTGAGAAAAGTACAGTCACATGTGCGCACACACACACAGATACATTCACATATATGCATAATTAAAAATGAAGACAGTGGAGAATGGATAAACCAGCAGCATAATCCCCGTACTGTGGGAACATCTTGACAAGGAAGAAGCCACACTGCACAGTCATTCCCATGAGTCTGTGCGACACAGACCCACAGTGCAGGGACGTGGCCCCGTGGCTGCTTGGGGTGGGCAGGCTTGGCTGGGACAGACCAGGGCAGTGCCTTAGTGGTGTCCCCTTGGAAGACGATGGTCACCTGAGTTTACAAACCCTCAAAGCCATTGGGTGCACACTTGAAACACTTGTGTTTCATTGTTTGTCACCCTGCAGTGCAGGCAGTTGGCTCCACAACCTCTAAGTAATTGCAGTTTATTAACAGCTAGCCTAAGACGCACATACGTGTGTAATTAACATGCTTATTATCATGATGCCCTGCGTGGTTCTCCTTTCCTTCTGTCAGCAAAGTTGCAATGTTCACATAGTAAACGCCCATTCACATCACAGGGTATAGAGCGAGGTACCAGAGGAGCAGGTCACATCAGAGAGGATGATACCACACACCCCCGGGCTGGTCCTCCATGGATCCAAATCAAGAAATGATGTTAAGACTGCACAGGAGCAGTTGGAAGGGTCTGTGAAGAAAGCCAAGGGTCACCACTGACTCACTGTGCTGAGGTAGCCGGCAGAGTCCCTGTTGGAAGGGCAGACAACACTGGAGCAGCTCTAGGAAGGCACAGCTTCAACAGGGAGGGGCAGCTCCGGAAGGCGTCAGTGAGGAGGTCTGCAGGGAGACAGTGCTCTCTGGTAAGCGGGCTCCTCTGCCCTGGTCGTTTCTTCGCCCTGTCTTTGTACCTCAGTTAGAAAGGCTGGACCACCATACTGCACTGACAGATGAACCCCATAGGGTTCACACACCAGCAGCTGCCACATCTTCCCGGACCCGATGAGCCGGTGGCTCTTCTCTGTGGTTGTCTGACCCTTGAAGCATTACCAGCTCTTCACCACTCTGCTGTCTGGGGCTGGGACTCCAGATCCTCAAGTGACCAGGGGCTGCACCATCATGACAAAGGCGGTTAGTCACACCCACCCGTGTGTCCCAGCACATCAACCTACCTTCTGCGGGCCCATGGTACCTGCCTGACAACCGGAGGGTGGCAGTGCCATCTCCATAGGGGAACCAGGCAATAGGCACAATCTTGATATCACCAGTGTGTGCGGCACAGGTCACTGGAAACTCTCACTTTCCTTCCTGTTTCCCACGGGTTTCCTACTGAGTTCACTTTAACCACCCGCACACCACTGTGTGCCATGCCTTCTCTGCCACTAAGTACCTCCCTGAGGCTGGCCTTCAGGGCAAGTTTCGAGGAAGGTAGACAGGAGGCGATGGGTAGTCTGTGACCTTCTGTGTTTGAACCATGCAGCCCATCCTGCACATCCTGCCTGGATAAGGGGCTGCCTGGGAGGATGTGGGGTTGGAAAGCTGTTTTCCAGTTTCTGTCCTGCTTACAGATCTGGAGATGGAAGCAGAAGCCTTTAACCTTCGAAGTACCATGTGCACGTGCTGGTAGCTCTACAGAGGTCTGGCCCAGATTTTTCAACTTCAAATCTAGCTTTTCATCTCCATCGCGAGGAGGTATGTGTAACCCCAAATTCACCTGTTGAAAGCCTCCCTCAGGGGATGGTGTTAGAAAGCGGGGTCTGTGGGAGGCGATGAGACGGTGGGTGGGGCCCATGATAGGACTAGTTCCCTCTAAGAAGAGAGCAGTCCTGGCCTTGGTCCTTGGTCCTTCCACTAGGTGAGGACAGGAGGAATAGATGAGTAGCAGGAGTGGGGAGCCTGCATCCTTGTGCTCTGCCCCCTGACTTGGTCTCTGGGTGCCAGAGTCCTGAGAAACACCTTGCTACCATTTACAAGTTTCTCGTCCTCCAGGATTGAGCCCAAGAGGGTAAGATAGCCTCTGGGCACCCTCTCTGCAGCACAGCTCAACAGTCCTGCCTCCTGTCACACCCATAGGTGGGGGAGCATGTGGCACTGGATGCCGTGCTGTACTCCCAGGGCAGCAGCTTTGCCCTGGCTTCCTGTGCGGTGGTTACTCCTCGCCGTGATCCAGCTCCCTCCCTGGGAAGGTCATGCCCTTTTTCAGCCCCAGCTTGGCTCTTGAATTTCCCATTGGCCCACTCAGCTTGAAGACATGCTTCCCTCCTTCCTCTTAATGGGAGAAATATAAGTTAACGAGCTTGCAAACGAGCACCAGGCCATTTCTGGGGGAGCCCGCAGCACATGTGCACGGAGCTGTGTGTACGGAGCTGCGTAGGAAATGGGGAGATTAAAGCCAAGTATGTGAATCCGCACACTTGCCTCTCACTGAAGCCATAAAGCCATAAACTGGATTGTCCTTAAGCTTGAACTTTTCCCCCTCTCCAGCGGCTATCAAATGTCTCCCAGAAAATTGCTCTGAAGGAAGGTGTTTAGCTCGGCTTCCACATGAAGTGAGCAAGTGAGCTCTTGAGAGGCGCTCCTTTCTGCAGAGCCTGTGGGAAGCGTCAGGAAGCCTGGGCCCTAGCGCCTCCTTTCCTTCCCATGGTCCCTTCCTGTTAGGTACACAGCTCTGGGTCTCTGTCTTATGTAGAAAGTGGGTGATAGGAAAGGAAACAATATTTATTTTGTTCCTTATAGGTGCTGACTGAACCTGTCTACACATACTCCTTAATCCTAAAAAACAGTTCACAAGGAGACTGATAACCAAACTCCATGTATTAAAACTCAGGCCAGGATAAACTCTAAATTCATGACCATTGCTATCTGTCTTGTTACCCCCAAAGCTAAGACACGGGTGGTATGGGCGGTGAGATTCCAGCTGTCTACCTCACGTGACTGGAGGTTCCATGGCAGAGACTTGGGAGCCGTAATTTAGGGTTCAATTCAATTTAACAAATGTTAGGGTTAGGAAATGAGGAGATGGGATGAGAGTTGTGAACTTGGCCTTTAAGGAGCTTGTGATTTAATTGGAGAGGTGTGGACAGACAAACCTCAGTAAACAAGCACCACCCGTCATGGCCCAGTGGGTCCAAAGAACATGTCCCAGGGACTTTGGCTAAGCTGATGGCTTGAGCATGAGCCTACCTCCAAGGTCTTGGCCATCCCTGTGAAAGTGAGAGGAAAAGGATAAAAGGACACAACATACAACCAGAAGAGACTTAAGAACAGGCCAGCCAGATGTCAGCATAGAGAAGAGGGGCAGGGTGACTGCAGTCCCCAGCCTCGGGCTGGAGCTAGAGGGCGAAAGTGAGGACTAGCTGACTGTGCTCAGTTATCTGTAAGGATGGGAGACCCCAGACAGCATGAGGGAAAGTTGTTTTTACTCAAGGGAAGTAGACTGACATCCTCCTTCCTCCCTCTCTGCACCCCTCAAGCATTCAGCCACGTTGCTGAGAGCTTCTCTGTGGAGATGCTGAGCTGGATGGGCGCCAACACGTGGATGGAGCTGTTCACTGAGAACAGGGCTCGGCATGCCTCAGCCAACCTCATTGAGCTCATAGACTCTCAGGCCAGGTTTGTGCCTGCCATGCAGACTGAGGGTTACTCTCCAGGGCACTTGCTATCTGAGCAAAGGTCTAACAGGCATAGGTCATGACGAATCCCTTGATGAAAAGCCACTGTGTCCCTTGCAACGACATATTGGCTCCCCTCAGGCCCAGCATGCCATGTGCTATGTTGTGTGACCGACTCCCAGGAGTGGGTAGACTGCCAAGGCGTCTCAATCCAGAGACAAACTCTCAAGTGGAAAAGAGAAGTGACTAGAGATGGTGGCTCGACCTTGTTATCCCAGGTTCTTGAGAAGTTCAGACAGGAAGATTGCAAGTGCAAGGCTAGCCTGGGCAGTTTATCAAGACCCCGCCTCTAAAGAAAATGCAAAAGGAAGTCCCGCAAGATGGCTCAGTGGGTAAAAGCCTGGTGACTGGAGTTTGATCCCCAGAACTTGTGGTGGAAGGAGAAAACTGACTCCTTCAAGTCACCCTCTGACCTCCATGTGCGTATTGTGGCACGTGTGAGAACATAGACAATAACTGTAAAAAATATTAGTTATTATAATGCTGTAGGCACATGTGTACCCACACACTAATAATATTAATGATAATAATAATAATCTCTCAGTTCTCTCCTTCCACCATGTGAGTTCTGAGGATTAAACTCAAGTTGTCAGACTTCTCAGAAGACACCTCTACCCACTGAGGTCTCTAATAAATTACTTTTCTAAGTATAACGAAAGACTGGTGAGTGGAGTGCTTGCCTAGCATGCCTAAGGCCCTGGGTTCCATCCCCAACACTAACAAAGTCAGGGAGAGAGTTGGAGAGAGCGCTTAAGACAGACCAAAAGAAACAAACCACTGTGAATGAAATGAGCCAGAGGCAATGCAGGGAGGAAAGAAAAGGGAGAAGCCCTGCAGCCCTAAGTCCTCAGGCAGCAGGCACGGGCTGTGGCCTGCCGCTGGGCTGGGCGCTGTGGAAGAGCAGCCTCAAGCACAGAGCACTCTGAATGGAAGGTTAGAGAACATTTAAAAATCTACGTGCATTTTAAAGACAAAGGGAAAGAAATTTGCCAGAAAGTAGAACAAAAGAATAAAAAGAAAGACTACAAAAATGTCAATGGAGCTGGTGACCAGTATTGAGTGTCCACTGCCCAATAAGAACACATCCAAAAACAGGAGCAGAAGAGGAAGGGCAGGGAGGGTGGGCCAGAAAGTAACTCTAGACAGCTGGCTGGCAGGAGCAAGCCCTCACTAGTGCCATGCGGGGGGAGAGCATGTGTCCTAATTCGCCCTCTGGTGCTGTGACGAAGAGTATGGCCAAAGCAACTTGGGAGGAAAGCGTTTCTTTGGCTCAAAGGTTAAAGTCCTCACTACCGGAAGCCTAGACAGGACAGGGGCTTAAGGCAGGAGCCTGGAGGCAGGAACTGAATCAGAGACCATGGGAGAATGCTGCTTACTGGCTGCCTCCCTCCGGCTTGCTGAGTTATCTTTCCTATATAGCCCAGGCTCACCTGCCCATGGATGGCACTGCCCACTGTGGGCTGGGCCCTTTACAATAGTTAGCAATCGAGAAAATGCCTCGCAGACAGGTGCACAGGCAGATCTGAGGGCGACGACGCCCAAGTGAAGCTCCCTCCTCTCAGGCAACTTTAATCGGTGTCAGGTTGACAGAAACTAAGGAGCAGAGCAGGATAACAGGACCCTAAAGAATTCTGGGCAAGACATATCTCGGAAAACCAGGTATAATAGCAGCACCAGTCCTTTCAATCTAGAAAACAGAATTTCTAAAAAAGCTTTTAAAAAACCATAGACCCACAAAACCCTGAATCCTGTATGATGATGGATAAAGACTAACTTTAAAATCTACTTCATTCTGCACAGATGCAGAGGCAAGTGACCTCCTGGAGCAGCCAGCATGGCTCAAAAATGACAGGAAGACCTCACCAATGTCTAGCTGAGTCAGCATAGGCGCATAAGCAAGTTCAAGCTCAATACCTCAATAAAAATAAAAATGCACCAGAATAAGTGTTTGTTTCATATATACAACAATCAGACAGACCTGGGAGAGAGGGAGAGGAGAGGCAGAATGCATGCAGTGTGGGCATCAAGAGAGCTGCATCCTCACCTTCCACAGTTGGAGGCCAACAGACTCCACCTCAAGCAGAAAGGCAGGAAAATACTGCACTAGAGACGTGGAAGCAGAAAGCTACCTGCTAGGAGACACAGCTCTGGGGGGAACACCTTCTTCAGTAAAGTGGGACAAGTGGACAGCTCTTCCCCAACGTGAGTTCTGGGTACGCGGAGAACATGTACAGTCCTCGTCACAGATCAAACCCAATTTACCATTAATGATGATTGAACTGACAGGGTCATAGGGTAGCAGGTCTAGTGGTTCTATGCCCTGTGTCCCTGAACTGCCCACCACCCAGACCGAGAGGCGATCTGTGAGGGCTAATGTGAGTCTTATGGAAGGACCCTTCCCAGGTCTTCCCTGCTGGCCCAGGAGAAGGAAGGGCTTGAGACTAAATGGTTCCTGACTTCCTTCCAAGATACCTTGATGCCAAACTATCTCTGTCTCCCACAGTGCTGGTAGGAACAGGAAATGGTTTTCCATCTGGTCAATACAGCCCCGTGAGTCCAGAAGTAAAAACCTTGAGAAATGATCAGGCCACATGATTGTGGATGTGACAGGGTATCCACTCTCTGCTGTCACTGAAGGCTTCCTTCTGTGTCAGCATTTGGGGGACCATGTGGGGACATTTATTGTCATGGAAAGTTCTCTGGGGAAAACTCAGAATTAGAGATACATGCAAAGGCTTTGAAGAGAAGATGGAGCCTTGTGCCAACCATGATGAGTGAACTTGGGCAGCATTGATGAATGGGGCAGTTGGAGGCAGGGAGGGGGTGGAAAGCTTGTGTGTAGTAAGATAAATAGCCAGGTCCCTGGAACACGGAACCCAAGGCCCAGAGCAGAAATAAGCTGATGACACAGAAGACATCTAGAATGCACTGGGAAGGCTTTGACATGCAAGGATAAAGGGCTGTGAGTTTTTTCTTAGGCGGCAAGGAATGACTACGAATTTAGAAGGGGTAAAAGATGCGGCCAGATTCTCACTTCATAAAATAGAGTCAGGCAGAGGGTAGAGTGTGATGAGAAGTGATGGAGCTGGGACAAACAGAAACCGCTTGGGACACTTGAATTGGTCCAGTGAGCCATTAATGATACCATCTAGATCCTGCCGATGGCTGTGCTGTGAGATAGGAAGGTTGTCAGGGGTGATGGACAGGTAGCATCGGGCAGAGATGGGACTGCCTCAGAATGAGCTATGAGGAGCTGGGTTGGATTATGGAATAATAATAGGGATGAGAGGATGTGAGCCAGAGGATATAAACAAGAAAAAGAGGCAAGGGGCTCAAAGTCAAACAGAGCTTACTGTAAATCCTGCTTTAAAAGGCTTGACCACGGGCTGGGAGAGAGGGCTCAGCAGTTAAGAAAACTGACCACTCTAGCAGAAGACCCAGGTTGGATTTCCAGCACCTATATGGTGGCTAGCAACCATCTGTAACTCCAGTTCCAGGGGATCCGACACCCTCTTCTGGCCTCTGAGGACACTGCACAACATGGGTGCACTTAGATGCATGTAGAAAATACACTCATACACGTAAAATAGAAATAATAAAAATATTAAACAAAAATAAAAGCCTTGACCAGATGAGGACACATCAAAAGATCTTTTTATTTCTCCACTGCCAAGCAGAGCACCAAGTGGTCCATTTCCTTGTGTCCAGGAGTCCTTGCAACGATGAGCACATAGCAGGTGCTGGAAGGCTCATGTCATCATCACTTGACACCTTGAAAGGCCAGAAACTCTGGCCCAGATAACTGCTCTGGTGTGTAAATTAGTTAACTGAGACCCATTCCAACTGGACGGAGTGGATTTTCTCAGACGCAATTTTGTAAGAAGTGGAAAGGAAAGAAGAAAAGAAGAAACACTCCTCGGCCTAGGAGACCCCACTGTCCAGAAGAAAAGACACTCCAGTGAAGGTGTTGGCACCACCACAGCTCTGTGCACAGGCAGAGCATTAGAGTGCACATAGGGTGTTTTCCTGGGACTGGAAAAGGGCACAGATAACAGGGCACTTACTCGGATAAGGCCAATTCTTCTAGAGAAAAAAGGAGTGAACTGGACAAAGGATGTGGGTAATGAGTGCCGATGGGCTGATACCTGGACAGGGACTGCGTTGTCAGTCAAAGTGATGCAAGGAGAAATACCTCCAGAACACCCCTTTGAGGCCAGGCCCTGGAGGTCCATCACCCACATCCACAGAAGTAGATTTTGGTGGCCCTCTCTTACCAAAAAGGAAGTTGAGACACAGGATTTTGTGTAGCTTGCTCAGAACTGAAATCACAGATCTGCAGAGCTGGAACTCACCCAAGGCACACTTTGAGGCAGTGATCTCAGGATGGAAATGTCCCAACAGTGCAGAGCACAGGGAAGCAAAGTCTTAGCGAGACGAGGTTGGAACAAGAAATATTTCAGAATGTAAACATGTTCCCCACTGTAATCGAGGTTGGGGAACAGTTTGGAGGATGGCCTGGGCTCTGCCAAGGGGTGAGGGCTGTAAAATAAAAGACTCCTAGTGACTAAAATGACAGTACCCATCCAGTCCTGACTTCATTTAAGACTGAAACATCCCTGTAACACACTGAGAGCCAAAGTCAGTGCCCCTCCTCCTCCTCCTTGTGCACCGGCTCGTAAAGATTCTGGGCAGCAGCTGCAGCCATTGAAACAGTGTTCATTTCCTTCCTTTGTGTGAACTGCAAGGAAGCACAGGACGGGAGAGGGGGGTGGGTCTGATAAATGATTCACTGGAAAAGCAACTTCATAAATGGGTTGGAATTAAGATACAAGATGCTTGAAGCCCTCCTACTCGCTCATAGTTAATGCTGGAGTGAGCTGAGGCCTCAGCTTTATTCACTTGACTCTGATGGCTGCGTTTGTGAGTCGTAAATCTGCTGGGAGAAAGAGAGTTGGGAGCGACAGGCAACTGTAATGCTATCTCTGGTTAATGTGCTCAGAAATGGAGTCTTCCTGCCATTAGGGCCCAGCAAATTCTCCCGAAGCACGCAGGGAGACGATGGTAATAGTAATAGTTCAGTACCGCGGACAGCACCAAAGCTCAGAGAGCCTGTTCTGGCTACGGGGCTGTGTCAGCACCTTGGACAGGGTCCCCTGCCCCCAGCCCGGATTCCAATCTGGAGTCTCCTGGGTCTCCGGACCTGTTGAGATAAACTGGAGTCACAGGAGGGGAGGGTTAGCTGGGAAGGTCTCCAGCCATTGGCTTTTCTTAACTGAGAGTGGCTGGCACAGGTGACAGAATGAGTTGGTGACTGATATAAGACAAAGGGCTGCATTTCAAGCAATAAAAGCAATAACATCTCCCATCTGCAAGGCCAAGCGCAATAGACAGTTTTCTTCAGTTTCTGCTACTGGGTCCTAAAAATGCATGGTGAGGTGGGGGTGAGCCAGCTCTGAATTTCGAGGTGAGCCTGAGTCACTGTTCTTGTCAAGGTTGCTCAGAGGGTGAGAGGCAGGGCCAGAGTCAAAATTCCAGTCTTGTACACAGAAAGTGAGGACCAAGTACAGGTAGGACTGGTAGGGAGCATGGCTTGAGACATCTCTGCTTTCTGTGCTGTTGCATGATTAATGGAGGGCTGGCTCCACAGTCTCTCTCTAAAACACAAATCCCACATGTTGACCCCTCCAGTTTAAAGCTCTTTAAGGGCTCCCTGTGGCCCACCGGATAAAGTGAAAACCCTTAATAAGTCGTTCAGAACCCTTCAAAGCCCAACTCTGACCTGAATCAATGCTTAACACCTCTGTCAGGTGTCTCAGCTTCCAGGGCCGGGAAAGGAGTGCCAGGGCTGCCTGTGCCATGACTGTGCCCGCTGCACCCTTCCTGCCTCCTAGGGCTCTCCCACCCTACCCATCTTGGGGTGGGTGATGAGCAGACTCTGTCTCTTAACCAAAATTTCATGCCAGTGTCTCATCCCCCGTGAAGCTCTTACTAACCCAACAGCACAGCTTAACATTCTCTGTGCTTGCACACGGCTTTCTTTTTACCTTGATTATTGCATTTATCACACTATACTATAATTATTTGGGCATATTACTTCCTTCCCTACTAAGCTGTGAGCCGCTCCGGGGCAGGAACTCCAGCAGGTTCCTCTCTGTTTACCCTGCCAGTGCTGAGATGCCAGTCCTCGCAGGAAGTGCTTGTGAAGCGAGAGCCAGGGACCAGGAAAGATAGTTTACAAAGCAAGGCCCTACTCTTTACTGAGGCACCTCTCAAATGCCGGAGGAGCTTGGCATGAGTGGGCCAGGAAGACAAGATCCAAATGCCATTGGGCCATTAGTTGGAGTCCTGACCAATCCTGGGGCTTGGATCATGGGGATATGGGCCGATCACAGTGGAATGAGGCCTGTAACCTTGAGCAGTAGGTCTCATGGCTCCATCTTCTGCCCCATTGCTCTCAGCAGGGACGAGACCCGTGAGTCTGTTGCTTTGTCTTGCCATAGGCGAAATCAGCACTCGCCCTGTGATTAGACCCTGTTATTACAGACACGGCACATCTGATAATTCCACAAATCTTTGCCGAAGGCTTGCCGAAATCTGCACCCTGTGCCAGGTATAGAGAAGGCTGAGAAAATATGTGCTTAGCTCTTTATAGAGAATACCTTGAAGGTTCATGGGAAGGCAGATCGAGTTTAAGGGGTCTGGGGAATGGCCCCATGCGGGGATAGCATGCAGTCAACCCTCCATAGCCACAGCACATCTGCAGAGTCAACCAACCATGAATTGAGAATATTGTTGAAATGCATCATGCTAAAAATGTATAGGCTTTTTCCTTGTAGTAGTGCTTAAGCAGTGCAGTGTAGCCATCATCAACACAGCATTTATAAGGTATTTGCTACTGTAAGTCATCTAGAGCTGATTTAAAATACACAGGGGCGTGTTGATACCTTCTATGTAGACATGATGCCATTTTATACAAGAATATGGCATGCATAGGCTCTAGAATTTGTGGGGGTTCCTAAGATGAGTGCCCCCACCCAGGGATAGTGAAATATAGTTGTGTATGCTGAGACTCAACCTCGAGGCTGGAGCAGAGAGCCACACAGACCTCACAAGGAGGCTTCCTGTTCTTAGATCTCTGGCTCCTACTAAGAGGCACCCTTTGAACTCTAAGCAGGCAGGAAGTCAGTTGAAGTTGCCTTTCATTTTAAGGAGATCCCCAAGGCAGCATTTGGGTGAGGGTGGAGGTAAAGGGGGTGTTCTTCTGTCTCATTAAACCAGCCCCCACTGCCCCCAGGGTCCAGTTCCAATCCCTCCACTTCAACGATGTCATACCCTAGCACCTCCATCATGACGAGACTCAGCTGCTAATGGGTGTGTAATTTGGGGGATGTTGTGAAATCTGTTAATAATTAGCACTCCGGATGTGCTATCAATGAAAAAGTAGGTTGCTACTGGGGTGCAAGGCTGCTCCACTGAACTACATCCCTCCTGCCCCACCCCCAAGTATAAAAGCAACTTGAATTCCTGGGCTGGTCCCATTGCTTGGGTGTGGGGTTTAACTTTTCAAGGTCCTTGTGTGTGTGTGTGTGTGTGTGTGTGTGTGTGTGTGTGAACGCAAGTGTGCTTTCTGAATCTGACCTTCACAAAGTCCCCAAGGTGGGAAAGACACGTTATTGCTTCCACGCCATGAGTGGTGCAGGGGAAGCCTGGAGAGAGGCTAGCTTGGCCAGAACGGGGGGGGCTTGGGCAGATTTTCCTTCTCTCTGTACAATCGATTCTGGACTTCCTTCTACGCCTCTTGAATCGCTGGCTGATTTGGCTCCTAGACAGGGATGCTGCCCTGCCTTTGGCATTTATCTTTATGCTCCCAGTTCAGGGCCTGGAACACAGCAAGTCTTCACTGATCTCTGCTGGTGAATGGTGCTCTAAGGAATGAGGGGCTCTGATTCAGCAGGGTGTGGCTATGAGGGAAGTCCCCGACTGTGCCTCTTTGTCCCCCCATCTGTAGAATCCACCTACGGAAGCGCCTGCCACTTGAGAATGCCTTGGGCTCGTATTCCTGTTCTGCAGTAATGGCTGGATTATCTGAGGAAGGGTTCAGCCTAGCCTCCATCCTTATAAGACAAGATGAAGGTGTCCCTCCTCCTCGTTTGAGAGGTTTCAATAACCCAAACAATCCCTGCAAGTTGCTTAGTGCAGTGCCTGGCGTGGCAAAGTACCTGGCAAATTCTAGCTACTTGGAGCCCACAGCAAGCAGTCAGAGAAGGTGTGCCAAGCCCTGTCTCAGCGAAGCTCTAGTTTCACGATCTGCCTTTCAGTTCTCATTCACCTACTGTGTGCTGGCACCCAGAGGACATGGAGATAAATGAGTCCTCAGGCCTGCCACAGGTCCACGAGGAGAGATAAGCCACAGCCACAAACAACCTCATCCTCCTATCATTTGGCTCCTTAACCCAGCAACTGAACTGCAGAGATTGGAAAAAAATAGAGATGAGGGAGGAGAGGGAGGGGGACGCAAGGCCATATCAGCTTTGCAAAAGAGGATGATTCAAGTGGAATGCGGTGCTAATTTAAATCCTGAAATGACTGATGTATTTTCCATGGTGTTTTATTAATCAGCCTCAGATGGAGCACAATTTGCAAATTTCATGTGGCAGCTATTAAACATTTTCTCCTACGTAAGTAAATGAAAGGGATTTACTAATTCCAGCAGACACTTCGTGAATGGCTGATGGAAGCATGCGCCTAAACACAAGCGGACACCGAAGTTGCTCAGGATGTCAAGCAGCACTCAGATCTCCACACTAAACCTTTGCATGTGCTCTGAGCCCTAGAAGACTTGACAAGTATTGAGATGGGGATGAGGAACGCAGTTATTGGGAGCAGAGTCTAGCTGGAGTGGGAACAGTCCTGAGGGTGGCATGGGGAGATAAAGCTGTCTGAGGATATCCTGGGATGTCTAGCTCCTGTCTGCTTCCACAGCCTGCTCTGTTCTGGGGCATTTGGGCTGCTCTCCTGGTGGACATAAGTGCAGTATTCCCTCTGCTCTCCCAAGCCAGTCTTCTAGGAAAATCCCACCCTTGGGGGCTACTTTTGGTGCCAATAAATATTCTTTTACAGTATTTTATTTATTATTTTGATTTTATGTGTATGAATGTGTTGCTTCCATGTAAGTAAGTGCACACATATTGTGCAATGCCCGAGGAGGTCAGAGGAGGGTGTCAAGCCCATCAAACTGGAATTATAGATGGCTCTTAGCTACTCTGTGGGTGCTGGGAATTGACCAGGGGTCCTCTGCAAGAGCAATCCGTGCTCTAAACCACTAAGCCATCTCTCCAGCCCCCATAATTACTCTTTACACCTCACACCATGCAAGGGTCTAATTAATTCACCATTGACCACACTCAAAGAGTGATGGGTTTTAGGTCTGTGCAGTGAGGGAGAAATTGGAATCATAAAGAATAAAGTATGCTACGTCATAGGACTGGGACAGACATGGGGGAGGTGACAAGCCAGGAGTCTCAAGATACTGGGTCAGATAACCCCACATTCCTGCTTATGGAACCTCAGCACCTTGGGAAAATGAAGAGAGAGCTACCTTGGTGTCATGGAGGGCCAGCTCCATCTATAGACCTATTCCCCCCTGAGCATCCATTTACTTATCTGTAAAATGAGAGCCTTGGTATTAGGACCCCTCTGTCAGGAGGACACCAAACAAAGTTGAAGGAACCAGGAGAAAAGCTGGTTGAGTGGCACCATGGAAGATCCCTGGAAGCTGTGGGCAAGGAGACCTGCCCTCCTGTAGAAGCATCTTCACGCCCAGAGCCCACACTGGGAAGTGATGTGGGCTGGCCCTGTGGTCTCCGGGCTCCTTAGCCTTGATTCACTTCATTCAAGTTGACCTCCAGTCCTCTCTGGGACTTCACAGGTACATATTGAACATCTGCTCTGTGCCGGGCTCCTCTGAGGATGTGGTGGGAACTGGAAGGGCTCTGCTGTGCACGGTCAGCGAGGGGTAGATGTGGAGTGGAAGCCATGAGGAACAAATCTGCCATTCTTCCCACTGACCCCCTCCCAGGCCAACTCCCTTCACCACGTGAAGCACCACGCTCACAAGGCATCTCCCCCTCCCCTTCTCTTCCTGAACACCCCACCTAGCACCCCCTTTGAGGGCCACTCCCCACAAAGCTGTGCTGCTGCCTCCTTCCAGGCATGCCACTGGTTTTCACTGTGAGCTGCACCCCACCTCTTGCAGATGGTCAGCAGGACATGCCAAGGCGTTTTGAGCATTGTCACAGAATCTCAAGGTGTACAGTCTCTTGACCCTGGTAACGGTTGGTTGGCTGTTTTCCTTATGAGATCTCATAGCAGCAGAGGCTATGAGAAGGGGACACAGCCAACCAGCCTCTGACACTCACAGTCGAAGTAAACATTAAACCCAGCCTAGCCCAATGTAGATTAACAGGAAGCCGTACGTTACAGCTATTTGCATCCTTCCTGTTATCAAATACCACATGCCAGGCCTTCCACAGACAAATTGTGCCAGGAAAGCATTGTTAAGTGTATACAGTCTGAAGACCTGAACCAACCATCAGAAAGAGGCACAAACATGACCCAAATGTTGGAAGGACCAGATGGGGACCTTCAAGTAAGCATGGTTAGTATGTTAGGCTATAATGGAAAAGGTAGATCACAAACAAGAACGGACGAGAGAAGTTGGAAATGCCAGGAAAGAACAAACTCTGACAGAGTGAAGGGTGTCGCAGACCCTGGGCAAGAAACTACCCAGTAAAGGACTAGGCAGCTTGACGATGGGTTCAACAGAAACTCTCAAAGTGGAAATCAAGCAGAAAATGCAAAACACAACCAGAACATGGACAGCCGGCCATGGTGACACACACCTACAAGCACAGAATTTGGAAGGCTGAGGTAGGAGGATTGTATGTGTAATTCTAGCCTGAGCTACATAATGAGTTCCAGGCTAACCTGAGACATACAGTGAGATGACACAGTCATTAAGAGCATTGGTTGCTCTTACAGAAGACCCAGGTTTGAATCCCAGCATCCACATGGTGGCTAATAACCATCTGCAATTCCAGTTCCAAGGGACCCAATGCCCTCTTCTGTCCTCCATGGGCATGCATGACCTGGGTGCATTAAACAAATTTTTTAAATGTTTAAGAGATATAGTGAGACTCTGGGAAGTGTCAAAAGATGTCACAAATGTGTCACTGGATGGCCAGAAGGAGAAAAAAGAGAACCGAGCAGAAGAGTCTGAAGTGATAATGACGGAGCTTCCCAAGTTAATGAAAGCCAGGGAGCTGCAGCTCCGGGAAGCTCAGGCTCAGGGACTCAGCACCAGCACCAAGGTCCCCACGCTGCTGTTTCATGGCCATTACAAGACTACCTAGATGTTCCCCCTAAACTGCAGACACCATAGGCTTGGGGCCAGCATGGGTGTGTCTGCTGTGCCACCGGTAAGGAGGAGCATCCCAAGGCTGCTTGCCAAGATGCTTAGTGGCTGCAACCGAAACTGTAAGTTGAGAGCTTGATTTTCAGGACACAGTTGCTCACACTGGAGCAGTTTATCCAATGGATTGGGGTGACTTTATAAGCTTCTTAACTCCAGGAGGGCCAAAAAAGCTATAGGAAGCAAGAGATGTGCACCCAGAACAGGGTCCTCAGCTTTACACCACACCCCAGCAGGGAGTTCCTGCTGCCATTGCACACATGCACCCCAGAGCCCACACTCTAGGGCCTCTGGGTCACACAGCCCACCATCCGGGTCAGCACGGAAAGAAAGTGGGGACCTCATTGGCTTTTTTACTAGAGATCAATGTCTGTCCCCATGCTCATCAAGTAAGACCCCCAAATACAGCAGGGGCTTCCATGTTGGGTACCCACCATCACATCCCCACACAATTCCAAGGAAAGACCCTCATTTCCATCTGGAAGCACCTGTGGGTCTGTATGGAACAAAAAACCCACAAAAAAGGAAAGAAGTCTCAGGTCCAAGCTTAAATGCAACCTCCCTCTGCAAAGCTGCCCCCATGGAACTGCTCACTGTGTAGACCCAGCCATGAGTCTGTGGCATTCAGTCTTCACCATCACCCTGGGAAGAAGCTACCCATCCACCTCTATCTCATAGAAGTGGCTTTGGGGCATCTGGGCAGGGGACACAGGCTGGCACCTTCCTCCTGGACCCTCTGCTCAGAGCACAGTGGGTTTTTGTTCTGGCGTCATTTCCACTTGCCCTGTGGGCAGCGTCTAGGAGCAGTTGGGCTGTGTAGAGTGGGATCACGGCAGACACGGACCCATTCCTCTGAGATGTAGTTTATTGTTTATTGAACTTTGTTGGCTGTCACGTTTTGTGGAAAGAAGATTCTGTGCCAAACACCATTCAGATTCATGCATTATTTACCAGCTAATATCACAAACACCATGTAACAAACCAGCCCTCTTCCACCCCAGCCCTGTCTGCTTCCAAGGAGCCAAGAGCGTGCCAGCGATGCTTGTTCTACACGATGGGGTCAAGCTCATCGCCCCTGTGCCCTGGCTGTCCTTCCTCCTGACTTCCGTGACCAAGACAGAGTGTCATGCAGGAGAACACGGTCTGGTTCATCACCAGCTGGTCCAGTTATGATGGAAACCGGACAGAAGATCCTTGCTACTCGCCGATTGAAGACATGCCTCTGCTTTTCAAGGCCTCTCTCCCCAAGCCTCACCCCGAATTCCATTCTGTCTTTCCTGTTAACTCCCCCCCACTTCCAGAAGCGTCTGCGGATGTGCTCAGAGGTCTCGTTCATCCCTGAACACTCCCTGCATCTCCCCGCATTCCGCTTTGCATCTTTCTCTACATCCCTCCGTACGTCTCCCCTGCATCCCTCCAAGTGTCTCTTACTGTGCCTCCTTCTATCCTCCATGTGTCCCCCTAGGTCCCCTTTTCCATCCCTCTGTTTCTCTGCCATATCTCCCCTATAAACATCCTCGTATTCCTCTCTGCATCCCTCCCAACATGACTTCCTGTGTCACTTCCTGTATCCTCTCCCTGCATCCTTCCCCGTATCCCTCCCTCCATCCAGTCCTGCGTCTCTTCTTCCCTGTCCTTCACTGCTTGTCCTGCCTGCTCTTGGCTCTCCCACTGGCAGCGCCTGCCACCCTCTACTGTTATAGCTCCTGCCTGGTGCTATTTGACTTTCCTCTACAAACTGTCTCCCTGGCAAGAAGCCATGGAAGGAGTTAGGGGTTAGTCTGATCCCAGTGAGGAAAGGCACAATGTGAAAGGCCTGTAAAGCTGATCCAGAGGGTTAGTGTACAGTTGGGGGGAGGGTACATCAAACATCAGTGTGGAGACAAGTTATGTTATGCTTAAACATGGGGGCCTGTTTTGCATTAAATCTATTGACAGCTAGGGAGTTTATGGGTGTCTTATTTAGGAAACAGTGGGGCTGGCAGGAGCACACTTGGGAGAGATCAGAGGTAGGTGAGGAGGGGTGTGTTCATATAGAAATGTGGTGGGGAGGGAGGACTCATATAGAAATGTGGTGGAGAGGGAAGGAGAAGCAACCATCACATCACGGCAGGGCCTCATCCCCCAGCATGTGTGGAGAGAGCCAGGAGCCAAGGGAAGGCCGTCTCCCTGGATGGCAAGCTCTCTAAGTCACTTTTCTAGTTCTCCAAATGGAAGTCATAAAGCCTGCTGCCTGCTGGCAGAGACATCATGGACGCACTCTGACAAAGGCCAGGGAGACATATCGCTGGGTTCTTGGGAGGCGGCCGCATTATTCACAAAAGGCATTTCCATATGCCTCCGTGAGGACTCAATTCCCCTTGCCGCATCGCAGTGAATCCACTTTCGGGAACCCATTTGTGCCTGATTATAGATGCTGCAGCCAATGACAGTCTCTGGTCTCTGCCTCACAGTCTGCGGGTGCTGTTTCCCTGGCACCCGCAGACCTTGCCGCCCTTCGCCATCATTCCTGGCCACAGTCACTGAAGTTCCAGGATCACATTTTCTCCATCATGACTGTTGAGCCTTAGCTTGGGGCAGGTGCCACATGGTTTGTAGTAGCTGTCTCCCAGCTCGGCACTGCCAGGTGGGCACTCAGTGCCCATGGCTGGCTGCCCACAGTGGACACCAGCACACTCTCACTTTCACTTCCTCAACACACTGGTCAGTTGTCATTGCTGTGTGCTGTGGCCGGGAGGATGTCGGAAGCACTGCTCTACAGGAGCTCGCTCAGACAAGGAAGATAGACATGAAGGAAGTGTATCTTCATGCCCCTTCAATCTCCTCAGCCAGCAGGCAGGCCCTGTTCCCCAGGTCGCCTCTGACACCCTTCCACCCGGTCTTCTTGGCCACCTGCGTTATCATCGGCCAGGCCCTTCGTTGGTAACATGGGAAGCAAGTCTAAACCAGGCTCCAGCCCCAGACAGACCAGTCTGCCGCACACACCAAGGGCCTGGGAGATCCATTCCTGATGCAAGGCTCTGACCAAGAAGCCCCCACTCATTCCCCAAGCCTTGCAGCATCCCGTTCTACCACTCAACTGTCTCCCTGTCTGTGACGACCTCACTCGTCACTGGCGCTGAACTTCCCTCTCGGGCACCTTCTTCTGCGCGTCTGTCTGTGGGGATCCTGCTGCCTCTCCTGCCCCTCTCTCCCAAAGCACTGTGGTCTTTCACATTTCCCGGAATTCCTGAGCTGGGTACAGTCCTTGCACTCCTACTCGTGACAGCGTTCCAGACGTCGCCAGCAGGAGCTGCCACTGTGGTGCTACTGGTGCAGGGATGCCTGGTGCACTGTGGTGCTTGAGGTGGAGAGCAGCCTGTCAGAACCCTTAGATCCCTTCAGGAGTGAGGGGTGGAGAGCAGCCTGTCAGAACCCTTAGATCCCTTCAGGAGTGAGGGGTGGAGAGCAGCCTGTCAGAACCCTTAGATCCCTTCAGGAGTGAGGGGTGGAGAGCAGCCTGTCAGAACCCTTAGATCCCTTCAGGAGTGAGGGTGCCTTAGACGCCTGGCATCTGTAGGTGGCAGAACGCCCTGTGCTGGACAGCGTTCACTCGACCCCACACCTGGGCGGAGGGAGCCTCAGCTGAGGGTCCCTCTTCCCGGATGACTCCAGTTTGTGTCAAGCTGACCAAAAATAACCAGGACAGCCTCCTTCCTGAGGGCTCTCAAGCCCTGCAAAGAATAATGGCTTCTTGGGAAAGCCCACGCCATGAGACAGGTGCTCCTGAATTAAGGAGAATCAGACAAGACCCAGCTGGAGAAGAAGCACCCTCAGCACATCTGGATATTTGCGGCAGCTTGGTGCCCTGAGGTCAGAGAAGGCAGAGGAAGCAGAAATTCCTCCTCCTGGGGCAAGCTGAGCACTGAGAGACAGAGGGCAGCAGAGACCTGGAGCTCACAATCCCCCCTGCAGGAGGACACCCCGCAGGGATAAGCTGAGCAGCTATGGAGATGCCCACGGTGGACTTGTCATGTGTTCTGCTCTCACTGCTCCACGGAGGTGACCTACTGAGGTGGTCTCCTCCTCCTGGGGGGCTTCCTGGGACTAGCGAAGGCTGTGTGCTGCTGGCGAACACGAGATGCCAATGACTGTGCCAGTGGCAGGAGGTAAGGACAGGGCACTTCACTGCCAGCGGTGGGGTACTCTAGTCTCAGAGGCATGATTAAGTTTGTCTGTTGTGGCTGAGGACTGGTGACAACATGTTCTTTCATAGTGTAAAGGGAAGGTTTAGGGTTAGGGTTAGGAAACAGGGGCCAAGTGGGACACAGGGACCACAGACCTTGTTTGTACTAAGGATGTAAAGGAAACCCCTTCTTCCCATCCAAGGCGAGCGTTACAGCCCCAGGGCCTGGGGGCTCCTGAAAAGAGGGAGAGAAGGAAGCCAAGAGGTTCACTTACACAGCTCAAGGCAACTCAGATGCTCAAGGGTGGGAGAAGATTCAGTGCATTAAATTTTGTAGACGAATTTGATATATTCTTATATTGCTGAAAATAGATTGTTTTGACTCTTATATGGGCCAGATTGTAAGATACACCATTGATTTAATAATGGTTCGGTGAGGGCAAAAGAGAAACAGAAGTTTAATACACACATAAAATGTTTTACTGTTGGAGCCATATCTACCTTCATTGCTGCTCTAGAGAGCAGAGTGCTCAGTCTCCATGTCCTTTCAGCCCCATCTAGCCAACGGACACCACTCATGTAATCAGGCAATAGGTGACTTCTAACACACATCTGAACTTCTGGGTGCATGCCGATGCATGCAGAAGAAGGCTGGGTTTATCCTGCATCCCCATCTGGTTAAATTAAGTCTTCCTTTTCCTCCACTGAAAAACAGAAGTGCTGGGGGCCAGGGACATAGCTCAGCAGGTAAAGGCACTCACTGCAAAAGCCAGGGGACCTGAGTTACGTCCCTAAAACCCACATAAAGGTAGGAGAGAACTGACTTTATAAATTTGTCCTCTGGCTTCCAAATACATTCTTTGGCATGTGCCCTGACCCAACACACACCATACATGCACAATAATAAACAAATAAATAATTAATATTTTTTACAAAATGTAATGGGCATGTATAGAGTTATATAGTGACCAAATGACAGCCTCAGGGAAGAGGCAACTGGGAAGCCTGAGCCCGTGTTGGTTATCTGCCGTCTTTAGCAAGCGTCCACCACCACCACAGCCTCATACCACAGCTATGCTATGCCACCACTCCTGTGGGCGAGATTCCTGGCTCTGCTCCAGGTCACAGGCTGCCCGTCTGTGGTCTCCACTGGAATCTAGGCCCCTCTTCAAGTCTATTCAGTGCCTTTTGGCTACAGTAGGACTCAAAGTACCAGACCCAGTACCTCGAAACACCACGGTTAACAAAGGGAACATTTGAGACAGTCAAGGGGAGCCAAGGGGACAGCATGATTAAACACCACGTGAAGTCTTGGATGTGACCCTGAGCAGAAAAAGGACCTTAGATGAAAACCAGGAGGTGTTAGGGTCCAGTCTAGTTGATGACTTATCAGTGTGGGTTCATTCACTGTGACAAACACACCTTGCAAATACAAGAATTATAAACGAAGTAAGGATAAACTCTTCTGTAAATCTAGTAGTGATTAAATTAAGCTTAGTAAACATGCACACTTACACATACCTGCGAACACATGACTCTGAGAAGGAAGTTGTGTCCCACAAACATCCCTCAGCTGGTAATAGCCCGGCTCACCACGGAGAAGCCATGGAGAAGGCAAGCCGCACCGTGCCATTTCTTTCCCGTATCACATAGTTTGGGCCTGGGATTGGCTTTGGGGGAGCTGCCATGCTTGGGGTTTAAAGTTTCCCATCTGCTTTGCTTGGGTGCTGTGGTGAGGGATAGTTCAGTGAGCCCAAGGCACTGCATGTGCTGACTGCTCACCCTGGGTTGATTGTTTGTTAGAACCATAAAGTTGGCTCCACATGGTCAATAAATTAAGCTCAGTGAGATGCCATCATGTTAGAACATCTAAACCCAAGGACACCAACCACACCCCTTGCTGGTGGACAGCAGGCAGGAGGGACCCATGGCGACCACTCGGAAGCATCCCAAGTTGTAGGTGCTACAATAAAGTTGCTCTTACTCATGACTCAGTCATTCCCCAGAAGTGATACCAAGTTCTCAAGTAGGAGTGTTCCAGAAGGCACTGAGTAGTTTTAATCCATGGTGTGGTTTGTGTCTGCCTTGAAGGCCCAACTTGGCCCTGGAACATGGAGGTGCTGAGATGGATGGGACTACAATTCTCACCTCTTGGAACTCACAGTCCAGGGCACTTGCAGGAGCTAGAGAAACAGACATGAAGAGTGAGTCTGCTGTGGAAGGTGCTGTGGGCACAGAGAAAAAGACGGCCTGGCATGGGGGGTGGATAAGGCTTTCCCACAGCACTAAGCTCCGACTGGCCACAGGGCAGGGGTGCTCAGAAAGCAGCTCTGTGTTTACAGCCTTCAGGACCGTTAACCAGCACAGGGTCTCTGTGCACTCTGGGGCAATGATGTTTCCCAATTCACTAATAAAGCAGAGAAGCTTTTGAAGAGATTGGCACTGGGTTCTGTAGGTCTGTGTCTGGGTTCCAGTCACCCCATATATGTCTAGGGTCTGCCTGGGTGCTCAGCAGTCTGTGCTCAAGGCTCACCAAACCAAGTGGTCCCCCTTCCCCTGCCTCTGATGGCACATCAGCACCTTGGCACTCACCACAGGGTGGGGAGCACTGGCCCCATCATGGTGTTGGCTGTGTCACAAGGCTTCTCTGCTCCCTCCCATGCGGTCTCAAAATCTCCAAAGTTAGCCTATACGAGGGGCAGTGGACAGAAAGCTTTGCCTTGCACTGCCAAGTGGGCCGCCTTGGCGTGACCCTTCCCCAGGAACAGGTACAGGCCCAGAGCCTCCAGGCTGCTGGCTCTGCTCTCCTTTCCCATCTGTGGTGACAGTCTCTTCACCACACTCAAACAGGATTGCTGCAGGGAGCCAGTGTCCTGCCTGAGGAGGGAGCCCTGCTCATCCTGTGTCTTCTTCTTTCAGCTTCTCCCAGAGCAGCACCAGTCTAGGAGATCCCCTCCCTTACAAGAGGTAGCTCTGTGCTGGGAATGGTGGCACACTCCTTTAATCCCAGCACTTCGGAGACAGAGGCTGGCAGATATTTGTGAGTTTGAGGCCAGACTGGTCTACATATCGAGTTTCAAGCCAGCTAGGATGACAGGAGACTTTATCTAAAGAAGAAGGAGGCTCAGTGTGTCCAAGAGAGTTATAAGTTCGAATCCAGAGGGAAGAAACCAGCAGAGTGACATCAGAGTCTTCCCTCTCTCTGAGCCCCAAGGCCCCAGGGCCCTGGCTACTCAAATTGTGTTAGATAACAGGCAGCTTGGAAACTCAGGACCCTCCGGACCCTTTGCAGAAAAGTCCACTTACCCACATACACACATGCATATACGTGCCTGCATCCATGTGCACACACACAATTTAGTTTTTGAGCCTCATGGTTTTGAGAGCCAAGTGTAAGAAGCCATACCTAAAACCTTTGCCTCAGCATGTGTCCTGACAGTAAAGAATAAATGATTCAAAAGATAAAATTAGATGTCTAACTCATCACAAACACAGAAATAAATTCCAGATGGATGAAAAACTGAGATGTGAAATGTGAAACTGTAAAGCATTTTTAAAAAGCACAAGAGAATGTTTTCATCACATCTTGCTAGAGGCAAGACAATAGATACACAAATTTAAGAAGCTAAGTAGCTCACTGGAAAGGTGGGCCAGGGACAGTCACAGGCAGACCCCAGTGAGGACCTGAGCAGGCCACACAGCCAGAACAAAGCCACAGCATCCATTGCATCTGCCCATTGGCAGATGTGGACAAGACCGTTAATGCCATACATGGACATGAATGTGGAGAAACAGGCCACTGTTGCCAGTGGGCAGGTAAGACAGATCACTGCAACCACTGTGGAGGCAATTTGGCAAACTCCACTCCTGATCTCCAACCAAAACAGCAGTTGCCCTTTCAGGCAAGTCCTTGAAGCCGTCCACACCCTCCGTGTTCAAGATTGCTCATCAGCCGAGAATTGTGATAGAAGAAATCGCCAATGAAAAGTGGACCCTAATGCCAGTCCCAGTGGCTGTGCCTTTAAGCCCAGCCCTTGGAAGGCAGAGGCAGGTGGATCTCTGTGAGACTGAGGTCACCCTGGTTCACATCATGATTTCCAGACAGGCTGTGACCAGGGAGACCCTGTCAAAAAACAATCAACAAAATAAATAAATAAATAAATAAATAAATAGGCCCTAGCTAGCTGGGAGATGGGTAAACATGGGTTTTATCCACAGTGGACTCCTCTACCTACACTAAAGATGACCTGGGTCTATGTGCATCATCTAGAATCAGCCTCCAAAATGGCGGTGAAGAGGAAAACCAGAAACAAAGGACTGTGAAAGCACAGGGCACTGTTAGGTTTTGCTCACCTGTGAACAATGACTTGGAGGCCGCCTTCCCCTGGAGGAGGAAAGCAGGCGTGCCAGTGGCACTGAGGCCAGATCCCACACCAAGAGACGGAAAACTAATACGGTTAACTGATAACACCTGTTTGTTTAGGGGGCATTTATGTAAAAGCCAATTCTATATGTTCTCCGCAGGTTACAAAAAATGGGATAGCTCCGAGTCTGGCTTACCCTCCCCTGCCCTGTGGAGTGGCCTCGCAGCCTGGACACAGCACCAGCTGCGTGAGAAGGTGGACAGCCATGGAGAGAAGCCCAGCTGGCCACCAGCATCACCATCCATCCCAAGCTGGGCCTGGGGCCAGGAAGAAGCAGAAAACGGGACCCACGCCATTTGATCAGCTTTCTCGCCAGTTTCTGGATCTTCCTCTCTCTGCTGCTGGCCATGTCTTTCAAAGGACTTGCTATGATCAGATTATAATGACTGTTCTGAAGGAAACAAAGAGCATGGTGTCATGGGGTGGACAGAGTCGGTTTCTCTGAGGACCCAACATTTGAGCTGAGAAGGAAACAGGAAACATTCTAGATGTTTGGGGAGTTGGGAAAGGGGTTGCTAGCTTCAAGGAACTCGGAGAACTCTGCTCGGGCTGGGGCATGGCAGAATAGAGGGGCCAGAGACCAAGTAAACAGAGAGGCTGAACCCTGATCCAGACCACTGACTGAGCCCCAATCTTTCACATGCTGAGCCCCAGCCCCAGTCATAGACTGATCCTTGATCACCTTGACTCTAAGCCTCATATAGAACCTTGATCCAGATTTTACTTTGAGGCCTATTCTTCGTCACTGTGAATTTTGACCCTGATGTTGTATAGAGCACTAACCCAGATTTCATGATGAGACTTGATTCTTTGTACTCAGAGCTTTGACTCTGATACAGATTGATCCCTGATCCTCATAACAAAACAAACTGATCCCTGATTGTGGAGTGGGCTCTGATCTCTGGTATGGACTGAACCCTGGTTTTTGGCCACAGACAGTACCCCAATTTCTGGTCATTCTTTGTGAATTTTGCCCTAGATCCTGGTTGGTGATCAAGCCTATTACAAAATGCAGCTTTGGGGGAGGGAAGATCTCAATGATGCCTGTAGCTGGTTCTGCAGTGGGAAATTCCACCCGTGCCCCCACTTCAGGCAGCTGTAGAGCTCAGCCTGTGCAAGGCACAGTGCCCCTGCCAACAGGTATGTGAGTCACAGAGGAGGGTCAGGCATGCAGAGAGAGGCAGCTGCCTCTGCATGCCTCTGCAAAGCCACCATTTGGTCCACGATGCGATGCTAATTGCTCTCAGTGGCGCCTGGTGCTTTGTTAAAATTTTTTTAATGTTGATTTTATTGAAAAACAGAAATAGCACAGCATATGCTCTGAGCATCTTCGGCGCTAAATGGTGCCTTGGCTGGGCCCTTTGCAGTCCCTCTGGAGAGCCTGAGGGGGTTGTTAACAGGCAGTATGCCTGGGGAGCCACTTGCCTCCTGCTGTGTCCTGCAGGATGCCGGTGAAGTGGTGGGCAGAGGCAGGGGCCTCTGGTGGGTCTTCAGTCATGCTTCTTGGCAGCATGATGGCTAGGGGCAGAAATGGACTCAGAGTCTTCATTGGAGCCTCAAGCCCTTGCTATATTTGTCTAGTCAACACATGGTGACGGAGCTGGCCTGAGACATGTGTGGAAGATGGGCAGGGGACAGTGAGGGAAGCAAGGGCTGACGGATGTGGACAGGTGCCAGGCAGATACACTGAGCCTTCTAGTCACAGGCCACCATGTGGGCCATGAGAAGGTCTTCTGGCCTTGTATGGATCATGGGTTACAAGAACAATATCTGAATAAAGTCACTTCTAGTGACCTCCACTGCTGCCCAGCTGTGGCCAGAGCATGTGGCAAGTTCTTCACAGCATGTTCATCCATGTGTCTGTAGGACCAAGTTTGAGTGGGCCAGACAGTGGTTCTGGGCAGGGCTGAGGAGTGGAGATAGCCAAGCACCATTGCTATCTGTACCCTGCCCCATGAGCCCCCCAAGCCTTGACCCCTGACCCCCACACTGCTAAGCCAGCCTAGGTCAGTCCTGAGTGTCCAACTCTGATCTCAGGGATCTCTGCTTCTGTTTACAGTCCATGATCTTGAAGGAACCTTGGAAAGTGATCTTGGGCTGGCCCTACCCTCCCATCAGTGTGCATCTTCAACCCCCTGCCTTCCCCAGGCTCATAGGTTGGTTCCTCCAAGGGCTCCATTCTGGTCCATCAACCTCCCCACAGTCTCCTGGAATGCCCCAGCCTTACAGCACCCAGGCATCCTTCCCCTACTCTTCCTTCCCACAGACCCCTTTGTCCCCTCCTTTCTCCAGATCTGGAGATCCTGTGGCTAGCCTGGGCTAACCAGGCCAACCAGAACAGGCCAGGTGACATTTGTCAGCCAGTTCTCTTCCCGCCACCTGACTTCTGCACAGAGATCATAGGGAAGTCCTGCTTGTTTCGTAGAGTGAAGTCAAGGAATAAAATCAAAAGTGCCACTTGCATTCAGAGTGGCTGCTAAGCCCCCACCCCTTCCCCCTATTCCCCTCAGGGTTGTTGCTCTTCATTCAAAGTGATAGTCACGTGCCTCACCCCTGCCTACCAGAGTCATGTCCTTCCTCCCTCCCTGTGCCCGCTGTCCAGTGTACCTGCAGCTCTTGCAGAATCTCAGGGTTGAGTGAATCCATCACTACCCAATTGTCCTTCAAGGCTGCGCGCTGTTCAAGCTCCCGCCATGAAGCTCATCTCCAATGTCCTGACACTCATCTTCCCTGGCTGTCCAGGGAGGGTGCTGATGTCCAAATCGGACTTTCCAAGCACTGTACACCCACTGCAATGCTAAACAAGCCTCTGAAAGTCTCCTGCAAAGTCACACATCCCAGCATTGGAGGACGCACTCCCTTTCCAACCCATCTGTCCGGCAGTGCCCCCTCATCCAGTATTTGGGCCTTTGAGCTATGGCCCTGCAGCCTATCTACCTCTGCCCCTGGCCTTTGCACATGCTGGTCCTGTTGGGAACAGCCTTCTCTTCCTTATGAAACAGTTGAACTCCTACACGTTCTTGAAACATCCGTGGAAATATCCTGCCTTTGAGATATTTTGATTTGAACCTCTACCTTGCAGATTTATGCCTCACCTCTGCTAGAACCTTCTCTGGAGGCCATGTGTAGTTCTCTCCCTCCTCCAATGAGGACGGTGGAGCAGTGTGCCTCTCTGTCTCTCCCTCTCTCTCCCTCTCTCTCCCTGTCTCCCTCTCCATCTCCCTCTCCCTCTCCTTCTCTCCCTGCAGTGCCTGATGCTCAGTTAGGAGCAGGGAGCCTTTGGGAAATAAGTGGGAACCCAAGCTCACTATGCTCACAGTGTCACTGTCCGCCGTAGGGAGCTCTGAGACAAGGAGTCACTGGCAGGAACTCCATCCCATGAGGCCAAGCATGGGCACCCTCCATGGGCATCTCCTGAGCCTCTCCCCCAGTCCCATCTTTCCATGGTGTAGGGCATCCGACCTTGAGGAAGTACAGGCTTCCTGCAGCTCCACGCTTCCATCACTGTCCTGTCCAGCTGTCTCATCACATGAAGGCTGACCCCAGGATGGTACCTAGTCTGCCCACCGAGGAGGCAGAGCACTGCCAGGGCCCACTTGGCTCTATACATAATTACATTTCAGTCCCTGGCACCCATGGGCCAAATGAGTTCTTCAGTCAAAGTCAGTCTCTGAATGACCTTCCCCATGGCTTCAGAAAACGAAACTCCAGTACCTCTCATGTGGGCACTTGCGGCTCTGGCAGGGCACCAGGTTGAAGCCCCAGGCTCTGCGCACCTCCCCTCTGCCTCCTGCTCTAGGAGGTGCTAATTCTGACAGGCCTGACAGCTAAGCCGGGAAATGGAGCCTGCAAGGGCTGTAAATATGCCAGGCTGCTCCCAGTGCTGTGCAGAGCTTGCTGCTGCCTCCTTCCCTCAGACCCCTTCCTGAGCCAGACGCAACACAAAGCACCAGCCCCCTGATAGAAGAAGCCGACTCATTTGCATCTCAACCTTTTTGAGGTGACTGTGACCTAGGCAACTGGACTGGCCAGACCTACTCAGCACCCTTGGTCTGCAGACCTAGCCCAGCTGGGGAGCTGGAGCTCTGGACTCAGGAAGGCAGACTCGGGAGTGCTTTGGCACGGCAGGAATCAGCAGCCTCAGCAGTCCGGCCCTGCTTGGGGATGCCCCTGAAGGTGCGGGTGGAGGAGTGGGTTCATGGCCAACGAATGAGCCCGAGGCGTCTCACACCAAGTCACAACCCAGGGAGAGATTGAAGGGTCCCATTTAATTGGAAACACCTGGCTTGCCTCCCAGAGGGAATTAAAAAGCTGAGCGTCAGGGTACATCTTAAGCAGCACGTGCTATGGTGGGTCTCAGCACTCAAGGCCAGCCCAAGGGGACCGAAGGGAACTCTGCCGTGGCGGGGGCAAGTAGATGCAGAGTTAATATTCAAAATCTGGGAGTTGGATGGGAAGCAGGCCAAGCACAGGGCACTGCAAACTCGCTTATTGAATAGGTACACAAGCTTTTATAGGTCTGGATAGCCAATGACCTTATGAGGTGGGGTCCCAAATACAGCCAATAGTAAGTTTGTCCCCAGGTAGGCAGGTTCTTTCCAGATGTTAGTCTCACAACTAGCCAGAGCAGAACGCCACACCCACAGGAGCCATTCCTCTATTCCTCCTAGCAGGTGGCCTGGCTAGGCCCACCTTGCATTGTGCCCAACAACTTGCCAGTGCTAGAGCCATCCACACCACTCTACAGACAAGACCTATTGCCCAAAGAAGACAAGAGGAAGGGGCAACCCTTCAGTCTCTGAAGAGCTCCTTGGTTCACAAAGGGCGTTCTCCCCTGCAGAGTGAGGTCCAACCCCTGGCAGAATCCAGCCAGCTTTGGGTCAGACATCTGGAGGCAGGAGGTCTGCCCAGAAGAAGGTGTGATCTCTGGGCCCATCTCCAGCAACCAGAGGTCAGAGCTAGAGCTCAGCTTGGCACTGACTTTCCTCTGCCCTATGCAAGGTGGGTGCAGAGCGATGACCAGAGCCTCTATCCTTCTCATAGAAGACCTAAGCCATCACCTCTGTCAGTGCCTCCTGCCCCGACGTAAGTCCAGAGTGGAGCAGGGGCCTGATAGAACCGCTCAACTTACTTGCTCACACATGCTGTTTTCCGTCTCAGTGTATTACTCACAGACAGCCTATGACCTTCAGCGTAGTCCTGACCACTGCCAACCAGAGCCCCAGCCTGATTCTGAGTCTCAGTTCTACTGTCTGCACCACACTGGGACTTCATGGGAGACAGATGGCTTATTCCTGCCTCTCACAAGGGCAACGTGGGAACTTCAGGGAGTATTAATGTCCTATTCCCTGACCTTCTTTGACCCAAAGTTGCTCATCCCAGAAAGGAGAGTCCTGCAGGCTAAATCCCCAGACCTTAGCTGAAGGCAGGAGAACTACTGGTAGAAGAACCCTGTGTAGCTACTGATAGAACCCTGGGAATGGCTCAGTCAGTAAAGTGCTTGCCATGCAAGCATGAGGACCTGTGCTCGATCCCCAACACCCCTGTAAAATGTCAGGCATGGTGGTTCTACTTGTAATCTCAGACCTGGGAAGGTGGATTCAGGTGGACCCCTGGGGCTCACTAGCCAACCATCTGAGCTGAATCAGTAAACTCCAGGTTCAGGGACAGACTGTCTCAAAACCAGCAGAAGACTGAAGTCATCTGTGAGGTCAGTGGCCTGTCCAGATGGCTTCTACCAAAGGCTAAGGGCCGAGTGGCCACGTGCCCAGGGAGTCCAGTGCCACTGTTGTCCAGAGCAGGTCCCCAGTCTTGTCTGCACATTGCAGTTTCCTTCTGGCCTCACAGTAGAGAAGATGTGGAGACACCCTGGCTGAGGGTTACTGTGAGCAAGAACGCATCCCGGGACAGCAGAGTGTGGCGCAGGAAGGTTGGTCAGCAGACTGGGGAGGAACCCAGACCCCTCATTATAAAGCAGGTGCCACTCAGGCAGCATGTTCCCAGGACTAAGAGTTGGCAGGCAGGCTGAGAGCTGAAGGCCTCCTGGGAACAAGGCCAATAGCCAATAGACAGTCATAAATCTTGGGACAACTGCCAGAAAATGGCTACCACATGTCACCCAGCACTACTTGTGGCCAGCAGAAATACTCACAATACACGGCCAACAGGACATAAGCCTCAACTCCGAGAAGCACCCAGAACTTACCTGAAGTCTTTGAATCCGCCCCTGTCAGGCTGGGCTTCAGTTCCAGTCTAGGGCAGTGCTCCCAATGTGTCGGGCAAGCTGCACTGGAAAGCCCAACTTCCATCAACTGCTTCCCTCCCTCCAAGAGGTCACTGGGGACAGGTTCCCAGCATAATGGTGCCTCGGGAGGCGAGCCCAGCACCTGGCCCTGGCCACCAAACAGAACCACCTGTCTTTGCCCCTGCACTTGAAACTGACACAGAAATGAAATGGGACACAGGAAGATGGCCACTGGCGTCTTCACCTCAGTGTCTTGGCCCAGTCCTGGTCATGGAGCAGTGCTGAATGAATGATTTCAGGAAGCAATGAGTGCGTCTGGACATCAGTAAATGAGTACAGGAATGAGTCCATTAATTCATGAGGGAATAAGTCCACGGTCATGAGGAAACTGCAGTGTGTACATGAATGAATGAAGGAGTCATGAATGAATGATTGCAAGAGGTCATGAGTGAATTAATGATAGCTTGCATGGATGAAGCACGGATGTGTGAGGCACAGCGATCAGGCATCCTGCTGTTGCTCTAGCTCTGGCTTTCCACTCAAGTCGGCCTAGAACACAGGGCTCGCCCTCACCTGGAAGCGGTTCCCTCAGCTGTCCCCTTCACCCCATGTCTTCCCTCCTCGGAAAAGGCCAGAAGCTTGTCTCCACAGATATCAGGGGCGGGCTGTGCGAACTGTACCACAGGGGCTGCTTTGCCAGCCTAGAGGACTGTCATTATAGGACTTGGGGTTTAACCTGTGGGATGGGTGTCAGAGGAGTTATCTGCATACTCAGGAGACCCAGAAATAGGCAAACACGTGACCAGAGGCAGAGCAAGGCTCTCTAGACAGCAGTGTGCCCAGGTTGGTCTACCTGCAGTGGCGTTCACACCTCACTTTGTGGGCACCTCCCCCCGCCAGATTCTAATCACCCCAAGAGCAGCTGCCATCGGCTCCTCTGAGCTCCAAATCCCCAGTGCTCAGCAAAATTCTTCTCTGATTGAAGCAGCTGTGCCTGGAAGCCAGCCTGCCCAGAGCACATCAAAGCCCCTCAAAGGAAAGATTAGCCCGCAGTCCATCAGCCAAGGCATTGTCCCTCCCAAGCCACTCCTGCTCCAGCCTCACAGAGACACAGAATTAGAGCCAGGACTCTGAGAAGCACTGCCCCCTGGGCCACACCACCACCCCATCCCCTGTTCAGCTTAGGTGGCAGGATTTAAGGAAGTATCATCCTCTGAAACCCTCTTATTCTGATTAAGCTTGGGGTAGGAAAAGTAAATCTTTGACACCTTCTTAGGAGCCCAGCATCTTAGCATCCTAGAAGCCAAGAATTTCAGCATCTTGGAGTCCTAGAGCTCATCACAGAATATCAGAGAGACCCAGACCTTGACAGTCAACCCTGTCATTCTAAGAAGTCCTCAGAGTGGGCAGGTCCTAGTAAGTCCCTGCCTTATGATGGAGCACTGTCTTGGGGAGTCAAAAATTCTGCCCTCACTCCTTTGGACCCCAAGTGTAGTTGCTCACAGCTTGGGAAAGGAGCTATCTGCCTACTACAGTCAACAGTTCCAGAACCCAGGAGAGCTCAATGAAAGTCCCACCTACCTGCCAAGGGCAACAGCATCGGAGCCTAGGAGGGCTCCCTGTGTGCTCAAACTGCTCCCTGGAGCTCCTCCAGGTGACCCCATCCTTAGCATTCAAATAGGCTTTATCTAGGAACCATCAGCCTCAAGGAGGCCCAGGATTCCAGCTAGGTCAGGTAGATGCAATGAGATGGAATGATGAAGTCACATCGGACCTCACTACCCACAGCCCAGTGGTACCAACACTGGGCATGCCACACCTACTATGGCCCTGAGTGTTTGGCATTGTGGAAGAATATGGTGCCTGATCTCAGGATCAACTCATACCCAGAGTAGACAGAGGGTCCAGGGAGACATGGTGCCCTGTAGAATAAGCCCTGGCACCAAGGAGCTAATCAAGCTGGAGCCATGACAGAGCCCTCCCCTCTGATTCTATTTCCTCATTTGTGGAATGGGCCCACCGGAACCCACCCCAGGGCCACCATGAGTGGGCAGAGCACTCATCCTGGCGTCTGAGCCCAGCAAAGGGCAGGTAGCGTTTGAGGCGCCTGGATGGCAGGCACGGACTGCACAATGGAAAGACGAGGGCTCAGTGTAGATCACAGGTGGAGGACCTCGCAGAGTGATGTGCTCCTGCTGCCCCTACACGCACAGCTCCGGAAGAGGGCCACAGCTGTCACCCGATGGCAGAGGCGCCCCAACCCCGGCCCTGTGGATCTCTCCTGTACTGCCTCCCTCCCAGGGACCAGTCGAGACGCACTGGGACTGGAATCCAGGCTGAGATGCTTTGTAGATGGGTGGGAATGAGGGGATCTGGCCAGCCAGTCCTCTGTTGTCACTCCAGGAAGGAAGCCTCTGTCAGAGCACAGGCTAGCACCTGGGGTCCCCTGAAGTCAGTATGATGAGATGATTAGAGCCACCAGGACCTGAGGGCCACCTGGGGAAGTTCTAAGGCTCCCTGGAAACTGTGCTCCCATTCCTTCCCGCTCAACCCTCATGTGTCCCCACCGCTAAGCCTCCCTCACTGCTCCCTCACTGGTTCCATCCTGGACCACAGAACAGGCTCTATGGACCTGCAAGAGTCACTTTCCACGCCTCTTCCTACCCTGCTCAACCTAACACTGTCATTGGCCTGGAACCCTGGAACTGAAGTATAACTCATATCTCAATCCCAGCCTCAGCATTCAAGGCTCCCTCCGAGAGACTAGAGTATGTGGGCATCTTCCCTGCACTCCCAGGGTCTAGGTCCTTAGCCACACTTCTATTCTGCTTGTTTTGGCTTTGTGTTGCTTTGTTTCTGTGTATGAGTATTTTGCCTGCATGTATGTATGTGCCCCATGTGGGTACAATGCCCCTGGAGGTCTGAAGAGGGCATTGGAGCCTCTGGAACTGGATTTATAGACCATTATTAGCCACCACGTGGGTGCTGGGAACTGAACCTAGATCCTCTACAAGAGCAGTCAGTGCTCTAAACCGCTGAGCTGTCTCTCCAGCCGCTCTCCATTTATTCTGATGTTCAGAGAACTCAGGCAACACAGGCAAGGCAGCTTGTGCCCAATCTGTGAGCCAGTGTGGCCTTGAAGAAGTGCTCTCTGGAGACTACTGGTAGAGCAGAACAGGGAACTACAGGTGGGACTCTGTGAGATGGGCTGACATTCCCACCCACAGAGCAGAGGTGAAGTGGGGCTGAGATTAGACAGCTCAGTGTACTTCACACAGTACCCAATACCACAGGGACCGTGGGAGCTCTGTAGACGCAACCATGAAGCAAGACTAGCCTGGGCACTGCAGCCCCACTCGAGGGCTTCTGTAAACCCTGGTCTCTTCTACACTGCGGGAAGTGAGATGATTCATCCTGCCCCTCGTCTACAGGTTGTGTTCTGTGTGCATGGGTGAGGGCCTTCCATTTACCAACGACACTCCAACTGTCAATCATCTGCCAGTTGACAGGCTCTTAACTTCCAGGACCACTGGACACAATTGGAAATGCTTTTGCTGCATCTGTTGCTTCCCTGACCCCTCTGGTGGTGAAGCCACATGCCAGGCTTGCAGAGTGTCACTGCACTGGTTGGCACAGGACCTGGTGTGTGGGAGGGTCTGTCTTGAGCTCCACTTTTCAGCAGGGTTCTCCATGGGTGTTACTCAGAGCTGGGATAGGAGTTGGGGTGCCTGGGCTTCAGAAGTTGCCCTCCTGTGTCCCTCCCCACCTACCAAGTACCATCACAGAGCTCCAGAGGTGAGCACATGGCCCTGTCTCACCAATCAGCGGTGTCTGTCCTCTGGCTAGGGACTAGCTCTGCTATGGGATGATTCCTGAAGTGTCTGGAGAGAGGAAACAGGTGCTCCTGGGGCTCCTCAATGTTTGCTCAATGGAGAATCCCGGAGCTGCCAAGCCTGCCAGAAAGGCTCACTCCCAAGGGGAAATCGAGAAAAGATGAGGGACAGGATGTTAACGCCACGCGAGGCCCTGGACTCCCTCCTCAGCCTGGCCAACGGCAACGTTCTCTTTGGTCCCCTAAGATGAAAGAATCTCAAAAAGCACCTACCAAATCCTGTACTCCTTGCTGGCTCCTGGCAGGGAAGCAGGCCAGGAGGAGATTAGCCAGCAACTGGGACAGGAAGAGGTCAGACTAGGAAGAGACTGACCAAGACCCTGAGACAGAAAGAGGGAGTTGGAATGTGGACGTAGGAGACAAGTCCAGGAGAAGCCAGTGAGATACGGACAGAGGAAGTCAGAGCCTAGGAGGTGGGATGTCGACGGAGCCCTACATGTCCTGGCCCGTGACCCCCACCCTGGAGAGCCCTCACAGTGAGCCACACTCCAGACTCCAGCCCACACCTGCCAAAGCCTGGAGCACACTAGAGCACAGATGTGTCCAGCTGTGCAGATGGGCAGCCTGCAGCCCCACATCACTGCTAATGAGCAACAGCTGTTCCTCAAGCAGGAGGCATCTACACGTCATGCTTGGGAACACGGGGGCCTGTCCCCCTGCCAGGCCTGTCGCCCATTATCAGCCCATTACGGGCAAGCCACGTCTTGTGAGTCAACCTCCCAGGGTGTAGAGCTGAAACGCACCACTCTGTGCTGGGGAGGGTGTGGAGAGGCAGCTGGGAGCTGAGTCAGCCACAGTAGGCTCTTGACTGTGTGTCAGGCATTCTCTGTGGGAGCAGGGAGCAGCCCCTGTGGGTCATGAGAGTAGAGCCTGTGAGCCAAGGCAGGCCTTTCCCGTGGGGACTTATCTCCTAGCCAAAGGTCATAGACCTTGGCTGAGTGACCAAGAAACACCAAATGCTCCCATGGAAGGTAAGGGCAACCCCACAGCACTTCACTGCTTGGTGTCTGGACAGTGGCCCAACCGCCTCGTTGCCAAGGTTCTGGAGTCCTCTAGGCTGACCACTTCTCTCGTAGGCCAGCTCTGTAGCCAGCCTGGGCTCTGAACCCCATGCTACCCTAGCTTGCCTTGACCTTGGGCAAGACTTTCCTCTACCATCCCCATCACACCTGAGGTCCCCAACCGCAGAGCAGGCGGACAGAGCAGCGAAGAGGCAGTCTGGACGTGGTGAGCCCTCCGGCACCACGACTCCGCCCATGACCCCCGCCTCCCCACTCACTTGCTGGGTCACCCAGCCTGTGAAAGTCAATCTGGCATTCCATCAGTCAATTAGAAGGACTCTGTGCCCAGCTCCATCAAAGATGACTCAAAACTCTGAGCCCCTAGCTGCCATGGAGAAGCGGCAGACGTGATACCTGGGATGATCCCAGGCCCTTCAGAGGCCACAGAGCCAGCTGTGTGCAAGGTAGCCGATGAGGAACCCAAAGAGGCCCCGGAAACGTGCGACCACCAGCTTTGGGGAGGGCCCTTGATGGAAAGCCAGACACAACGTGGGGGTGGAGTGGCTGCAGGGAGACGCTGGGAACAGCCAGAGCCCTGGCAGGAGCACCCAGTCGGCCAGGCGGGATATCCGCTACCTTCCTCTAGAGTCTGAGCCCTGCCCCTGGCAAAGCTACCTGCCCAGGGGAGTTTTTTAAAATGCATTAATCCAATGAGTCATCACAGCCTCCCTGGGTGTTCGGGGGAGAGCCGTATTCGCAGATGTGCCAGGCGACAGGAGACAAGACCGAAGGGGTCCTGTCTCATGCCTCCCACTCTGCACCAGGGATTTCTGTGCCTGGTCAGTGTTGGTTCTGGCCGCCAGGCCCAGTCCCACCCCAGCGCCATGGCCTCTGGACAGCACACGCTGTGCTGCAAACCCTGCTACCTGTGCTGTGGTAGGGTCACCACTGCAAGAGCCTCCAGGCTCGACACTCAAACACCACAGCCAGGGAAGTGAGGCTGGAGTGGCTGCAGGGGTCAGGGCCAGGGGGGACCTGAAGATGGGCAGGCAGCTCAGTGCCCCGAAGGCCCGTGTAAGCAGGGCACCTGCCTGGCAACGTGGGGACTGCTGGCAGCCGAGCCCTCTCGTCCCCAGCTGTGTGAGCCTCCAATCCCAGCCGCATGTGGAGCTCTGAGGTCTTGCCCTGACCTGACCCTGACTGTTTTCCCCAAAGAGAGTCCACCTGTCCAAAGAGCAAAACACACAAGACACCAGGCTAAATCTGAATTGCAGCTAAATAGTGATTTGGGGGTGCACAAGTATATTCTGTGCAGTTGTTGGGACATCCACATACTGACACTGAAAAGAAACCGTTGTCCCACTGGGTGTGAATCCGGTTTGTCTGGTGCCCTGGGCTCTGTATGAAACCACGCCCTGAGGCTGACTGCCGGTCTTCTCTTATCATCACGAGCTGCCTAGGTGGCTGGATCTGTGCTTTGAGTCTATGTAGAGGAGCCTGCTTAACATGAGTCCACAGGACCTGGGACATGCCCCCTGCCTCTCACCAGTAATCCCATGAGCCCTGTCCCCAGGCCCCACAGACCCAGGCGTGATCCCCAGTTCAGGAGGACCCAGTGTCCCCTCAGCTTTCTCTGACCAGTGTGCTGCCCCCATGTAGGGCCTGTGGTTGGACCTGGGAGCCTGGGGCCAATTCAACTTGAGGGTGGCAGGAGAGGGTGACGGCAACAGCAAGTGTCCACGGCAGAGCCACCAACGCCAGCGCGGCTCCTCCGCATCTGCTCATTCTGTGCCAGGCACCCTGCACGCATGACTTATGTCAGTCTTTATGGAGCAGTGTGGGAAAGTGCTGAGTGCTCATCTCACAGGTGAGGAGACTGAGGCCCGAAGAGGCCCTGAGCCACACCCGCCCCATGCCCTGAGCCACACCCGCCCCATGCCCTGAGCCACACCCGCCCCATGCGATCTTCAGGTTCAGCCTCCCTGAAACCTCTTCAATATCGCTTTTTCAGCAAGAAGGGTGCTTCCTCCTGCTCGTTCCACAAAGGAAGTCAAGGAGCCAACAGGGCCTGTTAGACAACGCGGTTCTGTGAGCACCCCTGCTCTAGGGTGCCAAGGGTCCCTTAGCACCTCCAGGTCTTGCCTTGCTCTTCCCCCAGGCCCAACACTGGGAGACTCTGTTAGTCTCTGCCTCATCCTAAAGATATAAATGTAAAAGAACAAACCTTTAAAGCTATTAAAATATAGAAAATTGTTTGATGACCTCACAGCAATTATGAGTTTTAATATTTAAAAATGAAGGTTTCTAAAGAGAAAAATAACCAATACATACATTAACACTGAAAATTCCTGTATGACAAAGGACCCTGCACATGGTTAAGCTAGATAAAGTGAAACAGACTTTGCCATAGACGAGCAAATGATGGACCTACATGAAGCATACATAAAGAGCATCGATAAATCACCAAGGAGACGTGGCTCAGAGGAGAAACAGGAAGGCATGTGTGCGGATAGTCTTCACGAGAGCTCTGAGTCACAGGTGTATAATGGAACAAGCCCTCATGGTGATCACGTTAACATCCACATTGCTGGAGGAGCCCAAACCTTCAGAGTGTCAAGCCTAAGACCTGCAAGCCTCCTCCTGTGCACACACCCCTCAGACATCAAGGCAGAGACCAACCCAGGACCAGGACAGTGACTCCTGGGGGCTTGGCCCTAGGAAGGCTGTGCAGTTTCTATGCTTTCTCTGTGCCTCAATTTTCCAAGCAGCAAAGCCGACACCTTCCCTTTGAGCACTCTTTAACAGATTCTATGAGAAGACGTGGATAAAACTGCCAGAAACTCATGTGGCCGGCAATAAGCTCTTTAGACAGCAGCTTGTACTGATGTGACTTAATTTGTGTCAGAAGCATGGACACCTCTCAGAGAGGGATTACAGAGAGTACCTCATGCCACAATCTCACTTAGGAAAACCCTTAAACACAAAAACAATAGAACACATGTTAATGGTGCCTGAGCAGAAGGTGTCAACACGTGCTAAATGCTCCTGGTTCACGGAGGCTGGCTGCTTCCAGGAAGAGAATTTGGGGTCGGGTGGCTGGGATTCAAGGGTCCATGATAAAACCCTTTTTAGTTTTCAATATTGTGTTCAGCAAAGCCCCTCGGGAGTATCCCATCACACCAGAGTGCCTGCCAATGGAGTCTTCTCATTGCTCAGATCTTGGCTAGGCTCAGCTCCTGGAGAGTCTCACGCCGACCTGTTTGCTCCAGCCTGGCTCCTGTCCCACCCTGTGTTCTGGGCTCTATACTGCTGTGAGGGTCATTTTGTCCAGGTCCCTTGAATCCACTAACTTCCAGTGTCAACCCACCTCAGAGAAGCAGGCCCTATCAGAGCCTAAGCCATAGGCAGACCTTGAACTCACGGGAAGATAAATGGGCAAAAGAAACCAGGGCGGATGGAGAGTGCCAAGGGTACAAGGGACGGCCAATCCGGTCGTCCAACCAAACGTAGCGTCTGGGGGCCATTTGGTGGCTTCCAGTGCTGCTGCCAGTGGAGGAAAGATGACAGAACAGACGCCAGCCCAGCCTCCTACAGCTATCTGTTCACTGGTCCGTGGCGTAGCACAGGCTAGCCAGCGCAGCCTGGCAGTGACTGCTGCCTTCCACGATCGCTGTGCAGTAGCAGTGGACCCTGGCTCTCCATCCGGTGCCCCTCCTCCGCCGGCACCGAGCAGCTGCACCCACACGCCGCCCTCTGCAGCTGGAAGGGACGCGCTGTGCTGGGAGCGTAACCGGATGTGAAGCTGTCTTCTGACCTCTTGTCTCCGTGTGGCCTTGCTAGGAAAAGGGGACTCCCAGCAGATAGCAGAGGCCCATGTGTCCTGAATGCCCACCCAGAAGGGAGGGTAAACAATTGTTACCAGAATCCCCAGGAAACCAACACCAGGCTCCAAAGGAAGCAAGTGAGAGTGGTCATGGATTAACCCCCAGCATTACAGCTTGTCCTCCACTGTGTCCTGGATTTTAGCATTGTAGAGCAACCCACAAGTCCCTTTCCTGTGTGCTGGGCAGACTGAATTTCCACCATCATACCCAACTTTGGCCCTGGACATCCTCCAACCCAACCCTTGCCTCCTGCCGAGACGCTAACGCTGCTTCTGGGTGACTCCTGAGCCCCTCCAGTGCTGAGCTAATGGCCTAATGAGGCCTAACTTAGCAGGATAGAAGTGCCAGATAATCTCAGATCCGGAGACGTCCTAGTCGGAGGGAGAGTCAGCAAACCAATTAGTGGATAAGGATTTCTGCCCACCTACTCCCTCAGCTCCATTGGTTGCTGATGCCATCGGAGTAACTGGCCTCTCAGGAAATGAAAACTCCCTCAGCAGAAAGCTGGCATGGGAAACAGGCAAGGAGCTCATAGAAATCCAGGGGCATCTCAGTAGCAGACAGGAGTGAGTCATTGACACAGTCCCCACCACCCTTATCACCAGTATGACTGTCATCACCATGCCTGCTGCCACCATAACGCCAACAGCAGCTCCACCACCATTATGCCCAGCAGCATCACTGCTATCGCCATTAACTGCCAATATCATCATTGCCATCACCGTCAGTACCACCACCACCACCATCATGATTGCCACCACCATTAATCACCACTATCATCATTGCTACCACAATCCTTACCAGCAGCATCATTACCACCACCATTAACTGCTACCACTATCATTGCCACCACTGTCACCACAACCATCGCCACCACCATTAGTCACCACATCATCATTGTTACCAACTCCACCATCACCATCACCATCACCATCATCAGTATTGTCAAATCACTAGTCTTACCAGTATGACCAGCATTGCCATCACCACCAGCACGAGCATCTCCACCATAGCTATCACCTCCTTCACCTCCACCACCCTCACCACCCTCACCGTCCTCACCGTCCTCACCATCACTCTCCAGCACCACTGTCACCATTGCCACCACCATCAACACTGCTATCATCACAGTCAAGTCGTCTTCAGAGGTTAGAGAGATGGCTCAGCAGTTAAGAGCACTGACCGCTCTTGCTGAGGACCCAGTTTAGTTCCCAGCACCCACAGAGCGACTAACAACTGTCCATAACTCCAGTACCAGGGGATCCAATGCCCTCTTCTGACCTCCAAGGGCACTGCAGGACACGGGTGCACTTACATACATGTAGGCAATGCACTCATACACATAAAATAAAAATAATAAACAAGATATTCTTAAAGCCGTCCCTTCAACTATTACAGACACATCCCTGCCACCACTGTGTCCCAGATTCTTGTCAAGTGGCTGTATGATGAGCCACCCCCATCCTCATCAGTACACTCCAGACCTCCAGCCACTGTTTCATACTCGTATCCAGGCACTGGTCACCTTAGGGGAAATGGGTAGTCCTCCAACACGAGTGTCCTGCAAGCTGCAGAAACAAGGCATGGAGGCCACTGCAACACTGTGCATTGAGCAGACACTCTATGGGCTCCTGTGGCAGTGTCCAAGGTCAGTGACCCCTTACTGTGTCACTGTGCTCCTGTTATCTGGAGTTCAGCCCACAGGGATCTTGTGTCACTGTGCTTCTGGCAACATGAGCCCCATCAGGATGCAACAACCTTCCGTCTGTGCCATGAGCCTCCTGTCCCAGCCATGCCGCACCACCACCCGCAGAGAACGGGCCTTGGGTTTCCAAGCCTGCCGGATGATACTACTCTGTCTTCCCTGCCCTGAGATGATCATGAGTTTTCCAGGAATGAGAGTGTTCGGTTGGGCTCCTGGAAAGTCTGGGAGATGGAGACTTGTGTACCAGGGTTACTGTAGAGTGTTCTTGCCCACACATGAGTGGGCAAGGAAGGTTTTGGAAGACCAGCTGCCTTTTGGTGCAATCTATATGCCTGGGGGCTCCAGGGCTGTGCTTCCCTGCAGAGTCACCAGACAGAGACGAGAGCCCTGGTTCCTGAGCCAGGCATCGCATGAGCTACCCAGGTGTGACTGAGGACAGAGCCTGCACGGGTACTGTATGCCATGATCTGGTGGTGCTTGCTGCACCAGAGGCTAGTGTAGACAGCCGTCAGAGGAGAAAGGCAGTCTCCTCCTGCCTGTCAGCCACAGACAGAGAAAAGGGAGCCTTCAAGGAGGCTAGACCAAACCAGAGGGAGCACTGAGGGCTTCCACTGTGGCTCCCTGGTGGCTAGCAGCTCAGGGTATGGACAGCCTGCCCAACACTCTCGTCATCCCCTGCCTTTACCCTGCCAGATGTCACAATCTAGCAGGCCAGACCTTCCTGGCCCTAAGAACTGTGTGTCACCAGCCCCTGGGCCCCACATGCCCCTCAATCCCCTCAGCCTTACTCCACACACTTCATTAATGCCAGAGTCAAAAACTTGCTGAATGACTTTCTATACAACCACACATATCCCTACTTCAAACTCAAGGACACTGGGGGTAAGCAGGCAAAGTGGTCAGCCCCCACGGCCAGAGGTGGGAAAGGTGGGGCAAACCTCCCCAGTGGCTTAGACGCAGCAGCAGCCACAGGGGTTAGAGCATCCCTGAGGACATAGGACTAAAGGAAGCCCATGCCTCCTAGTCCCTCCTCCCAGGAGCCCTTCCCCAGGGGCTCCAGCTACCACTGTGGAGAGGGACACTGGGAAAAGCCATTCAGTTCCAATCAGCCCACCGTCCCTAGACAGCAGAGGAAATCTGAGATGCCAGGGCCCAACCACCTTCCTTCCGCACCACCGCCCTTCTCAGCACTGCTGAGTGGCTCCATAACCCCTCTTTCTGGTTAGGTGAGTGGGTATGGCAGGCATGTCATGGCTCCAGCTGGAAAGCTGCCCCTCCCAGGTCTTGACACAGCCATGCCTTGGGAAATGCCCGTGTGATTATCATTTTTAAGTGACATCTTTCAACTGCACAGCCACCCTAGAGCTTGATGGGAACTGACAGCTTCTCCGAAGAGAAGACCCAAGTCATTCATTCTCAAAATTCCAGGCAAACACGTCCACAAGAGACCAGGTAAGCAGCAGGAAGCTGGCTGTCTCCCTGTTCAGCACATCCAGGGCCACGCTGTATACACACCCAGCCCTCACACTGACAAGCCCTTTAAGCGTTGTTTCTTCACTTACAGAGTACGGCGTGGTCTCATGCCAGCACCCAGAATGTTGTGAGGGCCATGTCACCAAAACAAGGCTCCAGACCTACACCAGACTTTATGTAGGTACAGCCAACACACACTCACTCACACACACACACACACAAACAAGGACCCTGGAAACCACACACCAGTAGCACTGACCAATATCACACTGTCACCAACAGGAGCAACCTCCGGAAGTGCCAGAAACAGCGCTGATACCCACCAACAGCCCTGGCACTATCACTAAGAGCAGTAACAACACCCGCAGCACTAACAGCAGCCCTAACGTTGTCCTGAACAACGTCTCTGACACCAGCAACACTGTCGCCCACAGCCTCGACACGGATGTTAACACTCACACTAGCACAGCCAGTACCGTCAACACTGCCGCCGGCGCTCAAACCATCACCAGTGCTGTCGCCACTCCAGCACGTGGGTACCGACACCCGTAACGACACCGAGAGCTGGCCCAGCCACGCCGACAGCCCCAGCACTGCCAGTCTCACCCACCGCACTGCACCCGGGACAACAGGGGTAACACAAGCAGCGGCACTCACAGCAACGCCACCCACAGACACACCCAGGCAACTCTAAGTCCTCCCGGCAACCATGGCGAGGGTGCTGCAACAGCTTCGCCATCGCCAGCACGGGCACAGTGCCTGAGCCAACGGCGTGGACAGTTGTCCTTTGAAAGGCACACCACACTAACACGAGCAGGAACGACAAGGCAACAGCCACCGCTGTGACAAGCTCGGCACAGGGGTGTTAGCCACACGCTCCACTCTGCTCCTCACAAGAACCTTAGCTGCTGCATCTGGGACCATCCTGGAGCAGACGTGGCCAAGGTCACAGCCACGGACACAGAACTGAGGCAGCCCACAGGAGCTGGGTCCCACTTGCTGCCTGCTCACTGCCCAGCAGTCTCTTGCTGCAGACCTCCTTCCTCAGACTCAGGAGGATAAGATCCCTAGAGGATTTTCCACCAGAGGGGGACGCAAACCCTGGGGGACCAACTCAGTTCTGATGGGAGCAGAGTGAGCACCCAGACCAGAGGCAGGAATCCTGGGTGACAGGAGACCACCAGGGACAGGAGCAGAGACAGGCACCGCCTGGATGCCTTCCCGGACTGCTTCCTCATCCTTTCAGCCTTTGCTGGCACCCCAGGCCACCACATGAGCCTCCAGGGCAGAGGCAGGGGAGACTCTCCAATGAAGTTGTATCTTCTTTGGGTAGGTGAGCCAGAAGATGCACCATGGAGTAGGCACCCATCAGCAGCAGCACAGCAACACACTCCCTCATTTTTTTAAGCCTCAGGCAGGTTTAACTCTCCCCTCAACCCCAGGATGCTGGGGGAGAGCAGAGTAGGAGCCCAGAAGCCCAGAAGCCCAGGAGAAAGCCCCTGCGCTCTCTGTCACCACCATCCTCCCTGGACCTGTAGCTCCCCAAACCCGTGGCTAGCCCCACTGTCATCTGGACCACCTCATGTGGATGGTTTCTTTTAACTCCTAAATGGGTTTAACTTTTCCCAGCCACTGACAGCAGTGTAGTCTCCATTGCAGGTCTGGCTCTCCAGACACCTTTCAGGGACTCAGGCATAGAGGGGGAATTGATCCCAAAAGGACTTCACAAGGAATGCCTCCTCACATTCCCAGACCTCTGACCAAGAAGTTCTGGCACTCTAACAACTGAGAGACCACTCTGTGCCCATGCCCTGTGCCTTCTGCGTGTTGCCTTGTAACAGCCACACAATTTGCTAAATAAGACCCTCCGCCCCATCCTGCACTCCTTCCCTGCTTCCCGCAGCTGGCGGCAGACTGGAGACCTGAGCTCAGAGACAGGGCATTAGCCACAGACCGGCTGCAAAGGAGCAAAGCTGCAGCCAGAGTCGGGACCTGCATTACCAGCCTGTGTCCCGCGGGTCCCAGAGCAATGGGGCTGCGATGCAGGGTGGACCCACCTGGGAGAGACCCCGTCCGCCAGAGAGCAGCCTGTGGGGTGCAGGGAAAGTGTGGGTGACACAGCAGGATGTTACCATCCAGTGTGTGAGGCAGCCAGGGCTGAGTCTGCAGAAGGCAGAGACCTCCCTTCCCAGTGGCTCAGTCTCCAGGGTCCTTCTCACACCAAACCCTCTAAGTGGAGCTGGAAGAGACCCAGGAGGGAGCTGTGACCCTTCGTCTTGGATCGGGTTCTAAACAAACACATACTCGCTTGACTCTCTTCAAAGTGAAATTGAGTTTTATATGTCAGCGTTTGGCCAGGAAGGAAAAATAAATGCCACTGAAGGCCAAGTTGTCATGTCCACGTCGCAATCATTTACCAGAGCTTAAACGCGGCAGTGAACACGCAGGAGGGAGGCGGCCGCGGAAGAGATGAGACCTGGGAGCGAGGTGGGGGCTCGCCACTGCCAAGGAGCTTGGGACGGGGACCACACGAGAGTCATCGTTTCCCTTGGCAGAAAAATAAGGCTTCCGTGCCCAGCTCCATACATCGGTGCCTGCTGAGCTACACCATGACTTGGGGTACCCTTCTCCCGGGCCACTCCCTGCCTGTGCTGTGCCTCTTCCTCAGGGAACTGTTTAGGCTCGAACTTGGGTCGTGGCACCTCTGCTTCCCCCATTGATCTGACCCCTTTCGTTCTCCATAGGTCGGGGGCTCCATTCAGTCCTGTAAGACATTTTCCTGGCTCTTCACCCCGTGATCCTCTTGCCTGTGCCCTAAGGGTGAGCCAGACAAAAATCTTATGGATAAAAAGGCAGCATTGGGCCTAGAAGGTTCTGGCATTGAAGTCCCATGCACAAATCCTAGTCTGGCAGGCTGACTACCAGAAAGCTCAAGCAGTCTTTCCAATTAGATTGGACAGAAGGAAATGGTCTACCCCAGCCCCTTCAGGGCCTTGCTTTATCCTGGTCCTCAACCTGGTGATGTCTGTGATGTAAAGACCACCATCCTCAGCTCATTCCTCCAGTCGCCAGCTCCACCGCGAAAGGTGGGTCCTTACCCCCTCACCTCTCTCTGAGCTCTGGCCAGTCCCAGCACATGCTTGGGCCGCATCCCCACTGACCTCCCCAGACAATTAAAGATGTTCCTCAGACTTCTTCCTGTTGCTGGATTTGCTTCCCAACCTGTTCTACCAGCCCCGCACCAGTGAGCCCCACTGTAGCAGCAGCTACCCCTCTCAAGCAGTCTGAGAGGATCTTTCAGATCCAAGGTACCATGCCTAATGCACCTGTTCTAACTCACATCTGAGCTGATGGCTTCTCTGAACTGACTAGAGAAAAGGGCCTGGAACCCACCTCAGGGACCTGCCATGGGCCCCAGAGAGCCGACTGGGCCTCTCCAAGGACATCTCCAGGCTGTCACAGCATGGACTCAGCGGGCTTCCCTCGGGGCTCTCCCTGTGGGCAGAGCCTCTAGGCAGCCTCTTTTTGCTGGGAAGGCTGTGCATTCTCTCCTGTGGATTTGCCTATGTGCTCTCTGTCATCATCTCCAGGACAATAGTGGACTCCAGGGACCCCTGTGAGTCCATCAAAAGCACTATTTTGTGTAAAACTGTAAGTTGACTTGCCAGCAGATGCCCACTTTGGCTTTGATGAACTGAGTGGTTGGGTTGAGGAGTCCAACAAGGAGCCATGGGCAGACTCTGGGCAAAGGTTAACAGGACTGCTAAGCCCACAGCCCACGGCCCACAGGATCCTGAATCCAGGCCACCAGGTAAACTTGAAGCAGGCATTCCCAGGCTTATCTCTGGAGGACCTCAGCCCTGGCTGACATCGTGACTTTGCCAGGAGACCCTCTGAACAATGGACACAGTGCAGCCTGCCTGGCTGCTGCCTCACAGAGTGCTTCCACACATTATAGCAGTTTGTTATGCAGCAGGGACACCTGACACACATGCCTGCCACGGGCTGTGCAGGAAATTGGCCAGTGTCATCACACTGTTTCTGCTTTGAGGTTTTCCCATGTAACAGAGGGCAGACCAGTGAGCAGGCAGTGATGAGGCAGGTGGGACACTCCCACAGAAGGGTCTGGGGCAGGACCCATGAGACAAGCTGAAGGTTCAGAGATGTTTCCCAGGATGACCAGGAACCCACAGAACCTGCTGTGGGGTCAAAGGCACATCCATGTCCTCTTCCAGGCACAGAGACGATAGAACCCGGGCACCTGGTCACAGAGAGAGAGTTGCAGACATTGGACGACCCAAGGAGGAGAGACACCCTCGCTGCCTGCGGGAGTCCCAGCAGCCAGGCAGGTGGGACCTGAGGAAGAGCTCTGACTCCAGAAGCTTCCTCAAGGCCCTTTCTGCCACTCACCAAAGCCCAGGCTGCCTTGTCTCCTGGGCCCTTCACCTTCAAAGCTCTGGGACTCAGTTAATGAGCTGCAATCCACCATGAGTTGAGCTGATGGAGAAGTCATTTTTCTCCCTCCCTGGAGAAATTAAAGGTATGGAGCTCATGGCTGAAACAGCCTCAGTTCCAAACCACTTGGCCAAACAGAAAAACATCAAGAGAAAAGCTTTTTAGAAGTGTTCTGGGGTAAACAAAGCTGGAAGGCTTGTGGCAGCCACGAGACATGAACTGGCAGGGGCACAGGAAACCAAACCCGAAACCTTGTAGAGTACCAGGCATCACTGCCAGTCTCGGACTTATCTGGGGTCTCAGCCCCCTCCCTCCATTCTTCCTTGGCCAGAAAAGGATGAAATCTCTGCCTGCTAGAGTGTAGAAAAAATAGACATGAGACATTTGGAAAAACGTTGGATAAATATTCTATTTCCAGATGCCATTGTTAAAATAATTATACATATTTTAATAGACTTCATTTTTCAGAGCAGTTTTAGGTTTTAGGAAACATGTGCAAAGAACAAAATTCCAAAGGTGTTTAACAGCAAGTGACTTAGGCGACTCAGGAAAGTGGGACTCTGGCCAGAACACCCAAGGCCTAGACCCAAAGGCTTGGGGTCGATCAGGTGTAATGTGGGGCTCTGTGGGTCTGGGAGTGCTGCATAGTCAACTCCAGGGTAGCTGATCCCTGGGTACTTTTCTGACTCCGAGAGCCTGGGAACCCTTCTGCACCCCAACCAAAAAGAACAGAGCCTTGTGCTTAAAGGGCCAGAGAGATGGCATGTGCACTGCCCACAGAGCATGTGTGGACACCACTCTGCCACCAAGGTTTGAGCAGAAATGCTGTGAAGGATTCTCCTGGGAAGTAAGACCCAAGGACATCAATCTCAGTGGTCCCAAACATGTGGCCAAGTGCATCAGCCTTCCTGAGGAGAACACAAGGCTTCACAGTGTTCCGGGCCCTCACTCATCCTCTGAGAGTCTTCCTTGAATCAGCTCCCAGCTCAAGCTCCCAACATATATGTACGGACAAAGAGCCCAGAGACCAAGGATGACACCTCCAAGAATCAGACGATGCAAGTGATGGGGACAATGTTCAGTTCCTCCCAGTGCAGATAAGCTTTGGGTAGAAGCTGGGGAAGACTAGAGTCATCAGGAGAATTGCTGGGGGTGGGGAAATGGCGGGTACTGGCTGGATAGGGGTGGAGCAAGTATATAGAGAAAAATGACCAGGCAGGCTCATAGCCATGTGACAGAACTCCGGGAAGAGAACCAAAAGAGTGAAGCGGAGGATGGAGATAAGACATCAGTCAGGAGTGACCCCAGGCAGGGCTTTGGCAGGGGTTCGGCTGTGTCCCCAAGCTCTCATGCTGAAACTGTAGGACTGTATTTGGAGACAGGGTCGTTAAAGAGCAGGAAACGTGTAAGGAAGTCATTATGGTAGCCCTGATCTTACCTGGCAAGTGTCTTTGTAAAAGCACATCAAGACGCAGGGATCCAAGGAAGATCCACCATGTGAGGACATAAAGGGACGATGATGTCGATGAGCCAAGGATAGAGGCCTGGGTCAGAGTCTTGAATCCCGGCTCCACTGTCCAGTGCTGAGACAGCGCATATCTGCGCTGAAGCCATGCTGTCTATGGTACTTTGCACAGTCGCGCAAGCTGATTAATCCAGGCAACCAAGTTCCAGATTCAGCAGGCAAACGTACACAGCCCATGGACACAGCAAGGTGCATAATTATGATGTCTTGAAATGCAGGGAACAGAAAGGAAATCTGACCAGCTTCCAGAGAGGCTGAAATCACAGCCCTTAGCAAACACAATTCACAAAAAGATCAAGATTCAAAACACCATTGTTCCCAGCAGCAATGCTGGGTAACAGGAGACAAGGGCTGATGACTACCCATTTGTGAGGCACACTGAATCAGGACAGGCAACTGGCCGCTGAAGAGTGAGGCCAGAAAGATCCTGCTCAGCCTCCCACTCACAATCAGAGAGAAGAACCAAAGCAGAAAGGGAGATAGACAATTCAGGGGACTGGAGATGGGCCTGAAGGATGTCCCGAGAGGACAGCCAGCCTCAAGGCATCCCAGCTAGGTGAGAGCCATTTGTGCAGAGATGGAGTCATCGGACATTGACTTCTTCCAGTGTCCCAATGTGTTCATATAACTGGGGAAGCATTTGAGATGGAATTAGTGTTAAGTGTATGGAAAATGAAGTAAATGAAAAAAATAAGGTTGTTATTAACTGCAGTTAAAACATGGTGATACGGAGGGAAAGAAATAGTGTATTGAAGGCTCAGCACTGAGGCGTTTACAGCATCGATCTTCAGAAATGCAATCATTATGGTACTGGGGGGTGTGGGCTCATGGAGGGACACATACAAAACTGCTCAGGGTGTCCTCTGCAGTGGAATCCACAAACTGAAAAATGGATGTGCACCACTGGGAGATGGAGATAAACAGTACTCTGGGAGAGGGAGGGTTGAAAACATTGGCCTCTGGGCCCAGGGCTGCTGGGAAGAGTGGCCCCCCCTGCCCACATCATGCAGACTTCAAAGACTCACAGTCTAAAGACTTTGACAGCCATTCTGTGTCTGTGTCAATCTGCAGGCATCCCCTATGGTTGCCAGTCACAAGTGACCCCAAACTGTGCGCCTTAAAACAATGCAGTGTGTCTCTTTCCTTCCTGAGGCCAGGAGTTAGAAGTCACGTGCTACAGTGCCTCTTCCAGCAGGAGGAACCAGGGAGGGATCATCCGTTTTTCCAGTTCTGGGAGTTCCCAGCGCCCTGCCGAGCTCTGTTCCATTCAAGCCAGAGGTCTCTCTCCACATAAGGACCCCTGTCTCGAGATTTAGGCTTAGGGTCCTGTGGACAGCCCAGATCAATCTTTATTATTATTATGTATGCGAGGGCATCGCCCGCACACATGTAAGTGCACCAGTGCCATGCAGTGCCTACGGAGGTCAGAAGAGGGCGTCAGATCTCCTGGAACTGGTGTTACAGACAGTTGTTAGCTGCCATGTAGGTGTGAGGAATCGAACCCAGTTACTCTGCAAGAGCAGGCAGAGCTCTTAACTGCTGAGCCATCTCTCCAGCCCCAGTCGAGGTCAGTGTTATCTCAAAATCTTCCACTTAATTGCATCTGCAAGGATCCTTAACAATAAGCCCATGTTTCTGATCTGGGCTTAAGCATGTAGACCAATAACATGGGGGAGAACACCATTCAATCTACCACAAAACTTCCATAAGAAACAGAAGCAGGCATCTCTGACTCTCTACACAGTCCCCCGCCTGTGCCCCTCCCCTAATGCCTCTGGAAATGGGCTCCCTACTCACTCCTGAACTTGCTTCATTCCCAGCCCAGCCTGCCCATGGGACCTTGCTTAGCAGCTCCTGGACCAGGATCTGACGCCCCCCAGAGCCAGCAAGAGAAACAATGAATGCACAAGGCAGGGGCCAGGCAGGCTGCTGGACATGGCCTGCTCTGCACGGCCGGGAAGCACAAGCATTGACTCTTGTGGGTGTGGGGGAGATGACAGTGGAGCCTCCTGAAGCCAGGGTTTCCTGAAGCCAGGGTTTTCTCTCAGTGATCACCTGCAGGGCTGCCCGATGTCAACAACAGGGAGGCAAGTGTCTTGGAGCCAGTGCACACAGACCAGGAGACACCATTTGCTACCTCTGTGCCTGCAGCCCCCAGGAACACAGGTGTTGGGGGAGCAGAGTCAGAATTCCTACATGAATTCGGGTTTGTGGCTACTTGTCACCCCCAGGTGTCCCCATCTCTGGCCCTGCATATTCAGCATCAAACGCCCCTCTCCTGTGTGACTTATGTAACCCACGACTGCCCAGTTTCCATGTGGGACAGATTAGCAGTCTGCTGACCAGAGTCTCCTCTCCACTGTCCTGCCTCAGGGGACCTGGTCACCAGCCATTCTCAAGAAACCAGGGCTGGGGCGGCATTGCCTGCGATGTACACCCCCACCCTGTCCTGGCCCCAGTGATCTCCGAGGCACAGTTGTGCCTGAGTAGCCAGAATGCCCAGACATGAGAGGACATGTCTTCCTGTGTCCTGTGTGTGTAGAAGCCCAGGCAGGGAGGAGGCTGCAGGTTCCTCTCTGGCGCAGACAAGCACTGAGCCGCAGGCTGGCTCTGAAGATTTCACTCTTCACTGCAAAAGGGCAGTGGCCCGGCAGGCACAGCCATCTCGCATGCAAATTGATTTTCCTTTGCTTTTCTTGTTATTTTTTTCCCCTTTCAACAACTAGCTGTTGAATAGACTGGTGTTAAATCAGGAAAATGAGACATTAGGTTTCAAATAGGCTGACAAAGAGGCAGAGTGTCTGCAGGAGCCTCAACCACTTACCCTTTGCAACTTCAGGAGGAAACATCCCCAGGGCGTGGGGAGGAAGACAGACAGGGCCCTGTGAGATGGGAGTCTGCATCCCTTCCGTGTTGGCCAAGGGGCCTGAGGTCCCAGGCTATGGATGGAGCATGGGGCTCAGAGAGCTGGGGCTGGGACTGGAGCCAGGGTCCAAGCAAAGGTCCCAGGGAAGTAGGAAGGCAGAGCTGGGACGCTGGTCCGGTGCAGAGACGGTCATATGGTGAAAGTGGGAAAGATAAAAAGTGACGAGGGCAGGGAGGCAGAGGTGACTTTGGGATTCGCTGTGGCAGGGGCTGTCGGGGAGACTATGGAGCAGGCAGCAGATTCTTTGTTATTGCCATGCATTAAGTACACATACTCGCAGAGTGCAATGTGATCTTTCTACACATGCACACATGTACGCGGGGCGAATCCAGCCCCTCTATACCCTCGGGTCCCCCATCCCAATCTCTAGTACCCTGCCCTCTGGTCAACAAGCTTTCACCTTTCCTGTCTTTCTGTATCTGGCTTCTTTCACTCAACCCAGTGCCTGTCATCTCCACCCACCCTGCTACAATTAGTAGCATCTATTCTTGTGCATATGTGTAAGGATACACATGTGTGCTGCATGGCCCATGCACGCACATGCGGAGGGCAGAGGTCTACTCTGGCTGTCGTTTTCTCTTGCTCACCTTATTTTTTGAGACAGTGTCTCCCACAGGCCCTGGAACTCATCGCTGGCTAGATTGACCAGCCAGCCCCAAGATGCACCTATCTCCGGTTCCAGCACACACTCAGCTCATATATGGGTGCTGGGAGGATCTAGACTCGAGTTCGCATGCTTTTACAGTGAATGCTTAACTCACTGAGCTTTCTCCTCAGGCCAGGATCTCGTTCCTTTGACTGAGTAATACTCACCATGGGCATTGTGATTGTTAGGGTCGTCAACCTGACAGAAATTAGAATTACTCAGGAGACAGGGCTCTGGGTCTGCCTGTGGGGAGCTATCTTGACCACACTAGTGGAAGGTAAAAAGACCCACCCACTACGTGTGGCAGAGTTCCCCGCCAGGGCATCCTGGGCATGCAAGTGTGGAGAAAATGAACTGTCCACCCACTACGTGTGACAGAGTTCCCCGCCAGGGTATCCTGGGCATGCAAGTGTGGAGAAAATGAACTGAGGGCTAGCGTGCATAAAGTCCTTGCTCTCTTACTCTGAATGTAGACTTGTTGTGACCAGTTTTCTCCAGCCCTGCCACCAAAGCTTCTTGGCCATGATGGACAGAAACCCAGAGCTGTGAGCTAAATTAACATCCTCCCTTAAGTTGCTTTTGTCAGAGTATTCCCTGTAGCAACGGGAAAGAGATTAAGACAGGCACAGCACACTTGTTCTCAGTTCACCTACTGACTGATGCGTGTGTGAGTGGAGCCCAGGCTCTGCTGCTGTGAGCAGAGCAGAAGGAAACTTGGGTGAGCCGGCATCTCTTCTCCACGAGCCAGCTCAGTGCCAGTCTCTTAGCTCGCAGCAGGCACGCAGGGCAGGGGAGGCGCTGACTGACTCCAGGCCAGGGCATCATGGTGTTCCCCGACCTCCTCATAACCTCGCGTCTCCAACCACTGGCTCTCAGGAAGTCTGCCGTTTCAAGTGGATGTCACAAAGCCTGTAGAGAAGCTGAGACCTGCCTGTGCCTGTGGGGAGCTGTCCTGACAGCAGGTCCGTGATTCCAGTTGACCTTCTGGCATTGGCAGCCAGGCTGGTGCCTTGAATCTCACCTTTGGAAAGCCTGAGGCAAGATCCACAGCTTAGCTGCTTTCAGAGACAGGGAGCTGTGCGCATTTGCAGCTATGAGCTGCTTAGGTCTGGAGTGTTTTGTTGCATGTCGGTGTGGAGGAGCCTGAAAGGGCACGAAACAGGTCAGTTTCTCCCAGCATCTGTGGTCACCTCTGTGGCAAATGCCCTCAAATTGAAATTGTAGAACTGGGTAAGGCTGAGACAGAGACATAAAGAATGAGAGGGACACTAAGACAAAGAGAGGCAGAGAGTGATATGAGATAGATAGATAGATAGATAGATAGATAGATAGATAGATGATAGATAGATAGATAGATAGATAGATAGATAGATAGATAGATACCGAGGTAAAGAGACAGAGATGGGGAGACAGACAGAATGCAGGGGTGGGTGAGGCAGAGATGGATCTTGGTGACCCCTTTGCCAGTATGTTTCTGGAGCATCTCAGGTAACTGCCAGAGAAATCACACCTGACACTACTTTCACAAACACAGTCTCTCCTCCACCCAGAGACTGAGCTTGTTCCGTAAAGCAGGGGGATCTGAAAGGCCAAACCCTGTGGCTACTCCTCACCCTGAGCACCCTCAGCTCTGGATGGGTGACTCATGAACTTGGAGAAGGGCTCAACTGAGGAGCAGCCCTGTGGAGGGCGACTGATGGAGGAGAGGTGCCCCTGCTAGCCTGGAGTGGAGGTCTCAGCTCCAGTCTTCAAGTCGCAGGTGGTATCTCTGGTCCTTACCCTCACCATGACCCTCCATGCCAGCTGTCTGGACACTCACCTGTGACATACCTTTAAGTCCCAGCCCATGAACGCTCTACGCCCTCCTGAAAGTTGCTCTCTGAAGCCAGTCCCATACTTCTAGCCTCCATGCGGGTCTGAGCATCACCAGTAGAACCTGGTTACGCTGCTGCCGCCGCCACCCCCTCACTAAACACAGAGCCCAGCAGTGAGGCCCCAACATGGACAGGGACAACGTTCCACCATGTCTTCTAGATGGGCATACCTTACCGCAACCGCAGAAGAGAGGACACTCAGAGAGGCTGTCCATACAAGATACCCACATACCTCTGAGCAAGCCTCTCCGCCCTCCCCTCTGTACCCATCACAGGAGCTGAACTGCTTGTGGACAAGAAGGAAGGAGCCCTCAGGGGTCCCCAGAGGCTTCTTGAAGTGAATACTAAGGACTACGGAAGGACAAGGGAAAGCCCCACTCCCTCACAGGGTCAGCCCTTCCCACAACAAGGCTGCATATCTATCAAGACCAACTGCAGCCATGTGTGAGCCATGTGGTCATGCATTCCGGCTTGCTCCAGGAACACTAGTCCATCTGCTTGGCATGTGCCCAGAACAGGACCTAAAGATTGTTCTACCTGGAATAGCATGTGCTGATGAGTAGATGGACGTATGGAAGAGGGAGGGAGGACTGGATGGATGGATTGGTGGACAGATGATAGAGGGGGAAGGAATGGATGAGTGGAGAGATGGATGACCAATGGGTGTGTGGATGAATAAATGGAAGGATAAATGGGTAGGTAGACGGATGGGTAGATGAGTGGATGGACGGATAGGTGACGGGGTGGATGGATGGGTAGGTGGATGAATGGGTGGTAGATGGATGGATGCATGGATGAGTAAATTGTGAATGGACGGGTGGGTGGATGGATGGATGGGTGGATGAGTGGATGTGTGGATGGATGAGTAGGAGGGTGGATGAATGAATTGATATGTCTAAGAATGGAAGGATGGGTAGATGGAAAGATGGATGGATGAACTTCCCAGTTCACCCTCTTCACCCATCCAGATGCCCTGTCCCTGCCTGTTGCCAATTTCCAGAACCATGAATGCAAATCTGTTCCCTCCCAAACCTCTTCAGACATACAAAGCCAGAAGGTCTCTGTAGGCCCACATCTAGTCCATCTGCCCAGCCATAGAAGGGACCAAGCACACTGTACAAGAGCAAACATTTCATCTTCAACTGACCGTGGAAGCCGAGCCCCTCCCCTCTCTGCCCCGCATCCTCTTATCTGCAGCTGTGCAAATCTGAAGGCAGATTTGTTGTGCAGTGGGGGATGTGTGGCTGGGCCTGGGATTTAATCCCTGCTTTTACCGTGTTGGGGAGGTGGTGCCCTTGAATTGATGTCACAATTCTCTCTTTCCCCTAATTAAACAGAAAGCACAGCCAGCAAGGGGGAGGGGAGGAAATTAAGAATTAAAGGCATTTGCCCACAGAAGTCCAGCAGTTCGAGGCTTTCCATTTGTATCTAAAAGCTTTTGCACACATCTGCTGCACAGAGATAGGAGCTGTGAAGCAAATGACAATTTCTCCCCCTCCCAGCAGCCCCGAGTGTGGGGGAGGGAGGCTGCTTCAAGGAACAACTAGGATGCTCCTCAAGGCCTGGAGAGGCCAGGAAGGCTGGGGTGGTTTCCAGGAAAAGAGCTGGGCAAACGTGTGGCTAAGCCTCGGTCCAGCTGCTGCTCCCTTTCCCTCCCAAATGGACACACCGGGACCATGAGTGTGGTCACACCAGTCTCCACCCCCTCCCCATGATGAAAGCTCAGGGGAGGGAGTGGGCACTTAGCACAGCTGAGCCCATCCTGCTCAACAGCCCAGCCTGGATGCTGCTAAGGACTGGAGAGGGGCTGCAGAACCTTGTGGAGAGGTGCTGTCCGAGGGACAGGAGCTGGCTTGTCAGAGGCTGTCTCAGCTTCCTCTGGGGTCTCCTGCAGTCCCGTAGTGGTTGTCAGGTCCACATTACACAGAGAAGCAGATTGGGACTGCCCTTCTTCCCTCCTGGTATGCGCTGAATAGGACTTCTGAGACACCCAAGGCAGACTTGGTCACAACAGGTGGCACTTAGACCCTCAGTACGCTAACTAGAGGATGGGCTATCCCAGAACCCTCAGTGTCCTGGACTTTCTCTCTCCAAATCTTCTGCCTAGAATATCTGAATCACAGCTACACAGAGGAGACAGAAGCAGCCGGTCCGGGAGCAGTGGCAGGTGGTGGGCCCGGGCTGGGCTATGCTCTAGCCGCTGGCTAGTCAGTGCCTCTCTGTGGCCAGCGGCCCTGGCGGCCCCACGGCATGCCCATTCTTGTGCTTTCCTGGCGATTTTCATTCCTCCCAGTGTCACGGTCCTCTGGCTTCACTGCAGCTCTGGGTCTGCTGAGCCAAAGCCCAGCGTGTGACTCCTCAGCAGCAGGCAGCCCTGAGCGCCGTGCCATGCAGAACACTGTATTGTCCCCTGCCACCAGGGTCCTGTGAGCCTGTGGCAACAGCAGAGGACCTCTTCTGACCATGCCAGCTGCCCCCTGCAGGATGTGGGTCTGCTTCTGTTTGGGACTGCTGTCTGGGCCTCATGCTCCTGAAAGAACCTTAGCTCTGTAACACTCTGCTCCACAGAGCAGCTGAGCCCTCTGTCTCCTTCTCAGGGGTATTCCTCTGCCTGAACCCATGCTTACATGACAGAGGCCATACCACGTAGTCACTCAGGACCATCAACAGCACTTGGAGCTGTATCCCAACACCACAAGTGTCCAGTCACCACCCGGCTGTGCCTCCCTGGCCACCTAATGTGTCCCACCTTCTCGCATCACAAGCCCCTCTCCAAACAGGTGCTACACTGCGAGCCATCCTCTGTGAACCTATACTGTAGTCCCCTCAGAAGTAGAACTGGCCCTCAACAAAAAAACAATGAAACATGTTTGCCAATGTCTGCATTGCTTTTCCCCGCTCAATGGGGCGTGCGTGCGTGTGTGTGTGTGCGTGCACACACACACACACACACACAATCTAGGGCTAAGGGAGCACATCACAGACTCAGTAAATGTATGATGGGTGAATCTCTCCCCTAAAATGCTTTTCTCCAACTCCAGAGTTTCTTGGAGACTTCTTTACCTTTAAAGGGAGCATATTAAATGATGAGGAAGATGGGGGTCCCCAGGAGAAGCTAGCTCACACCCATGGCACCATGGGAAAGCTGAAGGTGCTGGAATGGGTGGGAACGTCAGGTTAGCAAGGGCTGGATGAGCCTGGGCACTGTTCGGATGGCCATGTGTGGGGCACTTTGAACTGGCTCTAGTGGCAAAGAATGGGGCCTGTGGATGACGGATGAGTATCAGAGGTGGGAAGGTTGGATGGGGCCATAGTGCTCTGGGTGCGCTGGGTGGAGGGTGCTGGTGGCAGGCCAGGCTAGGTGGGTGGTAGAGCTGGGCAGGCTGGGCTGGGAGGAGGGTGCTGGGGACAGGCAGGACAACCAAGGATGCCTGGGGAGCAGAAGGAAGGGAAGAAGCAGGCGGGAGCCCGTGCTCTGCCTTCGGCCTTGCCATTTCCCCACTCCTTCCTCCCTCTCGGAAGAGGAGGTCACAGAGTCCTGGGTCCAGCCTGTAAGAGGGAGGCACAAGCCTTCCATCTTTCTTGGATCGCTGCTGCCTGTGGCTGGGGCTGGAAGCTCTGCCCTGCTGTGCTTGGATAAGCAGGGCATCCCAGGAGCCCCGCTATCCTGATGAAGCTGTGCTGTGGAGCTCACTGTGGCCCAAGTAACCAAGGTAACATTGACCTGTGCCCTGGGAATTTCCCAGGGGGCAAATGGGGCAGAGCCCAACGGCAGAGCTACCCAGAGTCTCGGCATGCCATCCAAATGCCAAGCGCTTATTAATTTCACAGCACGAGACTCTGAAGTTATTACCCCACCCCTGGCCCTTTTGTCTGGGACGTAATTGTCTGGCCGGCCTCTCCATTCTGTGATTAATTGCTGAGGGGAAGGCAGCGCAGTTTAACTCATTCCCCTCTGCATTCATTTCCAGAGACATGACAGCTGCAGCAGGACCCAACCCTCACAGAGCCGGGACCCGACCCCATCGTCCCTGTCACCCCATTCACCAACTGCCAGCCTCAGTGTCCCCACTTCTGAAATGCAGGTGAAGCTCCAGCCCCACCCAGTTAACTCATCTGCTAATTCAACTCCAGCCTCTTGACAAGGATTAGACATGTTCAAGCGTGTCTATCACACAAGTCAGCTGGTGGCAAGGCCTGTTATGAGGAGAATAAACCAGTGGAGGAAGGGCGGTGTCTCAGGTACAGTGTGGCAAAGGCTGTCCAGGACTGGAGGATCAGAGACCACAGGGACACGAAGGGAGTAACAGGAGTAACACGGGTGCAAGACCCCCCATGCCCAGCGCTCCTGCCTGTGTTGAGCCCTGTTCAAAGCTGGGCAGCGTGACACCCAGAGCAACAGATCAGATGGCACTGGTACGCAGAGGCGGCAGTATGTTTTACCAAAAAAGCCCTCTGCTTCGACGGGTCCGAACAACGTCTGGTTCCCTGGGATGATGTGTTTCTCCTGTAACTGTTCACAGAACAGGAGATGTTTCCACCTCCATCCTGAGGAACTTGCCCAGCAGCTAGAAAGCCCCTAGACATTTCTCAACCACCAATCCATCTTCTCTATCGATCTCCATGAGCCAGAGGGCCAGGCAGAGAGGCTGTGGCTGTGGCTAACCAAACACAAACACTGGGCAAAGGGGCAAGCCTAGTTCTGCAAGTTCCTGCTGCAGAAGAGGGAGCCCTGACCACGTAGCCGGAGGCTCAGGTCACTCTGCGGGAGGCCAGAAAGCTAAGAGATGCTGGTTTGAGTGCAAGAGTGGAAGGTGGCCTGAGGAAGGGTGTGGGACCACAGAAAACAGAGCTAGAACACGGGGCCATGGGGGACACAACCGAAACACGGGGCCACAGAGCACAGAGCACTGAGCTCTGGAGCACAGGGCCTTTCAGGTCACCAGATCTTGATAGCATTGGACCCCTCCCCAAGCTCCAAACTTAGAGAGAACTGGCAACTTGGGGACTGGTCCAGAACAGGTTGTTGAGTCCCCAAAACTCAATAATCAGATAAAAATGATTTTAACATAATTTAGAAAAAAGTAAATCCAAGGTCAACAAACGATCAAAGCTTTATGTAAAGATAGGGTGTCACAGGGCAAAATGCTCAGTGACCAGGAGTCGGACTATGTCTGTCTATCTATTATCTATCTATCTTCTAGCCAGCTAGAATCTAGCTAACATCTATCTATAGTGTACCTATCATATAGCTAGCTAGCTAACCTCTGTCTAGCATCTATCTATTTATGGTCTATTTGTCTCTCTATCATGTACAATAATCTATCATCTTTCAATCATCTATCATCTACATCTACCTTTCATTTCTCCCCTATTACCTATTGTCTACATCTATCAATCTATTATGTGTCTATCTCTATACCTATCACTTATCATTTATCATCTATCATTTTATTTATTTGTTTGTTTGTTTATGGGTTTTTCCATGCTGTGGCTCAAAGCCGGACCTCATACAAGCTACACAAGCACTCTACCACTGAACCACATCCTTCAGTCTAAGAAAGATATTTTAATGCAGTGTTTTCAGTGTGGGAGGAACTAAATAGCAACTTTACCCATTTTTAATTTACTCTCTCTGACATATGAGAACTGAGCATCTCATTGTGCACAGCAGACTATTGTGAAGCAAGTCTGCGGCGGAAGGCGGGCACCTGCGCTCCCTCGCATGGCTTCTTCTGGGGAGAGCACTCAGAGCTGCATTCAGCCATTCTTGTAGTACAGGATTTCCTGTGATGCAGATGGGGGGACTCTGCCCTACACGCACTGCCATGGCTATGCTGCCTAACCCTACCATCCCTGTCCTCTGAGGTCTTCATTATAAATCTTTTGCCTTTTGCTCTTTGTAAACATCTTTGCATTTCTTTGAATTTCTAAAGTATGGCATGGAAGTATCCTTTCTCTTGATTGTGGAATGTCTTGTCCTTATTCCGCCCTGTGCCTGTCTCTCCTCCTCATCCTCAGGCCAGGATAAAGAGCCATAGCCAGCCCACTATGTACAGTGCTCTTCCAGGACTGCGGCTGACCACAGGTGCCAACAGCCCTGGACCCTTCAGCAGCCCCACCAGAGGTGAACCCCTGACCCATGCTGAGCCCAAAGCACTCTCTGTCTGTGGTGACCCTGAACCACAGACACAAGGGCCAAGCCAACCAGATGAGAGTACCAGCCCCTTTTCTGTAGACTCAGGGTGGCCTGGGTCATGTGGAGAAGCTGGAATTTATAGCCTGGTCTCCCTCTTACATGCCCTAGGGAAGTCCCTTCCCATGAAGCAGATTGGCACAGGGTGTGTCCTTGAGGCCAGGATGAGGATGGACCCCTGGTCCTGACTAGCTTCCAGGCCACAGAGCATGGACTCTAGGGAGCTGAGTAGGTGATCAATCAGAAGGGTCACCCGTCCCTGAAGGAACCCTGGGGTTTAGAAGCTCCCAAACTGGAGGAGAGATAGGGAGATGTCTCAATCTCTTTCCACCTGGCCCTGAACAGGAGACAGCATGCCAATCTCCTCACCTGGAAAACATCGGTTCAGAAGAGCAGTGAGAGCAAGGACCCCACTCCAGATTTGTAGCCTGCACACTCTGGAGTCAGATGGCCCTGGATTGAATTCTGTCTGTGAACCCACTGGATCATGGCCCTGGGCAAGGAGGTGGGTGGCTTCCATTCCATCACCAGCAAAGTGGGATAACAGCAATGTCTGCAGGAGAGGTTAGTACAAAGATTAAATTAAACAATGCATGCAACAGAAGTGTCCCGTGAGCAGGAACACATGAGCTCGCTTGACACATGGGAGATTGCCATCCCATGGTGTCGTCTCACGGCCTCGCCATGAACAGGAGACCAGACCATGCCAGGCACACCAGGCCTCACTGTCGGGACATCACCTTCCGGGTTTGTTTCCAGGTCTGCCTTGAGCACCCCTGCCACAGGTGACCAGCAAGGAGAGTGGCCTTGAGTGACGGTCCTTTGGCCTGTGTCTTCCCTTGCCTCTGGAAAGCAGCTGGTCTCACGTCCACCATGACTTAAGTGGACCTCCTCCGATTGCTTTGGGGCTGCTGAGATCTAACTCGCAGAATCCCCAGTGGAGGTCCAGCCTGTCCACCAGCCTCAGCTGACTGGGGGCTGGGAAAACGAGCTCTGCCAGGCATATCTCAGCACTTCTAGAGAGGGTCAGAGGACATGTGCTGGGGCTGCAGCGTGTGCGCGCGTACACACACACACACACACGCACATGCACACGAGCCCAAGCAAGGGAAAGAGAGGCATGGGAAGGCCAGATCTTGGGTGAAGGTTGTGAAGACACAGAGAGCCACACAGCTCTCTCCTTAGAATTCAGAAGCTGAGACAGTTACAAACTTGGTCCAGGTCACAGCAGATGTCTATAGCAGGAATTCTGAGTGCTCTGGGCCATGAAGATGGGACTGCAGTGCCTGAAACACCACTTCATGAGACAGTTCTCCCATCAGAGAGACAACGGTGGAAGCTGGTGTGGTGACCTATTCCCGTAATCCTGGCACTCTGCAGGAGGGAGTTCAAAGCCAGTCTGGGCTAAATAAAAAGGAATGAACTGGTAAGGACAGAGCCGATGCCAGCAAGGGGAAAATGCCAGCACAGGCGGTCGAAGCACACTGGCACGGGACGCACGGCAGACCCCAGCAGGCCAGCGCTCACACCCTGACTCCAGGGAAGGGTCACACAGGAGTCCCCAAGGAGACCCACGGACCGTGGCTGTCACCACAGCCAGGCTGTGTTGGAGTCACTTTCTGCCTTTCTTATGCAGAATCATCAGCAACCACAGACTGACCCAGAGCACAGCCAAGAAGGGCAGGAGAGAGCAGCTTGACTGGATGAGGCCTGATATGCCTGGAGGCTGCTGACCACTGTCCCAGGCTGGAGTGACTGGACAGTCTGGTTCTGGTCCGTGTGTCTTTCGTTCTCCTCCTGGGGTAGGCAGGCCAACTGGACATGTACTCTTGTCAACAAGCCCAGTGCACACACCCTGTACCAAGTTCCTGCCGTGTCCCCCCACAATCCATCCTTCAAAATCCTCACCCAGAAATGCACCAGGGAGGCAGGAATTGGCCTCTGCCCACTTCCGTGTTCCTGCCTCTCCAGAGAGAGAAGCACCACATCGAATACTTACCGTTCACCCACATTTTCATGTTTCCCATGAGCAATACAGTGTTCTCTTGCAGAATTTTAAGCCTCACCCAAATAGCATGAGCTCTGCACACCCTAACACGGCTCCATGTCCACACCCACGCTTACCTGCCTGCTGAGTGCAGCTCGCGTGTTTCACACTGGCCTTTTGCTAAATTCACCGCTGTGAACTGCCATCACACTGTTGATGGGCAGGCATGTGGGTTCCGATGTGAATGTTCTACTATCTGCGTGTTGTGAGGAATTGTCTAGAAGCATTTGCTGAATCAGAAGCCTTGAGAACCTTTCTCCAGGGTCGGCTCCTCTGTGCCACTCGCCCCTCCGGCCATTATGCAGGTGGGTGTGAGATATTGTTTCTCTGTATTAACCTCTTTCTGCTCAGGGCTGCTGCTGATGGTGTGCGGCTCTTGTGCCTGCCATTTTGCAGACTCTTTCACGGTTTTCCTGGCAGGGTGCTCGCCGTCTTTTTCTTGCTGACTTGCAGATCTTCTTCGCAGCCTAGAGATTAAAGTTTTCCAGGTGTACGTATGGACATGACTGTCTCCTTCCTGTCAGCAGGGCAGGGGGGTGGCAGTCTCCTACCGAAGAGGGTCTTCTGTGAACACAACTCCTTTCAGATCTGACCACCTGGTAGCATGGATCCATAACTAGTTCTTTTTTATGGCCAAGTGGTGGGTTGTCCCTCTGTCTGTGCTTCCAATTCACGTGCTGATGGGAAAGCAGGAAGTTTGCAATTTTCAGCTTTAATAGGCAGAAGTGCTGTGACCATTCCTGGACACGCCTTGCTGAGATGATGCTTTCTTGTCTCCTGGGGAGGACAACTGGATTGCACTGTAGGCATGTTCATGACCTGGCTCATCACTGGGACAGAATAAACAAAAGCTACACAAGGGAGAACAGAGCTGTTCCTGGCTTCCGGTCTGAGGGGATACAGTCCACAGTGGCAACAAAGGCACGGTGACAGACTTTCCGCATAGGTAGCCGTGTCCGACGGGCACTCCTCACCCCTCACATCTCCAAAGAACAGGAGGGGAAGCAGGGCAGAAACTGCAAACCTCTAGCCCTGCTCCTGGCTCCCCAAGACCCACTTCCTCCAGCTAGGCTCAGCTTCCCAAAGTTTCCACAATCTCTCTCACAGCTCAACCCACTGGTGACCAAGTATTCAAACACATGAGCCTGTGGGGAACATTTCACATCCATAACCGTGTATATTGAACATCTAGGAAACTATCAAATGGTTTTTCAAAGCTATTGCAATGTCATTGTATAAGAGTCTGCCCCAGTGTCCCATGTCCATCCCAACACTCAGTGTGGCTCATCTTTCTAGCTACAACCTTCCAGCAGATGCGTCCCACCCCACATGGCTTTAATTCCCCCTCTCCTAACAACTGATGCTTAGTAATATCTTCTTTTTTATTTATTATTTTTACATTTCTTGTGTATGAGCATATTGCCTGTATGTATGTAGGTGCACCCGTGTTGTGCAATTCCTTCAGAGGTCAGAAGAGAGCATAAAATTCCCCTGGAACTGGAGTTACAGACAGTTGTCAGCCACCATATGGGTGCTAGAAATTGAACCCAGGTCCTCTGCAAGAGCAGCTAGTGCTCTTAACCCCCGAACCATCTCTCCAGCCCCGCTGTTTAGCATCCTCTTAAATACTTGCTTGCAGATTTTAGCTGCTCCCTGAGTGTCTGCTCAAAGATTTTTTCCATTTTTCTTTTTATAGATGGTTGACTTTTGAGAGCTCTCTATATATTTGGGTTAAACATCTTGACTCAATACATGGTTTGTAAAGCAGTTTACATGGTTGTAAAGCTCACATTAGTGACTTTGCTTGTTGCTATGAGAAAGTACCTGACAAAAGCCACTTAAAGAAGGAAAAGTTTGGAGGAGCAACAGGAGCAGGGACAGCTGGTCGGTCGTGTTGTGCTGGCAGTCTTGAGGCACAACTGAGTTTGTGCTCAGCTTTCCCCTGTTTATCCAGACCAGGATCCCAGTGGATGGAATGGCCCCACCCACCGTTAGGGTGATCCTCCATACACAGATGTACCTTTCTAGAAACACCCTCATAGACACACCCAGAGGTGTCTCCTTGGTGATTCTAAATCCATCCAGGATAAGGATGAATCTGAGCTCTCCCACTGCCTTGGACCGGTCCCATTCGGTTAGTGGGTCTGCTAAAGAGCAGGACTGGCACCTTTTCAGAGTCTAGTTTCTTCCTGGCTGTGTTTTTGTTGTTCTGTGAAGAAGTGGTTGCTGGGGACTAAAGAGATGGCTCATCAGTTAAGAGTACCCAGGTTCAATTCCCAGCACCCACAAAGCGGCCTAATAGCCATCCATAACTCCAGTTCCAGGGGATCCAATGCCCTCTTCTGGCCTCTAAGGACATTGCACAGCACAGGTGCACTTACATGCAGTCAAAACACTCATACACAATAAATAAAATAAAATAAAAATAAAAAAGAAACGTTGACCTGACCCAAGGTTAAAAGATATTTTCCTCAGCTTTCTCCTAGAAGTTTTATAGCTTTGCATTTCGTATTTAGGTCTTTGATCCATTTTAAGTCACTTTACATATGGCGCCTCCCCAGGCGGGGGGGGGGGGGGTGGAGTGCTTCCAGCACCGTTTGTGGAAAAGCCGGTCCTTTCCCTGGGTTGCTTTTGCACCTTTTCTGGAAATCTCTTGTCCATATGTGAGGAGTCTATTTTAAGCCCTGTATTCTGCTCCGTTGATGTGTCTGTCTGTCTTGGTGCCAAGGCTACACCGTCAGCTTACTGTTGTCTTCAGAGCTCATCGTTTTGTCGTCCTTTGGGTTTTTTTTTAATTGCTCCTGCTCTCAGACCTCTCTGATCCACTCTGAGTTTTATAATCAGCTGATCAATTTCAGAAATTGAAATCATATTGCATCTATAGAATAATTTGGAGACAATTACTATCTTTGCCATATTGAGTCTTTGGAAACACACAGTACAGATATCTTTATTCTTTTACATTTCTTATTTCAGCAAAAGTTTTGTGGGTTTTCCAATGAGCAAGTCTTTCACATATTTTACCATGGTCCTAAGTGCTTCATAAATCTGATGCCTTTTATTGGTACCTTGAATTCTATTTCTAATTCTTTCTTGCATGCACAGAAACACTATTGTTTCTGTACTTTGACACTGATTCCTCCATTGGAACTTAGTTATTATTTCTCGTAGGCTGAGGGCTTTTCAGATCCTGTTAGATTTCCGCAAAGACAATCATGCTGACTATGAATAAAGACTCCATTTCTTCCTTTACAACTTGAGTGACTTTTCTTTCTTTTTTAGGCCTATTGACCTGACTGCCACTTCTAACATGACTCTGAATAGAAGTGGACAGAGGACATCCCAACCTGAGGGTCAATGCTGTCAGTCTGACGTTAAGAAGGTGTTGGATACAAGCATATCACAGTATGAGGCTTTCATTAGCTTGAGGTGCTTTTCTGTCTCCTGTTGCTGACGGTTTTTATTATAAATATGTGTTGGAGTCAGACCTGGTCCCAGGCCTATAATCCCCCACCTTGGGGGGCTGAGGCAGGATAATGTACAAGCTTGATGCCTGCCTGACCAACTTAGTGAAACCCTGTCTCAAAATAAAATACAGAGGCCTGAGGAGGGCAGTGGCCTAGTATGTGTGAAGCCCTGAGTTCGATTTCAATAATAAATAAATTAGTTAATTAAAACAATAGAGATTGTCAACTGCTTTTCTAAACCTACAAAGGCAGCCTTGTTTTTTCTCCTTTTGACTGATCTTCGAGTATTAACCAGCCTGGTGTTCCTGGTGAGTAAACTCCCTGAGATCACGGCATCTCCTCCCTCATATATGTTGCTTTACTCGAAGCAATCAGGTTCTGCATTGACATCTCCATGTACATTAGATGCACTGTCCTGTGACGGTTGTTCATGACTCTTTTTGGTTAAAGATGATGGTCTTGATATCCTCATAGTGTTAGTTGGGAAATGCTCCAATCTGCTCAGTTTTATGGAAGAATTTTAGTAGATTGGATATGATTTCACCCCTAAATGCTCAGCCATGTTCACCAGTGAATTGGTTTGGGACTGACTTCTCGGTGGAGACGCTTTCAACTACAAATCCTACCTCTCTGACAGGATCGTCTGGGTGACCTATTTCTTTTCAAATGAATTTTTTCATCAAGAAAGTTGCCCATCCAAGTTGTCAGGTTGATTGGTTTTCGATGGCTCTTGATGTCTACTCGTCGCCCAACTCAAGCTGTGAGTGTTAGGGTCACCTCTGTCCACCCTGATTGTGGTAACCTGTCTTCTTATAATTAGTATAGCATAATATCCTAGTTAGAGGTTCATAGATTCCATCCATTTCCAAGAATTGCTACCATTTTCTGAGATAGAACTTCCCACAGTTGAGGCTGACTTTGAACTCCTAGTCCTCCTGCCTCCACCTTCCAAGTTAGGGGACGAGTATTGAGCCGAGAATTATCATTTTATTTATCAGTTTTCTCGTGTTTGTATTTTCCGTCTCGCTGGATTTGGATCCGATGATGTTCTCACTCCTTTGGCTCTGAGCTTAATTTGCTTCACTTTCCGGTTTCTTAAGGTAAATTTAAAGGTTGAGTTTGAGTGTTTCTTATTTTCTAATGCAGGGAATTATTTCAACAATCTCTCTCTCACTCTCTCTATCTCTCTCTATCTCTCTCTCTCTCAGATATCATGCCACCCCAAATCCTGACTGCATATTTTCATTTTACTTTGGCTCATGATGTTCTCAGTCTCCCTTTTCATTTTTCTTTTGACCCATATGTACATGGAATTTTCAAATACCTGGTGATATCTCAGAAACCTTCCTGTTACTGGTTTCCTGTGCATTTCTATTGAGATTATGACATGTCTTAAATATAAACTGAATTCTTTTCAATTTACTGAGTAGTCTTATGGTCCCCCAATGCAGTCTGGCTTTAAAGTGTTTCATACATATTTAAAAATAACTTTAGTCAGGCATGGTGGCACATGCCTTTAATCCTAGCACTTGGGAGACAGAGGCAGGCAGATCTCTGTAAGACTGAGGCCAGCCTGATCTACATAATGTAATGAGTTCCAGGCCCACTAGGGCTGCAGGGAAACCCTGTCTCAAAAAAAAAAAAAAAAAAAAAGAAGAGAGAGAGAGAAAGGTATATTCCTCTGGTGGTGCTGGTTGCTCTATAAAGGTCCATGAGATCCAGTTGGGTGACAGTGCTATTCAAGCGTCTTTTGGACCTGGAGTCTCCCTGGGCCCTGGTTGGGTAGCTCTGGAGGGCGTGGGCATGGGTCTCCAGCATCTCTGCACGTCTCTCCTCATGATTTCAAAGTTATTAGATGAGGGAACACAGGACTTTATCCTCTTGATAGCCCAACTCCTTTATTGCTGTGAATTATTTTATCCCTGGCAATACTCTACTCAAAGTCCAGATTAGAATATAGTCCATCTAGTTTTCTTTTGAAATTAATAGAACGGTTTGATAGGAAAATGTAACAAAGAGTGAGTGCAGCTCCCCTCTCAACAGCTCACCTATGAACACTGTGTGGATGTGTGTTATAATGAAGTCTGGCCCAAACACACTCCTGTTAACTAAACACCGTAGGTGACATTAGGGTTATGCTGTGCACAGCTCTCCACACAGGCGATCTTGACATGATATGTGTGCAGTGTCACATGTCCATACCGACTACATAGATTAGTCTCGTTACCCAATCTGTTATGTCCCCTGTTCATTCCTCCTTCTGCCGCCTGATGTCATCTTACACAGCTGACTTAGGCTCCACCCACTCCACATCAGGCTACGTAGCTAGCTTAGATGCTGACCCTTTGCCATCTTTTTCTACTTATACTTTTTAATTCTTCTTTTAGTTTTAACATTGGTTTTTTTTTTTTTTTTATTTTATGTGTCTGAGTGTTGGGTCTACACTCAAGTGCGTCACCTGCATACAGTGTCCACGGAGGCCAGAAGAGGGCATTGAGTCCCCTAGGACTGGAGTTATGGATGGTTGTTAGCCACCATGTGGGTGCTGGGAACTGAACCCAGGTCCTCTGCAAGAGCAGTCACTGCTCTTAACCACCAAGTCATCTCTCCAACCCTCCTTTTAAAAATTGTCTCTGCTTAGATGATATTGATTGAATACTTTAGGCTTCTGATTTTCAGCCTTCGTTCTGTCACTTCAGGGGCTACACTAAGATTTACAGAACAAACCTTTAACCATCACAGTGTAGTTTCAGAAGGTACTCTGCTGCTAAAATATAGAATGAAGTTCTTGCAACAGCAGTCTTCCACTCAGTTATGAGAAGCTGCTGTCAACATCTGCTTTGGGCCTGCTAAATGTCCCACACATCTGTGTTCCTGGACATGACTGTCCTGCTGTTACCCGCTAGAAGCAAAATCAATGTTTCTCAAGGATGTTTACACAATAAGAAAGAGCCCTGGAGCTGGAGAGAAGTTCAGAGGTTAGAGCACTGGCTGCCCTTGCAGAGGGGCCTGCTTTCATTCCCTGCACCCACATGGCAGCTAATAACAATCCCTAACTCCAGTTCCAGGGGATCTCATACCTTTATCTGACTTCCAGGGGCATTGGATGACATGGGTACACTTACATGCTTGCAGGCAATATGCTTATACACATAAAATAAAATAAATAAAAATAATTTTTAAAAAAGAAAGGAGTCCTGTGTGTTTCTAGAGGTGTGCTCCCATTGCCTCCCCACCTGCATAATTTGCACAGGAATGTCATCTGCCACACTCAATGCTCTTCCAGCTGCACGCCTCCCACCTCTCCCTCCCAGCTTCCCACCTCTCCTTTGGCCTCCCAGCCCTCCCCCCAGCCCTCCCTCCCAGCCCTCCCCCCAGCCCTTCCCCTCAGCCCCCCAGCCCTTCCCCAGCCCTCTCCCCCAGCCCTCCCTCCCAGCCCTCCCCCCCGCCCTCCCCCCGAGCCCTCTCCCCCAGCCTCCCACCTCCACCAGGACTTTAACATATTTGGAACTTCTCCGCATTGCCGGCTTCAACAGACCCGTTTTGAGGTCTCTGGGTGTAGATCTCTTCACAGTTCTGACTTTAAAGCTGAGCACCTGAGGTCCTGGGTTCACTTTTCACTAACTTGGAAATTCTGAGGGGGGAATCTTTCAACGTTACTCCTCCCAATGTTCTTCTCTGTGCCCCCTGCCCCATACACACACTCTGGACTTTCATCACATGTATACTGAACTCCTGGAGGTTGGACACTGATTTTGTGTTCATTTTTTGAAGTCCTTTTCTCTCTCGGTTGCATGTTAGATAATTTTTAAAGCTCTCTAGCTGTTTCTTCTGCAATATCAGCTTTACTATGAAGCCCATCCCATATTTTTCTTCTTAAAATATTTTATTAATCATTTCTATTTTATGTGTATGAGTGTATGGCCTGCATGTAGATAGGTGCGCCCATGCCCTGCAATGCCAGGAGGTCAGAAGAGGGCGTCAGATCCCCTGGAGCTAGAGTTAGGGATGGTTGTTAGCCACCATTTGTACTGGGAATCAAACCCTGGGCCTCTTCAGGAGCAGGCAGCGCCCTTAACCCTGAGCCGTCTCTCCAGTCCCTCATCCCATCTTTTTCATTCCACATAGTTACATTCATGCTTGGAAGTTTTACTTGGGTTATAGTTTTAAAACTTCTATTAGTCTATGTAACTTCTTTATTCATTTATTAAACTTATATTAGTTCTACTTACACCCTTTTAGCTAGGGTCTCTCAGGGCAGCCCAGGTTAGCCTCACACTTGCAATCCGCCTGCCTCTACTTCCCAAGTGCTTGGATTGCAGGCATGTGCCATCATATCCAACTTATTTCTACTTACTATATGAGCACTCAACATGTGAACGTGCTCATTCATGTCTTGACTGCTAATTCTGGCAGCTGCGTTTCAGATGTGCCTCGGGTGGCTCTTTGCTCCACACTCAGGCTGCATTGCTCAACTGGTAGGGTAGCCTCCATTCCTGACATGGTGTGGGCGTCAGGCCCTTGGCTACCTCATCTCTCCAGGTGGCTGTCTCCCCATTTCATTAGTCTCCTCATACACTTGCTGGTCATCAGCTGGTTGAACTTTGAAGGGGATTCTCTGCCTCTCTCCATGTTTCCCTCCTGAAGAGTCACATGCTTCTTCAATCTTGGGAAACCCTCAGTTTCATCCCAACAGAATTGCCTCTTCTGTATTTCTTCCACTTGACCCATACCCTCTTACTCTACAGATTACTTCTGTGGTTTGTGTTGTGTGTGTGTGTGTACATGCATGCACATGTGCTTTGTGTGACTTTTCCTAGGGAGTTATGAATGAACATCTATTCACTCCAGATCAGGCACCAATGACAGTCCAAAGAAACAACTCCATTCAAGTCTAGCTTTGTGACCCAGTGGGTTTACTGTGGCTGCCTACTTTCAGGAGGATGCATGATTCAAAAGCCCACCCCAGCATGGCTGGTAACTCAGCATAGCTGCATCCCAAGAGCTCCCTTCATGGTTTACAGATAGCTCTCCTGGTCAGGGAGCCTCTCCCCAGAAGTCCTTACTGGCTCTATAACTTTGGGGAGGAGCCTTTGAGTCCCTTAAGTCTCAGGAACTTCCTGACCCTTGTGAGCTGTTCACTTCTTGAACATTATAAGCTTTCCTTTCATCCTGAGTCTTAATGAGGCTTTGCTTAGGATGGAATGATTCAAAGGAAGTTGCTATGTAACATGTGTGTACATATATGTGGTGGACATATGTGTTTGTGTACATTCGTGCATGTGGAGGCCAGAAGTCAACATGTGGTGACTTCCTCAGTCATTCTCCACTTAGCTTTTGTGGCAGTCTCTTACTGAACCTGGAGCTCAGTGATTGGCTAGGCTGGCCCACCAGCAAGCCCCAGGGATCCTCCTGACTCTGTCCTCAGTGCTGGGAACACAAACCCATGCCACCATCCCCAGCTTTATGTGAGTGCTGGGGGAGGGGGCTGAACTCAGGTCCCACTGATGGAGCCCAGCCCCCACACCTGTGTCTCTCGGATGTGTTCTTGGTGGATTTTCAGCCCAGCCTTCTGTCCTGTACCAGCCCTGTCCTTTCCCCGACGTCGCTGCATGCTCACCCACCCACCTGTACTTAGTTTTTGAGGGCTCCACTTCAATAGCCAGCACTTTTATGTGACTATATGCCTCTGTTTTCTTCGTTTTATTTTGTCTCTTTTCTGCATTTCTTTCCTTTACAAAAATTTTTTACATAGATTTTTGCTACATAACCCAGGCCGACTTGAACTCACAACAGTCCTGTCTCAGCTGCAAATGCTCTTATTCTTGCTTAATACAAATTGTGCCTTCATTCATCTCTTTAGCAGACCTTTTAGAAGGTCATTCCCAGGCTGTTCTATGTGGTTAATTTTATCTGGAGTGAATCTGTGGTCTTATTATTGATACTTTTTTCATAGAGGCCAAACCACTAGAGAGTTAGATAAAGGGAGGCCTGATTGCTCTCCCAAGTTCCAGTCCTATTCTTGTCCCTCCAGCCAAGGCAGTGTCAATACCCTCAGTACTAAGACAGGAAAGTACCCTCAAAAGTGTCAAAGTCCCATCTCCCCACTCAGCCAGCCCTGGCTCGCTGCTCTCCCCCAAGCACACTGGACCCTAGAGTCAGCAAGCACCCTGCTCCCCAGCCCTGCCTCACCATGGCCTGGAGCTTGGCCTCAGTGCCTCCTGCTTACTTCCTGGGTGTCCTGCTCTGCTGCTGCACAGGCTAACAGAGAGCGCGGCCAGTTTTCCTTTCCTCTTTTTCCTTCTCTCTCTGTTCCCCGGGGCCTCTCCAAGGGATGCACACCATCCAGACAGCACGGCCAGGCCCTGCCTTCCTCGGGCCAGGCTGGGGAGTCCCTCTCATCTGTGCTTACATGAGCCTTGGGCCCACCTCCGACCTGTCTGGGTCTTGGACTTGTCCTTCTTTGTTGTTGCCTTGAGCAAAGAAAGGCAGCCTGACCTCAGGCCTGGAGGCTGGCCTCAGGCCATTGCCCTACTGGGCTTCAAGCACCATTTACCTGCAGGAGCCAAGCATCCAACCTTGTTGCTGGCTCTGAGCCCTCAACACAGGCCACATGTGGCTTCAGCTCTGTTCCCTGCAGGCCCTGCCCTGCTTCCTTCACCCCCTCCCCTCCCCTCCTTGGGGTCTTGCCTTTGCTCAGGCTAGGAGCTCCACACCCCACCTCTGGGAAACTGGGCTGACATTGCTCCTAGGCTCTGAATTGGGTCAGCCCCTGCGATCTGTGTATCTGTCTCCCTCTGAGGTCTGAGGATGGAGAGGGAAGCCCCTGCTCCCGCCTGAGTCCTGCTCCCACATACCTCTGCTCCAAGGAGAAGGAGTGTCTTAAATGCCAGTGTGGTGAAGGCACACTGTGCTCCTGTTTCCCACTTGGGGAGCCCTGGGCATTTGCAATCTCAGCCTCATCTTTGGACTTCCAGTCTCAGCACTCCGGATCTACTACTCCACCCCATCCCCACTGGGCAGCCATTTCCAGCCTGGAAGCCTGGATGGGTGTCCCAGGTGGGACCCTGGAGCTTTATGTCACTCTGAACTGGTCACCAAGTGATGTGGGTGGGTCTCCATCTCCAGCACAGCTGCTGTGCTCCAGCCGTCCCAGAGAATGGAGGACAATCGAACAGAGCCTCAGGTGGCTCAGAGCGTGACGGGAGTTCATTTATTGAAACCAAGACAGGGAGTTATACAGGAAGGCCTTTCTGGCTGTTAAAGAAGATGAGAAAGTTAAAGGTGGGGTCTTTAGGTAAAGGTGGGAAGGTTGCAGGGCTGACGTGGAAATTAGGAACGAGGAAACGAAACCCCAAAACCTGGTTTTGGTCTGGGGTGATCTTTGTGGGGGGAAAAGAAGATTAAGATTAAGCAACTGCTGAGGAATGAGGATGTCGTATCTGCAGTGGCTTCCTGGGACCTAGGTCAGGCAGAGCAGGCCAGAAACACCTGCGACAATGCCCGCTCAATGCCTTTATGCAATGGGCCCAGGTCCCACAAAGTGAGACCACCTGGGAGCAAAGAGGTAGAGGTGAGGCACATCCTGAATTCAGTTCAGGACAGTGTTTGGTTAATGGGGAAGATCTAGAGACCAAGAGGCTGGGGGAGGGGAAACAACAGCCTCAGGATATCGGTCTACACCATGGGAGGGGGACGCTCGGCTGAAGAGAACAAGAAACAGGTGACAAACCCATCAGGCTGGCAACAAAGAGATACTCATGGAGCAATAGAACAGAGACCTGGGCCTAGGTGTCTGAGGAGGTGGCCCCCGTACGGTCACATAGAGGGGAAAGGAGACACAGGCTGGCTGGGGGTAGCTGCACCCTACAGGGTGCAGATGGAGCAACACGAGAGATAAAGGTGGGAAATTCAACATAGCTAGAACCCAGAAAAGAGGATCTAGGGCACAGGTTAGGATCTGGGCCTAAGCAGAGGTGCAAGACTCATTCAGGGACTCGGTAACACTCAGGTGTGATGTGTACTTTCATGACTGCATCAGAAGACCTCACTCAGAGAGGTGATGGGCTGGCTCTGGGGCCTCCCAAAAGGACAGAGACCTGCCTCGGGTCATAGCTGTCTTCAGGCCCATGCAGAACCTTGTCACGGTGGAGAGCAGTAAGGGCTCTGCCCTGATACCAGATGCCTCTCACAGGACAGCTGTGGGCCAGGGCCCTGAAGGGACACCAAATATCACCAAGCTAGAGCTACTGCAGGCCTGGGCCACCTTCCTGTGGTGGGAGGTGCCAGGGAGGGGAGTTCATGGGGAACTGTCAGGACTCTGAGTCCCCATTACAAGCTGGTCATGGGACAAGATGGGGGGGGAGGGGCGGGGGCTGGGAGATCCGGGCTGCAGGAACAAACTTGGAGCCATGCACCAAAGCAGTGCCGTGGTATCATTGCTGTTTGGTGCTAGGGATGAAACCCAGGTCCTTGCCCATGCTCAGCAAGCACTCATCTGAGAGCTAGCCCTCTTCTCTCAGAGGAGGCATGCCAGAGGAGAAACCAGGAACATATGTCCTCTTAGACAAAGACTCAGGCAGCATGGGGTCTGCTGGGACTTGAAGAGCCCCTCCCACCAGGATCCTCTTCCCCCTGGTCTGAACTGAACCCCTACGCCCCTCTGAGATTCACAGGCCACCTCTGGGCCCAGTGGAGCCAGCCATGCACCACAAGACTCCCACTGCCATTGAACTGTGCAATTGGCAGCCCTTACAAGCTCTTTAGTAACTGCAATTGATTCCCAGGCTGGGGTCTAATTGCTGGTCTGTTGCTGTGATCTCAGAAAAGGCTGCCACCGTGGGGGAGCCGGAGTGCAGGCTCCCAGCCTTCCCTAGATAAAATGAAGGAGGTTTTCTCTTTCCTCCTTTGAATGGTCGGCGAGCAGGAAACTGGTGATTATGCATCAAAGCACAGCGTTTATGCTGCAGGGACTGGTGGGAGAGGACTTACTTGCAAGCACAGTCCCTGGCAGCAGTGTTCCAGGACCCTGGGGTCATCTGTCCAGCTCCCCTCACCCGCATCAGAGACAACCTGAGATCTTGCCTGGTGCCACATGGCAGAGGGACCCTGCCACAGAGCCCAGGACCCTCAGAATCCAGAGAGGGAGTGGGGGCCGTTTGGGCTGTCCTCACCAAGCTACTCACACTGTGGGTCCCAGGGTACAGGGTCGCCTGGATTCTGCAGGTGCAGCCCAATCCGGGTAAGTGATGAGCCTCTAAGAATGGCCATCTGATCCTATGTTATGGCAGATAACAGGGACAAAAAGGACAGGACTGAGGTCAGTGGGTGTTCGCAGCCAAGTCCCCCAGCACTGTGCCATGCTGCACTGGGCCATGGGCCCAGCCTCTCCCTTCAGCACCAGTGTGTCTGACAGCAGTTCTCTGAAGGGTCACTATCATTAATGCCCTCTGAGTTCTCTGCCTCCCACTACTAACCACAGTCTGTGAAGAAAGGATGGGAAGCAACAGGGCATCCTGAGCCTGCTCTGAAGGATGGGTATGCTTAATCTCGCCTATAACACCAGACTTTCCTCCAGAGCCTGGGGAGGCAGGAACGTGGGGAAGGAGTGTCTCCCCAGCCTGGGAGTCCTACTCAGGGGCTGAGTGCTGAGCGGAGTTAAGGACCCCACAGAAGGTGGGCACCATCTCAGGGCCTGATGCTCTCCACCTCTTTCATCTGGTGCTGAACTCTGGAAGAAGCTGTCTGGTTATACTTTAAACTCCTGTTACCGTTTAGGGTAAGGGTTTTCCAAGTCCAACGTGTTAAGGCTTGGACCCCAAAGTGACACTAATAGGAGATGGTGACTCGTAGAAGAGGTGGGGCTTGTTAGGAGGGCTTCAGGCCACTGGGGTGTGCCCTCAGAGGGACTGTGGGACCCCGGCCCCTTCTCACATTCTTTCTTTGCAGTCATGGGGTGAGAGCTTCTGCTCTACTACACATGCCTGCCACCATTCTTGGCTTTGTCACAGGCCCAAAGGCAATGGGACAACAGATAATGGACTGGAAACTTCAAAGCTGTCAGCCATGATAAACCTTCACTCTTTTATAAGTTGATCATCTCTGAGTATTTGTGACAGTAAAGGAAAACTGGCTGACATACTTTCCCAGCTCCCCACTGGACCCTGATTTCTTCCCTCAACCTGACCCCCACTCTAGCTCTAAGGCTGAGCCAGATCCCTGGAGCTTTTCAGGAATCTGTGCTGATGCTCTCCTCACACCCTCAGGAAACCCGGTCACTTTCCTACTGGTTAATGTCAGTGTGGCCCCTGCACACACGCATGTCCCAGGAAACAGGGAACAGTCAGACAGCCTGGGACTCCTCGACCCCACTTGTGGATTCTGCAGCCAGAGGCAGGGTCCACCCCACCCCCACGTCTGTACTATCACTACTATGCAGCAACAGTTCCTCCCACAAAGGGAACTTGTGCTCATCTGTGAGGTCGCTCCTCGCACCTCATTTCCAGGGGGAAAAATGAGAGCTCCGCTGGGAAGGGTAGAGCCAGGGCTGGCACAGCCCTGCAACTCCAAAGCCAGGCTCGGCGCGACCAGTCAGACACTGCCAGGACCCAACGTCAGGCCTGGAGTCTACAGCCAGGCGCTCTTACTTATCTGTTCATTCTCAGATTAGCTGTGGACATTCCATGACCTTCTAATACGTGCCAAAACCTCCATGTCCTAGCTGAGTGGTCATTCTCTAAACTGGCTTTCCCGTCGTGAAGTGGGGATTAGTCCTCATGGGGCTGTTTTAAGCATTAGCTAAGTGTATGTGTTGAAACACCTAATAACAGTATGAACAGATACCCATACCTGATCGCCCGAGGGATGGCTGAGCCCCAGTCACGAGCTGGCTCTCCGGGCCTGTGAGGATCCCGAGGGCACTGTGATTGCCCTGCATCCACAGGTGCAGAGACCAAGATAAAAGAGAGGGTAGTGAAGCCCAGAGCTTCACAGTAGAGAGCAGAACTCTGCACTGGACCAGCTTAGAGAGAGACTGAGCGTTTATACTCAGTCATTCATCCTATTTTTTGTTTACTAATTTTATTTTATATGTATGAGTGTATTGCGTGCATGTGTGTAAGTGCACACATGTCATGCAGTGCCTGTGGAGATCAGAAGAAGGAGTCGAATCCCCCAGAGTACGAGTTAGGGACAGTTGTTAGTCACCATGTAGGTGCTGAGAATTGAACCTCAGACATCTGCAAGAGCAGTCGGTGCTTACCGCCTTCTCTCTAGCCCCCAGCCATTTATTCTTACACGCATTTGTTCTAAAAATGGACACTGTGGCCTCCTAACCTGCCACAACACACCCTGTGTCAGCTAGTGGGCTGCCAACAGAAGGTAACTCAGAACTGAACTGGCCTAGGGCTGAGATGGGCAAGGCTAGGTGGGGACCCAGGCTTCCTTGGGAGCTGCCGTGCTAGGTGAGCAGACATTTGGTGGGGGCAGGGCCACACCCACAGCCCCCACCCACTCTTGACTCTTCTCACCAAGTGGCCCCATGGGGCTGGTTACTGTCAGGTTGACAGTTGACTGTCAGTTGACAGGTTACTGTCAACTCAAACTTCTAGGTGCTTTCTGTGAGTTGGAAGATTTGCAGAGTCCTTGAGGTCCTCTTGTCTAAGCTCTGAGGGGCTGGCTAGACACTGCTCCATAAAGGATTGGCCATCACTACCCAGTCCTGGACACATTAGAAATGGATTATTTAGGAATATGGAAGGCTGCGAGACAATGCAGAGCTATTGGGGCTTGGAGCTCAAAGCCGCTGTAAGGCTCAGCAGGCCCAGCACCGGGAAACACTCACCATCCTGGAGAGAAGGAGCCCAGACCATACATGACTTTTTCCGCAGTTCCTTATAAAGCTGACCCCACCTTCCAGGAGTCCAGCGAGTGAGGCCCACAAGAGGGATCCCAGACCTGCTGGCTGTTACACCCCCACCCTGCACCAACATCTCTGCTGTTGACCTCATTGTCCTCTGTGGCTCCTAACCAGTCTGCCACCACTGTGATGAGGGTGACGTCAGAGGGGTGACATGGGTCAAGGTGAGCCAAGCAGCCCTGGGGGGACCCTAGAGAGGTAATATTTCTCCAGGAGCTCAGATGACCTGTGAAACCTGGGGCCCTCCGGCACAGTCCTGAGCCTGACTCCACCCTCCGCGTGACTCAGTGCCTGACATGGCGCTGTCCGGGTTTCCGGGTTCTGAAACGCTGACTCGGGATGTAGATCTTGGTGTCTCTGTGATATTATAGGTAAAGATGGGGGTGGCATGGCGATATTAGTAACAGTGGGGAGCTTTAGTTTGCATCGTGGTGACTCACCACCTTGGACTGTGCAATGGAGTAGGAGTGCAGTCTGGAGCATGGTTCCACCACCATGAAGACACTGCCGGGTTGGGGGCGGAGGTGAACCGTGCCTCTGAAGCATTGCAGATCCGAAGGCAAACTCATTCAGAATGGGGATAAGTTGGGAATGTCCATGGCTGCAGCGGAGCCTCCGGACAGATGGCACAGGTCTTTGACAAGCAGGGCCCCTGGTTCCTCAGTGCTGCAGCCCAGCAAGACACATCTTTTCCTGGCACTATTTTTTAAGGTTATTTTTAGTGTTCTTGGAAAGACCTGACTCCAGACACGAAGAGTGAGCCTCCCTGTGGTGTTCTCTCTCTCTTTCCCTCCCTTCTTCCCTCCCTCTTTTCATCTCTCCCTCTCTCTTTTAGATTTGTGTGGTCCACACAGGAACCACTGGCCAGATGTTGCTATTTGAGGGTAAAGTAACCTCGAGTTTCTGCCCCTAGTCCCATGGGAGCCACTCAATGCTCTGTAGCTAGTCATAGCCAGGAGCAGACAGCGGATGGCTCAGATGCGGACTGTCCCAACTGTAGAAATATTTACTGGGCAGCAGTAGCTCTACATTGGTCCAGCCATGGAGACCCCTGACTTCCTGCAGGCTGGAGAGAAGTTTGGTCTCTTGCCTGGCTTCTGGTCCTTTTAGGCCCTAGGCAGGCTCTACCAGTTACCAGGATGTGTCAGGCAACCCTAGTCAGGCCTCCGAGTCCAATAGGCAGTCAGGAGCTTGCTGAGGGATCACTGCCTCCCACTCTCCTTCGCACCTGGAACCAGGAGACCCTTAGGAAGGACAGACAGTGAGAGGAGATGAATGGGATGCCAGGCAGAGGGTGGTACATACCACCAAGTCAGGGCTTGGGTTCTGAGGGCAGGACTTAGGGTGTATGAGCTGGATTGGGAGAGGAGGCTCAGCTGCTGGAAGGTGGGGCTCAGAGTACCAGACACCCCAAAGCTATACCAAGGCACTCTGCTGATGGAACACAGGTGTCCTGAGCAGATACCCATAATATGCCTGGTCCGAGGGCTCTGGAGACCAGGCTATAACTCAGACATACCTTCTAATAATTTCTCCCAGTCCTAAGGGTGAAACAGTTCTGCCTACATTCCAACCAAATGCAAGCTCTGATTGGTGCCCTCAAACAGCCTTGCACACAAAGTCAGTCTCCAGAAAAATCCTCTGAGATGGACATTTTATTAGTTACATGTGGCTAAGTCACAGTTTAGCCCCAAGCCAAGTGGCTCCAGGAAAGTGCTTTACTACCCTCTGGGCATGGCTCAGTAGGGTCAGTTCTGAGTGTCTTCAAGCTGGGTCAAAGTGCCCAACTAGGCTGTGTACATGAGAGGGCCCAACGGGGGCCTCTTCTCCATGGGTTAAGGTTAGGGTTAGGGTTAGGATTAGGGAGAGGGTTGTTAGGTTAGGGTGAGAGGATTAGGATTGGGTTAGAAGGTTAGGTTCATGGTAATTTTAAGTTGGGTTAGGATTAGGGTTGGGTTAGCGTTAAGGATACTATTAAGGTTTAGAGTTAGGGTTACTGTCAGGGGTTATGGTTAGGGATAGAGGTAGAGGTAGGGCTACTATTAGGGGTAAAGATTGGCTTCTTGCTAGGAGTAGGGTTCATGTTGTGATCAGAGTTAGGGCTACCATTAGGGGTAGAGTTTCAGTTAGGTTTAGGGATGTAGTTAAGTCAACTGTTAGGGTTTAAAATTAGGGTTAGGGTTAGAGTTTGGGTTAGAATTAGGGATTAGGGTTGTTAGGATTGAGGGTTACAGTTGGAGTTAGGTTTAGGGTTAGGGTTAGGGTTAGACGGTTAGGGTTAGGGTTAGGGTTAGGCGGTTAGGGTTAGGGTTAGGGTTAGGGTGTTAGGGTTAGGGTTAGGGTGTTAGGGTTAGGGTTAGGGTTAGGGTTAGGGTAGGGTGTGAATGCAGACCATGTGGATGCATTAACTCCATCATTGCCTAGTGGCACCACTCCATCCTGACAGTTTCTAAGGGTTATAAGTAAAGCACAGAGTCCAGCAGTGATGTGAGTGTCATGAGGCCATCATTCCTTCTGTACCACAGGGTACCAGCCATTCATGCTGTCTCTCTTTTCTTTGTGTGTGGGAAACTCAGGCTCAGGGAGGCAAGTTTCCCTCCCATCCTCATACGACCACTCCTGGGACTTGAGCCCAGCCCTGCGCTGCCCTCCAACATTCATGACGCCGAATGCCAGCTTAAGTTGTCACACTGGGGGCCCAGATCCCAGCTCAAAATGAAATGTGACATTTCTCAGTGCACAGGGGCCTGGGCAAAATGAAAACCATCTCATGAATATGTATGTCACTTCATCCTGTTTCCCCAAGGAGACTGTCCACTACCACCTACCCTGCCTCCCTCCCTCCAGACACCTCAGCAGCATGTGCAACGACCCTGTTATGAGTTTAGAGTTGAGAGTACTATAATGCAACTGTTGTGTGGGGTACTATAATGCAACTGTTGTGTGGGAGGTAGTTGCACCTCTCCTCCCTGGGTTCTGGGCTAGTGATGTGAGTGTCCAGAGCTGCATGGCCTCTGCCCATGGTCTGTGAGAAGGTAACTGACCCAGCTCTGAGCCTCTAGTAGCCTAGAAGGCTGGGAAGGTGCTGGTCCAGCCTGTGTGGTCAAATGAATAACTGAGGCCCAAGGTGGTTGGTAACCTGACTTGACCAAGAACAAAAAGCAGCCCAGAGACAGAAGTGACCTAGCCCCATACCCTTCCAGAGAACCATCTAAGTTCACTCTGCTGAGCCTCAGTCTCCGGAAGGCTGGTTTGCCACCACACCCAGCGAGATGCCATGCTCTGCTCCACCCTCGTGCCCCTCCTGCTCCCCTCCACGTGGACGGGATGGGATGAACGCAGACCATGCGGTTGTGTTCACACCGGATTGATATCTAGGTTCTTGGATATACACTGTGTACAAAAGTCCAGACTGCCAGGGCAGGGAAAAGCTGTGTTCTCCCAGCCTGAGTCATGCAGTCCCTACCTCAAAGCCTGGCCCAGATCTCCTCTCGGTCACCATGGCTGCTCTTCTCACTCCCAGGGCTATACTTCCCACTTCCTGCCTTCTCAATGCCCTTCTCAGCAAGGAGGCCTGCTCTGCTCTCCATTAGGCATAAGGCCTTGTTCACCCGGCCAGCTGGCTTTCCCCTTCCCCATCCTTGTGGTGCCAGCCAACTTTTGACTGGCTATCCCCACACTGAGCTGAATGGGGAGAGAGGAGAGTTTCTCTGGTGGTCTGGGTGCCAGGTCCTGCCAAGTGGCTCTCTATCAGAAGTAGGGTTTCAGGCTCTGTGCCCTGGATCGAGGTCTCTCTCCTGCAAGTGTCAGACTGTGCTTCAGACACACCAGGGCTGGAAGTGAGGTGAGTTGTTGCCCAAGCAGAGAAGGATCCAGGGCCTCAGGACTCGGCCTCAGGAAACTCAGGAACCTCTGTAAGTCAGGGTGCCAAGGAACAGTCTCCTCTCAGGAGCCCCCAGACCCTGCTATAGTTATGATAAACATCTGGCTGATGATGCTGGGGGTCTGCCTGGGTCAACCAGGCCAAGGCTCAAGCGTTAGCATGCCCCTTAGGTCCTACTCTTATTTCTCATTCAGTAACCATTTCTTTTTTTAATTTTTAAAATTTGGGGGAGGGTGGCTGGAAAGGTGGTTCAGTGGTTAAGAGCACTGGCTATTCTTGTGGACTAACCGAGTTCAGTTCCCAGCACCTACATAGCAGCTAGCAACTGTTTGTAACTCCAGTTCCAGGAGAACTGACATTCTCTTCTATCATTTTACAGGCACTGCATGACACGGGTGTACTTACATACAATCAAGGCATAATATCATATATGAAAGTATTATGAGTGTTTTGCCTGCATGTATGTAAATGCACCACATAGATGCAATGCCAGTGGAGACCAGAAGAGCATCGGAGCTCCTGGAACTAGAACTAAGGACAGGTGTTAGTCACCATGTGGGTGCTGGGAACCAAACCCTCTGCAAGAACAGCCGTGCTCTAATCCCTAGTAACTGTTTCTTGAGCATCTACTACACATGGGCTGCTGGAGGGGCAGAGAATGACCTTGGCTTCATGGAGTGTTGTTTCAGCTGCACCTCCTCCTTTTTACCCCTTAGCTGAACACACTCACACACACATACACACACACATACACATGGGGGGGGCGCTTGGGAGCACAACCAACCCAATTCCTCCGCACAGAATCACACTAGCATGTACTCGGGTCTGATCACATACCTGTAAACTGGGATCAGGCCTACAGCAGTTTCCAACGCCCTGATTCCTAGGAAAACCACTCAGCCCACGAGTCTGCCTTTCCAGGACATGGTACAGAGGCCATAGGCTGCCACAGAGGCTGCGAGGTATAGCTGAGGGATTTGAAATTTGGGGTTCGGGGTTCAATGACTGGCATCAGTGGCCCCACACAGGATGTCAATCTGAGCTGAGCTTGGCATCGGGCAGACCCGAGCCTCATGTTCTCATCCTGTAGAATGGAAAGCAAACTGTCCCCTGAAGAATGCTGTGGTGGTTAAATGAGATAATAGATGCAAAGAAGTTGCCACTATGTGGCCACAGACACTGAGTTGTTAGGATAGATAAATCCTTTCTGCTGCAGTTTCCTGTTAGTGGGTACGACGTGTGCTCTTGTTTTGTCTGAATGCTGAGAGGGGCAGGACCTTCCGCCTAAGTTCTAGAGAAAGGAGCCAGCAACATCCTCCCTTCAGGCCCAGCAACGCTCCCTGCCAATTATTGGCTGACCCTGGGTCATGTGCTCCTCCCTCCACCAATCCTCATGGACATTGGAATGTGATACCATGATTGGCTGAGTCCTAGGTCACATGTCCTGATGGGTTTCACGTCCCTTGAATCTCCAAGGCTCAGGGGAGGAAGGCAACCAGTGGACATCAAACACAGTAGTGTCCTCCACTGACCAGGCCCTGGAGGAGCACAGCCACCCTCAGTGGGCCCCACTGCCTGCACATGCCCTGTGGGAAAGACAGGGGACCTATGGGTTTCCAGCTCTGGCCTGGTGCCAGTCCAAGGTCAAGATGTAAGTGGGGCCCAGGAGGAGAAATTGGACTCCCTCCATGGGCCCAGTGGGAACCTGGCCTCTTCTAGCTGGGCCAGGTGCAGACAGGGTAGCAAGGAGGAGCATGCTGCCTGTGGGGGCACCGCCCACTGCCTGCCACAGCCCAAGGTCGCTGAAGGCTGAAATCTGCTCCTGCTCGACCCCTGCCAATGAAGGTTTGAGAAGCTGACGGAGCAGGTGGGAGGCAAATGTGTGAGTCATTCCCCAAGGAAACAGAGGAAATGCAGAGCCTGGAGCTGGAGGAGGAGAGGAAGGAAGAGGAGGAGGAAGGGGAGGAGAGCAAGGTGTGGGAGGAGAAAAGTGAGGAGAGCCAGGGACAGAGGGGTTACAATCCCACCTGTAACACTGCAGGAGCCAAAAGGGGCGGGGTCTGCTTCGCCTTTACACCTCCAAGTCTCTTGTCTACTTGGAGCTGAGACAGGTAGAGGAGCACTGCGCTGGCCTTTGCCCCCAGGTAGGTAAAAGACGAAGGAACCAGTGAGAGAGAGGGACCGGGCAGGAGAGCAAGGGACGGAGCAAGGGGACCGACAGCAGGTGACAGGCCAGAAGCATTCTACATACCTGTGTCTGTTCTGTTGTAAATCTGGTAGCAGGTCAACTACCTATGTTCCCCTTTCACAGCTGGGGAGACTGAGGCTGGGGGGAGGGATGCTCTGGAGAGGACAGCCCTAACTGAGGTGATAGGCATGACTCAGGGGAGGGACGGGACAGCCTATGGTTCCCAAAAGGTCTCAAGGTGTTAAGAGGGGAGCTGTCAGGACCACTTCATCATCCTGAAACCCGAACTCTACGCTGCAGAATCCCACTCGGCGCAGAGCACATGCCTCCCCCAAAGCAAGAACTGCCACCTGAGTGTGCCGAGTAGGGGATAGGCAGGGCGAGTCTAGGACAGAGCTGCAGGCCTGAGGTGGCATAGGCATTGCTCTACCTTGCCCCTGACAGGCCTGCTGGACATCAGTGCCACCCAGATCCCAGGGACTGAAGAGAGCTGGGATCACATGGCCCATCATCCCTCCTGCAAAGCAGATCACCTCCGAATTCGTTCCCTCCTTTCTGTACCCTCTGCCATTGCTTCAGCCTCACCTTGGCCTCCTGGCTCCAGGCTCTTCTCACTTGGGGATCCTGAGGGAGTTAGGTGGCACAGACCAAGGCTGTCACAGATGCTGAGCACCAGCCTGCAGTCCCACTCCCTGAAGCACTGGCCTGTCCATTCCCACCCACTCCCACTGGGGGCAACACATCAAGAGCCACTTGAAGAGGCCTGCCCACAGCCACTGTGCTTACAAGAACATGGGCCAGCACTAGGTCCAGTACTATGGTCCATGCTAGCCAGCCTGGTCCAGGAAGTGAGCCCTGGTGAACCCTGTTTTATGGGACCTTCAGTGTGGCCCTTCCTTTGGGCCTGCGGGAAGACCCTCAGAGACCCAGCTTCCTCCTTGTCTCCCTGCCAAGTCCCCGTGGTTGGTCCCTGCATGAGGACTGTGCCTCTACGTTCCACTTTCCAGCAAGTCCTGTGAACTCTGTTCAAGTGTCAACTCATTCCACTGTCAGCCAGCAAGTAGCTCATGTGACAATCCACAACAGGACATGTAGGCGAAATAGGTACCATGATGGGGCCACACATCAGGCCAGGTGTGGAGACAGAACACAGGCTTTACCACGATGGGGCCACACATCAGGCCAGGTGTGGAGACAGAACACAGGCTTTGCCACAACAGGAGAGAATGCTCAACTTAATCCTTGTTTTCAAGAATGAGCTGTCCAGGTCGGCAGTGGAATCAGAGGGACAGAATGGGCAGGGAGCCCAGTAGGGAGGACTGCTGCTCTTCAGTGGTGGCAGGAATGCAGAGACTGGGCTGGCAGCTGCTGAAATACTAAGAGCACCCGGCTTGTGTCAGCCTTGGTGGCAGCCTGGCAGGTTCCAGGAAGGACAGAGTAAGGCTGAGGACTGGACCTTCATGGAGGACCTAAGGCAGAGCTGGGGGCCCAGATCACTGAGATGTGCTGAGCCCCGGAAGATTAAGCAACTCCAGAATCCATGCCGAAAGGAACCTCTGGGACCAGGCCCTGAGGCTCACCATGCACACAGTGATCACTCACTTCTACAGTTTGCACTGGGCAGTCTAGCAGGCCTGAGATCTGTGGTTCAACCCAGTGTAACACTGATTGCAACCTAGCAAGGGTTTTACCCTGAACAAATTCTTCAGTTTGCTCAGAGACCTGAGGCAGAGCACATCCCCCAGCAACCTGTTTCCTCTAAACCCAGACCCAAGCCCAAAAGCATAAGCAGGTCTTTGAGCAGGTTCAGGGCTCAGGTCCCTTCTGCTGCCAAAAACCCTGTGGCCAATGAAACTCTACCTGCCACTGCCCCTGGGGTGTGGCTCGCTCCCAACCTTCTAGGGCTGAGTCAGAAATCAAACTGTCAGCTGACTTCAAAAGCGTTTTGAAAATCGAAATTAATGTCAAACTGTTAATGCAGTTTATCAGTAGGTGCTCCCTGTCAGAGATAAAACACTTTGACCTTCCCAGTATCCCTGGAAAGAAAACTTAGCAAGCCACTTCACAGTCAGAGGTGAGCTCCCCAGCACCCACGGCAGTGTCTTGCCAAGGTCAAATGTGAGAGAGGCAGGACTGACCCAGGTCCCCAAGGCCTGCACCTCTACATGCAGCCTCACCTGCCCACTGACACCTCCTTGGGATCAGCTGGCCCAGCACTGGCTGAGCCCACGCCCACCGGCTCCTGAGCCCACGCCCACCGGCTCCTTTCTCACAGTCTGGGTAATTGGCACAAGAAGCACAGATACTTTGTTCAGATGCTGGGAAGTGGAAAATTTTCTGGTCTGTCAGGCAGATTCTCCCTTTCTCTTTCTGCATTTTTTTCCCCAACAGGAAAAGACTTTGCATTTGGAGTTCTTCCGATGCAGATGTGTGAAGACTCTGGAAGCGACAACTCGGGACTGAGCAGCTTCTATTGATTGGAGAAACACACAGCCCCAGCGTATTTGCATATCACAAGTCCCATTTTTCAGGGTTTGGCTGGGCTCAAAGCCAGCCGCAGGGCCTCAGCGCCCCCTGTGAGCCAGGGACGGTACTGCACAGGGGCAGGGACAGCTAGGAGGCCCATGGCTAGGGAGAGAGAAGAGGTAGATCTTGCTGGGTGGGAGACAGCAGGCGTCCACGGAAGCCTTTAGGAGAGTAGCTCCCCTTCCTGACTTGCAGATCGTGGCCACTCAAATCCTTCTGCAGCCCACAGCTTGCCCCCAACCTCCCAAGGCCAATTAGGGAATCAGATGTTACCACAAAATTGAGGTACAGCATTGTGAACCCCGATGGCCTTTCAAGAAAGCTGTGTGACCCACAGGCATGAAGGCTCTCAATGCATGGCACACCACACCACACCCCTGTGGCGGGAACCACAAGTCACATGCAGAGCCCATCCAAAAATGGCCTCAGGGAACACTGGAATGTATACACCTGCAGCCACCAGCTTCCTTACACATGATAGACAGAGCTCTTCCCCAGTACCCCTGAGTCCCATCAAAGACAAAGGCATGCCCCTCGTGGATCGGGTCTGGCCCAGCCATCTCTTGGGGCATATGGGCTGAACTGTGAGCTGTGACCAGGGTCCCTGGTTGTGAACTCTAAACCTTCTCTTGGAGCAGTGTCTCTGGTGCAGTCTTTGCTACAAATTCCCTCCGTCTGTTGTTGTTTCCCTCCGTCCGTTGTTTCCTTATGTGGAGGGGCAAGAACAGGCTCTGAGTTGCTGACCCCAGGCTGGAAAGGGTCCCGGCAGTGATGCACTGCCCCGGGGATGCAGGAATTGATTGGGAGGTATGGTCTTCACAAAGAGACGGAGATGCAGGAGCAGAGCAGGAGACAGGGAAATACAGTTCAGCCCACCGAGGAGCTACTCCTGCTGTCTGGAGTTGGGCCCATCCCCAACCCAGCTGTCTGACACACACATCCCCCTCCCGGCCGTATACAGAGCCAGCAGTGACACGGGACTTGCAGTGGCCACTCTAGCTACTGAATCCTTCTGGATCCCTGACATGTCCTGTGACCCTGGACAAGCCAACTGTTTTTGGTTTGGGTTTTGTTTTTTTAGAATTCAGCCTCTGGGAGCTGTAAAGTGGGTCTAACAACAGTGATGTGTCTCCTGAGGGATGGAGTATAACCAGCCCTGCGAGGTCAGACATCTCTGCACCTGTCTTCCCTGAAGCATCGACAGCTCATCCATGAGGAATGTAGGCTCAGAAGGGCTTCAGGGTGCAGGGGTTGTGACACAAAGTGGTCTGACTGCCACCTCCCCAGCTCCATAGTCAGGAATAGCAACCGGGACCATGGCTGCCTGCATCCCTGGCTTGCAAAGAGCATTCAGATACTCCCAGCTCTTTATGCCCTTCTAAATGACTTCTTACAGAACAGACAGCCAAAGCCAGCACCAGGCTCCTGGTCCATCCTGTTTGCACAGCTCAGGGTCACAGTCACAGTGAAACCTGAGAATGACAAGGGTGCATGGTTGTCCTGTGGGAGACATCTGTGAACAAAGCCAAGGACACAGTGGCATTGGGAGCCAGCAAGAAGCATAGGGCCTTGGCCAGCAGATAGAGCCTCTCTCTATCCCCATCTGGTAGGCAAGTCTGCTGGGGGAGTCTGGCCATGCCTGGAACAGCATCATTCAGAGGTCCAGAAACAGAGGCCCCAGAAGGAGCCAGGAGACCTCAGGGAAGCAGGAACCTTCAAAGTGGGTGGCTAGAAGGGCAAGGAAGGTGACTGAGGATCCCAAGCAGGAAGGGGTGGGAGCTAAGTGTTCCTAGTACATGTAGCTGCTGCCTGGGCCATGGTTCCATGGGACTTGAGGAACGGAATCTTGTGAGGAAGCATAAGCAGATGGATTTGCGGTTGACTGTGCACATCTGGGAGGAACAACTGTGTCCTGAGGGTCTCTGAGGTTCAGTGGGAACCTCAGGGACTGCCTGAGGGGGCAGCTTTCAGTTCAGTCTGGGGAGGGAATGTTTATGACATTCCCCAGTGTGCAGGTGCCCAAAGATGGGCTCACAGCATAGGACCCAGGGCCTAAGGTCCCAGGATAAACCACTGATGTTGGTGAGATTCAGGAGGGATGTGCTGGAGGGTCCCGACTGCTGTCGCTGATGCACAGGTTATCCATTAGGAATTGGGATATAGAGCTACCACACCCTTGACCCTCTGGGGTTCCAAAACATTCCTTCAGGTTAGTCTGGGAGAAAAGCCAGGCCTATGTTACAGGCTGAGGCCCAGATGGAAGAGACCTCAGCAATGGATGGAGACACAGCAGGACCCAAGACTCCAGCCACAGGAAGACAGCGGAGAAGCTGAGTCAGGGGCTTGGGCAGCTCAGGAGGCCTTGTGCTCATGGTACAGAGCCCCACCTAGGCGTTCATGTTATTGTACTTGGACTCCAAGTGAGTTCTCAGCTTCTCCCAGCTTCAGACTGAGGCTACCAGGGCCTAAGAACTTCTGCCCAGCAAGCCCAGTGCTCAGGAGTCCCCCTGAGGTCAGGGACAGCTCCCAGCCTCTGGGCCCTGAGCCGCTCCACCCAGGGAAGATAGACGGTGCCGAAAGCCAGTGAGCCCTGGTGCAAGCAGTGGTTGAGATTCAGGCCCAGATCAAGCTGGTGTTTAGTGTTCCCATGCCCCCCCAAGTAAGCAATGCCTCTCTCTTGGCCACCAGGACTTTTAGAAAGTGCCAACAGTGCCTCTGCCTTCCACTGTGTTCAGTGAGGGTGGTTGTCTATCTCTCCTGGGACAGAGTGCCAAGGAACCACTCCCTCGGTGCAAGACAAGGACCCCAAGGAGAGAGGACAACTGAACTCCACTCCATCCAGCCATTTACACACGGAAAGTCCTGTCACAAAGGGAGAAAAGCGCGAATAACCCCACCCCAGTCAGTCAGGACACACTATGCATATGCAGGGCCTGGGAGGAGCAGAGCCAGAAGGGACAGAAATGGAAGCCTTTTAATAGAGGTAACTCTGGGCCCAAGTTTATCCTCAGGCTTAGTGACTAGCTTACCTGAAACAGTGCAGGCCAGCTTATACGATCCGTGCCACACAACCAAAGACACAGGTCCTTCATTCGCAGAGAAGACTCTACTCAAAGACCTGGGCAAAGACATGGTAGTTAACCCTCACGGTGAGTGGGGCCAGCAGTACATACCTCCCCCGAGCTCTCTGCTTACTAAACTGTTGGTGAACTAATAAATGACCACACGACACACTGTTCCAGAGAGCTATAATATCCACGCTGACATCTGAGGTGAGAAGCACCCAGGCTGCCCCTGGCCACCTGGGGCTCCGGGACAGCAGCGTTACAGGGACTGGGGTCGCCACACAGCCTGCCCCTCACTTCACAGGGAGGAAGACAAAGGTCCAGACGGGGCCATGGCTTGCTTGGAGTACACTGAGCGCACACTGGATGTGCACACCGTCATCCAACAAGACCCGGAAGCTGGAGTCCCTTTCTGCTGCTTGTTCCCTGCCAGGTGACAGAGTGACTAGACATTTTCTACTGAGGTTTCCCGTCATTCTTTGATATCCTCCACCCTGTGATAGAGCAGGCTGGAGAAGCCTCTGAATGGGCGGCCACCCCGTTCCCCAGCGGGGAACACTGGGGACAGCAGTAAGGGCAGAGCACTGGGGGTTCTCCGATCCTGCCCAGAAGCTACTGGAGGAGAAGGGGAGGAGCAACCCAGAGCAGCTCTGGCACAGGGCCTTGCTGGTTCCTGGGATCAGGCCAGGATCACAGCAAGGAACATTAGCATGAGCTAGCTCACCTCTAGTTTCTGGATCCAGAGTAGAGGAAAAGACCTATCCCTGGAGGAGGTAAGCAACGGGCAAGGAAGGGTCAGGAGTTAGCCTTGGTCGCTTCCCTCCCCTCACGCTCCCGCAGCAGGGCAGGAGCCCTGGCCTGTGGGCACTCTTCCTGGGAGCCCACTGGGATTGTGGTAATTAGGTCAAACTCATCTAATGGAGAAGGTTTAGCAATGACTTGCCCTGCGCCCCACACAGACCCAGGCCTGCGCTCCCCCGGCAAAGGAAGTGTCCATCTCTCTTGCTCACTGATGTCTTCTGTGATGACAGTGTTGGCTCAGGCTCCAGAGTCATGTCAGAGCACACGTAGCCTGCCTTGCAAACAGGCAGAGTTTCCAAGCAACAGGGAAATGGCTACACTCTAGACGTGCATATGCAGGCACACACACACACACACACACACCATGCGACACACATGTGTGGGCACACTCAGGCACACTTGAGTTATAGTGGGGTGATGCTGGGAATACCAGGCCAGCTTTAGTCAAGATGAAAGGTCAAAGAACCAGGGCCTTCTTCCTCAGTAGGAAGGCAGTAGCCTTCACCAAGCCCAGGCTCCATGCCCTGGCCAGCCCATCTATCCTCAGAGGAGTGCCACATGTAGTCACTGGACTATGGGCCAGGTCAGCTTTCCTGAGCCATCTCATTACCACTGTGGCTCTGGAGTCCTCTCTAGATGTCTCAGTGTCTCAGATATCCCTAATTCCCTTGGTGAGGTGATTTGACTCCAAGAGCCCTGGGTCATTTGGCTCCCCAAACCATGCTGGGGTGTTCCCGAGCTCAAATACCGGGGGTTGATTGCTCTCTCAATAGTTTGGGGACCCTAAGAGAGACAGGGAGTTCGGGGATAGCAGCTTCCCAAGCCACCTACGGAACTCCCAGCCTCATTCAGGGAAGACCCCCGTTCTTCCCTGGAGGCTGGGGGAGGGGGAGGGGCGGCACAAGAGCAGTCTCTATGGCAACATCTGGGCTGGGAAAACCCAGAGCATTTCCTTTCCATCCTGTACAGTTAAAGGCGGCTTCCAGGGCCTCTGCTACACACCAAAGCCCCATTCTGAGGTACTCAGGGCAGGCAGCAGGTAAGAGGGATCTGCTCTCCCCTGAAAGAGCTCCCAGTCCACAAAACATCACAGGTGTCTCAGCGAAGCAGGCCTGACCTTGGAGCCCTGAAAACAACAGAGACCCAGTGGGTGCTTATTGCACTGAGGAAAGTGGGGGGCATGCGTGCACATTTTAACACCCACTGACGAAGCCTCTTTCCACTAGTATACAGCCTCACTAACTTGGGAGTGTCAGACCTGTCAACAGCCTGACACCTGGCCCAGTAATGGAACCTCTGGGTCTAAGGAAGCTCCTTTCTAGAATCATCCAGAGGTGGCATCCAGATCTCCCTGTGCAGCTGCCTAAGGCCAGCAAGAATGGAGAAAGACCAGGACTAGCCCTGAGGCACAGGCCTAGCCTCACATGGTCTCTGCCTCTTTTCTTGCTGTGCAGTTTCAGTCTAATCCCTTAGCCTCTCTGAACTCATGGTCACCTGGCCTGGGTCCCATAAATGCTGGTTTCTGTCCTTCCTCTGAGTCCAGCTTCTGTTCTCTGCTCACAGCCATTATGACAATTTCATGGGGGCTATGATACCAAAAGGCCGCCAAGGGAAGAGGGGCTTCATGGACCTTCTGTCTCCCACCCATCCCCAGGCACCAAACAGACACTCAGGGGGCTTGCTATGTGCCCGGCACAGTGCTAGACATGAGCATACAAGGGCAAGATAGGATTCCCCAGCCTTAGGGGTCCCTGCCCTCAGAAGCACGCAGCCCATGCTATGCTAGGGAAGGGCAGAGGAGGGCCTTTATGGCAAGGGTTTTAGAGCGATAGCCAGAGGTAGCCAGGAGGCCTTGGATGAGGCAGTGAGGTGGGGAAGGACAGTGGGAGCCAAGCGGCTCCCTGGGTAAGGGCATTGGTGGAGTGCCCGTAGAAGCAGAGGCCTGTTGGTGTGTTGAGATGCAGGGAGAGATTTGTGACTAGAACTGGCATGTGGAGGGGTGGCCTTGGCCGTCACCACTGAACCCCACTGCCACAATGCCTTACCCCCAGAGCCAGGAAGTGACTGCAGATTTTGGGCGGCAGTGCCAGAACCTAAAGGGCTCAGGAGGGAAGGAGGGGAGAGCCGAAAGCCGCAGCCAGGTGAGAGGAAACGGAGGACCTAAGACCTGAGCTCTGTGCAGGTGGGACCCACAGCTCGCTAAGTGATGGCCAGGGAAGCTTAAAAGTGACCAAAGCCTGAGCATGGAGAAGAAGCATGTAGCCTCCAGCAAAGGCCTTGGGGATGCAAGCCAAGCTCAGCTGGATACATCTCACCTGCCCAGAGCAGCAAGTGAGATCATCAGTGGAGGCAGGTCTGAGGCCTTAACAGCCACATGAGTCTCCCTCCCAGCATTCCTCCTGGATAACCCCTAGGGGCTGAGGATCCTGGATAAACAAACCTAGCACCTGGACACTAGGGTTCACTCAGAGAATCTATCAATATACCTATCCGGGAGACCTATGATGGTGTGCCAGTGGCCTTCTGAACCATGTAGGCAAGATTTTCCCTGGTAGGAACAATCCCTCGGTCCCTCAGGACCTGTGCCAGGTCTTCAGGCAGAGACTGCTCTCCAATGGGCTCAACCCCCACAGAGACTCACAACACCCTTGGAGTCAAGCCACCTCACCAAGGGGGCCCTAATGTGGTGCAGGTTGTGACGATACTTCACAGCAGATGAACCAAAAGCATTGGACAAAGCTAACCGTTAACGGAGTGCAAAGGAAGGCAGCAGAGGGATGTCCCAGCCCTCCCACGGGACATGGTCCTCCCTGGGGACATGGCCTCCCTTGGGACACGGTCCTCCCTGGGAAGGGCTCCCTCTGCTGGACTGGTGCTCACCATGAGGTCAAAGATCTGCTACAGGACAGTAGGTGTTTCTGGAGACCTCAGCCCCAGGCTGGATCAGGCAGAAGGCTCCTGGCCGGCAGGGGCCAGGAAAGAACCAGGAAGAGTTGGAACACAGGTGCCAGGGTTCCACCTCAGACCTCTACAGCTGCCTGCCGGCTCTGATCATCAAGAGGCCAGGCTAGTCCTGTCTGCTCCTGAAAGCTGCAATCCCAGCATGCCTTACACTGTCAGGGAGACGGCATCCTGGGCATGAACAGGCACCTCAGGGTGACTGGCTCTCCTAGCCTTCCTCTGGTTCTGAACTCTACCAGAGTTTATTGTTGCTAAACTCCCAGATGAGTCTTGGCTCAGCACCACCTGGAACTACTCCTGAGCAGACAGGACACAGACATGGAGAGGCCAGAACCAAACCTCGTGAGTGAGGAAGGTCGCCAGATGCCCCAGGTGCTGGGCTTGATCACAAGGACTATATGCCCGCACATGGACCGTATGCCCGCTCATGGACTGTATGCCCACACATGGGTCATTTTGGGTCCTGCCACCTTATCTCACAGAGTCTGTGGGAAAAGAGACAGCCAGGAAAGGACCATGTGAGCTTCTGCCTCCTGACTCCAACCCTTCAGCCTGGCCTCGCCTCCCGGGCCGGGAGGTCAGAACAGGGCCCACAGGCGGCTGCCCCTTCCTCACTCAGCTATTGGACAGAGGCATGATCCCTTATGAGTGAGTGTGGTATGGGGACCCAGAAAGCCACATCCCACCCCGGGGGGATTGTATCGTTGGTGAGAAGGCAGAGTTTCTGATGAGATACTGTTTAGGTGGCACTTAGCACACAGTGAGGGCCGGGAGGGCAGCAGGGGACACAGCACACTTTGCTTAGCAGACCCCAACCCATCCCCGATCTTGCTCTGGAGACACAGACCTTGGCCACCTGGCCCCCCAGCCCAGCCTGGCAGCCTGCCAATGCTTGGCAATAGTGGCGCTTGGTCTCGCTTGGGGCTTTTCCCAGTGCCACTTCCCAGCTTCCTGTCCCCAAACCCAGCTGCCTGTGTGGATGTGCACACCTCCTCAGAGTCCCTCCAGACTGTCCCTGTCCTCGGTCTACCATCACCAGACTGCCACATGGCCTGTCCCCAGCTAGGTGCCTACTGCCTGGGGGCCCCATGGCCTACCCCACCTACAAAGAGTCCACACCTCCTGGGCCCTGCTAGATCAGGCAGCCCCTCTGCAGTCTCACCCCAACTCTCTCCATTCTAACTTCCTTGGCTTTTGTGCTGCTTCGCGCCTGCCACACTCCCTTGATCACAGGCAGCTCCCATTATCTGGACTTGCATCTGAGCTGGAGTCACTGTTCTCCCCTCCCTGTGTCTCTCCACACGTCCTTGGCTCTTTGAGTGAGTTTTTAGGGTGGTCCCTGTCTCCACTGCAAGACCCCAAGGCTGGCCCGCAGTCACCTCTCTTTTCTTAGTCAAGAACCACAGAAATGCATTAACTGGCTACACAGGTGGGAGGCGGTGCTCCTCTACCCTTGTCAGAGGGCTCTGTTACTGTGCCAGATGTGCAGGAATGCTTCTGAGGGCACCGTCACCCATCACAAAGACTGACCCCGTCCACATCCTGCATCTCAGACATGAGATTACCCATCCCCACGTCAGTGCTGACTGCCTACTACCTGGTCCAAGCCTGGTAGGTCCAGCACCATGGGCGTGGGTTTTTTGACTCTTCCCCAACCCCCGGCCTGGCCTGAGCCCCACGAGGAGATGGCAGCGTGGACTTGGGTCAGCTGGAGGAAGGATCCGTGATAAAGCTGACTTCTGGTTCCTAAGCCCCCCAGGGTGTGCCCACAGAGCGTGACACCAAGGACTCATCTTCGAAGCATGTGGGTGCTGCTCCCCAGAGCTGGAGAAGACCGGCAACATCTGGGCTGGCAGAGGATGGGAGGAGGAGGCATCAACTGCACAATCAGAAGCTCATTAACATTTTGATTGCTGCTCTGCTCCCCCAGCGCCTTGGCCTGGACACACACATTCAATCTGGAGATGAAGACTGAGCCGGGGAGAGGAGCGAAGAAAGGGGCGAAACAGACTCGTTTTAATAAGGCTAAAAATAGTCATGTCAATATTCCCTTCTGTTTGGGAGCCGTGCCGGGTTCTCCTGTGCCTTCCCAGCTTGTCTCTCCAGGCCTGGGTGAAAGTGCTGGGAACAAGCTCTCCCAGGCCACCCACAGCTTCCTGGGCCAAGGGCTGTACAGGGCCTATCTGCCTGGCTCAGTCAACCTCCTAGAGCATCCAGGCCTCAGGAAGCCAGGGTGCTGGTAGTGGTAGCACTTTGATGGAGGAGCTCAAGGTGGCGGAAAATGGGTCAGGACCCCAGCATTGGCCCAAACCCCTAGCCAGGGCTGAGATCAGCAGGATTGGAGTCCAGACTCCCAACCCCCACCAAAGAACATTTCTGAGCAATCAGTGTGGCTGGTCCTCCAAGGTAGCAGGTCCACCTGGCACAGCATGCCCACTTAGGACTAAGCGGGTGGACATTTCTTCCCACCCATGTCTCAGCACCATCCCTGCAGGGACTGTACATTGACTCTAGGGTTTCTGCCTGAACCCGCTTCTACCATAGGGGATGATTCTGTCCCTCTCTGTCAGGCTCACTGTTGGTCTCATCTAGACATGTGCTGGCTCCTACTGGACATATCCATGAAGCTGGTTCCTCTCCGGGCAACTCCTCTGACCTCTCTAACATGTGACCAGCTACCCATATATCCTGCACATGTGCCCTGCCTCACATAAACTGCTCCTCTGCCCCAGTTACATACCATGTCATTCTAGACCAAGTGGGGCTTTGCCCAACCTCTGAGCCAATGAATGGAATGCTGGGTTTTCAGATCCTTGGGCTAGTGACATATGGTTCTGGCTTCCAGACCCCTGGGAGAGGACACTGTGGTCTTCCAGAACTGTATCGGCCTGTTGACTACCCCAAACCACTAATCCTTCCCTCATCACCATCACGTGATAACAGCCTCACCACCGTCATCATTAGCCACCACCACCACCACACCATTATCATCATTGTCATCGTCACCATCATCACTGTCACCATCACCATCATCACCACCATCATCACTACTGTCACCACCATCACCATCATCACCATCACTCCATCATCATCATTACCATCACTGTAGTCGCTATCATCACTGTCACCATCACCATCATCATCATGTGATAACAGCATCAGCACCTTCATTACCATCCACCACCACCATCACCTTCATCAGCATCACAGCCTTCCTCACCATCACCACTACCATTGTCATCCCCAACCCCCTCACCATCGTGATCACCATCACCCACTGCAGCAGCGTCTTCTCACTGGCTTCCACGCTCCTTGCAGGTGAGAACATGTATGAGTCATTGTCTGCCAGACACATGGTCTCGTTCACAGCAGACGCTGTGAATCTTGGATGATAAAATCACCAGGTAGGTAGGCTAAGGAGTAAGTGCATAAAGGAAGGGATACGTAGATGGCTGAATGAATGGGTCACCGGCTGGGGTGCGTGTGAATAGAGAGGGAGGAGTGGATGAATGAGTCAGTGAGTGAGTGTGCTGCGTAAGGAAGGGCAGATGGAGGGCTGAGTCGGCTCCTCCCACGCCCACACTGCAGATGCCGAGCCTCTTAGCAACCGCAGACTCCACAGCGTCCCCATGGAGCCATGATATTAAAGTCCTCAAAGCCTGCGCTCTCAATTTCCGGGGGAGACTATCTCTGGAACTATCAGCAGCAGGAGCCAGCCTTCCCATACCAGCCCCCACTCTGCTGGAACAGTGGCACGTCCATTCTTAAGTTTTATGAAGAGACAAACCAAACCTCCCAGGCATCGGACACTCGGCACGGCACCTGCTCGTCTTCTCCACACTCCGCACTGCCCTCCACCTCCTCTGCCTGCCACATTCCCACAGGTCAGCCCCGGCCTCTGCTCCGGACCCCTCTACTGGGTCACCCAGAGCTCCCCTCCGCACCAAGAAAACTCCATTCATAGACCATGGGAGGGAACCAGCTTGCCAACACGGACAGAGCAGCAGCCCACACCCAAAGCCATCACAGAATTCGAGCTCTTCCACTGTGACATGGGGGACCCCTTGTCACACCAGTCAGTAATTCCCTCCCCATCAAAAGCACATTTGTGGTGCAATGTTGCATCAGAAATGAAATTTAAAAAAAAAATTTTTTTTAATGCTTGTTCAGTACAAAAACTGACTCCATTATGCTACCTACACAAGACATTTTTATGAAAAATTACCATTTTCTGAAACCCAATCACAAAAGAAGGGCAGCTGAGATGGTTGTAAGCCTGGCCCTGAGCTCTCCACCAGCTCCCGGGCTTGGCTCCTGCCATGCAGTCACTTTGCTTGATACTGGTAAGGAAAGGTCCATGCCCTATGAGGCTCCTAAAGGCTCTCAGGACCTTCACACTTAGAACCATTGATTTGGCTATAGCTGAGCTTCTAGCTGCCCTGCTCAAAGTTTCTCCCAGGAAACAGCTTTGGCTCCAATCCTTACCTCTGGGAGGCTGGGGGTCTGGGGTCAGACCTCCCCCACCACAGGATCGAACCCACAGGTGCCCCTCCCTTCTAAGGGGCCTGGTTCATCTGTGCAGTGGAAATCAATTTTCTCAGGGTTCTGAGGACTGAGCAAGGCTTATGCACTCCTCCTCTGGGCCACACCTGGTCCCTGGAATGGTCGCAGAAGGACAGTGGCAGTATTAGCATTGCTCTCGTTGCCTCCCCACATCCTACTTGTGAGGTCCACACATTCCTTTCCCTCCAGGCAGTCTTCCTGGATTGCCTCTCCTATTTCCTTCTGCACTTACCTGGACATGGCCTCCTGTGTGTCATCTCCCAACTTCAGCCTGCCCTAGCTTGTCCCAGAATCCCCCAGTGCTTGTCCCAGTGGTCACCTAGTGACCCACAAAAGATTCTACCCACCTGGACCTGTACTGGACATGGTAATAAGAAACCCAGATCAGGGCTTTGGCAGTTTCTGTGATCTCTATGAGCCTCAGTGCTTTGGTCTAGCAAATGGGTATAAGAGCATCCCTGGCAATGAATCATAAATGAATCACCCATTTGCCTCACTGTGACACTGGCCAATGGCCAGCAGCAGAGCAGCTGAGCTTCCTGTTCTAGAGAGTCCATTAAAAGGGAGAGGCATGTAGGGAGTTAGTAGCCAGCACCAGTGGGGGAGGGGAGGTGCAAAATGCCAGGACAGGGAAGCCCAGGAAAGCCCCAGGACCAAGGCTGGAGATCTGAGAGTCCAGAGGCCCTAGGAGGGACGAGGGCCAGAGGGACCGCAGGGAGGCCTTCTCATCGGCCTGAGTGGCCGAACAAGCCCCAAACCATGGGGCCGAGGAATGGTGGACTGAGCCCCAACAGGAGCTGAGAACGGCAGAGGGTCTGGGAGGAGGCAGGTTCGAACCCTGGGGGTCAGCCAGGTACAAGGCTGAGGATGGAAGCTGGAGGAGTCCAGTCTGTGGCATAAGTGGCCCAGAGGCCAGCAGAACATACAGGACACGGTGAGGGTGTGCTCCCGACATTCATTGAGGGGATAAATTAGTTCCTTAGAAAGAGGCATAATGGTCCTGGCTGTCATTAGCACTGAGCAGATGTGCTTAGCGATTCTTGCTGAAGGAAGAGGAACATACATGTCCTTTACAGGAACGTGTGGTTGGGCAGACAGCCTTTCCGCCATGATCAGTCTTCATTTCCACACCAGACCAGATAGTCTGCCCCACACTTAGGCAGGCTGGAGCTAGTTGCCTCTCTAGAGCCCTGGTTCCTGCAGATGTATAGTTCCTCTGTGTAAGACTACAGGCCTGCCCACCAGCTGGTGTACACTCATGCAGCAGTAGAAAGTCCAAAGACCTGAACTTCCAGGCCATGTCTCTAAGGAGCCCACCCACTGTTCCTGGTTTCATAGTCAAACCTCAGCCCAAGAGACACAAGGCCTATCATGGTGTGCTTACAAGGCCTGACACAGGGCAGGCCGAAGACCCATTGCTAGAGGGTTTGTCAGTTTTCCATTGCTATGACAAAATATCTGAGATAAAGAACTTAAGAAGAAAGGTTTCTTTTGACTCTTGGTTGCAAAGTTACAGCCAGTGGTTGCTTGGCCTTGTTGCTTTTGGCCTTTTGTGGCTCAGTTTATCATGATGGGATATATGCATGGTATGCATGTATCAGGAAGGCCTGTTCACCACATGAGAGCAGGGAAGCAGAGAGAAGGACTGAGTTCCTCCCCCAGGACCTAGCTCTCCCCCAGCCCTAACCACCTCCTCTTTATGCCGTACGGGTCCTTGAGGAACATTCCAGACCCAAACTGTAGAACTGGGCATGCAGGGTGGGGAGTGGTGCCCAGGGGTACAGAAGGTCTGGAGTATGTGGGCTGCTAGATGGATAAAGAGGGCCCAACCCCTGCAGGCCTGCTCATGAGTGTCCATGTATGTCGCGTGTGTGTGCACGTGTCTGTGGGGATGCATGTGTCTGGTTGTCTGCACCTCCAGTTGTGCCTGGGTAAAGAAGAAAGCCACATAGGCAGGTAGTGATGGCCTCAAGATGATCCAGAGCCTCAGCCTGCTCTGGGACCGTCCTCTCCTGAAGACCCCATGCTGGTGAGATGACTTTGGGATCGGTGTTCCTCACCATCCCGCTAAGAACATGTCCCCATGCAGTCTAGGATCAAGAATCAAGAATCTTCACAGAAGATACAAGTTCAGATCCACCTTGTTCCAAACCTGAGGCCAGCAAAGGGTTTGAGGAAATAGCTGGTTGGACCTTCTGCCTCCACATTCAGTCTCTACAAAGCCTCTGCCTTCCCTCCTCCCCTGTGCTCTGGCCACACCAAATGGGCCACCCCACCTAGTCTTTCCCCAAGCAGCCATGACCTTTCACAGATGACCACAAATGATCGGTCATTTTCCTTCAAGAAACTCCATGCTCCCTTTAAGACCAGAGCAGAAATTCCTCAATGGCTTCTAGGAATCATCCATTTCTTCATCATACAGAAACTCACCATTTCTATATCACGACCCTGCACTTCATAAATAGATGCTGAGCTTCAAGCCCACACCTGCTCCACGCTAGGCCAGTGACCTCGGAGGCTAGTGCAGCATCCAGGAACTAGGCCTGGAGGACAGGTCACTGGCTGTCTCCCCCCCAGGCTCTATCAGGCCTCCACTTCGCTCATGCGCACACTGCTCCATAGTGACATCTTGTGGCCCCCACCACTGAAAACAGAAAATAAGGCCCTATGTGGGCCGGTGGGCACCTCAGTCTTGCACACAGTAGGTGCTCTGCAGAGAAAGGAAGGAGGGGAGAGAGAAGGGCAGGGCAGGGGCGCGGGGGTGCCTGCTTTCTGAGGAGCAGCCTTCCCTTCCTCTCCGTCCCCCTCCACCCCAGGGACTGGCTGGGCTCCCTTGTCCTGAGTCAGTATGCCATGTGCATGCGTGTGGCTGTGGGTGGTGGCAGTGGGCCGGGACATTCTCATGCCAAGCAGCCGCTCCGCTCTGTCCCCGCCGCCCGCACAACTGCTTCTGAAAATGTCAACTTCTTATCTCGCCAGAATTTTTCCTGACTTGGAGAATTCAATAAAGCAGCTGAGTAACACTTAAAATAATAATGAAGCTCAGTGTTTCTGCAACTCCCGGCTGGCTCCGCGGCCCGCTTGCCTTTCCGCCATGATCAATCTTCATTTTCACACCAGGCCAGACAGCTCTGTGGGGAGAGCTGGCCCAAAGCCCTTGGGAACTGGCAGCCCACCGGGAGGCTCAGGCACTCGCCTACTGCTCTGTGCACTGGTAGGAGGAGGACTCCTAGGCCATACTTATGGTCCCTAGACCCCCTCAGACATCAAGGCCCAACCCCTACAATCCAGCGCCCTGCCCCTTGCCCCTCCCAATGCTGGTCTGTTCTGTCAAGGAAACTCCTATCCACCTCTCAAAGCCCAGCTCAGGTCTCAGTCAGGCCTCACTAGTGCCCCCACCTTTTGACAAAGCAGTTTGTATGAGAGGGCCATTGACCCTCATAGGCAGTGAGTGGAGACCCAGCGCTGGACAGAGCATGAGGTCTCCAGACAGAGCAGCTCACTCAGGAGCCAGGGCTGCAGTGGCAGAGTCCAGACACAGGCAGACACTTTCTGCTAACACCCAGCAGCCTTTGCAGCGTCCTTGTGTGGGACCCTGCACTGAAGAGATTGGGAACCAGAATAGAGAGGTCCAGACATCACAGTGGGATAAGGCAGGTGAGCCCTCAACCCTGGCTTTCCTGACCCCAGGGATGGTCTTCGCGGACAGGACCTCCCTCATGTGCACCTGTGAGATCAGACACAGCTGTCCAACGAGCAGAGTACACGAGGTGAAAGGGCAGAGGCTGGCCCAAACCAGCACAGAAACCTGTGTGAGACTCAGCTGGCCACAAGCCACAGTTCCAACCCATTGTCCCTTGCCGCTCCTCACTTGGCCCCTCGAGAGCCACACTGCTTGGTTTGAATCTCCGCCAATTTGTCCACAGCCTTCTCTCCTTTATGTCCACAAACTGACTCCCAGGCTAATGAGAGCTAATTAATCTTCCCTCTTCCACCACTGGCCAACATCAGCATAGCCCATCTCCCACTGGCCCACTCCTGGGCACAGGGCAAGGCCAGAGCAGAAAGGCCTAGAGTCGCTACAGGCCTGAGTGAGGTTAGGACTCTGAATGGGGACCCCCACCCATGCCTGTCTCTACAGCAGACTCTTACAGCTCAGCCAGCATCTGTCCTGATCCTGGGAAGGTAAAGCAACCCCATCTGATTCCCCAAGATACTTTGATGTTCCAGTGGAACAACAGGTGCTTGAAAACCCTTCAGAGGTGAACAAGCCTTAGAGGTGGCCTGCATGGGTTTGCATCCTCTGGGAAGTGGGGTGGGAAGGGCGTCTGCATGGATTGGAAAGGAAATTCAAGGAGAAAACAGCAGTAAGGAGGCTGGGGTGTGGCTCAGTTAGTAGTGTACTCACCAAGTATGCATGAAGCTCTGGGCTTGGCCCAGCACCTCATAAAGCAGGGGTGATGGATGGCACATATCTGTTATCCTAGCACTCAGGAAGATGATGGATATAAGGTCATCCTTGGCAACACAATGAGTTTAAAGCCAGCCTGGGCACTTGACCCAGTCCAGCTTATTCCAGGTACCGCAGCTCCAGTGGAGGACCCCAGGGTGGAACTGAACACTGACCTGACCCGACCCTGTGGGGTCCCTATAGGGACCCATTGATGATAGAGAAAGGGAGAGAGTCAAGGGATATTTTGGAATGGGGCTTGTCACAGCCAATCCATCCCAACCAACCAAATACCACCAGCGAGAGGTGTGCATCAGAAGCTTTGGCGCCAGCTATCACTGGAAGTCAGCATCTGACTCGCTGTGCCCACCCCGCAAGGCCTGGAAGAAAGAACTATGCATCCCTCTCCTCCCCTCTCTCCACAGTCAGCGGCCCCATCACTCAGACCTCATCACTAAGTGAGATTACCAGCCATTACATGTGTGGCGGCCGTAGACACCAGTTATCACTGCCTAATTGGGTCATAATTTTGACAAATGTGTCATATTGAAAATCTTGACTGCAGAAGGATCCGGCAGCCTCAGGGAAGGACAGCCCCCTCCCCGTGCCCCCGTCCTTCCCTCCCCGGGCCCCGCCCCTTCCCTCCCTGTCCTCTCTGGTGCTTTCCTCCAGTTCCCCTGCTTTCATTGTTGTCATCCAGGTAGACACGCCAGCTTTTAAATGTCCATGGGTCACCAGCCTGCCCTGGTGGGGACTTTGGAGATGATTCGTCAGTGTCTGTGTAGGGATGTTGAACTGAGGCCAGAGAAGGAAAACAAAGGCTCAGAACTGTAGATGAGAAGCAGTCCTCAGCTTTGGTTGGGGACAGGAAGAAAAGTTCCCTCCAAGGGCATCGACAGTGCTGACATCCCTCCTAGAGGAGAGAGGAGAACTGCCAGACCAAGCAAACACTCCAAACACAAAGCCATCCCTTATGTGGTTGAAGAATGGAAGAGTCAGGCAGCAGACTGTGGTGGAGAGGTTGGCAGTCCAAGAGCAGGGCCAGACAGGAGGCAGCCATGAGGAGCCACTGCCCAGACCGCAGGCTCTCGGTCCTGCTCCTATGGGCAGCCTGATCACTGCACGGTATCCCCCAAGAAAGGCGAGGTGCTGGTAATCCTGGCCTGTTAATAGTAGAAGCTCAGTCCTAAGGGACTCTAGACAGAAAGAACCACAGTCTAGTTTGAGTGCTGCCATTTTATTGTCAGTGTTGTCATCAGCTCCCTCAGGGTGCTCTCCACTGGAGGGACCCCTGAGCAGATAACAGTAAAACAAGCACTGGTCTGACAGCACAGGCCTGAGATCTCAGCTGCTAGGAAGGCTGAGGCAGGTAACTGGCCAGTTCAACACCAGCCCAGAAAACTTAGTGAAACCCCCAAAATACAAGTAAAGAAAGAGCTTGGGTTGTAGTTCGGTGGGAATGCTTGCCTAGCAGATGCCAGGGTCTAGGTTCGATTTCTAGCTCTATCAAGTAAATTAATTAATATAAAAAAGCAAAGAACATAGAATGACCAAAGTTTTGGCAAGGAACTCCAAAGTGCCAATCCCTAAAAGACGCTGAAGACAGGACCTTTCAGACTTTGTGTTCTACACCACAGGGCATGGATGCCCCATCCAGATGTCCTAGCTGACCCCTACCTCCTTTCCTTGAAGGGAGTCTTGGCTTCAAACCTGCAGGCTGTGACCATGGAAATAATGGTTGCTGCATGGTCTGTATACACCTTATGGAGTGGTCATGAGATGTCGTTGTCCAGCCTTTGGGGACAGCCAGCTAGACCCCGGGTTGCATTCTGACCTCATCTGCAAGGTAGGGAGCTGCCTGTACCCTGTGTGTCCCCAGAGTGGGGCACTGGGCATGCCTGGGAGCCTATAGTGGGCAAAAGCAGGCAGAACTGACCCTGGCCATCCACACACCTCACTCCTACCAAAAGAAACTGGGAAAGTAAAGTTGCTCTAAAAATACAGCCAGGCTGCAGGCTGTGTGGGCAGTTGACTGCCTCCTTCATTTGCATTTAAGGCTGGCTCTGCTCCAGAGGAGGGGGTAGAGGGACTGTCTGAGAGGGGACTGTTCAGGGGTTCCATTGTCAGCATCCTCCCCCTACCTACAGCAAAGTCGGTTTGCTCAACTGGGAGGGGGCTGATGGCATCAAGAATCTGAGGCAGCGCCCACAGCCCTGGCCCGAAACTCACTGAACTGACACAGGGTGTTGGGCAGGGGACCCTCTAGGTAATACTCAGTGGGGTTGTCCTGGGCATCTCACTGCTGGGACCGGCCTCCTTAGGCCAGGCTCTGAGTTCCAGGGGTGTCCTATGAGGTCTACTGCCATGGACACCGGAACACCCAGAAAGGCGCAGCCACACACACACGGAGGGGGCGGGTGTGACCAGCACTGTGGTCCCAGTGTGGGGAGGACTAAGGAAGAGTCCTGGGGAAAATAAGGTTGACCTGGGTTCCCCAAGGGCAGGACGAGGGATGCTCCTATGTAGGGACAGGAAGGAGTGAACACCCCTGTCCCCACTTCACTCTGGTCTACCCTAAAGATCAGTTTCAAGCTCCAACCCATGCCCTCCTTCTCCCAAAGTCACAGTGGCCACTGAGTGCCCCACCTAGGGCTCCAGGCCCAGCATTTCTCTGCTGCCTGAAAGATAAGCAAATCTGAATTTCCATGCCAATGGGTGGCCCATTCTGGGGAAATGCAGGAGCCAAGCAAGTGACAAACAGGCCTAGTGAGCCAGCCCCAAGGAGACAGAGAGGCGTCCAGGTTGCAAAGAGCACGTTCTAAGGTGAAATTTGATATGAGGACTAGGAAGGATAAATTTTGTTACACAATTTTATTTCACAACCTCCCCTGAGTTGAGTAGCAATTGCCAATGTGGGGCTCGTGTTATAAATAGAAAAGCTTTCAGGGCAGGAGGCCTGGGGACTGCCTGCCGCCCCTCACTTGGCAGGTGGCTTTCCTTTGTCACCCTGGGTGGTTGCAATATGGGAATGTGGGACTGAGAGAGGCAGGGCAGAGGTGCCATGCTCCTGAAGTCAGTGGCATCAAACCCACAGGATGCCATCTCTCAGGAACAGGAAGCACTGTCCCTGCAGAACCCCTCCCAAAAGAATCCTCTCCTTCCCTTTGAACGCGATTGGAATTACTAGAATAGGCCAGGCAATACGGGTGGGCGGAGGAATGAAGAGAAGAAGGGGAGGAGAGAGAGAGAGAGGAGGAGGAGAGAACGAGAAAGAGAGACGGGAAGGAAGGAGGAGGCAACCCTGGTGGCCGTGGGTCTTGGCAAAGAAGCCCATGATTCTTAGTGTTATGATGGGGCCTGGGATAGTGTAGTTGCTGGTGTCAGGAAGGGTATAGACAGACTCTGGAACGCCACCCTAACAAGGCACCTGGAGAGCCTGGGGACGGAGCAGGCACGATCTCCTGACAGAGAAAATTCCTTCAGGAACAGAAGATCTAGTCACAAAATCAAGAGATGGGAGGTCGCAGACGACCTTCCTTCCTAGTCCAGGGGATGCAGAGCAGTGCTCAGAGCCCCGTGGAGGGGACAGTGACATCGAAACGTTTTAGAAGTACAGTGCAGGGCTTCTGGGAAGTAGAAGAAAGTGGGCCACAGGCAAGCTGGGATATGGGAGTAGTTCAGAAATAGCCTGGAACTGCAGCTGCCCGCAGCAGAGGCAGGAACGGCCCATGTGTGTGGAAATATACTTCGCTGAGCATGTCGGAAGCTGTGCTCTCCCCCAGCCTGGGTAATTGCTCACACCCACCTCTCGAGGCCCACAAAGGTCTGTGCACCCAGTACTATTGGATGGGGTCCTGAGCCAGGGCAGGCACGGGCGTCGGAGCAGTGTCTGGGGCTCTGGCCCTCTCTGGCATTATTTTATTAGGTTCTAAGGGTCAGTTGCAAAATAGCCCACCTGAACCCAGGGGTTCAACAGTGCCCAGCGTTGGCAGCCAGCACCTCAGGCTGAGTAAGAGCTCTGCCTCAGGGTCACAGGCAGGTCGGAATCTGGGGTTCCTTTGCGAAGTTCCTGTGGGTGCTTTCTCGGGTCCCGCAGAGGCCCCTGCCCTTGCTGTGTTGCTCGTGCTCTCCATCCTAACCCACAATGGTGTCATCCCCAGCACTGGGCTCTCCCTTATCCAGCTGTATCTTCCCTGGCCCTATCTTCCTCTAAGACTTCAGTACTGCAGGCAGCACACCTGCCCCAGGGCTCTGTGAAGGTCTGACCTTGGAGCCCTGTCCTTCCTCCCCTGAGAAGGAGCCTGACGGAAGAGGAAGGGCGTGGTATGTACCCCACAGTGGGGCAGGGCAGCACCCAGCAGTCTCATCCCTGTGAAGTAGAATGCAGGGGAGAGGAAGTGGGGGATGAGGCTCTGCTGACAAGTTCTGGGAGGGACAGGGTCCACATGACAAGTCTCAGATGCTCCAGTGGCTCTCAGAGGCCTGGGTGGAAAGGAGAAAGAGCCCGGACTACAGGAAGAAGGTACTCTCATCCTTGAGCATCCAGAGGCCACACACCACCTCCCTGCCTAGAGTCTAGTGGGAAGATCAGGACCAGTGCATGTACCTCTGAAGTCCCAGCAGTGAATCAGGGCTGTTCTCCGCATGAAGAGAGGAAATCTGAGGGGGACAAACCCTGGGGCAGGTAACCACAGCAGCCAGACTCTCCCGGCCAAGCTTGGGTGTTCAGGGAGCCCTCAGGATTCTAAGAGTACTGGAGTCTTCTGCTATCACCAGAGAGGTGCTGGAGAGAGGTGTCGCAGGAGGGGAGCCAACCGTGAGGTTGTTTCAGACCCTGTGACTTTCTACCAGCTTATGAGGAACGTACTTCATCACTGCCTGCAGGCCTGGCCTGACCGTGACTCTTCCTCTTCCTCTTCTTCTTCCTCTTTCTCTCTCTCTCTCTCTCTCTCTCTCTCTCTCTCTCTCTCTCTCTCCTCTCTCTCTCTCTTCTCTCTGTCTTCTGTCTCTCCCTTCCTTTCTCTCTCACTGGCCCTTGTCCACCTCCTCCCTCTCAGTCTCCTTTGTGAGTGGCTGCCCTCTGCCCTCAGTGGAGAAGGAAGAGCCAGTCCTCTACATCTGAATGTCCTCAGTCCCAGGCAGGGGCGTGGCCTGGTGGGAAGGAGCCTCCAGTGCTGGCCTGACTGCATGCCCTACTCCCCTCTGAGACCTGAAGCAGGAGATAACCACCTTCCTGGCTGGCACCCCAGTCTCTGTGATACCCTGAACTCTGAGATAGGCTCCTCCATCCCCGCCTAGAGTGCTCCTCGCTTGAGTGGGCGGCAACTGTGACCTCTCAGAGGTACAAGGAGATATCAGGTACTTAAGGCAGAGCCAGTGTGGCTTTGATCACAGCCAAAGGTCCTAGCGGCCTGACTGCAGAGTTCCTAGAGGGAACTTAGCCCTGAGCTCCAACCCCTCTGAGCCTGGGAGAGTGAATCCCCTGTCTCCACCCCACCTCACTGCGGCCTACACATCTTAGCAGAGACCCATCCTGGCCCCGACAACTCCCTACTGGGAATGGCGAGGTGGCCACTGGGTGCTCTGCTGGGCATCCCTTGAGTAGCCCCCGATGCCCCCTCCTGCCTGCGAATGGCTCTGCTGTGGCCCCAGTCTCCCTAGGGACCCACATGGCCTGGTTCACCCGGGCATGTGAAGGCCATGGATGTGCCACTACCAGGCCTGGCGGTCAGGACCCTCCACACAGGCATGGCCGTGTGGAATTAAACTGCCCAAGTCCAAAGCCTGCAGCAGCCCAACCTCTTCAGAGACGTCGACAGGATGGCCCACGTGTATGCTGACACCCTTGTCCCGAGCAAGAGGCACATGCGGCTGTGGAACTGGCATGTCTGAGACCCGCTGGGTGGGCAGCAGTCAGGTTGGTGCTGGTGCTGCAGTGGGGAGGCAGAGTCTCAGAGAAGCCCACCCTGCTCGTGCAGCCTCCTGCTGGCTGGGTTAGGCCCATCCAGACAAAAACTCTCCCCATCCAGACAAAAACTCTCTCCTCTGCTTCCTGTCAGCTGGTCATAGATTTGAAACAATCCATAAGATACCACAGCCACAACCACAGTCAAGGTTACTGTGGCAGCTGAGGACCACACCTGCATGGTTAACAGACAGGAAGTGTTGCCATCAAAGACAGCTGGGCTCCTTCTGCCACAGTGTGGAGCAGGAAGTCCAGGGACCCCTTGAGAGTTTTCCACTACCTAGAAATGTGTTTCATCACAAGCCAGCTCCAACATGTCAGCTCCAGCAGGCTGTCCTGCAGCTGTTACAGGAACCTCTGAGGACTGCCCTGGCCCCGGAGGCCATCTCCAACATATCTACCTAAGGGTACATGGAGGAAGTTCTCTTCTTACTCAAAGTCCAGGTGACGTCAAAGGGTATGTCCCCTCTGAGCAGTGGCATCATGGGCCAGTGAGTGGGAACAGAGGCGTGAAGTGCATGGCTAGACTCTGCGAGTGGGAACAGAGGCGTGAAGTGCATGGCTAGACTCTAGCTCTGCCATGGGTCAGTCTTCATGCCAGGGCCTTGGCCACATACCAACTTCAGCAGCCTCTCACCTGGCCCTTGGCTGTGCTGCCTCCCTCTCAGAGCTGAGGTCCATCCCGGGGACCCTCACGCTTTCAACCTGCAGTGCTGGCTGAGTCCTATGGTGTGGCCAGGAAGAGCTTGCTATGCATGGGAACCGTCTGAGCTGGCACCTGTGAGCTCCCGGCCAGGTTGTAATTGCTCCGTCCACCCTGAAAGGATGGTAGACAGTGAAAAGACCAGAGATGAGGTGGTTGAGGCAGGTGGCTCCCTACCCCAGAGAACAGTACTGAGGTGTGAGACTGCTCTGTGTTCCCTGGGAAAGGGTATAGTGGCAGGAGTGAGCTGTTACCCTGTTCTCTGTCCCCTAGGAAGAAAGAAGGCATCCTCTGGCAAGAATGAGCTGCACCCTACAGCTCTCATGGCTCGGAGTTCCTGGTGTCCATATCAACCTCGTGATCCCCATGATTGCCCAGGGTGTCAAAACCACAACCCCATTCAAAGGTAGGACAGCTGAGGCTCCAGCAAGTAGAAAACTTGCTTAAGGCTCGACGCCTGCCACACAGTAGGTAGGGTAAACCTTGCATGGGGCTTCTAATACCTCAACCTGATACCCGCTGTACAGAAGGGCAGGGCAGGAATGACCACTGGGGCTGGGCCATCAAGAGCCTAGGCCTGGCTAGGTCCTCTCTTAGTAGTAACACTGCACTGGAACCCCAGAGTCTCTGTCCCCTCCTCTTCAGCCAGGGTGCCCTCACCAATGTGCCTAGTCCATCCTGATGAGAAGTAAAGGCCCACAGCATTCGGGATGTGCAGACAATGTGTAGTGTCCCATATAAGGTGTCAGAGACAGGAGGGTGCCGGGAACAGGGTCTAATTTGACACTTCAGTACCCCAGGTTGGTGCCTGGCTGAATCTCCCAGCACATACCTAGCCTTTCTAGGCCAGAAATATAGCAAGAACCCCCTGAAATGCTGGAGCCCAAACACACACTGATTGTCCCAGGAGGCAATTTGGGGTAACTTGAGCTGCCCAGTCATGTTTTGCTCATGATCCTTGAGGCTACGGTTAAACTATGATCCCATGGGGGCCACAAAGAAAGAAACCAGCAGGGCCTCAAGAACATTGCTCAAGCATCAGCCTGTGCAGTGCAGATGACCACAGCTTCCTTCCGATGGATGTGCCCAGATCACAGGCCACAGTAAGAGGAGCCGCCCCATTGTGAGGCGCACTGCGCAAGCCACGTCTACTCCAAAGCAGGTCTGCTTGCTGCAGAAGGCTGACTGGAGGTGGGAGGTGCCCCTGAGGAAGCAGCATCAGAGCAAGAACAGGACTGAAAACATACCTCAGGGGACGGGTACTCCCTGGCCCAAAGGCAGGGGACACCAGCTAGGGTTTTGAATTTGAAATGTCCTCTGCAGGCTCATGGGGTGACAGTTGGTGGGCTTTTGACATTGGTTGGATCATAGGGGCTCTGAAATCTTCAGTGTGTAAAACAACCTCTCCAGGCAATCATGGTCCAAAACCTTGAAGCCATGAGCCAAAATAAGCCTTTCCTCCTTCTAGTTGATTCACTCAAATGGTTTGTCACAGAGACAATAGACCAGTTAACACAACACTCCCATGTCCTTCACACCAACCCCATGTGACTGGACACTACCCTGTGCTGTTGGGCACCCTGTGCTACTGGGTACCACCTGCTGTGACTGAACTCTGCACTGTGTGACTGGACCCCATCCCATATGACTGAACTCTACCCCATATGACTAGATTCCACCCTGTGTGACTGGACACCATATCATGTGACAAGACTCCACTCTATATGACAGGACACCCACCCTATATGACTGGACTCCACCCCGTGTAATTGGACTCTACTACATATGGCTAAACTTTACCCCATGTAATGAACTTCACCCTATGTGACTGGATACCACCTCTCTGTAACTGGTCCCGCAGCATCTCCAAGATGGTGGTTAGAGGCAGCAATATGGACACTTGCAACCTGTTCAGACAGCTCAGCTGCTATGGTCCAGCTGCAGAAGTCTTACCTCTGCCCAGGTCCTGGAGGCCACTGTCAGGAACTCAGTTTCTAGCAGGTTATGAGCCACATATGCACAGGGGTAGCCTGAGATCTGGCCACTCTGATCAACCCTGGCATGCCCTAAGCCTTCAGCTGATCCTCCAATTTTTCAGAAAGTCTAAGCAGCCCAGGCTTCTATGGAAGACCTTCCATTTGTTCAAAGGCCTACAGGCCATAGGTCTTTCTTAGAGCCTGAGCACCAAGTAGAGAATCCAGGCACTTCTGGAGCCAGCGGCACATGAACATCCCCTCAGAAGACAGGAAGGACAGGGTGACCCTGTGACTTCTCATCCAAACCGAGACATGACCAATAATTAAGCTGGGACCAGAGACACAAAGGAGACATCTAACGACCCTCCAGATGTGGCAGCCAGAGACTGAAACCCAGAGAGCTGCTGTGCTATGACTGTGAAATCTATCTCTCCCCAGGCTGTTGCCCAGGAGAGATGCCTTTGCACAAATAGCCATCACGCTCACAATACGTGTTTCAGATCCAGCACGTGCCTCTACGATGGGCCAGAGCCTTCTGCTCCACAGGGGCTCTGGCGGCCAACACCTTCGTACCTGCATGGAGTTATTAAGCATGTTCGCACCTACATCCATCCACATACCTGACAAGGGGGTCCCTGGACTGCAAGAGCTCAAAGGCAGGATGCTTCGGCCTGACTCCTCTGTCACCTGATTTTCACAGCTTACAAACTGTGGCCTAGTCTCAGGTGAAGAAGTGATCCACCACTGCAAACCATTTCTCTTGTGCTTAGCGAGGCTTTTGCAAAACTTGTCTGTCTGGAAAGGTGAAGCAATCCAAGTAAGGGAAAAATTGGAAAATAAAAGTCAATAAAATGAAAGGCATGCCTACCCCCACCAGGCAAAGGCAGCCACCACCAACACCGGAGGCAGGGCCTTCCATTACCTTTAATGCACTTTGTTTCATAGCCGTTTTTTAATATGGTGGTGATGTCTTTTTTCTGCATGGCTGGAATTGGATCGTATAATATTACCTGTTAGGATCCTGCTTTTTTGCTCCCTGAGAGCATTCCTTTGCATACTCCTAGCAAACGTTATTTTTTTAATGGCTGTAATATTCTCTCAAGTGGATAGACCACCGTTTACTTAAACATCCCCCACGTTCAAACACTTAGGTTGGGTCTAATTATTTTTCTACAAATATATATTTTTGTATTTCAGATGGTTTCCTCAGGATAGCATCCTTGCAATTATCTCATTGGCCTCCGGGAGCGTCTTGGAAAGTGTGACGTGGGTTGGCAATAGTCTACCTGCTCCTGGGGGTCCCTGCCCTCCCCCAGTGCAGCTGTAAGTACACAGCTCACAGCTCCACGGCACACGTCGGCCATCACTGCACTTTAGCGCCTGTCCCCTGTGTGCTGAAGACTCGGTGCTTTGTCCAAATGTGTATTTTCACTGCCGGTGAGGGAAGGCGTTTCTGTGTGTTAGCTTCCTAATTACATTTGTCGTTCCTGTGGGCTGGGTCGCCATGTACTTGGGCCAGTAATCTATTTGGGGTTGTGGGTGTTACTTGGGACTTCTTATAAACTCGTTACACTCTAAAGTTATCAGCCCTTAGAATGCCTTCTGGCCACATTTCTTTCTCCATGGAGTCGCATGCCACGTGTCGCCCCTGTCCTGTCGTGGAAGTGCCTGGCTTTCCTGTGTCCTCTCCCTTTGTGGCTTGTGCTGTTTCTCTTTCTGTAAACCACCCTCTTTTATTTTCCATTACGTTTTATCTATTTATTATATGTGTATGTGTGGCGGTCTGAAGGCAATGTGTAGGAGTCACTTCTCTCCCTTCTTCATGCAGGTTCTGGGGATTGAACTCACATCTTCAGGCTTGTCAGCAAGCACCCTCAACTACAGAGCATCTAGCTGGCCCTGCCCTATTTGCTTTTAAATCTTGATGTTTTGACCTCTTCCGTTCCAGTTTTCCAAATTCTGGGATGAGTTTTAACACTGGCCTTGATGGCTCATGGAAGGAGGGCTCAGGCCCCTGCCTGCTTTCAGCTCCAAGCCTGTGGGAGATACTCTGATCCAGGCCGCTCCTACTGAGGGTGGGGTTTGGAAAGTAGATGGGCTCCAGGGATGGGACCCAGGAAGTAGAGTGGCTTTCCCTAAGGAAAATGCTGCTCCATTCTTTCTCCATTTTTACTTTAAATCAGGGACTATTTGCCTGATCAGCCCCAAAAGGCACTTGGTAACTTTTGTCACAGTGGAGGGCGCTGCTGGCAACTGGGTAGAGGCCAGGGACACTGCTTGACATCTGTAGTAGTTACTTGTTTCACCCATGTGACCAAATGCTGGCAAAGAATTGACTTAAGGGATAAAGGAGGAAGGAGATGTTTTGGTTCATGGTTTGAAAGTACAGTCCCTCACGCAGGGAAGGTAAGGCACAGCCTACTCCCATTGACCCACTTTCCCAAGCCAAACTCCATCTCTTAAAGGTTCCAGCCAAAACAGAGCTACCAACTGCAGACCAGGTGTTCAAGAACATGAGCTCAGGGCAGTGGACATTCACCCCATAAAAACATCCCACAGTGCACAGAGTATAGGCAGCCCTACCCTAGGACAAAGACCCAGAGCTCCAAGTAGCAGTGGTCTTCATCTCAGGTTGCTGTGGTTTTAATTTTGTTTGTTTGTTTGTTTGTTTGTTTGTTTTGAGAAGTTCTTCAAGTAGCCTCAGCTGGCCTGGAACCCCCCAGGGAGACCAGGCTGGCCTTGAACTCACAGAGCTCCGTCTCTTGAACACTGGGATTAAAAGCATGTGCCACCGTGTCTGGCTTTACTTTCTGTTTTTGACCTTGGATTCCCTATCTAGTTGAAAACAACCTTGAACTTCTGGTCCACGTGCCTCTACCTTCCAAGTGCTGGAGTTAAAGGACTGTGTCATCATGTACAATCCCATGTTGTTGTGGGGAGCGAACTAAGGGCTTTGTGCATGCTAGGCAAGTGGCTTACTACCTGAGCCACATCCCCAACCCCAGCCTTGAAACTGAGGAAAACTGCTTTAAGCTAAGCAGAAGCTTCCTGGGTAATCTGCAAAAATGATGCTGAAACTGATTGGACACTGGTGTGTCTGAGGGGCCTTGCTCTCTTCTGATCTTCCTCTCTTGGAAACACTGCTTAGCAGGGTCACATAAAAGACTACATGTCCCAGCTTCCCTTGCAGCTAGGTACAGGCATGTTATGCATGATTCTGGCCAGTGGTTTGCAAGCAGAGCATGGAGGGGCAGCTTAGAGGCCCAACAAGTAGCTAACTGTCACTCCCACATAGCTCTCTCCCACTGTGGTCTAGGAGGTCTGTGCTGGGGCTGCAGCAGCCCTTCTGCTCTGTGAAGAGGCTTTGCAAATGGAGGTCATACTTGGTGCACTAACATCTAAACGGCCAGAGTTCCGCGGTGTCTGTGTAGGAGATCTGCTGAGCCAGGTCTGGCCTGCTGACCCATGCCCTGTAAGAAGGGAGAAGTGATCTTTCACTTCTTTAGGCCTCTGCTACTTTGTGTCTCTGTCCTGCCACTGAGTCTAACTGCTATCAAAGGAGAACCAGGAAATGTGTGCAAAGGTTCTCTATAAGAAACCAACATGAAACTAGGAGGATTAAGCCAGAATCAAATATGCAAACTGGCTAGCTGTACACAGCAGGCACTCAGCAGTGAACTCACTGAGCCATTGTGAGCCTTGCCCTGCCACCATGCCACACAGCTTACAGTATGTCTCAGCTTCTCCCCAGGAAGCTGTCCCAGGGCCCCTGGTCAGAGGCATGGCAAACGGCATGCAGGCACTGTCCACACAGGCACGGTTACCCTGCCAGGGAAGAGCGGGGCCCCAGTCCCTGCACCGTATCTACACCTAACAGATGCCAGAGGCCCCACAACTGAAGTGTTTAGGGTCAGTCAGCTGTCAGCAAATCTCCCAGCGCCCGTGCTCGATTCCACTCCCATGGGTTTGTGGCCTCCGTGGGACTGCTTCAGCTCCAGCCGTTCTAGAATGCGGGGTCAACTCAGTCAAGGATATCTTGTGGTACCTGAGTTGCCATAAGGAACGGTGGACATGAAGAGCCTAAGCGACCTGTCTGGCATCACACACTGCACCAAGTGGCAGAGCTGGGACTCCAATCCAGGAGAATGGCGTGTCAGAGACTGTGCACTGAGATTTCAGACCAAACTGCCTCCCAAGCAATACCAGGAACACAGGCGCAGAGGGCCCACCAGCTGCAACCGTGTCCCGAGACACCGCCACACACAAGCCCCTCAAACCCACTCCAATCCACATGACATAAATAAGGAAACGGAGGCTGCAAGAGGTCCAGAGACCTTGCCAAGGCCACCAGCGAGCCAATGCTGGGCAGACAGGAAAGCAGACAGACTTTGAGACTGTGGACCTCACCACCTCCAGAGCTGCGTAATCACTGCATTCTCTCCCTAAACTGGCCCAGCTGTTGCGCCAGCTCTGCACCCCTCTAATCAACATGACACTTGTTGTTTGACTGTCCAGGGTCCAGGCACAGCCTGTATCCTGACTCCAGCAAGGACTCTGGTGCCAGGGAAGAGTGGAGTTCCTAATCCCCTTGGGGTCCTCATACCACAATAGGCCTGAGTGGGAAGCCTGTGTCTGCTGGAAACCAGAAGATACATCCATTTCTCAGAGGAGAACCTCCTGCCCGGGGTGGGCAGGCATGGTGACATAGCTCCTCCTTATCGTCAGTTTGGCTAGATTTAGAGTCCCTGTGGAAACACACTTCTGGGTCTATCTATGTGCACAGGTTCAGAGGGTTAACTGAGGAGAGACAGCATACCCTGAGTGAGGGCAACGCCATCGTATGGAATGGAGTCCCAGACCAGAGAGAGGCGAGAAACCACCAGAACACCAGCGTCCATCTCTCCTAGATTCGAGCAAGCAGCTTCATGATCCTGCCGCCACGGCTGAGAACCACTCCTGCCATCGTGACGGCACAGGCTTGATGGACCATGTCATCTGAATTCTGCGCTAAAATTAGCTTTTCCTCCTATAAGTGGCCTCTTGCTAACCAGAAGGAGGTGAGATCCGATTCCCGCCTGCCTGGTGGGGGCAGCAGACCGAGGTCACAAAACTCTGACTGAGTCCCAGTTCTGGGCCTCTGGACAGCCTTGATGTGATGGGACTGGTCTGAGGACCAGTTCAGGCCAGGTAGGTGGATGCCATCACTTAAAATGTTGCCAGATCATTGAGGTCGTTAACACCTAAAGAGGGTGTAAAAATGACTTACGAGCTGAAATCAGGTGTTCGGGCATAAACACGCCATAGACTGTGATTGATTTGACTGGGTAAATAGCTTTTATAATTGGTATGTTTTTTATTAAAATTTAAAGGCTGCATATATATGGGGAAGAACTGAGGCCTGCTGAGACAAGCATGATAGCATCTTATACTGGCAGAGACCCAGGATCTTAAAATGTCTTTCTGCTGTCTTGGCCCCTAGGACCTAGTAGACCTGGGGGCAGGACAGAGAGGGGATTTGATCACTCAGTTTCTGTGTTGCTCAGGCCCACCCCAGACGCTGGAGTGGCTCTCAGGCTTTCAGCTTAAATTCAAAGGGCTTAGGAAGAGCAGGGGTGGGACAGAAGAGCTTCTGTTCCCTGCTGGACCATCTACACAGAGTTGTCACACAGGGGCTGAGGCAGGGCCCAACCTCATCCCTCTCCTCTGTATATGCAGAGCCAGCCCAGGATGGGGCATCACCAGGTCACAGGGCAGAGGCCCAATGTGGAGCCCCTGGAATGTGGGCTCTCACTGGGGAAATGAACATGGGTGGCAAGGCCCAGAGATTCCCATGAGTGACCTTAGCAGAATGCTCAAGCTTCAGTTTCTCTCCTGCAGAGTGGCTCAGGGATTCTCGCTTTGTCTGCTGCTTGGAGCATCAGGATCAGAGGCAGGAGGCTCTGAAGAGGAAGTTCCCAGTGTGTGATCAAAGTCAGGGGTCAGTGTGTAAGAAGAATCAGGAATCAGTGTGTGAGCAGGGTCAGGATCAGATTGTGAGCAAGTGTGGACTCATTTAGTAACTAGAGTCAGGGATCAATGTATTACCAAAGTCAGGAATCAGCTTGTGACTAGAGATAAGGCTAAGAGTGTGACTCAAATCAAGTCCTGCCATATGCTCAGGCTCAGGACCAGGTTCAGGGCTCACTGTGGAGCAGGGTCAAGGGCCTGTATGTGAGCGGGATCAGGGCTCAGTCTATGAACTTGTGGGTCTCCATTCCCTATACGTGCCCTTTTCTTCTCTTGGAGTCCTTTAGGAACAGGGATTGGAGGCGGATTCCTATCTGAGACTCTGAGAACTGAAACATTTGGTGAGGTCTGGAGTTGTCTCTCCTGCAGAGCAGCAGACAGGGCCCCTGTGTGTGGACACTCAGCAGGGATGCAGGGACACTTCTGCCTCTCCTGCTTGCTCCTGACCTGGCTTCCACCTAAGCCTTGGCAAACTCTCATAAGCTGGGCCTGAGCCTCTGCTGCTCGTGGGAGCTTTTCTGCTGAGGATAAAGCCAAGGCTCAGCCTGCCTCCCACCTCCCTGTCCTGGCTATAGACCACAGTGCAGCGGGGGGAAGGACGGGGCACTGTGAATGGCACCCAGCCCAGACAGGATGAGGTATTGGCGCCTCTACTGAGCAGGCTCTTCTCTCCTCTCGGGCCAGTAGGCCATGGGAACGGTGGAGGTCGCTTTTGGAGGGACATCAGCTACCCCAGCCTGGCCGACAGCTGGGAGATGAAGTGTAGGCAGTGGTCACTCTGAGCCTACAATGTTCACTTCTTGCCTAGTTGCTGTGTCCTGTGGCCCCTGCAGGCCTGGCTGTGTTAAACCCCTGGTCCTCCCAGTAGCCTGAGTTCTGCTGTCCCTGCCAGGGAGGAGAGGAAGCAGGCCCTGCCTGGAGTGCTTGCTGGCCTCCCTGCCTGGAGAACCTTCTTCTCCCCATCCCATCCACACACAGATGGCTGGGAACTGTGGGACCAGCAGATGCTCGTACTGAGGCTTGTGCTAACGGTGGCTCAAGGTTCGTGTCTGGTGCTTCCTTGTGAAGAGATAAAATCTCAATGGGTAGTCCCTTCAAAACCTCCCTTCTGCAGAGCCATGGACATTAAGAGAAGCTGTGGAAGGGGGTTCTCCTACCACAGCCCTCTGCTCCTGCTTACCAGTGCACGCCTAAAGAGAGACTGGCCAAAGGGCAGAGAACTGGCTCTGGCTCTCCCAGGAGGCAGGGGCATCTGGAGCGGGCTGGCTGTCCTCTGTGACATCTGTACCAGGCTCCCCAGAGAGGTGGAGTTTAGCCTGAGCCCAGGCTCAACCTCCAAACTCCAGAGCTGTGAGCACCCAGGCACCGGCCACAGAACACCCTTAGGACACTCACAAGCTTCTTGTAGTTCTGGACGTATCACACCCTCACCACCTGGAGCAGACTGCCATCTGGCAGGATGAGGGGAGGGAGCTCCACTGCTCGTGGACCTTCCGTCCTCGCTGCCTGGCCCCAGACTGCTTCCTCTTCCCCTCCGTCTCAGCCTCCCCACAGTCTGCCCCAGCACATGCTTCCCTCTTCTGCCCCCACCAAAACCAGTCAGCATTTGCCCATGCAGTCCTAGCGGGCTCTGAGCATTGCCCTTCATACCTGTGCCCCAGCCAGGCCTCACCCCTGGCAGCCACTTACGTGTCTGCCATCCATGTAATTTTGTCATTTGGAGACTAGCTCTCAGCACCTATCATAACATCTTCCATGGCAACGGCCTTGAAGGCAGACCAGGGTCCAGGAATCGAGAAGGGAGGCCAGAGCCTGAAGATCCCTTTAGTGTGACTAGAGGGAAGCCACCAGCTATGCGGCGTGGTGATGGCCTGACTGGAGGGTGCTGTGGTCTTGATGCCACCTGGCCTTGGTCCAGCATGGATAGTGTGCTGTCAGGTGTGGCTCCGGGTCAGGTCACATAGAGGTGGCCAGCTGTAGCGTGAGCACCCTCAGCTTCCAGGAGGCCCTGAGCTTCTCCAGTGCCGCTGTCACTGCTCATGTACACTGTCGAGCTCACTAAGACTTCGCCTCAAACAAGGAGGGACTCCAGCCTGCAGAGGCAGGGAGAGGACAGAGCCAGAGATCTGGAGACAACAGAAGGGTGGAGTGGGGAGGGCACAGCACAGGGGTGAGAGGACAGCTGAAGGGGAGGAGACTGACAGGAGGGCCAGAGCACACACTTGCACACAGTGCAGCAGCTGCTCTGGGGTCTGTGGAGGGAGAGAGGTCTGTAGCTCTTCCCAAGAAGCAGGCTGAAGCTGGCCCAGGGCCTGAGCAAGGCCTCCTAACTCAACAAGGTCCAGGCCACTGCTGCCTGCACAAGAAGGGAATCCCTCCCCAGCCAGTTCTCTTCTTCCCTGGGCCTCAGTTTCCCCAATTGTACAATAAGATGACAACAATGAAAGAATCTTTGAGAGATTTCAAGATGATCTGTGGTGTTCCAGGGTGGATGGGTTAGTTGCTGTCAACACACACACACACACACACACACACACACACACACACACATACCCCTCACAGGGCCTCTTTTCTGAAAAACCCAGTTCCTGTCTGAATCTTCAAATATCAGCATTTCCCAGGTCAACTTGCCTGTCTATCCCCACTGTCCTGAGAGGACCAGACGTCCACATAACAACGGGGATGAAGGGACGGCGGCTGCATCCTGAGAACCCAGCACGGCCCCCATGCTTCCTGGTATCCTCATATTCCCAAGGAAGAAAGGAGGTACTCCACTTCTCAAGAAAGAGACAGCAGCCCCCACCAGCTGCGGCCTGATTCCTGGACCCAGCTGAGCACTGCAGGCTATGGCCCTCTGCTGTTCTGTGGGCTGTAACTGAAGTCTGACCTCCTTGAAGACCTCAGGGACCCCCCATCTGTTTGCTCAACAGAGAGCCTGGCAGACACATTTTCTCTGGTTCCAGCCCCCTTTTGAACCAGACTCTTTTGATTTCTCATCTTTATTTTGGCAGGGGAAAGTATAATTTCCAATTTAAAATTTAAAAAGCCACCACCCTCATCAACATGCGCTGGGCTCAGATGGTGTTTGGGAAATTAGTGCTGTTACTCTCGCACACACGGGCACGTGGCCTGGCAGTGGGGACAGGCTCTCCCACTGTAATACTCTTTCTGTCCCATTTACCTTCCGGGACTGTGCTGACACCCCTGGAGACGGAGGGAAAGGGCTATAGAAGAGTGGAGGGTGGTGGGAGAAGAGAGCTGAGAGCAAATATCCAGCCACTTCCACCTCCACCTGCCCAGTTTGGGTGGCAGACAACGGGTGGACCCACCTTACCTCTGACACCCACATGGGCCCTGTGGGGATTCCATGGGGCTCACAGAGGGATAGGGAGAGGTCGCATAAAAGGCCAAAATAAGGGAGTTCATCAAGCAAAGTTCTGCCCCAGGAGGACCCCATGCCTGCTGGGAAATTCTGGAAGCCACGGGCCACCTTTGGCCCCTCATTTCTCTTCTCTGCAAGTCTACAACAGGCTTGACCTCCTAGAGCCATCCTGAGGCTTGCAGGCGGTTTAAGTGTGTTGAACTTCTGTCAGAGGTCAACCTCCCTGGCTCTCGGGGAGGCTGTCACATCCTGTGCTTTATGCTTTGTGCAGAAAGATCAGCTGGACTGTTAGAGAGGCTCCACGTGGGAGATGAAGGCTGACCTCCCAACTGTGCACTCACTGGCTGGAAAGACAGATGCTGAGGGAGGCAATCATCCCTACATCCTCGTGTGTGGTGTGTGTGTGTGTGTGTGTGTGCGTGTGTGTGTGTGTGTGTGTGTGTGTGTGTGTGTAGGCCAACATTCCAAGGCTGTGCCTCTCTCCTACCCAATGAATGAGCCATACCACGCTTAGCCCCCCACAGCATGGTGAGGGGTTGCCACGTGCCAAGTTCTGGCTGCTATCTCCCCTTCTGCAGGTGGAAACCAGATGTTCAGGGGCAAAGAGACCATCCCCAGGCCAGAGATGCTTCTGCTGCTCAGGGCTTCATGTTAAGTGTGAGAAACACCACTCAGACCAAAGAGTGGATGTGGAGATCTGTCAGCAGCCCAGGGCACTTATTCAGCTAGTCCACAGGAAATTCCGCACCTCTTGATTGAGAGTGTGAGGACAGATTATCTGTAGACATGTCTATATGAGAGGCCTGAATAGGCTGGAGGTGTCTATAGTATGAGGAGTCTGAGCATCTGTGAGGAGTCTGTGGTGAGGACTGAGCATCTGTGAGAAGTCTGCGGTGAGGACTGAGCGTCTGTGAGGAGCACTGTGGAGTGGACATGAAGGGGCATGTTTGGAACTGAGCAGGTGAGCACTGGTTATGAGTTTCTTCTTTGTTACCCTGCTAAGCACCATGACCAAGACAACTTAGAGGAAGGATTTAATTAGGCTTACGGTTCCAGAGGGATAAGAGTACCTCATGGTGGGGAGGAATGTCAGCAGGCTGCAAGCATGGCGGCAGGAGCCAAAAGCTGAGAGCTCCCATCTTCAATGGAGCAGAGAGGACAAACTGGAATCAAGGCAAGGCTACAAACTATCCACACCAGCCCCCAGCGATGTTCTTTCTCTAGTCAGGCTGCATCCCCCAAAGACTTCATGGCTTTCTCTAATCAGCACCACCAGCTGACCAAGTACTTGAGCCTGTGGAGGACCTCTCTCATTCAAATCACCATGTTTTACCTCTTTTAGGAGGGCCATTTAGGCCCCACAAAGCCCTGTCTTGGGGCCACTCAACCCTCTAGCTCCTGAGTGAGGCTCCATCTTTCCCTACCTGGAGGAAAGTGTGACTGCAGTTCACTCTGAAGGTCAAACCAGAATCCAGAGCCACATCCCTGTAAATAGGAAGCCCTGGAGATTACTCTGATTGGTCCACGCTGGAGGGAGTGGTTGTCTTCACCACTGAGCAATAGACAGTGGACAGGACCGAGCACTTGTCAGCAACTCCCATTGCATGCACATGGTTGCAGAAAAAAGAAAGAGCAAGATGGCTCACAGCCGGGGTTCTAAGCAAGTCTCATGTTCTTCCTCACCCTCACAGTGCTCTGAGGGGAAGTGCCCCACATTCTTCTCTTCCTTGCTCAGTACCACAATTCCAGGTAAAGCTTTGTGAGTTTCTCTTTGCCATCCTCAGCCTCAAGAATACATCTCTGTTCTTACTTGGGCACTGTCCTGAGCACTGTCCTGGACATCAGGCTCTCCCACCCCCATCTGACTTCATGACCCAGGAAATTGTTCATTCTGGAAAGGGCCACCAAAGTGTCACAAATTACCTACAGAATGGCTCCGATCTCATTCCTACTTTCTGCAAGGCCCAACTTCTTGTCTTGAAATTCAGTACATCCTTCTCCTAGGGTAGTTGCCTGTAACATAGCACATGGCTGTCAGGCATGTAGGGTCTGGCTCTGTGGCCTGCCCATGTGGCTGCAGAAAACACATTATTGTCACGGAGCTCTCAAAGGGCCTGGGTGCTGTCCACAGGCAAGAGGTGCTGAAGTTCCGCTTAGGCCTGCAGTGGGGAGAATGGGTGGTGGAACTCAGAGACCTCAGGCGTGCAGATCCTATCAACAGCTGCATTGTGAGCACAGCACTGCTGTAGTTCTTAGTCTCCTCATCCAACCACCCAGACTTACAGGCCCAGGAGGGATAGGGCTGAAGAAGAGGGAGGAGGGGGAGGGGGAGGAGGAGGAGGGGGAGAGGGAGGACTCTTGGCCCACTCCCCCTTCCAGCTACTGGTTTTGATCTGGGTTTCCCTAAAGGGGAAGACATCTTCCCTCCTTATCTGAGGACAAGCCCTCCAGGAAGAAGACACTTGTGTATCCTGTGAGTCCTGCGTCCCACAAGCTGTGGAAATGCCACCTGAATCCCAGCACAGGTGACAGCCACACACTGAAGATCTCTGGTCCAGCATGCAAAGTCAGTGGGTAATCCAGAGTCCCCCAACACCCAGGGCTGGGGCAGGGGTGAGGGGGAAAGTGGATCTTACTGGGGTATCATCATCACTGCAACCCAGTGGCAGGCTTAGCACATCAGCACCAGGTTAGTTCAAGCTGATTCCTGCTTCTCTCTACCTGGGGTTCCATACTAACCTCTGGGTAACATGCTCATTCTCAGAAGAAGCCAGCCTGTGCCATAGATGATGGACAGCCAACAAGTAAGCCAGTGATCCCCACTGGCCCTCAGTGTCTTTTCCACAAATTATCCATTCTTTGACTCCAATGTCTCCCTGCTAGTGCTCAGACTCACCATAGAAACACCTATAGGGTTGAGGAAATAGGACACTCTGTTATGACCAGATAAGATCTTGGTAGGTGTCAGACTGGGATCTCCTTCCAGGCTTAGCACTAAGGGGAGCCTCATGGGCTCTTGCTAAAGATTGCTTCTTCCTCTTCTCTGCCATGGTGTCTGGCCCTGTCATCCAGTTCACACATTGAATGTTGGGGTTAGACTGGAGCACACTGCCCAGGAGGGAAAACATACAGCTGCCAAAACCTGGCTCTTCCTTGAGCACCTCGCAAAGATCACTCCATCACCTCCCCAAGGGCTCCTGTGTGGCAGGTAGGGTCTTGAGGTTGAAGACATGGTAATACACAGATAGATTCAAACACAGTTCTGCCATCTCTTAGGTGGAACCTGGCAACAAGGTCGGATTATCCATCATGTAAATAGACCCCGTGGGGCCATAGCTAGGAGAGGAATTGGAAAGGGGTAGAATGCTAAGCGTTCCAAGGCACTGTCAACAGACATGAGGTGCTCAAGTTCCAGTTCCTAGAAACTAGGACAGAGATGCAGCCAAATTGTTGGGTGTGGGGGAAATGAAATTGATGGGGAGCTGGTAAGATGGCTCAGTTGGAAAAGTTCTTACCATGCAAGCCTGAGAAGCTGAGTTTGAGCCCCAGAACACGTATAGACAAGCAGGCATGAGGTAATCTCAGAGACAGGCAGATGCCTGGGACTTGCTGGTCAGCCAGTCAGCCTAGTCTTACTGAAGAGCTCCAGGCCAACATGAAACCCTGCCTCGAAAACCAAAGTGGATGGCGCCTGTGGAAGGTTGACCTCTGCACATCACATGCATGTGCACACTTGTACACATGTAGCAGCAGACACACACACCTACATGATCATACATACATACAATGATAAACACGTGCACAGGCTTCCAAAGAGAAAGTAGTGGCATAAACGCCCACTTGGTTCTGCTCTAAATCTGGACCTTCCCCCCAGTCTCTCCAATCCCCTAGCCCTCTGATTTGCATTGCCCTAATTTCACCCGAGCTTATCCTCTGTTGGGCTCTAAGCTCTCGCTGCCTCTTTTTGGATTATCCTGTTAGCATATATGTCTAGCTGTCAAAGTCCTGCAGCTTTAGGAAGACTCAGTTAGGGTGAGGTGGTAACCACAGTGGGTAAAACCCACATGGCCCAAGTTGGTGAATCAGAAGGACTAGGGAGTTATTCCCACAGTTGCCAGAGCCATAGCACCTGGCCGGACATTTCCTGCCAGCTGAGACACAGTGTGACAAAACCAAGGAGACCAGGGGCCTGTCACGGAAGCAGCATCTGCTGATGAAACAGGGATGGACAACTCACTGCTGTCCATGACAGGAGTGGGCAGGAGTTTGACCCTTCAGCCTCATGCAAGGAGTTGGGGGCGCCCTTGATGCTCAGGCAATGACTGAGCTGTCCCCTTCAGCAGTGCTTGCCTTGTGCGGCCATGCTTCCCCTGGAAGCCTCTCCTGACATCCACACTGTTTGCGTGACCTGCTACCTTTCACACTGAGCCACAGATGCACAGAGAAAGGACTGTGGCTCATCCCCTTACTACCATAGTCCCCTGATAGGACAAGGGTTAGCACACAGTAATCAGTAATCATGTGACATTGTAAACAATGTTACCTATTGAATAGGAGGTGGAGTTTTTCATTGAATGTCAAACAAGCGCTTCACCATTGACAGCCTAAGTTCGAGGTGTGCACCTGTTCCCTCTAAAGCCCTGTTGTGGCACAGATAATATCTGTTTCCTTTGTCTACAATGGAAGAGAGTGACCATGACATGGACATCTGTCTTTCTCTTGGCACTGTCCTGAGAAAAACAGGAAATGACGGATGTGCACTAGCTTTGCCACAGTCAGTGGGTGTGTGAGTGGCCTTTCTTTTCCAAAGCTTGCTGGCATGAGGAACCCGTTTCTCATCCCAAGACAAGGACAAGTGAGCCCTGCAGGGTGCAGCATTTCAGGCAGAATGAGATCATTGTGCAGTGGGGACATCAAACTGGTGTCCCAATGGGAGTTGAGTCAGCTTGGATAGAAAAGAAAATTTGAAGTTGAATTAGTGGCCAAGATTGGGTTAAAAGCCAAAATCTGGGGTGAGGACAATTACAATGAATTGAAGGAATTGAATTTAGTTCCATTGGAGGAAGGAAATCAGATTGAACAGGAGGGACCCAATAGAATAGAATTAAAATAAATTGAATTGGTTCAATTTGTTTTGAATTGAGGAATCACAGGGAAAAATGACCGAGTTGAGTTGGGGGTGTGGGCTGAGCTGGAGAGAGGGGCTGGAAAAAGTTGGGGTGAGTTGAGCTTCAGAGTGGGAGATGGTGGCTTGGGTTCATATTTCCTGGAGTGTGGCAAGCCCCCTCTCCCACCCACATTCCCCAGCTGATGTGCTTGTGATCTGAACTTTTCGGAGAGCATTTATGAAGTGTCTAGTGCATGCAGAGGCTAGAGATTTGGCCTGCACCCAGACTGCTCAAACACAGACTCCTATCAGTTCTAAGGTCCCAAGGTCAGACTGGGGAGCAACAGGGCCACCAGGGTGACTGAGCCCTGGAAGAAGAGAAGCTCACCTCATGCCCTCCTTACTTTGAGGCCTGGCCACAGAGATGACAGGATGTCAAACTATGGGCCTGGGCTCCATGTCCCTTCTGACCCTCTGTTTTCTCATCCTCAGAATGGGAACAGCAGGCTTCTTCTAAGCACTTCCTCAATGGCCTGAGAAGCTACTCTCTTCTCTTGGGATTGGCAGTAACTCTGCTCTCCTTGACACTTGTTAGCTTGTAGATCTTTCATTTAAGCTCCCAAGACCCTGGGGTTTACAGAGGCCACTTGGAAGGATGTGTCCATCTTTCCTTCCCAGAGGCTAGTGGCCCCGGCATCACTGTCATTTGGGGTCATCTGGATCTGCATGTGCTCACACCTCTCCAGCCCTCGCTCCTCTTGCTCCCCCGCGGGTGCGCTGAACTCCTACAGCTGAGCCAAGCCTTCTCAGACATCCATGTGTCTTCTTCTCCCAGACATGGCACTCACACACCTCCTCCAAATAAGCCTCTTGCTCTTGGTCCCATCCCCCAGTCCCTTCTGTTAGAACTACCTGCCACATTCTGTCCACTTTCTCAGCCCCTCCAACACCCCCTAGACAGTGCTGAGATGTCAATTCCACGCCCAGGCAGAAGGCAGGGCCCACACCTGTCTCACCACAGAAGGCTTCCTCCTGGGACATTTCTCCCCTGGTTAGCTTCTGTTGGCAGGCCTTTCAAGAACTGTGGCAGACTGTCTGGGGACACTTCTGAGGAGCATAACCACACTGAGAATCTTCCAGGGCAGCGCATGCCATTCAGGGCAGCGCATGTGCAGCTGCCTCTGAGTGTTCCTGTCTTTTCTGTTCTTTTTCCCAACTTGTGTCAAGTGCAAGGATTTTTTGTCAAGTAGTCCAAGAACACCTCAGCTTTGTTTTCGTGTTTCTAGCGATCGTCTCTCACACACGGGCGGCTTTGTGAGTGGCACCTCCTGCCTGTGTCGTGTCCTCTCGGCTGCTGGCCCTGTTTTGGGCGGTTCTCTTGTTTGTTGTTGTCCTTCTGTTTGGCTGGGAAGGGAGGTTGAGGAGACAGGAGCAGAGGCTGTGCCACCTTTCCCGGGTGACAAGGGCTCTCCTGCCCCGCCTACGTGCCCCCCATACTCAGGGTTGATCCAGGTGAGAGTGATGTACGGGGTACCAGGACTCCCTGTTCTGTGGATATCAGGGGCTCATGTGCACATGCCAGCACCCGAATCCTAGCTGTGATCTTGCCCCTGATCTTAATTCTATTGAGCCCATTTTCCCTGTCTTTAAAATAGGAACCAGGGACTGGAGAGCTGCTCAGAAGCTATGAGCACTGGCTGCTCATGCAGAAGACCCAGGTTGGGCTCCCAGCACCCACAGGATGGCTAACAAGCATCTGTGACTTCAGTTCTAGGGCATCTGACGCCCTCTTCTAGTCTCTGCGAGCATTGCACACATAAGTGCACATGCATACATACAAGATATAAACACATAAAACTGTAAACAGGAGCAAGAGCTAGCAGAGTTACGACAAGGGGAGAGTCAGTGCAGGGGTGTGATGAACCTAACACGAGAACTGTAGCCTGCGCAGCCCCAGTGGCCATTACCATTGTTATAATAACAAGTCACAGAGGCTAATAAACTCACACCATCTTTTTCCAGATAAAAAATACTCCTAGAATAATAGTAAAGAAAATTCAGGAAAATCCACATTAAAAAATAAGACACCATTAGTCCTGTCACACGGTCAGATGTGGGTTAGGGGCTGGCACCCTGCACTAGTGAGGCGCTCTCTTAGTGACCTTTCCTCTTCATAAAACACCTGAACTTCACATTGTCAAAGACTCTCTCACAATTTTAGAGACAGTCGGGAGCTCTTTCTTTAATAAAGAAATTAAGCCTTGCCTGTCACACTTGCTGCAGAAGTCTTTTCCAGGCCATGCGGCTGGGCCTTTGGCTTTGGCGATTTCATCTGACATGCAGAGGATTTTCACTGCGACTCAGCCAGGCCTGTCCATATTTTCTCTCCTGATTCCTCGTATTAGTTCTAAACTTAGGAAAGCTGCTCTCTCTCAAGGCATGATGAATATTAAATTCTACTTAATTCTCACTTTTCTGGGCCCTGATTTTTTTTAATATACTTAATGCTAATCCAGATGGAGTTCAGTTCCATGGTGGGAGGGAGTGGCGGGCTGAGCGCTTGGAGGAGAGGAACAACCTGCGCACCTCCTCAGCAGAACTGACTCGACCATGAAGCCCAAGCCCCTTGCCCACAGCCAGACCTTGCTGGGAAGGTGGTACCTCTACCTGAACCCCATTCCTCCCTCTGCCTGCACTTTAACCTGGCTGGAGGGGGCGCTTCTGCCCATAGCCCGTCCCAGCTGGAGAGGCGGCTACTCTGTCCACAACCTCACCTCAGTCCAATCCTGAGTACAGGAGCTTATACGGAGGGTGAGAGGACAGAGACCCACCGCTGCAGACCTGCAGGCCTGGCTGGAGGTGGAGGGCCTACATTTTAGGGCACAACCCTCCCACAGGACATGGGCCCAAAGCTTCGGACTAACCAGCCAGAGTCCCCAATGACAGGGAATGAGCAGGAGTCTGATCTGCCATTCGCTGCAGCCTTTGGGTTGCTGGAAGCTGGAGGGCAGCCTTCCTCCATTGCACAAGTGGGAAGCAAAATCAGAAGAGAGAACACGGATGTGAGCAGCCGGGGGCAAAGCTGGAACTGATCCATCCTGATGCCCAGGTTGGCCCAGGCCAGAGGGAGTGGCCTGGGCACAGGTGGTCGGGCAGGGGGACCTCAAGGTCAGTTTCTGGCTTCCAGAATGAGATCGTGGCCCAGGAGAAGGCTCTCTTAAAAGGCCCGTAAATCCTAAGCAACAGATAGAAGCGGGGGGGGGGGGGGGGGGCGGAGAGCGGGTTCCTCAGCACTTAGATTCCAGCGTGCTTATGGGGTTGAGACATACTCGCCAGGTGCAGAGGGAGCTGTGGCCTATTAATTTCCTAGCTAATCATGCAGTACATTTGGTAAAGAGAGCTCTTTCCATCCCTCCCCTAGCCAGCCTTGAGCTGAGCTGTAACTCACTCCCAACAGCACAAACAGCTGAGGAGCCTTGGCATTGGGGCAGCTGCTGGAGGCACTTTCCCAGGGCCCCCAGTCACATCCCCTGCCTCTTGAGTTCCAGGTGCCTTGCACAGCAAGTGAGGACCCCAGCACAGTAGGGCTCAGGTCACCTCCAGGGAGCCTGTCAAATAGGCAGCGTGGTGCCCTGGGAGACCACGGTCCCAGGCACCTGCAGACTGCGTCCTGCCCTCAGAGAGCCATTCTGTACCATGTGGTCTCAAGGTCTCAGAGGGTGGCTTCAGGGAAGGGTAAAGACATGCCACCTGTTTTGGAAGCTTCCTTACATCTTTCCATTGACACTTCTGGGGAGGAAGACACTTCTGAGAGCTCTGCTCCTGTCACTTCTTGCTGTTTGTGAGCCTCTTGTAATCCTGTGTCTGGTGGCAGGTGTCCTGTGCATGGCTGCTCAGAATCAGGACCCTCAGACTGGCTGGGAAGGACTTCTCCAGCATCCCCAGGGAGGACCTCATGGCAGCCATGAGAAATCCCACATGGATGCAGGAGGAACGGCTGGGTGCAGCCTCTCCTTGCACAGTGCTGGTGTGCAGGCAGAACTTGCTTCACCTCCCAGCCTGCACGTGGAGGTCCCAGAGCAGCCTGCCTTGGTTCATTGCCTTCCCTGCACCAGCAAAGTCCTTGGCCTCTGACATGGTGACCTTGATCTTAGTCTAGGGAAGGGATAGACCTGGTAGAGTTACAGGGTCTGTCCAGGGAGTACAGTACTCCACCCAGGGAGTAGAACCCAGGCTGTGAAAATGAGCCACCTGTTTTCAGGCAATGGCAGACCAATGAACTGAGGCACAGAGGATTTCTCATGTAGAGAACCACCAGGCTGTGCCCAAGGAACACAATGTTCTCCCTGTGCCCAAGGAACACTGTGGCAGCCATATGCCTGGGCCTGGGGAATCAGGCACCTGCCTTGGATCGTCACAGATTGGGAGAGAGACAGGTGCAGGTTCAATGACATGTGTAGAGGTTACAGTGTCATGAGGACTTGGCAGAGGGGCATATGCTGAAGATAACCGTGACTATGGGTCAACTGAGCGCTATCATGGCTGAGGCCGCCAGCGCTTGGGGAGAGTCTGTGGATGGTGAGTGGGTGTTGAACAGACCCTAGACCATGAACTCCAGGACCACAAAGTCTCTGCCAAGGGCCCAGTGCTAGGGTGTGCGGAGTGACTCACTTCCTGAACGAATGGATGACTGTGCCCTGGAGTCTTTGACTCTGACAGTCCAGTAGCGCATGGGCTGTGCTCCCATGGGTGCAGCTCTGCCCAGAGCCAGACTCTTCCCAGAGCCAACTGCATACTTGTCTGGGTAGAGTTGAGGGGGACTCGTGCCTTGGATCATGTGCAGAGCATCGGTCCCTTTCTTTCCCTGTGTGCTCTGATGTCTAGCTTCTGGATCTGTGTCCAGTGCCGTGGCTCTATAGGACACACTAGGGGCCTGGAGCAGCATGTCCACACTTAACGCAGGTGGCTGTAGAGCAGGTGAGCCGCCCATCGCCTGTGAGCCCCGTTTCCCCTTGGTAAAGGGGCTGTACAGAGATGACCACATTCTGCGAGTTCCCTCATCCTCGGAGCTGCATACCCCACACACACTAGCCCAGGAGGCTAGCGGGAGTGCGGAGGACAAAGCGCTGTAGTGAGCAGAGGCCTGGAGCATTCCGTGGGCACTGAGACAGAACCGAAGCAAAGACCTCTTCCCTTCCTGAGTCCCAACTGCAGGGTCAGCAAATTTCCGTGGACACTAAAAATGTCTCCCAACTGACGGAGCCAGTCAGTCCTGCCTGGAGACTGGGCTCTAACTCAGAGGAGCACACGCGTGCCCTCCATCTCTAACCTGGGGCTGCTTGTACAGCTGGAAGCCTGATCATCTCCACCAGCATCAAGCTTGCCTGAGGCCCAGCCCCACAGGCTTGCAGGGAGGGAGGAGTTCAGAGCAGCAGGGTCCACAGCACATGGACGTGTGGGCTGCAGTGGACGTGGAGCAGGCACTGGTTCGGGAAGGACAAGAGCCTGGCTTGGCCACGGGATTCCTGAGCTAAGAGCTGGCGGTACAAAGAGGCAGAGTCAAAGGCCTCGAGGCAGAAATAACCTGAGGAGATTTTCTGGACAAGTCTGGGCAGCATGAAGTCTCAAGGATAGATGTCACCACCAACACCGCATTGACCATTCAAAGCCAGGACTCTGTGGACTGCCAGTTTCCTAACCTCCAGCTCAACGATGGAGGCTCCCACCCCTCCCCTAGGACAGCGGGGGCTTTCTCCCCCAAAGTGTCTGAGTATGACCTTCCTCTGCTCACAGGCCCCCCACAGCTCCCATTGACTCAGTGCCATGAGCTACATGTTTCCTGGCCTGCCTTTCTGACACCTCATCTATAGGGCCTATGCCCTCCTCCTCAGAACCATGTCCAGATTATACCCTTGGTATTGCCTTGGCCTGATTCACCTTTCGCTCCTTTTCCTTCTTTCTGTGTGTGTGTGTGTGTGTGTGTGTGTGTCTGTGTGTGTGTCTGTGTCTGTGTGTGTCTGTGTCTGTGTGTGTGTGTGTGTGTGTCTGTGTGTGTGTCTGTGTCTGTGTGTGTGTGTGTGCGTGTCTGTCTGTCTGTGTCTATGTGTGTGTATCTGTGTGTGTGTCTGTGTGTGTGTATCTGTGTATCTGTGTCTGTCTGTGTCTATGTGTGTATCTGTGTGTGTGTCTATGTGTGTCTGTGTGTCTGTGTTTGTGTATCTGTGTGTCTCTGTGTGTATCTGTGTCTGTGTGTGTGTCTGTGTCTGTCTCTGTGTGTGTCTCTGTGTGTGTGCCTGTGTCTGTGTGTGTCTGTGTGTCTGTATGTGTGTGTCTGTGTCTGTGTGTGTATCTGTGTCTGTGTCTGTGTGTGTCTTTCTCTGTGTGTGTGTATCTGTGACTGTGTGTGTGTCTGTCTGTCTGTGTGTGTGTCTGTGTGTTCACAGTTCATTAAGCGCTTACTGTGTAAGTGGGAAGACCCGAGTTAGTACTGAGCCCACATAGAAAGCTGGACGAGGTGGTGATGCTTGTGATGCCAGCATCTTCTCCAGCAGAGACAGGGAACCCTGGGCTTAGCTGGCCAGCCCACCTCATCTAAGTTGTGAGTGTCAGACCAATGAGGAATCCTGTCTCAAAAACAACTGAGGATCACAACTGAGGAAGACCTCTGCTTTGCACGTTCATCCATACACATGTGTGTGTGTGCTCCAAGTGTGCGCCTGAACAAACACAGACACACACACAGGCACACACAGACACACACACACACACACACAGACACAGACAGACACACACACAGATACACAGACAGACACACACACAGTCACAGATACACACACAGAAAGACACACACACACACACACACAGACACAGACAGACACACAGACACACACACACAGACAGACACACACACACACACAGACACAGACAGACACACAGACACACACACAGATACACACACAGACAGACACACACACACACACACAGTCACAGATACACACACAGAAAGACACACACAGACACAGATACACACACAGACACAGACAGACACACAGACACACACAGACAGACACACACACAGGCACACACAGACACACACACACACACAGAGACACACACAGACACAGACAGACACACAGACACACACACAGATACACAGACAGACACACACACACACAGTCACAGATACACACACAGAAAGACACACACAGACACAGACACAGACACAGATACACACACAGACACAGACAGACACACAGACACACAGACACACACAGACAGACACACACAGACACAGACACAGACAGACACACAGACACACACACACACAGACACAGACAGACACACAGACACACACACACACACACACAGACAGACACACAGACACACACACACAGACAGACACACACACACACACAGACACAGACAGACACACAGACACACACACAGATACACACACAGACAGACACACACACACACACAGTCACAGATACACAGAAAGACACACACAGACACAGATACACACACAGACACAGACAGACACACAGACACACACAGACAGACACACACACAGGCACACACAGACACACACACACAGAGACACACACAGACACAGACAGACACACAGACACACACACAGATACACAGACAGACACACACACACACAGTCACAGATACACACACAGAAAGACACACACAGACACAGATACACACACAGACACAGACAGACACACAGACACACAGACACACACAGACACACACAGACACAGACACAGACAGACACACAGACACACACAGACAGACACACACACAGGCACACACAGACACACACACACACAGAGACACACACAGACACAGACAGACAGACACACAGACAGACAGACACACACAGACAGACACACACACAGAAAGACACACACACAGACACAGACACAGACACAGATACACACACAGACACAGACAGACACACAGACACACAGACAGACACACAGACACACACACAGATACACAGACAGACACACACACACACAGTCACAGATACACACACAGAAAGACACACACAGACACAGATACACACACAGACACAGACAGACACACAGACACACAGACACACACAGACAGACACACACAGACACAGACACAGACAGACACACAGACACACACAGACAGACACACACACAGGCACACACAGACACACACACACACAGAGACACACACAGACACAGACAGACAGACACACAGACAGACAGACACACACAGACAGACACACACACAGAAAGACACACACAGACACAGACACAGACACAGATACACACACAGACACAGACAGACACACAGACACACAGACACAGACACAGACAGACACACAGACAGACACACAGACCCGTTATTCCTTTCAGAACATCACCAAGCTCACGTCTTCTGAGAGCTCACTCTCCCTCCCAGTCAGCTCAGACTCTGTCATGGGACCCACCTGTCACCTTCCCATTCTCAGGGGACTTGCCACAGCCGGTTCTTCCTTCCCTCATGAGAACACCCTTCGGGTTGTTACCACACCCTGGGCTAGGTGCCCCTGGGCGGATATTGCCTCCACCTCTCCCTCCATGGAGTCCTCAGCCCTCTCGAGCTGACTGTGCAGCAGGCATGGTGCTCTTGATGAGCAGCAGGAAGGATGCTCACAGTGAACAGACGTCATTTAACAAGAAAGATGAGACCGACTCAGGGTTCAGTCTAGGAAAGGCCAATGGAAAATAAACGTCTGCCCAGCCTCCTGAGAGGAGCCCCTAGGGCCAGAGACGCTGGGCGGTTCAAGCCGCTTCCTTGTTCTTCCCTTCACTCCCCAGGCCTCCAACTGAACAAACTGATCAAAAACGCAGCACCGCAAGCAGGAAGTCCTGACATGAGTACCTCTGGGAGGGGTGGAGTCAGAAAGGCAAACAGCAAGGGACTGTGCGTAAGTAGCAGCTCTGGCCGACCAACACAGCACTGCCACAGTGTGGGTGGGTCAACCACATCGTTGGTCCCGGTGACCCACAGGAGGGTGCAAAGGGTCTCCAAACCAGTGAGGGAGATCACAGACAAGCAAGTGAGGAACTGGAATGTTCCATGCAGCGATGGACTGAAGTGGAGAGCTCAGGAGGGACACAGATGGACACAGGAAGACATGTCTAGACAAGTGCGTGGGTGAGTGCGCCCACCTCCTGGTTCTAGGGACACACAGAGCATCCAACAATGGGGCTGCCCCAGCTGCACTGAGCAGCCCAGCACCCAAGTCGTATCTTCTAGAACTGTCTCCAGTGAGAGGAAGCAAGGGCCCCTTGGGACATGGATGAGAATGGGCTGGGGCAGGAGGAGTGCAAGGTGAGCCTGGGGTACCACGTAGCTAGAATATGGGGGGCGCAGAGGCCACCTAAAGGAACTCTCTGTGCCAGAGCCTGAACAGTCTGCTGGACTCTAAAGAAGTGTGACAGAGGCAGTCGTGGCCAGAGTCCCAAAGAGAATATGGAACATGTACTGACAAAATACATGACCGCATGGACAGAGAGAAGGACGCGACGGAGGGATGCATAGAGCGATGCACGGATGCATGGATGGGTGCATGGATGCACAGATGGGTGGATGGAAATGATAGCTGGTGGATGAAGGAATAAAAGGAAGAAATTACTCATTCTAGAAAGTTCTAGATCTTTCATGCAGACACTCTACCCTCCAAGACATGAAACATAATTTCCTCTGCTCAAGTATGGGCCGTGAATATGGCGTTCTCCTGCCATACATTAGAGAGCAGGCTGGAAGACTACCCCACAGAGACACTGACGACTGCCACCCAGCCAGGTGACCAAGGTCATCATTCACAGGGATAGGTCACATGAACAGGAGGATGTGATGAAGCTCATCCCAGAGATGTACCTGACAGACAAACTCCAAAAGATATCTGAGGGCCAGAAGCAAGGGGAGCAGGGGAGAGGCTTCACGAAGAAGAGCTGGTCCCAAGACATAGCAGAACTCACTGCCACAGAGGAAATGGAAGGAGGACGGAGTTCGTTGACAGGGACATGTGTCTGTGATTTACAATTCTGGTGCTTGTACCACAGTTACACACGCACAGGGAAAGTGGGGAGGGTCCTCAGGAGCACTCTGTGCTGTCTTTGAACTCTGTCAATCTAAAGCTGAGAAGACTTTGTTTTACCCCACAATGAATTATATCAACTAAGAAAAAGCGACAAGCCAGAACCTGACATCTAGTGTCACCTGAGATGCCTGAGATCCCAGAGCACAGGAGCCCAAGGGATGGTCTGCTGTCACTGGCTGACAAGCTCTTGTGGTTGTGGCAACAGCATCTCTGATTGTGTTAACAGAGGCACAGAGACCAGAGCACGGCTTTGGGAGCACGTACGGCTTTGGGTGAGCTCCTCTAGACAGTAGCTCACTGAGTGGCTCCCTGCGCGGGAAGCTGAAGGACTGAAAGTAGAGAGCGCCAGTGCTGCTCTGCCAGTCACCCAGCCTGTTCTCTGCAGACGCCAGATGTGCCTGGGCACAGGTGATTTTGTGGTTTCAAGAGACTCACATGTGTGCCCAGAGGGAAAGTGTTTCTGCTGTAATGTTGTTCAATGTCCTTGTCAATAGAATAAGGGACAACTAGTCCACATATCCCTTCATACCCAGCCCAGGTTAAACATAGAAGGTGTGCTGAGGATGGTGAGCGAGGAGAGAGAGCAATCAAGGGAGAATGACCGAGTGAGCCAGCCAGCCTCTCAGCCATATCAGGAGGATATAGCCCTGTGGCAGGACAGCCAGGCCTCAGTTCTCACCGAAATTGCTCCAGGGGAGCCCAGGGCAAGGCTAGACTGGGCCCAGGACCCAGAACTCACCATTGGATGTGAGCTGAGACCAATGCTTCCCCAACCAGGGCCTCCATGTCAAGAGTAACACAGAAAGGGGCTCTGTCCCTCAACCCCGCCCATTTCAGTGTTCATATGGACAAGCAGAAGAGAGTTTGTGCCTGCTCCCTGGGCAGCAGGTTGGACTCCAGTGGGCCTTGGAGTCAGATGCAGACAGTGCAGACCACAGCTGAGCACCCCAGGTGGGCAGAATGGCCCACCAGACAGACCCCTCTGAACGAAGCTGGGTGCCTACTTAGGGTCTCTGGACAGACAGGACAGACCCAGACACTCTCCCCACTGTTCCCAAACAGGACATGGGCATGGGCTGTCTACTTACCCCTCGTTCCACATGGGCCCCTCTGGCCACAGGGCAGCTTGTCTCCAATGGAGGAAGGAAGGGGGTTCTTTGGGAGTGCCTTGTGTCACCAGGAGCATGCAATGAGTGTCTCCCAGATTCATATCCACCCGGAAGCCCAGAAGGCCAATCTGTTTGGAAATGCAAGGTAAAATAAGGCCCTCCTCCCCAAGTTGTGTTTGGTCAGTGTTTTATCACAGCACAGAGAAGCAAACAAGGTCTTTGCATGTGATTAGTTAAGGGCCTTGAGATGAAGTCATGCTGGATTCAGGGCGCACCTGAATCTAACAGCTGGCGTCCTTACAAGAGAAATCACAGGGGTGCAGGTTCAGAGACACAGGTACCTCATGGTGGCCAGAGTGAGGCTCAGTGGCAAGGCCAGGCTGAGGCTTTGGGCGTGAGTCCCAGTACCTCAGAAACAGGCAGAAAAGTCAGAGGCAGCAATCATAATGTGCACCATAAACAACCCCAGCTCAGTGACTGATAACGACTCAAGACACGTCCTAGATACATTGCCCTTCCTGCATAGGGAGTCAGAGGTGTCCTGGAGACTAGGTGCTTCTTTTAGCACCAAGCACAGAAGAATCACTTAAAATATAAAAATAACACTTTTATGGTTATTAAGGTAATAAGCATTGACTGCAGAAAACATCAAATAAAGAACGGAGACGATACCTAAAGGACTGAGGATATGAAGGAAAACTGCTGACGAGCTTGTCCTCAGGAGCCATTAACATGCTGGTAAACAGGATGTTAAGCTTCGAGTTATTCTCGCTCAGAGCTAGCGGCCAAGCAAAGAGAAGTTTCGTGGAATGGCCCCGTTTGGACTCACAGCCCGGGGTCCGCATTCCCATGCAATAATGTGCTCTACAGGCATCTCTCAAAACTGTAATGCCATCCATCTGCCTCACTGTTGACAGAGCCCATCCTGTGGATGCCAAACTCCATCAGGCCGTCTGCTGCCACGAACAGGGCTTTGCACCAGACAGTGGCTAGTGGCAGAGGGACCCATGCCTCAAGAAGAGGTCACCCATGATTTAAGATGCTCACGCCCTTGCAAGAGGAACCATAGGGATCTGGACCTAGAACCACAGATAACCACAGGGACACATAGATGAGGACTGAGCAGTGTCTCGTTTGGAGAACACTTGCCTACCATGCTGAGGTTTGGGTTTGACCCCCAGCACCACAAAACAAAAGAGATCTCAATGCATGATCTGCACAAGATTGAGCCCAGTCAGTATTCAGTCTGTGATGGGGAGGGAGGTCCTAGCTGAAGAGCAGTTGATGGCTCCTAATTAATTTCTTTTCTTCAGCACTGTAGCCGCTGGTAAGCCGCTTCCGTAAATAACCCCACATGCGTGCTCATGCAAGCAGCCATGATTAAACTCAGTGGGCCATTAAAAAAAGACATGAGAGAGGGAGGGGGACTTGTTGGAAAGGAGGAGACCAGAGGGAGGAGGAGGGGAGGGTGATGAGGGATGGATATAATCAACACAGTTTATGAGTGTATGAAATTCCAAAGAATATTTTTATTGAATCATTGTGTGTTTCATACAGAACATCTCAGCCAAGCTTAATCACCTCTATACCCTCTCCCAGTGGCACCCCCATAGCTCCCAAATGGAATCCATACATTTTCCATCTGTGTTAAGGGTTATTGTGTCAAGTTGGTGTCCCCAAATGACCTCAGTGCAGGTTCATCTACTACAGTCTAGCCAGCCTACATGGAGTCCCCAACTTTAGGAAGACTAGTTCATCCTTGTCCAACAGTGATCAGTTGACAATATTTCTTCAGCAAAGGTTGGGGTCTCTTGCTCACTTCCCCAGTGCCATGCTGGTTTTTTGCCTGTTTGAGTTTGCATGGGTCTCTAGCATGCCGAAGCCATTGCTGTGGGTTCACATGAGCAGCGTCCCAGGAGCTGGTAGGATTCTATTTCCACATGGTCACTCCCCTCCTCACTGGCTCTTACAATCTTTCCACACCCTCTTCCACCACGGTCCCTGGGTGAGTGAAGCCTGATATGAGTCCTGTTCTGGGACCCTCACTCTGCAGAATCCTAATCTCTGTTCTTTGGCCATTTGTGACCTTTTGTATTTCTGGCTCTCTGTTACATGAAGGAACTTCATTAATGAGAGTTGAGAGATTCATTAGTGTCCTCTTTACTCCTTGTTCTATGCTGAGTGAGCCTTAGGTGTAGAGGCTGCATTGTAGATGCGCTGCTTAGGCATGGGCAATTCACAGGCAATGTTTGTGTGTGATCAGTTGTGGTACTCTGTAGTAGTCTCTGTCTGGTGCAAAAGAAGCTTCTTTGATGAGTGGTGACTGGGATACTTGACTGTAAATACAAGGATATATGTTTTGCCCTTAGTAAGAAGTTACATTAGTCTAGGAATGTGAAAGCCTTGGGATTTCTCTAAGATCTATGACCTCTTCAGCCATCTGTATTTGGCTATGATTACAGTACCACCCATGAGTTTCCTCCCATTGAGTGGGCTCGAAGAACAATTAGGTAACCATTGATTGGCCTCAAGATAAAAGTGTCACTACTGTACCAGTGTCATATGCTATGCCAATCATTGATGTGATTATTTGGTAGGGAAACTGGTGTTGGACCATCAGTTGATGCTCTCCCTTGGCTATTTGCATAGTACTCTCCAAAGCTATGAGACTAGCCTTCAGAGGAAGTAGATTCCACATCAGTTCCAGCTCCATTGTTCCAAACCTGGTCCCCCAAGTATATCCTGTCTTCAGTAATAGGATCTCACCTTCAAGTTCTGGGAGGGGAACATGGGCTGTGGCAATAGCGTGTGTAATCTGGGGAGTCTCTTGGACCATATTGGCCAACAACTCAAAGAAGATTTCTCCTGTCTGGCACTATTTCTTGTTATGTAGCCTTCAGCTATACACATAGGCTCATGTAGAGATATTGTATGTGGAACTTGTCATTAGGTCATTAGACTATATGATTCCCTCTAGTGTTTTACACTAGCCAGGCTTTATTATCTCCCCCAGTTCCTGTATAACCCTCCCTCCAGTAACACTTGTCTTTTATTCTTCTCTCTCAGGTTCCTTCTTTCCCTCCACCTCCCTGGTTTCTTTCCATTTTCCTGGTTCCTACAGTTACATCAGGATTCATACTCACACATAAGGATTTGGTGCTGGAATCCACAAATGAGGGAAAACATACGTTGTCTGTTTTTCTGAGTCTGTCACTTCACTTAGCATAACAGTTTCTAGTTCCATCCATTTATCTGCAAATGTCATGATTTTGTCTTTCTTTACCACTGAGTAGAACTCCACGATATAAATGTCCCACATTTTCGTTGTCCACTCGTCAGTTGAGGGACATTTAAGTTACTGTCTTCCCTTAGCTATTGTGAAAAGAGCAGCAACAAAAATGGATGTACAGGTATCTCTGCAGTAGGACGAGTCCTTTGGGTGTATGCCAGGGAGTGGCATAACCGGGTCAAATGGTGGGTTCATTTTTAGTTTAAGAGTTCTCCACACTGCTTTCCACAGGGTTGCATGAGTTTGCAATCCCATCACAGTGAATGAGCATTCCTCTTTCCCCACATCCTCTCCAGCACTTGGTATCACTTGTTCTCTTGATCTTAGTCAGTCTGACTGGGGTAAGGTGAAATATGAAAGTGGTTTTAATTTGCATTTCCCTAATTATTAACAATGTTGAACACTTTATAAGATGTTTCTCAGTCATCTTTATTTCATCTTTGGAGAACTCACTGCTCAGATCCTTAGTCCATCTTTTAATTGGGTCACTTCTTTTCTTGATTCTTTTTTTATTTTTTTGAGTTCTCCAAAGAATAAATTTTAATTTCTTTAAATCAATGGGCTGTACTGAAACCCACCTGTTCACCTGATGGTTCTTAGTCCATTACTCCCTGGAATCGCTATCCCAATTGTGAGCATCTTAAAGTTCGCAGCAAAATAATTCCAACTTGCCTTCCAGGAAACACATCAGAGTCTCCACTGACCCAACTCAGGGTTGTGTGCACTCATCAGTACCCACATGGCATCCAGCCTGAGCTGCCTGAAGCAGACTCCATGTGCACTTGATGCATGTGCCAGTGACTGTCTGCACTTCCTTCTGGGGCACTGGAGGCAGGGTCCTGGCTCCTTTCTCTTGGAGTTCTTGTATCTGATGCCACTTGGATAGCTTGCTGTGTGATAGGCAGAGAGATGAACAAGAAGTGTCCCTTCTCAGAGAGACACGGACAGTGATACTCACCCCCACACACCTGTTTATGCCCCCCACACAGTATGAATGCACAGACCCATACCTGCGGGCGCCCGCACACTCACACACACATGAATGCACACTCCCACAACTGCTTGTGGCCCCATACTCACACAGATATGTGAATGCATACTCCTGTACCTGCATGTGCACATGCATTCACATACACGTGTGTGTACATGCACCCACATACATAGACTCACACGTACATGACAGGTGAACTGAGGATCTGGGGAGGACACAGTGGCATGAGGTAACCGACTCAAGACAGCCAGGTAAGCCATGAGCCCAGAGCACATATCCCAGACAGTGGAGGACCCCATGCATGGAGCCCATATCCCTGACTTACTCATTTGCAGAGGAATCTTGCTGTTCTCATCATCACAGTGAGGAAACTGAGGCACAAAAAGGCAGGAAGTCATATACCTGATGCCTATACAATGGGATGTGGGATGAGACCAAGAGCTACAGGGAGGGAAGCTGGCAGTGCCTCAGTTTCTCTGTCTGTAAAAGAGAACCATCAGTGCCCTCCATCCTCCATCACACCAACAGGACTCTCTGTCAGGTTAGCGGATGAGGAAGGGTTTTGGACAGGGACAAAGGACAAGTGTCAGCCGCTGTCATTTTCTCTTTCAGAGCAGCGAGAAGCTCTGTGGAGCAGCTGCTGCTGACTGGGGTGGAGAGGGGCTGAGAGAGGTCCTGATACAGGGCTCTGTGCAAGCTGAAGAACCGCGCTCTTCAAGGATCTCACAGGGACACTGATACTCTCGAAGATACCATTGCGAGGCCCTCTGAGATGGAATGTTCCGGCCTCCCGGGGCGTGACCCATGGATGTGGATGGACAGAATGGCACTGGAAGCTAACTACACAGGAGATGCAGGGTACCACATCTCAGTCAAGCTTCTGGAAACTAAAAAGAAGGGAGGGATAGAGGATGGGGTGCAGAGAAGAGCAGAGACCTACCTACAGGAAGAAACAACCAGGGGACAGGGGATCTCTCATCAGAAATCACAGACGTTGCTGAAAGAAAGGTGTTGACATTTTTCAAATACTGAAAACAAAGAACTGTCACCCAGAATCATATATTCAGGGAAAGAAAAGAAAATGAAGATAGTCTCAGGAGAAGAAAAACTAAAAGAACTTGTCACCAGAGAGTCTACCTTGAGGAATAGCTAACAAAATCTCCTTAACCAGAGAAGAAAGAGGGTCTGGGAGATGGATCATCAGGGAGAGGCACCCACCACTGACCCACAAATCTGAGTTCAATCCCTGGGACCCACGTGGTAGAAGGAAAGACTACTTTTGCCATTGGTTGGTTGTGTTAGCCTTAGTTGGTTGTGTTAGCCTGGTGACATACACCTACAAGACCTCAAATGGGATGTGACGCAGGAGGATCATGAGTTTGAAGCCAGCCTGGCTGTAATGTGAGACTCTGCCTCTGCCTCAAAATAAGAATTTACACTAAATGTTAATTGCCTAACTATACCTTGAAAGACAGGGTGACAGACTGGATTAAGCAATATGGTACAACCAAGGGCTGCCTGTAAGAATTTCACTTCATATATTAATGATACAGATTAGCTGGAAGAAAAAGACAAGAAAATAGGTAAAGATTAATCATGTGATAGTTTATATTAATATCACATGAAATAGAACTCAGAGAGAGAAATAATAATGACAAAATGACAATTTATCAAAAGATATGGCATTATAAATATATATGCACCAAACAACACAGGCACAAACTACATAAGCATAGAATTGAAAAGAGAAACACTCTACACTTATAGTTGGAAGCTTCATGATTAGTCTATAAACAAGAAAATAACTAGATAAAATTAGCAAGGACTCGGAAAAACTCAACTTCAATACCCAAGGAGATCTAATGATATCCATAGAGTCTTCCACCTTGTAGCAGCAAAATACACATTCCTGTGAGACCCACTGAACAAACACCAAGACAAAACCTGGGTCAGAAACAAAACCTTAACAAATTAAAAATCATTGACATCACAGTATGTCTTCAGTACTAGCAAATCCAACTGGAAGTTGATCACTGAAAGACAACAGGAGAGTCTTCAAACACTTAGAAAATGCTTAATCCATGAGTCAGAGAGGAAGTCTCAGGAAATATTTTTAAAAATACATTGAACCAAATAAAAATGAAAACATAGCACATCAAAATATGTGGGATAGAGTTAAAGTAACGCTCAGAGGAACTCTTAACACACTAAATGCCTGCCTTAGAAAAAAGGAAATGTCTCAAGTGAATAATCTAAGTTCCTGCTGAAAAGAAGAATAAATATGCCCATAGTAAGAAGAAGGAAAAAAAAATGAAAGCTGAAATCAATAAAGTCGAAAACAGAAAAATGACAGAACAAAATCAATGAAGCAAAAGGCTGGCTCTTTGAAAATGATCGATAAAACTGATGGTTTCTCACATGGTAAAGAACTCTTTCCCACCCTCTGCTTCCCTCACTATTTCAGGGGAGCCTGTCTTCAGCAGCACAACTAATATTCAGGTCACCTGAATCCCTGAGTCCATTATGTTACCAAGTCACCTGAAAGCCTCCTGGCCATGGGCAGAGGCTGATGCCACCTCGAGTGGTGGAAGCCAGAAGACAGAATGTGCCAGCTTTGCGCCAGAGCAGCCAGCAGCAGGGAGCATGCCAATGATGGTAGAGGCAGGCTGTTTGGTCTCTGACCCACACACTTAGTAGACAACCTGGGGCATGAGGCCCTGTGTCCTTCCTAGAGAGCTCTGCCTCACTCAGGCTGGAGTGAGAATGAGAGAGGCGAGGTCCAAGGTAGTAAAGAGATCAGCCAGTTGTCAGCTAGTTGACTAAGGTTTCCACCCATCATACCACCCATGTCCACAAAGCTGGCAAGTGTGGGAACTCCTGACTAGGTACAAAGTATTGTGGGTACTAGAGTCCACTGTGGGTTGAGTCTCTGCTCTATATTGTGAACTAGTCAGATTACCTCACAGAACTCCAAAGTCCTCATCTGGGTTCTGGGAACAATGATAGCAAGACACCACCTCAACGGCCTGTACTGAGAAGAAGGTAGAACAGTCCAGGCACAATGCCAGCCCATGCCACGAAGACCTGGACAGGCAGATAGGCCATGTGAATTTATGTGACTGCAGATCTCATCATCAACGTCACTGTGGTTGATGATAATGATGTCACTGGCAGCTATATCACTGATGATATCACTAATCTCATTGTGGCTGATGACAATGATATCATTGATATTGTTGTTGCTAACAATGATGTCACTAATGTTGGTGTCGCTACTGATGATGTCATTACTGATGACACCCTTGATGTTGCTGCTGCTGATGTCATTAATGTCATTGATGTTGGTGCTGGCTGATGATCATTTACGACGATGATGGCACTGTTGGTATTCTTGATCTCACTGATGTCAAAGGTGATGATTTTATTGATGTTGATAACAATGTCATTAATGTTGATGATAAGGGCATCATTGATGTTGGTGATGACATTGTTGCTGATGATGATGTCATTGATGTTGATGATGACAATGTCATTGATGGTGATAATGATGTTTTGCTGTCATGCGTTGTCCCCATGTTGCCTGGAATTTGATGCCAATCCTCTCCTTAGCAACCACGTAAATGAGCCCAAAGCCCGTTCTGTTGACAGCATGTCTGGAATGCCTCACAGACCTCCCTCTATCATGGTTCAGGCGCCTCTTTTAGTCAGACTTTTTGCTGCTGTGACAAAACAAAGGGAAGAAAGGTTTTTCTTTGCTCGTGGTTTCAGAGGTCCAGTCTAAGCCATCCGAGACCATCGCCTTGGATCCAAGGAGACACAGAACATCATGGTGGCAGGAGCAGGTAGCAGAAACCACCCACCTCATGATGACAGAAAAGCAGAGCATAGAGCAGAAGGTACCAGAAATAAGACACATTCCAAAGGCTTCTCAGTGACCTGCTTCCTCCATCCAGGCTCCACCTCCAAAAGTTCCCACCATCTCCCAAATTGGCACCACCAGCGGGGGACCAAGTATCCAGACACGTGCCTATGGGGGACTCCAGACTCCATCAACACCCATCTCCTGGGCTCCTGAGTGCCTTGCTGTAGGGGCACCCCAGACCATGGAGCTCAGGCAGGCTCCTCTCACACATGGAGGATCTGAGCTCTGTGGAACTGAGTGCTGGGCCCACAGAGACACCACCTGGCATTAACACTAGGAAGTCTAGAAGGCAAAGTCCATTAGAGCAAGACTGAGGGACTGAGTCCTTAAGTGGACATAAGAGAGCTTGACAAAGTCACTGACATAGGAACCAGAGCTCGCATTACTGGACGCATGGCAGAGAAACTACTCTGTGCTGGGCTCCTTCCAAATAGGGTTTCGATTATTAACTGTGTGGCCTCAGGCCTCAGTTTCTTCATCTGCAAAATGGAAATAATGTTATCACTTACAGAATCGTGATGAGAAAGGACCAAGGCCCAGGAACATAGTTACAGATGGGACCTGGCCACTAATGTCAGGGAAACAGCACCGACAGCCATATTGCAAAGCTTAACTGTGCATGCTGCTGGCTACATGACCGTGGACAACATGACTGGCCCCTCTGCGTTTCCTTACCTCATCTGTAGAGTGAGAACACAATTCACTGCCCCAAAGACGGTAAGATGGCCAGTCAACCTTGGAGCACAGGTTGGAAGGCGAGTTTCATGACTATTCATTGCCATGTTATTCAGGAATTCCAACCTACAGACTAAACACCAGGAGAAATGAGCAGCAGCCCAGAGGGTGCAGAAGGAAGCCTTCCCATCCTGCGCATCTGGCCTGGAAGGAACGATCCTATGGGTAAGGGAAGGACACTCCATCCTCCCTCTGCTTCCACTGGCTCCTTCTCTTCCTCCACTTGCTTTTGATTTAATAGTTTTAATAAACAAGACTTTCCCTACTTCCCAACAAATAGGAGAGAAAGAATGTGCTTCTTGAAGGAGCTGTGAAAGCCAGGCTTCTGCAGCTTCTCCTCCCTCCTTCAAAAGCCTGGAGGCCCCAGGTGGTCCAAATAGGGCCTCAAGTGGGTGAAGATGGGGAAGGCAGGGCCTGCCTCGGCATGGAAGGCCCATTTGAAGAGAAGCCCTCTTCATGCCCAGGGTCTCTTATGCAGAGAGGAGCCCTCTATAGACACCAACCTCCAGCTTGATGACCAGAAAGCTTCCCAGAGCACTCTTACCTTGTCTTGCTGGGGTAAGAAGCTGACAGTTCAGGGACAATGCCACACCGTCACCAGGTCAACTCCAGGTGATATGCATTCTGCATTCTAACCTGAATTGTTGATTCAAGCCAGGACCCTGCTTCAGTCCTCCCTAAAATCATCTTGGGCTCTGGGCTGCTTACATACCAAGCCCTGATCCTGGTCACACTCTTGAGCCCTGATCCTGGTCCATGCCAAGCCCTGATGCTAGTCACCCTTTGAGACTTGATCCTAGTCATCGTTTAAACCCTACTGTCAACTAGACTAAGCCCCTGACCCCAGCCATGAGCGTAATTTCTGCCCCCTGAGTATCAGAAGAATGTGCTAACAGCAGGCAGGGAGGGACATGAGCTGTGCAGCCTTTCCCACCCTGGCCACAGCACAGGATGAAACTTCTGTAAGAGGGAAGCTTAGCGCTCTCACTCAAGGTCAGGCCACAGCTGCTCTCCGGGCCCTGGGAAGGAGCTACTCGCCTTGACCTCTCTGATTTGGCTGAAGTTTCCTTGCCCCACAGCCACACATTAGCACCCCTTGGTCTGAGCAGCATTACAAGCGAATGAACTGCCCGAGCCCATGCCTGACAGCCCAACCCAAAACTAGCTATTACTGGCTGCTGTACCTCAGAAGGTTGCATCTGAATGCCTGGACCGTGTTGGAGGAACCTTAGGGGTCAGCAGGGACTGTTTGCACTTGAGGGTAAGGGGAATCAGAGGGGCTGGAGACGGGGCTGAGGGCAAGTGTGGCTGCTTCTCAGGTGTACTTCACACGCTGCTCACAGCCGCTCACGAGACCATGAGTAATGTTCCAACATGCCAGGAACACAGGAAAACTCCCGCACAGCCATGGGTTCACCTCTAATGCCAGTACTCAGGAGGCAGAGGTAGGCACACCTATTTGAGAGCAAGGCTAGTATGGGCAACACTGCCAGTTCCAGGCCAGCTGGGATCGCAGGGAGACCCTGTCTCAAAAAAAATCAGTAGCATTTCTATATAACAACAGCAAACATTCTGAGGAGCCCAGAGATCCTGTTCATGACAGCCTCGAACAAAAATCTTAGGCTAAATCTAACCAAGGAAGTGAAAGACTTGTGTAATAGAAATGTTAAGACATTGAAGAAAGAAACTGAGGAACATACCAGAAAATGGAAAGACCTCCCAGTGCTCATGGATCAATAGGATTAATATTGTGAAAATGGCTGTCCTAGTTTGCCTTCAATCACTGTGACAAAACACTCTGACCGTTACCAACTTGGGGAAGAGATACTTTATTTGGCTTACATCTCCCAGGTTCATCACTGAGGGAACCCAAGGTAAGAACTCAGGGCAGAAACCTGGAGGCAGGAGCTAGAGCACAGGCCACGGAGGAACGCTGCTTACTGGCTTGCTATTCTGGTCCAGGCTCAGCCTGCTTTCTTATACAATACATATTAACCTGCCTAGGGGTGGCAACACTCACAGTGGCTGGGCCCTCCCACATCTCTCAACAATCAGGAAATCACCCCACAAACATGGTCACAGGCCAGGTTAATGGAGGCTATTCTCCAGTTGAGGCTCCCTCAACCCAGGTGTGTCAAGTTGACACCAAAATTGTCCAGCACAATGGCCATCCTACCAAAAGCTATCTACAGAGCCAACTAAATCCCCATTAAAATTCCAGCACAATTCTTACAGAAATTGATAAAGTAATATCAAATGTCATTTGGAAACACAAAAAAAATCAAGACAGCTAAAGCAACCCTGAACAATGAAAGATGAGCTGGAGGCATCACCATTCCTGATTTCAAAGTATACTATAGAGCTGTAGTGACAAAAACCTCTCGGTACCACCATAAAACCAGACAAACGGATCAATGGAATAGAACTAAGGAGCCAAACTTAAGTTCACACGTTTACAGCACCTGATTGTTGATGAAGGGACAAAAATGCACAGAGAAAAGTCAACATCTTCAGCAATTGCTGCCGGTCAAACTGGATCGCACCATGTAGATGAAACCAAACCACTCCCCCACCATGCCAGGCACAACTCAACTCCACATGGATCAAGGCCCTCCACGTAAGACCTGAATCCCTGAATCTGATGAAGAAAATAGGGAACACACTGAAGCTTGCAGGCCCAGAGAAGGACTTTCTGAACAGGACTCCAATCACACAGGCATTAAGGCCAACAACTGACAAATGGGACCTCATGAAACTAAAAAGCTTTCTATACAGCAAAGGTCACCATCGTCTGAGTGAAGAGGCAAGCTTACACAGGGAGAAAAAAGATAATTTACCAGCTGTGCATCTGAGAGGGGTTTAGTATCTAGAATATACAAAGAACTGAAAAAACTAAGAAACTAAACATTAGAAAAACAAAACCCCAGCAAAACCTGAGGCAAAGAACTCAACAGTTCTCAAAAAATGAAGCAGAAATGGTTGAGAAATATTTTTTTTAATATTCAACATTTTTAGCCATCAGGAAAATGCAAATTAAACCTACTTTGAGAGTCTATCTTATTCCAATCAGAATGGCTAAGATCCAGAAAACAAAGGATGACAAGTACTGGTAAGGATGTGGGACAGGAGAACATTCACTCACTGCAGATAGGAGTGTAAACTGGTGCAGCCACTGTAGAAATCGGTGTGGAGTTTCCTCAAAATACTAGAAAGAGATCTAGCACATGATCCAGCTATGCCACTGTTGGGCAGACACCCAAAGGACCCTACTACAAAGACACCTGCTCATCCATGCTCGTCGCTGCTCTGTTCACAATGGCCAGGAAACGGAAACGACGTGATGTCTGTCCATCAGCTAAAGAATGGATCATGAAAATGTGGCACACTTACACAATGGAATACTATTGAGTGATTAAGAGCAATGAAATTATGAAATCCACAGGTAAACAGGTGGAACTGGAAGCAATCACCCTGAGTGAGGTAAGCCAGACCCAGGAAGACAAACATCACGTGCTCTCTCTTATATTTGGATACTCACTTTCAGTATTTTCAATTGGAAAATCCATAGAGGTCAGGAGACGAGTTAGGGGCCATGAAGGTGGCTTCATGGGGGGGTGGGGGCAGAATGAGGTGATATAATGAGCAGGGACGGTTAAAGGGGGTGGGGAAGGGGCGGGCGGGTAGAGGAGGGGGGATGGGAGGGATGACTAACCCTAAAGGCCTTTTGAAAAAGTCATCTAAAAACTTACCACTGTAGAAGCTTCCTAAAATATAGACATAGATATAAAGAATTTAAATGGAGTTACACTGGGGCTGGAGAGATGGCTCAGTGGTTAAGAGCGCTGGCTGCTCTTGCAGAGATTCCATTCTCAGAATTCACATGGTAGCTAACAACTGTCCATAACTCCAGTTCCAGGGGATCCAGTGCCGTCTTCCAACCTTCACAGGCTTTGCGCGATATGGGTGCACCTACCTCCATGAAAGCAGCGCCCTCATGTACGTAAATATAAAATACTAAAAAATAAATGGAGTTGCCCTATAACAGGGGGACATTTTCCTTACCAAACACCACAGGCTAGCAACTAAAAAGCGCAACGCCAGGAATGAGCTCCCTCTTTTGGATTGGATTTGTTGGCCAGAGGCTCTCATAAACCCTTAAATAACACCCATTGCCATTGCCCTTGTTGGTTACCTTCTAGAACTTGATATTAAAACCCTATTTCTGAAGACACAACATATGTGAGTCACAGAACAAACATGGAGAAATCAAGCTGGTACTGACCTCAAAGTTTCCTCCCTACTGGCCAGTTCTCATAATTTACAAGGTGCTACACATAGTACTAGAAAAGAAAAGTAATCATCAGCCTTGCTAAGCTGGGAATCCTGTGAGCTACAGTGATGCCTGGCTTGCCATGATATGTCCACTGGTGCACCCGTGCTACCAAGGTTTAGGACTAACCAAGCACTTTCTGATTGTATTTAAGGCCTGCCTCACAAGATGGAGCCCACACCTGGCACTGTTATCAGCCAAGAACCTGTGGCCAGACAGGTCACGGGCTGTACAGGGAAAGCTACTTCTATTATCCAGCTAAACAGACATAGTATTAAACTGACACCCAGTAGCCTCTTGTTACACTCATCCTTAAACTCTCATCAGAGAATCCTCTTCCAGAGTGCTCAGTCCCAAACGGTCACCTGTATCACACCCTCTCCTCTCAAGATTCAGGGATTGTTGTGGAAGAGGGAGTAGAAGGATTTGAGAGCGAGAGGTGGTGGGTGAATACCAGGAAACTGTGTTTTCCAGACACAGCAGGGCAACTACACATATAAACCCATTGCATTTGTGAGAGTAAGTGCAAGACTTGAGCAAGCCCAAGCCAGACAAAACCCATGGAGGGGAGAGGTGGGCAGAAGTCCCAGCCCTAGCTGATGAACTCTATTGGCCACTGAGAGCCACTGGGAGAGGGGGAGTCAGTTTTCTTTAAGGGTGTGATCCAGGTAGGTCGACCGGGCTCCAAAGCATGGACTCTCTCCCAAGAGCACTTAGGGAACACTAATTAGACTCAATAGACCTTAGCAAAATAGAGAGCATGGTGCACTAAAGGTAGGGATGTGGGGTGGATCTGAGAGGAGTGGGGTGGCCGTCTGAATATGATCAAGATATAAGGCATGAAGTTCTCGAAGAATCAATAAAAATGTAATTTTTTAAAACCTGGGCTGGACTGTGAGTAGGAAGCTGGAAGTGATCTAGGGCTACACGAAGGATGCCCCCAGCCAAGCTCTGAGGCACCCACCTGCACTCCCAAGTCCCAGAACAAACAGCCTCGGCCTCTTTTTCTTTCCCCCTGGGCAAGTATGTACCTCAAATGGCTTTTTTAAGTCCGGCAGGCTGGGGCTGCCAGCTCTGCATGGAGGGTCAAAGGAGGGACAACGTGGGGTCTGTCTGACTCAGGCATCCCTGGTGGCGACAGGCCAGAGGTTACTAAACACTCAGGCTTGAAAGGCTTCTGCAGGTGGATAAAAGAAGAGGAAGGGAGGGAGAAAAAGGAGGAGGGAGGGAGCTGCCACAGCCTGACAGACCACAAGGCAAATAAAGCAGAAAGATGTGCCAGCTGCTGGCAACTACGCTCGCTGGTGACAGCACTCACTGATGACGGCTCTCGGGCAGGGCTTATAGGCCGGCAGAATGACAAATTGGGAATCTGAGATCCTATCAGCCTCTCAGGGGTGGAGGCCGCCCCAGGGACCACTCGGTGATGTCTACAATCATTTCTGGTTGGCATAACATGGGCAGAAGCCAGGGACAGAACTCCCGGCCCACGCTGCACAGCCAAGACACCAGCAAAGTTGGTCCCCAACTCCGAACAGCCTTAAGGCACAAGGATGCAGGGCAAGGAAGCAGGTAGAGGGATGGCAAAAGAAAGGCTTGCCCCCAGAGACCCATCCGAACCCTTGCCCACACCAGGCATCTTCAGAGCCCACAGCCTGTGGGCCAACAGATCTCAGAGGATGCCTGAGCCCAGGAGGACCCAACTCCCAAGCCCCCGAGAGCCACCCCAAGCCTGCCTGAGAGGAAGCTGTTTGTTATTCTGCCCCAGACCCCAACACAGCTGGCTCCCAGCCCTGGGAGGTGGAGGGGCTAACCTAATTTCACTAATGGTTTGTAATCAGGCGTAATGGGCGTGTTTGTACACACGAGCGAGCTGCAGGTGTGGGAGCCCATGGGGCTCCCAGAGGCTCTACTGCATGCCAGCTGATGGGCCAGGGGGCCTGCAGGCGACTTCGTCTGCCCCAGAACACGTCGAACCTCCCACAGGCTCCCCAGCTGCATGAGGAAAGCTGGTTCTCTGCAGATCACACTCAGAGATGCCCAGAGCCATTGCCTCTAGCTCCTCAGGCTGAGATTGGAGAGAAATACAGCGAAGCTGCAGACAGGGCATTAACGTGACCCAAATTATAGTGAGGAAGAGGGCAGTGCACTGGCCCGCCATGGCCACAGTCCGGGGAACATCATGTCCTGCTGTGACATGGAGACAGAAGAGGACGGTAGCTGCCGCTGCTGCTGTCACCAGCCTGGATGAGCAAGCTTTCCCCAAACTCCCCAGCCACTCAGTCATGTCACCTCCACGTGCCACTGCTGCTCTCCCCCATTTCACAGATGAGGGAAATTGAGACTCAAGGAGGTCGATTACCAGCCTGTGACCATACAGCTACTTAGGAGCACAAGCTGTAGCTGAGCCTGTGTTGCAGGCTCTGTCAGTGACTGGAGAGACAGGAGAGGGTCAGAGGACTGGATAGGGTTGGACTGAACAAAGCCTTGTAGGGTGCATCAGAGCTTCCAGGCTGAGATTCAGAAGGATGTTGCTTTTACAAAGGCCCAGGAGGGTCCAGCACCTCCTAGGGGCTCATTGGGGATGCCCCGCAGCCCAAGAACACTGAATGCAAGGTGCCATGCTTTCCTAAGCCCAGGGAACTAGAAAAACGACAGGAAGCATCTACAGACCAAAAGCAGCAAGCTGTGTGGCCTTGGGCTGGGTCCTTTCCTTCTCTGTGCTGCAGGCCACTAGCTAATTAGAGCCAGACCCACACAGCAGCCAGACCAGCACCTAATGCACAGTCAGAGCCCTTCATCATTACCTACCACATTGACCCAGCTGATTAAGCAGGCCTGGGAGACCAGTTGGAGGGCTCGGGATGCCTGTCCAAGTGGCCAATATTGAACCTCAGCCTCCCATCCAGTAGTCAGGATATGCCCTTGGTTGAAGCTAGAAGATATCTGATTTCTTCCCAAGCTTCAGCCTCCAGAGTACCCTTCCTTATGGGTGTGGCTAACAACAGAGGGGCCAAATGCTGCCCTTCCTGCCCACTGGGCCACAGGCAGTGGCAATCCCTAGCCTACAAGGACACACTTGCCCCCTCACAAACAGTCTGTTGAGAGGAGAGGGTGGCGGAGGGAGATGAGGGCCCCCTGTGGTCCAGCTTAGAGGGACTTCTCCATTCTGTACAGACCTCATTCTGAAAACAATTTCAACAGAGAAATACATGATAGGATCAGGCAGATTGGAGGCCATGGGTGATACTGAGGAGGTGGCGTTTTTCATCGGGGGCAGGAGGAACAGTGGTATGTTTTTAAGAGTCCTCATCTTCAGGGATATGCTCCAAAATGTTTATGGATAAAAAATGAGCGACTCTCTGTGCAATGACACGGAAAATGTCCATAATTTATAACTTTAAGTGAATGCAGCATGCTGCGGATCAGCACATCCGACAAGGTCCAATTTGTCTTGGAAAGAAACGAACAGAGCTAGATGAGCTTGCTCACTCTGGAGAAGGATCTGGAAGGGCCGTAGCAACTGCCAGGGCTGGGCAGCTCCGAGGGGCAGCCGAGACAGGGGCTGGCATGGCCTCACTCACCTCACTGAAAGCAAGATCTTTCTTGGTGGCAAAGAATGAAATGGTAACTCCAACTTGCAAGTTCTAGTACATGTAGACACAGGCCATCAGCAGATGTGACATCCCTTGAGAGAGGCCACCAAGCCCAAGGACCTGGGGGAACCCAACGTCACCCATGCAGAATTCCTAAGGCACATCCAAGGAGACAGCAACAAAGGACCCTGTCAGGGCAGATCAGACAGTGCGTGTGCCACAGCCACCATCACCTGAGCAGGAAGAAAAGAGATGAGTGGAAACCTCTTGATGGGGAGAGAGATGAACATTAGCATTTACACTTTCCATGGGTCTGAGACCTCGGGCTTCTGAAGAGCAGAGCGCCCCCAGGACAGTGCCACTCCACACCAAGCCCCACGCTCTCCCAGAACACCAGCAAGCCATGGCTCAGCTTTTTAAGAAAACTGTGTGTCGTATGGGTGTGTTCCAAGATGAACAGACATAAACTGAAGCCTTGGATTTGCTCCCAAATGCTGAGTGATAGAACTGGGTGCCATGTCTGACGCAGGTGAATTAGGACGAGCCACATGTGACTGTGGTCAGCATGGTGACCAGTGCAAGGGCGTGCTGAGTAGTCTTCTCTGCTTTAGCCTCATTTGGGACGGCCCCTCGTGGCTATTATAATTATTAAAATGACTGCAGCTGATGAATCACTCATGTTTGAAAGTGGCCCAGTGGGAGATGTTAGAGATAACATAGTACCATTTCTGCCTTGAAGGGAGAGTGGGGAGCAGAGCCAAGTCAGGAGGTCAGCAGGGAGCTGGGGCAAGACGCCCAGCAGCTCTGCACCCCATGGTCTTCTCCTCAGAGCAGACATGGCTGCACTCACTGAGGATGGGACCCATAGAGGCAGGAGATACAAGTACTTAAGACTCAAGACAGGCACTTTCAGAAAACTCCAGAACACTTGGGTTCACCAAAATCAATACTTAGGGGGCAGGAGGCCTGTGCTGGCATCTTCCACAAGTGAGGGAGCCAGTGAGAGCTGACAATGAGTCGAAAAGAAAACTAAGACCACAGAGCCACCAGCCCTCAGCCCTTCCTAAGATCAGACAGGTTCTCCCTATGCCGAGGCATCTGTCACTAGAATACAGACTCCCTGCCTCGGGCCCAGTCATCTGATTTCAATGTGGAGGTCTCTCAAGTGTGCGCCTCAGAAGGGCATGCACATCTCACCACCTGACAATTTAACAGAAGTACTGGAAACAGGAGGAGAAGATGAGCATCACGCACCACTTCACATACAGGAAGTGATGAGGACCGCATCACCCCGACCCTTCACACACAGGAAACCCATCCTAGATGGTCATGAGACCCCCTGCACAGCCCACATCCTAGCCTCAGGAACAGGGGACTGCAGGGTCATCTCTGTAAGGACACCTGCCTCGATGACAGGGCCTCTCCTCTGACTTTCAGGCTCATGGGAGTCTGGGATATTATTTGTCATCTGTTGAGGATCTGAGGCACAGAGAGGCCAAGATGTGCCAATGTCACAGAGCAGACTGTGAACTCTGATGCCCCAGGCGTGTTCTCTTCTACCCAGGATGGAGCTCCCCAGACTACTTGCCCTGGAGCCTGACCCCTGGGGCCGAAGCTTAGCCATCACCTCATTCATGTCAAGCCAGTAGGATTAGGTAAGGGCAGGACTGACCCTCCATTAGCCAGAGGACACCCTGGGGCCAGGGCCTCTCCACTCATATGCCAGGGTCATAGCATGTGGCCCACCACATTCCACCCTCTGTCCCCAAATCCATCCTCTTCCCATCCCTTCTCTCTGCCTGCTTAGGAAGTTGGTGGGCCAGTTGCTATTGTCCAGAAAGCACGTACCTATCAGCCTGTCTCTCCTCCCCCTCCCCCTCCTCCTCCTCCTCCTCTTTCTCCTCCCCCTCCCCCTGCTTCCCCCCTCCTCTTCCCTCTCCTCCTCCCGCTCCTCCCCCTCCTCCTTCTCCTCCTCTTTCTCCTCCCCTTCCTCCTCCCCCCGCTCCCCCTGCTCCTCCTCCTTCTCCTCTTCCTCCTCCTCTTCCTCCTCCCCCTCCTCTTCCTCATGCTGCTCTAGCATCACCACCTCTAGGAGAGCCCTGAGCTCCCCACCTGGGCAGACGCTCTGCCCCAGTGCTACCCCTGCTCACACAGAGTCCTCAGCCTGGAGCCACTTACCTATTCACAAGTTGCCTACCTTGGCTTACTGCCTTTGCAGGGAGTCCTGACTGGTGTTCCTGGGGACCCTCCACTGCCCACAGGGCAAGGGCCAGGCTATGTAGACGGAATGGTTCACAAGCTACTACAGATACCCTGGAACCCAACTGGCACTCCCCAGCCCCAGCCCTTTCCATATTCCTTGGCATGCCCGCTAGCAGGCACTGTCCCTGGCTTTGCTGTGGGCTGGGTCCAAGGGTCCTCCATCTGTGAGGAAGCCCAGCAGATCTCTCCTCTGAGCCCTGGGCACGTGCTCCTCTCCCTCCTCCTTGCACTGTACCCGGACCCCCACCTGGTGCCTCAGCAGGGACACCTGCGCTTCTGCAATGCAGCCTCAGGTCTCCCAGGCAATGCTGACGCTAGTTCAATGGAAGGAAGGAGATCCCCATCCCCAGGCCATGCACATGGGACTGTCTGCACCAGGGACCAGAGATGCCCCGTGGAAAGAGAAATGTCACACCCTCCATCCCCAGGAGAAGTCCCAGCACCCTCCATCCCCAGCAGAAGATGCACTTCCAGCTGGTTCTGCCATTCTCGAGCTGGGAGCTGCTCTGGGCCTCTTAGTCACTTTTCTCATCACAGCAGAATACCTAAGAGAAGCAATTTAATGGAGGGAAGGCTGTTTGGGCTCAGAGTCTCAGAGGAATCCCAGCCCCATCATCGTGGGAAGGCAACACAGAGTAGCTGGGTTGGTGACAGCAGGTGTACACGTCCGGCAGACAGACAGGTGTACTCGTTCGGCAGACAAGTGTACACATCCGGCAGACCAGGAAGCAGTCAGCAGGATGGAACCGGAGGTGGGTTCCAAGGCTCCACAGCCTTCACATAGTACCACAAGCTGGTGACTACACATTCAAAACAAGTCTAATGAGGGCATTTCAGATTCAAACCACAACATTGCACCTTGACCCCCAAGGCTCATGGCCATCTCATGAAGCAAAATGCCTTCAGTCCGACTTCAAAGCACCCAGAGTCATCACAGTCTTCATTCTGTTCAAAATCTCTACTCAAGGCAGTCTTAGTCATGAGCCCTTATATATTAGAAAAGCAAGATATGTGTTTCCAACATGCAGAGGTGCAGAGTGAACACTTCTATTCCAAAGCAAAAGAACAGAAAGACGTCAAGGAGAGCTCAGAACAAAACAGGACCCAAACCTACCAGGGCAACAGTAAGGAAGTCCTGCAGTCCCCAGTCTGGCATCCAGGGCACATGAGGCAGCATGTGAGCTCCGATGGGTTTGGGAACCGCCACCCTTGACCTGACATTTAGAGCACAGATAGCCTCTCTCTAGCTATTTGTACTTGCTGCCTATAGCTTTCCTTGACAGATGTCGCATGTCCCCAGCACCCAGCTTCCTGGAGTCTCCATTGCAACTTAAGCATCACAGTCATCACTTCATGCTTTGTCCTCCTCGCCGGGAATCTGACTGTCTACCACACATGGCCTGGCTTTGCAGGCTAGTTATGGGTGCAAGCTTCCATAACCCCCTTTAAATTCTGTGTGCCTACAAATTCAGCACAGGGACAAGGCCATGTCCTGCTCCCAGCAGAGATGCAGTCTTTTTAATTACTGTTTTGATTTTATGTGTATTTTATATTGTCTATATGTACTCAGTGCACTCACGTTGTACAATACCTGCAGAGGTCAGAAGAGGGCCTCAGATCCCCTGGAACTGAAGCCAAGAATGGTTGTTAGTCGCCATGTAGGTGCTAGAAGCTGAAGCTGGGTCCTCTGCAAGGGCATCCAGTGCTCTTAACCATTGAGCCATCTCACCAGCCCCCGTGCCAGCTCCCCTCCAACACCATGGAAGTGGTCTTTGAGTGGCCGGGTGGCTGCAACCAGAAAGACACCTCCCTTTTCCAGCAGGAATCCCGAAGGCTGGCTCTACTAAGCCACTTTTTTTTCAGGCCCTTCTTTCAAATGAATTTGCAGTTATAAACACCAGAGCCTTCAATAGAGCAGGCTTCTAGTCCTCCAGGAACCTTCCCCGCTGTCTCTCTGTGAGGGTTATATCTGCTTTGTCTGCATTTGTTTTATGCAAAACTTTAAACCATGTTGCTGCTCCTTTCCTTGCCAAATTAGTTTTCAAATCCTCTGCTGCACTTTTTCCTCCAGATTCTTACTGTAAATTGGGTTCAGAGAATCCAGTACTCACCATGCCACAGCCTTAAATCCCCTCCACTAAGTAATTAGTCCTTTCAAATTTAGGCTCACTCAGATCTTCAGGGTACAGGCACAATGAAGCCAGATTCTTCACCGGAACACAACATGAGTAACCTTTACTCCGATTCCCAATGGAGTCCTGCTTCTCCTCTGAGATCCTATGTGCAGTCTTTACTATCCACATTCCTATCAGCAGTCTGGTCTTCAGAGCTCTCATCAGAATGGCTTATAAGTTCCCTTTACGGCATCTCAAAGTTTCTTGAGCACACGACTCTGGTGCTTCCACATTCCTGCAGTTCAGTCCAAAGGTGTGAAAACCAGGTGGTCAAGTTTGTCCGCTTTCTATCTTAATTTATTTACCATCTCTGTGATCGAAGTAACTGATGGAATCAACTTAAAGAGGTTTTCTTTGGTTTGTGGCTTCAGAGGGATTTCCATGTGGTGTGGGATAAAGGCGTGATAGCAGGAGCAGTTTTACCCATTCCATAGGAGCATCCAGGGCCACACATGTGGGAGCAGAAAGAATCTGGCCCAAACCTTCAAACCCTGGTGACCTACTTCCGTCAACCAGGCCTTACCTCCATAACCTTCAAAGTAGCACAGCAACTGGGCCCTGAGTACTCAAAGCAGGAGCCCCTGGAGGACAGTTCAGATTTAAACCATAACACCTCAGGACCCTCCAGAAGGAGGCCTTGGTTGGGTTTACAGCCCCTTGCTCAGCCAGGTGGGCTCCGCTGGCCAGCAGATGTGGCCTCTGCTTCCTACCAGCCTCCTGGCCACACATCCACCAGCCTACAGAGCAGTCCTGGCCTCCCCCTGTGAGTCCAGGTGCTGCTGGTCCAGCCTCACGCCTCCCTTCACGGCTCCTGTCTTTGTGCCGAAGCACTTCCCTTCAGCCCACCTCGCCACAGGAAGGTTTCCAACTTGGGGCTCATTCCTCGAAGGCCCTCCATCCCTAAATGAGTTCTCAAGCCCCAGTCCTCTGGCTCAGATGACACTACGAGGCTTAGGAGGACTGCTTCACGGTCCTTATGGTACAGCACTCTGAAAGCAATCTCCCAAACTGAAGCAGACTAGAGCTACGGGGATTTATTGTTTGATTGGAGAAGCTGAAGTTCTGATTGCCAGCTCCTTCCAGGGACCACTCAAACAGGAGCGCACCTCCCTCCCTCAGCGTGTCCTCAGACCGAGCCCCTCGGAGTCTAACCTCTGATGCCATGTTGCCTCATGGGCGGGACACATAGCAGGAAGAGACAAGAAGCCCAAGTCCTCTGGCTCCTTCTCAGTCCTCCTCCATGGACACTCCCACAGTCTCTCTGGGCTTCAGTTTCTCCATCTGAACAATGGGTTTAAAAGCCCTTCCCTCTGTTTACTCCATGCCCAAGACAAGGGCCTCCATCTTCCCCCATGACCCACACAGCCTCGGGCCCCAGCAACCATCAGCTCAGCTCCACTGGACTCCAGGGAGGGAGACCTGGCAGGAAGGGCAGGCAGTGTGGGAGGCAAGTCTACCTCGCTGGCTTTGCCTCCTGAAAAGCTGTCGTGTTCTCTGCAAAGGACAAGATCTGTTGGTTATTAAGCACACACGGCCTGGATGACTGCGGCCAAGAGATAAGGGAATCTTCTGCGAAACTGGGAGATGGAGGTTTTGTCCTGGCGGGTCTTTGTTGTGGTTTATTTTTTCTTTCTTTCTCTCTTTCTTTCTTGGTCCTTTTCTTCTTCTCTCAACTTGAGTATTTTCAAGCTTAGAAGTGATTGCTGTGATCAGATGAGGAACAGCGGCAGGAGGCGGAGCTGCTCACAGAAAATGGAAAGCAAAAAAATAAATAACAGAGAGGGTGGGTGGATGCCTTCTAGAAACACGGACCGGCATTGTGGGGTTGGACAGAGCTGCGGCAGCACCAGCGTCCAATAGCCAGAGCTGCGGAGGACAAGGCGTGGCCTTTAGGGCCTCTGTCTGAGAGGAAGGAAGACCCTAGAGAGACGGCAAAGACAGCCGCACTCAGGACTTTCCCTGGGGTGGGATGTCCCAGGGACCCCCCGAGACCAGCCCTGAGCTGACTGCCATCCAAGCCCCACCCAGACACACCTGTCACCTCCCAGAGACTCATATAATCCCTCCCATTCAGGTCTGCCCCAAGTCTTCCTCCCCAGATCCAGCCCCTGTGCACCAGAAAGGCCAACCTAAGCCCTGATGCAGGATCTTCATGTCCCAGTCACTGTCCATTTCACACCTCGGGCCCCAGCATGGACTCCAGATATTCTAGTTTACATCTAAGTCAACATCTATGTGGAGGAAGGGTCAAAGATGCAGGATCCCACCATGAAACACTGCCAGACGTGGCCGTGTCTGTGGATCAGTGACCGTGTCCGTGGATCAGTGACCGTGTCCGTGGATCAGGGGCAGCTGTCTCCCTCTTACTCCACGCAGGAAGCTGCCACCAGCCTCTGGCACTGGAGGCCACTCCAATACTGCTCCCCACCCAGACCATTTGTTCCCTTCACTCCTCATGCATAACAGGCCTCTCCTTCGTTTCCTCCTCCTCCGGGTGGTCCTCCTAGGCCACACCTTCTGTGCCCCGTCTCAAGCCTCCCTGCGCTGAATGGGATCACACATCTGGGTTGATTCCTTGGATTTATCTGCCTCTCTTAGGGACCCTCACATCCATCCATCGGGACTTGGGCTGGTTAACCTGTTCCCAGACCTCAGTGGGTCTCACAAGCACAGGATGAACAAGTGAGGGACTGCCAGGGTCTGTGTCACACGTCAGACTCCTGACTAAGCCTCCCTCACCGGTCTGGTCAAGACTCACACGGGATGTCCCAGACCCCAGGAACTCTCGGGTGCCTGCCACCTCCTTCCGTGGCCCCAGGCCACAGCCCCAGCCCTACCTCTCCCACTTTGGGAAGGAGAGTCATGGCTGCACCTTGGGCACCCACTCCATTGTGAGTGGGGTCTGCTGCCACCCAGTGACCTGGCTGGCTATGTCTTGCTTCAACCCATGGACCCTGGCCGGAGAAGCAATGGCAGCCCCCACTGCTCACTGCCTCAGAGGCCAGTGCCACACAGAGAAGCTCTGGCCTTCAACCATTCTCCTGCACACCCTGTGCCTACCAGGTGACAGGTCTGAAGAGGCCTGGGAAGGGTGGCTCTCAGCTCTCATGATAGAGACCCATGCACGCTAACACCCAGGAAGGCAACAGCCAGCCTCCTCCCTGAACAGCAGTATCTTTAATCAGCATCTCAAACTCCACAGTAGAACACAGCCCAGAACATTGGTGACCACCACACACATAGTCAGATGTTCCTGGGGGTCAGACCTTACCTCATACCATAGGTCTGGCTACAGCGAGGGACTTGTGTTTTCCCAGGCATCTGACTGCTTTGTCTCCAGTATTGTGGCACCTACTGCCTCCTCTGCCGGGAATCCCCCCAGGACACAGCATATTCTCAGGAGACAGGAGCTGGTTCCCACCACCCATCTTGAGTCCCCAGAGGCCCCGCATGGACTGCTCCACAGTACTCTGGCACTCGGAACCCACTACCATCTCCTCTGTGCCCACCAGTGCTGCTGCAGGCTCAGTCTCTGCCCTGCCCTCTCTGATCCCCAGCATCACATGTCCAGCCCTCTCTGATCCCCAGCATCACATGCCCAGCCCTCTCTGATCCCCAGCATCACATGTCCTGCCCTCTCTGATCCCCAGCATCACATGTCCAGCCCTCTCTGATCCCCAGCATCACATGTCCTGCCACCAATGTCTCCTGGGAGCAAAGGCAACCCCTTGTCAGCCTGACCCAGCAGGAACATACTTTCTATCATTCTTCAGGGGCAAATGGCACTGCCCAGTGCCAGGGTGGGTGAGGGTTTTCAATCAGCTCTGGAGGGGACTGGGCTGGGCACTGAGTCCAGGGACAAAGCAAATCATGACACCTCAGAAGGACCTTGGCCTGTGGCCAAGACCTAATGCGTGTCAGCAGCTGAGGGACTGGTGCCCTACCCCCTACCGCCATCCTGCCACACCTCTGCCTGCCCAGTACTAGCTTCCTGTAGCAGGCAGCTAAGCCTTGAGAACTGGGCCTAGGGCAGAGCCCTGGCGACAGGGAGGAAGCTGGGCCACCACTGCCCCCCAGAGGCTGGCTGCTAGCCAGGCTGCCCACCACTGCCCCCCAGAGGCTGGCTGCTAGCCAGGCTGCCCAAGGACAACCTTGGGAAAGGAAACCCACCCAGCACAGTAAACAGCCATCCCTGGGCCCAGCTACTCCCTCTCCAGGGCTAGGAGTCGCCAGGACAGACCCTGAAGCCTAGGAAATCCACAGTCACCGTAGGAACCAGTCATGGGAAGTATGGGCCGGAAACTTCCACCCACTGCCCAGGCAGAAGGTGTTCCTCAGACTCACAGGAGGCAGCTGAGGGTCTCCAAGACCCCTCACGTGAGGAAAGCCAGCACTGCTGAGGAACACAGTCTTGAAGAAAGGGACCTGGCCTGGAAAGCACTCCCATCATACCTGATCCTGACTGTCTCTGTATGATCTCTCAACTCCCCAACACTTGACTTGTTTTCTGTGGCATAGCCCACTGGGCTTCCTGACCAGCACCAGCACATCCACAGCATGCCAAGCTGCTCTCCCAGTTACCCCAGGACAACAAACCCCAAACCCCAAGGCACAACTGACTCAGAGCAGGTGCCAGTGATCTAAGGATACACAGGCAGCGGAGAGAGGACTTCCACACAGCCCGAGCTGCTCAGAGACCCTCTGTTCCACAGCATAGCCACACTGGTTCTCCAACTCCCCGAAACCTCTGAGTAACACTCCATACATTGCAATTCAGTCGTGGAGGCTGCTACAGTCCTCACCTGGGCCACCAACCTAGGGCCAGGACCACAGCCTCCAACAGAGATCCTGCTTCCAATCACCCCCACTTTACAGAACTGAACTCTCAAGATCCAGAAGTGGAATTGACTTCGAAGTGGCCAACCCAGAGCCAGGGCTCTGCAGGTGGCTGAGCACTGGGTCCAGTGCAGAGGGAGATAACCACAAGCAGTCTCTGGGCTTAGCCGTTCTACCACTGCCCTCCAAACGCCTGTTCCCTACGGGGAGGGACCACAAGTGAATTCTCTCTGCCACCTCTGGTACGATCTCCCCTCTTCAGTCACCATCTCTGGCAGTGGCTCCAGGCCCAGCATCTAGACTCAAGGACCAGGACAGGCACTAGATCCAGCTCCCCAGTCCTGGGTGTTGACTATGCTGCCTCCCCACTCCCCACAGAGCCTTGTCCTCTACCTCAGCAAGAACTGCCCCATGGTTGTCATTGTACCCAGTATATACTGCAGCTCCAGCAAAGGGCCTGGGGCCATGAACCCTAAATGGACTAAGGGTCTGAGGTACATGAAGCCTGGCAGAGAAGAGAAGCAGAGGGCAGGGCTTCCTCCCACGGGCCTCAGTCTGGAAGCCAGGGAAGAAGTGACTGAGAAGCGTGCCGATGCAAGTTCCTCCGTGTGTGTTTATCAAATGGGAAACCCTAGGGCAGAAAGGGGACATGATGGCAGATGTGTTGGCCTGTGTGTGTGGTTCAGTGAGAGTCCACATTGCTCTGGGTTTCCGAGTCTAAGGTAGAAGAGGGGCACAGTGGGCAGGTCTAGGTCATGGCGCCCCCACCTCACAGCATCTTCACTGACTACAGGAAGAGGCAGGGATCCCCTCTCACAAGCACATGTCAGGCAGAGAGGCCACCTTCAACAGGTGTCTTCCCACCCAGCCACCTTCAAGGCGGGTCATATCCTCCCTGGTCACATGGCACAGCCCTGAAGATATCCAATCTTCAGAAAGAAGAGCTGAGGGTCAGGGTCAGGGTTAGGGAATTCTGAGATATTGCCCCTTAGGAACAGTCCACTGCCTGTTGCATGCGTGTTCAGAACCACAGACACCACTCAGATGGTGACGTCCCATGGTTACTGCAGAGGGATTGTCTCTCTCTTTTCTGACCTGCTCAGGGACATCCTGCCATCCATCCCCTTCACCTGCATGGTCGATGGGACAGTGAGAAAAACATCCTGTGGGGTTTCTAGGCGAATACTGACACTTCAGTTCTCAAAAATAATACCAATTATTATTAGAATGCTCCTGACCACACTGCCAGGTGGTAGCTGTCTAGGGCCATAGAGGCGGCTGTGTCTTCAGCCAGGGAGGTTGCACAGGCAGACAGCCCCCTGCAGTGCTGAAAATGACAAACTGGGACTCACTTGGTACCTGCCCAAATCCGGCCAGGAGACTGGCATGGACAGTCCCGTCCAGAAGGTATCACAGCGGGCCACCTGCCAGTCCTCCAGCTCTAATAAGTTGAACGGCCGTCCCTTGAGAAAACCCTCTGGCTATATGCCAGAGATGAAACAGTGGCCCTGCCAGGGGGTGGGGGTACAGAGCTGGCAGAGTGGGCAGAAGGCACCAGCAAAGGCATGAGAGGTCAGTGGCCAGCCCCTTCACTTGCAGATGAAGGTCAGGCTACCAGGTGACATACCCGAAACCACAGTGGTTAGGTGGAAGTTAAGCCCAGGGCTTCTACCATACTCCTGCTGAGAAGAGAGTGTCAGAAGAGGAAATACCACACCTATCCGTCCACCCCAAGCCCATTTACTCTGCTCTGCAACCACCACCCTTCTAGCCTCCACCCATCATCCACCTTCTCACTGGCCCACTTCCTCATCCAACGTCCACTCCCACCTACGTAACCAGCCGCCCCCTCTTCTCCCTACCATCTACACATCTGTTTTATCCATCTGCATCTCTACCCATCCATCTCCCTCCCACTCACTTTCACCCACCCATCACCCATCCATTCACACACCACTCATCCATCCACATGTCTGTCCACCCATCCGTTCATTTGTCCATCCATCCATATGCTACCCACCTCCCCATCCATCCAACTATCCACCTGCCACCTATCCATCTACCTACGAACCATCCACCCAAACATCCACCCATTCACATATTTGCCCACCCTCCCACAGCTATCTACTCTTCCATCTACCTGTCTGTCCATCCATATGCTGCATACCCATCCACGGCCACCCACCCATCCACAAACCATGCATCCATCCACGTACCCATTCTTCCAGCTCCCACCACCCATCTTTCCCACCCATTCATCTACCTATCCATCCATCCATCTGCCATCCATCCATCTACCTTTCTGTCCAGCCAGCCAGCCATATGTACTCATTGTCTCTCTCAGTCCATCTATCCAGCACTGCTGTGCAGGGACCTACACGCCCTGGTTCTGAATGCAGTAACTGTAACTGGAGAAGACATTTTGCTCAATGCCCACAGGGAGTCATCTTAGGAGAGACGGAAACGGGAAAAGAATCGTTCTTGAAGACATCTGCCACACTACCTTCCCAGATCTCCTAGAGGCCACATCCCCACCTTCACCATTTCCCTGCCAGGCCAGAGGAATCACCCCTTGATTCTTCCTTCTTCCTCTTCTCCAAGCAAAACCACAATGGGTCTTCTCTCTACACTGCAAAACCCTGAGTGGCAGACAGGGGTGCCGGTATGCTCCAACATCCACATCCTGGTGTAACATAGGACTGTCCAGCCATGATGTGCTCTAGAACTTAGTCTGTCCATCTGTGCCATGAGACCCTGCAACCAGAGGATCTCCAGGGCCCAAGACCTCTTGCTTCACAGAGCTGCCCTGGGGAAGGGGTAGAGTGTGAGTAGGGAGCAGCAACCGCACAAGACTGGTACCTGCTGCTAGGCCTACCTCCTCCCAGCTGACACACTGTCAGTCAGTGGGTTCCCAGCCTGGAAGCCCGGTGACTCACCCTGCCAACAGCTGATGAGTCAGTGCTGTAAATGGGGGCTCCAGCCACCCCCAACACTGGGGACTGGAGCCCTGGGGGGTCTGCCTGGAGTGGGTAGGAGTCAGTATCCAGGAAAAACCCAGCTTCTGTGGGTCAGTGAGGCCACCAAAGCTCAGAGAGGTGGCCTGCTTTGTGAAAACAACACAGTTTGGGGGAGGGGCTATGCGCTGAGACCCAGCACACTTCCCCAGGACAGTGGTCTGGCCATCTGTCCAGCTCTTCCACCCCACTGGGGCTTCAGGCCTTGGCCAGGCCCTGGGCTGGGCAGAGATCCCTTCCCACCAGCCTCTCATCTCCCTGCTTCCTACTCTTGGTCCCCTCCTCCCCTCTGCCTGCCCAGAGGAGAAGAGGCTAGCTGGGGCTAGTCCACGAGGGATCCTGCTATCCCGTGGCCCCTCCTCCTGTCTCTTGATTCTCTTAATCGCTTTTATTATCAGATTCGCAGGATCACTGTTTTAATACCTAAAGTGGATTTGAATTAGCATAACTGGCCCTAAGTGAAAATAAATTAATGTTAGTGCATAAGAAGTTCCTCTAAACAATTAGAACCCGAACCAAATGAAATTAATAGCTCTCATCTTCCCCGCGCCCTCTCAGAGGCCCAGTTTCTCAATGGCGTGGGGTTGCAGGTGGATGTGGATCTCCATGAGATGGGTCTCCCTGCATCAGAGAGGAAGGTTCTCCGACATCACCCTTTCCCTCAGCCTGGTAGAGATGTCAGGTCAGGAGATGCAGGGGAAACCAAGGCCCTGAACACCAGTGATCCTGGAAGTGGGCAAGAGAATGGCTGCTGTGGCCTCTCCTTGTATAGACTTTCCTGGAGAAACAGTTGCAGTCAGCAGCCCAGACATTTGCCTAAATGTGTTTCCCAAAATCTCAAGAGTGACTAATCTAACCCCACCTAGAAAATAGAGGTCCAGGCCCAAGGCCACTGTGAGTAAGTGACCAGCAGAGGCAGCCCTCACACCAGAAGAGGGTTCCCCAGTCTTTGACTGGAGGTGAGCCCAAAAGAGATACCCTAACCCTCCTGAAAGCAGCAGACATTCTGTCTAGTCAGCAACCTGGAATCTTTGCCCTCAAGGCCTATGCCAGAAAGGGCCCAGGGGTGGGCCATGGCTTGAATCCAGATGAATAGTCAGGGTACTCAGCACTAGGGTCAGCCCTTGGTTCCCTGAAATACCCAGCAGAGATGGAACAGATCACAGTCATATTTCAACCCCCATAAGAAGAATGAGGGGAGAGGATCCAGCAAGGCCTCTGAGGAGCTCGGAAACCATCCACTTCTCCCATGGCTTCTCCTTTGTAGTCACCACACTCCCTTACCTCACCCAAACAGCCTCTGTGAGGGGCTCCAGGAAATGTGTGCCAGGACAACCCCCCAGACTCCTCTGCTACACCCTAACCCTCCAGAGTCTTTCAGGAGGATGGCTGAGTTCAGAGATGAAGCAGCCTGCTCCAGGTCAGATGGGAGGGAGCAGGGCTGGCTCTCTGTGGTCTGCTGGCCCCGCCCACACACTGTCCAGCCCCTTGGGGGGATGTGCTCTTACCCCCAGGAGACAGCCCAGGACCACAGTGGAGGTGTTGCATGGCAAGAAGGCATGTCTTTACTCCAAGGACTGCCTGGGGCATTAGCATGATTCTTTAGGATCTCCTTCATCTCCCAGACAGGAAAGCATTTCCCAGAGAGGGTCCCCCATCAGTGTCAACCCGGGAGAATGCAAGTCTCCCACCTCATAGGCAGCCATTCCCAGGAACCACCCCTAAAAGGAACAAGTTCTCTTGGGAACAGTGACGCATGCCACCCACCTATGCCTGCCAGTCTTGCACCCTGTGCCCTTGCCGTCAGCAGCTCTCTGGAAGATGTTCAGGGCGCACTCTCTCTTCTCTCTCTCTCCCTCCTTCCCTCCCTCCCTCCACCCCCCCCCACCTCTTTTGTGGTGGGTGTTTAAAGAGAGACATCACCTGGGATGACTTCTATCAGAGACAGCATAACAGCAGCTCCAGCCTACATTCAGGCAGCACCCAGGTGACCGCCTGCTGTCATCTCAGGCTGCCCCTTGGAGGCTACCTCTATGGTGCCATGGCAACTTGCCAAGGTGACACTGACCCTCTCACACAGGGCAGAAAGACAGAGCAAGCACGATAATACATAGCTACAGCAGGCAGGTTCAAACCAGTTTCTCAGAAATCCTGTGCCCCTGTCTCAGGTGCCCCCAAACCAAACTGCATTCACAATTTACATGTGCTCAGGCTGTGGAGCAGGCAGCTCTACCCCTCATGGCTGAGGACAGAGTCAGTCACTGCCCTGTTAACTGGGGCCTGATATGTTGCTCCAAGATTCACATGGAGGTGGGTTAGGCACTTGAACCCAAAGTGTCTCGGTCAAAGCAAGGCCCTGCTTTCAGTGAGATAAGCCCTCTGCTGCCGTGTGGCTGCTGGAGCCCTGAGAGGCTCCCGAATGCTGTTTGTATCAGTCGTGTATCTCCTGTTCCTCAGATGCTCATCCCACACGTGGACCCTAGAGACGGGAGAATGCCTGCACCCTGTGAGGAGCATAGACAGGGAGCAGGGGAACAGTCACCACGTCCCATGTCAAGAGTCGCACGGGAGCACATGGAGGTGTCTAGTTGGAGCCTGCAGAGTTCTGCCGGGCTAGGCAAGCGTGAGGCCTTGAAGAGTCAGCAGGGTTCAGCAGACCCCAACGGCAGTGAGGTAAGGGGCGCGGTGGGTAGAGATGCGTGCCTCTGGGGCACAAGGTGGCGAGATACTGTGAGTACCCCACCGGGCAGGCGAAGGAGTAAGTCAGCTCCAAGGGTGACCCTGATGACCTAAATGTGGGGCTGCGGTGAGGAAGAGGGTTCAGTCAGTGAAGTGTTTGCCATGTAAGCATGATGCCCAGCATCCAGGTAAAAAGCTGTTCATGGTGGCACATGTCTGTAATCCCAGAGCCATGTGGATCCTTGGAACCAAGGAGTTTCAAGTTCAGAGAGAGACTGTCTCAAACATTAAGGCTGATGTCAACCTTGTAGCCTCCACATGCACAGACATCTGCATGCAGACAGGCAGACAGGGATGCACATACCACACACACACAAACACACACACACACACACACACACACACACACACACACACACCAAGTTTTTTAAAAAGCTGAAAGGTACCAAAGCACTTTCATTGACCTCACCACTAAGTCCTGCCTCAAACCTGTCCAGCCCTGTGGGTTAGCCTGCACTAAAGCCCAGTTTTCAGAGTAAGACAGAGTTGGGTGGGCAAGGCTGGAAAAGTCACCATCAAGCCAAGCGTAGGTGCTTATTTGATTGAAAGAGCCAGAGAACCTGGTCCACAGGGGTCTGATTGCCACGAGTGTGGACTTGTGAGTCAGGCATAGCCAGTACGGACACATGATTGAGGTACAGCTCGTGTGACTCAGGCATGGCTGGATCTGGGGGTCCAACGACGCTTCTGCTCACCTCCACACTGGCCCCTTTCCCGGGCTCTGCGTGGTAGAAATATTACCCTCTCAACTCCAGCCCACATCCTCCCAGGCCCAAGTCCAGAGGCAGCAAGCTCTCTGATACAACTCTCATGGACATCAGCCAAGTACCACGCAGCCTGGGTATTTGCTACCAGGATTCCTCTAGCTCATTGAAAAAGTGTAGCCATCCTAAGACCCAGGACAGGGTGCCATAGCAAAGCTTCCAAGAATGCTTTCCTTGGCAGAAAAAGAAGGGAGGACCACACAAGCAAAACAGCCTCAGGCCGCACGCAGGAATCCAGGTCCCCAGGCTGAAGACTTCCAAACAAGTTCAAGATCTCTAAGGGCCCCTAGGCATGGTGCGGAGGGAGGGATGAGTGGGACAGAGACTGTGGGAACTCAAGTACCCTGGGAACATGGGGTGCTCTGGTCAAAACAGGCCCATGGCCCAGGGTGCCAGGGGGAGCGCACGCACATGGGGGCATGAGAGAGTTTCAGTTGTTTAAAACTCTCAAGGCCTTCACAGACACAAGAGTCAGGAGTCCAGTGGCCTTTGGGATCTTGGCCTGGGAACCTCTTCCCAGGACTTCTGCCTGGCCGGCTGCTAGGGAACTCAGCAGTTGTACTTGATACCTTTTACTCTGGGTTCATGGCAAGACTTTTGTCCAGAAAGTGATTTGTCTTGCTTTATAAAACATTAGAAAAAGCAGGGATGAGACAAAGAGGACAGTCACCAGGGATGGCAGGGACCACAGGCACTGCTTGGAGCCCTGAAGAGGAAGGGGCCGTGATGACAGGTGTCGGCCCTTTCCCAGTGTGCCATCTCCCACTGTGTAGGGTACACACAGGGTACTTGGAAGCCAAGTGCAGGGGTGAGAGTGGACAGTTTCTGTGACACCACAGGGCCCAGGGGCAGAGAACAGTGTCAGGGAGAAGGTCACCAGGGGTGGAGCAGCCTTGCAGCAGGAGGAAGCTGAGCTCCTGGCCAAAGGCCAAAGACTGCCACCTCATGGCAGTCTCCGGAGGCGACCAAGAACCAGAATGTGACATGTAGCAAACGGCAGGACGACAAAGGTCAAGCCGCCGCATGCTCCAGCCCTCTAGGTCCCGCTCTGCTAGGGGAGGGTCACCTGTGCTTCCCAAACGTCCAAGCCCCTCCCCTCACTCGGGCCTAATTTCCCATAATGCCTCAGCCCCAAACCAAAGCTGTCCCAGTGCTAAGAGAAGCTGGGTTTTCCTGACAGTGCAGGAGACAACGTGAATCAGTTTTGAATCTGTGGCCATTTGGTTTGGTTTGTCTGTTGTTGTTTTTGTATTGAGACAGTCTCCCATGTGTCCCGTTGAAGATGACCCGGAACTTCTGATCCTCCTGCCTCTACCTCCAGAATGCTGGGATTACACGCCCGGTTTACGTGGTGCTGGGGGTAGAACTCCAGGCCTTGTTCATGCTAGACAAGCACTCAACCAATGTGCCCCAGCCCCAGCCCCATTTTTTAACTCTTTTCAGTGCTTTTCTGTCTACCTTTTCTCGGGGTTGACTAGACCAGTGGTGTTTGAGTTGTATCTTTACCCACACAGCTCTTACATCAAGGTGAAGAGGAGCATCATCTTGGTGCTTTCTGGGCTTGTATTTGTATTGAAGTTCAAGTTCAACATTACCACTTCCTGCTACAAGTGGATCAAAGACACTCGGAAGGCACAGAATAGCTGCATGGGAGCCTAGGATCCCAACCGTGCACCACATGACGGGGACTCAGGCAGAAAAGAAGGCATCCAGGACCCCTGGTGGCCCTGGCGATCCCCAGTCAGGCTGGCCCAGGAAACCTAAGAATGAGGACTTCTCTGGCCCTGGCCAGGCCCCTCTCAGAGTTGAGCTGTCTGCTGAGGGAGGAGGTCAGGGTCAAGAGCCACCATGCTCATGTGGCACTTGAAGCTGGAATGGAACTCTTGTGGCCTGTTTCTAGTGCCATGTCCTCACACAGGTAAAGAGGCCCTGCTCTATGCAGCAAGTGGTTCTTACACTTGGCCATCCTGGGGCTACCCTGGAATAAGACTTGATACTGTGGCTGGGTGTCAAGCTGCCTCTTAGACACCTACCCAGATGTCTAAGTACGCCACAGTCAGTGCCTCAAAAGTGGAGCCCACCATCTTCTCCCCACCTGGTGCTGCAGGGGTTTCTGTGGCTGTAAATTAGAGCACCCAGCCCTAGGTACCACGAGCTCCTGCGTACCATCTCTATCCTTCCATGGTAATATCTGTGGAGATCGGTCAGGTCCTATATTCAGGGTCCCAGCAGCAGAAATTGAGGTGCTAGTGGGCTGATCCCTCCACTATAGATTCATGACCCAGGTCTGGCAGCTGAAGGCCCTACACCCTGTCTCCTGACCCAGTCAAGGAGGGGACTTGTCTCTTCCATGAGGCCCCTGCAGGGCCACTTTCAGGTCCGTGCAGCAGCTTCTGGGTTCATTTTTGCTGCTGGCTGGAGGGCTGTGCCGTCAGGACACTAGGAGTGCCATCGGCCCAGGAGCTCAAGGTGGGCTGTGCCTGGAGGTGTCCACATGACAAGCTGGGACATGTGCATAAGGTCCAGGCCCCCAGTCACGAAGTGGGTATGGGTAGACTTAATCTGTGGATGAAACAGTGGTGCAGCGGGCTTCAAGGACATGAAGGAGAAGGCAGACTTAGAAGAGCACGCAGACACTCTCAGGGTACCAGGGCAGCGAGGCACTTTCCTTCACACAGTCCTGCGTCACAGCCCATGTCATCCACTTCATTTCTGCTCTGGATCCAAGTCCTAGAGCTTCAGCCAGACTCTTATGCTTCAAAGAAGGAAAGGAGAAGCCGCAGTGTGAAGAGGGACCTCCTCTGTAAGGTGACACCTGCGCAGTAAAACCTTGAGGCACTGCTCAGAGAGGAGCCAGTGGCCATAAAGTCAGACTCAGCACAAATATCCCTTCCCCAGGAATGGCCATGGCCTCCCAGGACGGCTACTGGCTCCTGCTGACACCCAGGTCCCCAGGCCTGGTGGCTCCTATGCAGGGCTCCGTCTAACTCAATGCATGCTTAAGGGGGAAACATGGAGTGGATCTGACACTCTCAGACATGTGACTTTGGACTTGTCCTTTGCTTACCAGGTGCACTTGATGTTGTCACTCCTGCAGGACCACTAACTCCTACTTAACCCCTTGTGGAGTCCAACTTGTGTCTGGCCCTCACACTGGGGAAACAGGTGCCTGGGACCTAGGGACGTTTGCAACCTCTAAGGAAAGTCCAGGAACTTCAAGTTCTGAGCCCAGTCTTGAAATCACACCCCCTCCAGGCCCTCGGCTAGGGAGACAGAGACAAGGGAGCAGGAAGATCTGAAGTAAAAGCAGGAGGAGCCGCCAGGATTCACAACTGCAGAAAACAAAGTTCTCCTTGACATCTTCTCAACCCTGGTCACAGCCGATGGACTAATCACCTTGTCTCCCAACAGTAAGTGCTGCTGATGAGGGACGCTGAGAGTGGGCTACACTTCGCTGTCCCCAGGAAGGCTCAGGCTCAGCCCCTGGCCACACCCCTCCCAACTCTGCCATGTCTGTGGTGGAGAGTACACTTTGCAGGGAGGCAGGTCTGAACCCACCTGAGAACTCTTTCTCCTCTTGCTGAGCCTCGTAGCTCTCAGCATCCATCCCATTTTCCATGTATCCCAATCAGCTCCCAGCCCAGGCCCTCAGGCTTCTGGGACTCTGTCTTAGGGGGTACGTGCCATGAACCACAGGGAATGTGAGGCAAGTGAGCAGGTAAGGATAGCCGGCATCAGCGTGGAAACCAGCCACACCGGGAAGCACAGGACCACAGGTAGAGATAAGCTGAGGAACAGTAGGCCTTGAGGACAGGGTCTGGTGGACAGGGCTCGTGAATGGAGCTCGTGGATGAGTCTGATGAATGAGGTCTGGTAAATGGAGTCTGATGGATGAACTGGCGGATGGGTCTGGTGATGGGTCTAGCGGACAGGCCTGGTGGACGGTGGTCTGTTAGACAGGGGCCTGGCGCAACTGATTGGTGAGGTAGGGGCTCCGAGCCGACAGCAGGAGAGTAGCTGGGACCCCAGACATAAGGACCCTCCTCTGAACATCACTGCTACTGTTTCCTATCTTGTTGCTGACCAGCAAGGAGGCAGGTTGACCAGAAAAGCCAGGTGCCCTGCCTACTCCACATGCTACAGCCAACCAGTGGGCAGTGTGCCTAGAGGGGGAAAGCAGCACTCCCTCCAGGAGAAAGATGTCTGCAAAGCAGCAGAGGGTCCGTGGTGCCCATAGATTTGCCAGCAACACGGGGGACACTGGTCTACTAGAGGGAGTAATGATGGGCAGTGGCCACGCTGGAGGCACAGGGGCTGGAGCATGGGGACCACAGCCCGCAGGGCCCCGAATGCCCATCTAGAGGGCAAGCTCTGGGTTCCATGGGCACCAGAGTCGCTGAAGGTTAGGGAACAACAATGAAAAAAAAAAAAACAAACCAACAAATATATCCAAGGAGGAGTCTGGAGCAGAGAGTGAAGATAAGGTGAATCCTGGCAGACGTGGGCCAGGCCTGTTTTGTACGGTGGGGCAGTGGGTCGCACAGGAGGCCAAGTGCTTCCTGCTGTGCCTCAGATCTACATCCAGTCCATACAGTGTCTACAAGGAGAACTCTGCACATGAAGCTGCTGCCATGGAGGCCGAGGGAGCTCAGCCCCAGACACCCAGGTTCATCTGTAGGCCACCAGCTGCTACACATGTGGCCTCGCCAGGGCCCGGCAGCCCAGACGCCAGCGTCACCACACACACAGGACAGTCCTGAACACCCTGAGGAAAACAGGCTCTTAGAAGAAAGAACAGCGGGGCCCAGCCATTCACAGAACCGCCTGTGAGAGGAAGCACATCCCCAGTGGGTTTTATCTCAGCCTCTGGCATGATAGCCATCTTAATGCTAGGCCAAGCACTGCCAGGGTGATGACCGGAACTACCCTGATGACATCGAGTGCTGCCCTTCTCATGAGGAACAGCTCAGGAGACACAGTGGAGGTGGCAGCTGAGAGGGCAGTGCCCAGCCCTGAGCTGCTCCCCCAGAAGGGTCTCTCCAAGGCCAGCAGCCCACAGACGTATGGGACTATCCCCTACTGCACAGACACTTGTGCTCCCAGGGGTCACTGACACACAGTGCCAGGCACTCTGCCTGCTGGTACCCCACCCTCAGGGACCTACCGCATCCCAGAGCCCCTGCCACAGGGCTCCAAGGACTTGGGTATTCACGTGTGCATTGAGGGCCAACCCCCTTAGGACGGGGAGGTGGTAATGGTACTCAGGGTTCCTGCCAGGTTGGATGGGGAAACACAAGTAAAATAAGACCATCTCTACTTGGTCAGAGGACATTCATGGTCACTGGCCATTACAGTAATCACTAACCTTCCCTCCTTGAAAGACCCATAAGGCAGGAATGTGGGAAGGCATGGTACCTTCCTGGGAGCTTCTTACAGCCCTGGCAACCTGGTCACCCCTGGCCATGGGGCCATGGAATATGCAGACCAACCCCGGGGCCTCTGGGGGTTCCCTGCAGACTCCTTGCAGATCCAGTGCCATAGAAGCCTTGAGACCTACAGCCCTAGGTTCAGCATAATGCCCCCGGGCCTCAATTATGAGGTGCTTTTCAGCAACAGGAGGCTAGGGACCAGTCTCCTGGGCATCTCCAAAGACAAAGAGCGGCAGCCAGGCAAGCAACAGCACACAGTGGGTCCTCAGCCTCACCACACACTCAGGACCTACTGCTTGGAGGCTGCACCTGCTAAGGCAAGTGCCTTGAGCTGTTAGGCTGCTGTCACAGAGTGGCACAGCCTGAAGGGTCTGACAAGCATTGCTCATAGTTCTGGAGACTGGAAGTCCAACACTAAGACAGGGGATTGATGAGGTGTCCGCTGGGGGCCATCTTTGGCTTCATAGCCCACCCTAACAGCCATGTCCTCCTGTGGTAAATTGAAGGTCACTCTGCAGTCTTCTCTAGAAGGTCTCCTACCCCACTGTGGTCCCACCCTCACAACCTCGCCTTCCAAGTCCTGCCTCCTCCCACCAGCACCTAAGTGTCAGGATTTCAGCATACAGGGGGGCACACATTGGGGGGACACCCTAGCCAGTGAGGGTTGCAGCAGAGGAGAAGTAGAGGAGAGCTACATTTAGAACTGATGGGAAGGACAGCGAGGGACTGGCCCCTGGCCACAGACGGCAGAACTCTCGGAAAGTCTCCTTTCTAGATCTTCCCCATTATAGGCTGACTGCCAAGTGCCCCTCACAGCTGTGTGGGTTTGAACACTTGGTCACCTGTAGGTGGCACTATTTGGGGGAGACTGTGGAATCTTCAAGAGGTGGGGCATAGCTGTTGGAAGCCGAGGTAAAACTTGAGAGTTATAGGCAGATCCTTTCGACCCCAGCCCTCTGCTTCCTGCTCTGCTGAGATGTGAACTACCCTCATCAATGAACCTCTGCCATCAGGGACTGTGCCGTCTCTCAAACCATAAGCCAAAAATCAACCCTCCCATTAGTTGTTCTGGTGAAGAATTCCGCTATTACAACAAGAAAAGGTCACTAATACCCCCCCAGGCCCACATTGGGGGACGTGGCCGCGGTTTCAGGAGGACCTCACCCTCCAGCGTCAAGATGCTCCCAAGAGGAGGAAGAGGAGGAGTGAAGGACACCAGGGGGACCCTGATCCACAGAAGACCCTCGGCAGATAGACGCAGGGTGGCCACTCAGATTCCACAACCCCCCCTGAGGTTTTCCCCGATAACCCTGGGCTCTTCCCCATCACATCCAGCATTGGAAAGGCAGAAGATAAATCACAGCAGGCCAAGGACATGGCCACAGCCACTTTCCCAGCATCCCTTTCAGACAGAAAGCCTTGGTGGGGGTTGTAGGCAGAGTGGGCAGGAGGCGGTACCTGAGAAGCCTGGGAAGCAGCTCCTGAGTGCCTTGTTTTTAAGACCAGTTTATGAAGAGCCATGTCAATTTCCACTTAAATCCCAAGCCTGGGACGCCTTCGCCCAGGATTCTATTTTAAAACGTCGAAAGCACTATTTCAGAGCAAAAATCAATAAAATGGACCAAAAAAAAGAGAGAAAGAAAAACGGAGAAGGGGTCCTGAGCAGAACATCTCCCGCTCCTACTAAATGCTATTTTTTGAAAGCATCAATAACCACAGCTTTTAAATTAATTCTGGGGTGTGCAGCCTCTCTACTTAAAGGTTTTTATGGAAGCAGCCTGGCATCTGATCTCAACTAGGGTGGGCAAATGAAAGCCCGCCAGGATCACACAGCCAGGATCAGGGTTCTTGGCCACCTCCAGACCACTGCTCCCAAACCCCCTCAGGACATGCATGGTCTAAGGAAATGAGCAACTGGCTACAGAATGAGGAATTATCCTGTGCCACACGGCCTCCAAGTTGGTGCAAGAAGCCACCGTGAGGACAGGGACAGACAGGGAAGGACGGAACAGAGTCAAGAGGCCGGGGCTAGCCCTGACCCTTGACTCTATGTCCTCCAGCCCATTTGGTTACAGGGAGCAAGAGCATGCACCTGTCCCTGCATATCCCTTGGCCCAGTGACTCCCACACCTATAGCATTTCCTTTTTGTCTTTCTAAGGAACTTGACAGTTGCTCCACCCTCTCTGTCAGGGTGGTGTCCTACTTACCTTTCTGTCACTGTGATAAAACACTGGCCAAAAACAACTTGGGAAGGAACAGGCTTATTTGGCTCACATGTCCGGATCACAGTTCATCATCTGAGGGAAGCCAGTGCAGGAATTCTGGGCGAGAACTCAAGGCAAGTATCTGGAGGCAAGAACCAAAGCACAGACCATGGAGAATCACTGCTTCCCAGCTCGCTCCCTTGTCCTGTGCTGTTCTCAGCCTGCTTTCTAATATAATCCAGGACCTCCTACCCAGGGGTGGCACCACTCACAGTGGGCTGGGCCCTCCCACATCACTAAACAATCAAGAAAATACCCCACAGACATGACCACAGGCCAGTCTACGAGAGGCAATTTCCCAATTGAGGGTTCCTTTTCCCAGGTGTGTCAAGTTGATGGCCAAAGCCAACCGTGACAGGGGGTGGGGTGGGGGGAGGACTGGCACAGGTAGACCTGATGCCATGAGAACCTGGGGAAGAGGGTGCAACCTCGCCAGGTGGAGCCACAGGTAACTTGGGAGGGAGTGGAGCCCTGTGGGCAGGGCCAGGTCCCTGGCAGCCCTGTTGCTGCCTGATCAGCACACAAGGCTACTGCCCTCTTGTCTCTGAGCCTGTCTCACTGGGCCAAAGAGTCTCCTTGACAGAAGTGAACTTGGACCAGACAAGCTCCCGTGTCCCTCTTCAATTCTGGAATTCAGCCAGGTGCTGGGAGTGTGGAGATCACAGCAGGGACCATGCCAGCACCCAGGAGTCCTCCCTGCCTCTCCATGCCTCCGCTTCCCTCAGAACCTCATGACCAGGGAAGCGAACACAATCTCCAGTGTCCTCCCTTCTGGAAGTTTCCACAGCCTCCACTGAGGTCACCTCTGTCTCATTCTCATTCTGTTATCAACAACCTCCTAGTCTGAAATCACCAATCACTGAAATGAAAAAGCATCTAGAAAACTAACAGGTGTACCTTTGCTGGCCCATTACCATCAGAGCAAAGGAGGCAGAGCTGATAGCCACAGCCACTGGAGAATGGGGTTAGGGGTTCACAGGAGCTGATCCTGGGCCTGCTATTCATGCTCAGCTCAAGCCAGAAAAGAGAGCCAAGCGATCCAGAAAGGTGGGCTCCAGGAGTCAATCTGTAGTCCCAGATGTCTACCTTGAGCCAACTACATTGGAGCCAGGTTATGAACAAAAGGACAAACATAAGGAGTCTCCCAGGACGGCTCTGGGCATGGGATCAGCTCTGAACCACAGTCAGGCCAGTCAGGTAGCCCCATGTTCCAGGTGAGCTCCCAGCTTAGTAAGCACAAAAACGGGGAAGGGGGTTGGATGGGCCTCCCTAGGCAGAGGCTAGCCTGGCACACCTCCTTGCTCACTTCCAGATGGGCCCCTCCAGGCTGCCACAAGCACTAGACTCAGAGGTCCAGCACCAGGAGGCCTTTCCTGACCCTCGCTGCCTGCTGACAGCCCTGGTTCTGCCTGATGTGCACACACTGCTGTGTGTATTCCTTCGGTACTTGATCTCCCCAAAACAAAGCAACTTGACCACTGGGCTGGGAATGGTCGCTTGTTCTATGCCCACCTGCTGCTCGGGGTCTTGGATCCTGGCTGCCCTGCATTCCTTCTCCATCCTGCAGGCTCTCCAGAGCCATAGCCCCATCCACACCGAACCCTCATCCTCTCCTGAGCCCTGCTCAGGATGCAATCCCTTTGAACTGGTCAGCACAGCAAAGCCAACCCTGCCTGTCACCAGGACAGCCCACATTCACAGGTAGGCTAGCAGGTCCCAGCCTGTCACCAGGACAGCCCACATTCACAGGTGGGTTGGCAGGTCCCGGCAGCTCCGCCTCTTCTGAGCCCACTTCCTGCCTCCTGGGATGGCTGGGCACAGCTCACGAGAGACCCTGCTCTCCCCAACAGCCATACACCTGCCTGGGGGCCCCACAGACCTGTCACTCCCAGACAAGAGAGTATGGTCCATCCACACCCAGGGGACACACTGCATGCATGGCAGTGAGGTCACAGTCTCTCTCTCTTCCTCCTGGGGCCCAGGACAGGGATGAGACTTTCTGTGGCACTCAGGGGTGACCATGGCATTGGTGGTGGTCACAGTTCTTACTGTGCACCTCTGTTCCTTGAGATTCTTTACTCCTCACTACCATAGAAAGGAATGAAGGAAGGTGGGACCAAACCCTGTGTCACTTTGGGAGAGCTGGACAGCAATCCTGACAGTCTATGGCACACCTTGGGCCTCAGAACCTGCTGGAGACCTGATTTGAAGATGTCATTAACTTCAAGATCTGGAGGTTGGGTATACGTCCAACGAATGACATCTGTCCCTGACCAGGCTTGAGAGGGAGGAGAGGCCACATGAGGACGGAACAGAGTCAGGGACGCGAGCACAATCTGCAGACCGCCCAGAGCTGCACAACCTGCAGACCACCCAGAGCTGCACAACCTGCAGACCACCCAGAGCTGCACAACCTGCAGACCACCCAGAGCTGCACAACCTGCAGACCGCCCAGAGCTCCCAGAGGTGGAACCAGGCTGACTCTGGAAGGAGATCTCTGTGAAGTCATGGCCTCCAGCGGCCGGTGTCCACAGTCTGAGAAATTTGCCACTGCTCTCACGGGGTGGCCAGCACATGAAGAAGTGACATGAAGGGCCTGTCAATCATCCCCGCCCTGCACCATGCCTGGACCAGCACCCAGTAGACCATTCCCTGAACACCCAACACCCCCCACCCAGTAGCCCCAGTAGCAGACAGAACGAGAGGTCATGAGTCCCCAGCTCTGGTGTGGCAGACGTGCACTGACCAACACTAACCCTGTGCCCTGGTGGTGTATTTCACAGGCTGAGCTGGGCCTCTTTGCTTGGCATCCTTGATCCCAGGCTCCAGGTTCCCCAGCCTGCCCCTTCATCCATCATCCCATGCCATCCAGAATCCCATGAGCCTGTAGCAGCCACCCCCCGCCTGGCCCCCCACTGCTGCCCCATGAATCCTCCAAGCACCTCTCACTTTAAGCCAAACCTGCCCTGGGCACCAGCCTAGTCCAAAGGCGCCCACAGGAAGGAGCCGCCTCAGCACACATGCACAGCACGTCCCTCCCTCAGAGCGGCCACCATTGAGCACTTCAGCCCAGACTCTGAGAATCAGTCCACACTGAGCTTCCCATGGGCAAATGGCCAGGGCAAGCCCTAGGTGAAATCAGTGCCGTGGGGAGAGGGGCCGATCCTAGGGGTGGAGAGAAGGTAGCAGGCGCCAGGAGAGGCCCAGAGGAGCCTGGGAGGTAGGGAGACCCCTGTACTGTGTGTTCTGAGGAGACCCAAACTCTGTGGCCACAGCCCACCACAAGACCTTAAGGGTGGCATAGAGCACCACTGGAGGAAGGACAGGGAGGCAAAGGACCCATGTGTGTTGTACAGTCCTCACCTGCACACCTGCCCATAGTGCCTGAATACAGTTGACTGGAGGATGTGGGGAAGTAACGGCCTCCAGCACCCCGTGTGGCTCACTTTACCCTCCCCTCATCCATCCTTCCCATCTAACAGCTGTCCAGAACCACAGGCACATTCTGAGACCCAAATACGGGGGAACAGGTGAGGCAGATAACAGTCAAAGGAAGCCATGTGGGGATATACTGGAGTTACCATGGAGACCTAGTATGGTTAATGAATCCAAAACCCAGAGAGTCTGAGCACACTGCCCAGAGTCACACAGCTGCAGAACCAGGCCTGTCCACTCCTACCATGCATAGTGGGCTGGTCCAGCTGCTCGACTCTGGCTGCATCTGAAACCACCATCCAGCATCCACCGGCAAAGGCAGGTGGACTAAGCGCCACCATCCCCTCCTGTCTCATCTCTACCTGCCCCAGCCACTTCCTCCAGGGGAGCCCGAGCTTTCTCATCACTGATCTGCAAGCGCTACCCCTGGGCCCACTTCCGTCACCACCCCAGAACACAACAGCGTGCCCTGCTCGATCAGGCATGCACCTCGCTTATGCCAGCGTCTGTTTATTTGATATTAATTCCGGTTCCAGCACTGACCCTCTCCCTGGGCTCAGCAGCATTCTGAGGGAATGGCTGCCTGGCACAGAACAAGATAAGATATGTTAGGCCTAACTCACTGTGACCTTTCTTTCTTCTCTGAAAACCACTTGCTTAAGAAAAATCTCAGCCATCATAAATCACCATCACTCAGAGTATTCGGGCCAGACTCGGGAGCCCGGGGCATTCATCACTGTTTGGGGACTTTGACAGCCCTCTGCCGTGGAGTTTACCAACTGCAACCCTTGTTCTCTCCCTGAGCAGAAGGAACTCCCCTGGTGCCTCCCCATCCCACCTCCAGGCAGCACCTGGGTTTCAAGACCCCACAGATTCAGCCCTCCAGGAAGCCCTTTCTGACCTGCCCAGCCCAATGCTGAGTTTGTACAATAAGAGAAACAAGCAGATGCAGACAGACAACAGCAGGTAGCCTGACCGTGACTCTCATCTCCGAGGAGCTAAAGCACCAAAAGGTCTCCATCCACAATGGTCAGCGACTTGCAGCCTGCACGAGAATCCAGCCTGTGGTCTGCCTTATAAATAAAGTTTTACTGAGACAGACATGCTGTTCATCTGTGTTCTGGGTGATTGCTTATAAACTGACTGACCTTGTACACACACACAGAGCTTATAGAGTGGCCACAGGGACCTTGCTACCACAAAGCTCTACGCCTGCCACTCTCCTGTGACCTGACTTTGACTTTGGTGACTGCTCTTTCCTCTGAATGGTTCAGAGAGAGGCTCAGAGATGGTGAGAAACCCTCCCGAGGCCACACAGCATGAGTCCTGCAGGACAAGCCTGCAATCCAGGCCCACATCTGCTCCCTGCAGCCTCCTGGAGTGTCTGCACATTTGAACTTGGAGGTTGACCCCATCAGGAGAAGAGCAGCAGAGACAACATCCAGAGGTAGTAGTGACCACCCAACCCGAAGCTGCCCCTTTGTAGGCCCAGCCTGGGGACCAGTGCCTCAGAGTGGCCTCACTGTGTATAGCCATCCTGGTGTGGCTTGACTGTGGAACATCTGCAGGCTCGTGGCGCTGTTTTGGAAGGTTCTGGAACCTGGAAGCTGGTGACTGGATACGGGTCCCTGAAGGTATCTTGGCCTGTCTTTCCTGTCCCCCTCTTCTCCCACCTACAGGGAGGTAGGCAGAGACCTCTGCCCTGTGTTTCTACCACCATGACACGTCTCCGAGGCACAAGGCGAGCACCTACCGAACCCTCTGAAGCCATGAGCCATACAGTTCTCCGTCCTTAAGTCGTTTCTGTCAGGTGTTTGGTCACAGTGACTAACACAGATCCCAGTCCTCCCCGAGAAAGGCCTTTTCAGGCAGCAGGCCCTAGGGAGAAGGGCAGCCAGGCCCCTTCACAGAGTGCTCCAAAAGGTGGAAAGTTCCAGAAACTAAGTTTCAGGTGCAGCATGAGGGTCAGAGAAGGAGGAACCCCTGGTCACACAACCATGAACTGGCCAGGAAGGGAGGGCTGGAATGTGGGCACAGGATGTGCAAGGCGTGACCCAGAGGGTCTCCAGAAGCAGTCAGTGATGTGGGGCAGGACAGAGGGCCAGACCTGAGGCTGAGCAGGAACCGAAGGGGGAACTGAGCCTGGGGCACCAGCCCACAGCAGAACACAGCCTGCCACGTGGAGAGGCCAGAGAGGAAAGCACCCCACTCCCTCTCTCTTCTTCCTCCTCCATCTCCTACCTAGGCCTCCTGGAGCCTGACTCAGCAGGCCCAAGGCAGGGGCCAGGGTCAGCCAAGGACAGGGGCCCGTGGACATCTAGGAACAGCACATCCCTAGACCTGGACCTCCCACCATCAGCCCAGGACCCGCAGTATCTCTTCTGTAGTGGAGAAGGACACAGGCTAGAGAACTGAGGAGACTCCCATGCCCTCCCAGTCTCCGTGCCAGTGAAATGCTGCTCTTAGCCAGGAAGGTGTGGCACCCTCTTGGCAGCCTCAGGGAAGGGGCCAGCAAACCTGAGCTGCGGTGGTAACTTGGTGGTCTAGAAAGCTACGGCCTCCCCAAACGGGGCGGCACTAGACCCAGATCACCTTGATCTCGCCTGGTCATTCAGGCTGGACATGGAATCCCTCTTGCACCCCTTCCTCGCTCTCCCTCAAGCCTGTGCAAGCGGGGTCCCCATGCTGAGCGAGCAGAAGACCCCAGCTGTAGCTGTTTAGGGTCTGAGTGAAGAGTACCTGGGGTTGACCCTTCCCCATCTCTGCCCTCAGGAACCACGGTGGGATGGGGACAGCCTGGCTCCAGGGGAGCTGAGCCCTGCAGATGTCTGTCCCAAAGCCGGACGGGACTTCATTCACACACTCAGTGTTGCCACACAGCAGGGGTCTGACCAGCACTGACTGCGTCTCTGCTGGGGTCTGGTGCACAGGCGGGGAGAGCCAGACACACCAGCACACCAGCCAAAGGGAGCAGAGCTTGCAAAGAGAGGAAAGAGGCGCAGCCGGAACAAGGCTCTCCGGCAGCAGTGCTCTCAGGGTCCAAGACCGGCCAGAACGAGCTTGGTCTTTCATTCCAGGCCAGGAGAAGCCATCGTGGGGGCTAGAGCTGGGAGCTAGGTACGTTGAGGGTGTGATCACCCTCAGTGTGACGTGTGAGAGTTTAAGTGTCCAGGGTAAGACGGTAGAAGGCTCCTGGGATCCAGGTGGCAGGCACCCTGAGAAGGGGACAAAGCCAGCAGGTGAACTTGCCTGGAGTGAAAGGCTCATTTCTTGCTTCCATGGGGACCCAGAAGAGGCCTGCCAGACAGAAGACCCCCACAACACTGACCTGGGGCCCAGGAGCCACCTTCTTGCACTGGGCAGCCACTGGAAAACATAACAGTCTGGGCCCCCAGGACCCATCAGCGCTGTCCTGTCCCTCCTGTCACTCCAAGGGGAGGGGACCAGGTGAGAAAAGGCAGGGACACAACTTGCAGGACATACTCGCTCACTCCACAGAGCTGCCTCGGGTCCAGGACAATAGCAGGCATCAGGCCCAAATCTGTGCGTTGCAATTTTCTTAAATGCCTGGAGCTAGAGTCTTGTGAAATCTGCATACATATTCATGCAAATCATATGCAAATCACACCTCCCCCAGATCAGCTGCAGGAAGGTGGCTGCCTGTCCTTCTTCCCCGGGTCAGCTCCACCCACGTACCCATAAAGACACAGGGCTCAGGAGCCCTTGTCACCTGGCCTCCCACGTGTGCAGATGGAGAAACTGAGGCTAGACAGGAGGATGAACATGCCCACGGTTGCCTCCCATGTCTAGGCAGAGCTGGCCAGAAACCCCAAGTCAAGCCACTTTCCTGCCCAACAGCCTCCTGACAGAGGAGCCAGGCACATGGGCCCAGCACTCCCCGAGCAACATGGGCATCTGTGCAGGACTATCCACACCTCCATGAGAAACAGTGACATTTGCTTTTAAGCCCTCTCCCAGAGGACCCAGCGAGCCATCACTCCCCAGTCAAAGCCAGCTCCAGAAATAAAGCCTCCTCCAGCATGGATTAAATGTCACCGCAGAGAGCAGAGAAATGATGAATCTAGATTATTGGAACCAGAAAAGAGCCAGTGCCTCGGAGTGGCATGCCCCACTTCAGACCACGGAAGTTCCTCTGTGCTCACAGCCCCTGGTCAGGCGGAGAAGCAGAGGCACGGTGTTCAGGTTTCGCTGTGAGCAGGGGTGAGGGCTGAAACTAGGCAAAGTCCTGGGTCTTCTCCTGTCTCCAGGGAGTTATGCAGAAGCTGGATCGGCCTCTCTGAGGGATCCAGAGAGGCCTGTGTGTCAAGTTGGGGGCTATAGTCCCTCTACCCTGCAGTCCGAGGCTCTAGGACTCACATACACACACACACACACACACACACACACACACACACACACACACACACACCACAAGAGAGGCAGCTGCTACCCTTTGAGCACTCCTGAGCATGCTGCTGGTGCATGCTCAGTGCTGGCCAGAGGCAGACCAGAGAGCAGTACCCAAAGGCCTCGCCCCTTTCTGCAGTCTGTGAATCCCTAGGTTTCAGAGTCACTATCTGGAAGTTAGGGTAAGAGCTTGCTGAGCAGGGTGGTCTCTGGAGTTTGGGTAATTGACATCTGAAACATGTGCCTTAGACAGAGCCTCTCAGACAAATATGTGTCCTGTGGGGAGGACAGTGTGTGGCAGGCAGAGCCAGCAGTGTGAGCCAGGAGCCTTGATGTTCCCTGTGGACCACTGAGCTCGCTCACAACATGGCAGCTACGTCTCAAGGGCAAATGTCTTTGAGAGTCAAACAACAGCCGATTCACCATTTATGAGCTGGACCTGGAAGTCACTTCACTCTACAAGGCCACCATAAGATGCACAAGATGGAGACACAGACTTCCCAAGCCCCCACCCCCACCACCCAGGACTGTGAATGGAACGTGTGGAAGGGAGCTCTTACCAGCCATACTGGAAGGTCCCTGCCCCACTCCCTGTCACAGTCACCATACCATGTCTCCTTTGTCTAACATATCGCACACCTCACCCACAGTCCCACTCTCCCCTGACAGCCTCACTCTCCCAGATTCAACCACTCTGGTCTCCTCACTGCTCCTAGGAATGCAAGCCTGTCCCTGCCTCAGGACTTTTGCACTTACTGAGATTCCACATGACTTCTGCTCTTCATTCTGATTTCTGCCCAAGTCACCCCTGTTGAATCCCTCCAGACTTTGTACTTGACCCCCAGGTCTCACCCACATTCTGTTTCTCCTCTTTCTCCTAGCTGGCTCTAGAATGTCACACAGTTAGGGTTGTTATGTACCATAACACAGTCTGGGATGTAGGCTGCCAGGGCAGAGTATCACCTCTAGAGTCCTGTCCTACCATGGCCAAGTTCCTTGTGTGCTGCTAGTGGTCTGCATGGCTGGGGACCTTACCTTTGAACTGGCCCTTCAGCTGCAGTGACCCCTCTGACTGTACTGAGCACATTCCATTCTAGGTTCCTGGCACAGGCAGGACCTCTACACTTGGGGTCTGTCTGGGGTCCAGATGGGCCTCGCCCTGATAACTGTGGGTCCCTTGAAGACCAGCTGGACACACAGAGCCCTTGGCCGATGCCTAAGCACCATGCCTGCCCCATGGCCACAGGCACAACTGTGACCTTCATGCCGCACGTCCACCAACAGGGGTGGATGTCCAGAAAGTGTGGCCATGGCCAGGCTGGCCCATTCACAGTGGAGAAGCAAAGGGTCAAACTATTAACTTCATTGTCACTGCACAGGGCTCTGAGAGTGCTGGCCTAGGACAGGGGTTCCTGTGGGGAGAGGGGGAGTTTATGAACCAGGGAGGAGGCACGGCAGCAGGGGCTGCCGGGAAGGTAAGATTCCCAGCGACTCAGCTTCCTCAGCTCAAATGGACAGACCCAGAAAGCCACACGTCAAGGGAGGTCAGGTGCCCACGCCCGACTTCACCTCGAAACAGAGCACAAACACTCCAAACAAGGCCTAGACCGACGGGCTCTGAGAGGGGAATGCCGGACACAGGGCCAGGTCGATCAGCATCTGGGGTAAAACCAGAGTGACAAGAGAAGCAGTGCCCAGCCATCACACTGCGACAGAGAAAAGAGGCCAGGAGAGGGAGGGCGGAGCTGGAGCGATGTCTGCAAGAAGCCCAGACCGAGACAGCAGAGGACCTCCAGGGCCAAGTGCACACCTCTGACCCTTGGTGCCACACTGCACCTCATGCTGCAGCAAGCAGGGTCAGAGGCCAGCAGGAGAAAGCCACGCCAGCCCACACAGTGTGGCAAGGTGAGCACTGTCACAGATAGGACAGGAGCGCCGGGGGGGCATTCACCAAGAGCATCTCCGGAGGCAGAAAGGCCTGGAGGAGGGGCTCTGGCTGCAGGGAAAAGCAGCCCTCGGGCTCTTCCTCAAGAAGCCCCTTACCACATGTAGTCAGGACACTAGGAAAGGCTACCTGCAGGTGGGTGGGCACCCAATGGGCCCAATACCAGGTGGACATAGGCCAGGAACCCACTTAGAACCTGACCTCGTATAACCTACTCCACAGGTGGCCAGGATAGAACCTTAGACCTGCAGGTGTCCACACTGTCCAACTCTACACCCAATAACTGGGAACATCTATGGGCTCTAGTTAAATGGTCCCAGTTCCTTGGGGAAAGGATGCAGCCATGCATCACCCTGGGGACCCCATGATATCTCACCTTGATGGTCTCTGGGACTGAGAACTTTCTGGAGTCTGGCAGCTGGGCCTTCTGCAGGCCTCTCCCTGATCTCATAGCTGACATAGATCTCATAGCCCAGTCGTCTTACCCTGGGGGCACAGGATTCTGAGTGCTCACAACAGGAACTCCCACCTCCCCCTGCAGAGAGGAGTTCCCGGCCCCTACCATTTGGAACATGGTACCCCCTTTCTCCTGGTACCTCAGCTCTATGGTGCCACCTGCCCCTGCCTTACAGGACCCTTTAGGGGTACTTGGTGGCTGTCCAGTCCACAGAGCCAACGTGACCAACCCACTTCTTAACCTCTTGATTCCTTTCCCTGGAGTTCTCCACAGACCTCCCTGAATTGAACCAGAAACTTCCAAAGTGGACCCAAGAATCAGAAACAAAATTTTCCAGGCCCTGTCTAGGAGTTCATCCAGCACCAGGGGATGGCATCTCCAGTGGATACTCCTGGTTACCCCATCTCGGGCTTCCCGCCGCCAGACTGTGCATCTTCCCCAGCAGGTGTCAGTGCTGGCTATCAATCACCAACTTCAGCAGACCCCACAACCCAGGTTCATTATTCGGAGCTCTGACTCCTGCCCTGGGTTCTGCTGAGCCGCTGGAGGAGGCCTCTGAGTCTCCTTCCAATTGGAGAGTGGGCTGCAATGCCAAGCCTCAGGGCCACTCCCTCCATCAGACCCCACCTGTGGACAGCTTCCTAAGAACCTGCCCGCCAGCATCCAGCCACCACCTCCCATCCCATCCTGTTTATCTGTGGGAAATGGGTTTCTCCCCTAGAGCTCCAAGGAGCTCCAGTCCCTGGAGATGTGCTTGAAATGATGACTAACAGGTCTGAGCCTGTCATTTTCTCTCTCTGTGCATCAATGGCTCTTAGCAACAGTTGCCTGATGACACAGTCCTCCGGGCTCTGAAACCTCCAGAACTCCTCAGAGCGGAGACTTGTTCAGCCCAAGTGTCCTCTATCACCATTCACCCGCCCCCCAGCTCACTTACTCACCTACTTCCTCTCTCACCTGACCCCCAGCCTTTCTCAACAGTAGTGCTGTTACATCAGCACCAAGAAGCCAACAAAGCCACCACCTCTAGTTCTGCTTTCCTTCAGTTCCTGAACCACTCCTGTATCAAGCGTCACAGTCTGTTTCCCAAGGATGAGGATTCCTGTGCAGTGACCAGAAGGGCTTGGGGAGAAGGTGTGTAGAAATAAAAAAGATGGCTGTAGCCCACAGCCACATGGTCCCTAGGAGCCAGGACAATGCCAGTGTGGATCTCAGAGATCCCCTGGGCCCAGCAGTTAAGGGCACATTGTCCCTGTGATGAGGGAAATGTCCTTTGGCCTGGGGCAGATCTCCACTGGAGAGAGAAAAGGCACCAGAGTCACTCACTGGAGAGAAGATGGAGCTGGGTGGAGCTGAGGTTCTGAAGGAGACAGAGATATGACATCATTACAGCCCCCAGGATCCAGGTCAGATCCACTTCCAAAACTCCACCCACTGCTCTCCAGCACAACCAAAGAGGAGACCTGATATAAGATGAGGGAAAGGTCTGTGGTTTGGGCAATGTCTGCAATGGGAGCCAGTGACTCCTGGAGAGAGTCCTGGTCTCCTGAGAGAAGGTTCTAGTAAATCTACTAGCTAAAAAGTTCAGTCGGGAAACTCAAACTCTCCCCATCGGTCAGTCAGTATGTGCATGTGTGCGTGTGTGTCTGTCTGTCTGTCTGTCTCACCCTGGACTGGTCCAAGGCCCCAAACTCAGGAGGAGCAGGGAGCCAAGCACACAGGACCAGTTAGAAGCGGCCTCGAGGAGAAACCGGCCTTGAGCAGCAGTGAGGAGGGGCCTGGGCAGCCAGGACAAGCACCTTTCTCTCTGGACCTGACTCCCGTGCTCCAGCCCTCAAACTTGAGCACCTTCTGTTCTGAGTTCCCCGTGAGAACCCTGGAGGGGAACACATTTGACAGCAGAATCTAAAGGTCTGAGAGTTTTCTTGGGACAGAACGCCACAGGGCCCTGGCCAAGGAGAGAGCTGATAGAGGAGACAGAGGGGAGGTGACAAAGGAGAGACAGCACCCCTGCTCCACCTCCTGCCCAGAAGTTCTCCCAGACCACCCATCCAGGGCTACCACTGCCCTCAGGTGAGCAATGGTCCTCGCCCCTTCCCTTATCCCCCAGCCCCAGCTTCCCAGCCCTTCTCCATAGGACCCTGAGACTCATCAACTCATGGAGGGTTATAACGAGGTACTGTACTAGGATCATAGAATAAAATAGCGTGATCACCGAACGCGTCTCATAATCAGACCCATCCAAGCTGCCCAGAATAGCATCAGGGCGCGCTGGAGTCTAACCACAGAGGTGAGTCACAGCAACAAGGAGCAGGTGCAGAAGGCTAGAGGGGGAGGGACCCCAGGAACTGCCAGACTCACCTCCATCCATGTTTCTGGGTAAAGAAACCAGAAACCCAGATGGTTCTAGGGCCCCTCTGGGAAGGGATCCAGCCTGCTGCAGCAGGGCTCAGTTCAGCTCAACAAGCAATTCCTCACAGCCTGGGCAGGAAAGAGGGGAAGCACATGAGTGTGGTGGTGAGAGGAAGCAAGGTCTGGAGCCTCAGAGGCACCAAAAGAGTGGATGCCCTTGGGAGAGGGATGTCATGGGGCCTTATAAACAGGAGTAAGAGTTTGCTGAGTGAATAATGAAGCCATCAGAATCCCAAGAACAAGGAAACAGTGGCCTTGCAGGCATCCATGTCACCAGCACAATGTCTGGTGAAGAACTGTGTGATGCACGCCTTTAATCCAAGCACTCAAAAGGCAGAGGCAGGAGGATCTCTGTGAGCTTGAGGCCAGCTTGGTCTACTAGCACGTTCCAAGTGAGTCAAGGCCACAGAGTAAAACTTTGTCTAAAAAATATTTGCAAAAAGCTGAGTATGGCTGTGCATGTCTGCAACCCCAAGGTTAGAGGGCAAAAACAGGCAGACCCAGAGTTTGGCGGCCAGCCAGCCTAGACTAAACAGCTGCTCTGGTTCAATGAGAGGCGCTATCTCAAGGCAATAAAGGTGGACAGTGGTAGAGAACAACGGTCCTGCTTTGGCTTCCACCTGCGCATGTGCATGGACCTATGCATCTGCACTCATGCACCATACGACACACAGCAGACACACCCACCACATAGACCACACATACACACACACACCGCTCAGACCTGTACACTCACCACACAGAAATATACCACACACACACACACAACTCACACAAACACACACATTCATACACACTCACATACATGCTCATACACATACCACATGCACACTATACACATCACACACACATCATACACACATACACTCTTACATACACATTCATGCACAGAGAACTCACATATACCACACATATCACACACACATATCTGCATTCACATACACACACATTTATACACATACCACATATAATCCCCACACACACCATAAACACACATAGACATACACACACCTATGCTCACATACATACCACACAAACACGTACACTTATGCCACACATGCATCACACAGACCACACACACCATAAACATACACACACCACACACACACTCACATAAACTCACACACACCACAGTGAAGTACACAGTTCGGTGGTGATGTGTGCACATTCACAGGGTACAATCTCTACTTCTGTGTTGTTTCAAAACATTTTCATGCCCCCAAAAGGAAACCTCATCCCTATTAAGCAGGCCCCCTCCTGCCGCCCCATCCCGGAGATCTATCTCTCATCCACTGCTCCAACCACAAGGCTCATCCCCCAGGCCACAGCCAGAGTCCCAGGCCTTCATCTCTAGCCTGCCTCCAGGTGGCTAGCTCCATCCTGTCTAGCCTGCCATATACAAGGCCCCAGCCCACGTCCATCACCTCCCATGGGGGTCTCCTCCCACACTGGCCCAGCCCACCTTCCATCACCCCCCAAGGGTCTCCTCCCACACTGGCCCCAGCCCACCTCCCATCACCCCCCACGGGTGTCCTCCCACACTGGTCCAACCCACCTTCCATCACCCCCCACGGGAGTCTCCTCCCACACTGGTCCCAGCCCATCTGTGGAGACCCTGAGAGGGAAGATCTGCTCCCAGCCCCTCGGGCGCTGTGTGCTGAATCCTGCATTCCGCACTCTGACTCACTTCTCCCCTTCTCCAGTAATTGAGTTCAAATAATTTGTGACTCTGGAACAATCCATCTTGGTTCTTACTGCCTCAGGCTGTTCCACAAAGGGAGGAGGTAAGGCCACGAGGTCACACCATGCAGGCAGTGTGCTGAGGCCCAGTCTGAGGACACAGCTAGATCCCAGAAGGTGCTCACATCTCACTCTCCGGTTCTGGGCCTCAGGACATGGCTCTGGCTCTGCGTACTCCCCCTCCTCCTAACCTTGGGAGTTGGTCTGCTGGTTCCCTCTGTGGGAGCCCAGACCTTCTGCCAGAGTTCACACAGTGAACCCCATCTTCCTAACTCGGCTCTACTGAAGCCGACTCACTGCCAGCCTCAGTTACCCCAAGATGGAGAGAAGAAAGGCTTGGGCCCAAAGCAAACACCTGGATTCAAAACCTGTTTCTGTGGCTGGAGAGATGGCTCAGTGGTTAAGAGCACTGTGCAAAAGACCCAGGTTCAATCCCCAGAACCCACAGGACAGCTAACAACCATCTGTAACTTCAGCTCCAGGTGATTCCAATGCCTTCTTCTGACCTCCATGTTCATTGCCAACACGGGTGCACTTACACACATGCAGACAATATACTCATACACATAAAATTAAAGAAATAAATATCTCTTTGAAAACCTGCTTCTTCCACTTTCCTTGGGGGCTCTCTGGGCTCACTCTTTGGGGGAAGATGAAGACAATGGCAGCTGTTTTGTGGAGCTGTGGGATCATGTGACAAGTGGCCAGAGAAACACTGCATACATAGTGGCCTATTGGGAGCTGTACTGTGTTGTCTGGTGGTCATGCTGGGGCAGCCGTCCTGGGCCACATAGCCCACCTGGGGGTATTTGAGAACAAGGGGCTTCAAGAAGGCCAGCCTCCTATGTGGGGCTTCCTGCAGCCTCTGTGACACAGAAGTCTTAAAAGGGCACTTCCCAGGAGAAACTTGCTCTCCATGGAAGATGTTAGAAGACAAAGACAGCAAACAGGCCCTGGGGCCATCCAGCAGGCTCCTGGAGGGGTAACTGTGGGCCAGGCAAGCAGGGACTAGACACAGAGGGAGATGAAATCTCTACTGAGGCACAGGAAGGTTGCTGAGTAGAGTACACAGCCAGAGCTGGTGGAACCACAGGTCACAGTGAGAAGATATTTTGGGGTCTTGAGGTGGAACAGTACAGAAAACACACTCCTAAATGCTCACCGAGAAACCAGGTAATGTCGCCATCAGTGGGTTGTCACCAGGTCAGTGTTCAGGACCTCCTAAGCCCTTCTCTGGGGTAGTCAGGCCCCTGGTCCTCCATGCCACCTTCTTATGGTTACCTCCGCAACACACACACCTCAATCTCATACTTTGTCTTCACTCTAGTATCAGCTCAAAGGCCACCTACTCAAGATGCCCACCTCAGCTCTGTTCGGTGTGACTGGAGCCTCCAACCCCTTCCCCAGCAGTTCCAACCCAGACTCTCAGGGGCCACTGAGATCTGAGAGATCTGAGAAAAGAACTGAATAGATAAGATTCCCAACCCACGATTCACAAACAGCTGTGAAAAAGGACTGCTTCCAGAAGTGTACCTTAAACATCAATCAGATGTCATGGCAACCCCAACCCCCTCCCATTAAAAGCTAGAAGGGGGCTGAGAGCTTTCGAGGTTTTGAGGCTTTTGGAGTGGGGGACTGAGCTCGCTCTCCCAGGGAGTTAGCCTCTCGCACTCTCCCTGAGGGAGCTCCTCCATCCCAATCTGGAGCCAGGCACGCGAGCCCACTTCCCCAGAGCCCGAGCCCCAAGATGAGGGGGCTAGTCTCCCCCATCTCTTCGGGGAGGCTAACCCCCCTGGCTAGCATTTCTCCACTCCGGAGTGCAGAGAAGCTATTCCCATCTGGTCTTTTCTTAATAAACCAGGTCCTGTAAGCTCCCAGCGGAGTCTCTGGTCCCTTCTGTCTGCTGCGGCTCTCGAACCCTGACCTTACATAATGGTGCCTTGACTCGGATGGAAGAGAGCAGCAGCCCACGTGGGGACCACCTTTCACACAGGACCTGACATGGTATGATCTGATCCGCTGGTCTGGCTGTGGGCTCCTCACCCACAGCCCAGCACCCTACATCATGAGACATGGAGGTTCCAGTCCCCTGTCCCCTCTATTGCTCTCTCAGCTCTCTCCCTCTCATTCTCCCATTTCTGGGTGGCCATTGGTACCCACTCGCCCACTCAAAGCCCTTATTTACTTCTTGCCCGGGCTCTGCCTCTCCTCTTTCATTGCCTACAGGACTCCTGCCAGGCCTTCAGAGAGGAGCGCCCTAACTAGGGCCTCTGCTCCAGCCTCTGTTCACAGCCCGCCCTGGGAGCTCGTCTGCTCTGCCTAGCCTTTGCCTCTGTCTGCCCTCGCGCGCACTAGCTCAGGAACGCCGGGTCCCTGGCCGCCCTCTGTCCGCTCCGTCCCCACCGAGCTCACGTACTAGGTGTACTAGCGCAAACCTCTGCAGTGGGAGCTGGTCTGCAGCCCCTTTTCCCTCCCTCCCTGGGCCCCACCTCCATCTCAGCCAAGCACCCAAACTTGGCGCCTAGGCTGGCAAGCCTCCGGCCCTGTCTCCACTCTGCACCTGTCCCTCAGGCTCCCTCAGTCACCCCCCACCCTCCCGCCTCTGGCTGTAGCCGGCTTGGGACCTGTATGTGTGAGCTCCGTCCCCCCACACCCCATTTTCTCTTTCTCTTTCTCTCTATCTTCGCCACCCGTTTCTGGGTGTCGGGCCACGCTCCGCTCCTCGCACCCCTGTAAACTCTCCCGTCTCGTCTCGGACGCCCCTCGAGTGGGGTCACCTACTTGTTGTGGGGGTTTCCACGTATCTCATCTTGTCTCAGGGGTCCCGTGCTGGGCCTTAGGGCCCAACTCTAAATCTGGGAGACACTCCCAGTTTAGAGATCCCTCTTGCCTCGGATCCCCCGCGGGTAGGGACGCCTACCTGTTGTGCAGGTTCCCACATATCCCCTGCATATCCCCTGCGGCAGATCCCCAACTTTACTCTCTCTATCTGCCCCACCCATTTCTGGATGTCCGCTGCCACACTCCTCGCTGGACCCCTATAGCCAGAAGCTAGGGGTCCCACGTTTTCATAACTCTAAGCTTGGGAGGTGCCCCCCAGCTTAGAGATCAGAGATCTCATTTCATCTCGGATTCCCCGTTGTGGGGTCCCATGTTTTCGTAACTAAGCTGGGGGGCGCCTCCCAAGTCAGCTGCGCAAACCTGGCTGACTACAGTCGGTCACAGAGCTCCACCTGTCCGGTGCTCACTGCTCTGGGTGCCACAGCCTTATCTACACCTGCCAGGTTCCCAAGGCCGAGCTGGGGAGCAGGGAGATAGAGCCAGACCGCCACTCTACGCATACCCACTTGCATGCCTGAGCAAGTCATGTGCCCATATTCTGCCTCTGAAAACCAGAGAGACCCCCAGAGGGGGGGCCACAGTATGATGGCATTTGCAGAATGCCTCCTCCAGGAGGGCACCTGGGAAGCGTAAGGCTGGTCTCTATCACCGGAAGTATGAACCAAACAGCAGATGGGTGTGAAGACAGCTGCAGATGGCTGGCTCTTGCACACTGCTGAACCCAGGCCCATTGTTGCCTCTGGCTCACCAGGCTCTCGGGAATAACTTCTGAATGAACAGAAAAGCCTTGGTTCTAAGAACCCAGAGTAGCAAGTCATTGTCAAGCCTGCCAGACAATTGCTGTGGGCAAGGGACAGGGTCCTCTTTCTTGCCCCAGGATGCTGCCTGCCTGGAGCTCCCAAGGAAGGTGAGGTTGGGTTGGGCCTCTGGCCCAAACCCTGGCAGCACCCTCCAGAACCTTCTGCAGATGAGGAGAGTCAGACCCTCCCCTCCACACAGGCAGCCTGGCATGCTTAACTAACAGGCCTCAAGCTGTTTCAGATGACGTCTGCTAAAAAGCAATCGCGCCCTAATTTATTCAGCTTGTCAGTTTCCATCTGCCACCCACAACTCCGGGCAAGTATGTCTGTCTGGAAGCCAGCTCCAACCATCTCCTCTCGTGGGGCAGGCTCCTGGAGGGGGCCCAGAGCACTGTTCTCCAAGGGGAGCCCATCTCCTGGCAGGAACAGCAGTAATGGAGCCTTTGGGGGCATAACTACCTGTGGCTAGAGGTACAGACCAGTGCCACTTGGCATGGAGCCCAAAGAACACAAAGCACGGCCACCCCCTCGACAAATAGGGAAACTGAGGGCTGGGTCTGAGAAACTATGCCACACAAAAGCTCACAACACCCAGGAGTGGGGACTTCAGCACCTACCTGAAAATAGTGTGACACCTGCTGACAGAGACCAAGGTTCAAGTCCCTGTGATATCATTTGAGCAGGCCTGCACTTTCAGCAAGTCCTGTGATACTCCCATTGAGCGATCAGGTTTGACCATGAAGTTCTTAAGGACGCCCCCCATCCCACGCCAGGCAGGGTCAGAGACAGCTGGACAAATCAGGCTACCCAGGCCTAGGGTGCCAGTCCTGGACACTCAGAGCCACACTGAAGCACCTGTCACTCCATCACATACACACTGTGTAACCAGGTAGGGTGCCACCTGAGCCTCCATGAGGCAGGCATCTCCCACAAGTCAGCCCCAAGTCCAGACAGGGAGACTGAACTGAGGTCCCAGGCAGGAAACTTCTGGATCCAGGGGACAAGGACAAGTTCCAGGTATTTTCAGTACAGTCACACCAATGTCACCTTCTGCCCAGGTACAGACAAAAGCCATGAGACCCCATGGTGTCATCTGAGGAAGAAAAGGGCTGGTAGAGTTGGAAGGGCCATGTGCCACAGAGCCCACCTCCAGTCTCCCTACGCTTCGAGGACCCCGTGCCCACCAGCGGATAGATGACAACTCTTGCCTCTGGATTCACCTCCTCCCCTGGGCTAGGCAGCCCTGTGGCTCTGGTTGGCATCTACCATCCCACAGGCTGTCTGCTACCATCCCACAGGCTGTCTGCTATACCCTGGACAGTCTTCGTCTTCCGTGCCTAACAAACTCCTGTTCATCCCTGAAGATCCCATCAAAGATCATCTCCACATACATCTGCCCTCTGGGCTCCATGGAGTCTTATCACAGGCCTCTCCCTCTGGACTGAGACTGCCTGTCTCTACGTGGGTCAGGGCTTGTCCCCTGAACTGCCTCTCACGGGTCCTAGTATAGAGAAGCCACCTGACAGATGCTTGATACATGAAAGAGGAAGGAGCAGAGCCTGTGGCTGGGCTACCTCCTTAAGCCTGGCCAGCACTGGGCTTTGGAACCTGCTGATCTGGCCAGCGTTTCTCACTGTACAGCTGTCCTACCCCGGTGCACTTCTGTCTGCTGCATAGAACCCAGGCTCCATGAACGGACGAGGTCATCAGAGACAGCTGCCATGCACAAGGAACAGGGAGACAGTGACTGTGGGGATAAGGAGCCTGGGCATTCCCACAAAGGACAGCAGGGTGACCACCTACTGTGTGCCCTGTCTGGGGCGTCTACTGAGGACTTCCAATCTGCAGCTTACAGTTGTGTGACTGGTAACCACTTTGTAAGTTCTTGGAACCTGTTTCCCCATCTGCAAATGAGAAAAGACTTGGCACCATCTGGGGCTAGAGCAAGTCACTGAGGGGCATGGACATGCTTATCATGGCCTGTGGCCTTCTCCCTTGGGGCCTTCTCCCTCCACTGGAATTGACCACACCTTCTGGGAGCACCTCCCTGGCGCTCTGAGGACTCAACCATCTGTTTGACCTTGAGGTGGCCAGGTGTGGGATAAACCTTGAGAAGAAAAAGCAGCTCCTTTCCTTGGGCCAGTCTGAAGAGGGGACTCAGCGTCCTCCGCCTTGCTGGAGCCCAAGTTGTCAAAGCACCTTCTCTGCAGCCGTGGCCCCACTCTGAGCCACCCACCACCTTGGGCCTGCATGTAGACCTTCCTGTGTTTTGGCATCTTCCTCTTGGGCTTCTGGGGATCCCACTGCTCTGATGTCTTGGTTCCTGTGGGTCAGTGGGAGCCCATAGCAGCTGGCCATCCAGCTTCAGTCAGAGCACAGACCCCCTCTCAGCCCAACATTGTCCTCAGGTGTCCTGACCAACTTCAGGCCAGGCACAGCTGAGGAGATGGTTGGCAGACATCTGCCTCCATGCTCAGGACCACTCCAGGGTATTAAATGGTTAGTAAAGCTTAATGCTGAAAACACACTAGTTAAAGTTTATGGGCAAGCGTGGGCTCTGCAGACATCAGACTGCCTGGCCCCAACCTCCTGCCACACCCCCACCTCACACAACTTTCATTTTCTCCAGCCTTGTGCAGACCATGGTGTGTGTACTCAGCACCAAAGTGTCCCTGGAAGCTCCCAGAAGCCAAGCCCAGAGATCAGTGCAGACCAAAGCCACACCCCCAAGATGTTCCAGATGTTTATTCCCCAAGGATGTGAAGAGTCTGAGCAGTTTTGGGGAAGGCCAGGCCTCTCCAAACAGGGAGGTTTGAGCAGTTTGATCCCTCTTCGAGCTGACCTTAGCCTGAACCCAGATCTGCCTCCAGCAGCGAAGTCACTTCATCTGCCTGGAAGAGCCTGGGCCTCCAACTTGGTGTCCAGAGACTTCCTATGGAGATGGGCGGAGCTCTGGGACACACCCAGAAACTTTGACAGAGTGTGTCGACTAACTCAGCCAGGCCTGAGGTGGACACTGGTGGGTATGGGACTGACCTGTCAGTTTCCTGAGGAGCACCCAGGCCAGTGGTCACAGCAGATGCAGACACCACGACCACAGAGAACAAATCACTTGGTATCGTCTCCTTCCCTGGCTTCAGGCACTGCAGGCAGACCCTTGGCTCGTGGCTGCACCACTTCCAGCTCTTAAGAGTGCCTCAGCTCCCCAACACTGAGTGTAGCTGGCAGGCAGCTCTTGTCTGTCCTCCACCTCTCAATCATAGGGACTGTAGAGCCAGGCCACAGAACTCAGGCTGAACAAGGCATGGGCCCTCACCTCTTGTCCGCAGCTCCCCACTCGCTCCCAAGACTGAGGCCTACAGCACAGGTGGAGCCGTGTACGTGTGCAGAGCAGCCGTCGACTCCCATGAGAGTGGTATTTATAGCCAGGCTTGTGCGGGGATTTCTAATTTAGACCACAGCATATTGAAGAGCACATGTCCCAGCTGAACAAGTAGCACCTTCCCCAGTCCCAGCCGCCCCTCCCACCCTGGCTCCTGCAGGGCCTGGGGCACTGGGAGGATTCTGGGTGCCCCAGTCACCCCATGTCACTTCTCTGCATCCTCCACAGCCCTGCCCAAGGCCTTACATTTTCTAAGTTAAATGGCTCTTGTCCACCAGTTAGTTCAAACATCCCCTCTACAGGTGGAGAGGAGTTCAATTGGCTAACTCACAGCCTGGTTGCGCCAGCAATAGCCTGGCCTGGGGCCCGGTTTCCCAACAGCCTATCTTCTCTGATTAGAAAAAGCTTCATGGTCACAGTCTGCCTACCCCACTTGATCCTGCACCCCTATTATGAACACACCCTGGCATTGGCTTCCAGAAGAGGCAGCTGGGGCTAGAGACTTGCAGGCAGGCTGGAAACCCAGCCAATGAGAGATGGATGCCAGGCACTGCTACTGGAGTCCGTCTCTCCTAAAGGCTGGGCCCAGGGGAGAGCCCACCCAGCAGCGCTGGGGCCCAGCCGTGCCCTCAAGGACCGGAACCTGGGAGGGACCAGTCAGCCTCTGCTCCCTGCAGAGTGAAAAAAGCCACCATGGGCTAGCTGAGGGTGAGTCTGTGATGCCTGCTCTTCCCCACGTAACCCCTGACACAGCAACCCCACCCAGACCAGCACCAAGACATCTGGTCGCTCCTCTCTTCTCCTGGCAAGAATTAGGGAATTCCACCTGAGACCCACTCCGGTCCCTCGAGTCCCTGGGCCTTCCACCCCCTGCTTTGCCTCGCCTGGGCATTTCAGTGGCTCAGCCTGGAGTCAAGGCCTTACCACCTCAGCCCATACCTGCATCAGTTCTTCATGAGGTCTTCCTGGCTCCACAAGGTAACAAGGTGACCATCAAACAGAGCAGAAGACATTAGCCTTGGAGAAGCCAGGAAATAAGACTCACTGTTGCCCTCCCAAGTTTACAGTCTCCAACTCCCACATTCTAGAATGAGGGTTTCTAGCAGATGATGCTGAGACAAGACTAATTCTCAAAGATCATAGGAAACACCATGCAGCAACAGCCCCTCCTGGACAGACGTGCTCCATTCTCCTGTCAAAGCCACAGCTCTACTACAGTTGACCCAGGACCCCCACATTCCAGGTGGCACCAGCCTTCCAGGACAACGTCATAGTGGGATCCCCAGAAGCCCAGGAGGAAGATGTCAGGAGAACACGGGAAGGTCTACATGCAGGCCCAAGGTGGGTGGCTCAGGGTGGGGCCACAGCTGCAGAGAAGGTGCTTTGATACCTTGGGTTCCAGCAAGGCAGAGGACGCTGAGTCCCCTCTTCAGACTGGCCCAAGGAAAGGAGCTGCTGTTTCTTCTCAAGGTTTATCCCAAACCTGGCCACCTAGGCCAGCCACTTTAGCCCCATAACACCTTACAGTTCCTCCCTGCATCAGCATCCAGTCAACTGCCATGGCCTCCATCAACAGTCAGCCTCTAGCTGACCCTGCTGCCCTGGAGGACACTGACCAACGGTTCTGCCAGGGTTGCTGCCACTTGGCACATGGGCCTCCAAGGAGGATCATTCCTTCTAGAGGTGACTCAGAGGGCACACTGCCAGGAACAGGGAGAGAATTACAGCCCCTGTTTTATTAGTGGATATAAACGTCCTGTGTGTTTGATGCCCCCAGATCCCGCCTGTGGTCATCAAGAGGAAGGGCCATATTTCTCTGTCTTCCCATGGGTCCCATCCATGCTGTACTCGCCAAGTCAATCCTGCCAGCCTGCCCTCCAAGATGCCTCCTCTGCTCAGGCCTGCTTGGAGTTACTCTGTCTACACAGTTGACCCCTAGGATGGCAGCTGGAGGCCAGGAAGACAGAGAAAGTGCAAGCTCCTGTGTCTGTCCATCAGTGCTGGCTCCTCCCATGGCTTGGCTTAGCACACCAGTAGGACATTTTGGCAGTAATATGAATGATATTTAGCCAGGATGTGTCCACACAGATTCCTAATGGGGGATGTCATAGTTCAGAGAGTACCTGGCCAGGCTATCCAGCAGAGGAGCAGTGGGAGGGTCAACTCTTTCTGGTGCTGGGGAAGCCTCGCTGGGCACACAGCAAGTGCTGAGCAGGGCAAGCCTCGTGCTCAGCATTCCCCACATCAAGTGTATTTTTGTCCTTGTTGAGCCTGTTTAGTCTTCAGCAGAACTCGGAAGCCAGAGGCTTCCTTCCTCATAGAGGCAGACCTGAAGCTGAGGTCAGGAGGTAAAGGGCAGCCAACGCCTCCAGGGAAGCTGCCCTGCTCCTAGGCTGTACACTTGTAACCCATGTCCTGCCTGGAGGAAGGGACTGAGCAAGTCCAGGGAGGTGCCCTGGTGTCTCTTGGAATGTGTGACTGGGACTACACCTGTCTCCCTGGAGACAGAGGGAAGCCTTGAACTAGGCATGCCCGTCCACCCTACTGCCCCTGGGCATGCTGATGTCTGTCTCCATGACCTCCACAAATCTGCGCAAGGACAGAGACAGGGTGAGAGCCATCCACATATACTGGTCAGAGAGATGGAAGACAAGGTTGAGGACTGCCCTTGAGGGGCTTGGTCCTCTGTCCCACTCCGCCCTCCCTGCGGCTTCTTCAGGCCGCCGTTGCCTCGCACCACTGTACCACACTGTGTGCTTCTGAGTCCACGCGGAACACGGCAGGAGAAGCAGGCTCACCTGGTGGTGCTGTTGTCCCGAGTGCTGACTGCAGAGCCCTGTCCTTCCCATCGGCCACCCGGAGGGAGAGGCCTGGCCTCCCTGCGGCTCCCAGGACCTAAGGTTTGGAGCAACTGTTCTCACGATCACTGGACTTCGTTCCAGAGCACCCCGCCCCCCACACTCATGGGGATGAAAAGGACAAGCTGGAACACAGCACTGCTGACCAGCCTGGCTTTTATCTCCCAGGGGCGTGGGCTGAGGAGAGCCGCCCCACACCTGTCTGAATCTCTGAAATCGATATCCTTTTGAGATGGTGTCAGAGCTTCGTGTTTGATCTTACAAAGCCTTGTTCTTCTGCAGAGAGACAGGCAGGTTGCATTTATTTTCAGATCCCTAAAGGGAAGGGCAGGACCCCAGCTTTTAGGAAAAGAATAAGGTAGACCCCAGACCTGGCCTCAATGCTCAGCCACAGCAGGCTGAGGGAGAGGGTGCCAGGTCCTCCACTGGCACAGCAAGGTAAATGCTGGAGTTGTGCAAAGGTTCTATGTCATATATATAAATGAACCGTCTACTCCCATGAGGCATAGAGAGGGAAGTTGAGGCTCAGGGAGGGTCAAGGACTCTCCTGTGGTCATACAGCCAGTTCAGGAGCCAGTGCTTCAACCCAAACACCACGTTCTCATCATACTGCTCGGGACAAACATCAGCAACTGATCCAAGGTCTGCAGCGGGGCAGCATGCCAACAACACAGCCCACCAAAGGGAGCCTGTGCTCCCTCAAAGACGGGCACCCAGGCTGAGATAGCAAGCATCTCAGGGTACAGCAACCTTCCTCAAACCTAGAGGCACCTCAGCCTCCGTCCAGGGCCAGAAGCACCCATGACTGAGACCAGTGGGGTCCTGGGTCTCCCATGGTGTCATGCAGGAATCTTGTTTAGGAACTGATTCTTCGTCTTTGAATAAAACGCTCGGAAGTGCAGCTTGCTGTGTGGTCGCCTAGGCTTCGGAGTCCGCCTTTAGCACCATGTCTCTGTAAAGGAGACACTTCATCAGCAGTGCTGTCTTCCTCCCCTCAGTCTTCGCACCTCAGGTCCAAGCCCAGCCATCAGGATTTGAATCCGAATCAGCTGGCAGGCTCATGTGTTCAGTATTGTTCCCCAGCTAGGGGGCGGTTTTGAAAGACTCTGGAAACTAAGAGGCGGAGCCTTGCCGACTAAAGTAGGTAACTGGTGGTGAGTGTTTGAAAGTTACATCCATCCCCTGCTACTGGCCTCTTTCTGCTTCCTGACCTTCACAACATAAACCGCCTCTACCATACACTCACACTGCCATGATGGCTCTGAAACTGTGAACCAAATGCACCTTCCCCTTAAGTTGCCTCCATCGGGTTCTGTTGAGTAAGTTGCGTTGGGTCACATAACTAAGATACTGACCCTGGAATGTACATGAGGTAATGTCCAGTCTGGGGTCCCCTGGGTCCCCTGGTTCCCCAGATGATGCCAGTTCCTCTGAAGGAATGACCTCCTTGTTTCCCAGGCAGCCTCTCCAAACAGTTTCTACTCCTGTGCCCCACCACCCAATACTGCTGGATTTCACCAATGTTAGATTTCAGGGATTCATGCTTAGTTGGTCCACGGGGAAGTGAATGACATATTCCAACCCTGATGTGCAACAGAACCTTCCAGAAATTACAGCAGAGGTCACATGTTCTGTGGTCAGTGATTAGGAGGACTTGTCTCACTGTCTGTCCCAAGAAGAGCTCCAAGGGTCCTTTATGATGAATTCCCCCACACTTCATTTTCTTAACTAGATTCTTGGCTGGGGTGAAACAGAACCTCCAATCAAACTGAAATACTTTTAAATGTAAAAGATAAATTTGGAGATTACATATGTGTCTCATACTAATGTGGCCTGCATTAGCAATATGCCCAGTACCAATTCAGATGCTTGACTTGAACTACCCCTTTCAGTCCTCCACAGCAATCCTAGTAGACAAGGTATTATAACCAGCCCTGTCTCATAAACAAGGTGGGCGGCCTGCTGTGCTCCACCAACCTAGCCCCTGCTCCCACAGCCCAGCATAACCTCACCTGGCTGAAGCACAGAGACCTTGAGGGAAGGCATGGTTTACTCAGCTGAGTCCTGCTCTACCTGCAAGGCATCCAGGGCAGGGCCGTGGGAACTCTTCATTCCTCAGAGCTGGCATAAGGGCCAAGATGCTAAACTCTTACTGAAGGAACGAGAGTTTGGTGGCTGGATAAACTGATAGGTGCATGGAATGGAATGGATGGATGAATGAGTGGACGGGTAAATGATGGATGGATGGGTGGACAGGTAAATGATGGATGGATGGGTGGACGGGTAAATGATGGATGGATGGATGAACGGGTAAATGGGTGGTTGGTGAAGGGATGGATGGGTGGACAGATGGGTGGGTGGGTAGATGGATGGATGATGGATGGGTGGAGGGGTGGATAAATGGATAAGTGGATAGGAGGTGGATGAGTAGATAATGGATCTCATTTGAGGATGGATGGGTGAATAAATCTATAGATGAGTGGATGAGGATGGACGGATAGAAGAATAGATGAATGGATGGATAGAGGCTTAGAATAAAGAGCCTGATTGGACCTAGGCAGAAAGCTAAGTGGGGAAAAGTCAGTGCTAAGTGGTGCAATGTCTGCTGTGAGCCTGTGTGCCTGTGTGTGCGTGCAGTGGAAGAACGCGGGAATTCATCATACTTTGGCCTCTTGTGAATCATCTGGGGATTAATTTGCTGCTGTGTTTCCCATACATGACCATCGTTTCTGTCCTTAAGAGCTACATCAGTAAAGATGCCAGACATGTCTCCCTTTGAGACCTGGATCGAGTATCAGCTGGCACCTCCACTAAGCCCCAGCACTGCCTTGTGTTAGATGATGTCCTAGGTCCCTTCTCAGGAGCTTCGCCGTGGCTTCTGAGTCAATAAGGTCTAAATCTGGGTCATTGTCTGATCTATGTGTGTTTGTGTATGCATACATGTGATGCATGTGTCAGACCACATGGGCAGGCAGCTTCATGCATGTGTGGCTTGTGCAGTCACAGGGCAGGCCTCTTCATGACCAGTGCTTGGTTTGTTGCACTTTGGAAATTCATCATTTTGGGCCATAAGTTTCAGATTCCAAGACGGGTCCTGACCATCTGGGTGACCATATTCAGGGGACTCATAGGGCTCATAGGGAGCCCCACCTGCCCTGCACTGGGACCTTGTAGGAGCACCAGCTTCTTCTGCCTCTTCTTCACAGAAGATTGCGTGAAGGGTCAACCACAGAGACCGTATCTGCCCCAAGCAGGCCTAGCCAGCTGCAGGCTATAGATGGGCACCATCCCAGCCTGCCACCCTCTGCTCTGCCTGGCTTCTGCATGCCAGGAAAGACTGTCCAGGGATAACGGATAGTGCCATTAGGAAGTGGAGCAACCCGTCCTTCCAGGGAGAGAAATGAGGCTGTCAGTTGGCGGGGGCCCCTGGGCCTCCGGGCGTGATTAACAGGATCGGACGACCCACACGCTGCAACAGACGGTGCCAGGAGATGATTGCTTACAAAATGTACCAATTACCTTCGCGCCTTCCCGCCCACCACGCCGCCAGGCAAATAAACACATCAGCTGCCAGCCTGCACTTGCTTGTGTTTGGAGAGAGACCAGTGGCCAGGACAGAGGCAGGACTTCCCTGGCCCCACAAGCCTTCCACAACCAGTGGGATAGGTAACTGGGACAGGAGGCATCTGCTCAGGGACCTGCTTAATGTTTAAGCTGGGATGTGGGAAAGCAGCCAAGGCACCCAAAAAAGCTCTTTGGAAATGTCACCCACCTCCCCTGGGAGGCAGAGCACTGACTGCACTCATGAGACCAGTAACCTCTGACCATTCCAGAGTCACTTGTCATGGCCCACACCAGAGGTTTGTGTGTCTTTGTGTGCACGTGTATCTGCATGCACCTGCATGTGCACATCGGAGTCATGTGTTATATATGTATAGACCTATGTGTGTTTGTCCGCATCAATGTGTGACCTTCTCTGTGTGCTGCGTGTACATGTGTAATGTATGGACCTGCTTCTATTCAAGTAACTGTGATCCATGTGTATACAAATATATGTATGTGTTGAGCATTTATGCACCTGTGTCCGTGAGTATCAAGGCCCATGTGTGAACATGTGTACCTACACCTGTGTATATCTACTCTATGTGTTGCATGCACATGCATTTATGCATGTGTGTGGTATGTGTTCCTAGTCCTGTGGTCTGTGTGTGAACACATGAGTGTTGTGTGTACATGCACTTGCACCCATGTGTGTATTCTGCATGTGCATACATCCACGCAAGGGTGTAATGCATACATTGTGGCTCATGTGTACATGTGTGCACAGCATCCAGACCTGTATAAGTGGGCAGAGGGAGGTGCAGGTAATGGCAGGAGACTCCTGGTGCATGGCTTCATCCCATCCTGCCTAGATGAAGGTGTTCACAATGAAACCAGTAGTCTGGAAGCCCCACCAGAGGAGGGAAAGCCCTGGACAGCAGGCAGCCATCGAGGGGCTGATCGCCGGGTACAGGGAAGCCTAGTTCAGTCCAAGAAGGAGCTTTCTCACGTTCTTCAATGTGTGGGAGTTAGTGGGGCATCTGTGAGGGGTTGAGCATGCTGGCCCAGGAGGAGTACAAGCAAGTGCCATCACCCTCCTCAGTATCTGCCATTCAGATCACAAAGGGCTTCCTCCCAGTGAGGGAAGGAGCCAAAGGAAGAGAGAAGGGGCCGACAGCAGAGTTTACACGCGTGCACACACACTCGTTCCTGTGCCTGAGCAGGCACGAGTGCTACCCCCAGACCCCAGAGCCGGTCCGCACGACTTCACAGCACTCAGATACAGGCAAGCTCAGAGCAGCATCCCAAGAGTCGGGGACCCCACGCCCACCTTGATGAGAGTGGAGCAGGATCTTTGCAGCTGTGCCTGTTCCAGGCCCACTGCCTACAAGTGAGACTCAGTTCCCCACTTGGAAATGAGTTATAACAGAGGTGGCCTTCACTGAGAAGATAATCACGGACTGCCACCAGACTCTGCTCACATAGGACAGGGACACAGGCTTTGGAGACTCGGCTGCCATCATCATGGGTCAACCACATGTGACTTCCTCCCGATGCCACCCCTCAGCCCACCCCTCTCCGTGCTCCCTCCTGAGACAGGAGCGTGCTGGTCTGACCAGCCAGAGCTTGGAGAAGGGTGTACCCTCACAGACTGGCATGCAGGCTGCAAGAGCAAAGGCATTCTGTACCTTCCCCAGAATGTCAACTGGAAGAGCTTCATTTCCCTGCACAGTCCAGGGCGTCATAGCACCCTCTCACCAACCCGCTGCTGGCGTTTCCAGTTCAAGGCTGGTTGAGGACCAGGCAACAGTCACCGAGTAGGTGGCCTTCACAGCCGGTTCACACAGCAGCTGCCACTGCTACCAGAGGGCAAGGGGTCTGCTATGGCTTTTCTAGAGGGTGTGCGATGCCCATGTGTTGAAAGTTTGGTTCTCGGCTGGTAGAGCCCTACTCAGCAGCGGGAACAGGAAGAGGGACTGGTAAGAGGAAGCTGCACTGGGTCGTGCACTTAAAGGGCATATGGAACCTTAGCCCCACCTCTCTGCTTCCTGCCAGGAGGCAGGCAGCTGCCTCTGCCAGCTGCTCCTGCCTAGATGCTCTGTCTCCCCAAGGACCCAAGCAGCCAAGTCAAGTGCCCCCACACTAAGACATCCAGAGCCCTGAGCCCAAGTCGACCGTCCTCCTCTAAGCTGATATCGAAAGTATTTTGTCTCCATGACAGAAAGTGACTGACGGGTCCAGTGGGAGTTGGGCCAACTTACAGGATTCCCAGCACACCTGGCCTCCCGAAGCAGGCCAGGAAAGCCAGCCGAGTTTTATGAGCTCTGACTTCTGGGAGACGCAGCCTTCTCAGTGCTTACTGGGTTCATCCACTTCCCTGCCAGCTGAGGTGACAAGGTCAGCTCCAGATAGGAAAGTGGACATGCCCCAGGAACCAGGACTGAGGGAAGAACAGAGGGTCAGGACTTTGGGGATGGAGTCCTGGGGATAGATCCTGAACACCACCCCTTGCACTGAGTGACCCCACTGCAGAGCCATTCTCTTTGAGCCAGGATCCCTCCAGAGCAAAAATAGGTGTATCAGTCCACCTGCCATCAGGGCTCTGTCTGCTCACCTGTCATCCAGCTCTCTGTCTATCCACCTACTGTCTCTCTTCCATGTGTGTCCATCTATCTTCCATCTCTTTAACCATCTATCATCATCTCCCTATATATGTAACACTTAGCTCTCCATCCGTCATCGCCCTTCCTACATCCCTATCTATCCATCCATGCATCTATCACTTCTCACCTCCATCCATCATCCATCTCTCTATCTGTTCATCTATTCGTCTATCTGCCTCCCCGTCCTATTGGTTCTGGGTCTCTGGAGGCCTGACTCATACACACACCGTTGGCAAATAGAAGACCCAAGGTCAACGATGACTGTATAAGAGCAATACCAGAAGGGACACCGGTAACACACTGAACCACTGAGCCACATACTCATGATGTAATCTATCTCTGGGCTGAGTCTCAGAGCATCACCTGCCCAGGGTGGCATGACAATGTGTGGCAGAGTCAGTCAGGGCACTGTAGGCACAAGGCACTGTAGGAACAGGGCACCAAAGCCCAGCCTCCCAAGGCCAGCACTCATTGGCGGGCACAGTTGCATCTGGTTTCAGGCTTTTATCTACCTCCTGCAGCTTATGGCTCTCATTTCGTCAGGGTTGAGTCCCCCACACTGAGACCCAGGAATGCTGGCTGAGAGATTGGACTGAATTTGCAGTGAGGAGAGGCAGGCAGACTGTGGGTTGCAAATGGGGACAGGACATTTATCTTGTTTGACTGTTCTTGGAATGTCAACAATAAACGCCAAGATGAAAGATGCATAAAAATATTCCCAGAAATAGCAGAAGTTCTCCCCAGACAGCCTTGTGGAGGGGCTGGGAAGGCAGAGGCTGGAGAGGCAATGCTTAACCAGTTCTCCCTCTGATGGGGTCACAGGGTCCCAAGGATAATGAGTGCCCATAGCAAGATGGTGATGGTAGCAAAGAAGGAACCTGGAGAAGAGACCAAAGAAGAGACCCCTGTGGTCTCTAAGCCCCTGCCTGCTGTGCCTCTTCCATCCACACAGCAGCAGGAAGTGCCCAGAGTGGCCACCTCCGGCAGCAGCAGAGTTTTGTGTGGAACACTGTTCTTGCTCTTGGGTGGGCGCTGGCCTAGCTGGCTCCGATGGTCCTGAAGACCCAGCAGGCTTGAGACCTGCTTCTCGGCACAGCATCGGACGGTACTACCTACCCTTTGTAGCCCATCCTGCTTCCCACACCAGGTTGAAATGTGCCCCTAAGCATGATGTTGCTCAGTCTATGAACACAGGGCCTCCAGATGTCACCAAGGACATGAGTCATGAGGGACAAGGATAGACAGGGGCTAATGAAATGGGACACGTTTTCTCATAGGAAAAGAAAACTGGACAGACACAGAGGGAAGGCCGGGTGAGAAGGAGAACAGAACATGGAGAGAAGAGTCCACAGGACTAGGCTCCTGCAGGACTGGAGGAGGCAGGAAGGCCCTCCCACCGGCCAGTGACCTCTGACCCCAGGTGGCTCCAGGGGCAGGAAAACGGGTAGCTATTGAATTTAGGGAAGTCTTCAAGGTGCCTAATCCACACAGCCCCAGGAGACTAGCACACAGCTCACTCCCTGCTCTCTCCCACCTGACTGAGACTCTACAGGACTCCACAGCCTGTTGGCCTTGGCCAGGAAACTGGCTGCAGTAGGCCTCAAACTATGACAAAATCTTGAGCCTCGGGAGGCTCAGCTCTGTAGTCACTTCATCGTGGGTCTGGACTCTGGCAGGGTCTGCTCACAGCTACTAAGGCTAGGCCCCAGGCCCATTATCAACTGGAGGGACTTCAGCCCAGCGGCGGCTCCTACCAGCTGTCCCATGTGCAGAAAGGCCAACTTCGAGGGACTGAGACTGTCCCTGAGGCCATCTGCTGGGTCTCCTCCTGCTCTGCTTGGCCATCCTCAGCGCACTTCCAGTGTCCCACCCCAGCCGGCTGTCACCACATTGGGAAAGGGCATTTTTCCCCATGCTTGTGCCATCATGCCATGTGCCTGCTCAGGTCCTTCTGTGCCCATGGAACTAGGCTGCAGGCCTTCATCCAAGGCACTCCAGCAAGGGCCTCCTTCCCCTGTAAGTCCTTCCAACCTTCCTTCAGGGAGCTGGACCATCCTCCAAGGTGCTAGAGTGGCCAACGCTCCAATGCAGAGAAGCTTTTGTCTGTGCGCATCCTGTGCCGTTAAACCTTCTTCCTGCCTGCTAACTCTCCTTCCCAGCCCCTTACCCTCGGCCTCCCCCTCCTTTCCACAGATCCTAGAGGTGGAAAGATCCTGAGGTGCGTAGGCCCCTCGGCGACACCTATCCACCCGGGAACCTACATATAGGTATGCACATACATATACACACACTCAAGTTTATACACGGGTCCACTGTTTGGAGTACTAAACTTAGAGTGTGAGTTTCCCAGAAGCTCATGCAGTGGAACCTCAGCTCCTCTGTGTGGTGTCAGGGGGGTCCAGGGAGGGGTTTGGCTCTAGGAGCAGAGCTTCATCAGTGGGACCTGCCCTTCTGCCCTGCCCGGAGTTGCAGTTACAGGAGAGACTCCTACTTCCCTTCGGTCCACCATAATGCCACAGGCTGACCTTGACCGCAGCTTCAGCACAGAGCCTGAATAAACCTCTCTCCTTCTTAGCTGCCCAGGCACAGGTATTCTGTCTAAGCAGCAGAAAATGAGCTAGGACAGGGTGAGGAGGTCGGGCAGCTTCCGGGAACATGAATGCTACAGCCCCGTCATCATAGAGGCCGCTTAAGAGAGTCAATTCATTTTGAAATTTCTAACGAAGATCCAAAGAGACTGGCCCCTTGAACCCATGCCCGGCCAAGTGCAGTCAAGCCAAGGTCGTTGGAAGGACAGGGGAAAGGAAGTGTGCACTGAATGGCAGAGTAACTAAGTCTCTGGAGCAGACACCCTACCCACTGCTGAAGCGTCAGAGTCCTAGGGCCTTCTGAGACCCTTGTGAGCAGTCGCATCAATGAGGCACTGTGGTCTGGACCCTCTAGAGGTCTGTAAGGAACTGCCATGGGAGCGGTTTGATGTCAGAGAGCAAAGCCGCAGGCTCGCTCGGGTGTGGTGGAGGGAGGAGGGCGCAGGAGCAGGCGCCTTGTTAGCTCTGCTCTTTGGCTCCCGCCATCCATCTGTTCTGAGTAATTGTGTGCAGGGTCGGCCTGGAGCAAAGAAAATACGTGAAACAATTCTGTGTCTTGATCAAAATGAGATGAGGTTAAGTGGGAGACCGAGTCCATGGGAAATTCAACATGGCAACCCACTTAGTCTGCTTCTGTGCTGGGAAGGGATGAGGACCAAGTCTGGCTGTTTCTTCGCAGGTAGAGCAGCAAGGGGGCGGGGCAAAGGCAAGAGCTGGGATCCAGGTCTCAAGGAACCCATGCAGAGTTCCAGGAGGCAGAAGGAGCCAACAGGCTTGGAGACAGTATGGAGAGCCCAGACCAGAGCTCCGTGACCACAGAGGAACCAGCCAGGTACCAGCAGAGCTGGGAGATGACTGGGCTGGGGCTCCTGGAGCCCAACCAGTATTGGCAGAACAGGGCTCCAGGAAGCAGGAGGCTACGGTGGGGGAGGGCACTAGGCTTAGGCAGAAGGGGGTGAGGGATGGGTGCTGTGGGGTGCCCACTACATGGAGGAGATATACACCATAGACATGTGTGGTACACCTACTGTGTGTGGACCTGCTCAGACCTAGGCAGAGACCACAGTCCCCAGAGAACCCCCAGTACCTGGTATGCAGTGTCCCAGTCCAGAGCCCTGGGGCTCCCCACCACTATACACACACCAGTCAGGACATTCTCTGACCTGATCATGTGTGTCCTACTCCAGGCCATGCTTATCCCCTGCCTCCCACTGACTCACCTGGCTCATCTTGTAGGCTATGGTGTCCCCCTGCAGTGTCTAGAACACGGTGCTCAATCAGACTTTGATGGAGGAAGGCTGGCCCTAGTCCACAGTTAAAGGAGGCTTCTAAACGCCAAGGGCTCCTATAGGGTCTGGGCCATCTCATGGAATTCCAGGAGGGACAGGGTGCCCAGCACCATGACACTGCTCAGTGCCTAAATGAAAGAGAGCCTCCATGGAGTGGGCTGGACTGTGCCCTAAAATTCTGCCCAGAACCAGGGACACAGGAAGCTGCACCTCTAGCCTCTGTGGAGTGGGGTGAGCCCAGAATGTTCTACCAAGAGACAGGACCTGAGGAGCCAACACACACAGACACACACTCACACACAAACATACACACACTCACTCACTCACTCACTCACAGACACACCCCTCAACAGTAGCCTCTGAGCACTAGGTGCTCAGCTTTGCCTATCCAGCTGAGCAAGAATAAGAAGGGGACTCAGCCTAGGGGGAAATGGAGACATGCAGTTCTGCCATCCAGAGCTGGTTCAGGGAGAGCGACAGAGGCCTCTGTCCCACACACCCTCACTCCCAGCTGCAGGAACCAGGAGGAAGAAGATAGGAGCAGGCAGGTGAGGCCTGGCTGTCTCCTCAGCCTCTGGCTCTGAGGATGACCTGCAAGGCTCTTCCTGCTGCTGAAGAGGATTCAGATCCTTCCACACAGAGCCTTGCTTCCCAGTCACACTCACAGCCCCAGCGGTACGGAGCCCCAAGTTTAAAGATATACCTCACCATTATCCACACCATTAGGCCCTGCCCTGGCTTTGTGTGACAGCTAATGTGGACCATCAACTTGGCTGAACCAAGAGAGGGCTCAGTTAGGGAAGCACACCTCTGAGGTGTCTGTGAAGGTGTTTCCAGAAATGATTGGTTCATGAGGGCTCTGTCCCAACCCGTGCTGGTCCCAATCTACTGGTGGATTAAAATCTGAATGGACTATTGGGAGGTGATGAAACTGTGGAAGGTGGGGCCTGGCTGCAGGAAGTGGTTCACCGGAGAGGGCAGAACTGGGCCCTTCCCCTTCTTGTTGGGTCTGCTTGCTGTCTGCTGTGAAATGAGCAGGCCGGGCCATCACAGCGCTCTCCTCACCATGGTGCAGAAGCAACAATGCCAAAAGCCATGGCTAACACCTCTGAAATCAATGGTCACCATGCAGAGATCTGACTAGCCCGGGGCCCAGTGGGGGTAAGGACTGAGCTGACTCCAGTCATTTCCACCAGAGCTGACTTCACAGATGCAGAAAGGCAACTCTGCAGACGCCACCCCAGATTTACTGAGCCTGGTAGAGGTACAAAGTCTGCCTAACATACTTTAGCTTGGAGTCCCACTCTGCCCAGTAACGGTTGCAAGACCCGCCCTGAGGGCCAGCTCCAAAGTCCCTCAGGAGACCCCTGCTCACCACACTGTAACTGGGAGCAGAAGAGGGGACCCTGGCCTCCCCAGCAGGAAGTAGCTTTACCTGTCCCTCCAGTATCCATGGGTACCTTCCTCAAGTAAGGACAGCCCTGGCCTACACAGAGCTGTAGGGTCCTGAGGGAAGGAAAGGTCAGGCCTCCAGTAAGTCACCTCCAAGTCCCAGTATGATCCTGTGGGACTCAGTGTGAGCCATCCCTGTGGTCCCCAAAGAGACGGCCTGGATGTGGGTCAGGGTGCAGGATGCTGTTGCTCAATACATGGATGAGGCTGCTGGTGAGTCACACTGCAAGAGTGGATGACAGTGCTGGGCTGAGGTCAGGGATATCACTCCTGACCAGAATCCCTGGGGTAAGGAGTTGGGGATGTCACCCCTGAAGAATCTTTGGGGTAAGGAGTCGGGGATATCACCCCTGACCAAAATCCTTGGGGTAAGGAGTCGGGGATATCACCCCTGACCAGAATCCTTGGGGTAAGGAGTCGGGATATCACCCCTGACCAGAATCCTTTGGGTAAGGAGTCGGGGATATCACCCCTGACCAGAATCCTTGGGGTAAGGAGTCGGGGATATCACCCCTGACCAGAATCCTTGGGGTAAGGAGTCGGGATATCACCCCTGACCAGAATCCTTGGGGTAAGGAGTCGGGGATATCACCCCTGACCAGAATCCTTGGGGTAAGGAGTCGGGGATATCACCCCTGACCAGAATCCTTGGGGTAAGGAGTCGGGGATATCACCCCTGACCAGAATCCTTGGGGTAAGGAGTCGGGGATATCACCCCTGACCAGAATCTGCAGTCTTTGCTTCAAAGATTAAGGCAGGAGGGAGAGCCAGACCCCTACAGTCTCCTCCTTGTCCCTCATCTCTCTACCTTCAAATGCTGCTTTGTGAAGCTGATGGTGGCTCTGCTGCTGGGACACCCCACCCACTTTTTCACAGGCCCACCCTGTGACACAGGCAGCAGCAGAACCTGGCCCTACAGGGCCTGACCAATATCCTCAATCCCACTCCATTCCTGGACACTGCAGGTCCCAGGGCAGGGAGCTGGCCTGCCTCAAAACCAAGCAGAGAGCCAGACAACAAGCATTCATCAGGTCCCGACTGAACATAGCTCAGCACACACCATCCGGCTCTCTGTACCCATATGCTGATTCCCCTTCATGCAATACAACCAGCAGACTGGGAGGTGGTCACTGTAGGGACCAGAGGTGTTGCCAGTGTCCCGCCTGTTCCTCATTCTCCCAGCACACGCACAGCCACTGAGGCCCCAAAGAGCCAGTAGTTGACTCTGACACCCTTCATATTCTGAGATACAACAATGCCCCAGTAATAGGATCTCGGCTGCCCCCTAGCCAAGTGACTCTGTAAAGTGGAGATTCTGTCTCCCCATGTGCCCTACATAGCAGCACCTCACATGAATGAAAAGCAGATGCTAACCATCCACTCTAGACTGGGAACCGACATCACAGTATAGAGCTACTGACATATCAGTGTGGGCGGAGGTGAGGCTGAGTCAGAACGCGCTCTGAAGCTCAGACTGATCCATAGGGACAAACAGGGAGGAGCCCAGTCTATAAGATCTGGTTCCCGGCCCCCTCCTGCACATCTGTCCTCAGCTGCATGTGGAAAAATTCATGTACTGTGGGCTCCCAACATTGCACAACACAAGTCAGAATAGAAGGCCCATCCTGAAACTGAAAACCTCTCTGAAAGGAGTTCTGATGCCTAAAATCCCATGTCTGAGACTTTAAAATCCTGTATTTCCCATAAATCACAGCACAAAGGACCAGAAAGCAGCCCTCGGCAGTCTGAGTCAGCCTTGACCTTGGACTTCCAGCCTCCAGCACTGTGGAGAATAAACATCTGTTGACGAAGCTCTCAGTCTGTGATATTTTGCAAAAGATGACAAATGGACCAAGACACCAGTTAATAATGGACTTTACATGAACAAGAAAGAGACTTATGGTGTGCAGCCCCCAAGGCTGGGGTTGTTTGTTGCTGAATCCTGGCCTCATCTGGCTGACTGATACACCTGTTACCCAGGCTGGGTGGAACAGCAGTCCAGCCAGGAGTCTAAAGGAGAGGCAGTGGCACCTGAGACTTCTGCTGAGGCTTCTTTAACCACTTTTTTACATGGGACTCACCCATGGCACACAGCTGCATCTGAAGGACCAAACACTGGATAACTTCATCCTTGCCACTCCACCCTGCCTTCCACAGCCCTATTACACACACACACACACACACACACACACACACAAACATACACACACACACACACTGGAAGAGGTTTTCTTTACAATCAGAGGCAGGTATCTGGCCCACTAGTCTCTGTCAAACAAGTGCTGTCTGGTCCAGGCCCTGCCCCAGTTGGACACACAGGCCTGGGCCAAAGGGTGGAAGGCTCTGACCTAAAGCCACAATGAGCTGTCCCCCGGCAGCTCCCTCCCTGGTAGGCCTCAGCACACAGCCTCCATAAACCCACGTTTCCCCTTCATCCCTAGTACATAAGTGTCTGGGTTTGTGAGAAGGGAGCTCTGCAGCCTTTAAACCACCTCATGGCTTTCTGAGCTTGAGTGGCAGGTCACAGTGGGGTGATCTCCCTCAGAGTGCCGCAGAGGAGGACTCAGCTGGACACAAGGCACTTTGAAAGGTCAGGCGGCCTTCCTACCTCCCCTGCCTAAGCCTGCTGGCCCAGTGCAAGGACGCCCCACTGCCATCAGCCTGCCCAGTCTATAAGTGAAGAGACAGAGACTCTGTGGACCCATGCTTTTCCTTTCCCATGCAAAAAGAGGGGTTTGTATCAGCTGTCTGTGCTATGTAACAGGTGAGCGCAGACCCCATGCCTTCCAATATCTCCGTTTACGCTGGGCTTGATGATGCTCCCTGTAATCCCAGCACTTAAGAGATAGAGGCAGACCAGCTGCAAATTTGAAGACAGCCTGACCTGTGTAATGGGATTCCATCTGAAAAGATTAAATAAATTTCTGTTCATGAGCCCCCAGTTCTTTTGAGGCCTGTGTACCCCGCCTGGGCCTGGCTCAGTCACACAGACAGAAGCTACAGTGCAGGTAAGCTGTCTTCTGTCAGCTTCTAACTCCCTTGGACTGTGATTGCAGACCGAGGCCAGTTTGCTGCCGTATGAACCTAAGCCTCTCTCAGCAGCTCCACACAGTAGAACTGGGACTAGTTTTAGTGTTGCAGAGATATCCTGGGTTCCTCTCAGCTCTCCTCTCAGCCATCACAAGAGCTCAGGTGAGACACTCTGGATAGCGTAAAAGACAGGCAGAAGCTCTTCCAAGGTAAAGTAGAGCACTCTCAAGGATGGCCAAAGGGAGCCAGTGTGGAGAGAAATACCCTCAGGGGCAGAGTGGACGGTGCCAGGGGGACCACTGAGCCAGCTTATATGTTTGATATACTTTATGCTATTTTCTTAATGTCTCTAGACTTTAAGGCAGCTGCCTGAGGGGTGCTTTCCCATCCAGGTGATTGGCAGGTCCATTTGGATTAACTCTGGAGGAAGAGAACAATGGTCTTTATCAGAAAGCCTCTGCTGGATAGCAATCTTATAATCTCTGGGGCAGTTTAGAATGTCCTGTCTACCCAGGGCCAGAGATTCAACTCAGATTCTGTAATCAAAGTCCTGCAGCTCCTGGTTTTATAAGCTGCTCATTATGAGGGAAGGAACTGTCCTCAATGACCTTCAACCTTACTAATATCTATCTGAGTAACAGCCCAACATTAGGGCAAAAGCCCAGCTGTGGCAGCCCCAACAGGCTAAGTTTGGTCATCAACCCAAACAAGCCAGTTAAAGAGATGCAGATGGGTGAAATCCAGAGAGATTTAGTCAATATGCTATGAAAAGAAACAGAGGGGCTCAGGAAACCCGAGTCTGTCTTCAGGGTGCTGACATGAGGCTTTGGAGAGGATGGATAAGAGGCCTGCATAACTCGGCAAGCCAGGCCAAGATATGGTCCGGGATCACTGTCTCTGGTTCTGATTCTGAAGATGATTCAAAGAAGTCTTTGTTTGAGGAAAGTTGGTTCGCACCAGATGACCTGCCCCAGGATTCAGGTACCCTGTCATACATAATTGGCCCCTCTAGGACTGGTCGATCCTACTACACTTTGATGGTCTGGAATCCAAAGTAACTGCAGGATTAAGACAACCACTTTCTGCCTTAAGCCTTGAAAGAAGAAGAGATGACTAGTTAGAGAGACCCTCCTCGGTGACACCCATGCCCACGACGGGTCAAGCAAGAGGGATTCCAAAGAATCCACAACGCAGGCAGAGATGCCAGGCTTTTATCTTCGCTTTCCTGTGGGCCCCAGGAATGAATCAGTGCTTTTAGCAAAAGCAGATCCTAATGGCCTGATACAGAACCAGAAAAGTCAACTGACCCAACAGGAGGAAGGCTCCACCGCCATCTGCTTGCCTGCTATACAGGTGAGGAGACAGAAACTTTGGGAACACACAATTCACCCAGCAGAGACAAGCCTGCCCAGGCAAGGTAAACGCCCCAGGGCACAGAAATCCTGGGGCCTTAACCCCTATGATCCAAAGGCCAGCAGTCAAATCTTGGGTCTCTGGTGTCCCCAGGCCCTCACAGCACAGTGAGCTCTGTGGGAAGGCAACTTCAGAGGACAGTGCCATGGGAGGTGACTCTGGATAATGTAACCTTGACCCTTTCCTTAGCTCTCATGCAGAGTCCCATCAAACACTTTCAGAGCACTGAGGTTGGGTGTGACTTGGTGTTGGGGTGGCAGCACATTGCCCTGTGGCTCTAATCCCCAGGGAGTGTGGGGAGGCAATTACAGGCTGGCAGGTGGAATGGGCATCTCTACAGGCAGGAGATGGTGAGATGGGTCAGAGATCATAGAGTGGCTGGTCAGAGCCTTTTCCTCCTGAAGCTCCATCCCATGCCTCCCTGAGGCACCAGAACAGATCCAGGACTGTACCATCTCACAGGGTTGGGATCAGAAGTTGGAAAACTGCATTCAGTATTAGACCTGGGTCATTCATGTGCTTGCCCCAGGGTGAGGAGACCAGGTTGCACACCCCCAGGTTTAGCCAGGAGTTACTGGGTGCTTGGGTGTGCCATGTATGGGCAGGGGGCAACATACTGGGGATGCAGTGCCATTGAGGCTGTCAAAGAGTCCAACAGGGGAAGAAAGCAGAAGTCACAGCCACATCCCAGGAGAAAACAGTGTCACAAAGCAGAGCACCACAGGAGGCAGAGGCACCAGACCGGGGAAAAGTGCCCAGAGTAGGCAGTGTTTAAACAGACCAGGGACACTTTGGCATGGATCCTCCGGGGCAGCTGCTGAAGGCACAGTCCTTCCCAAATAGACTCAGACCTCCCGACACACTGCTCAATGCCAGAGCACTTAGTATGATTTATTAATCTGCCAGGAGCTTTTCAAGATCTTAATGCAGTGTTTAGAATCCATTTAACTGGGTAACAAAAACCCCAACGCCAGAAACGACGAAGGTGGATCACGTGCGTTGAGCTTCCCGGCCCTGGCCGTGGATCATCCTCTACAGTCTTTTCTCACGTTTCCTCTCTCTCCATTTGAACACATGCCCAGTTCATCCACTGTGGCTGGGGGTGGGAGGAGAGACGTAAGGACCCCTGCACATCTGTGATTAGAATACAAGGGGGGGGGATTGAGGTAATTAATTGTTTTTAGCCTTTATTTTTTTTTTTTTTTTAGTTTCCCAACAGTTCCCACATGTCTGTGTGAATTCTATCTGCTTATGTAAATAACACTAACCGTGATAACATTAATTAGCAGAATAAAACTTGAGCTCATCCAGCTCCCAATAGCAGGTAGTTGGGGAGAGGATGATCTATTTTAATTAGAAATGTGCAGTTTTTCAGCACCTTGGCCTCCAGCACCAAACAGTGTCCGGGCCAGGTGACAAACTCCCGTTCCTTCCAAATGTGGCTTCTGGAGGGCACTGGGGGACATCTGCCCCTGAAGGGGATTGCTAGCAACAGAGAAGGGACAGGAGAAAGGCAGTGAAGTCTTCAGGGCCCCAGGGCCTGCAGAGGCCGGTCCAGCTCCTCAGTGGGTCTGTCCACTCTCTTCTATCTGCCGCAACTGTCTGGAGTAGCTCTAAGGGCTGAGGTGAAGCTGTCCCCATGTTGCTGTGATGAAGAGGATGCAAAGAGAGGCCAGGACACACACACACACACACACACACACACACACGTCTGACTGTACCCAAGGCAAGAAGGAGCCATTGGCACATTGATAAGCAGCTCTGCAGGCAGCCATGTCAGAATGTACACAAGCAGCAGTCCAGAAACCCAGCTCATGAGACACATCATGAGCTGTGCCCAGGAACAGTGAGTCAGATCCCTGGTGACTGCAGAGGGCCTTTGCCCTAGAGGTTGGGGGTCAGGCCTGCTCCACTGTGCTCCCATGTGTTGTGCTCACAGGCAGGAAGGACCACCGTTTCTGTGTACTGTGTGTCTGGAACATCCGTGCTGAGCACCAGCGAGGGGCTGCGCTCACATCTGCATATGACAGGAATGGGCTATAGGCCCAGGCTGTGGGGCTGGCCAGAGAGGTGCGGTCAGCTTCCGTTTCGCTCTGCAGCCCTGTGGAGCTGAGAAAACAACCCAGGTGACAGTGGTGATCAGGCAGAGAATCTTCCTTGCCCGCCTTCTATGGAAAGGCCGAGAGGGCCAGTCTCCAGACCCAGAGGGGAGCACTAGCACCTCAAGTTCCTGTGTCCCTCAGTTCCTGCACCGAAGCCCTAACCCCTGGTCTCTCAGACTAGAGCTGGATTTTGCAGTTAAGCGTTAAGGAAATGACAGAGGCCATTGAGGCCCCTGGACCTCCATCTGTGGCATTTGTTACAGAGCCTAGCAATCCGTACTGGGATGGATCTGGAATTCACAGACCAAAGGAGACCAAAGCACAACATGGCCGGCTGTGGGTCCCCGAGTGGGCTTCCTGCTCCACTCTGGTGCAGAAGGATGGAGGAGGAAGAGGCTGACCCTGAGGCACTTACTGAGCCTTGGGCACCTGTCAGGACATTCCCGCTCATTCTGCCCTAGAGATGCCACCTTCCCCATGCACCGATAAGTCTCCAACTGTGCAGGCAGCCACCAGCCACTGGGAAGTACTCCATGGAGTGCACAGAACCAGGCAGACCTCTGATCATTGTCCCTCACAAGGACAGCAAAGGGCGAGGCATTCTGGACCTGTTCCTGGGTATGCTTGGGCTCTGAAGGACATGCATAAGCATGTGTACCCATGTGTATGTCTGTGTGCTGTGTGCACTGAGGGGGTGTGGGTGTGAGAGGACAGTGTATGTGTGTTGTGTTTGTCTTGTGTGTGTATTACATGTGTGTCTGACTTGCTTCTTCTTGAGTCGCTGTTGGTAGTTGTGTGACAGGTATAAGCAATGTAAGTCCCTCTTGACTCCACCAAGAATTGGGTGAACTTCATTGGGCCTCTCAGTCCTTGACTCTCCTTCCTTGTGCAGAATATGAGACAGGGTGTCTCAGATGTCACTGCCTGATCAAGATGGCCCCTGTGTGCGTCTGGCTCCTAGGAGGAGATCAGTCCATGGGAGAGCCAGGGTATTCTTGCCCAGGGGTCACACACACAGCTCCTGTCAGGCAAAGGGACAGCCTTGATTCCTTCTGCTGGACACTTCAGGACCAGAACACCAACCTCACACCATAGGGCCTGAAGTTCAGAAGAGGGTGACTCATTGCCGGTTCCCTGGGTCCAGTCCCACGTGGTGCCCGGAGATGCTCACCATGACCACAAGTGAGCAGGGCACTTGCTTGTGCCAAGCCCTTCCTGTCCCAGAGCTTCAGATCCATGGTCTCTTTTCACATAAGATAGAGGGTATGAGCCCCCCTCCATTTCATAGATGAGGAAACTGAGTGACTTGGCTTGGAGTTAGGGTGCTGCCCAAGCAGCTTGGTTCCCTGTCAGCCCACCTGTGCTGGAAGAGGACAAGGAGAAAGGGGGAGAAAAAGGGGGCTGGGGATGCAGCCTCACCGATCCCTGTTCCAGGCACACCCCAGTGGGTATGGGACGCAGCTGGGCTGAGAGGCTGGACAGCACCCTGTGGGAGCCACTGAGCTCCAAAATGCCTTGTAGGAGATGCTTGTTAACTCCAACTACTCCATTTTGCAGTTAAGGAAACTGAGGCCCAGAGATGGACCTAACACAGCCTTTTAGTACCCAGTGTGCCAAGCCAAGTACAGGTGAAAATTCAATCCCCTGCAAGGTGACCAATGATGGAATGAAGGAATGGATGTGTCTACCTCTCACCCCAAGGGCAATGGCCCCTCATGACTTCAGGCAGCCCAGCCCTGCTCTGTCCCATCCTCTGTGGACCTGGTCTTTTGGAGGCCCTGGGGCCAGAGGGACTCCAGCTGGCACAGGGTAGGCCTGGACTCAGGCCCCATCCTTCCTCCCACTGCCTGAGTCAGTGGCATGTCCCTCAGTGCCCAGGCCTGCAGCTACAGAACAGAACTCCAGCAGCCAGCGGAGCCCCTCCCACCACTGGCTGCCTGACGCCCCCTTGAGGCAGGATCTGTTCCCAGTCAGGGTGGAGCTAGCATCCAGCTGCTGTTTTGCTCCAATGAGCAGTCTGAAAGCTCTGTCTAGACAGCTCCAGGCACCCAGAGTGAACCCTGCCTTGCCCGGCCTCATCCTGGAGCGAGGAAAGGCACCCCCAAAGTCAGATTTCAGTCCCAAAGCCATCTTAAACCCCCCAGGCAGGGGAAGCTGCCCACAGTGAGAAGGCAACAAGGTTACAAGATCACTCTGCGGCTCAGGGGAAGGGGCAGGGACCGGAACCCAGAGACCACCAGATCACACTGTGCCACCCCATCCCCAGCCCTCTCTGTCCATCCAGCCCGGTCTCCTTCGGTTATGTCATGATGGTAGCCAGGCTGCCAGCCCCAGAGGGGTGTCACCTGAGACGTCTCTACAGAGGCTGAGCTGCTGGGGAAGGGAGCGAGGCATTTTCTGTGCAATCATGAGGGCTCAGCCTCCCCAAAGGCTCAGCTTCCCCTAACAAACAGAGGGGGTCCTCTTTCATGAGGTTGACAGGAAGATTATCATGGCCAGCAGGCACTGGTGCCCAGCACTCTGCACACACTGGAGCTCAGAGAAAATCTTCTGGCAGTTACAGCAGTAAAGGCCCAGCGCCACAGGCTAGGGGGCAGTGAGCAGGTCTCTTGGGCACGGTGTACGTGGTCCTTCCCATTGAGTTGGGACTCAGGAAGGCTAGCGACAGCGGCAGAGCCAGGGCTGAGGTGGTGTGTAGGACATCCCCCAGTGCTCCCAGGAAAAGACCACTAGTTGAGCTTGTCACTCAGAAAGGACACAAGAGCTCCCCAAGGGCCTCTACCCTCATGAGGTGCGGAGGGAATCTTGTGCTTCCAGAAGCTGGGAACAAGGCTGGATGTGTTCACTCATTAGATCTGAGGAGTGTGGGAGGGGTCATCAGAGGGCACTAGCCAGGATCTGCCTCGAGACAGAAAAGTTTCTCACAGATCTAGGCTCAAGGTCAAGATTTTGTGAAAAATCATTTTCCATACATCTTCAAAAGTAGCTGTAAGTAAAATAGATCGCTTTTTGGTCTGTTGGATGTTTGTACTTGTGTGTGGTTAGGACGCACTGCCTGCCTGAGGCACGCTGTGGGCCAGCGTTTTGATCTCCCTCCTGCCTTGGGAACCTCACCTGTCCTTGTTCCTGCATGGTCCAGTCCAGTCAGAGTCCACAGACAAATGAGCACAGCTATCAAATGCTTTAGACCTTGCAACGTAGGACACCCCTCAGGTTTCCACGAATGGCCCTTCGAGAAGTGCCCCCTCTGGGTGTCAGCTTTGCTCCACCCCTCCAAGGCACCTAGAATGTGGAGTGAATTGTGGGCACATTCTTATCCCACTACACACCGTGGAGGTGAAGCCCAGAGATGGGCAGGGCTGGGCCAGTGACCCAAGTTCCTGCCCTGGGAATCCCCTAGCTGCTCTCTGTGCCCAGATGCTGCCCCCACAGTCCTCCATCCTCCTGGTACAAGTGCAGCCGCAATGTCATGTCACCCCATCTTCTGAGAGTGCCGCAGCCACCCCTACACAGACCTACTCCACCTCTGCTGTGTCTCTCCATACGAAAGCATGGAATGTGCATGTGCACACACATACATTAAGACACAAATACATTAAGACACACATACATTAAGACACACATTGAGACACACATTAAGACACACAAACATACACATCAATATACACATTAATGCATTAAAATATATACATATATACACAAGTATACACATTTAATATACACATTAATATGTCCACACATTACTATGAACACATTCAGACACACAGACACACACATTAATATGCACACATGCACATTAATACACAAATGCATTAATACATACATACATAATACACACATAAACATACATATTATTATACATTAATATATTCACAACCTTGACTGGTTGTGGGGGTATAGGCATGCCCCCCATGTCAGAAGCCAGGGATAAATCAGAAATGTCCACCCCAGGAAGCCCCAGTGAGGGTGGGAAGCTCCTACTATCATGAACCAGGAATGGAGCCAGCCCCCTGTATCGCCAGCCTAGGCACTGGTCACAAGCACAGCAGATCTGAAATGGACATAGCTGGGTCACTTCATAGCAGCAGAACCACAACCAGCTCCACCACTCACTGAATTGGGAAAGACCTTGAACCCAGGTTCAAGCAGCTGGGGACCTTTAGACATAGAGGCAGGACCTGCATGGGGGTTCAGAACTTCAAAGACAAATCAGCCACCAGTTAAGAGAGGGGCCTCAAGGCTGCCAGGCCTAAGAAAGCAGGGGAGGAGCGGAGCTGGTGAGCTTGTGAGTCCAAACGGAAGGGTCTTCCAAGCTGCGGGTCGAGAGGAGGGCCGGGCACCTCATGACCCTATGGGGATGGAGCGTGTGAGTGGCTCAGACATCTTTGCCCGTGCTAACCAAGAAAACTGAGGGAGCTGAAGGCCAGAGCCTCTCCTTGCCACAGCGTAGGCAGCACCCTAGTCAGAGACAGAGAGGGGCAGATGCAGAGGGCACAGAACATGTGGGCAGAAACTGCTGGGACCATGGACCTGGGAGTGGAAGTGGGTTATGTGTGCACAAGCCAGAGACAGAAGAGCTCCGAGGGGCCCCGGCCCCGCAATGTGTTTCATGACAGAGCTGACCAGATCTTGTGAGAAAGAGATCTGCTTTGGACCCCCTAAGCATCCAACCCTTGTTAACCAGGCAAGCCTGTACTTGGGCATCCAGAGTCATATCTATCATCCAAGCCACAACTACTACCTGAGCCAGGCCCACCACCTACTCCACCTACTTTGGGGGAGGGGTATTCCCAGCTCTGCTCCTGGCCTCCCTGAGCACAGGCCACTGAAAGCCTGGCTCTCCTTAACCTCTGCCTGTGCACTTTCCCGGACCCATGGGTGATGACCTGAAGAGAGAGGGAGTGTGATCATAAACCCACCTTTAAAGAAAGGAGGCGACAGCTCAGAGAGGGTCTGTGACTTCCCCAAGCTCACAGGGCTGTCCGGAGGCGATGGAGCCCCTACCTGCCTGAAAAGTCAGCTCCTGGACTTCTAGGCAGAGCACTGGGACCCTGGGCTCCTTCCTTTGCCCAGACTGAACACCAGGAGGCGGACCTGGGAGCAGGTGGAACTTACTCAGCCAGGACACACTGACCCAAGAGCAATAGTTTGCAGGAACATCAGATACTCAGCAAGGCAAATGCCAAGACTAGGGAGAAGCTGAGGCCCGGGGTTGCCTGGCCCATGCCCAGGTGACATCTTGCTGGGCCTGCCCGACCCTCTTCTGGCCTGCCTGCGTCAGGAACAACCAAAACATTTAATCCCTGTCCATATATCCAGGTCTCCCATTCCTGCCAGGGGCCACCTTCAGGAACCACCACCCTAGGCTTAAGCCTGAGAGGGGCCTGCCCTGTCACCTGCAAGCACCCCTGCCCTGGCTGTGACAGCAGCCTGCTGAGGAGGGCTCTATGGGACCCCAGAGGCCGGTGGTCTGCATGAGTCTGTGTGCTCCTCCTGTCTCTGTTTCTTCCTTCCTCCATTTCAAAATGCACCTCATGGGATCTTTAAACACCAGCATTGAAGGAGAGACTTGGGGCTGTGGAGATGGCAGGACATGTGTGAGTCCCTCAGGAGCCAGGCACGACTTTGTATCTCTGGGTAGAGGACAGCTGTCTCCTGGGGACACAGACAGGACAGCCCTCCTAATATCTGTTAGTGTGTCTAACCTGGGGCCCAGGCCTCAGGAGACCGCAGATGAAAGGCCAGGAGAGTTCCTGGCTGAAAGTCTGGAAGCAGGAGAGAGTGGGGTGGAGCTAAACCTCCCAAACCTTCCATGGAATGGTGGGAAGGGGCGTGCAAGATGCAGTAGGACCTCTCCACGCACCCCAGGATCTTTAGGGCTCTGGCTGCCAAATCTAACATCAGCAATGCTAGGAGAGTGACCAAGGAACCCACCCTTCACCCATGTACTCACTCAACAAACATGAACAGATGGCAGAGGCCAAGCAGCCCATTGGAAAAAGACTCCCTGGAGCAGGAAGGGTGAGGGGATGGGGGACATCAGGAAGGCTGGAGGGGAACCGCAGAGGCAGTTAGCTCCCCCATGGACCTCATGAGCTGCTGACCATGAGCAAAGAAAGATCACCACAGCTTCAGGCACTGGACGACATCATCTCTGGACCGTGACGTTGGAAGGTACACGGACATGCCAGCACCATCGGGAACAAGGCTCGCAGGCCGCCTGGGAGTCGGCCCTGCTGTGCTCTGCTGGCTCAGGAGGCTCGGGGGAGGGAGCTTAGGAAAGCCCTGGGACTCCAGCTGAGTCTCTCCTCAAAGGAGTGCCACTCTGGGAAAGATGTGAAAGGGGATTTATTGGAGAGTGATGGCACCAAATCGCAGCCCCTTTCTTTTGGCAAAACCTCATCAATAGGACACCAGGTTATACAATCTGCATAAGGTTTTCATTAATTCAGCATTTTCATTATTGCCACAAAATGAAAGTGACAGAACCCAGCAGTGGAGACCATCCACTAGCACCCGGCTGGAAAGAGTGCCCACAGGGACCATCCGCAGGCACCCAGCTGGAAAGAGTGCCCACAGGGACCATCCGCAGGCACCCAGCTGGAAAGAGTGCCCACAGGGAACATCTGCAGGCACTCAGCAGGCACAGTCCCTGCACTACCTTCCTCCCGGTGACAGAGCGACCATCACTCCCATGCTTCCCCCAGGCAGATGACCTACTGGGCAGGGCAGCAACCCATTGGGCTGCCAATCACAGCAGCCTGTTGGACCAACAGCAGCCAATTCGTCTAAGCTGTGAGCACATGACCCAACGTGGATCGATCAGGAAGCTTCCTTGGGAGTCTCTTGACCTGGATCTCAAGAACTTCCAGCCTTTCCTGATGCAGCAGCGGTGGACAGCTTCCCTCTCCAGCCTAACGCATCAGTGGGCAAGCCGCCTTCCTGAGGTGGAGGTGACCGGCATGGCAGGTAGGACCTGGCTCTGTCACCTCCATGAACATTCTCCACAGGGCCTCCCCACACTTCTACAAGTCTCTGAGCCCCCGAGCATCCTTCCCTCTGTCTGACACTCCACCTCCCACAGCCACTATCTCATCATTTGTGAGGAGAGCAGCTCTTCCTGCAGAGCACTGGAGGACTAAGAGGTACGTTAAGCCAGGCCTGGTGCCGGCCTGTCATCTCAGTACTTAGGAGGCTCAGGCAAGAGGATCACAGGAGGCCAGCCTGAACAGTTTAGTAAGACAATGCCTTATAAGGTAAAAGGAGAGATGGGGCTGTAGCTAGGTGATAGAGCATTTGCTCAGAGAGAAGAGGAATGCCCAGGGCTCCCGGAAGGACCAATTGTCATGGTCACACCCTCCACTTCTCTGCACTCCTAGGACACCACCAGGTCCTGGAGGAACACTCACTGGGTAAAAGGTGAGAAGTCTGGAGGAAGGTGCATCTCCATATCCCACGAGGTGGCTGGAAAGACATCCATCAAGGAGCCCGCCTACCCTCCCTGAGGC